>OY660870.1:16387500-18787500 GCA_962446985.1 Xyrichtys novacula
GAATCACTGAAGTCACACAGACATGATATAACACTGTGAGAGTGGAAGTTAACAATGAGAGAGGCAGAGAGAGAGAAAGCACCAATTTCAGCTCATCTCATCTGCAGATATGACATGTAATAAAAGAGACTGAAAGGAAGTTATTGCAAGTCTGTTTGAATCATATTTGGAGAATCTGCACTGAGTGTCAGTGCACAGACCTCTTTGTCTTCTTCAATGGATTTTAGCCTGTGAGTTTGAGGTGGCTGGTGTGAGGAAAACAGCATTTTTTTCCCCCGAGGGTCAGTTAAGCTTGTGTGCAGCTTATTCAAAGAGAAAAGCTTTCATTCGAGACAGAGCACTTAATACGCTTAGCAAAATGCCAGATGTGATTGAAAAATATTTTAATTTTCAAGGGAAAAAATTAGGTTACTCCTCACTTAGGGGTCTTCATCAAAATTTCAAAAAAAGACGAATCCAGTTTCTTATCTTTCTTTAATACCCTGTCAGCAGCGCAAAAACTTGGCCTGTCCAATCAAGACGCCTTAAGAAGGGTTGAGATTCAAGGGGTGGCTGTGCAGCATCACAGTTATTACAGTTCAGTGATACCAGTTTCTCATCACAGAAACATTAGAGAATAAAACAATGGACCCTCACCCCTCTTGCTCTGTCTTCCCTCTGTCTTATGATGCTCATCCTCACTGAGCTGATCATTATCTTCTACCTTCAGAGAGCTGGAGCTTAACTGGCAGAGACAATGGAGGTGAGAATGAGCAGAGCGGCAAAACCTCCACATTAATTGGATACTACTGTGTATAATGCAAGCAGACCATCCAAAGCTTGAGTTTTCATCTATACCTTTATTATCAGCTGTCAGGTAACGCGGCTGCAGTGAGTGTTTGTATCAATAAAGCTGGGGATTGCTAGGAGAGAAAAACCTCTAACCTTTACCGACTCACCCTCTGGCTGTTTTCAGTTTTCTTTTGTATCTTCTTTCATACACTGATTTGTGGCGAGCATTAAAAAAGAAGTTGCCCTCTTTTGCCCAGAAACAGAATGAAAAGAAGCTGAAGGGGAGGTGGTTTGTGGAGGAAGTGGCAAGAGTAAGCAGGCAAATGCAATTTAAACACAACTCATTTTAAAATCTGCCAGTTGGATGTGAAGAAGGTTATGGCTAAGCTATCAGCTGATGCACTGTGGGCTGAGCTTGACTTTGTGGCCTGCCTGAACTAACACTACATTTAGTTAGTATATTTATCAGCAAAATTTGAATTCCCCACATCTCCATTTGATAAAACTGTATCATATTAATGTAGTTTCTTATTTCATTTTTATCTCAGTTTTAAATTTTTTTGGAAGGTTTAACCTCAATCTTGTAAATCTCACTGAATCTCGCACAGTGAATGTTGAGTTCATACTGTTAACAGTGGGTGGAGGGTTGTTGGCAGAGCTGCTGGAGGCTGGTTCTCCTGGCTGAGTGGCGGAGTCACTTTGCCCTGTGATTTCAACTACAGGCACTAAGGCGAACAGTAACGCCAGCTCTTTCTCTGTAGTCCATTGGTAGGAGCTCTGAAGGAAAAACAATCACTCCTGTGCTTTCTAATGGCATCATCCATGGTTCACTCTGGTTTCTAGTGTCTAGTTCTGTTTTGATATTTCCTCAAGCACTGAATGTCTGTTTTCTGTTTTCATAACCATCTCACCTCTAATCTAATAACTTAAGGGCTTAATCATAGTGCTAACAAACTCAGTCATCACATTGTTGAGTCTCAGCCAGCGGAGTGGAGGAGACTACAGAGGGTGATATTGGGGTAGATAGTAATTCATCTCTTTTTTTTTTTTCATTCCAGCCGTCCTCTGGTGGTACCTGGATGACTACACACACCTAAAAGATCTCAGAGGAGTTATTGATTCCTGTAATGGAATGTACTTTTACGTTATTGAGGTAAGTGTGACTACGGTCACAGTAGTCGTCACCAAGACCTGTGCTTTGTGCTGGGTTTCAGAAGATAGCCTCTGCTGAGTTGGCATTCTAGTTCAGTGTCTGTGATTGTGCAGCCTGGACCCCAGTTGGTTGGCGAGGCACAAGACATAAAAGAATCATTTCACTTAAAAAAAATGTGCTGTTTACTTGACCCGCCTTTTCAGCCAGTACAAAACACAGCTCTGAATCTTGCTTTACCACTCTCTTTCTATTGAATGAAAACTGGTATTGCTTATTGAAGAAAGAGCACACTTAACTGAGTTCAAGTAAAAATGTTTGTACACATGGGTCTGGTTCTCCTCCTACAATAAACTCCAATTATTTTAAATGATGTTCAGTGTTGTCTGTCAACAACACTCTTTACCCTGTTATTTTCATGTAAAAAATGAATTACTTGGCATAAAACATGGATACAGTATCTGATGTCCTCATTTATTTTCTATAAATATGTAAATGTGCAGCACAACTGCTCTTGCAATAAAAAGACCATCAGATCCACCAGCCTGGTGTCTTGACAAATGCTCTGCTCTCATACTGCTGATTTAAAGGATTCAAGCTCACTGATGATTTACATCAAGGAAACTTGATAAGCAGGCAATTTTAACGATTTAAATAGAAGTCAGAAATCAAAAATAAGCCCTGGAAGCACTTTGTCTGTCACAGTCTAATTCACTTTCTTCTCTCCCTCTGTATTACTCACTCATTCTCATTTAAAACACTTTCATCCACCCAAGAAACACAAAAGTCACAACATCTCTGGGTTACCAGGTTATGTGTGAAGAAAATATGTAACGGTAACCAGAGATGGGAAAATGTGGAGTCACCAAGTCATCTCCATGCCATGTATTTGTTCTGCTCAGTTACTGAACCAGGTGCCTTCACTAATGAGCTCTCCTTCCTGGCTGCTCATTGGAAGCAGCTGGTTCAGTGACAGAGCAGAATTAATACATGGCATGGAGATGACTTCCCTGCAAGCAAGCCTCTGAGGGGCCTGTGCGGGTTGTGTGTGGGCAGTGAGGGCTATGGCAGCCTGCACCTAACCTGCACAGGCCCACAGTGGGCTTGCCCAAGTGATGCCCATAGCTGTGGTCTCACTGTGGGCTGCAGTTTCATCTGGCAGGGTTTATTGCCTTACTTGTTTGATAATTTGATTTAGAAGTCAAATTGTCAGGGCCGTGGCACACATGTGTTTTGCTAGATACTAATTCACTCTAACTTTAATAAACGCAAGCTTAAATTTGACAATCCTTATCCTGTTTCATCTGTTTCTCTGACTGTGCAAGTTAAATCAAGACATAACGTTTCAGAATTACTCTACTGATGTCTGCAGGAGGTCAGACAATGACAGCTGGACACAGTATGATGCACCTTTCTTGCTCCCTGTACCAAAAGCTCCTCCATGGTCCCTTACCTGTGCCAGTCTAGTATCAAAGCCTGGTCACAGGGTTACGCTGCTGCACACCCTCAGCTCAGTGAACCCATCCATGACTAAATCCTACCCTGAAGCCACTTTGCGAAGCAGGAGACATATTACTAACCTGGAGTACTCACCCGTGCTCCAGGTGAGGCCTCCTGATCACCATAAAGCAACATGGCAACCTTGTGACTAAAGAAGATGCCCACTAAGAAAGTCAAGGGACAGAGAAAGTGAAAAATTGACATACTTTCTGTTCGATATAGAAAAAGAGAGAGATTTGTAAAGCAGTGTAATTGAAAAAGACCACTGAAAATAAACTTGACTCTGCCTTTGCATATATTTAAAATCTGATGACAGTCAGTTGAACCTTTTTAAAAATGTTTTGGCCTAAATTTAACACCATCTTTATCTCTGATATTTACTGTAGCTGATACGAAGTATTATGCCTATTAGGAAAACTAAACACAGTGTTTTGTGTGAAACTGAGAGAAATTTAAAACTGAGTAGTACATAAAGACTCGTACATCCTTACATACCAAGAAATGTGATAGAGAATCACTTTGGTAAAAACAAAGGGGGGAAGATAAGGGTCAAAGGATTAGGTTTGAGAATACAATGGGTTAGTCTTCATTTGAGTTATCACTCAATGAAACCACTGAATCTCGCAGTCTTGTTGGTTCAGGCTAAGAGACAAATTAAAAAAATACTAAAAGTACTTTAAAATGGAAAAAACTAAAAAGTGTTTACAAACACAGTCAATTTACCATTTATTTTTACAATTTCAAACAAAACATCAAATGCTTAACGTACCTGCACACAACCAAATTTAGTCTTATTAGATGTGTATCATAAGAAGAAAACCAAGTCTTGTGAGTGTTTGGTCTTTGTCTCTTTATTTCTACTCAGTGGTGAATGAAGCGATGGCAAATGCTGCATTTTTCCAAGAGTAGAGGGTAGGATGTGTGTGTGTGTGGAGTCTCTTTCCTCCTGGCTGATGTGCAGTCAGAGCTTTCTGAATCTGGCCAATTAAAGGTATCCCAAGTGATAAACAACAAGAGTGTACAGAAGGAACGAAAGAAGATAAAACTTGGGGAAAGCATGCTGCCTGAGGTTTAGAAAACATTCAAGAAGACTATTTAACTTGCTTTTATTTGCTTTGGTACAAGAACTACAACAACTCAATTTTAAAATAAAGATTTAAAGAACACAGCTGAGAGAGGAACCCTGACTGGTGATGTTAAAATAGACTTAATAGAAGATGCTATATACGGACACACAGAAAGCAGTCTGATGGACAGCTCAGAGGACAGCAGTGGTTAACTGCCTTTTCAGTCTGCAAACAAGCAATTAGGTCCAATTATAATAGACAGCTCTGTTTATAGAAACAGTGAAAAGTTTTACTGTCAGGATATATTTTAAGTGTTGGAGTGCATTCATTTTGTAACAATACTTGATCCCTCAGAAAATTTTATAAATATTTTTAACACAAAAGTCCAATACCTCATCTTTTTGTTTTGATCCTCAGTAATTTCAGATGTCTCTACACATCTCCAGAGAGGAAAACAGGAAGTCAGCAGTTTTAGCCTGTGCTTAATGCCAGTATGTTGTGAAATGAAATGATTTCATGAAATGATGAAATTCTTGAAATTAAACATAAACTTTTCAGATAATAAACCTTGAACCAATCTCATCACTGTAGTCAGCAAATCCTCCTTCAGGCAGCTGTTCAACTCTTGACACAATTAATAAGACAATTATCTTGCTTTGAAATGAATGGAGAAACAACTCCTTCAGAAAAACTTTTGTTATATCTTTTCTGAAACTTACCAAGACGTAAAAATTCAACAAGTATCCACTAGGTCTCTGAAGAAGGTCTAAGTAACTTCAAATAGATTTAATAAGAGGAGTTAGAGTTACAGTTTGCCTCTGAAAGGAGGTCAACCCTTATCCAGGATAATGGAAGGTACCATAGACCGTATTCAGAATGGACGCCGTCTGCCTCCTCACTGGTTTAAGCCACTCCGAGAGCAGCACCCTCTGGTGACGCACTGCAGTATAGGTCATAAATCCCACCTCCTCCAGCAATCCTTACGGAACTGTGGACAAATTTTAGAAATTTATTGCACAGAATATAATTTTTCTCCCCCCTGCTTGTGATGTTGACATGTACTTACTGTAAGACTGGTTTGTGCTTAAGTCCTTTTTTTTCTGTACAGCTCCATTTTCAAAAGTTATTAGGGGGTTCATGTTTTCTATGATTGACACTTGATACAGCCTATGGGTATACGAAGACTGTGTAGCTCACCTGGGGATTATGCTGCTCGAGCGAAGCATCATCACAGCGCCTCCCCTGCTGGTTGTTTCAGGAAATGAAGAAAAATCGCGGAAATACAGAGGGACTTTTGGCTTCAAATCCATTTACTGGTGGAGCTAAGTTGTCCATAGTATATACCGTCTATGGATAGTACTTACACAGCAGGGTTTGGTCTATATACACTGAAATGTAAAGAAACGGTGTCAGACATATTCCTGACTTGGCTTCCAAAATACATGAAGACACGTTAGCCTAACAGAAAAAACATGAAGCCAAAATCAAGAACAAGTGTGAAAATAAACAAAGCTGTGGTATCACATGCCTGAAAGGTCGAGAACTGTGAAGTTGGTGTTTTGTCATTGGACATACAATGCATTAGACTCTTGGTAATGTACTTGTCAATTGTTTTTTTAAATCATCCAGGAAACGGCTTGTGAGCTGAAAGAGAGCACATTGTTACTAACTAATGAGGGGAAAGTGGAGGCAGAAAATCATTGTCCACAACAGAAGAAAACCTTTTTGGGCCTGGTTTACAAAGATTCCACTTAACAAGTTTAAGTGTGCCTGTTTTATTGTTCCACGTTTTGTGGTCGATCAATTCAGAGGAACTGTGCTGATGAGGTTAACGTTACAGAAAAGAAGAGGTGAAGGAAGGAACAGTTAATTCCTGTCATAGAGGCAGATGTTGTGGTGGACATAGACCAGATATACTTTGTTAAACGTCATGACTGCCTCACTAAAACTATTTTGAATTTACAGAAACACAATATACTGCACAGGTGTTGATATATTTTGCTTTCTTATTCGGTAACAAAAGGCAGCTATGCCCTAGGGCACACAAAAGCTAACACATGCGATCAATGCCTCTGTGGTATAATTGTTGAGGCAGGACCGCCTGACATGTCAATATGTGTTAAGACACAATAAACAAGAGACTAAATAAGGTTAGACAAATACAGAGACAGCAGGGAAACAGGGAAGAGAGAGATGGTAGGGGATAAAACAGGTTTTGAGTGGAGTGATTTGGATGAATTCAACATAGCGATGTAGTTCCTGCTGACTAATACACTCAGTAAACCGTAGCATTAACACAAGGACAGCTCTGGTCTGCTATGTAGCATGACTGGCAATTAAGACTAAGCCCTGGAGATGGTTACTCCTCACCAGCTTCATGATTGCTTTCCCACTGAAAGAGTGTTTTTCATGGTCTTTTAAAGGATTAGACAATTGAATAGAAGCCCAACACAGGGTCCCCCATAGATCCTGTTGGGGACTTGCTCAATAGAGAATAGAGGACATTTTCCTTGCTGGTGGAAGTCACATATCCTTGTTGAAATTAAAAAATTGTAAAGACAAAGTGTCAGAGATTAACACACAAACATAACATAGTAGATTATAAACAGCATTTATTATGTATTCTGTGTTCATTACAGTAATAACTTATAAATGAGAAAAATCTTAATAGAGCTCTACACCTACCTCCAAGTAATCTGTTAATTTCACTGATAGATGTGCAATGATACAGAAAATAACCTTAACATCCAGAGAAACCACAACAAACAAGGCTCTTTTGTAAATAATGTGACTCTGGTGGAGTATTACCCAGTTACTTTTACCAGGGTTTCAGTGTTTGAGTGTGCCATGGCTGACACAGAAACAGGACCATTATTGTTTGTTTTGTGAGTGCTTGCAAGAATGCTCTCGTGTTACAATGTGATATAGCAAACAGAACTGTATTCTCATCACTGATTCCCACCACAACCTCACATTGGTACAGACTAGAGTCACTGGATCGTAGCTCTGACAGAGCAAGACTGGCATTGTAATGGTTCCTATTATAACCTGGCAGTGTTACTCAACCGTGGAGGGCCTTCTTTAACTCTAAGAGGAGAGATACGAGTGGGAATCCTTACACACCAATGAGTCATTCACATGTGTCCAAAAACTATAACCCTAATATTTCAGTTTGGGCCAAATGGTGTCCGACTTTGATCAGATTGTCTTTGTGGATTAAAGGGAACGAACGAAAGCTCATTGTGTCTCCTTGATTATTGGTTATGGATCCAACAAACCATGACTTTCCTGGGAAGTGGGGGGCATGGCTAAGCTGTGGAAGAAAGATATCAACAGTCATTACATAAGCCATACATCACACCTGGATATGCCTTGTGGGGTCAATAACACACATCTCTTTTCAGGCCTGGGCTTATTGACTATGATGATGTTGTTCCACTGTTGTGCAGTTACAGTCACAGACAATGTCCTTGCATCTCTTAGGCAGTTGTACAACATTTCAAATACACAATTTGTGAACAAAAATAAAAACTATAGCAATTGTGTTTTCATTTCAGTTTTTCAAATTGATGTAACTCAGAATATCAGACATAAAGTTTTTCTTATTAAAAAGCATGGCATTGTATAACATCCTTTATGTCGTGTTGCCTAAATATAGAAAAATGTCTTGTTTGCTCAGGAGAGGAAAATGCAAATTCCACTGAGGGTATCCTGAGGCTCTGTTTCCCCCAGAAAGAACACTGCATAATCCAAGTTTAGGGTCCTGGTTAACCCTTAGTTTGAGTGGATCCATGTTTAAATATTAGACATAACAGCTTTTTGTCTTTTATTTATAACTAAAACAGCTGAAAAATGTTTCTTCAGCTGTAAAAGAGACCTACTGTGTGAGCTGCTCAACCCCTCATCTGTCTGTTCTGTCATCTTCTGCTCTCTTGTCATCCTCTTTGCTGAATACTCCTCCACTGTAGAATGAACACCTGCCAGCTTTTACTTAAAAACGTCTGTTTTTCAGCTAACCAAAACCCATATATGTGCATACAAATGCTACCTGTTTAACCACTTTCTTTTTCTATGCAAGCTTCAATAGCCACGTTTACATGCAGACTTTTTTCTCATTCGGATTATAATCATTCCGATTGAAGCTCCCAGGCGAACTGTTTACATGGAAGCGATCTATTCTGATCTGGTGTTTACATGTGCCACGGCATTCAATCGGAACAGCTATTTACAGACACGTGATACCTTCAAACATCACGTGATGTTCACGTGATGTTGTCACATGATGTCCCACCATGTGAGTCATACGTCACTGCTTGTTTACATCAGGACAGAGCATGCGCAGACAGAACCCAGCCTGACAACTTTCCGATTCACCGTTTACATGACAGGATTTTGCTTTTAATCGGAATGGGAAAAGGAATATTCTACCCCTGTGAATCGGAATGAAATTCCATTCGGAATGGGCCTGTTTATTCCGAATGAGGTGTTTATATGGAGCATTTTCATTCCGATTGGGCTTCTAATCCGATTATATTCGGAATATTTGGCTCCATGTAAACGTAGCTACTGACTGCCCGCTGGGGTTTCATGTTAACATGTAAACATGGAAGTGTTTTAAAATGTAATTTCATACCGCTTCAAATGCTTTTTGACATTAAATAATTGCAATTTAATAAGGTGCAGGATCTATTATTTCTTTTCTCTTTACTAACATTATATCCATATATCCATTTTAATTCTCCTTTCTTTTATTTAGAGTCTGTAGTTTAAAACAAAACTCTCTCTCAGTAAAATAGGTGATCTGCGGGGACACTGCAGTACTGTGCTGTGCTGTTGCAGAAGGTGTTGAGGAAAAACTGATTTGCTTTTTAAATTTGTTTTACTTGAGAGCAGCAGCACTGCTGATGAAAATACCGACAAAATGGAAAGATAGAACAAACAGGAATGACGCCAGCAAAACAGAATGGGATTGTGAGGGGATTGTGAAAACAGGTGACAAAAATGGAAAAGGAAAAAAGTATGAAAGTACAGTTTGTGTAACAGAGAAATTGGAGTGATGTGATGTGGAAAAGCTTCAAAGGATATGATGGAAAGCGGAGACAACATCTGTTATTTTGCAGGATGTGTGTGCAGACTGACAAAATGACAGAATAACTGTTACTTTGATCCAAAGGTTAAAAAAGTTATTTGCCATTCTTTCTTTTTTTTTTTTTTTTTTTTTAACTTTATTTTTATCTTTAAAGGCAAACTTTCAAACATACACGCAAATATTGTACAAAACAAAACAAGACAAGAACAAGAACAAGGGGGGCAAACACTACTCAGTTACATACAGGTGCCATTTAGTCCATCTTACAGCATATAGCTCAGCTTTAATTCGTAGTCTGTAAGTCATTTGTTCCATTGATCGTATTTCCTCTACAATGGTCAGCCAGTCACTCAGTTCAGGTGGATCAGTTCTTAGCCAAGTTCTTGTGATGGCTTTCTTAGCTGCAAGAGATAGGATCTTGAACAGGTATATGTCCTCTTTACCCATTACATCTTCTAATATCAGTCCAAGATAAATAAACCGGGGATCTTTGGGTAAATTATATCCAAAAACTTTACCCATGACTCTCAGGACCTCATCCCAAAATGTCTGTATTTTCGTACATGACCAAAATATATGAGAGTGGTTGGCATTCAGTTGCCCACATTGTCTCCAACAATGCTGTTGTTGACCTAATTGTTTATTTTTGATTTTTGGTGTAATAAATAGACGTGTCAAATTTTTCCAACCGAACTCCCTCCATGTTTTAGAACTTGTTGATGTATGTTGGGTCTTGAGCATGGTCTGCCAATCACTCTCAGATAATTCAATGCCGAGTTCCTTTTCCCATTTCTCTTTTATATACATTGTGTTTTTTCCCTGTTGCTTCAACAAACCTTTGTATAGTTTTGAGACAATTCTTAAGGGGGTTTGCTTGAACGCGCCTGTTAATATTTCGATCACATCATTCCCCTCCACAGAAATTTCCCTCTTAACTTCTGTCTCATAAAAGTGTCTTAATTGGAAATATCTATATAGATCTTCATTTTCTAATCCAAACTCATTTTTCAGCGATGTAAATGATTTGAAATGTTGCTTATCTATAAGTGTACATGTGGCTGTTATTCCTTTGTCTCTCCACTTTTCAAAGGTCTTATCTAACATTCCTGGTCTGAACCTAGAGGTGCAAGAGGGCCAAATCAACAGTTTACAATCTCCTGTTAATTTATATTTTTTCACCACCTCATACCATATTTCTAATGTTCCTCTCACGACCAAGTTTTCTCCCTTAAGGTCTCTGTATTCTTTCCCACTTAACCTTGACTGTGGAGGGGCTTGGCCTTGGCTCATCTCAATGTCCTTCCATCGGGCTTGATAATTCGGAGAGCACCAATACACAACATATCTTAACTGTGCTGCATAATAATACCCTCTTAAGTCTGGCAGTGCCAATCCTCCATTTTCTTTGTCTAGCTGAAGGGTCTTGAGTCTTATCCTCGGTCTGGCTCCAGCCCAAATGAATCTGGATATTAGCTTATCCCATGCTGAGAATTGTGTGTCTGGTATTCGAACTGGGAGCGACAGAAAAAGATACAACAACCTAGGCAGGAGGTTCATCTTGACCACCTCAATTCTTGAACTGAAGTCCATTATTAGTGTTGACCACTTTGCTACATCTCTTTGAATTTTATTGTTTATTAACTTGTAGTTTGTCTCATAAGTTCTGTCAAGTTCCTGAGTTATTATCACTCCTAGGTATTTAATTGACCTAGCATTCCAATTTAAGTTATATTTCTTCCTGAATTTTTTATTTGGCTTATAGTTAAAAGTTAAAACCTGAGTTTTAGACATATTTAGTTTGTAGCCTGACATTGATCCATATTCTTCTGTTATTTTTACTAGTTTGGTAAATGTTGAATTTGGGTTTTGAAGGTAGGTGATTATATCATCAGCGAATAACCCTATTTTATGCTCATCTCTTGCTATCATGATTCCTGTCAACTCATCTTCCTGTCTAATTGCTTGGGCGAGTGGCTCTATGAAGATTGCGAAAAGGGCGGGGCTAGCACAACAACCTTGTCGTGTCCCTCTGTGCAGCTTAAAGGTGTCTGTCAGGTGTCCATTAATTTTGACTCTAGCTGATGGGTCAGTATACAATGCCTTAATGCATTTAATGAATTTATCATTAAATCCCAATTTCTCTAATACTTTATATAAAAAATCCCAGCTGACCCTGTCAAACGCTTTTTCGGCGTCTAAGCTGATCAGGGCAGCACATGTATGATGTTTGTTAACGTGATCTATAATATGGAGGGTGCGCCTGATATTGTCCTGTGTTTGGCGTCCCTTAACAAAGCCTGTTTGATCTTCATGTATCAGGTCAGGCAGAAAACATTCCAGTCTTTTAGTAATTATGGATGTGAACAATTTGTAATCGACATTCAAAATCGATATTGGGCGGTATGACTCACAGTATTCCTTGTTTTTCCCCTCTTTGGGAATGACGGTTATCACAGCATCCTTCCAGGACGGTGGTGCTATAGCTTTCTCAAGAGTCCAATTGAATGATTCCAGTAATATCGGAGCTAGGACTTCTTTGAATTTTTTGTACCATTCATTTGGATATCCGTCGCTCCCAGGACTCTTATTAGACGCCAGTCTACCTATGGCTTTATCCAATTCGTCTTTAGAGATCGGGGCGGTCAGATATCCATTTTGTTCTGAGCCTATTGAGGGGAGATCAAGTGAAGACAGGAATTGTTTTATTTTCTCTTCGTCAGCCTTCTCAGGCTGTGAATATAAAGTTTCATAGTAGTTTTTAAACATTCTGTGAATTTCTTCTGGGTCGTATTTTAGTGTATTTGATAAAGGGTCCCTTATCTTATGGACTGAGTTTGTTATTTGTTGTGTCCGAAGACGCCTCGCCAGTATTCTGGTGGCCTTTGGGCCTGATTCATAGAAGGTTTGCTTCATGAATCTCATTTTATTTTCTGTTTCATCTTTAATTAAGTTTTCTATCTGTTTCCTTATAGCTTTAATCTGGTCTCCTATTGTATCTTTCTTTTCATTTTTAGGAAGTTGTTTTTCTAGTTTTTCTAATTCCTTTTCTAGTTGATCATATTTTGATCTCTGCATTTTCCTTAGATAGGCCGTTCTTGATATGAGCTTCCCTCTCATAACTGCTTTGACCGTGTCCCAAACAATAGTCGGGTCGACATGGTCATCCTTATTATCATCTATACATTCTCCTATTTCTTTTTGGATTTCTTCCACTGTTGATTTATTGTTTAAAAGTCCTACATTCAATCTCCATAGCGTTTTTCTTGGTTTACTGTTTAGGTGTATATCGAGGTAAACAATACTATGATCGGATATATCTGCTGTTCCAATTTTGCACTCATTTATCTTATGTCTATCTATAGTATTTATCAGAAAAAGTCCAGCCGAGAGTGTACTTTGTGTGTAGCTGAGTAATGGGTATATTCCCTTTCTCTTGCATGGATATTTCTCCATACATCAATCAAGCCTGTCTCTCTTATCAGAGTATTTAGGTATTTTGATTTGGGGGATCCCTGTCTGCTCGTGCTTGTTGTGTCAAGCTGATAGTTCAAAATAGTGTTCCAATCCCCCGAACAAACAAGTACCCCCTCACTCTCACGTACAATTAGGTCAAATAAGTTTTTAAAGAACGATATATTACACTCTGGAGGAGCGTAGACATTCACAAATGTGACCAAAACATTATCCATCTTGCCTTTGACTAATATATATCTACCTTCATCATCCCTTTTTGTTTTAATCGGCTCAAAATGTAATGAATTAGATATCATTATCACGACCCCTCTCTTTCTGCTATTTTTACATGAACTATAATATGTATTAGAGTATCCAAAATTGCTTAGTTTCTTGTGTTCTGAATTGGTCATATGTGTCTCTTGTAAAAATATTACTTGGGACTTATCTTTCCTCATTTTTGCCAGCACCCTGCTCCTCTTGACCGGATTACTCAAGCCGTTAACATTCAGTGAAGCTATTTTCAATTTATGTGGCATTATCACTCAAATATAAGAAGAAATGAATGGCTTTGTAATAGTGTTGTCCCCCAGACAACCCAGAAAAACAAAAAAGAAATAAAGACAGAACAATGTCGACTGAACATAGTAGAAAAACAGACCTCCAAACTGGGAGGAGGTGACTCCTCACCGAGACCCCGTTGGTGGGTCGAGGGAAAATCCCATCCCTAAGATAGGGCCCTATACATAGGGTGGCTTGGCCATCTAAAGGAGAAAACCCTACCATCCTAAAGTCCAACGTCAATCATTGAATTTAAGGTCGTCACTCCCAGACGTTTATTTAACAATAGCCTATAGCCTTGAGAAAGAAGCCTTATATTTGTCCAGTTCAGCTCTTATATTTCGGTTTTAAAGTGGCAGCAGTTTTACCAGTCTGTGATGGTTTCTACTTCTTTATTTTACCTCCCTTGCGCTGGGGTTCGTCTCTCTGAGCAGTGTTATCACTCTGGAAACTCTGAAGTTTATACCGCGCTCTCCGGGTCACGTCGTCCTCTGCCCCGAGGGATCCCGTTACTCTCTGCCACGACCCCAGCAGCTCTCCCAGGCGCGCTCCCCAGTCGGTCTCCCCGTTGGTCGGCGTCGCCTCCTCCACGGTGATCCCGCGTCTCCTCAGCTCCTCTCTCGCCTCCTCCGCGCTGCCGTATAGCCGGGCTCCCGTCTCCCAGTGGATGCGCATGTTGACATAAGGTGTTTGGAAACGCACTCCTTTCACTTTCAGTGCCTTTTTAATCCCGTTATATTCTCTGCGTTTCTTCACCACCTCTGCAGTGTAATCGTGATCAAAATAGAGGGGCTTGTTATTCAGCTGGATCTTTTCCGTTCTGTTTTTCCCCCAGGCTTCCTTTAACACCCATTCTTTGGTCGTAAACTCCTGGAAATTGACGATGAATGCCCTCGGGGGTTTGTCTGGAGCTGGCCTCTGAGCCCCGGTTCGGTGTGCGCGCTGGATCTTTAGCTCCATGTCGGCCGGGATCGGTAGTTTGCTCCGGAGTAGCGCCTCGACAAACTCCTGTGCCGAGTTTCCCCCTCTTCTCCTTCTGCCACCCCGAAGATGCGGAGGTTATTGCGTCTCGATCGTGATTCTAAATCGTTTAGTTTTTGCTGCAGGACTTTTTGCTGTTTCAGGCAGGAGGTCAAGGCCTCAGTTGATTCAGCCGCCCATCTCTCCACCGTCTCCACCCGCGACTCTGCCTCCTCTACTCGGTCCGATAGGTTACGGACTTCTGCCCCCAGCATATCCAGTTTACCGTTGATTTCTTGTCCAAGATGTGTGATTTCTTGTCGCAGAGTGTTGTTGTCGCCTTTTAGATCAGTTTTTAGATCGTTGATTGCCTTAATTATGTCCGCAGGCGCCATGTTGTCCTGGTCCACTTTGCCGCTGCTGTCTCTGGCTGTCGTCGTGTTTTTCTGTTTTGGAGGCTCTTTTTCGTCGTTTTTTTGGTTTCGGCGTGTCCTTCCCCAATCCATCTAAGTTTTTTATCAAACAATATTGAATTTTAAATTACTCTTGGGTATAAATTGCGGTTTGTCTGGGAGAGCGATCTCGCGTGCGTGTGACTACTCCATGAGCCAACCCGGAAGCCCCATTCTTTCTTTTTGACTTTTAAATTCAAGTTAGTATTTCAAAGTTGTTGAAGTTCTTTTTTTTCTGAAAAAGCTAATTTTAGTTTAGTTTCTGCTTATACATATATGCCGCCTCATCAGTGTTGCCAACTCCTCAGTAAGAAAAGTCACTATTGGCTGTCCCAGAAGTCACTAGATGACATCCTCACATAATTTGCTTTATTGTCAATTTGCATGTAATAGTGATTTATCTCATTTCAAAAAGATGCTTCTTTAATGAATTCCTGCCTACCCCACCTTTAAGTTGGCAACACTGTGCCTCATTACATTAAACCTGAAGCTTTAAATAACAGAAAGAAATAAAACAGGATGGCGGCAGAAAAGCTTTACAAATGTGAGTAATTGCTCTTTTTTATGCAATTCTTTGCATGGTACGTATCTACCTTTGACCTTAAAAACACACACATTTCAATGATTTGCAGTTGATTTTCTCCTGAATTTGCTGTACTGATCCCTAGCCCTCCGGTAGTAAACTGCCAAGACTTTCCCATCATAACAGGAAGCACCCACATGGCTGCTGCACATTATGTAAAGCTGCTCATTTAAAAACCAAAATAGTACCGTCATGAAACATTTACACCCACATCTGCATTTCATACATTTCTCTGTAAAGTATTAGTAAGAAGTTGTGTTTCATGGATTGTATGGTGCCTTGTACTCTAATCACTGCAGTACTTCTTCTCTGAGGCCTGTTTAAGTCAAATATTTGGATAGTAAAAAAATTTGACCACACCCAGTGATTGTTGCGCTCACTTTGATAGGTGTTGTTCACATATAAGGTCACAAAATTTCAGACACATCTCAATCTTGATTTCCAATTGTCTTTTATTCATCAGGGTAGGATGCAATAGTTTCACGAGACACACCGTTTTATGTTCAGAGTGATAAAATTACATAAAGTTTTTGATATATTTTAAGTTTTGGACACCCCAAATGCTGCAAGGACAAACAGGCCTGCATGAGTTTACCCTTAAAGTGGAAAAAAAAAAAAAAATGATACTATGCACATTAACAATAAAGTAAGGCCAAAGTAGAAAGGACAGTTTCACCACAGGGGGAATTTTAATCATAGGAGTTTGGAGTGCAGATGGTTTCCTGGGAGTTTCTTACTTTCCAAGGTAACAATTAAACACAGCAGTTTGGCACAACTGAAAAGACACAAACTAACACAGGGAAATCAAATCACACACATAAAAAAGACAACAGTGAAGGCTTATGTTTTATCGTACAGTGTGGTGGTCTGTATCCCAGGTCTTAATGTCCCTAAAGTCTGCAAGACAAGTACTCATAATCTTGTAGATGCGCAAGTGGAGCAGAGAGCAGCCCTTCCAGTCGGTCTTTGTTGACCATGTCCACTTTCTTCCCCCCTCACTGGTTGTGTATCCACACCAGTGTCCCCAACATCTGGACATGTTCTGTTGTACTGATGGAACAAAGCTGTGGTTGACCTCCAGAGCCTCGAACAGCAACCTACATTTGCTAATATGATGGTCTCAGGGAATTATATGTCTTACCTTGGTGAGGATACAAAGTCTTTCTGTAGATCCTGTCTTTAAGACTCTGCTTCTTGTTCAGGGTCCTCACTTCTGTGACACTTTCTTTGAGGGCTTTATCAATCTCCCCAAGGGCAGAGGTGAGACAGAGCAGTTTGGGTTTTTCTACTTTGTGGCCTACAGGTCAATTTTTTGGCAACTTGATAGTTTTCAGAGTGTCCCTCATTGGTCCAGCATGGTTGGTGTGTCAGTTAAGTGTACAGACATATTTAGACAATTTGCCTTTTGAAGATAAATTTTATCCCCCCAGGCCTTTCATGTTGAACAGGGTGCATTAGTGGTGTAGGAGACAGCCCTGCCAATAGATCACACTGGCCATGTCCACTTTTGTACCTGGACATGGTGGATCCACGCCAATGTCCCCAACATCCTCCACAGGCTCATGGATGCCTCCTGCTGTCAGGGCAAATGTCATGGCGATAACGACTGAAGGGACAAAGGTTTGGTTGACCTTTAAAGCCTTTAGAGACAAAATTTCATGAGTCTCTACACTGGAAACATTCAGCTGTCTTAGACTTGACCTAACCATCCAAAATAAGCTCACCAGAAAGATGAAAGGATCCAGCCGGATCTCAACATGTTTGACAAGAGCACTTTCCCCAATACTGTAGGGGATACTGTGAATGTAATAGACTGAGAGACAGACATCTTGCCAACATATGTAGACAGAAATGAGAAAGCCAAGAATCAAGCTTGTGGGTTTAGTTTTTCTCTCTTAGTCAAAATCACTCAATCAGGGAAACCTCAGACTCACAAAGCCCATCTGTTATTTGATTTTTCTTCTCACCTCTACATCTTTCTGTCTTGTGTAAAAAGTATGCTGCCAATCTACATCTGCCCCATTTGTATTCATGCTAAGAACTGCTACTGTTTGTTCATACTTTTCTTTGCCTGTCTTGACTTCTCTTAAAATTCCCAGCCACCCTCTTCCTCAATGTAGAGCATAAGTAAGAGGACTCAATCATCTAGACTGCCTGTCTGTGTCTCCATTAACACACACTTCTGTTATTTCTTTTATTAGACATACACACATAAACTGAAACAAAAATGAGTCAAAAATTTGGTTACCCTGCCAGTAACAGAAGATGTTATACCTTTAAAAAGAACAATACTAAGATTTTAGAGAAGAAATGGACACCTTTTAACATGTTTTACGGAGGGAACCCTGAACTCAGCTGGTTGGGGTTGGGGGTGGGTCAACGAGCCTATAAGGAAGCATGACTTGAATTATTTGCTGGTTTTATTAAAAAATGGCACCATAAAGTGTCATTTAAGCACAATACAAACAGACGGAGAAAGCATAAAAAGAGAGTGTAAAAATAAACACATAAAGAAAAAGATTCTGCTGTGATAACCTTGTGAGAAACAAAACCAAACTGTGAAGATGAAAGAGGGAGAAATGTAGTGCTCGAAGCGCCAATGAATTGCCAGAGGAGAATAAAAAGCAAGTATGACGACAGTAGCAAGCTCATGAAAATGAGTCATGAAAGACAGCAAGATGTATCTAGGGTCCTGTTAGGAGCAGGAAAACAGTAAGGGTGCTGTGAAAGTGTAAGTAAGGAGTGTGAAGAAGGTGTGAAGAGCATTGGAGGCCAACAAGAAGAATGACTGAGGAGGAGAGATAACATAACAGGAGAAAGAGAGAGGGTTAGGGAAAGAGAGATAAAGTAAAAAGAGGCTGGCAGGGATTTGATGATGAGGTTGGTTATTTCTACCCTTATACCTTAGCTCTGCAGTCCTATCTTAGCAGTACCATTCCCCGGTCTGAGATAGAGACAGGCTGGGATCTCCTTGGTGTATTGATTCTCAGACCCATTCATTTGGGAGAATCAGAAATGATGAGACCTGCCTGGAGCCAAGGTTTATTTACTAATTTATCTGGTGCTCCTCCGGCTCCAGACCCATCTGTCTGAGAGTATGAGGCTACCTGCTGAGGCCCAACAGCTCCCAACGCAGAGGGATGACAGCTAATTTCAGATCCTCTCTGTGTACAGGTATATGTGTGTGTGTGTGTCCTTTTCAGTCCCTGTTATATTTTCAGTCAACACAGTAAGCATTTTGCAACAAAATATCAGTATGTTTGAAATTGAATGAATTTTTCTATACCAGAAACACTTTTGTGGGTCTTTTTAGACTGTATTTACTACAGTTTACTATACTGTTTCAGTGCAACATTAGTGGCGATGTATAGCAGCAGAGTCAAAGGTACAAAAAGAAAACGAAATGTAGTGTTTCCAGGACATATCCAAAAGAGCAGATGCACATAGATAAGTAATGACTAATTCAAACAGCCTGGTAGTGATGAATACTTGACTCTGATTGGTTAGAAACCCCTATAATGAAGGAATATAATTCTCAAAAGAAAACACACCAGGGACGACCTGATCACACATGTCGTATCAAATCAATCTGTGGAAGAGTCAGCACATTTCAGCTGTGCCTGTTGACATAAATGTTAGCTTCCATTCACACTCTCAAATGACAAGAATGGTGGAAATAATATAACCTTTGATCTCAGGCTTGTCTTGTAAGTTGGGAAGTAACAGCAGTTACCAAGCATAGATATGAGAGCAGCCTTAGTTGCTATGGTGCCCTAACAATCTCTGAAAGGAAAATGGTGAAGTAAGATCCCGTCCTGCAATCCAGGCAACTATAGCAGAACTGCTAAGTGCTTTGTAAAGTTGCTGCCACTTTAACAACAGGCAGTACTTACTAGAATAACAATGCTGTGAAATATACCATCTTTTCTTAACATGTTTGGATATTTTAAAGCCTTTAAAAGACCGAACAAGGAGAAAAATGCCAACCAGTATTCCTACAGACACCCAGTTCGTTGTCTTCAGTGGAAAAGCACAATTTAATGTGAATCAACAAATAAAGAGACTTGTGTTTGAATCGGACTGTTCGGTTTAATGTTTAATCTGTTGTCTTAGAAGCATCATGGAATCAGAGGAACTATTTCAACTGTATGGATGAAATGTTTCCAATAAAATTTAAATCTATACATGCGTAAATGTGTTCATGTCTTTAGCTGGCAGCTGGGTAATAAGCTGGGAGACTTACAGTGAACGGGTCAATATGCAATTCACAATCTCAGTATGTATGACCCTGATGCCAAGTGGAGGAGTCTTTATTCACCTTAAGGGTATTTAAATGAACACAACCACCCATTCTCTAAACATCATTCCTTATTCAATAGGGCTTTATGCAGCAAAACTGGCTTTTCTTGTTCTCTGTCTATCTTGTTGTATTATAGACTAAAGATACTGCTCAGCATCTCTTTCCCACCAGGTTGGCTTAATCCAGGGGAGAACCATGGTGAGATTCTACTCTCCTTCTTTAGCATCTCTTCCCTCTAAATGCCTTTTGTTTCCCCTTTCAGTGCCTTGTTTTTGTCATCCTTCTTTTCTGTCTCTTTCTTACCCTAACGCTCCTTTTCCCCTTTTCCCCGGCTCTTTATGTCCTTAAACCTCTTAGACACGCCCTGTGATTCCTCTTGTGTTCAAATGTTGAGTAATTATTATACGGGCTGGAGGAGGTTAGGTTGGCATGCCTGTTTGTCATAATTTCTGTAATGTTTATGATTGTGAGTGAGTTATACAAGGGTGTCACAAGAGAAAGGTATTGATGTAGGTTCAGTGAAAAGCCAGATTTGGGATTGATTCCTGTTATAATTGCATTAGGGTTCTCTTCCCTGCAATGGTGTTTGTTGTGAGAGCAGGAATAACCTGCAGTGTGAATAAAGGAGGCGGCTCTGCCCAGGCACAGTCATCAATAATCAGCAGCCTTCAGGAAGATTCATGCTGCCATGTGCGAGTTCAAAACACTTAACTGTTACAAATGATACTGAGGGCTTGATGTATGATGGGCCAATTGTTCTGGACTCCAACTGCAACACCGTGGAGCAACAATAAGAAGCATTTAGCTAATGTCAAGCAAGATTAGGAGAACAAGAAGCATGTTAGCTCAAGTGGCAGCTTGTTAGACCAAATGAAATAAGTAATGCACAGGTAAGTGAGTCTGTTTTCTATCTGATTTGTTTGGTTTATAGTGTGATAAACCAGGACCTCTGCAGCCCTGTATATATGCGGTTGCACAATTCAGGGATTCTTTTAGAGAAACATGGCAGTTAATTTTAGGGTTGATTTTAGTCCTGATGATAACTTTCACAGCTGTCTGGACCTGCCACAAAGACCATCCCCGATGTCCTCACACATTTCAAGCCTGGTTGTACCCTGAGGTCCTTAGCCAAGGGTCTGCTAACTATTCCTCAGTCCAGGACCAAGGGGGAGTGGGCTTTTTTTTCTGTCAGGGACCCCACTCCCTGGAACTGGAGAGATCAGACTGGCAAGTTCCTTATCCTTTATTAAAATCCCATTTTTATAGGTGTGCTTTTACTGGATATGACTTTTAACTTGGTTCCTAGTTCTTAACTTTTAATGAAGTCTTAACTAATTTTATTTTGTTTTCACATATTTTATTTTATTTATTTTATTATTATTGTCATAATTATTTTTAACTCATTAAAAAAGACCCTCAACATGGTGGGGTTTCATCTTTTATTGAATTTTACATCGTTCCTATTGACTGACTTGGGAATTGCGTTGATGTTTGCTGCTGTATGTTCTACCTCAGTCTCTATATAAATAAAATAATAATTATTATTTTTATTAAACATTCTTAGTTGGAAAACTATTAGTCCCTATAATAAGCCTTTAAGTCTCTTCTCTGTTTTAGGGAGAACACATTGGGAACACATTTTTAACGCTGTACTTTGCAGAAAAGCAGGTTAATTTACTTCTGGCAAAGCAGCAGTAGAAACATAATGACTTTATCACTTGTCAGGCTGGAGTGCCTTGATTTTCTCCCTGACTTTTCTCTGCAAAGGTGGATTCAGCAGGGATGAACAAGCACTCTACAACTGGCTCTAATTTTCTCTGGTTAGGAGTTGGATGCAGGTTCTCATCTGTATCATTGCGTTAACTTCTTTGATAAAGCCACCTGGGAAATTGTACAGGACAAAATGAGTTTGTAGAGCCATATGGCTACATTCTTTGTCCATAAATCTTCAGTGTTTGCACACAAACACAAATGATTATGCATTAAAAAAACATACAATGCATTGGTGAATAAAGACACTTTTATGTGTGCATGTTGCTAAAGAAGTGTCTTTGATTTGAATGCTGTCAGTTATCCATATGAACATGACAGAGCAGAGCTGATCAAAGGCCTCCTCCTGTTGTAGTATGGCCTCTTTGTTCTACTCTCAAGAGACGAGGGAGAGGGGAAATGTTGATGCTCTGCAACATCTGGTTCATGCTCAAAGGGGTTTTTATTATCTTCTGTACAAATTAGCACACAGTAATTCAGATCAGGGAGCAAAGATAATGTCAAGGCATACCATGATGAACAATGACAGTATGAATACACATGTACAATGACTTAAATCTGATGTGTCCATCAACAATACAAGTCTACAGAGAAACCGTCACCTTTATTTGACCAACACGACCCAAATCAAGCACCTCTAACCCTATTTACACTTACATTTAATTTATTTATACTTCACACTTTATATTTTGTAAAATTTTTGCTTTATTAAGTAGTATGGAAGTCATTAAACAGCAAATTTAAGTTTTAACTGAGGTCCTTGCAGAGTTCAGGTTAACCAGACAGAGTTAGATTTTTCTTTTAAGAAATATTTGAGCAGAATCCTCTGTGAATCTATACAGATAATAAAAACACAAACAATGACAGAGAGAGAGAGAGAGAGAGAGAGTAAACTTTGCAACAGGGAGTTGTTTGGGAGTCAATGACTGACTTGCGATGACACATGAAAAGTCATAACTCTTACACTATCAGACTATAGTCAGACCATATAGCATGATAAATGAAAATTACTTTCTTCCTGTAATCAAATATTATCAATATCAAACATTCTCTCAGAACATTTGATCTATTATAATGCTATGTACTGTCAGAAAATCGTTTCTCTCTGCTCTCTCTTATTCTTTTACACACTGTTTGTTTCACAAAGACCTCACAGGCATTATTTCTATACACAACCACACAATTGGAGGGAATAATTACTCTGATCAGGGATGTTCACGTCCACCTCCACTGGCTGGACTCTTGGTATGATCAAATGGGCTGAGTCATACTGTTGCCAGCTTACTATAAATCCTACATTCACTAAATCATTGCATATCCAGACTTGATTATATTTACTCTTATTCTCTAAAATGTTTAAAGAGGGAGGTCTATTGTTCATTTCTTGAGAGAGAGAGAGAGAGTTGGGTATAAGTCGGGCATTGAGATAAAGTAATATGATTGTCTCACTGCACAGAATGGGATCACAGATAAATCCCCCCAACTCCCATACACCTGCAGTTTGTCAGGCTGCTATGGTTAATTACTCATTTCATCACATCCACACAGCCAAAGGCTCTCAGCAAGTCTTCTGCTCTACTGCTGTAGTGAGACCTAACAGGTATCATGTGGGTCTCTGACAGAGGAGATGTGCATGATGGAAAAAGGTCCCACTCCAATAACTGAGGCATATAACAGATGTGGTGCATAATTACCTTCAAATCAGAAAATAATACGTGTCATATTTCAAAAGCATGGAGGTAATATTTATCAATCCAACCCTTGAGCCCATACTTGATTACTTTCAGCTACCATCCAACCTTGATGGATGCTGTTCTAGAATGCTAGTCCAACCAATTGTTTGAGGAAAGGAAAGGCTTCCTTCCACCTTTGAATACTTTTTCCTCAATGAAGAGCTGATAGTTTAGGGCCATGTTGTCAATAGCTGCTGTAAAGATGCTCATTTAATGATTAGAACATGCTTTTTAGCATTGATTAAGTAGAACAATACAGTGATAGTGTTATCAGCTTTTATCATGTCTCAGATTATCAGCTTAATCTGTCGGTTTGGGAATGCTACCTGTATCTAAGACTAATGCTGAAATCTGAACACATTAAACATAGTGATTGTGTGCATTCATTGATAGCAGGACTAAGTGTTTACCTAAACTTCTTGTACCTGAACTGAATACTGCCTGAGAATCTTCTGTTTGAATAAAAACGCTAGTTTAGCACATTAGCACAAGCTAACCAGTGCGTTTGGTACCTATCGGTCTAACACAAAGCAGGCCAACTCAGCCTAACTCTTCATCCTGAGCCCGCTCTTTCATTGTCTGAGAGTGAGTGAAAGCCAACCCGAGGTTCACCCTTGTCCAGGAAGAAGCTTTACCAGTTTAGTGTTTACTTGCTTTGACTTTGCTGCTGTGTCAGCGATCGTCACCGTCTGAATGAGGTCTGTAAGTTACAAAGGGACCACCACTCACCTCTGGAGGCCCATCGGTGATGATTGAATGATGATCCTGCAGACTCCACCTTTAAGGGTTAGCTGTTGTAGAATATGGCTTCTTCATAATAAATAATTAAAGGAACATATGATATTAAAGTCATGCTTACAAGCAATTTACTGATATGCTCCCTAATTTGAAGTGTCAACCATTGGTTAAAAAAAATAATAATAATAAAATAAAACTTCAGACAAACTGTACACAGTTTCCAGTCTATGGTGTGGGAAATGCATCTCTGATAGCAGTTCCAGTATGTGAACAGATTCATCGCATGCGGCTTGAAGAGAAAATGTCCAGATGGGCTTGCGATTTTTTGTAACTGTGAAAAACAGAAAGACAGACATTGAGTTTACACACACAGTTAAGCTACAGTCACAGCTCGATTGGGCGGTTTAATGTCCTTGTCCCAGTATACAAGCACCAGGCAGCAATCACATTTTTAAACCCTCTTTGTGGGAATGCTATTACAAATTGCTTATTGATTTGATACCAAAGTGGCTACCAGGTTTTCATCAACCTTTAGCAGTGTGTGGTTCAACAGATTAAAAAACACTTTAAAGATATAGACTGAAGCACAATGTCAGGGGCTTTGTGTGGGTTGGAGATAAAGGCTAAGCTACAATGTTAGCCATGTCTACCATGTTAGTTGATTGTGTGCTGGGACATGCTGATTCATCAAAAGAACAGAGTACACTCAGGCAAAAGGAAATGAAAACTTTTATACTTAATGTCACTAATAGCAAAGTCAGACAATTACCAAAGTCAGCAGAGTTTATTCTCTTTGGATTATGAAAGTCTGATCAACAATTTAAAACAACTCATCAGACTGTTGCTGAGATACGATGATGTTGAAGCCACCTTACTGACCTTCTACAAGAGACCACTCAGACAAAGAAAAGCAAACACCTTGTTTATCTGGCAGCTAAAGCAAAGAGCAGAAGCCGAAGGAGACCCCTGGAGCTGCCGATTAGATCAGTGTCTGTGACAAGAGCAACCTGAGCTCCTGGATTGAGAAGAGGAAATGGATGTGACATTCAGTGGCATGGGAGCAGTTTGAAGCCAGTGTGAAATGAAAAATGGCTTCCTAATCATGTCAGATCCATTACAGATAGCCATTCTGAGCAATATATGGCCACCTAACCTTGGAAACTATCCCGCGGTTTCATTTCTCTCTCTCTCTCACCCTCAAAAACTCAGGACTACGCAGTCAGTATAGCCAGGACCTCACTTACTCTGACGCATGGAGTAAAAGTTCAAAATTAATTTCTCTCAACATGTTTTGCTTTGATAAGTTGAACAAAATAGACAGTGTCTTCATCAAGATACTTCATCAGGATTTTTGAAACACAGTTTCTCCAAATGTGAAATCAGCCAAAGTAGAGCAAACAAACTTAAAAACCATCTATAATTATCCATTAACGACACCTACTGTTAGATTTCAGTTTAAACAATTGATCTACACAGTGCTTATTTTTGTATATCAAAATTGCCAATTAAGTGTGTTAGTAGTGATGCATCAGGAATGAAAAAGTGCTGGCTGGTCAAAGTTGGTGGAGCAGGAGACCCTTAGCGCAGATGTTGCGAACCTCGTCACAAAGGTTTTGGTATCAATTCCCAATCAAAGCATAGTATGGTGGATGTCATCACCCTTTCTTTCTCCCTTTTCTTTCCTTTTTGGGTCATTTGACTGGTGTCTTAGGGTGATTCACACCTGAAATCCACATCAAATCTGTATTTTTTGTTACTTTGATGACAACTTCATTGTGGTCGACAGGAAAGAGAAGAAAGTATGCAATCCTGTGAGCCATTGCAACACCTACTTGGGAGAGAAAGTATGTGTTGGAAAACTCTTGAAAATTTACACTGTCGATAGTGAGGAATAACTTTATCTACATTATTACAAGATTTCCCATTCTTGGACAATCTCCATCCAACATAATAACGAACACTTCTACTCCTCGCATCATTTTCTGTCATTGATAGGAAGGTCTGAATCTTTTAAAGTAATGCTTCAGATTAGGCATGAACCAGACCATGGGGAGTTTTCACACCTCTCATATTGGTTTGGACCAAACAGAAAAGACAGAAAGTCCGGACCAAATGACGTTAGTGTGAAAGCTCCCTTAAACATGGCCTAAGATCAACTCTGACATTGACATTCAGAATTCTGAAAAATTAAAGAGAAGGTGGCATGACTGAATGGGATCAAATGTTCACAGCACTATCAGTACAAACAAACATATTCCTGTTCAGGAATATCCAGAGTGAATTGTGTTTGTTTTGTACTACCAAGGCCAGGACAAAAACAAACAAGTGTTACCACATCCTCTTCACATCTTTAAGTCTCTTTGGTCATCTCATAGAAACTTTAGGAGGCAGTTTATGACTGCTGGAACATGCAAGAGTTCATGTGTGCTACAACATCGCACTGCAAAAATCACCATCAGACAGCACAGAGCCACACACAAGGGCAACAATGCTCTTGTTCAATGTTTCTACCACACAGTCACATATGTATGAAGTAACACAAAAACATACACAAAAAAATTAATAATGAGAATTATTAATGATAAAATAAAACATATGAGAAATATGCACAGGCAAGGTCACAGACAGCCACAGTCACTGGACGTGCCAGCCAACAGCTCTGAAAGCCACTGCCAAATCAATCAGTAAGGTCTAGGAGCAAACCAGAGGGCACCAACACCACTGACTGAGAGCAGGTGGCAATACTGCTGGATAGACAGACAGACAGACAGATGGACCAACAGCCCCCTTGATAATTTATTGCTGAGAGGATAAAGCTTATAAAAGCAGACACAGAAGGACATTTCATTCCAAGCACCGATGGGAAATTTGTTTGCAGTGATTCAGAACAAATGCACAAATTATTAATGTTGCACACCCACATGCTTTTCAATCAGTGTTTGCAAAAGATTAACTCAGACTGACTGGTTTGCTCATGATTTGGGAATTCAATAGATGAATACACATGTAATTGTTTGGCCTCTGGTAAAACACAGTAAAAGCAATATGACTGGGAAATGCACTTGGAAATTCTACATCACTGTCGACAATGAGGAAAGCTTAAACCCTTCTAAGCTCTGAGGGCGGCACACAGCAGAAGTCAGTGTAAAAATACTCCAGTGGTGCATTTACAGCCATAAACCTGTCAGTTTGTTTTGATGTTGGAAGAGTTTTAATGAGGCAGCACAAGGCAACATGGTGGAGGTCAAGTGACAGCAGAGAGAAATCAGTTTGGTCAGGACAGGTTCAAGACATACACGTTTTGCTGTCATTTATGTTGAAAGTGAGAAGATTGGATAGAAGTTAAACCAGGAAGACAACATAAAGTATGATGAGGGGCAGTCTGAGAGGTTTTTTCTTTATTTCAACTTGTCCTCTCTTACACATAGTTAAGCTGATTCTTAATGCAGACATCAGATGCTTCGTGTCCTTCAGTAAATCATGATTCACTTATTCACTGTGTGGGTATATGACAATGCTGTCCAGCTCTTGTTAACTGACGGAGGAAAACTATGAGATACACACAACATGCTCTGCTTCAGGAGCTGTCCGATGCTGAAACCACATAAAGAGCCCACATGGTCTCTTTTGTTTTCTAAGGATTAACTTAAACAAGAAAAAAACTGGCATAATTGCAAAACAGACAGCTGTAAAATTGTTGCTTTTAGGAAGTGACTGATGGAGACAATATTTAAGCCTGATCTTCTGACCATCTACCTGGCTTTAATAAAGTAAGCAGCTCAAGCTAAACAAGCCAAGATAGAGGCGAGGAGAGGAAAAGTTGCTGCCAGGAAACCCATCCGAACCTTTAGTCTTTTGGGCTTTTGTTTGCTTTTACCAAACAGCAACCTACACCCTTGAGGAGTGAAACCAGTGTGAAAGTGCTAAAAACACCCTCTCTTTACTTCTTTACAGTAAAAATAAAACCATCTTTACTGTCGGGTTTAGAAGATGCCTTTGCTCACGTCTCACTCTGTGCACACTGTGTAGGGCTGAATGCTTTTATAATGATTCAGTTAGAGGAAATTAAGATTGTTACTGTTGTGTAATTAGAGGCACGGCTGAGTTGACTGACGGGTGCGCACTCTGTAACTGTCAGTATGGAGGCTGAAGTCTGCTGGTTCGCTGCCTCTTCCTCTTGATAAATGTTGGGTTGAGTCTGTGTTTCCGATATGTTAAATGCTGTTGATAGGCGTCAAAACTCAGCTTCAGGAACTTAATTATGGGTGACAAAATTAAGTACATCCATGTTTTATAGTCTCGTGCTCTGACATTGGCCTCAATAACCCAGCTGAGCTGCTCATTTGTTCGGCTGTCTGTGCAGTTATTAGTTCAATATGGCTGACTCTGGTCTCCTATGCCAATGGCCAGGGCAAAGCAGCAGCACATTGTGGATCTGCTCCACCTGCTTGATGTTTCAGAGCAGAGATGTTGCTGGCTGAAGTCATTTCATGGTGAAAGATACAGCCTTCATTATGGTTATCTTAGCAAATAAATGAGTCTTTCTTTAAGAGTCTCTGACAGTATTCCTCCAAACACACTTTCACCACTGAAGCCAAAAAACTACATTCAAGTTAAACATAAAAAGAGCGCAGCACCAACATTTAAGCAAATGTTAAACCATGCAATCATAAATACCTCTTCTGCCATTGTAGAATCACAAGAATTAAAGCCAGCTTTAAGGAGCTACAGTATAACAGCTTATTAAAGCACCGAAAGCTTAGCACTACTCAAGTGCAAAATTGAATTCATTCAAGTTTCACTGCAAGTGTCTGCACTAATCTGAGCAAACCAAGAGAGGACACTTTACTGAAATATGTGAGGACAGTACCTTCTGGAAAGGGCAGATAATTCTTAGAAATTAATCATTCAGTCACCTCCTTCCCCTCTCGCTTTCTTAGATAAAATGAAAAGAATGAAATTGTTTACTGTGTTACAACGGTGAATAAAGTTGCCTTTAAAAATTTAAAATGAAAGGTTTTCTCTTTCTCGCAATTCAACATTCAGTTCAGATACAGTTTATATTAAGTTCCTTGTAACACTGTATTAACCCTAACCCTAACATTTATTATTGGTTATAGTATGCTAGTAGGCTTACATAACTTGCTAATAGTTTATATACCTGACATAAGCATAAATGAAATACAGGGTCACACATTTGACACCATGAGAGTTTAGGGCTTGTTTATAGTCTAACTGTGAGTGCTACAGCAGATGCTTGAAACAATACCACAAACACAGAGAGCAAGAAATCAGTAATATGTGACTGATAGTGAGTAAGGGAGAGTAAGAGACAAGTGTCAAAAACCTTCGCTTTATTTCCTCGGAGGTTATGAAGAACTCCTGCTCTCCCTGTCATTCTGTATCTGACACACTGACACTCATTTTACAACCCAAAAGTAAAGTTTTGAGTTATTTTCCTTTTTTATCCTCAACAGCTTCAGATGTTGTTAAATGTGTATACATCCTCAGACCTCCACCCCTTGATCAGAGTGTAGCCCTGAGGTGATGCTGTGTATCAGTGAAGCTGTTTGGTTGTTTTTGTTTTTTTTAACTTAGGAGTTTGTTAATAATTTTCTTATTGTAGCTTCACATCTTTGTCTTTTCAATTTTTGTCTTTGAAAAGCATAAATCAGTTTATTTCCGGTTCATATTCATAAATGACTGTGAATTTACACAATGAAACTCATTTTCTTGTGTTTATTGGAGAATAGAGGCGGTTTTCTATTTATACAGTTGGCTTACATGCCCAAAAATTACTCACGTTTGCCTTGAGTTTATGAGAATTTTATTCCTGAGGAATGCCAAGTGGTGCTTCAGCCTCTTAGCTAGGAATGCCACAGAGCAAGATCTGAAACATCCAAGAAACTTTTCTCAGGGAAAAGTCCCTGCACGTGCGTCGTAAAACGAAGCAGACACGGCTGTTGTTTTGCATTCAATGAATAAAGGAATGTCTGGCACAGAGTCCACAGTTCTGAGAGGAGCCAAGGCAGCGTGATGAGAGGATGAGCCCAGAGTGATGCTCACCTCTCCAGCAGCGAAGCACAACTGAACAAAAGAGCTCTCAGCAGGCTCTGTACTCAAACAGCAGGGGAGAGGAGGATGAGAGGTAGAGGGAGGAAGAAAAGGATGCAGGGATGGTCGCAAGAAACAAAAAAACCCTGCATCCAAGCACTTCAAATAGGCTATTTAAACTTTATATAAACTGGATGATGAGCTCATCTTGTGTTGTTGTGTAGCTGATGTGTCAATGTTGACAATTTCACAGTGAAAAGGCCCTCTTGCCTACTATGCTGGGTATAGTAGTTCCAGCATAGCAGCTCTGGGGACACATAGGGGACCATATGGTTATGATCTAGCAGGTAAAGTCACAGCTGTTCATATCTTTATTAATGATTAGTGGATTTTAAATTATGACACATGATTACTATTTCACTCAAGAAAACGAACAGTAGCAACAACATTATCAAAGTTAACATTTTACAATAAAAATGTGTTATATAGTTATTTTATTTTAAAAAAATGCTGTTTATTCACAATTATTGAATGCAACAGTATTCAAACCAAAGACTGTTCAATACTCAGTCGTAGTGACACCACCCTTTTGTTTCCAAGGAAGACTTTTTAAGCTTATGGGCAGCAGTTACCATACTAAAAATTCTGTCTTAACCTAACTTTTAGCTGACCTAACGAGAGGAAAAGTGATAAAGTTGAGATCTGCCTCATGTCATCTGACCCTTGGCTTGATTCAAAAACCGATTTTAAGTGTAATCTTAAATGTGACTATGTTCATGAGCTGCTTTTGAATAGAGTTAAAATTACAGAATGACACTGTCCATGCAAGCTTTTAAAAAACCCAATAAACATGTTTAAGGTGTCCTGTAACGATTACTGAAAATACTCTGTTTTTAATATTTGTCACATTCAGACTGGGTGCTTTAAACAGAGTGTTTCTGTAGTGGAGAGTCATATTCTTTGTGGTGGCTGCAATATGTTTGGCTTTGATTTGGGTGAAATTCTGGATATGTTACTTGTGTGGAGTCTTTGTGTTCTCTCTTCACAGAGATTGGGTGGTTCCCTCCTGCACTTGCTCTCCCTGATGCCTCTCCAGTGCCAGATTTATCCCCGCACCTCATGTGATACATCGGCCAACTCTGCAGGAGTTTTCTCAAGTTTGCTACCAGTTGAACATTGCCAACTTCTGTTTGTTTTACCTGTGACTTACTGTTGTTTGTTCTGGCTTTTTCCAGTGCCTCCACAAGCCCTGGTGCACTTGCCCAATCTCTGCTTCCCCGTATTCACTCACCTGCTTCAGCCACCAGCCCTCATACCTCCAGCTCTCCTCTCTCCTTATGCCTCGGACCCAGCACTGGAAGAGCCCATGCAGCCAGGCAGAGCTCATCTGGACCCCCAGGAACATCAGAGACATATAAACTGTGCATTTACTGTGGTCAACCTGGACATTTCATCACCTCCTGCCCCTCCATGCTAAACAAGAAGGCTCATCATTGTGGGAGAGCTCTATAGTGTTCTGTCCAGTTTCCTCTAGAACAATAACTCAGCTCCCATTGAAGTGCTGATTAATTCCAGAGACCCTACAATGTTAACACCCCAGATAGCTGCGTCACTCACATACTGTTCTTCCTAAATCAACAATGCCGCACTGTATTTCATTTTAACCATGGCAACCAGAAAAAAGATCTAACACTGAAGGAAGCCCTACAGGTACATCCATGGAACCAGGGGAGGTTTGGCTCCCTCAGAGGACTATGGTGTCCAGGATGGCTTTGCAGGCATGGTTCTTCAGACCAGCAGTGGCATCCCCAAGCCTGAGAGGGCCAGAAAGGGTAGGGCTCCACATGAAGCAAAGAATGGTTTGAGAACTGGTGGAAAAAGAGACCAGCTGGAGTAGTCTGCCGGGAAGCGATTTTCCTCCACGATCTAATTTAGCCTTTTTTTTTTCTCATTATGAATAAGTAAACTGAATTTTACTAATTGAAATAAACACTTTAAACAACTTTAAAAAAACACACACAAAAAAAAATAAAAAACTAATGTAAATTATCTAGCTAATGCAGCTGACTACATGTTTACCTGTTGCTATATTTGCTTGAGCAAAACTGAATTATCATCCATCTAAATAAAACATTAAGTGATCAGAAAAGATATATCCATGTTGTGGGTTTGGTAGGACACCATCATTAACTTATCACAAAGAACAGTAGAGAATGTATACATTTTAATCAACATGTAGAATAACATAATCGAGTAATTGAGATATGGATGATGTAAATTACTGTGTGTCTGTGGCTCTGTGTCCTCTGACAAGTCACCAAAGATTTCTGACTATTACAAATGTATGGTGTATGTAATGTGATATGATATGTGGCATATCATAATATACAGAAGTGTGCTTTTTGGTGTTATTTCTTTAAGTGCTGTAAAAGAAACGGAAAAATGTACACAAAATCTTGAAAGTTTAAGTTCGAAATAAAACAACTGTTAAATCAGTTTAAATTTGCTCTATGGTCATAATTAACACAGTCTGCCGCTTATTGAAAGCTTGGCTGGGGGCCCAAAATAGCATTAGTTGAACATAATTGGGTAACTAGTAGAGAGTGAACAGCTTATATCAAATAACAGTAGGGATAAAGAAAAACAATTAAATCAAATTAAAATCAGTGCACTTCCATTTAACACTCCAATGAAAAATATCAACGTAGCTCTTCAGCCTGTGTTGACACATTAACTGGCTTTTTGGCAATGATTTATTTATTTTTTATTTTTTGTCAACTCCATAAATAGCGTACTAAAAATAAAGGGTGTGATGGTACATCAATGGAGTCGATAAACTTAGAGATGTGTCGAGGTTATTAATCGATGTAGGATGTTGTGTAAAACGTGTCATATCACCTTTTAATCGCAATGATCACAAGCCTTGAAAGGACACAGCTCAACACAAGTTCTAATTCATGAGGTGTCTTTAGTCAGTTTATTATCGTTGTAATCACTGTGCTGTAGAGGCTGCTGAAATCTCCATCCTGTTTGAAGCTGTGTGCTACAGACAGTTTCTAGCATTAAAGAAAAAAAACAGTCAAAGTTATGGAGACTCTCTCGTGGGTTTGACACCAAAAAGGCTCCAGCACCATAAACCATGAGCTCTTGCTGATCACGTCTTCACACACAAACTCTTCAAAGGGTGAGACCTTTTGAAGATAATGATGCTTGAGATGATGATAAAGAGTACCAAAACACTGCTTCCTTTCTCTTGTGCTCTTTTTAACTCCTGATGTGTCTGCTCTTTCTGCTTTTCTTCTTTCTTGAATGACCAGAAGGCAATCGAAAAACAAAGAAGAGAGTAAACAAAGAAACAGCTCATATTGATCCCTGGGCTTACAGCACTGAGTGAACATGTGTGTCTTGTGCAGTCACTAGTTTATGTATTAAATACATATTCAATGCGCTGCCAGGGCTGCTTGTAAGCATCCTCAGGAATGACTTCATTACACTCTGTTAATACCTTAATGAGGCAAACCATGAAATAAATTAATCCTTGAACATTCAGTTACTTTAACAACTGTTCAGCCACCCCTGAAAGCAAACCGAATAATCAGTTTCTGACCTCTTCTTAAACAGAGGCTCTGTTGTGCTTTATGGCAGTGCTTTCAGCATGTTATCATACTTGTTAATGATGCAGTCCAGTTCAATAACAAACAGTGTCTCAGAGAGACAAACTTTTAATAAATGTTAAGTAATATTACCCTTTTTAACCATCTTGCATTTGTTATTGTTTCTCCATTTCTTAATTTGGATAAAACACAAAATGTGGCTAAAGTTAAAGTTGTGCCTTTTAGTCAGTTTTACTTCAGAGTGTAACGTTGGCCTGGATGGAAAGTAGAAATAGTTTAAAATCATTTGAGTTTACCCTAAAGTGGCTCATATATCTTCATATATCTTTTCTGGGGGTCCCTGAACTCTCTTTTGCTGTGAGTTCCTCTGGATCACTGCTGCAGACATCGACTAACCTGGACCTGCCTGCTTTCCAGCTGCTTGAACTATCAGTCTCACCATTTTCATTATAGTCACAAAACTGTTCATTTAGTAGCATCAGTGGTTCTACTTTTTTCATTACTAAAAAAGTTAATGTTGATTTATTAGTTTTCTATCTTTGTTGCAAAACTGTCAATTGAAAAAAAACCTTTTTGATTCTTTTTACTGCAATTGTTCCGTTACCAACCCTGAATAATCAACTTCATCAATATGAACGCTATCACTGCTATGCTACTACTTTAGACCTAATATCATTGTCATAATGTTCCGTACATAGCACACGTAATTGTCCAGTTATCTCTGCCATTGTGTATACTATTGTTGTTGCTGTCTCTGTTCATAACTCTTTCTAAATTTCTCTCTATCCCCTCTCTGAACCCAATAAAGTCTCAGCAGATGACTGCCTCACATGGGTCTGGTTCTGCTTGAGGATTCTGCCTGTCAAAAGGAAATTCTTTCTTGCCACTGTAACTTGCTAGGTGTTACACTCATGTGGATAAAGATTGGATTAGAGTGGGTCTGATCTTACAAGATGGGACTCGCTTCTCGTTGGGTCTTTGTAAATATCATTAACCCTCCTCCTGTGTTAGCTTTTACTACTCACTCACCATGTTAAGGGTCAGTTTTGACCCGTGTCTTAAATCAGCTGTAAATTACACTAAAAACAATTCTCTATCATCCAGTTTGGTTCTAATCTCTAGGTTACCTTGTTAGGCGTCATTATCATTAAAACATTGCTTATAATAGTTTTTGTAGTGGGCCACTGGGTCTTTCTTTGTCAGTATACCCCTCATACAGACATCTGTACTGAATTGATCCTAAAAATGAAAATTTCCTAAATCTCCAATAATTGGAAGAGGATCTGACTGTCAGTGTGGTGCCTGGCAGTGCACTTGTGATTTCAGTTTGTGCTCTAATTATTAGATATTGATCTAACCGTCAACAGCAACCCTAACACGACAAGTGCCATAATTTTGATAAGTGCATTTTATGATTCAATTTTTTTTATTTTTATTTTGTTGAATAGGGGTTCCTGACAAAGTCAAAAAGTCTTGATGCAAATAAACAAATTTAAGTGGTTCTTTTAAGCAATTAAAAACAAAAACGAGTTGGTGCAGACACTAACACAGGAGGAGGGTAAAGAGTATGGTCTATGGTCTAGAACAGCTTTTTGTAAAGCATCTTGGCATAAGAAAAACTTTATTGATCTGATTAAGGGCTAGAGTGATAAATTTAGATTTGCATCCATTCCTAAGAGATTTATCTAATTTTCTCAAAAGTAAATCAGAGTATTTAAATTTGCAGCAAAGTCAGACACCATGCTGCTCTTGCAAGAAATTCTCAAATTTTCATTGACATGATGATGGAGACATTTTTTTCAGTCATATTCTGATTTGTTGGAGAAGAGGCTACAACTGTCCCAAGTTAAACAAAAATGAAAAATAAAAAATAAAAAAAGAAGCTGACCCAGAATCTGCAACTCCCTGACCCCCAAACCACTGACATCAACACCACGGGACGATCAATGAACTGCATGCAGTCATACACAGTCACTGAGTGTGACCCCTGTGACCCCTGAATAGGGGGTTAAATTGAAAATGGGGAGAAAAGATGAGGGTGGATAGTGAGAGTTTAGATGAGCGAGCTGAGGCAGACCTAGAGGGAGGAGATGCTGGTCGGGTTAAAGACAACAGCAGCGGGAAGGCAGTGAAGCAGCTGTAAACGATGAGTCAGCAGAGCAGAGAGGCTGTAAATGAGGGAGTAATGAAGTAGAGGTGGTGGCAGGTGATCTATAATGGATGGAGCGGAGTGAAGAGGATGGTTGAGATGAGGTTGTTAGCTGGGCCTTGCTTTAATCTGTGATTTAAAAGAAAATTTCTGACTGTCATGGTGGGAGCAGAGAATTATTGGTTTGACGTGGATCCCATTTGGGGTTTAAACCTGATCAGGTAACTCAGCACTTTAGAAATGTCTTTAAGTTAAGAACGAACATTCACAGCTACAGGAAACAGATCAGAGAGATTTCGGTGTGAACTCTGGCCACAACATTATCACAACCTGGCTTATTATGTTTTGCAGTTATGAGTTTACAGTTTAATCTGATGTCATGAAGTTTAAGAAGCCTTGGTGAGATGTCATGGTATGAGAGTTGACTTTATGACCTTGGCATTTAGTTTGTGTTTTAATTATCTCTGCTGACAAATCAAAAGCTGGCAACATTGTCATGTGATTATAATTTGAAACCATTTCTCTGAAACCACCTTTTGGCTGTATTTTTACCATCAGCTTTACCAGCCGACAATAATTATTTCCCTTTTGTAATTTGAGCTGAAAGTCATTGGTACATGTCTGTTTACAGAATATTTACTTGTGACTGTCTTTGGTAAAAGATTATGTCTGATTACAACAGAAATACAAGGATGAGAGGCACATAACCTTTTATAAATCATCATAGGAAAGGTATATATACCATGGTAGACCCATTATGTCCACTCGGCTCAGTTTAATAACAGACGCACCTTTTCACTTCTACAGACAAAATTTGATTTCAAGAGCTGTGGGGAGAGACTCAAATTCTGTCTTGAGCTTTTGTTTTATTACAAACTGAAGCAGGCGGTGTTAAGACTCCACAGCCCTGTCAGCGCTGACACCAGAGACCTCTTCCTGTCAGAGTACAGAATATCCTCGCTCTATTTCATTTTTCCATCCTCTGCACACTGTGCCATCATCTAACTGTTTAAAAGGCGCCTTGTTCCCCAAACAACCACCTCAGTAAAAGGAGCAGGACCTCCTCATCTTCCAGTGTCTGGAAGAGCTTTCAAATGCACAGCTACTGACAGGTACAATAAAGAGTAACAGAGAAAAGTTTACTCTAACAGCTGCTGGACATTAGTCTGTCACAGTCGAGACATCACTGAACTCTTAATTTTGGTTTTGCCTTTCAAAATGCTTATCTTTTGGCGTAGTGCCACAGCAGATATTCATAAGCTTGGTAGCTGATTTCCAAGTCTTAGATATATTAGTGTCCTTAAAAGCACGACTGTGAAAAGTTTGAAAAAGCCTATACTCCAAAATGAATTGCCATACAAAATAATCAGAGCATGAAAAAGATGAAAAAAAAAATGGCTGACAGTGTGTTCACTGTGATGGATTACCCCAATCTCTCATTTACGCAGCATACTGTAAAAAAGTGAGCGCACTGGCTGAAAAGAAGGAACTCAAAGTTACAGTTCAGAAAATGCCCAGCAGTAATGTTAAGTGAGCCCCATTTGCAGTTAATGGGCTTTAATGTGCAAGACTGATGGTTTTATAGTGAAGTGGTTAAGTTTCAAACTTCTATGACATTAAATTTATCATGTCAATCCCTGGATTATGGAAGCAGAATTATTTCTAACAATGAAACAAATCCTCAGTAAAAGAGAAAACCTCCAATACTGTGATTTTCATCAGAGCCAATGTTTCATGAGTCAGTCAGCAGCTCTCATGTGGTTCAATTATAAATCAACACAATCAGGCATAATTCAGCATTAATCAGTGTATGAGTTTCGGTGTAATGACACATAACATACATTCATAATTATCCACTCACACAGAGTGCCAACAATCACCACCTCGTCTCTCCCTCTGCTTCCTTCACTTCAACATCTCACTATTATTGGTGCCCAGTGCGCTGTGTGACTCCAACAAACACACATTTACAAATGATTTACAAACACACAAAACTCAGAGGAAGTACAAGGCAGGGAATGGTTATATTTTTAAGTTAATACAATTAATAGCACCTGATTAAAGAATACAGCTCAGAGTATTATTTTGATCGGTTTTACAGTCAGACCCAACACCATTATATTAGAAATAATATTAATATAACAAGAACAATAAAATAAGACACTTTTAAGATTTCTCAGTTAAAAGTAAGTTTTTGTCTTCACCTTGTTCCAGATCTTTTCTTTGCAAATGCACTTTTCTTCTCTTACTTTTCTTTTGTTGTTTTTGTGCTGCTTGGCAGTGGACTACAAACATTAACCTTTACAACACACTCCTTCTGAAACACTCAGCTGCTCACACTGCATCTTCTGCTGACTTCTCCTCTTTTGTAGTCTTACTGCCTCCAATCATGTGGTCCTTATGTCTGCAACTTTGGTCATGTGATTTGTCCATAATGGCAGATTATCCTGTGCCCCTCTAATGTCTTCTGTTCAGCACTCATAGCTTACAGTTTGATATCAAAAACTAACTTCTGGGCAGATATTCAGTGATCATGCATCGCCTTAAGACAGTCATATCTGTCTAGTCATGAGATTTCTATCAAGGGTGACTGCACACCTGTATTTCACATCATTGTTATTCTGCTCTGTGGGTTCATCTTTCACCAGGTATAACAATCAAATACAAAAATCAGTGTGACTTCTAGTGGAGCAATAACCTGATGTTTCATTTCATAGTTAACAAGTTTTTGTCAAATCTCTACTATTGTTTGGCGATGTAGTTTCTGAACTTGAATGCCACTTTGAAATAAGAATCTCATTTACATTCTTATGATGTGCACATTGGGGAAGCCTATGGGGGTTTCTATCTAGATGTTTATTCAAATAATCAACAAAGCTGAGCAGCTTTTGGTCCATATGGCTACCGCCAGCTCTTCCTCCTCCAAATGATCTCATTTGAGAATTATAGAGGTGTTTACCCTTTTCTGTCTTAGAGAGGGAGTTTATGCTGTTTTAAAGCTTTATACTGTTTGACATGCACCTTAAAAATGAAGCCAGAGGAGCCAACTCCTTGAAGATATTTCATTAAAAATATATATTAATCTTTCTTTACAGTTAATATTGTATTTACTTAATGATGTTAAAAATGTCATAAAATGCTGTATTATCAGCTCTTTGTGTGCTTTCAAAAATCTGGCAACTCATCTTACCTTTGAAAATTCCCAAAGTATCAGCATGAAGTATTTTTATAATGATATAAACTTAGAGTGAGGAGATGATGTTTAAAGGTGTTGATGCAATTGACTCCATTGTGGATGGATGGATGGATTGATTGGATACATGGATGGATGGATGGATGAATAGGATGGATGGGAGGATGGATGGATTGATGGACAGATGGATTGGATTAGACAGATGGATGGATGGATGAATAGGATGGATAGATGGATGGATGGATTGATGGACAGATGGATGGATGGATGAATAGGATGGATAGATTGATGGACAGATGGATGGATGGATTGGATGATTGGATGGATGGATGGATGGATGGATGGATGGGTGGGTGGATGGTTAACATTATTTTCACAAAAGCAATGACAGTCTACAGACTCTCTGTTAGGGTGAATGGGATTAGCCAAAAACCAATAGGCTCTATCACTGTGTAAATGGGTGAATGTGACATGGTGTAGAGCCCTTGGTGGTCAGTGGACTAAAGAAAATGCTATATAGACATTGTCCATACACCATTTAAATGTTAAGCAGAACTCAATATATATGACTGTTCACCACAGGGGCTCCTATCTGGACCACACCACCTCCCCTTTAGGACTAAATGAGCTTAAATTCTTAACTGGCTTCACCACTTGGGGTAATTCGATGAATGGCTTATTCAAATAAGAAGTTTCTAATGATAGAGGGAAAAAGAAACCATACTCCTTTTGAGTCAAGGAAATTACAGAAGGGGCTGCACCGGGCCAGTCTCAGATATCAGAATATAAAATCAATATCTGCCTTCCTTTGATAGTTTATCGTGTCGATTTTTTCACCCATTGAGGCATCAGAGTGACACCCTTCTTTAAAGCAACAGACTCCCTCATTATAAAGCCTTTGCCTGGTTTATTTCTATAAATTCCCCAATGGTTCCCAGAACACCACTGGGCTGCATGTGGATAGATGGAGTCTCTTTCAAGTTGTTCTGAGGTGTTTGATGTTTGAAGAGGAGGATAATTCATAATGTATCAAACATATTTCTTGTCTTTTACTTTTATGGCTCATTATCATCTCTGACCCACAAATACAACCACTGTGGCAGAACATTTAACGCAACTTTATACAATAGTTTCTGACTTTGTGATAGAGCATGTGTCGGCTGTCTGCATGTATCTGGATTATCCAAATGTTTATTTCTAAATAAATCAGCAGGCTGACACAGAGTAACAGGAGACCGATTACAAATATGATAAGAAACAAAATGAACAAACATGATCAGACACAGAAATATATATGTGGTGCATTTGATGAGCATCAATGGACTCTGTCATGTTATTGTCATGTTAAAACCCACACACAGCCAGTTACTTCTCTCTGAAGTACATAATGAAGCTCAGTTGTAAGAATGGTAGAAACTGCACATCCAGTTTCTCTCTTTAATCTTATCTACTGGTAAAAACTTGTAGTCTCATATCTGTCTGTAATGTCTTTGCTTTACTGTAGACTGAGCACATTCACCACTCACAGGAGGTAAATCAAGTTAATACTTATTTTCCATTCTTCAATGCCCACCATCTTCTAAATGGGGTGTAGCTGGCAAATACAGCAGTTTATTAGCATTTTATGGACATTTATTTCTTAAGGTAGGGAGAAAATCGTATTTTACCAGCATATTTTACTCCTGCTTGACATTGATGCATTACTCTGGTCTACCACTTTCTCATTCACTCCTTGTGTTATTGCATTTAGAATTTCAGCCCCTGCGCAGTAGAAGAAAACATCTGAAATGTAAATAAACTCAAAAATACAGTAATCTGGTGTCAGGAATGTGCCACAGAGGGGCTTACAAAAGTTGAAACTATGTGAGACCATAACATGTTTGAGTGCCGCAGAGCAAAGCTAACACCAACACAGATCAGCTGCTGTAACCTGTGCTGAAGAAGATAGGCTGCACAACCTGAGAATCCTCTGGGTTTCAGATATGGCCGCATGTTACCACCAGTGGTAAGGACACTGGAAAAATGCAAAACTAGCAATTAATCAGCCAGACAGGATGAGGAGAGGGAAATGGTGCATGGTAAAACCCCTCCTCAGTCAGGGTTGTCTTGTTAATTGCCTCTCCTTTCCGCTGGTTGTCAATCCCGTTTTCACAACAGCAAGTGAAATTGAGTCACAATCATTATTGCTTTTTTACCTAATAGGTCAGTAGCCCTGAACTGTGACAGATTCAGAGTTAGACTGTGACGGATATGCCCCCCCCACCCCTTTTTTTTTCTTTGTTTTCTTTTTTTAAGGAGTGTAGTTTTTTGGAGACAAGGTTTCTGCCTGACGGTGACGATTTGTGGCTTCATATTCTTGTAATGAGATGTGCATTTGTATGACAAAAGATTGAAAAGCAGTAAGTATTTTATTTATTTATTTATTTAGATAGATAGATAGATAGATAGATAGATAGATAGATAGATAGATAGATAGATAGATAGATAGATAGATAGATGGATAGATAGACAGGCACATAAAAGCATTGAAGACAAGAAATTAAGTTAGAATAAGACAATTTAACGATATTACTTGATGTACTTTGTAATGACTATCGGCAGATGAATACACCATCACAGTACATGGCCTTGGGTGTGACATCAACCAGCCGTTTCAATTTGATGCTGTTGGCTTAGGTGATTGCTTATAGGTCCGCCTCAATAACAGCAAGCAGTTAGCTAATTGGAGCCATCCTCTCTCGATGACTGCCTCTACCCTCCAGCCATCATTTGCACTAGTATAAGCCTCACTGCATCACTAACTGGGTTACCTGCTACCTGTGCAATATAGAAAATCTTTGAGCTGCCCTGAGATGGATGGATCTCTTTTACCTGAAAACTCATTTGGGTTTCGACACAGTTGTTCATCAGGCTTTAGCAGCAAAACCACTTCATACTGCCTGATTAGATCACAAATGTCTGAAGATTTTCTTGTGTCAGCTCTGCTGAAGATACACCAACAGGTACACCGAAGCAGTGCTTGTACACAAAGGTGAAATTTTCTACAGCCCTTTCCTTTCAGTTTTGTGCTGCTCTCATACCATTACACTGACATGAAACTTAATCGTGCTGTCTGCTCCTTTGTCCCACAAACGTGCCAGATACTTCAGCTTCATAACAGATTTATATTTGATCCTCTTCTGATTTAAATTGCAATATGAACACTTTCAAATGGAAGCAGTTCCCTTTGCTCACCTCCTAACCCCCTTTCTGGGGGGATGTAGAGTGTCTGCAGATGGTCTGATTCAATTTCAGGAAATACAATGGAGAAAGAAACTGATCTGAAAGGCAAATTGTCATTCTCAGCTATATGGGTTCACCTCCTGTGAAATGGGTGTACCTAGGGAGGAGGAGGAGGAGGCCAGACCTAGAGCAGAGCGGACCTCGATCACATTACTCTTGGCCCAAGATGGGAGGGGGGATTCGAGGTGAATCTATTCAAAGTGCACCTACAGGCTCTCATGGTTGTCATTGGAATCCGTTCAGAAATGCTCTAAACTGGTTTTGGGCGGATTGAGAATCTGACCATGGAAGATCAGCTGAGTCCACCCAGACAATGATGCTGTTGCCATGGGGACACACTGACACCCCCTTAACCGCTAGACTTCTGCCACCAGTGCTTTAACTCAAAACCCTAAAAACTCCCCCATCAGAGACCAACAACCCCCCTCCCCCCTCTTGGTGCACCGCTCCTATTTCAGAGCTGTCAGCACAGATTAAAGAGGCAGCCCATCTGACAACAGCTAAACACCTCACCATAAACTGACACAAACTGTGCTGTACAAGCAAACAGCTTGTCCAACCCCATCAACTAAAGACATCTGCATTTGTGGGTCTGCTGTACTGCACATCAGCTTGCCTTATGCTGGTGATAACATGACATCTGTTTGAACAACACATTTGACCTGATTGACGATACACACAAACCTTCAAACAAAATACTCTAAATAAAGACAGTGTTTAGCTGCTGTTGATAGGAAGGAGCAACAGCTCTACTCTGAGCACCCTAGACACCCCTCAGAGCAAACTCATGACAAACACTTGTATGTTGTGACTTCTTTTGGTCATGATCCACAGCTTATGGCCACAGGAAAGGGCTGGAATGTAGATCGACTGGTAAATTGACCAAAACCAAAGAATATATACAGCACTACTAGCAGAGCCGTAAATATCAGTTCAGTGTAAAAACACCTCATAAGACTAATGACTATTTGAGTCTCATGACATCCCCTCTACCATCAAATCCCGTCATACTTCATGACCTTACCGTGAAGCACTTAGCTCTGGCTTCTCTTTATGCTGTGATCCCCTGTGAGCCTCCGCTTGTGCTCCCGTCACCACTGAAGGCCCATTTACTCACTCAGATACCAGAGGTCAGCGTGTGGTTTAGTACTGGGGCTTCAAACTGCGAGAGCTGAACGAGGCATGTCCAGTGGGCCTCGGACTCCGTCATAAGTGAGCAGAGATTCTGACAGCTGGAGCATGAACGAGAGGCAGACACACTTCAGAAATCATTTAAATCACTGTGCTACAAATAGTCAGGAATATGAAGTCTAGTAATGGGTACACCTGTACTGCTGACTTGTGTTATGAAGCAGTATATTGTGGGTACTATGGGGTGTATTTGCTTATGCCCCAGCAAATACCTTTCAATAATTTGAATCAACAGTTAAACATTTGATCTTGTGATATTTTACCTGTATACCATTCGCTTACTGCTTCAACTGCTCCTGCCCATCATTTAAAGGTGGTTTTTATTAATTCTCCGAAAAAACACATACTCATAATCCAAGAGTTATATTGTCCTGAAGTCAAGGATCAACCTTTCAGTAATGTGTTACTCTAAAGGTGTCAATCTTTACCATTACTTTAAGGTGAACAAAAAACACACAACAAAAATAATAATAGTTTTTGATCCAGTGGGTTCCATAGTCTGGAGATGGGCAGCAGAGAGGAAATGGGTTGACCTCTTAAAAACCATAGCCCTAACTGGTTGAAATGAAAAGTTTAGGGTGAGCCCATTTTCACCTAAGGTATGATTTCTACAGTATTTCCTTCAAAATTATTATACAGTATTTTCCTGTTTGATTTTGAGTTATGCACACATTACTAACACTGTAAATATTTTAATTCACATAGCTAAGAAAACGGGTTTCACTTTTATTCCTTTAAGCCTAGCAAGTGAAATTGTAACCCCAAAGTTGTTGTTTCTAAATTAGTCTTTTAGGGGACAGCAGTAGAAGATTGGGCCTGAAAACAAGGAACGCCAACTGAAAGTAGGGGCACACAGAAACATGGATAAAGCTACCACACAATTTACCTTAATCACTGAGCTCATTCCAACAATCTGCAGCAGTATCCACCGCTCATATACTCTGGAATGGACCACTCTGATCATTTACAACTTGAAAAATCATCTTAGTTACCTCTAAGCACAGAGAACACATCTACACTGTATTTGATTTGAAACAGCACTAGGGTTGTTACTTTAATCAAAGTCTGTGTTTAAGCTTCTTTTGCAGACAGCCTTGACTATCAGGCTAATTTCCCAAAAATCAGTTGCTGTGCTAATAAATTGCAACTCTCCAGATATGTTTTTTTTTTTTTTTACCACAGATATTTTAAAATAAAACTCAGTAACGCTCAATAACACTGATGAAATAAAGATGCGCTTCAATTGCAAACCGAGCAAATGGACCCAGATTTTTCAATTTTCCTCAAAAAGAGCAAATTAGGATGAATCAGATAAAGGCAACATATTTTCTGCCCATATGATCGTACTTCTGTTCCCAAGGCAAGATAATTCCCCTGCAGGTAAACTATGAAGTATGAAGCCTAAACTCTTCTCATTTTTTTCACAAGAAAGCTGGAAAATGCACCTCTCTCTCAAACACACACAAAAGGAACTGGCTGTCACATTCAGAGCAGATTTTCTGCCCCTTGAAGACAACTCAATCTTCTCCAAAGGCTGAATTAGAGGAAATAAATGCTGAGGGGATGAGCACTATAAAAACTGCCTGGAAAACTAATTAGAAAATAAATTCAAACAAACAGTCATGAAACCATTTTATCAAACTACTGCAACAATGTGTTATATCTTTATGGTAAGGCCTAAGTAAACAAATAAAGACTGGGCATCCAAGTTATCAGTCTTTCTATGACTTTTTACAGCTGTTTCAGTCTATGTACCAGAGTGCTGATATCTTAAAAGTCAGACCTATGCTGAGTTCCAGTTACCTTTGAAGTTGGATGTTAGAACAGGGAATGATGCTACACCTAAGTTGACGGCTTTCCAGTAAACAAGTCGGAAAACCAAGATGGATGCCTACTGTTAGCCGTTGTAAGCTGTTGTTTACATTTGTCAGCTGTTGTTAGCTATACCAGTTGTAAACAATGCATAACACAGTATTTTGCTCTTACAAACACCATAGCACCGTGTTCACAGTTAGATGTTGGGCAGTACAACATATTCCACATATTCTTCTTTTATCTCCAACCTTATTTTAGCTTTGAATGTAACTTTTAATTTGTAAAATGTCTTTTACGCTGTTTTTACTTTTCAAATTGTGTTGAATGTTTTGCCTGCTTGTTTCATGTAAAGCACCTTGAATTGCCCTGCTGCTGAAATGTGCTATACAAATGAACTTGACTTGACTTGACTTATTTAATTTCACAAAAACAAAATAATACATAATGCTGGTAAATAATAAATTATGGGAGCTTTCACTGTTACTCTTAACTGTTGATGCACTGAGCTACCAACTTGGATTATGACGTTGTCATCAAGTCAGGGTTGATGAGGATCGTCTGACTTTCCGAGTCGGAAATCTGACTTCAGATGAATTTCTGACTCAGAGCTCAATCCTGACTTTGGAGTACAACTGGAACACAGCATTATTCATGATTGCTGATTGTCATGTCTGTCAAGTTTCCTTTATTTTGGCACATTCACATTTTTTGACATGTCCTTCCTGTTTTATTTTAAAGTCACTAACCCCTGTCCCTGTTTCAGATGTGTTCCTGTCTGTCATGTCCCCGTCTTGTCACACCTGCCCCCTGATTGTCTCTTCCCACCTGCTTCCTTCCATACGTATTACCTTATGCCTTTCACTGTCTCTTCACTTGTTTGTTGTACCTCACAGTCTTTGTTCCAGCATTCCTCACGATCATAGTCATAGTCTCGTCGTATTTGAACCTTGCTTGTCTTTTTTGACCTTGTCTTTTGCCTCACGTTTTTGGATACTGCTGCCTGATCTGACTGCCTTTCTGTGATCTGACCTTCGCCTGTTTAACAATGAAACCTTTTGTCTATTTGATGTACTGCTTTGGTGCTTTGCATTTGTGTCTGCCCTGTCTGTGCCTCAGTTCATAACGCTGATTTTCCGACAAATGGTGTGCAGGTTTGAGATATGTGCAAAATGAAAATAAGTCATTACCTCAGACCAATAGATAATAGTAACCTAAACTGTGCATGATTTGTAGCTTGTGGCCTGTCTGATATCCCCATCACCAAAACAAATTAGTCTGATGATGTTCAAGCACAAACAAGGTCACAACAAGTTTGTGCAGCTCTGTACAGATTACTCTTGTGCTGAGTCTGATTGGAGGATACGCAGTAATTCAGTTGAAGAAAGGTGTTTTTGCTATGATAACTGGAAAGTCTGGGCTTAACTCATCTTAAGATACCATGAAATAGTTACCATCAGCTCCAGGCAACTGGTAATAACTTCATTGACTGTGTGGCAGTAAAGCCTGGTGTTGCTGAACGTGGTAGACATTTTTTTGCTGTTAAGATATTCGCAAAAAAAGGGCTGATTTTGTCCTCTCAATATTTATGACTATTTAAAAAAGCACAGTCATCAATAGAGCAAATAGATGCTATTAACACTGCAGTGTACTGTGATTTAGGAAACATTTCACCCTTTTGCTTGTGCTTGGTGATGAGTTTTTTGGAAAGCAAAGCCAGGCTTTCCTTTTGTGAGTTTGACCCTTAGGGCTCTATTTTCGTTCGCGCCGGTGAGGCGGCGGAGGGCGGCGAGCCCCGCGCAGTTGTATTTTCGTCTGGCGGAGCCCGGTGTAAGGCGAGTTTGGTATTTTCGTGGACTGAGTCGCACGGAGGCGAGCCGAGATCCGCCAAGCTGGGCGTGGTGGCGTGGCAGGGGGAGGTGTTGACAGAATCAGCTGGCGCAGTGACATTTTCGTGCTCGCCACTGGCGTGTAACGTGCGCTGAAAGCTCGCCGATTCAAACCTGGTCAGCTTTCAGCGCAAGGCGGAACGCAGCTGGTCCAGTAGTATTTTGGTAGACCGGCGGCGTATCGACATACGTCACTGATGCCTCACCGGCAGGTTTCCACAGTGTCAGGCAGATTTCAGTGCAATAAATAATGATCAACAACTATTAATCTGAGTCAGCACATACATTTAGATCTATATCGATATATTCTGATCTATATCTGATCTGATGAGCGCGTTTGGCACGCGTTTGGACACACAACCTGACCGAATCAACACAGCTGAAACTGCATCAAATTAAATTAAATATCTAGTAAATAAACGCACATGATGAAGTTAACAAGATATGTAATGTGTCTCCCTCCTTTTCTTTCTTCCTCTTATTTCTCGCACAGCTCGACCTGGACACGTCTCCGTGTCCTCTGTCCGTCTTCCTGCTGCTGCTGCGGCTGAACAGATGATTTGTTTCAGTGCTCAGATGCGTTATCTACTTTAAGCCGACATACGGATATTATAATATTCAGTTTTGTGAGCCAAATTTATTTTATATGCCAACATCTATGAAAGAAAGAGCCAGGCCACGGAGCGCGATGCGTCATTTACGCACAGATGGTTCCGATTTTAATGCCTTTTTGGAGTTTATGTTGTGATCTATGCGCTCAACCCACCTTTGTCATGTGAGGTTTGAATATATGCAACTTTATGTGAGTGTCTTTATTTGTGGAAAAGGGTGTTTGTCTTACCAGTGGGTCCAACATTACGCACACCAAATCCATCTGTGCTCAGATGAGAGAGTGTGGAGGACACTTGTTGAGCAGCTGCCCTCTGTCGCCATCGTGTGGCATAACTGTCTTCAGACATCTCTTGATCTCTTTGACTACTTCATGAAAATAGTAATACGCCTCGCCTGTGGCGGATTTAAAGGCGAGGAGAGGAGCTAATGTGATTGGTGAAAACAGGTCTCGGCTGTGTTAAACCCCCTCTCCTCCCCGTCTATGATTTATGCTGCCGGGAGGAGCTGAGTTAGGGAGGGGGGATACTTACGCCGGGCTGCGCGGCTCACCAAAATACCAAAATGTGCTTGGGAACGCCTTGTCAGCGCGGCGGATCTGATTGACTCTGCGCTTGCGGCACGTCTCCGGTGAGGCACCAAAATAGAGCCCTTAGTGTTCTTACTAATGAAGAGCTGGTCTAATAGTGCGAGGGATTATTATCTCTTTTGTATTACATTAGATAGTCCAGAGAGCAAACGTCCACTAAAGGTGTTAAATTAAATGATAGGGAGAAAAACAGGACAAGATGGAGGAAGAAATTATAAGAAGTACAGGAGTGAGTGCTCAGGGTACAATCTCAGGAGCTCTCACCTGAAGTGCTGGCTTTAAAAGACAAACAACGCTTTAAACCAGCAGAGAAAGGCAGTTAAAAAAGACAGCCAAGCACTTTTACTATCCATCTCAATCCCTGCTTCAAAGCAGGACACTAGCAGGAGAGAACAGAGGTGTAAGCAGCTGTGAGCTCTGTGAGACTCAGTGTGCCCCAGAAATGAAAAGATGTTATATCTGCTGACCCCGCTTGTCATCATCTGCTTCTTCAATAATAAAACACACACACACACACGGTTGGAAGAGTTTTAGACATTTCAGTCCATTTGGCATATTTCCATTTGGGTATACAGCTTTAAATTAAAATACCACTAAGGGAATCTTGTTATGTGGTGAGCATCTGCTGATAATAACACACCCTTTGGGAGCTGAGTCTGACTTTTGGGGGCTTCCAGTGTGGTCAGCTTTTTGTGTGAATGTTTTCCTCCATCCTTAACGATTACAAGAGCTTTGACTTGCTGTATTTTAACTCTTATTCAGTTTCTTACTAAATCAACATCTCTCTAAGAATGCATCTTTGGATATTCTTTTTGAAAAAAATAACTAACAAACAAAAACGGTAGCATGGCCCTGACCCAGGCAGGTCTCAGAGTCCAGTGAGAGGCATTAAAGTAGAAGAAAGGGCAGGAGGTTATTCAGGAAAGAGTCACAGATTGGACAGGATTAAAGGCTTTGGAGGACAGTGATGGAAGAGAGAGATGACTCACTGATAGACAGACAAAAATGTCAAACAGTCAGGGGTGAAACCAGGCAAGAGGAGAGTGAAGAGGCTTCAAAAATCAGGAAGGTCAAAACCACACACTTTCTATAGGTTTAAGTGTCCCTGTCATACTGAGGGCATCTGTTTATCTCACATAAAGAAAACTGGGCAGCTATGGCAAGAGAACCTCACCCTCAGCGCAAACTTGTCGTAGGGGACTTCTATTAAATTAGACGGCGCTGTCCATTTCTGCATCTTTTCAACGGTTCATAGCATAGTCATAGCCATAGTCATAGTCACATCATGGATTGAACCTTGTCTGTTTTTTGAGCTTTCACTTTTTTGGATACCTTTGCTTCATCTGACTGCTTACCTGTGTACCAACCTCTACTTGCTTTATATAAACCCTTGTGTGTTTTGAGAACCAAATTAGGTGTTATGCATTTGCGTCCATCAATATCTGTGCCTCAGTTCATGACAGGATTGACTGAGGTGGTTAAACTGTTCAATCATCTATGCAAAATCCTACACTACAAATGGATTTGTTTACACTCTTATGTTTGTACATATCTTATTTAAAGAAAACAAAAAAACAATTCATTCTAATTTGACAATGCTACTAGGCTTAAGTGTTAAACGCTGATTTCACAGATGTTTCAAATGTCTGAACAATTAACCTCAGTACAGACTTTCATGATGTATCTACTACAAACAAACAAACATATATTATCAAAGAATACGTGCTGTGATTGTTTAGATTTAAGCAAAACCATGTTATGTTACTCCAAAGATCGGTTTTGAAAAAGTATGAAATACAACTAATATACCATTCACACTTTCTTGGCTCAGCCTCAGGGAGCAATTTGTGGTTCAATCAAGTCATTATTGATTAAACATTGCAGATATACTTTCCCCTGAACTCTATATTAATCAGTTATCCAAAAGCTTTTCTTCTGCTGGTGAAAGGTGAAAACAAGAGTCCGGCAAGGATTAAAACTGACATAGGCCTACATAATGTTTTCTGTTGTGAAGAGCCACATATAATGTAAAGTATGACATAACCAGGATCTTCACAGTCCTCTAAGGGTTCATGCTGCCACTCTTTGTGATTTAACACAACAAGGCTTACACACCCCAACTGCTTTACATAAAAAGATTGAAGAACATTTTGTCTCTCGTATTCGTGTCTTGTGACTGTGCTCATATGATGTCTAAGCTAACAAGACAATAAGGCTTTTATGCCTTTTTCCTCAGTCACCCTCTTCCATACTTTTGTCAGTCATCTTTTGCATAACTCAGACAAGGCTGCCAACTTTGGTTTTCTGGCTGGAGGGAGATTTTTATGACTCTGCATATAGTTTGCCTTAAAGAGCCTTAGACTCCACAACATTTGACTGAACAAAAACACTGGGCTTGTTCCTCACCAGGTCTGTCTGATCAGTCCAGTGAATTAAACTTCATCTAAATGTCATCTCACTCAGACTTCAGTTATAAAGAAACACAAAGGAAGGAAGAGCCAACAAAGAAAGCACACTCGCAGAATTATAAACAAAGATAAGGCAGTTGCAGAAATAGGATTCACTTATCACTCGGTCCAATGAGAAAACAAAATAGAATAAAAAAATAAAAATTAAAAAAATTAACTCTTGGCCAACCGTTAGAGTCTGTGGTGATAACCAGAGGATGACCCTAAAAGTGGTAAAACTGAAGAGTAGTCATTTTCCTTACTGTTCTCCTGCCAAAATGATGTTTTTTGTTTTTTTGGCTGATAGGTTCAGAGTAATGATAACTTTGCACAGAAAAATAAGGTTTCAAATTTAGAAATCAGCAACAATGTACAAGTATACTTTTTCAAGGACTACCATTTTGCTTTCACACACAATAAATAAACTACATCTATGAGCCAAACTCATCTATATATGTCTTTCCTCTATGATACGCTTCTTCTTTTTCTTGTTTTAAATGCATTTTGTTGTAGGCCACTGCCCTCTGTCTCCGTATTTTCTCTCACTCTATATTTTCGCTCTGATTGTACTTTCATTTCGCAGCAGAGGCCAAATGGTGCCCAAACAGTTTCGACTCAGTGTTTAAATCCATTCAAATAACAACAATCTTTTGAAATAGCCTCCAGCACACAGTGATGACTTGGTAATGAAGCTCTGTCACCCTCCTGTCAGCAGTCTACTCTATCTCCACCCATCCTCCATCTCTCCATTTCTGCCCACATGTCACTCATCTCTCTTCCTAATCTGACTCTGGGTAGCTGTGTGACTGAGCTGTTTGTTTCATGTGCACTGTTTGATGTTGGTGTGTAAATGTGCCTATATAGTCGCAACATGTACAGTTGATCCAGTTTAGGCTCATTCTGTCAACTAAGCCACCCCCAATTTTGTCATTCTCACCCCCTTGTACCCCCGCTCTCCCTCCCTTTCTGCAGAGACTGGATCGGGGAAAGACAGCAGCTTTTTCCCAGACAAATGTGAAGCGACATCAGTAAATTGGGTGGTGCAAATTGGGCCGTATGGGGCCCTGCTTTAAATAGTATGCAGAAAGACACAGTTAGCTGTAGGAAGAAGAGGAGAGGAGCACATTATGAAACCCCTTTCTACTTTAATATGGGATAAAGGCCCTGGGTCCTTTATGCTGTTTTGAGAGTGTAAGAGCACATCCATTCACTTTTTTTTGCTGGCAACAATGTTTTGAATTGCAACAGCACTATTTCACAAATATAGTCGTAGCAAGACTGCTTCCTCAACAGAATCAACATTTCCACAAAACTCCAAAGTGTGCCTCATATACAACAGCATTTACTTGTACATATGCTCAATGGTAATCTTCTATGTTAGTACAACTTGTGAGGGGCCAAAATTCAGACAAAAGAAACAGAGCTTGATGTCTAATAGCTCACTGACAAACGCAAATAATGTGGCGGTCATAAGACATGAACCAGCTCATGTTTACAAGTACTCCTTCACACTTCTTTGCATATGAAATGAGGTTCATCACACCACTGATGGTTCTGGGACATAAATCTACAATAGTCATGTGACCAATAAACCCTGTCAACCATCTGGCTAAACTGCATTTATTAAGTGCTTATACTTATTTGGTGCTGAATAGACCCATAGCTGTCAAATACACAAATTACAGAAATTAATTATTACCTTACTGTTTTGGTTTAGTACTCATAGTTGCATGAACAGGATTTACTCTGCATTTTGTTCAAAATCTGGAAAAAACTATCTGTTACATTTGAATCCCTGAGTTTTTAAATTGTTTTTCGAACTAATTTTAAATACTTGAGTGCGTCTTAGAATTGAGGTTAGATTATAATTGGCTTTTGTCTTAACACTGTTCCTACTGTAATAGTCAGTTTTTACTATGTGATTATATGTGCGTGTGTGCAGTGTGTGAGATTGTGAAACTGAAGCTTCAGCTCTGCCTCTACTCAGTCCTGGCATTTGTCCCTCTGGATGAATTATTGGACCACATTAATCTTCATTAGCAGTAATAGTCAAAATGTGTTTTCATAGCTTCCTGCTGAGTCAATAGTTTCCACAGCAGCAGCTCAGTCAGACAGGGAGCAAATCTGTGTCATATCAAATCTGGTGAGTTCAGATGGCTTCCTTTTAGCCTCTCTGTGAACTCTGATAGCAGATGGGACACAAATCCTTCCACTTCAAAAACAAAAATACACAAGAAAACAAACAAAAAAGAACTGATACTTGACAGGAAGACATATACTTTATGCTCAGGTACAGGACATGATAAGGGGAAAATAATTGATACATACGTAAATAACTATAAAAACATAGTGAAGCATGTTTAGCATAGCAACATAGCATAGTCAGAGGCGAAAATGTGATAAAGTTAAACACATATCAAATTGGTTGCTTCATTGATGTACGATTACCTGAAGTGTATCTCTCAGTCTGACTGTTTCTGTCTCTCTTTTAAGGGATGTGTAACTCTGGTTTACTGTGTGATTAAACATTGTCACCAGAATTACCAATCCATGACACAAGTAACAAATATTTGTGTCATTGCTGATCTGAAATGTCATATGCTGTGTCCAATGCTGCATTCCAGTTTAATCAGAAGTTGGAATTTCTGAGCGCCCCCCTGAATTCGGATTTCCAACTCGGAAAGTCAGACGATCCTCACCAACCCTGAGTTGACGACGTCATAATCCAAGATGGCAGCGCAGTGCATCAACAGTAAAGAGTAACAGTGAAAGCGCCGGTAATGTATTACTTATTAGCACTTCAGTTTTGGTTTTGTGAAATTAAATAAGTGGTATATGTTTTACTGCCAAACGTCTAACTGTGGACATATAATGTTTGTAAGAGTAAAATACTGTGTTATGCGTTGTTTACAACTAACAATTGTAAACAACAGCTAACAATGGCTAACAGTAGCCGTCCATGTTGGTTTTCTGACTTGTTAACTGGAACGCCTTCAACTCAGGTGTAACGTCATTCCCAGCTCCAACATCTGACCCCCGTGGTAACTGGAAGTTGTGGTGCAGCCATGATGACTGCATAATGCTACAATGCTCTACTATCATACTATATTTTATATTATAGATATAAAGTTGTATATAGATTGTGTCTGTGTAACTGTTTAACTCTAAAGGCTTTGGGTGCTAGCTCTGCACCTTGCAATTCATTTTTTTTTGCTGTGTTAAATAGATTATGCTTAACCTTTACCTTTTTTGGTGACATTTTGCTGGACTTGAAATAAGTTGGCTGCTCTTAACTTAAATTTACAAAATGAGTTGCTTTGGAAAATGCCAAGTCTCTTATATATGCATCATCCTAAAAAGTATGTTATGCACCTACATAATGTGTTCAAATGTTAAGCTTTCTGGGCTATTCATACTTGTTCTCCAAATATGATCAAATGGAGAGTCACTTGATTGTCCCTGAAACTCTATATCGGGGGAAAAATGCTATATTTATTAATGGAGACAGAAGACCCAGAGATACACAATGGTGCTCAGATCCCTGTGGCTCTGCTGGAGATTTAACTGTGTTTTGCCACAAGCAAATGATTTAGCCTTAAGCCATCAGCCTTCAGCAATGATGAGCAGTTTGTTGCAATAATGCCTCATGACTTGTCTTATCAGATCCCTGACTCTGGCTCGAGTAACAACACATGATTTGGTTTTCAAGGTTATCAAGACAAAAAATAAAATAAAAAACTAACAATTTATTGTTTTTTCCACAGAAGAAAGAAATTTGTGATGAAGGTGAACAACGTAGGACTGGATTCTACTCAGTAACTCTTAACCAACCAAAGAGAGTACTCTGTTGTGCCCTCTGTTTGTCAGGTGATGGAAAAAACAAACCTCCTGTTCCTGTCAGTGAAATAGTCACCAATGATCATGCAGTGGCCAGTCTGTCTTTTTGGGCATTAAAATTTTTGCTGAAAGTCAGAAGAATCACAGTGAATAACATTAACCATGTAGAAACTGACTACAGCTGGGCTCTAATGCAAGGTGTTTTGCTGGCCCTCCAAGAAGAAGATGTTCTGGGATATGTCGGCATGCTGTACAAAATCATTTAGGGCCCTTTTACCAAAAAAGAGCTCAAGGCCATCACTGTGCTCCATCTGTGCTCAGCACATATCCTGATGACTGTTTCAGTTTCCTTTTCCAGGAAGACCAGTGATAAAGGCTTGAAGGAATTTGCCAATCATTGTGTGGCACATCTCATAAACAACAGTAATCTCAGTTCTGCAGAGATACTTTTGGACAAACGTGTTGGAAGTTTGTAACTAGGTTCTCCACTGAGTTAGTTATGAAAGCTAACTTCAACAAAACACAACAAACTAACTGCCTAGTGGAGAGTGTGTTTTTTTTCAATCACAAAGAACCAGATTCTACGGAAGGAACACTTCCTCCCCTTGAATTCAGAAGATGCACCTCTCTCTGCATGGATGAACACGTCTTTCAGTATGGCCTCGATCAGGAGCTGTTGAACAGACCATTGAAGAGGAAAGAAGAGCAGCTGGAGCACACTGAGGAACAGTGGGACAAACAGAGCGCAGGTGCTTTTTCAGTATACCTGTCTTGGTTTTTGTTTCAGCACCGCCAACAGTGCTACATCCATTATCCGTGCACACTGGTGTGGGGGTCAAAAAGGTTGAAATCCACTGTTGTATGTGTAATTGTAGGATAGCCTGCCATCAATAGTTTATTAACGTAGTGGGACATGAACAGGAAACTCGAGTCTCATAAATAACCAAATGTCAATGGAGTGCGTTATTAAAAACAGGTATGTCCACTATCACTCACAACACAAAGCACAAAAGTACATTTAGAATATAAAATGAGTCACTGATGTATCCTTGTAAATACAGCTTTTCATTTCAGGTCCTCATTGTGACTAATTCCAGTGTCTTGGGTTTATTTTTATGCTCCTGAAAAAAATACAAATTTGGAGACACACGTCTTTCATCGGACAGTGACGATATTAACCACCTGCTTTTCCACTTTCTTTCTCTCTAGAGATTGATGACTGCTCAGACACGGACACTGGAAGCCTGATGTGGAAAATGTAATGTATTCAAAGTCACATCTCCTCTGAGGGGTGAGGTCAAAGGTCGAGCTAGCCAGATGGAACTGAGTCTGATCTGATTTATATTAGGGCAGAAGAGTTTCCAAATAAATCTCCATCCCCTGCTGTTCTCCTGAACTAACATCTGATTAACATCATCCTGGACCTCCTCACACTCCTTTACCTTTTCTCTTCCTTTCTTTATCTTCATTCTGGAGTGAAAGAGAGGAGGGGAGCAGGGATGAGTAAGATACAAAAACTCTTTGGCTACTTTTTAAACTATCTGCCACAACTTGTTTCGAACTCCCAAAGGAGATCAAACTTTGGCAGAGATTAGAGGCGTTTCAGAGAAATCTGTAATTAAAGCCAAGTGATTGAACTTCATCAGTGTACTGTTTGGGATGAACTGAAGCGCATGACGTTAATTACAATGTGTTTGCAGGACGTGCTTTAGTTCTAGTTTCAAACTTTAACTGCAGGAGAAAGGGAGAGTACTACTGCAAGGTGGAGTTAATGGTAGAAGGAGAGCGAGGAAGAATATCCGTCAGAAAACTTAAATATTATACATTAATGCACATATAAACTTCCTTAGCTACAGATATTGTGCTAATAATAAAAGCTGAATCAGAGGCGGGAAGTAGCGACTGATGAGATGAATTGGCGTTCTTGTTGATTCATGTTTATAAGCAGCTTTCTTAGTGGGATTGACAGTGGACAGAAAAAAATTTAATCTTATGTACAAGTGGGGAAAGTTTCTGTATTTTTGTCTCTTGTAAATCTCCCAACTAGATTTTTTAAGAGCCTGTAAATCTTGTTGTAAGTTTGACCATGAACTAGAAAATAAAGCCACTCTTTAGTGAAGCTTATTTTAACAGTCAAGTCAGTAATATCAGTCTCAAAGTAATCAGTTTGATGAAAGACTAGGACTACTTACTGTTACAGGCTTAAACAGGATGGCAGGCCAAAGACAAACAGCAAAGCGTGTACTGCTTACTTAAAGCGTGCAACTTACATCTGCATCTGTTACAATTAGAGCAGTAATTAAGTACAGCTCTGATCATCAGAGGTCACCAGAAAGACCACTATGGCCAGGCAGCCGATACATAGTCTGTAATACGAACCATAATAACACTCCAGACATATTGCAGATGGCAAAAAGTGACATTTGCCAGGTTCATTTTACATATTTCTTGAGAAATTCCACTGCAATGACTGCGAATTTAGTTTTTCTTGCAGATTAACAATTACATTAAGTAGTTTGAATGGCTAGCTCAAGATCCTGATAGAACAGGCTGTGTTAACACACAAACATCAGTGAAGAAAGGCTTAATGCTCCCACTTGTTAACTCTCTTGTGGATGGTGGCAGACAAATACTTCTCCATGGAATTATAATAGCTTCCTTTAAAGACAGAGCAAATTCAAATTTCACATTTTACTTTGTTATACAACACTTTTCATACAAGAATGTAAGGTTGGTGTGAAGCTCCAGGGAGTGCATAAGTATAAGTAGCTTAAATAGTAGCGAAGGTTTCCGCCGGCTCGGACAAACCCAGGTCTTAAGCAGTGCAGCTGGTGCACTGGACAAATGCCACATCCATATCAAACTACCAGGAATGTGCATCGGGCAGATTATTTAAATTAAAAATTGTTTTATTCTGTCCAGCTGCAGGCCATCTGTGATGCCACAGGTAGATTCCTGGACATTCTTGTGGGCTAGCCAGGGTCTGTCCATGATTGTAGAGTGCTAAGAAACAGCCCCATTTATAGCCAGGCCCTGTATTCACCCTCTGGCTTCTACCTGTTGGCAGATGGTGGAAATCCCTGCTTGGAGAAGCCAATCAGTATTATCATCCCCCAACAAGCTGCCCCTCCATGTACGGGTCCAGGAGCAATTCAGCCGCCACCACTCCAGGGCTCGCTCGGTGGTGGAGCGAGCTTTCGGGGTGATGAAGACAAGATGGAGAGCCATGTTCTTCAAAGCCCTGGAGGTCAGCCCAGCTTTCGCCTCTGACATCGTTGCATGTTGTGCATTTCTCCACAACCTCTGCCTCACCACCAATGATGTTATAGAGTTGGAGGAACATGTGGTCTCTGACGGTGATCTTTAGGGTTCTCAGCGACACCCACCGGGAGAGCAGGAGCCAAGTGGGCATCACAAAAGGAACAGGATGGCTGAACAATTATTTTCCTCCCTTTTATCAGGTTTTAGTTTTTTGTTGTGATTGTGTTCCACCCTTCCAAAAACCCAAAGCACAAAGGAGGTGAAGAAGAAATGTTTGACTGCTTGAAAAATGGCAAAGATCATATGACCCGCTAACTTTGTCCATTTTTACACTCAGAGTTGACAACAACACACATGAACTTCATTAGGATAGGGCAGGTACTTACTCCCACGCTTTCTTTGTGGCGTTCATTTTCTTTGTAAAACGTGCATCATGTGCACTTCTGAGCCACACCAGCTGCATAATACAACTGCACAACATCAGATTAGTGGGTCTAAAAGGCAAAGGTCGGTGCACAGGTGAGCACTCAGATCAGGCAGAGGTTTCCAAAAACATGGGGCAAAAAAAGCAAGGTCCAAAAAAGGAGGGCAAGGATAATACATGGCTTGACTATGACTGTGAAGACTGCTGGTACGAGGACTGTAAGTGCAACGAACTGGCAATGAGACAGTGAGACACATGAGGTTAAATACAAGAGGTAACAAGGGTGATGGGGAGCAGGTGGGGAGACACAATCAGGATGTAGGTGTGACAAGACGGGAGCAAGGCTGACCAGACAGGAGCAAACCTAGGAAACAGAGACAAGGGTTAGCGCTTTCAAAATAAAACAGGAAAGACATGACATGTAATGTGAAACCTGAATATGCAAAAAGTAAAGGAAACTCAAAATAAATACACAGGAATAAAAGGAAAACAAATGGGCAAGAAACACTGTGACATGATGTTATTGAGCTTGACAGGGTTGACGCTACTCCTGGCTAGGTTGGAAAATTAGCACATCGCTGGTATTCATGATAAGCTAAATTATCTACTACAAATGTTTTGTTTTACTTTTAAAATAAGTGAAAAGACCATAAAATATGGCGCAAATCCTTTTGGTCGCTTTAGTTGTTCAGTTTAAGTCAACAGAGTCTTTGTTCTTTGCTTGAAAAATGTCAGCTGAGCAGTGTAGTCTTTGGAAATATCTACTCAAGTTTTGTATCACTCTGGTGTAAGAAACGGTTTAGGCCTTGATTGACTTTTGCACTACTAATAGTTTAACAATCAGTGTCTACCTCTACTCCAACAGAGTGATGAGAGCCAGAGCGCAGCAAGCCCTCCCACTCAAACTCCACTCAATGTCCACTCTGCCCAACTGACTTAATGAGAGAGCCATCCAACTTAAGCAGGTGGCAGAGTGTGTGTTTGTGACACTGTATCTTTGCAGTCTAATGTGTGTATTCATGGCTCTCTGGCTCTCTTCCCAGCAAAACAAAATCGAGCCCGGACATTAGCACAGTCTCTGGGGGGTGGAGGAGAGCAGGGCTCCACTTATCTGCTGGCACAAAGATGGATAAAAGGATAAACAGGTGCCAGAGGAGTGCTAACTGCTGGGTGATGCAAACACACAAATCACATTAAACTCTTCATAAAGCCGACATAACTCACATGAATCCACTAAGAGAAGCTGGAAATACTTACAAAAGCACTGTCATCTGGAAAATGGCAGAGGAGTTCAACATGTAAAATTGATATTTAAATGTGATTGAAGATGGATTAAAAAAGCAAAAAGAGTGGGATGTTAGACAGCAAAATAAACGTGTAAGCTGCTGGCGCTGCTTCTCTTTGTGTTTCCAAGGATAGCTGGCAAGTTTGTTGATGGGGAAACCGAGGATGATGGCGCAAAGTTAGAAAGCAGTCAGAGAATAATGGAGGCGGTGCCATTTGACAGAATTGCTGTAAGCTCACTGCAGGCCAGTGTCAAAACCAGGGTATAAATAATTGAAAAGAAATGGAGAAAGAGACAGAGAGCAAACAGAAATCAGGAAGGACAAGGCCCTGGTCAGGTTTTCCCTGTTTCTTTTTTGAGATTATTTGTCTATTCAATAGCTTAGATTAAAATTTGATTACCTGTGTATCTGACCCGAGTGACATCCAGCCCAAGATCAACTCCATCTCCTGCCTGTTATTCCCTCTTGACCTCCTGTCTCCTTTATGACTTTGCCACCTTTCAAGGGATTGATTTTACTTTTTTATGACAGTCAGAATAGGACTTTTAGGTCTCAAACCAGCAGCTGTGTGTGTGTGTGTGTGTGTGTGTGTGTGTGTGTGTGTGTGTGTGTGTGTGTGTGTGTGTGAATGTAAAGACTGACAGAAAAAGAAACAGATCTTTAAGACTGAATAATTGAGACTCTCATGTAATATTCCTTTGGTTTTATCATTATTTTTTTTTCAGGGTCAGGTAACTAACCCCCAAAATACTGAAGAAATGGATAACATCCCAAACAGAGAGGACTCAGACTAACAGCTCGCTGCTTATCGTTGTAGATTTATGAGTTTCTTCATCTTAAAGCTCCCATGATATTTACTATATTTAATACTTTCTTTTAACTTTTGGGAAAAGAAACGTGGTACTCTAAACTAGAAAGAAATTGCCATGAAGCAGGATTCAAATAGGCAAAAGGTTTAAAAGAACAAGCAGAGGTCAGCACACAGTAAGTCAGTCAGCAAAGGTATCCAAAAAAAGGGATCAGGCGAAAAGACAAGGTCAAAAAACAAGCAAGGATCTATACACAACATGACTATGACTATGAATGCTGGAACAAAGACTGAAGAGTGTGATGAACTGGCAACAAGACAGTGAGACACATTAGGTTAAATACAAGAGGTAAAAAGGGTGATGGGAAACAGGTGGAGAGACACAATCAGGATGCAGGTGTGACAAGACAGGGGCAGGACAGACTAGACAGGAACAAACCGAGGAAACAGAGACAAGGGTGACTCTACTCAACTTTATTTGTAAAGCACTTTAAACAACCACAGCTGAACAAAGAGCAGAACATAAATAGACAAAACAACACAGACATAAAAAAAACAATCAAAAAACAATTAAGTGGTTAGTGGACTTCAAAGTAAAAGACATGAAAGACATGGCATGGCACAAAACAAAGCATGGATGTGCCAACATGAAGGAAACTTAATCAACATAGAGATACTGACATTAAAAAAAAAATATCCAACATGACAGAAATGCTGACTTCCAAAACTTCTAAAATCACCAATTTGCCTCTATGTCCTCTGCTTATGAAACTGAACTGAACTAAGTCTGTAGTCTACCTTTTTTCATTGTGTTGTAATGATTCCCCTTAGATGTATTCTTTTTTTAAATTGAAACACTCATAAATATTCAGTTATAACAACAGATGAAAGTCAAAGAAGCATTTTAAGATAGTTTTCCATTGACATTTGGTTTTGAAACATATATACACACTTACAGTACGGGCCAAAAGTTTGGACACACCTTCTCATCCAATGCATTTTCTTTATTCCCATTAGTATTTAAATTGTAGATTCTTAGTGAAGACATCAAAACTATGAATGAACACATTTATATTTTAGATTCCTCAAAGTAGCCACCCTTTGCTTTTTTGATAGCGCTGCAAACTTTATATTTTAGATTCCTCAAAGTAGCCACCCTTTGCTTTTTTGATAGCGCTGCAAACTTTTGCTGTTTGCTCAATAAGCTTCACCTGAAATGGTTTTTACTTCACAGGTGTGCCTTGTCAGGGTTACTTTGTCTTCAGTTATTTCACACTTTTTTATAAATTCCACATGTGTTCATTCATAGTTTTGATGCCTTCAGTGATAATCTACAATGTAAATAGTCATATAAAAAAATAAAGAAAAGACATTGAATGAGAAGGTGTGTCCAAACTTTTGCCCTGTACTGTATCTCTCTCTCTCTCTCTCTCTCTCCATATATATATATATATATATATATATATATATATATATATATATATATATATATATATATATATATATATATATATATATATATATATATATATATATATATATTGTGTGAATCTAATTGGTATTTTTTTGCACTCAGTAGTTGGTATGTGAAGGTTATGTGGAAGGAGAGTAAATATGCCAGCTGTCTTTTCTGAATGTCAAATCCACAAATAAAACTTCAGTGCCATGATGCCTGTCTGCATGAGGACTATTCAGAAAGCGGTAAGAACAGTTTAAAACAGTGAATCTGACTTTTAAGTAGTATTTCACAGAGCCACTTTACATTTGTGAGACTACTATTAATAGATGTCGGTTCAGAGTCTGCTAAGTCTCAAAAAATAATTGCTTTTGGAAACCTTGTCAAACAGAGCTTCATTAATTGTGGAGATAAAGAAAACAGAAATGATGGAAAAAGCTGAAGCAACACAAAAGTGTTATGGAGAAAATAAACATTGTTGTAATGAGGGAAACTCAACACCCAGCCAAAAATGAATGGGAGAGCTGATTATCAGCATCACCAAAGGAAATGAAGATTCATGCAAATTCATGTTTGTACCCAAACCAACAAGCTGCAGTGACAGATCTTCTCAACTTTCTTACTTTCACTGAACAGCTTCTGAGCCTTCTGAGCTTTTGGATTTCATTTAGGTGAGCTAACAAGTTCTCTCTCCTCCCAAAGCAGCTCTCTATACCAAGACAACAACCCTGACTAATAAAGTTCACACAGGTCTGAGGGAGGCCAAGCTTCTACATGCAAGGCCTCCGTGTCTATGCAGGCATCTGTCAGGGCAGACATAGATCTCTATGTGAATGTATGTTTGTGTGCACCATAGCGTACTGTAGATTCCCAAAGCAATCAGCATCAGAGGGGAGAAGAGTAAACAGACAGCAGCTGTGGTGCAGCTCAGGGCTCAGGCTGTTGAGCGTTCAGTCCAGCACTGATTGACGATTAAGAAAGACTGTAGTGTCCAGAGGAAAGTCCTTCATCCTTGGGTTTATCATGGAAATAGAGATCTTACACAATGAATATTGCAGGATGTGCTGAGAGTTATATGCCGACTACAATCCAAATAGTCCTATTTACCAGAATTTTTAAGTGCAGGCAAAGCTAGCCTCACACCTGCTTTGTAGACATTTAACAAGTTAATATGAGACACAAACACAGCAAGAGATGCATCTTGATTCACTTGATGAAACACCTAAATGTGATTATGTTTATAAGTAAATTTATCTATTTATATGTGTGCGTGCCTGTCTCAGACAAGTTATCTCTTTAGTTGACAGCTCTGCTTCAACATTAAGAACAGCCTGGAAAAATGAAATGAGGGAAAGTGTCACAACTCGTCACATCGCTCTGCTGGCCCTCAGCTCTGACAGCCTGGCTCAGCTGTACACATCTATACGTGTGCTCACTGGTTCCATCTTTAGTGTCTGTTTATATTTCATGTTGGTGAGCTGTGGCCAGGAACAAATAGTGAGAAGGACAGTTGCCACAGCCACCGGTCTCACAGCCTCGCTCTCTATTTCTGTCTCCTCACAGATGGAGAGAGGGAGCTGCAGATAATGGAGGACTTAGCATGAAAACGTCTTATACAGCTCATGCGGACTTTCTTTCTTTTTTTCCCCCTCTCCCTCCTCCTTATTTCATAATCTTGTATTTCATTCACATTGACACCTCCTCCCATTCCTCTATTATTATTACCTAATTCCCAATCTTTTACCCTTTGTTTTACCTTTTATTTTCTCCCTTTCTCTGGAGACCTCTAAAAGTTAAGTTTACCCTCCTTGGCCCCTGTGGGTCTTACCAGGCTTTTTTTCACAGGTGTCCCTTCAGGGTTCCTGTAGCTTGCAGCAGTATTGTGCCTCAGGGCTGTGTGCGCTTTAGCCTGTTCTGACTTTATCTTCCCAGGATGCTCAGGGGTGGATCATTAACACATCTCATCTCAGCTTGAAGGATTAATAGTTTTTTTTATGATTAAATGAACTGTTCAGTGCGATGACTCTCCTTTCTCTCCCCTCCTCTTTCACTCTCTCATGATTTGATTCACTCCAGACTCCACTTCACTTTCCACTTCAGTTCTTAGTCTCTTTCATTGTATATTTCTTTTTACTTTTTCTAAACAGTTTTCCTCTCTCACTTAATTTTTTTTTCTTTAGCCATTCACCTCGCTCGCTCTTCCTCCCTCGTTTTCTTATCTCTTCATCTTAACTAGCGACACACTTAAAAATAACAATAACTCTTAAAGTGGAACAGGTCCCCAGAGAGGTGAATGACAGGCTATTTTTCGCCTCATGTCAGTTCTTCTGAAATACCTTTAGAGGAAATTGTAAAACAAAATGAACTATTTATATGTATGGTTCCCTCTGCCTGTTCTAACCAATTTATCAATGACAGTAAATGTATGCAGGGATCTGTGTAGGTGTACCCTTATGTCCAATCTTAAAATCTATATCTGTGGAAGATGGAGTTAAACATATCTATAATTAACTTATTGGAACCTTTTTACTGTTTTCAAGTTAACCAGTGTTTGACATCCTGGTCAAGGAATTTGTCATTTAAACCTCTTCTACATCTGTCTGGGCCCATGCTGTCTTTGTTCTTGTTTTCTTATACATTTTTAAAATCTTATTCCAGCTGCCAAGGAGATAGTCTGTGAGTTAATTCATCATAGGAATTACAGGAAGAGCTGTGTGTGGGTGACTGTGAATAGGAAAAAGAAAAATAACCAACCAAAGTAATATGAATTTGTTAATTAGAGGCAGTTTAAGGCCAAATACAGGTTTCATGTTAATTTATAAGGTAACTTCTTGACTTAGAACATGACTGCAGTAAAATTTCCAATCAACAGACCTGTTTTGGGAAAGAAATTTAATTAAAAGATTAACAAGCAAAGATTTTTGTCTTGTGTATGCATGAAAATCCAGTTATCAGATTTTCAATGGACAGCTTCTGCTACACTCAAGTTGAATGTAAATCAGTGAGTTGGAGACCATCCCAACACATTTATGAATCATAAACAGACTTAACCCAGGACTTTAAACCAAACTGCAACGTTTAAATGACTCTTTTACTCTGTGACATCAACAGTGCAGCTTGAAACTATCAATAATAATGAATTATTGACATAAAGTTGCAGAATTTGGAGATTTCAGTCCAAAAACAGTTGGGCACTCTGCCCTCATTATTCGAGTATGGCAAGTATGTCCTTTGTTTCGGACTGTCCTGAGGAGCTTAGTGAGGTTAAAGTGCGCTTTAACAATTGCTACAGCATGAACTCAGTTACCTCCTTTATAATTTATGATGAGAACAGAGCAAAGTGAATTTTGGAGCAATTTTACAAGTATTTACTTGCATGGGTGAGTTTTCTGTCTGTACCAACCAGATATGCAAATGACTGTGAGTCACTTCTGCTGCAGGCAGAGCTGCTCCAATCAGGCACTTGTGGTGATACTGGCAGATCTACAGAAGTAGGAGAACCAGCGATGGTGGCAGTGGTGACAGGCAACAGTCAATTATCATGCTGATTGGACAACCCAGTGGTTCATATGAATTAATGAGGCCTGTGGATAAAGGCAGAGGAAGCCAATATTAACCATGTAGGAGTTTCTCATCAACCAAACCAAACTCACTCAGTTTTTATGTGCTTTCTCATCCAGCCTCATTCATGCTTCAGTTGAGTCACTGCCATGAGTCAGGAAATTATACTCTATTGTTCAGGTTATATCATCAAAGAAACATGTTAACTATCAAGACGTACTATAGGTGAAACTGGTTGGATCGACCAAAAGTAGGTAAGACATAATAATCATGAAGAATAACAGTAATACAAACTCTCTTCCAAGGAAGAAGAGAAGAGGCTTTTCAAATGTTCCATGATGTTTCAGGCAGACAGTTATGAAATGTATTTGGTGTAATCCTGAGCTGTCAAAAGAAGGACTTTCCTCAAAGAAGATCTTTCCAGGGAATCTGCCATATATTCTCAGTTTCTTGGCTAAACATTCACCTACAATGCTGTTGCAGTAAACAAAAGAATAAATGAATTATTTGTTGTTGCGCCTTAAAGTTTTATTTCATAAAGTTCATTGTTTCAGGCTTATATAGGCTCTGTGCACAAACACATCTGCGTAAACAACAAATCAAAATTTACTGGGCTCTTGGAGGTACTACGCTGGTAATGGTAGATAGTTTGTAAATGATCCAAATCGCCATTTCCGTTAACAACCCCATTCGCTTTCTCTATGCCCTTGTCCCATTAGTTTGCTATCAAGTTATACATCGTTACATGAATCACACTTTTTGTATCCCCCAGTCTTTCACTCTTCGGCTGGCAGTGGGTGGAAAACTGGCAAAAAAGTAGAAGCTGAAAAAGCAGTAAAACTCTGTAACCTATGCACTAAAACTGAGAGGATTTGGAGCCAAACACATAAATCCATCCAATCATTATTGAAGAAATGAATGGGATATCCAGAGGGGAGAAGCATGGCAGCAAAAGCCCTTTCCATCTGTCTTCCCATTTGTAGCTCTGCAACTCTGAGAATCTATCTTCTTTTTGTGTTCCTTTTAATACTGCTTGTACAAATTTTGGTTAAAACTAATGCAGATAAAAACATCAGCACAAAAAAAAAGATTAAAAAAAAAAAAAAAAAAAAAAACCATTATGCTGAGCCCCAGTCTTTGTCTTAGTCACTTCATCCCCTCTTTAAGCTCACTGCTCAGATGTGTGGAGACCCTGGTGAGGTAGATAGATGATATTAATAACTTCAACCTCATGAATCTTTCAGGCTCAGTCACATAAGTGGAGTGAGTCTCAGAGGACAATTTAATACTGAAACCCAGAGGTGCGATCTCTTAGCCCCTTTAAACATGAAGTATGCAGTAGCTTTTCAAACTGTCTTGGGTACATGTTTATTCAATATGTGGCTATGTTGGAGGTCAGATCTTAGTGAGCGATTGATGAAAAGAAAGGAAGCGAGGATATAGTTTGTGTTCATTCCTGTGAGCATATTAGGCAATTTGAATCCTCCAGTGAGTAAGCATTGAGCTTAAAAAAAATTTATTTTATGCATGAGAACAGAAGCATTCTGGTATGAATAATTGATTCGGTCTTCGGGGATGGTACCCCATATCAGCACTGTGGCTGGGACTAAAGGTCTGCAAAAGAACAACGTGAAGAAGGGTGACCAGGGCAGAAACATGGACTGAAGGCGAGAGAGGGAGAAATTTTAGTCAAATAGTGAAAAGGGGTGCACAGAATAAAGTGTGTAAATGTTACTGCCAGGGTTAGTAGTCTGTTTGATATTGAGAGGATGCAATGAGGGTTTATCGTTTCTTTAACTGTCTCCACACCACCAAGCGTGAGTAAAATCATTCGCAACTGAATTACATGTGAAGTCGATGCAAGATGCCATAAGATGCCCCTACTACTCTGGTGGTGCTAAAAATGTCTGAACTTGAGTGGGTATTCCCATCGCGACAACCATTTAGCGCGAAGGTTGCTGGGTGACATAAGAAAACAGACTGTTGTTCACTGGTATCTAAAATGGAGGACAAACTGATTGTGTCATTGGTGGGTGCCCCAGATTATAGGATACTTATTCTTTTTAATTACCGAAACCGGAATATAAAGGAGCTCGTCTGGAGGCAAGTGAGTGAGGAGGTCGGATTACCTGGTAAATGTGAAAAAACCCTTTGTCTATCACTTGATCCTGCCCATTGAATTGGCAGGGATTACTGTTGAAATTACCGTTGATGCGTGAATGAAGTAAGTTAATACTAATCATCTACGCATCAAGATTTGTGCGAATTAAGCAAGTAGATGATTTTATTTGGTGTGAGTGCCCCATAAGAATCCCTTTGAAAGATTAGAAGAAATAAAAGCTTTAATGATAACACTGCATAAATGCATCTACGCATACTTGTCTCATCACTCTGAATTATTCGTCTTCTTCCTCTCTCCTGACCAACGGACAGACAGATGGCTGATTGAGGTCTCTCTGAAGAACAAACAGCAGGCGAGCAGAAATAATTTCCTCCAACTCCCGCTGTAGTTAGAACCACACTGATTTGTTGACCTGTGTTCAGAGGTAGGCTGAAACAGGTCAATGTGTTTTCCTTACACCAAACCACATTTGAACAAAACAGATATATCTGTCACAGTCATAAGAAATGAGATTTCATTTTGAGGGTCCTTGAAGGAAAAGAAGAGACTCAATTTAAATGTAAAACATTTTATCCTTATCCGTTCTGATTTATCGTAGCTTTCAAAATATATCACTCAATGCTGATGACGAACTGAAGGTTATTGAATCCAAACAAACTTTGAATACTCTATTCATAACTTCAATTCCACTCTGTGATATAAGGTTAGAAGAAGATGTGAGCGTATAAAAATGTCGCATTCAGGGGCAATGAATCTCGTCTCCATTTACATCATGTTGGCGGACATTCTTTGTATATGAAGTGTTTTTATTGAGGAAGGATGTCCACAGTTTCTCCTTTCTCTTTCATAAATAATAGTCACAGACCCACAGTAGAAACACAGGTCATCCATAATGCAGCTGTCCAAAACATTTCCCCCCAAATAATTGCAGCTAGGTGTTTTGCAGCTGCTGCCTCTTTTTTTTTCTTTGTCCACACGTAGAGCAGAATCAGTGCAGGAGATGTTGGTTTGCATGGGGCTGCAGTAGATTTATCTAAACCTGTTTGGATGAAGGGAAAAACACCTTCAGAAAGTTTTTGCAGCATTATTAAACTCAAGGAGAACTACATGGGTAATGCAACACTGAGATAAAACAACATTTTTATCCACTTCTCCCATAATGGCACTGTGCTTAGTCAGTTCAGCTGTGGTCAAGCAGGCAATTAACCCCTTTCCCTTTGGCTGTTAATTACAGTAGAAACATCAGATACACAGCTGTTCAGCTACATAATAGACATCACAACACTTGGAAAGGAAAACTCCTTGGAGAATAAACCCACAAATGCTGAATTAAGGACAAACAACATTCAGTGTATGTACTTTTTCCCGGAACAGCGAGTCTAAAATATTGTAATTTATTCTAATTAAAGTTCCTACTCATTTAGGGACAAACTAGAAACAAATTGACTGCAGAAAATCACTAAAAATATCATTTAATGGTATTTAATTAATTCACATGAATTTTTAACAAATTATTGATCCAACACTAGGCTGTTGATTGATCTCTAAATGTTGTCAGTGCAAAGGCGAACCTGACTGTTTGGTTCGGTAATAGAACTTAAGATTATTGATGACCAGACCCTAGATAATATGTCTCTCATGACCCCTGACCCCATTCTATGACCTTATTTCATGAGGAATGGCCCCTAAAGCCCCCGTTGTCTTATACACATGCATATGTAATACACAGGATATGATCCCATACACCCTCAAGATACGCTAGTGGTCTAGAGAGTTCAGGAATAGGGATAGGTGTATCTGTTTGGAAACTGTTTCTAACTTGGCACTAAATTATTAAGTGATTTTCTTTGAAAAATGCATTTCCTCCTAAAACTGGAATAAACTTACACCACTCAAAAAACAGACTAAACGCCACAACTGCTTTGCTCAAATGACAGCCTCATCATCTTCTTTTCTGTATTTCTCTGCCAAACCTCTTCTGCAGCAACATGAGCTAGCGCTCCAACATTTTCAAGAGATGGTGCAGTAGCCTAAAACTTAGGCAACATCTGTCACAGCTGGCTGACTGATAATGTATGGATATCCCCATCTGCTTTTGGTCTGCTAACACTTAAAGGACATGATAGGAAAGCACTTTTTCACATTACATGATCTAGATTCTAGCTTGTGTTGCCAAGGGATTTTGGCAACCATGTACAGAATGAAAAAGAGACGTTTGAAACCTATCCAAACATATCCCTGTCTCTCCTCTTTTTATACTCCACTGTATCTAGTGGGATGATCTGAGGTCTCCCTGACCTGCCAGTGACTAACTGATCTCACAGCTCTCTGAGGAGAAGGAGTAGCAGATGTAACCATTACCTTCCTGTAAACAGATTTCTCTATACCAATAGCTATACAAAACTTGATGCAGGGACTGTTGCCAGAGGGCGGCACTATGAGTTTTGAAAACCTTTCAAAGAGGGATGTGTTCAGGCTCAAGCCCTTCATACAGACATGAACCGGATGGTGTATAGAGCTGAACTGCAATAGTTTGAAATCAAGTGTTGCAACTTCATGTCATAATCAAAATATGCAGCGCTGCCATGACCACGTCCTCTGAGCAGTAACTCAGGAGGTAGAGTGGTCATCCAATAACTGGGAGGTTTGTGGTTCGATTCCCCCCAATCTCTAGTCTGTACATTGCGTCCTTGGGCAAGACACTTACCCACCTGACTCCCAGTGTATGCCCTCCACTGTATGATTGTGAGTGTTGTGTGGTGGTGGTCGGTGTGGCCATAGATGCGGGTTGTCAGCTACGTTTCCGTCAGTCTGCCCCAGGGCAGCTGTGGCTACTATGGTAGTTTGCCACCACCAGGGTGTGAGTGAATGAATAATGTATCCAATGTAAAGCACTTTGAGGGTCTCTGATAAAGCGCTATAAAATTCTGATGCATTGTTATTATTGTTATTATCAGGGTGAGATGGAGCATACGTAGCTGAGGGGAAAAAAACAAAAAACTTCCCGTCCCATGGAAAAATTTTGGTTCTTACTCATTCAAATGCTTGTGAAGTGTTCAATGTTCATCCTGTTCAAGTTCCTCTTAGTATTTGAGTTTGGCCTCAATGATTTCATCCTTCCTGTCCTCTTTCTGCTCTCTGACAGAGGTAAAGACTTAGGGCCTGATCAACCAAGATCCCAAATAACAAGTGCTAAATTGCATCTGCTAGCTATAAAATTGCACATGCAAGTTGGTGTAGACTGCCCTATTTAAACGAGGATTTTGTGCGTACTACCGGCCGTCACCATGGAGAATATGGGAGAGCAGAGTGGCCTGAAACTAAAAATGAGGTTTGAAGCCATGGAGTTGCACCAATTTTGGGGGGATTGCCAACAACTGCATAAAAACCATATTTTGTGTCATTTACTGTGTCCCAACTGCATGGGAACTGGATTTACCAACCCATCCTGTGTAACATAGCATTCAAAGCTTGTGACAGCACACTAGAAAAACTACTCTGAGACACAAAATAGTTGTATAGATGCAAAATCAGCAACCGCAATCAGTTTAAGGGTTTGATAAATCACATTGCGGGTGCTGAATGATTCCATTTGCATCTCCTCTCTGTAATTTGCCCAGTCTGATGATCTGCATACATTCTGTATATTCATGAAAGCAAACAGGCTAAATGGATTACACATGCTATTTTGCTAATTTGACGGATGCAATCCTCGGTGCACCAGGTTAGTAGATCAGCTTTGCATGTGCTACAAAGTTTGCACGTGTTTTTGTATGCACTTACCTTTAGTAGATCAGGCCCTCAGTTGGGTCAAATCTGTGCCTCTCCTGCAGAAATATTTTGTCAGATTAACAGCAGAGGTTGAGAGTACATTAAGTCATAACTAATGCTTTTTTATTTTAGGTTGGGATAAAGAGAGAAGTATGAGGAGGAGGACAAGTATTCAACAGGAAGGGTTAGAAGGCATGACGATTTCTCATTTTGTGTGGCTCGAGAGTACTAGCTAGATTAACTGGCTTTTTATTATCCTGATAGGATTGTAGCTTCAAAAACAGTCTGTCAGGTCATCTAAAACACTGCATCTTCTCCATTATAACAGCCGAACTCAGTTAATGATGTATGAGCAGAGAGATGCTGTGCAGAACACAGAGTGCAGCTCCCCTGAAACTCTGGGAACTCTTTCATTTGAGTATGTGTGTCTGTGTGCATGTGTGTATGTATCCCTTCATTTTCGTGACCCTGACTCATTGCAAGCTAATGATATGCAGTTGCACTAGTGTTTATTTAACTTCCTGTGGAAACTGCTGTTCATACAGATGGAGGGATGATGGAAATGCTGACTTTAGGACCATAGGAGACCACTTTTATTTTGCATGCTATATTATCAACACAGTTATGTTTACACTCATTCTGTTGGTTTGCAGGGATGCACAACATCTTGAAATATATGTAGATACACTAGTTCAAAACACAACTACGATTGCCTTAATGTAGTGATCCGAAATATGAAAAATGGCTCATCTTACCCCACTCTCCCCAATGACAAAAGCACCAGATCACTTTAAAAACACAGCCAACAAGTTAAAAAGTGTGCTGTTGTCATATCTTTACCAGTTCTCCACAGTTAGATTGCGCAGATAACTAATGAGCTTATGTAGTCAATGCATCACATCACAGTGTAATAAAAGAAAGGACACATGAGTCTGCAACTGATCATGGAGGCAGATATTCAGCTTGCAAATTTTAAATCCCATGTGACATGTTTTTTTAGGTTCTTCTGCATTTAGGTCAGTCCAGTTATCATTTGGGTAACATTTTGCTTTTTTTCATAATTAGGATCCAGTGTGTGCAAAACGAATCTGCAAATGAAAACCAAATCAGAAGTCATGAGGGCAGAATAGAGAGACTAAAACTCTTGTCCATGGGAAAGAGACAAGAAGTGGAAAGAAATTAAAATGAAGTAAAGAGGGTCACATGAGAGAAAGAAAAGCTGGGGTAGGACAGAAAGTCTGACATTTCCTTCCCCCTAATGCTCTATGATTAATTACATTCGGGTCCTAAAATAGGTTGCTCATCCATTCCTACTTTTGTGTTTGTCTCTCTCTTCTAGTGACAGAAAGGAAAGGAGAAAAGGCTGGAGCCAGATCGCAAGATATGCAGCTTTAGTGGTTAACATTTTGAAAAACAGAGAGGAATATGAACCTTACACCAGTTCAGCTGTCAGCTCTAAAGTACTCACAAAACAGATTTGAGCATACACTGCAATATCTCTGCATCCTGTGCAGATTTTCTCATAACATGTTCCCCTGCAGGACATTTTATGTCTCTGTGGGATAGATTTTTCTTTTTTTTCTGAGCCACTCAGGAGGAATTTCGAAAGCTACTTCCCGGTGTCAATTTATGCATATTTCAGGATTATTGGACTGTAAAAAGAGGATTGAGATTAGAGAAATGTCTTGTATCCTACAAAGTCTGCAGCTGGGTGATTAGTAAATTTTACATCATAGAAGCCCACAGGAAAGGTTGTTTTGACAGAAACACTGCACACTGCAAAGATAAACAAGGTAGACATCCTGCATACACACACACTTTACATTCACTATATGCACACCTGCTTAACACTGGGTGTGTTGCTGTGCTCAGACTCACTGAGGCTTGTAATAGCTGTGCTGAAACAGGGATCACACCCCGGCCTGTTCAAGTGTTCCCTGTCTCTGAGCGCGATAAGCCATCACCTGGTCTCAGGAAGAGCTCCCTGTTAAATTTAATGCAAGAGTACTTCTCTAAAAGGCACCAGGGCTTACAGAGCAGTTAGAGCCATACGGACATCTGCACTAAACTGCAAAGTACGAGCTTAAACACAACCAATGGCATCATCACTGTGATGGCTGAATTAATCTGTAGTGTAAAATATTCATTTTGCCACTTGTATGATGGCTCGAGTGAACTAGAGTTTTATAGGTTTAGGAGGATTCAAAGCAGGAAAGAGCAGATGCATGAAATCAAAGCCATTATAGTTGTATGGCATATCCCATGGCAATATCCTGACCTGCGTGTTTAATATCTGTCTTTAGATTTGTGACAGTTTATTACCTTATTCTACTATAATTGCCGTAACGCCAGGATTCCACTGCATGCAGGCCAAAAACGCAACCATACAGTGCCCACCAGACTGGGCAAGATCTCATGTGTTTCATTGTGAGACATTGAATGAGATTGGTGGTGTATATAAACACCAATATCCCACAACACTGGTCCCTCCTATTATCACATGAAAAACAGTTCAACTTATTGACTTTATTTTATTTTGAAAATGAACCAGATATTTTATTCTGTAGCCGCACACAACTTCCACTGCCGCTCTTGCTGTGCTGCACTGAATTGATGCATTGTGCTACGGCGTCCCGCAAAACTAGAAGCCTTGCATATCTGATCCAACCGCTGTAGCAGATCTGGACAGCTGACACATTGTGTGGAATCACACACATTGATTATAATGCTTGCGTATTTGATCAGGCGGAGCGCAACCATTCCATATCCTGTGGAATTTAGCCGAATTGCTTTATACAATGACGCTCACAAAACAAAAAAGTGTTAGAATATAAATATAAAAGGCTTTAACACAATGTAAAATATAAAACTTCATTCAAACTAGCTATTTATCGGCAGCACCAAATGTTTAATTATGGAGTAAGTTTAGAAAGTCATCTCTATAATCAATCAGAATCCAAGGTTTTATCGTCTCCCTGACAGGCTGGATAGACAGAGGTAGACAGACTCAATTTCATCCATGTGTCAAGTATAAAAGAGCTTCAGTTCCTGCTAGAACAAGCTGAATTTAAAGCCAAAGATAAAAATAAAATAAAATAAAAAAAAGAAGAGATAGCGGCTGACATTAACTTTGTGGTGGACCTGATCTGGTTTCCAATACTGATATCAGCATCCTGGGAGTCAGTCTGCTGAGTCAGACAGTCAGGTGTGTATAGAATCTGGTAATCTGCAGGGTTGCACCAGACTCCTCAGTCAAACACTCACAAAAGAGAGGTGTAAAAATAACACAATACACCAGTTGTCTCTTTTATATTCCCTAAACTTTTCATTGGTTGCTGGTAGAAGTTGTAAAGGAAAGCAACCATTATTCAGAGGTTAAGGGGTTATGTAAAAAGAATTGGGACAAAAAGCCTCAAAAACCACAAGTTTACATGCAGTAAAAAGTCCTCTGTTATGAATAGTGACGGTGTAATCCTTTATTGATCTCTTATCAAAGGGAGATCACAGCAACATTCACAGTCTGGCAGGAAGTTTGTGCTCAGGGACGACTGACGGTTCAAATATTTGCTGAATCAGGGCTCGAACCCAGAGAGATCACATGAAAGACCACAAATGCCAACCAGTGTTCTGTGGGGGTCATATCTTAGTGAGAAAGAGAAATAAGAGTGCAGTTGTCCTTCAGGTCAGAGCAGCTTCTCACAAACACTGATAATAGAGATATTTCACTCAGTGTTTCTTACTTTTAGTCTTTTTATTTTAGAGGGCATGAAAACCATCACTACAACATCATCAATTATAAAGCCGATTTGCTCTCAGTATTTGGACCAAAAGGCAGAGCCGTTAACCAAATGTTCTTTCAGATAATTAAAGATGTACATGTAAATCAAATTTTCCTACACTGATTTAGGATTTTTCTGGATTACAAAGAAAATATCTGTCCATGATTCATTGAATTTAGGAAATGTCAATGATTGAGGAAATTCAGATCGCGGACAAAAAACTTGGTCCAATATAAAATAATAGAACTCTGGGACTGTGGTAGTTCATTTTGAGCCGTGTGAGCGGACTCATGTTGTTCCCCTCCTATCTGGATCTCTGCTTCTTCTGAACTTACTCTATAATGAACGTCACTTTGGACCACAGTGTCTGCTCAATGAAACTGCAACAGATCAGTGGTGCCTTGCATTTGTTTTTGTGCACTTAGTCATTTTTTATATATCTTTTTGGAAATAAACATACCACTACAAAATAACCTTATTCAAAGGGAAACTCAAGACTTGTGTGCTCACAAGTTTTGATTTTTCCCCTTGCAGCGTGTTTGTATTCCTTTTTGGTAACTACTGGAGTATTTCTCCTGTCAGTAGAGTGACAGTATTTGGAGAAGGCAAGCTGTGTGTGGAGGAGGTTTGCCTGAAGACCTGTTTAAAAATGAACAAACAGCTACTTCAAATGACCTCACAGCGCCTCCTCGATAAAAACTCTGCTTCTAAAAATTTCTTCCAAACTACAGCTCAAATTTGTAAACAGAATTTTCTCATTTACCACTTCAAATCCACCACCCTTTTCTTGAGACTTGTCATCCTTCCTCACCTATGAGTGCTACCTGCTGGGGCACAGCTGTGAGTGTCTGACAAAATCCAAAAAAGACCCGGCTATCCGCCCACCAGTTGGGTTCTGACTGCTGCATGATGCTTTGTAACCATGAGCTGAAGCCAAACACCTTACTGCCCTGCTCTGTCTGAACCATCAGAGGGGGTGAAGTTGTTCAGACAACATGGCAACCCCCCCAAAAAAAGCACTGGCACACTCACCTTTTTGTAATCTATAACCGTTTTCTTGCTAACCTAGTTTGCTCAATTCTTGACAGCATGTACCTGCATCGGTAATTGACATTGACTGTGTATACTATGGACAACTTGGTTCCACCTTGCGACAGTATAGGTATTTGAAGCCTAGAAGCTCTCTGTAATTTTGCGTTTTTCCTCCATTGCCCCGTAGCGTTGTATGCACTCCACCAATTGAGCAGGAGCATTGTATGCATTTGGCAGGATAGTCGCTGAGAGTCGCTGTGATGACGCTCTGCTGAAACAGCGTATCCCCCAGGTGAGCTATGTAAACTTTGTACGCCCTTAGGCTGTTTCAAGTGTCAATCATAGAAAACATGAACCCCCTAATAACTTTGAAAAATGGAGCTGTACAGAAAAAAAGAGGACTTGAGCACAAACCAGTCTTACAGTAACTACATGTCAACATCACAAGCAGGGGGGAGAAAAATTTATATTCTGTGTAATTAATGTCTAAAATTTGTCTACAACTCCACAAGGATCGCTCGAGGAGGTGGGATTTATGACCTATACTGCAGCCAGTCACCTGAGGGTGCTGTTCTCAGAGTGGCTTCGTCCAGCGAGGAGGCAAATGCTGTCCATTCCATATACAGTCTATGGCAATTGACTGGGTGGATGATGTAGAAGATTTCAGTCACTGTTTTTGCTAAGAAGATTTACAACATATTAAATCTAAATTCACATTCTTCCTCTGAGTTGGTAACAGATCTAGCGAACAACAAGGTAGTACACCCAGCTGATTCGTTCCTATTCTTTCAGTGTCTCGACATTACACCCGATAGTGTCTGGATGCTGCATTATAACAGGCACCAACACAACCTGGCTGGGTAGACTCTCCACACAGAGGATATATTCCCTCTGCCAGCAGCCAGTCAAGCTCCCTATCTCCATCCATCCATCATTTCACAACTGGGAAACAAAGGCAATTGTGTTGCTTTATGAAATCTCAGTTAGAGAATCAAACCACAAAACAATCATTCCCAGTGAAACTCTGTCTTTTCAATGGGGTGGCATATGGCTCCAAAGTGTCCCTCTATTATCTGTTTTATAGATATGGTCCAGTTGAAATGAATACAGTAAAATCAGGGTAGATTATGACATTTGAATGGCTCACCGAGCAGTTGGTAATTTCATCTGCTAAGAGATCTAATGTTTGACTCTGCTCAGCAATAGAAGATTAAATGTTCATCAGTTTGGGGCATAAGTGACTTTTTTATCCTCTCATTTAAACTGAAAAAAAAAAAACAAAGAATGTCATGGCAATGGGTTTTGCATTTCTAAGCATAACACGCAGTGCCAACAAAACAAATATATGCTGAAAAAGAAAATGTTGTGCCAAAAAATCTGGAGCTGGAAGTGGACACGACACTTTAGTTTGCAGTCTGATCTTTAGAGGGCTGTGAGATGACAACATGTTCATAAAAACATTCAACTTTTTTTTTTTTTTTTTGAAGTTTTGTTGTGGATCTGTTCCCAGTAACAGTCAAGAGACTCAGTCATTCGTCTGCCTTAATGGGGGCTCTGGGCCATAAAATCTAGAAATAAAACAAAGCTGCCTGTGATGTGGCTCCCAGAGGCTGAATAATCAGGCGTTTTTGTGGCCTCATAGAATATGTTGTGTTATCCATGGTGCCACAACAAAATCTGGTGATAGAGACTGTTATTTTAGACTCACTGCAGTACATATAAAAAATATATATATCAGTAGCATTACAAACAGAGCTGCATTATTTTATTTTTACAGGTGTAAAATAACATTTTCATTTTCCAAAACATGTCAAAACCTATGTGATGACAAATGTTTTGAGTATGTTTTTACTGCACAGCAAAGCCTGGACTTTCTAAGTATTTATACGCATACATTTTCTCACTCTACAACCACAAACTTCAAAGAATTTTATTGAGATTTTTGTCATAGACCAACACAAAGTAGCACATAATTGTCAAGTGGAACGAAAATGATACATGGTTTTCAAAAATTTAAACAAATAAAAAGGGTGTGCATTTGTATTCAGCCCCCCTGTGTCAATACCATATTTTTCGCACTATGGGGCGCATCTGATTATGAGGCGCCTTATCAATGAACGCATCTATTCGCGTCTATTTTCATACATAAGGCGCACCGGATTATAAGGCGCACAAACAAAACAGGCAGATAAGTCAAACTTTATGGAACTCTTTCAGTAACTCCCCGAGGTTACAGTAGCTGCAGTGCTCCAGCAAGCCAAAAGGATTTTAAGTGTGCCTTATAGTGCGAAAAATGTGGTACTTTGTAGAGCTACCTTTCACTGCAGTTACAGCTGCAAGTCTTTTGGGGTATGTCTCTACAAGCTTTGCACATCTAGAGACTGAATTTTTGCCCTCAATAAAATACTTTTAAGTTTGTGGTTGTAGAGTGACAAAATGTGAAATGGTTCAAGGGGTATGAATACTTTTTCAAGGCACTGTAATTATTTAGCCACACCTCAATGTCACGGTTAAAAAAAAAAAAAAAAAAAAAAAAAACAATATGCAAATCTGAGAATATTTGCCTCTTTTATTGCTGTTTGCAGTGGTGCTCAGTGATCTTTTGCTGTTTCTCTTTCTAAGCGCCATACCTCACTTGGTCCATGCAGGGACAGGAGCAATATTTGCAGCTGAATTTGAAGACAATACTGGATCTTGTGTCTGGGTGAATTAAGTTCAAATAAATAAAGTAAAGTTACTTCTGTCCTTGAATTCTCTTTGTCCTGTTTACCCTGTTTTAATCTCTGCTCTCCTGTGTCTGAAAGCCAGCTCATCTTATTCCTGCGTACTTTATGCTCAGTGTCGAATACTGTCCAGATAGCTTTATCCTCAGGCCTGATAGCAGGTCTATTAGAGATAACATAAGAATAACCCAGCAGACAGGCAGGTAATTCAGAGTGTGTTCTTGCTATGCAGCATGGACAGGGTGTAGAGTACTTCTGCTCGATCAGTGTAGAGTGTAACTCTGTTTCATCCCACCTCATCATGAAGCTTAGTGTCCCTCAAGGCTCTGCTTTAACAACTTCTTTTCATTTAATATACAGCACACAACAGCCCTGGATCAGGTTTTATAGGACCATTTGGTATGAAAAATGATGGAACAATACCGTAAAAAAGGCAGAAGATGGGCCAATAGGAGGAGGTGGTATATAGTCCAGGGTGAGTTGAAGAGAGGTGATAAGACAGCAGTAAGGATCCTGCTGAGAAAGAGGTTTGCACAAATGTGGTTAGACGGCAATTGACCACCTGTTGATGTATACTGCTGAAGTTCAAGAAGGTATAAAACATTATTCCAAAGAGAGCGATAACAATAACCAAAGGAGTAATGAAAGACATAAAGAAGTAGATGAAAGAGAGACAGAAGAGAGAAAGAGAGATGTGTGACACAAAGAGGAAATGAAATATAACCAATTCACTTTTGTATGCTGCATTGAGGAGCTGCCCTCTCACTCCAGACAGCTGATCTAAAGTCTTTAACAGCCAGCAGACGAACTGAACATCTACCCACAGTCTCATGCCGTTAATATGCCAACTCAGCCTGTCCCTGTCTCCATTTATCTCCTCTCAAACCTCACAGACATACACACTTCAACCTACTGGCTCTCCTCTCATCCAAGTTTCATGCCGTAATTTGGTTGAGGGCTGCCTGCCATGTTATTGATGCTGCCAGAGGTCTGATCCATCTTGAGCCTGGGACAAGGCTGTTGTCAGGCTGGCTATAACTCAGCCGCAGTGTGTTTGTTTGCCAAAGAAGCAGAGAAGCATTTGTAATTCAATTTTACTGTTTCACCAGCATTGATCCTCCAGTTGAAGATTTGATGCCAGAGCCCCTAAAGTTCTACCCTCGTATTTTTTCTTCCAACTAAGTATTATCCTTGGTCTTTAAGATGTGATTATAACATTTTTAGCCAAAATCACATTACCTGTGTGATTTTTAAGAGCTTTTCTTTTGCAGAACTCTAGTAGCTCATTAGCAATTCGCCTCCAAATTGTGGGCGTAGACAGCGCTGCTCTGCACAGCCTAACATTGCTGGTATAGTAGAAGTAGCAGACACATAGCTATTCAGCTCACAGACACTAATGTGTTTAGGAACATGACGAAAGCTAATATCATCATTAACTTTCTTACAAGCATTGCAATCTGCGATGGCACGCGCTTGTTCCACAATTGTGCTCTCTATTTCTCTGAGCCTGGCTTGCATAGTGGGGCCTCGGGAGGCGGAGCTTGGATTTGTGATGTAGAAAATCTCACTGTATCTGAACCTGTAGTTCCGGTCTGCCAGAGATTCACAGCGGTTTGAATACAGAAGTACTCAGAAAAGCAATTTTGCACTTATTTCTCTCATGATATGTCCTGTAGCATCAGAAAAATGCCATATGAACATATAAAAAAAAAAAAAAAAAAAGAAAAACGTGATTTTCGTTGGAGTGGGTCTTTAAACAGCATAACCCCCAGATGTCCCACCCAGCCTTCTTATGCCCACAGGCTGTATCAATTGTCAATCGTAGTAAACATGAACCTCTTGTAAAAATTGAGCTGCACAGAAAAAAGAGGACAAACCAGTCTTACAACATGTCAACATCGCAACCAGGTGGGAGTAAAATGTTGGATTAGGACAATTTCTCCTTGACCCAGAAATAATTAACACACAAGGCTGAAAACCTTTCAATTTTAAGTGAGAGTGAATATAGATAATAGAGTGGGATCAATAATGTGATCAAAAAAACATTCCTGCTGGAAACAGGTTCATGCATTTATAAAGCATCAATCAGCATATTTACAGCTCAAAGTATTAACTTTACCAGCAGCTACAATCTTACAACAGATGTATTCCGAACAAATTATGTAAAACTGACAAATCTTAAGTGTGTTACTTTCATCTTTTGTGTAAAATAAGTCTCCACAAAGACGTTATACTAAAATAAAGGTGTTATTTTGACACAAATACATTCCGATCAATAGTATTGCAATCACAACCTGATGGTTTAAAAATATGGTTTTAAAATGTCTGTGAAAACATGACAGAAAACATGTTTTTCTATCTAGTACTTTTATATCTTCAATTCACTTCAGTCTGACTCATTTTGGACCAAGAAAACAAAATGACCCTTTTCTTCGCTCATCTAGACACATTTTTGACTCTGTTTTGTGAATGAGTGTCTACACCCCTAAAAATGGTCCAATTTTTATTTGTCTATTTCAAAATACTCATGGTCAGCCCATCAATAACTGTGATGAGCAACCTGAGCAGAGAAGCCCAGACTTCCCTCTCCCCTGTCACTTTGTCCAGCTCTTCCCAGGGGACCCTGAGGTGTTCCCAGGCCAGCTGAGAGACATAGTCTTTCCAGCATGTCCTGGGTCTTTCCCGCAGTCTCCTACAGGTGGGACGTGCCCTGAACGGGCGTCCAAGAGGCATCCTGATTAGATGCCCAAGCCACCTCATAATAGTTGGGACATTTAAAACAGCTGCCTGTTCCATTTCCTGATTCTTGTTTCCTTTTGTAGGTGGCGGGTAGGTGGGGTCTTAACCACACCTGGGAGTTCCTGGCCAGTTTCCCAGTGTAGCCGGGTTGTGACTGCACACCAGTGGCGGCTGCTGGTCTTTCAAGGAGGGGAAGCTCATTTTTCTGGCCTACATCATAATTGTATTTGTTTATTAGTATGTAACAGAACAGAGTCGCCAAACACAACGGCAGTCGTTTTTAACAAAGACAAAAGTCGCTGAGGATCGGTAAAGTCTCTGGAGCAGTTAAGAACAACGGAATGAATGACTTGGAAAATGCTCTGGTACATGTTTTATTCTTCAAGATCGCTGATTCGCTTGTTTAGCTGTCAATCAAAAAAGGATTTCGCCTCAGACAGCTCATCCAATCATGAATGCAGAAGCTTGGAGTCCGGGAGAAAGTCGGGACCGCCCTCTCGCCATAGAACTCCAGTGAAGCTTAGCTTCCATTGGGCGGGACAAAGCCCAGCATTTATCCAATGAGCGTCTAGTTTCGCTGCTGGAACAACCCACTTTAAGCTTCCACATTGAAGTCAGCAGAAGCCCAGCGTCCGGCTGTTTAAAGCGCTGAGGCGCTGCGAGGATGAATGAGAACGAAGTTATGCCGGTTACCTGTGATTATCAGCTTCTTATCACAGTGTCTGAACAAAAGTTGAAGGCTTTCTAGTGCGTATTTAGTTAATGAAATGTACACACAGCCGTACGTATTTCACCACTTTTTCTTTTTTTGGGGGGGTGACATTTTAAGGGAAGCTGAGCTTCCCTTGCAGTCTTAGAGCAATCGCCACTGCTGCACACATACACTAAGGTCGCTTTCACACCATAGCTGTTTGGTCGGACCAGAGTTAAACGGACCAGAGTTCGTTTCCTTCGGATGGTCCGCTTCGTTTGGGCAGGTGTGAAAGCTCATCCGAACTCTGGTGAGGACCAAACAAGCGAACTCTGGTCCGCCTGAAAACGTGGGTCTCACAAATAAATTGGACCCATGCATATATGCACACATGTAACAGTGGTAGAAGGGCTGAGCAAAATCATTAAATCTGCAGCTGCTGCTCAACAAATGTTCTCAGTCTATAACGTGTGAAACAACACTTTGTCTATCACTGCAATCTCTTCTCCAGTAGAATCAGGCTAGAGTACGGCAAGTTTTTTACTCCACTCAATGTCTGCTCAGCAGAATGTCTGCTTAATGAAAGAGCCATCCAACTTTAGCAGGTGGTATCTGTGTCTGAGTGTGTTATTGGCACCATATTGGTGCATTTATGAGTGTGTACAATGCTCTTTGGCTCACTTTGCAGTAAAAGAAAATCAGACCCAGGCACAATCATGGTCTCTGGAGAGCAGAGCTGCACTTCTCTGCTGGCAAAACAATGGATGGAGGGATAAACAGGAGCAACATGGTGCTTACTGGATAGATGTTGAAGTTTATGTGGTCAACCAAGCAGCAAAGAAGTTTCAGAAACGCAAATTAAAGGTTTCAATACTTTGTACTGGGACTGTCTTATAAATATTGAAGCAGCTTTTGTTGCCTATTGGGGAGAACTGCTGTTTGAGGACAGGGGATTAGATAATGGAGATGGAAATAGCACATTTCCTATGTAGACCAAATGCCAAACAAACCAAACTGCAGTCTGATCAATGACACAGAGAACCTTTGGGTTGGTAAATATCACCAGAGACTTCCCATCTGACAGCATGAAGGGACAATATTTAAAAGACACAACAGCCCTTTTTGTGAGCTGCATGGCAGAAAAAAAAACCCAAATGCATGCAAACCAACTTACAATCAGTCTTTCTGTGACACATGACCAGTCTGCAGCCTTATCAACAAGCAGCAGTGACAGATCTGGTCAGCCTTCTTACATTTCCCTGGTTGCTGCTGGACCACAGCTGACATTATGTTCACAATAAATCAGTGACGTCCTGTACGATGGCATCTTTCAAATGTAAATCTTTGTCACCCAAAGGTTTTGGCTGACAGGCTAGTGAGTTTTTCATCTTTTATTGTGTATGAGACCCTGGATGATTGACTCCCTTTACATAGCTGAGGGGCATTGGCATTTCCTGCCCTTCTGATGAATACCCTCCTATTAAACTGCAGTGTATCCAAACAACAGAGCCTTGCAACAGTCTGCATAATGTTGTGTAAGTAGCTATACAACTATATTTCCAGATCGACTCCTCTCGATTGCGAATGAGCAGCGGCTCTACTCCAAGCTCCTCTCGAATGACAAAGTTTCTCATCTTATCTCTAAGGGAGAATCCAGCCACCCCGTCGAAAGAAACTTATTTCAGTGATCTTGTTCTTTCGGTCACTACCCACAGCTTGTGACTATAGGTGAGAGTAGGAACGTAGATCGACCAGTATATTGAGAGCTTTACCTTTGAGCTCAGCTCCCTTTTTATCATGACAGATCTGTGCACTCGCCGCATCACTGCTGACAAAGTACTGATCCACCTGTCAATCTCCCTCTTCCCCCGTGACCCGCGTTCGGGCGAGAGAAACTGAGTGCCAAATATTTCATCTGTCATAAGGGGTTTGTTTGAGCTACTCTTAGTCTGGTCCCTGTCTGCCATGGGTTTCCCTACCAGAGGCATAAAGCCCCTGACAACATAGCCCCTGGGATGACACATTTCACTTTTCAGATGGCATCTCAAAGCAGCAACATCAAGCACCTGGAACTCCTCCTTGGTCTTGTTTTCATACTTTGGCATCTCCTGAGCTGCATTAAAGGAAGGTGTCATTTTTGCCATCTGTTTTTTTAAGGTCTCTTTTTCTTTTTCTAGTTTTGCCGTCTTTTCTCTCTCACACTGAAGAAGATCTTCTGTTTCCTTTAAACGACGCTTCAGGTCTTGGTTCTGACTCAGACATAGTGGCTTATTGTAAAACGTGTCGCCTGCTGTTGACCATCGGAGGCCTGTTTATAATTGGGGGCCTGCTGTTGACCATTTTGGGCCTGCCACTGTGCATTGGGGGCCTGCCATTAAACACTGGTGGCCTGCCGTTGACCATTGGTGGCCCATCGCTGTCGATTAGGGGCCTGGTATCTTTCATTGGCAGCCTGATGTTGTCTATTCAGGGTCTGCCACTTTCCATTTGAGGCCTGATGTTGCCCATTGGTGGCCTGATATCGTCCATAGGGGGCCTGATGTTGTCCATTGGGGGTCTGATGTGGACCATTGGGGGCCTGCTACTGTGTATAAGAAACCTGTTGTTGACTGGGGCCTGGCTTCTCCTGTCGATTTACACGACTTGGCCTTGGATGATTTTGGAGCCTGTAAGGAAGCTCCAAAGGGTTAGGGTGCAGCGCTTGGATGTTGCTCCTCTTGCGGTGTTCATCTCTAATATTTGCAGTTTCAAAACAAACATCACAGACAACAGGTTCAGCAATAAAATGAGGGAGGGATGAATCTAATGACAGAAAAAGAGTCAAGTGAGCAATGATGGAAATGAGAGAAAGCACACTGCAGCCAATTACAAGTCCAATCTTGTACGGTGTCTGCATTGATTTGTTGAATCTCTTTACCTAGCTGCCCTCAACCTGACCTTTTAATTACTTCAATAAGACCTGGCTGATCTCACCTCAGCACACTGAACAACTGTCTGCAGCTGTTTGTCACACCAACATGAGAGGCAGGAGGAGGGAAGGAAGAGGATGTGAAGGCAACAAGAGAGCAAGTCTGTGTTATGAATGCATGATTTATGTCAGAGAGGGAGCAACAGCAGAAGTAAGGTAGAATAAAAAAAAAGACAGACACAGTCAGAGGTTTCTATTTACAGAGACTGGAGCTATCTTAACATGCTGCTGTTGCTGTGTGCTGTATTTAAGTGCTGAAGTGATGAATGTGTCTGACTCTCACTGGGCTAAAAGATTGATTAGATGAATAGGTATTGATTAGATAACTGCCTTTCATCATCATAATGTTGATAAGGACAGTGAAGTCAATTCACTAGAAATATTAAAGAGAAAGACTTAAGGAAAACTCCTGTCCAATTTTTTAAAATGCTTTTCTTCTCTGGCATCACTGTAGATTTATTTTCCTGTAATTCCTGTCAGAGGGATTATCTGTGGGTGTTGCTGCAGTGATATCTGTGAGTCTGTTGTTGTCAGAAGCTGAACTGTGGTCACATCAGAGGTTGTCAGCACTTCCATTAGGATTTCAGGTAAAGAGGACGCCACATCGTTTCTTCTCCCTTCTTTGTTGTGCTCCCTAAAAAGAGGTGTGAAACCTGAGTTTGAAGCACTCTCCTCTCTCTTCCTGAAGAAGCAGAGTGGAGGTTCTCTTTTAGAACGCTAGACATTATGGATCTGTCTCCTGAGGACCCCCCCCCCCAAAATAAATAAATAAATAAATAAAGTAATAAATAAATAAATAAATGATAATAATAAAAGAAAAGAAAAAAATACATGGAATGAAAGTTTTGAACCTGTTTTTCTTAGCAGTGGAGCTGATGATACAGCTATTCAAGTTTCTAAATTCGGTACAGAAAGACCATAAATGTATGTGTACTAGTATGCGCAGAGGATGAATAGATGTATTAAATTATTTGACACACTTGATTTCTTTCACCTCAAACAGCCTCCTTCAGAAAAACTCTCCTGCGCTTAGAGAAGCCATGTGGAAAAACACAGCAGCACTTAGCCTACAAGAAGCAAATTACCTGCTCCACAACAAGCTCCAATCTTCGACCTGTTTATTTGATGAAGAGGTCCACTTTCTTATCAGCTTACTGCTCTAAACCAAACTCTGTCTACAGCTTCAATTATTCATCCTGTCTGCATGTGTGACTTACAGCCAGTGTGCGCTTTTATGGCAGCAGTACAAGGATGTTACTGAGCAGCCCAGCTAGTGTTTCATCATCACTGCTCAGCTTTTTTTGGCTGATCTCAGCTCTGTTAATATGTCTGAGATGTACAGTGATACAGCAAGACTACGCTAGGCTAAGCAAATTACCCACTGAGGGAGAATATATATGAAGAAGTCTATGAATAAAACATGAATGTATGTAAATTATTTAGAAGGTCTCCCATTTCCCTAAAGTGAGCTATATGATTCTGAGCTTCATTTCCATAATAGCCATGTACACCAGCCTAATTGCTCTATTAATAATCCTTATAGCACATACTTTGTAATAGTTTGCTGAAATTAAGAATAACCAAACACATAAATCTGGTTTGAGCTTTCTTATGACTATCCAGGTAATGAGATATTTGGCACTTTGTGTTTCTATATCCCTAAAATTTCCAAAAGCTTAATTAAGTTTTTCTTTAATATTCAGTCTGTAGCACAAAGCTTTTTTGCATCCTCTCCATTTCAATAAACAACACAGCTCCTTCAGTAAATAACAAGTGTTAAGATCCAAGTGTAGCACAAGGTTTGCAACAACAGATTTAATCTACATTCACTGATTGTAGTTTTCAAACACTTCAGCTGCTTGCTTTTTATCATGATAAAATAAGAGAAACAATTATTCAACCTCCTTCCTCACCTTTTCTTTCCCCCCCCTCTCTGTTTTGCTCAACTCCTCTCTTCCTATAGCTGCTCGTCCACACTGTAGTGATCATTATCTGATACCTTCAGAGAGCTGTGGCTTAATTGAGAGAGACATGGATGGAGGTGAGAACGAATGGCAGAGCAACCCAACCTCCACATTAATTGGTTATAGCTATGAATAATGCATGCAGACTCTAGCTTGGATTCTAATTTTTACCTTGCAGGTTGGTATCAGTAGTGAGTGTTTGTCTTGATAAAGTTGGCAAAGTCTCTCACCTTTATTGAGTCATTCCTCTGGCTGGCTGTGGGAGAGATAGTCTTCTTTTTTATCTTTCCTTCTTGAGCATTTTCAGCTTCTATTTTTTTTCAGCTTTTCACAGCTGATAAGTTTATCTATCAGTAGCTTTGCCTCTAAAGATGGTGCATTTTTCTTCTAGCTTTTTGGCGAAAACAGCCTTTCAGTCTCCTTCAGGTTTTAAAGCACAGAATGGGATTTTTAAGTTTGGTGTCACGTTACCTTTAAGATGCCACAAGCTGAAAAGGGTGAATGTTGACCTTATCTTCTCCGTGGTGTATTGCAGTGTAGTGTGGTGTTCCTGATGGTAATTCACTCTGCTGTGGATGTTACCTGTCTGACAGGACCTCCAGGTTCTTCGGCACACTATTTATGCAGCACTGCAGTAGTCTGGCCTTTCAACACTCCTCCCTCTCTCATTGGCCCTCATTTATCAAGCTTGCGTACGGCAGAAAACTTACGCACACCTTGCGTACGTAAGTTGGGATGTTAGGATCGGCATTTATCAATCTGCACGTGAGCGTACGCTACCACCAAATCTCACGACAGGTCTGACATTCTGTACGCAAGTTTGAGTCAGTGTGGATTTGCGGTGCAGCAAATGTCTGTCTCAAAATAATTAATAAACAAACCTCAAACTTGTCATTTAGCACAATCAGCCAGATTTCATTAAAGATTAGGACGTAAATAAAATAAGATAAAATAAATTTGTTATGTTCTTAGTGAATAGGCCTATTTGATAACTCTCCCCAGAAACACTGCCACAGAGACAAAGTGCCGTTTTAACATTGCGCACACGCGCCACTGTGTTGCGCTGCATTTGACTCCTAAAAGGCAGGTAGCTTTGTCTTGGCCCAGCAGCAGGGACGTTGTTTTACACTCCTGAAAGGGTGTGGGACATCATTTGGGCCAGTACAGTTTTGCACAGTGTTGCTCTGGCGAATGGAGTGCTGTTGGCTGTGCCGGTGCAACGTGAGGACCCGATGCCTGGAGAACAATAACGAGGAGAGATTCCAAAAAGGTGCTGTACAGAGGAGACAGGACCTTATTGATGGATTCTGACATATAAAATATAAGTTTAGCAAGTGCTCTTGCTGTTTAATCAGTGATAAAAATCAAATAGAAAACCATAAAAATGTGCCTCAGGGGCAGCAACACACCGTTTAGTGATGTTATTATTTTTGTTCAGCCTCTGTCAGACTCTCCAGTCTGCTCTACATTACAAAAACGCAACAAACTTAAACTAGATACTTTCAATAATAGGAGAAACGTACCCTATGTCATGGCAATAAAAAATATGAGGCATGTATGAGATATTCATTTATCATCATGAGCAACTTATTGACTAATAATTTTTTTGAACTTCAGCCAGTGTCCACTATTCCGCGGCAGCGCTGTTCAGCGCCACCATAATCCTGCTCCAGACAGGAGTTTTCTGGACTGCTTTTATACCAGTTTTGATGGTTTCAAAGAGCAAATCCTTGTTAGTTTCCACCACAGATGTGAGGATATTCACTTACAGCTTGGAAAAGTTTCTAATCTTTCTAATATTTCTCCTCTTTCATGTTTGACCTTAGTGGGCGAGGCTTCTGAAACTCTAACATTTAAAGGCGTGTCATGTTAATGACGATCGATTTCAGCCGCCGCATTTATCAAGACCCGAACATACGTAAGCTGGGAATGGTCAGATACAAACCCTTTCATAAATCTCACGTGTGTCCTATCCTATGATGAATCCTGCGCTCGGTTCTACGCAAGATTGATAAATGAGGGCCATTGTGTTTGAACATAGACTTCTTATACCCTGTCTGGTTCAGTATCATCTACTTAATATATGCTAATTTATTAATTTTGCTTTGACCATCACTTACCCTGACTCTTGTACATGTTGTCAGATGTAATGCAATCCTGCATTTTACCAAACAAATAACACATGTGAGTAAATATTTAATATAATCAAAGTAAATTAATAGCCAAGCTTAGCTCCTACTCTCTCTGATAACCCCTTGTGCAAACACAGTACAGTCAATAAATATGAGAGCGACTACAGAACAGTCTCCACTCTTTCTCTATGCGTTATATTTGTGGTTTGACTCTTGTGTTTGTTTGCAATTACTGTTTAATTAAATCTACACTGACACTTCAAGTTGCCCTGATGAGAAAGAAATTGTTGTTGACATAAGGAGGGAAATAAGAGAGAGTAGAAAAGAGACTCAAGGGCTCTTCACAAAATATGACATTAGTTGTACATACACCTCTGTTTGATACACAACTTTATCATGTAAATCTAGTTTATTTTTGCATTCCCCCCTCGGTGACAGTGAATGTTGAGTTCATACCGTTTACAGTGGGTGGAGGGTTGTCAGAGCTGCTGGCGGCTGGTTCTCCTGGCTGAGTGGTGGAGTCACTTTGCCCTGTGATTCAGACTGCAGGCACTAAGGGGATCAGTGGCATCAGCTCTTTCACCTGCTCAGACAGACCGTCCTCTGGACTCTGTAGCTCCATGTGCTGTGCTCCATGATGGCATTATCCATGGTGCCCCTGTTCCCACTAGGGTTTGGTTCACTCTGGTTTCTGCTGGATGTCTCTTCTTGTTGATGTGCAGACCCTCCAGGGCTCTTTGTCTCTCTCAAGTTGTTGTCACTCTGTGGGCCTTCAGATTCCTCCTGGTTGGACTGGTTGCTTTTGAGTCTTTGCTGTTTTTCATTCCAGCCCAACTCTGGCTGTAGGTGGATGACTACATGTTTTTCAGAGACCTCGGGGGAGTTGCTTCTTCCAGCCACAGAACTGACTTCAGCATTATCCAGGTCACCAAGACTAGACTCAGTAGAGGGCTTGGATAACTGGGCTCTGCGCTGGATTTCAGAGATTGAGAGGACAGCCTCTGCTGCTGGGTTTGCATCGTGGTTCAAGGTCTGTGATTCTGCAGCCTGGACCCCTGCTGGTTGGTGGGCAATGCAATCATTTCACTACAGGGACTAGAGCTATTTTTCATCTGACGTGCATTTTTCTGCTGATACTCAACCCAGCAGTGAGGCTTCACTTCACCTCCCCCTTTAATAAAATAAAACGTGCTATTGCTTGATAATAAACATCATTTAGAAACATATTAAACTGAGTAACATTTTTTTAATCACAGGTCTTTATATTTCTTATAATGCAGAGCTTCATCGATCAGCCTGGTGTCTTGACAAATGTTTTGCTGCTTTGCTCTCATGCTGCTGATTTAAAAGTTTTAATAATACTGAACCAGGCTTAAACTATACTTTAAGTATACTGTATTACATATGAAGAATTTGAAAGCAGACAGATAGAAGATGAAACTAAAATCCATGTTTTTCTTTGAGGCAATAATTCAATAGAACAAAAACTGTCAAAAACCATTGCGTTATTTGCCACGAGAAGTCATATAACAAGAATGAGCTCTAGATACACTCTCTCTCACTTTCTCGATCGCTTGCTTCTTTCCTTTCTCTTATTCCCTTTCCCTTCCTCATCTCTCACGTTCTGCAAAATACAAGCCTTTTAATTCACCTAGGAGACATAAATGTCATGCTGTCTCTCTGTAAAAACTCTGTGTGTGACACAAACAAGTCATGCTAATTAATAATTAAGGTGGAAAGAAAATTTCCAGACACCTCTATTGTTGCCATGGTAATTACCATAATGATTGTTCATCCAGTTTACCTGTTCTTGTGAAGCAGTAGGTATCAGGGCTGTTGTGTCATGGAGATCAGTACAATTTGGGTGGTTTTAGACAGTCTTCAGACAGAGCCAGATAAAGCTGTGGCCAGCTGGGCTCTCAGGGGATGGTCATGTGTGGAGGCTGTAGCCATGGCTCAACTTCTCCTGAACTGCAGAGTGGAAGACTTCTCCTAAAAAGAGAAAGAAAGAGCTCAGATTCTTGAGTAAGCAGGTATTTGTTCAGAGCAAGTCACATAAGTCCTTGCTCTGAGTTTTGTTTGGTTTTACATAAGCCACATAAGGCACATAAGTCTAAATTATGCATTTCATTTGAAAATTAAAGTTCTTGAGTCTGGAGAAAGAGTGGAGAGACAAAATCTAAGGTATTTGAAGGTCGGTGTAAAATATGAACAGTCTGTAATGGTTTGGGGTGCCATGTCATTCGCAGGTGTTGGTCTACTGTGCTTTATTGAGTCCAAAGTGAACCTAGCTGCCTACCAGGAGATCACTTGACAAGGTTTGCTGTTTTATTATAGCAGGACGAGACACCCGCCTTCAGTGCGAAAGCTGGTACAATATGATTGACTGACCATGATATTACTGCACTTGATTTGGCCAGACAACTTGCCTGACATGAAGCATTGTCAAGAGGTAGATGAACCCCACCCTCCCATCCCCAACCCTCCCAAAAGGTCAACTCTCAGCCACCATTAAAGCAACCTGGGCTTCAATAACACCCCAGCAATGCCCCAGGCTGTGCGTTGTCCTTGCCATGCCACATTGATACGGTAATTTGGGGTAAATGAGCCCCAACCAAGTATAAAGGGCACAACTAAACTTTTTTTTTCCCCTGAAGGTTGCTGGCTATGTCAGGTTATTCAGTCTACATGCTGAACTGTTCTTGAGAAAGACACTGAACCACAAATTGCTCCCTGTGGCTGAGCCAAGAAAGTGTAAATGGTATATTAGTTCAGTTTAGCAGCTGGTGTGTAATACTAAGTTTTCTTATTTAACTCATGAAATGAAAAAAAAAACTTAGAATAAAAAAAATGAAGAAAAAAAAAGTTTTTCTAAAAAAAATTTTTAAGAGAAGAAAAAAACATTTAAAAAAAAAATATTTTATTTATATATTATTATATTAGATTATATATTTTTTATTATATTATATATTTTTTATTATATATTTATATATTTTTTCTAAAATAAAAAAAAAAAAAAAAAAAAAAAACCTTGTGGTTTTCCCTCCCATGGGAGGGTTTTTATTCCCCTCCTCGAGCTACCACCTTACCGTGGTGGAGGCGTTTGTGTGTCCCAATGATCCCAGGAGCTATGTTGTTGGGGGCTTTATGCCTCCGAAGGGACACCCAAGGCAAACAGATCCTGGGGGAGGGACCAGACTAAGAGTAGCTCATCCAGACAAAGGTGCCAGGGAAAAAAAATAGGAAAAGAAAAATTGAAGAAAAAAAAACTCTCTAAACAGGATGTTTCGCACAAATAATAATAATAATAATATTATTTTTAAAAAAAGTGAAAGAAAGAAATTTAAAAAAAAAAAAGCAAAATCACCCTTAACCGGATGTTTTGTGCAAATAATAATGAAAAACAGGAAGAAAACTGAAAAAAAACAGTAAAATGAATTAAAAAAAAAAGAAAAATTATTTCTGAAAAAAAAAAGAAAAACTGGAAAGAAAATTTAAAAAAAACCCACCCATAACCAGGTGTTTTGCACAAAAAAAAAACACCTTGTGGTTTTCCCTCCCATGGGAGGGTTTTTATTCCCCTCCTCGAGCTACCACCTTACCGTGGTGGAGGGGTTTGTGTGTCCCAATGATCCCAGGAGCTATGTTGTTGGGGGCTTTATGCCTCCAAGGCAAACAGATCCTGGGTGAGGGACCAGACTAAGAGTAGCTCATCCAGACAGAGGTGCCAGGAAAAAAAAAAAAAAGGAAAAAAAACGCCTCCACCACGGTAAGGTGGTAGCTCGAGGGAAAAACCACAATTTTTTTTTTTTTTTCAGAAATACTTTTCTTTCTCTCTGTTTTTTTTAGTTTTTTTAAAGTTTTCTGTAGTTTTTTTTTTTTTTTTCCTAGTTTTTTTCTTGGCACCTCTGTCTGGATGAGCTACCATAAGGTTTTCCTTTTTTGTGCAAAAAAAAAACAGTGTTAGGGTTTTTTTTATTTGAGGTTTTTTTTTTTTCTTTAGTTTACTCTTACAGTTTTTTTTTTTGGAGAAAAACTTTTTGAGGGCTTTTTTTTTTTTTAAGTTTTTTTTCCTCAATTTTTTTTTCCTTTTTTATGCCTGACTGATAATAATAAATAAAAAAACAGTCAGAAAACTGAAAGAAAAAAACACACAAAAAATAAAGTTAAAAAAAATTCTGAAAAAAAAAAAAACTACTGGAAAGAAAATTAAAAAAACAAAGAACAAAACCACCCATAACCCGGTGTTTTGTACAAAAAAAATAAAAATAAACCTTGTGGTTTTCCCTCCCATGGGAGGGTTTTTGTTCCCCTCCTCGAGCTACCACCTTACCCTGGTGGAGGGGTTTGTGTGTCCCAATGAGAGTTAATTCTGATATACTCTTGCTGTTGTCAAAAAGTGCTAAAATTTCTCTGAATTTTGCATGTTAAGTAGGCCTATGTCTTGTTTTCACTTTTCATCAGCAGAAGAAAAGCTTTTGGATAACTGATTAATATAGAGTTCAGGGGAAAGTATATCTGCAATGTTTAATCAATACTGACTTGATTGAACCAAATTGCTCCCTGTCGCTGAGCCAAGAAAGTGTGAATGGTATATTAGTTGTATTTGATACTTTTTCAAAACCGATCTTTGGAGTAAAATAACATGGTTTTGCTTAAATCTAAACAATCACAGCAAGTATTCTTTGATAATATATGTTTGTTTGGCACTGTAGTAGATACATCATGAAAGTCTGTACTGAGGTTAATTGTTCAGACATTTGAAACATCTGTGAAATCAGCGTTTAACACTTAAGCCTAGTAGCATTGTCAAATTAGAATGAATTGTTTTTTGGTTTTTTTTTAGATAAGATATGTACAAACATAAGAGTGTAAACAAATTCATTTGTAGTGTAGGATTTTGCAAAGATGATTAAACAGTTTAACAGAGTATTGCACAGTGAAACAGAATACTGCACAGTTAGCTAATGCTGCATTTCATTTGTACACAGAAGTAAGGATATCTGAGCTCCGACTTGGGAATTCATCTGGAGTGCACCCCTAAAGTCGGATTTCGATGATGTCATAATCCAAGATGGCATCAACAGTCAAGAGTAACAGTGAAAGCTTTCGTAATGTATTATTTATGTGCACGACTGTTTTGTTTTTGTGAAATTAAATAAGTGGTATATGTTGTACTTCCCAATCTGTAAACGATCTGTGAACATGGTGCTATGGTGTTTGTAAGAATAAAATACTGTGTTATGTGTTGTTTACAACTAGCTAACAACAACTAACAACAGCTGACAACCATTAACAACAGCTAACAACGGCTAACAGTAGGCGTCCATCTTGGTTTTCCAACTTGTTTACTGGAACACCATCAACTTAGGTGTAGCGTCATTTCCAGCTCCAACATCTGACTTCCGAGATAACTGGAATATAGCATTGGAAACAATGTTTTATTAACTTTTACATTGTTATATTGTTTCTAAGCTACACTGCGCAATATTCTGTTTAAATTGTACAATACTGTGACTGAATCCCCCTTCCCCAGCAGGACTCAATTTATTGTATATTTCTCCCTCTCAATCCCAAAAGTCCTTTATGCTGTCTCACCTATGTCTTTTTCCTTTCTCTGCTAACAGATTCAAAGCCTGATCGCAGGGTTACAGTGCTGCACACCCTCAGCTCTGTGAAATTATCCATGACTAAATCCAAATATATGGTACAAGCCCTGAAGAAACTTACCAAAGCAGTAGACATCAAACAGCTCATCAGGGAATCTCCTGGACATAGTTTTGGGTCCCTCTGGTTGCCATAGCAACCTGGCCAAGGAGACTGGATGAGAAACTTGCGGAGAACATCAAGAGACAAGGACAAACACAGAGATGATGATAGAGAGGTAGAGATTAAAACATAAATGCAGAAAAGAGCTGCAGACAAACTTGGCTCTATATAGGATATGTTTGTGTGTAAACAAAAAGAAAGTGAGCTACACTTTTATCATTTCCTGGCCTGAACACAAAGACTAGAAGTATGTAGGGAGATAGAAGAGAGAAGTATGTGGAAGTGTAAAGTCAAGGAGAAGTCAAAGACTTAGGGCTGAGACGGCATGAATTCAGGCTCAAAACGAATGATTAATTCACAAGACCATTGATCCCAGCAGCCTCACAGGCACAGACAAAGAGGCTGGTGGAAAGATTATGCTTGACTACAAGGACTGAAAAAGTTCTGAAATGAAGAACAAAGCTATAAACACAAACATCAAACATTCATACTGGGAAAAACATCCCTGTACTCTGCCAGAATGAACCATGAAAATTAGATCTTGTAACTCTTTGGCAGATATTTTTGAAAAAAAATTCTGCTGTTATCTAATTTATTTATATTTGGGCAATTTGACAATACATACATATTCACTCAAAATATTGCAAAATTAGACACATGCTGTCTCAGACCATATTGAAAAACACAAGTAGTAACATAGCATCTGCCCTCTCTAGCCTTGGATGACTGCCCTCTAAAGTCTCTGAAGCATATTATGTAGCTTAAATACTGACTATAATTAGGAAACAAGAGCATGTGTCTTCTGTATTTGCTCCTCTACACTAGTTCCCTATGAAATGTTAGGATAGAGTTTAATATTCTTCTTCTGACCTTCAGAGCTCTCAATGATCAGGCACCATCATATGTCAAAGTACTCATACTGCTCTACTCGTCTGCTACACACCCACTATGCAGCCCTGCCAATCATACCTAAGCTTTCAGTTATCAGGCTTACTAACCACTTGGAAGGCAGACACCTCATTTTCTTTGAATAGTAGGCTTTAGGGCTGGCTAGGTTTTGGGCCAGCTCTAAGTTGTACCACTACAGGCATAGACTACCTTTACTTTTCATGTCCAACAAAGTTCCTAACTACAAATCTTTCTACAAGCCCCTGAACTCCCTTGTTTCTTAGGTTGCTAAAGGTTGATATTGCAGATGGTTGTACTACTGTGGACCTGCCTGACTTCAGCTGCTACAACTGTTCATATCAATCTCACTATTAATATCACTGCTGAAATCCTAATGTTGATTTTCAGAACAGCATTACTTACGCTGCTGCCATTGAGAGCATCAATCGAATTTCTATTTTATTATCACATGCTATACCATGATTAGACCTGTTGACTTCATTTGCCATAAACTGGTGGTTTTTCAGACAGGACACAAAAGTCCTCAAAAGTGCTCTTCAGAGATGTTGCCATGAAATGTTTGACAAACATTGTCAAAAAAATATATATATTAGAGGAAGAAGAAAGAATTTAACAGAGGATGAAGAGAAACATAACAGTCTGAAAAGAAGCTTATTAGGTGTTCAGGGAATAGCTTCTACACTGTTGGTCTAATGTTTGTTTCCTCACCTCCTGCCTCTGCCTGTCAATCACACAGCTCTGCTCCCCTGGGAGACATTAAGTCAGTGGTTGTGTGGCTACCAGCAGGCATTTCTTTTCTTCAATGGCTTTTGTATGAGAGTGACACACACACACACACACACACACACACACACACACACACACACACACACACACACACACACACACACACACACACACACACAGATACATTTCCGCAATCCCCGTAGTCCATTCTGTCACGTTGGCCTAATTCAATTTAGGACAAAAATCCTTTCATGTTTGGTTGCTTTTCCTTTTTTTTCTAATATCTTAGTCTCCATTATTTTCACTTCAGGGCAGTAATATGTTTTCCAAATAGAGATACCAGCTGACTGGCTAATTTGTACTCTTGAGAGACAAATGGGCTCCTATGAAGCCCTCATTATAACACTGCAGGGCCCTTGGCAGTAGACTTCACTGAAATACCATATGGTACAACATTTGATTTGTCAAACTCAAATCTTAATTTCAGTCACTTACTTTATGAACACACAAATAAGCGCTCTGCTGAGTATTTCTTTGTATTTATCACATGAGACTCTTGCAGATGGGATAAATATTTAAATGTTGCTTTATGTTCATGTAATTTGAACAATAGCTGCACCAAATGAAGCTTTCAAACACTGTTGTTTGTTCAAAGTTATAGAAAAGAAGAAGACAAGCTAGCATAGGTTAACTTCCTGTTATGAAAATGAATCGATTGTCACTTTGCTCAGTGTTAACATTTGTTGTCCCCTCATTAGGCAATGACAGGCAGCCACACCTCAGCACAAAAAAAAAGCTTACACATGCAGTGCTGTTGTTTTTGAAATGGTGAGACATAACAGATCGACTTGTCAGTATCTGTAACAACAAAACAAAATGAGTTGGGAAACAGACAGTAGAAGCGAGGTGGATTCAGACAGAGAGCAGTGTGGATTAATATGATGTAGCTAAGCAGCATCAATACCTGCTAATTAATACACTTAACACTCAGTAGATTTAGTGTGAGGACGACTTCGGTCTGCCATGTATTGTGACTGCCAATTAGACTAAGCCCTGGAGATGGTTACTCCTCGCCGGCTATGTAATTGCTTTTTCTCTGTAGGAGTTTTTCATCACCTGTTAATGGATTAGGCCAAAGGGGGACAACATGGGATCTTCCATGGATACGGGGTAGAAGTCTTGCTTGAGAAATGTTAACAGTCTGATGGTCTGATCAGACTGTTGATTGGATAACTTCCTTGTTAAAGTGATTGAATAATCAAGACACAGTGTCCTGTATCAACATGCAAACATACATGCTCCTGCATTGTAACAGGCTATATTAGGGTAAACGAATACACCTGAGGCTCTTAAAGCTGCTGTTGGAACACCAGCATGGGTTATAATAATGCAAAAAAGCGCTGCTTCAGTATCATAAGGTATACCGGTGCAAGGTACAGGGGTATAATAAGGTAATACCGTGTTGTCTTTATTGGTGTTTCAGTGAGTGTGTCATGGATGTGATAGTCCGACAAGGTCGTCATTTTTCTTTTTGACACAACTCAATGAACTACGAGACTGAAGAGCTGTACACAATCAAAGATTAAAAAGAAATCAAAATGGCTGCTGGGGAAAAAACGTGTTTTTCTCACCTCTGACGCTCATCATTGATTCCCACCACAACCTCACATCGGTACAGACCAGAGTCACTGGATCGTAGCCCTGACAGAGCAAGACTGGTGTTGTAATGGTTTCCATTGTAACCAGGTAGGGTTACTCGACCTTGGGAGGCCTTCTTCACCTGCAGGAGGAGAGTTACAAGTGAGAGATAGAAAATGCATAATTATCACTGAGTGATGATTCGCATACTGTTTGTCCAAAACATCAAACATTTCAGTGTGGTCCTTATTTGGTTTTATCTCACCTTGACCACATTGTCTTTGGCCATGAAGACTGACTGTTCCCTCTGCAGACCATCAGAGCCTCTTTAGCCCCAAACCTTGGTCCAATGAAAAGGCAGGAGAGGAGAACAGTTTTGGACAGCTCTTAACTAATGGTCTGATGGATCACCTTCCTCATATTTACCAATACATCTGCTTCAGTTAAGTCTGAAAAGAGAGAGAAAAGAAAAGAGGAGACAGACAATCAATGATGACTCCTGAATGGAGCCACAGGGTGTTATTTCCCATTAAAAGAGAAAGGATGTAAGTGAAATGCGTCGTGCAGAAGAAACATGCTTTTGTTCCTGATCTTTTGTCCAGTCAGATCATCCTGGTTGTGGATTAAAAGGAAAGAACAGAGGCTCATTGTGTCTCTCTGATTATTGGTCATTGATCCGACAAACCATTACTGTGCTACCTGAACAGTGGGAGGCAGGGCCAGCCTGTGGAGGGGAGATATCAAGAGTCATTTTATAAGCCATACATCAAACCTGGACACGTCTCATTGGGTCGATAATGACCACCTCTTTGCCGCTTACAGCCACACCAGCACCAAGGAGATACAAACATTAATTCATCAAAACAGCTGATTAAACAGAGAATTTGAAAACTACGATAAAATTTTCATGGGTAAGAATCCAGATGCTCTATCTCCTCCAGAGTGAACAGTGAAGTTTGGGGGTCACAGTGAACCCTCAGATTGAATGGATGCATGTTAAAAGGTTAAATAAAACATGGACAGCTGACAAAACTTTTGGAAAATGTGTCCTCAGATGTCAGAGTCACCCCGCTGTGCAAGCTGCTGTCTGCAATCTGTCTCCTCTTTTGTTTGCTTTGTCATTTTTTTTCTCTCTCCATCTCCATCACATTATGTCCTTTTCCTCCTCAGCTGTAAAGGGTCTTAAACTGACTTTTCTTACTCAAAGAACCTGATACCATTTATCCATAATCTGGGGGGGTCTACGGATACTTTTTAACTGAATGAGCTAGGATTTCGACCACAAACCCTCTGATTGATACACATCCTGCTCTACCATATTTGCCCCAGTATGCTAGCTAACAGATAACAACTGACACATTTTTTTCACCTTTTGCTTTTTTTCTATTTTCAGGAAATTGAAAAAGAAGAAGAACAAAATGACAGTTTTGATTACTGTGGAAAAAAAAAAAAATTCAAGGCCATGTAATTAAAACTAACCTGAAAATTGAGCAGAATTTTGAACCAATGGCTCATGTGGAGCGTCCCAGAGGTAATCAGCTGAATAGAGCTCTATTCAGGACTTAAATAACTGACAAAAATCTTACATTTTAAATTCAATTAAAATGTAAGATTTTAATTGATAATTTCTTAATAGAAATGCAATCAGACCGAGATGCTAAGGCAGAAGAACTACTGTGTCTGCAGTGCAAAATGATAAATATGGTGATTATTACTTCAAGGAAATGATAAAGTTATGATCATAAATGTTCTTCCTTGAGCTGCATCACCCCGCAGCAGTCAGTAATGGATTGGCCCAAGGTCTCGCTACAAACAAGCGGCTGCTGCAAGAGAGTACGTGAGTTGTATTTAGTCTCTTTGCGAAAGAAATTTGGCAAAGTTGAAATGATGTTTGGTGGCTAGTGTTGTGGCTGGGACCCTATCTGTACTGTAGATGAAGTTAGGTGCTGTTTTGAGCATTATTTGTGGCTATAGAGTGATGTTTTGGTTAAGGTTTTTTCATGGCTCCTCAGACCACTGTGTATTGCTGTCCTGCGGTCATTACTAAAGTTGGTATAACAGAGGTAAGCAGTCGGCAACATTCATCTCTTGAGGGGGTGTCTAACTCAGTGTTAAAGTGTGTTTGACCCTAAATTAATTTAACCCCGGAAAAATCCCTTTAAGTGCCTTTTTGAGTGCACACACAAAAACAGACCTTTGAATAGCTGCCATTGCTAACTTTTGCAGCCACAATGCTGTTGTTGTAAGTTCAGGCACTGAGTGCATGAACCCACCCATCCCACATCACATTCATTGCAGATGTATAAACAGACATATTTTGCTCTGCGATGGCCTATCTTTTAACATATGGAGAGTTCAGTCTGATCAGTCAAGTGACCTGTGAAACAAAGTGCATGAGGCTATCAACCGCAGAGTGAAAAGAGGACGAAAGAGGTACAACAGAGATTAGCAGAGCAGTGCTGGTCATCAGCTGAGGACACTGAGACAGCTTATACTTTTTTAATTTTAGAAATTAAATTAGTTTTTTCCAATGTAGAGTTAAAATTAGATTATTTGTTCACAGCTTATTAGCAAAAGGAAAAACTACAACAGTGACACCACAATCTGTTTTTCTGATACTGATTCCGGTAAATTGATCTAGAGCTACTGTGAGGAGTATAGGACTGACTTAAATTAATGTGCCTTTAAATGATCCACAAAAGCACATGAGACCAGCAGTGATGAGATGATTCATTTTTATTGTTATTCATAAATCATAAAACTGCTGCTGCAGGGTAAGTGTTACACAAAGAGTTTAACAGCATATTGCAGAAACAGATGTTTCTTTCATTTTCCACAGCAGAGGCTCTTGAGTGATACGTTGAACTGCCCTGAGGAACAAAGACAAGACACCACTTTGACACGGGTATAACAAAATCTTCACATTCAAATCTCTAGTCTCTCTTTGCTAACCATCGTACAGCTGTAGTGAAGTCATTGTAAATGTTTAGTGCTGTTTTAAATAAAGCTTTCTCAATGCAAGTGTGTGCTCTGCAGGCGCTGTGCAGTATTGTGCTGTGCGGCAGCAGAAGGTGTTCAGAAAAACTGATTTGCTTTTCAAATTAGTTTTACTTGATATTAGCAGCAATGTTCTCACAGAGGCAGATGAAAAATACTGACAAAGGGGAGGGGGAAGTAGTACAAACAGGAACGATGGTAGCAAAACCCATCATGGGACTATGAGAAGATTGTGGAGACGTGTGAGGGGAAATACAGAAATGAAAAAGGGTTAAGGTACTGTACGTGTGACAGGGAAATTGAAGTGATGTGATGTGGAAAAGCCTCCGAGAGGATATGATGGAAAAAGAGAGATGCCCCTCTGTGATTTAGCAGGATGTGTATTAACTGACACAGTGACTACTTCTCTGTCCCTCTTTTCGCTCTCACTGTCTCACACAGGAGGAGGGTGACTATCATCTTTGTTTAACTCATAGTCACACACCTGGATCCATAGGTATAAATATGTAGATACCATATGCCCCTTTGAGCTGCATTCCTACAATGAGGCTCAGCTAGTGGGGGCATCATCCTTATTGAAGGCAATGCATTTACACTTAAATTAAAGCATAACTTGCTCATTCTCAACCAAATTTCATGTGGTTAATTTCATTTTCAATGCCAAATGTGCTATTAATAAAGGATATCCATCCATCCATCTTCAACCGCTTGTCCAGGAGGCAGCAGCCTTTGCAGAGAAACCCAGACTTCCCTCTCCCCAGCCACTTCATCCAGCTCTTCCCGGGGGGACCCTGAGGCATTCCCAGGCTAGCTGAGAGACATAGTCTCTCCAGCGTGTCCTGGGTCTTCCCTGTGGTCTCCAAATGGTGGGACGTGCCCTGAATGCCTCACCAGCAAGGCGTCCGGAAGGCATCCTGATTAGATGCCTGAGCCACCTCATCTGACTCCTCTCAATGCCGAGGAGCAGCAGCTCTACAGAACATTCGGTTTAATTAAAAAAAAATATATATATATCAAATGTTATAGCATATATTTGGGTTTTGAAAATAAAGTAATCTGCATGAAAATCAGTTGAAGAAAAAGCAAGTTATGAGTTATTTTCAATGTAAGTGCACTACCAGTGGGAACATTGCCCTCACCAAGATGGCTGCCACGAAGTCTCCCTCTGCATATAAGTCACGGAAGGACGGAAGGATGGACGGAAGGATGGACGGACGAGATACAATACCATTTTAGACATGCTCCAGTGTTCGCACACCAGTCCTCTCCTGTAAGTTGTATTGCATGGATATGTGACTAAGAGGCCAGGTAGTTCCCAAGGTTTGGTAGGAACAACAACAGAGAGGCATTAATAATGCTTAATGTGCTTAAAAGTGTCTCACCAAGGTCTACCCAGATAAGCACATTTAGGTAACATTATGCATCTCATGTTGCTAAAGGCAAGGCAATGTCATGAATAAAGCCAAACAAGCATGCCAAGTACAATCTTATCATTCTCTCTTCCCAGTTCACTTTCTTTTTTATTCAGACCAATGATCATCTTTGGTTAACAATTGTCATTATTTGCAGGACTTAATCATGTTGATCATAATAAATCCCATTAGTCCAAGCCAGCCAAGAGGAACCATAAATGAGTACAGACGACCCTCCTCTGTCTTTGGTCGTCTTCAAAAATGTTGAAGAAGGCTAAAGTGGGAGATTACACCCTCTCCTCTCCCTCCTGGAATAGTTTGCAGATTTTGCTATTTTCTCTGTGCTGGTTTAGTGTGGCACACACGTGATCAGCACTGCTGGATTTAAGTCTTTGCTTTGCTCTCAAATCATTAAACTCAGCCAGAGAGCCTTTATGTGGATGCTGTACAAAGACACACATGGGGCTGTAATAGCATTTTCACTGTTATAGGAACAAAACTGAAATATCCCTCTTTGCTGTCCCATCTTTCTCATTTCGTCTCCCTTTCATTAAGATGTGCCAGCAGTGGATTGTTAAATGATAAAGGCTTCTTTGTTTTCAATTTTCCCACATCAAAGACATCAGTCTGAGACTGAAGAGCTGCCAGTGAATCCCCCCCTGTTGTTGCAAGGACGTGTCAGCCTGTTGTGTTAGTTTGTGCACAAATATGTTAAGGTCATAAATCATGACAGATGAACTATCTGTCAGAGGTCTGACGGATTCAGTTGATCCCTGTGTTAAGGACTGAAAACAAACACGTGGACTCTTAAAGACTTCCATCAGACAGTTTATATCATTCTTATAGTCAGTATTAATCTGGCCTGAGAAGATTTTTAAATGTTTTTCAGGTCCCAATCCTCTCATAGGTTAACAAGACAAAAAAGAAACAGTCATGTCCTGGGGAGCTTTTTTGGTGAATTCATTGTTCTCTTTCCTTTTTTGACCGAGGCTGTGCGTCTTATAAATCTAGCTTGCTTTCCTGATCTGTTTCACCTGTGTCTGATTTGTCTCACCTTGTCGGTCCATTAATCTTTTAATCAGTCCCTGTTACCCACCAAAGCCCTATTTCAGTGTTTAGCCTCTATTCTCTGGATTTATGTTCTCTTAGACCTCGTCTGTTTTGGGACGCCCCGGTTTTTGCCTGTCTTATTGGACGGCTGTTGTTGTTTTCAGCCTTGCCTTTCTGTGTGTCATTTATCTTCAGTCTTATTTTTCAACTGCATTTCTCTCCAGCCACAGACATCATTCTTCCTTTTAGTAGAAGCATAAATAACCCTGCATAGAAACACTCAGTTATTAGTTCTGGTTAAAGAAAAGGTCTACAAGATTACTGAGGTACAGGTACTGATTAAACAGTCACACATTGGACTAAAAACGTCATATTTTTGGATTGGAACTTATGAAGATAAAGATAAAGAGCTACACCAAGCTCCAGATAGTAGATGTATGAGGTTGCTGCACCACTGTGGCAAAAAGGGGATGAGCTCTGGCAACACAAAGAGACTCACCATCATGGATAAAAGTTCAAAAGTTACAGATGACTGGATGAGTTCAGCTAAACTGATCCTTTTCCTCATGGGTGTTTGTGTGTGACTTTGTGTTCACATTTCTTTCTACAGTACATAATGCACACAGAGTCGGCTACAGAAGCTACCAGGAGGATGTAACTTTAAGGTCTCGGCACAGGAGTAAAGAGTTGGAGTATCTCTGAGACTCTGAAAATCAGAGACCTCTTTCGTTTTCTCTCAATAGAAATCAGAGACTGTAACGTAGAGAAGAGCAGAGAGCTGGAGAGACCAGTGAGAGGAGTTGAGAGGTGTGTGGTCCGTCCAGCATGTGTCCAGCACAAATAGGCAGACACACACTCAGTATTTTAACATGCGCAGTTAAGTCAAGCTGTGGTTGAAGCTTGCTAAAGCATCTTTTTTGTGTTCTCTCTTTGTCTGTTGAGGTTTTGTTCACTTCCCAGCTAACAATGCATTTATGCTTTTTAACTTCTGGTCCAGAGAAGTATACCCCCTCCTTGATATAAAAAAACCCATCTTTCTAATCTATTCATCTTAAAGGAATATTCAGCCGCTTGTTTGTGAGTGAACCATGACAAGTCAATCACCGAGTGCAGCAGATCCTTTCCATGAAGTAATAATTATCATATTAATCATTTTGCACTGCAGACATGGTAGTTCTTCTGCCTTTGCATCTCAGTCTGATTGCATTTCCATGGAGTAATGATCATAAATGTTCTTCCTCGAGCTGCGAAACTCCGCTGCAAGGATCAGACCGAGACGCTAAGGCAGAAGAACTACCGTGTCTGCAGTACAAAATGATTAATATGGTGATTATTACTTTAAGGAAATGATAAAGAAATGATCATAAATGTTCTACCTTGAGCTACGTCACCCCGCAGCAGTCCGAAATAGACTGGCCCGAGGTCTCGCTACAAACAAGCAGTTGCTGGAGGAGAGTAGGTGAGTTGTGTCTCTTTGCTAAAGAAATCAGGCAAAGCTAAAAAGATGTTTGGTGGCTAGTACTATGGCTGGGACCCTATATGTACTGATGATGAAGTTAAGTGATGTTCTGAGCATTATTTGTGGCTATAGAGCGGCGTTTTGGTTAAAGTTTGCGTGTGGAGACGTAGACTGCTATGTATTGCTATTGTGTGGTTGTTAGTAAAGTTGGTATAACTAGAGAAGCAGGCGGTCAGCAACATTCATCTCTCGAGGGGGAGTCTAACTCGGTGTTACAGTGTGGTTGACCATAACTTAAATTTACTCCAGAATATCCCCTTAAACTTCTAGGGCTGCAGGGTGGTTAAGCATCCCAGCATGCACTGGGGAGAAGCATGAGAGAGTAAGGGGAAAAAAAATTGGCTGTGGCAGACTGGCAACTCTCCGGGAGTGTTTATGTGTTTATGTTTATCAAACCCTGCATGCTCCCATTTGTTTTGACTGAATTCTACACTAACATGAGGCTGGTCGTGTTCAACACTGACCCACTGTACCGTTAGAATTATCCACTTCGTTGGTTATCAATCAAAATTGTTCTGATTTAAGAAAAGCTGCTGTGAAGGCCATATTTTGAGGCCAAAACAGCTTTTGCAAATGTCAAAAGTTTCTAAAAGAGAAAAGTTTAGAGTTCGTCTTGGTTTAGCAGCTTGGCATTAACAGAAATAAAGGACATTTCATCATAGAGGAGTCTTGTTTAGATGTGGGGTATAAAAATATAGTGCACTGTAAAGCGACGACCTCAGTGTTCATGAGAGGTTGGAGCAAAACTTCAGTTTTGTCTTTAAAACTTTGAAGAGTTTCACAGCAACAAAAAATGAGCCAGAAAAGAAGAGAAAAATGACAAGACTGATGCAATCTGTGCGCTCAAATGGGTTTGAGTGTGCAGTTCAAATATGTGTCTGCTGCAATGTAGATTTCACTTTTAGCTCATTTGCAAGATGCACAAGTCAACGGGCGAGAGGACAGAGACCAAATATGATAGGTCAGCTCCTGCTGCGGTGCTGAAGTCTGAGTTTAAATAAAATGGTGTCTCTCGGGGTTTGGCAGGCCGAGCGGCGCCTAGGGACAGAAGAGGAGCAGTAAAGGAAAAAGGTGTAGAGGAGAAGGGGAGATGCTGGGCACAAACAGCCAGTGTCAGGTCTAGTAGCACTAGTTGCTTCGCCTCAGTCTCAAAGAGCCAAGGACTAAATCACAGACTCATATCAACCTCTGAGGAGAATTATTGAATCAAAGGCTGTTCAAAATTACAAGAGGACAAGAGAAACAGCCATCAAGAGGCAGCATCCGGACTGTTACAGACACTTTAAGCACCTTCAAATAAAGAAAAAAGCACAATATTGAGCATCCTTTGGAAAACTGCTAAAAGGGGTGTCTTGTGTGGAAGTGCCTGGTGTTGGTTGACAAGGCAAAACGGGTGACCGTACGTCCTCTTTTACCCAGACATGTCCTCTTTTGGAGGCTGTCCGGCTTTGTCTGGGGGAGTTTGTGTAATCCTTCAAATGTCTGGGGTTTTGTATGGAGGTTTTGAGTTTTTGACCCGGGGACTTACTGAGTTAGAAGCATGTAAAAAACACCTGACTCAACCCAAAAAAACTCAAAATTTATTAAGCTTTGAGACTCCGCCCCCGCATAGTCGAGTCCTCTTTTTGGGGATTCAGAATATGGTCACCCTACAAAACCCTTAAACCAACAGAGCCGTGTCAATCGGCAGAGAAATACTCAAGAAAGAGATGTTTAAAAGGTGATGCATTCTTGGCAGAAAGTGTAAATTGTGACAGTTTAATCCTTGATTCAGTCAGCTCAGTCCTTGATTGCCTTTTTAGAAATCGTTTCCTCGAACCAAAGGTAGATTGTCTGCAAAGTCAGACAGTGTTTGTGCTCCTGCAGTGTGTGTGTGTGTGTAAAATCAGCTGAAAGGAACCAGCCAGAGCTCAACATGAGAGACGTGTGCACTGTTCCTTATCCGGCCTGTCAGAGATATAGACAGAGTGAGGGAAAGACAGCTAAACAGCTGCAGACAGACAAGTGGACAAAAATGAAAGAAAAAGTGCCAAAAAGCTGCTGTTTTTTGTTGTTAGCTCTGACGGTAGGACACTTGATTGGGAAAACGTCAGACTCACTAGAGAAATCTGGTAAACCCATCTGTTATTTGATTTTATTTCCCTCTTCTACCTCTTTCCTGTCTTTTTGCAAAAACGTACAGCCAATTTATATCAACCGTCATTTGTATGCATGGTTTAAATTTAGTCTGTTTGTTTTTACTTTATTTTCTTTGTTATCTAAGATCACCCTGTCACTCTTGAGGACTCAATAATCCCTCAGGCTGCCTGTCTGTAACTCCATCAACGCATATTGAGTTCGATTCTGAAGAATACACATACACACACTTTTTTTTATCCACAATAGTGCTGGTTTTAAAGAGCAACTGCTCAAATCAAGAAGTTCTTGACCGTAAAGTTTAAGGTTAACCTTTTACATGACCAAAGACAGTTTGTAACTTTCCTCCCTACGTGTGTGATTACGCAGTTTGACAGTCAGCCAAACTCCACTTCAAAGGATGATTGAGTCAGGTCTCAGTTGATCTTGTTTATTCATCACTGGTTGAATTCAGAGTGAAAACTATAACATAGAGAAAAAAAATGCACAGATGAACAAGGTGCTGTAAACAACTTCTAATAGAAAAAGACTAAATTTACTTGCAATACAAATGAAACATTGGTGCTAAGCTAAATGCTAATTTGCTGATGCTAATTGCTATTACTAAGCGCTAAACTACATGCTGAATTGAGCTGAGTGTGAGCCTTAGCTACTTGTTAAATCACGTGCTAATGCTAAAAGCTAAGCTAAGACACTGGCTAAAACAAACAGGTAACTAACGGAAATATATGTTCTAACACTGCTAAACAACTAAGGACCAGACACCTTGCAATCATACAAAACAAAACAGCTGGTGCTTTCACAAGCGACACGATTCAGTTTGCAGTTTGAAAGTGTGTTTGTTCTGTGTTTTTTAAGTAAATGAAATGTTTACATGTTCTATGTTGTCCCCATAACAAAAGCATGTCACAAACCAAGTAACACAAGCACCTTCACATCACAACCCTCTCCAGAAAGAAAAAGAAAAAGGTAAAGGCTTAATGAGAGGCTTGGATGGTTGCATAGAGAACTTGAGTTTTAAAGTGTCAGAAATTCCTCCTGATGATTTGTTCAGCCTACTGCTGGTGTGTGTGTGCATGCTTGGAGGGGAGAGAAGATGGCAGACCTTCCAAGAGAGGGGAGACTGCCATCACATTCACATTCAAAGCTCTCCATATGGCCTTAGACACAGCACAAACTGGAGATATTTCAGCTCTGTCGAACACAACTATTAACCATCAGGAGCTGAAACAGACACAGGTCATGAGGGAGGAGATCTAAAAACAACTCGGTGTTTTAATGAAGTCTGTGACATAAGGGCAATTGAAAGAAACATATGATGTACCTGTCAGTATGTCGGTAAACGTGTGCACTTAAAACGTGAACAACGTGGGCAGATGGGTCTGAAGGGAGAAGAAGAAAAGAGAGTGAAAATAAGAAGAAACAGATGAGGGAAGAATATGAGGAAGGGCATTAGGGATACATGAGAAGAGAGGGATGATAGACAGAATGAGGAAAGTAATGAAGGATAGAGAAAGAGGAGAGTGATGGAAAAAAAAGGAATAAAAGACAAAATGAATAACAGAGCATGAGGAAAAGAGTAAAAGGAAGAATAGAAGATGGAAAGAAAGAAGTTAAAGATGAAGGGAAAAGTTTGAATTAATGAAAACAAGAAATAAAGACACATTGAAAGGAGGTAAAATAAGAAAAAAACAAATAAAGTTAAATGAAGGAAAGAAGAAATGAGTGTAAGAGAGCAAAAAGGAAAAAGGGAATAAAGGATCTAAATAAGAGGGGTAAAGAAGAAAAAGGAAGGAATTGAGGAAGGAATGAGAACAAAGGAATAAAGAAAGGCAGAGAAAAAGAAGAAGACAAATAAAGGAATGATAGTGATAAGAAATAGAGGAAGATAGGAGGGAAAAAGATAAGCAGATAAGATGGAAAAGGAAAAGAAAAGGAGTGAGAAAAACGGCCAAATGTAGCTCAGGAGAGCAAAGTGAGAAAGAGCTATGGGGTCTCAGCTTGTTTCAGTGAGCTAGACAGTCCTGTTAATGCAATGAAATGCACCAACACACACACTCTAATCTACACACTCAGTATTAATGTGTGTATTCAGATGTTTTCTGCTTAAAATAAACATGCTGGACTAATTGGCAAAAGGAGAAAGAGACACTACACCACATTGTGCTGACTTCGCTGACACCCTGATGGCAGAGAGAGAGAGTGAGCTTCAGGGCTGACCAGAACTATATAGAAACCTATTACTCTCAGCCAAGAGCCACACAGGTCTCCTTTATTCTCACAAGACACCCACGCACCAGCCTGCAGCAAATACATCCAGACACTCTGTAAAGGATTTGACTTGATGCACATTTACACCCCCTTTTTCCCTGAATGGGTCATAATTATACTCCAGTACATGCAAATGATAAAAGTAAATACTTTAGAAAGAAAGTGGGATTAATTGGAACTTAGATGTGAAACTGCCAGAGAAAGAAAAGAAACTGTGAGAAAACATTTCTGCTGTGAGAAGTGCAATTGCGAGGGGATGAAAGAGAGAGAAATGTAATGCTCAAAATACCAAGAATAGAGCTGCTGAAGGGTAATAGAAAGCAGGAATGATACCAGTGCTGAAGCTTCAGCATGCTCTGCACTGATCAAATCATATCACTTAAAACTAGTAATGAGTGATGAAAGTCTGCATTGTGTTTCTAGGGTCCTGTCAGGAGCAGAAACACAATTAGAGTGCTGTTAAAGAGTAAATGAAGAGTGTAAGGAAGGCGAGAGGAGCTGGAGATGCAAATAAGAATGACTGAGGAGAGTGAAAAAAAAAAAAAACAGAAGAGAAAGGGAAGCAGGTTCAAGAAAAAGAGAGTGGTGAAGCCAGCTATTTCAAGCTTCATGTCTGAGCACCGAGGGCAGAGCACCATTCTCTGGTCTGAGAGGGAAACAGGCTGGGATCCCCTTGGTGTATTGAGTCTGAGACATTCATTTGGGAGAATCAAAATTGATGAGACCTGCCTGAAGCCAAGGTTTATTTACTAATATATCTGGTGCTCCTCCAGCTCCAGACCCATCTGTCTGAGAGTATGAGGCTACCTGCTGAGGCCCAACAGCTCCCAACATCCAGGAGTGACAGCTAATTTCAGATCATGAGTGTGCATGTTTGTGTGTGTGTGTGTGTGTGTGTGTGTGTGTGTGTGTGTGTGTGTGTGTGTGTGTGTGTGTGTGTGTGTGTGTGTGTGTGTACCATTAACCAACTGTGGGTAATAACACAAGATGACATTTCACAGAGGGGCGTAAGCTTCATTTCAGGTGCACTTGGGTTTAAGATTGTTTTGCAGTGTCATTATGAGTCAGCTGAGGGAGGGATCTATTAAAACAATCTCTGTACTTTACTCCCTACTGACAAATTTACACTCATTTGTGGCTATCATCAACTGGTCAAATTTCAAGGAAACTTTCAACCTGTTTCCGTAGTAATGATTATCAAACCCCACATCCTTAAATGAAACCAAAAAAGATAAAATAAGCCATCAGTAAAAACAGAGTTATATAAAAACATAGAAGAAATTAAATTGTCAGCATTGATTAAAACATGGCAAATGTTTAAGCTACAAAAGTTTCTTAAAGGAAGCGTAGGCAGGATCTGAAGGCTAAAACACACAGGATGTGTATTTGGAGCGTGGCAGCAGCGTCGCGTATCACGCTGCAAATAGGTTGCCATTTTAATCAACGGAGAACGGCTTTGTTTACAGTCAGAAAGAGCGGGCTGCACAAAAAATGTAAAATGTTGACTACACAGACATAACAAAACACAATGATATCGTGATATTTTGAAATGTCATCAATAACTAATAGCTATTGACTGATATTAAAAGCTTTTTTTGTAAATACACCACAAAAAAAATGCTTCTTTAACTTGAAATAGTCAAAAATAGTGCAGGCTTTGTGTCGTAAGTGCTATATCAATGTGACTAACTGATTTATCTGATGGCTGCTTTGACTAAGCTGTCCTTATATCACCGGTATATGTCCAGAGTGGAGAACCTGAGATTTACTGTTCAACAGGAGTCTTTCAGAAACAGCGTTCCTCTTAAACTGACAGATATGTATGTAGGGGTTCTGGGTTAAGTTGTGACTCTCCAATTAAAATGTTCCCAAGCCGTGACACCAATCAAAAAGATAAATTAGACTCAATACAAGCACATTAAAACAAGTCATCAAGGTTTTGTCATTGTGAAAGGAAGATAGCTTACTCAGAAAGTACAAGCAAGAATAAATGTAAGGTGCTGATTAGGCAGTTTTGGAAGTGCTGGACAATATGAGGGTGTTGACTCACCAAGCCAAGCTCTTTGGTTGAACCTTTTTTTGTGAGAGATATACATTAGTGTTTTAACAACCGCTTCATCTGACCCTGCTAAAGGAGAGGAAGTAACCAGGTGTTAAACTACAGGTCTTCATTTGGTAAGAAGAGAGTCAAAGAAACCAAGGTTCTGATGCAAAATAAAGCAGTGTTTCCGTGCATCTTGTGTTACCTTTCCTTTTGATGAATTGCTTACAATTTACAGTGTTTCCCCATGACTGGATATCTCTCACTGAACCATCACAACCTCAGTTTCCCTTGATGCCGCCCCGATCTTGTAAGCTACACAGACGTCCTGATAACTAGATTTAAAAAGACAACTCAAGTGGTGGCATGAAATAATTCATGAAATCTCAAATTTCAGACGTAGTGATAATCTCTTTTTGATCCGGCGGGTCTCTCAGGGAACAAAAATGGGAAAAATATGGTATCAGTCACACACAGTTTGATGTCTCCTCAGCTGCTCACATGCATACAGAGCTATGACAGGCACATTATACGGTAAACTGCACACTGACATGTTAGAATGAGCAAAATAGTACATATGTGATCAGACTGCTAATGTTCACCCATGTGCATTCGAATTATGTTTGCTTTCTGATCTGGATAAATATGTGTGTACGTGTGCTGACAATGATGAAAACTCCTCAGGCGCATAAACCAGATGTCGCAGAGCATCAGTGCCCCTCCTCCACCATCTCCTCAGACAAGAGCATGAAACGAGGCCAGACTACAACAGGAGGCCTTTTGATCAGCTCAGCTCTATCGCGTTCGTATCAGTAATTGACAGCACTCAAATCAAAGCGGCTTCATCAGCAAGCACGCACACATAGAAGTCAATGCTCACTGATTCATGATGTGTGTTTTTTTCATGTGCTGTAATTTATGTACGCATCCAAACAAAAGTCAGGAGGAAAATCAAGGCACTCCAGCCTGAAAGTAAAAAATTAATGGCACTTACCGCATCGTGCTTTTCAGTGTTGTTCAAAAGCATGCGGTTGGATGCAGAGCGATCAGCTTGTCATACATCAAGCCCTCAGCGTCATCTGAAATGGTTAAGTGTTTTGAACTCGCACATGACAGCATGAATCTTCCTGAAGGCTGCTGATTATTAATGACAGTGTCAGAGCGGAGCAGCCTCCTTCAATCACACTGCAGGTAACTCTGCTCCCATCATGGCAGGGAAGAGCCCATTAATTCCATTTCACCAGGAATTAATCAGCCATGTTTCGCATTTTTCACCAGCAAATGTTAATGCCTTCTCCCTGTGATTCTCTAAACAAGAGATTGGAGGCCACATGTGCACTGGTATAAAACACATATCCACACACACACACGCACACGCGCCGCTGTAATGATGACAAACAAGGACAAAATCGCTCATTTGAATATCAGAGAGAAAGAGTGCCAGCAGGCCAATACAATCTCCTCCAGCCGTCATATACAGTAATTACTCAACACTGGGGCACAAGAGAAATCACAAGGTTTATGGAGCATCAAAGAGAAAAGGTTTGAAATGAGAGAGAGAGAAAGAAAGAGCAATGGAGCAGGGGAAGTTGTAGGTGTAAAAGAACAAAAAAAAAAATGGAAGAGGAAGAGAACAAGAGGCTTGGAGAGTGTTCCTAAATTGGAAAAAGAGAAGATATTTAGAAAGTTAGATATTGCAGGAAAGTCTACTTGCAGAGTGGATACCATCTTTCTCATCTTTTCTGGGCTCATTTGGTGGGAGTAAGGTGCTTGGTAGTTTCCTGCAATACGAAAACTCTATCAGACAAAACTGAATTGAGTGTACTGTCACTGTACTGTCCTCTCCTTTTACTCTGCTCTTCTTCATTACTGCCTTTTCATTTTTGCTTATTCCTCAGCATCTTTTTGCATGCTCAGAAAAGAGCGTGTGTTCCTGACGTACTGCTCTGCAGAAGTGATGGGAAGAACAGTTCTTTTGACTGTACTGAATCTTTAGAATTTGTTCATTAAAATGAGGCGTTCAAAAGATTCGTTCACTGAATCAGTCAGTGCTACGGAGCCCCGTCCTGCCAGTGCAGTACACGAGGGATTGACACAGCCGCGTTCTTTTATTAAACAAGCCCCTCCTCTCCCCTGCTGCTGAAGTCACAGCGTCTTTCACTGGGTGGCACATGTCATTTATTCGTCATGGCCTGAAGGGAGAATCACTCCCCTGCCCTGAAAAAGTCACCTCTCTGTGTATCGCTGTTGGCAGAAACAACACAGCAGCAAGCGGCACACCCACTAAACAAGCGCGAGTCGTCGTTCTTTTATATCGCTGAAAAGTGGAGAGATTAAAAATAAACATCACAGCTGTAGAAGGGATTCTGCTATCTTTAAAGATATCAAATAGCGTATGGCTTTAAATCGGCTGAAATTAAATCCTCCTTGCAGGAAAGTTTATACATGTATATTAATGTAAAGGCACTGTAATGCACTGTTTTATTTTAGCCTCAGTGAATAAACCGGTGTTCAGCAGTAAGTGAACGACGCTACACCATCAAGTCATTCGGAAGTCATTTGTTTTTTTCACCATGTTGTTCACAGACTGACTGAAATGTTTCGTTCACTAACTGATACATGTTGTTCACAAACGTTTCGTTCACAGACTGACTATAGTTCATTTGCTGTGAGTGAATCACAAGACTGCCCGCTCGCTCGCTGGCTGTGTGTCGTTCACTAAAGAGTCAAAGGCGGCAGTTCCACTCCCGACCCGCATGCCAGGCTCGCGGCTGAGCTCAAGTGAACTGAAAAAGAAACGAATCAGGTCTCGGAGTGATTCAGTTCACGTGGTTCACACAGCAGTTCTGTTCTTTTGAGCGAAACATTCATGAACGACACAACACTACACTGCAGTTTAAACCTGGAGATGTCTTGCTTCCCTTTTAAAATAAATACAGCTGGGGCTTAATGGATGGGATATCATTGGTTTGTCGGTTATTCACCTTGTGAAAGCACTAGATGATTAAAGTCTTCGCCAGCCAAGTTAGTTCTGCTGACTGCCACTAAAAACTACGTACCGCACCTTTGACAAAGGGTTCAGATATGGGTCAGGCATTATGATAGAAAAATGATGGCCTCATTGCACATAATAAGATCACCTTTGAATGTTACAGGCTACAATAATTCTCTATTCTGACCATTCACTCTCTCCTTTGGCTCACTTCCTCTCTCACACACCTGTAGTTTGTTAAACTGCTTTGGCTGATTACACATCTCGACACAATCCACACACAGCCAAAGGCTCTCAGCAGTCCTCACACATTAGTGCTGCAGTGAGACCTTATAGGCATGATGTTGGACTCTGACAGATGGGACGCGCTCAGAATAATAGATCCCAAAACAACAGCAGAGGAAAATTACAGACAGTCTGTAATTAGCTTCAGGAAAATCAATCTGTAATTCACAATTTACCAGGAATGATTGGATTAACACTTGGGTGTAATATCTGTGGATATTTGTTTGTTAGTGCATTCTACTCTTCCCCCTGGGCCAACATCTGATAACCAGCAGTCACCTGTCAAACTATGAAGGATGCTGTCTTTTCAGTGCAGCCAACTGTTCAAGCAGTCTCTGTCACTTATTTCCTATTTTACCCCAGAGCAAACAGCTCAGGGACAGACACACTCAGTTTGTCCTGTAAATACCCTTACACGGGTCAGTTCAGGGGCTGGAGCCAAAGGCTAAACAATGATGATGTTAACACTTGTTACACCAAACAGAAGGATTTGTTCCTTTTGGATCATGAAATCCTGTTCAAAAATTAAAGACAATTAATCAAATTATTGTTGAGATAGGATGTTGTTGAAGCCATCTTCTTTAAGGAACCTCTATGTTAGAGAAAAGCAAACATCCTTTTTTTTTTTTTTATCTGGTAGCCGAAGCAAAGAGCAGAAGCCACAGGAGGCTTGACGCTCTGACATTCAGATCTGTTTCTGTGACAAGAGCAGCCTGAGCTCCTGGATTCAGCAAACGGAAATTGATTCTTGAAAATGCGTGACTCTCAGTGGCGCAGGGGCAGTTTAAAGCTAATGTGAAATGGACAAAAAAAAAATGACTCTCTAACCATTTCAGTTCTATCACAGGTTGTACTTTGAACCTTTTACAATATACACCCCCCCCTAACATCTTAAACCTGGAGAAACTTAAAGATTTTAAAAATCCAAACTGATCTTGGAAACGTCAGCCCTGACACATGATGACAAATCTAACAGTTTTGGTCCTTAAGTGGGTGATGTGCAATGATGACCAGAGGTGGGGAAAGTAGCCAAAATTTGAGTAAAAAAGTACTCAGTGAAAAAACTACTTAAGTAGTGAATAACTGCAATATCTGATTTATTTGTCTTGTGTGCAGACGGACAATAGCAAGTAATTTTAATTAAAGGTATAGATTTTAATTTTACATCTGATGCATTTTTCCTTGCCTCAGAGACAACAAAAGCAAAAAATGGCTCATCTTACCCCACTCTCTACCTGAAGTGCACGCTGTTCATACAATTTGTCAGACAATTCTAAAAATTTGATAGACAATAACCAAACACAGAATTATTGTCAGGACTATGATACTGCAGAGACAACAAGGCTAACCAGCCTGATTCTGCAGGCAAAATTAATGTAGGTAAAACTTACCGCTGCGTGTTTCCTTAAGTTGGACGTGGAGTTCTTGTACGCAGCGATGTTGGTTTCCTTGGGCAAACAGAGACAACACAGAGCTGTTCTCTTGCGATGCGTGTAGGCTTAACATGCTTCGTATGTTAGGCCACAGGTATTCCTCTTCCTCCTCCTCCAGCTGATTCATGAAAACATGATCTATCTCTATTGGTTCGACCAATATAATTGGCAGCAGCGTTTGCCTGCAATTTTAAAAACTTTAAACATCGATTTTGAGAAAATGTCCATAAATCTCAGGTAGCAACAAATGAAATCTGATTCTGAAAAAAATAAGTTTTAATATATATGAAATAGAGGTCCTCGCTCAGTGGAGATCTTTTTTTTTCAATACCTAAAGCAGATACGCAGCCTTGGCCCACTGCCTATGTAGATTTTTAGTGGACTCTCCAATGAGCGTCTGGAGGCGCCACAGATACGCGCCCAGCTGCTATGAATTTTTCCTGTCATGTGACTGAATGACAACCTCTGGTAGATGATATAGAGTCATGTGGTATAATTTTCTATGGAAGTGTCTCTTGCAAAACAATATATATAACTAGGACCCCGTTGGGGCACTGTCGGGCCCGAGCCGTGTCGCGCCGCCCCCAGTGCGACCGCCTCCCCCTCCCGATCGCGTCACACTCAAGATCCAAAGATGGTGTGCGCACTTGTCTGTGGTCATTTCCTATTATAATGAATGGGAGGCGCAGTTTCTACCAAAACACTCGCTGCAGACAAACTTCATGTCCTATTTGAAAAAAGTCTGGACCATGAGTGAGGGCACAAACACAGCTATGATATATCGAAATGGCAGGTTGCTCCTCCTTACGGTGTTGCCTGGAGAGCGATGCGATTGAGCCATTGAGCGATGGGCAGGAAAAACTTAACTTTTTCTCCTGCCATATGGGGGGGGGGGGATGTGGATTCTTTGAAGAATGTGGATTTTTGGGTCATCTTTGGCGCCCCCTAGAACGTAAACCGTGGGGTGCAGCGTCATGATTTTTACAACTTTGAATGGCCATGGGGTGTAGATTGGCCTGAGCAAATTTGGTGTCAGTGGGACGAAAGCCTTAGGAGGAGTTAGCCACATTCCAATGTGTGCGAATCGGCAAAAAATGCAAAATAGCCCTTTAACCGTACATTTGACAGATACGCGCGAATCGACTCTTTTGTAGATCTTATTGAGATACATATGTGTGTCAATTTTTGTGTCAATATGATAAAGCGTACAGGTGTTACACTCAACAATGTGTATTTTCACCTTAGGGGACAAGAAAAAATGGACTTTTTTCTCCTGCCATGGGGGGGCGCTCTTTTGGGGAGTAAAAATTCCTTCACAAATGTGTTGATGGCTGGACATTGCATCATCCTAGAAAACTTGGAGGCCAGTGAGGACAAAAATAAAAAGTTATAAGACTTTTAAATATGTGGATTTTAGGGTTATCTTTGGCGCCCCCTAGAACCTAAACCGTGGGATGCAGCGTCATGATTTGAATAACTTTTAATGGCCATGGGGTGTAGATTGGCCTGAGCAAATGTGGTACCGGTGGAATGAAAGCCTTCGGAGGAGTTAGCGAAATTCCAATGTGTGCGGATCGGCAAAAAATGCGGAATAACCCTTTAACCGTACATTTGACAGATACGCGCGCATTGACTTTTTTGTAGATCTTATTGAGATACATGTGTGTGTCAATTTTTGTGTCATTTTGCCAAAGCGTACAGGTGTTACACTCAACAATGTGTATTTTCACCTTAGGGGACAAGAAAAAATGGACTTTTTTCTCCTGCCATGGGGGGGCGCTCTTTTGCCGAGTAAAAATTCCTTCACAAATGTGTTGATGGCTGGACATTGCATCATCCTAGAAAACTTGGAGGCCAGTGAGGGCAAAAATAAAAAGTTATAAGACTTTTAAATATGTGGATCTTAGGGTTATCTTTGGCGCCCCCTAGAACCTAAACCGTGGGGTGCAGCGTCATGATTTGAATAACTTTTAATGGCCATGGGGTGTAGATTGGCCTGAGCAAATGTGGTGCCGGTGGAACGAAAGCCTTCGGAGGAGTTAGCGAAATTCCAATGTGTGCGGATCGGCAAAAAATGCGAAATAACCCTTTAACCGTACATTTGACAGATACGCCCGCACTGACTTTTTTGTAGATCTTATTGAGATACATGTGTGTGTCAATTTTTGTGTCATTTTGACAAAGCGTACAGGCGTGACAGTCAATAGTGTGAATTTTCACCTTAGGGGGCGCTATGGAGCCATTTTGCATTTTCTTGTTTGGGCGACTTCGGAATATCAAATTTTTCACCAGGCCCGGTCGTCCTGCCAAATTTCATGAGTTTTCGCCAGTGGGAAGTGGGCCATTTTCCAGTTCAAAGGGGAGGAAAAATAATAACTAGGGCCCCGGTGGGGCACTGTCGGGCCCGAGCCGCGTCGTGCCGCCCCCAGCGTGACCGCCTCCCCCTCCCGATCGCGTCACACTCAAGGTCCAAAGATGGTGTGCGCACTTGTCTGTGGTCATTTCCCATTATAATGAATGGGAGGCGCAGTTTCTACCAAAACACTCGCTGCAGACAAACTTCATGTCCTATTTGAAAAAAGTCTGGACCATGAGTGAGGGCACAAACACAGCTGGGATATATCCAAATGGCAGGTTGCTCCTCGTTACGGTGTTGCCTGGAGAGCGATGCGATTGAGCCATTGAGCGATGGGCAGGAAAAACTTGACTTTTTCTCCTGCCATGGGGGGGGAGAATGTGGATTCTTTTAAGAATGTGGATTTTTTGGTCATCTTTGGCGCCCCCTAGAACGTAAACCGTGGGGTGCAGCGTCATGATTTTTACAACTTTGAATGGCCATGGGGTGTAGATTGGCCTGAGCAAATTTGGTTTCAGTGGGACGAAAGCCTTAGGAGGAGTTAGCCACATTCCAATGTGTGCGAATCGGCAAAAAATGCAAAATAGCCCTCTAACTGTACATTTGACAGATACGCACCCATTGACTTTTTCGTAGATCTTATTGAGATACACGTGATTGTCAAATTTTGTGTCAATATGACAAAGCGTACAGGTGTCACACTCAACAATGTGAATTTTCACCTTACGGGACAAGAAAAAATTGACTTTTTTCTCCTGCCATGGGGGGGCGCTCTTTTGGGGAGTAAAAATTCCTTCACTAATGTGTTGATGGCTGGACATTGCATCATCCTAGAAAACTTGGAGGCCAGTGAGGACAAAAATAAAAAGTTATAAGACTTTGAAATATGTGGATTTTAGGGTTATCTTTGGCGCCCCCTAGAACCTAAACCGTGGGGTGCAGCGTCATGATTTGAATAACTTTTAATGGCCATGGGGTGTAGATTGACCTGAGCAAATGTGGTGCCGGTGGAACGCCAGCCTTAGGAGGAGTTAGCGAAATTCCAATGTGTGTGGATCAGCAAAAAATGCGGAATAACCCTTTAACCGTACATTTGACAGATACGCGCGCATGGACTTTTTCGTAGATCTTATTGAGATAAATGTGTGTGTCAAATTTTGTGTCAATATGACAAAGCGTACAGGCGTGACACTCAACAATGTGTATTTTCACCTTAGGGGACAAGAAAAAATTGACTTTTTTCTCCGGCCATGGGGGGGCGCTCTTTTGGGGAGTAAAAATTCCTTCACAAATGTGTTGATGGCTGGACATTGCATCATCCTAGAAAACTTGGAGGCCAGTGAGGGCAAAAATAAAAAGTTATAAGACTTTTAAATATGTGGATTTTAGGGTTATCTTTGGCGCCCCCTAGAACCTAAACCGTGGGGTGCAGCGTCATGATTTGAATAACTTTTAATGGCCATGGGGTGTAGATTGGCCTGAGCAAATGTGGTGCCGGTGGAAAGAAAGCCTTCAGAGGAGTTAGCGAAATTCCAATGTGTGCGGATCGGCAAAAAATGCGGAATAACCCTTTAACCGTACATTTGACAGATACGCCCGCACTAACTTTTTTGTAGATGTTATTGAGATACATATGTGTGTCAATTTTTGTGTCATTTTGACAAAGCGTAAAGGCGTGACAGTCAATAGTGTGTATTTTCACCTTAGGGGGCGCTATGGAGCCATTTTGCATTTTCTTGATTGGTCGACTGCGGAATATCAAATTTTTCACCAGGCCCGGTCATCCTGCCAAATTTCATGAGTTTTCGCCAGTGGGAAGTGGGCCATTTTCCAGTTCAAAGGGGAGGAAAAAGAAGAAAGAAAGAAAGAACTAGGACCCCGTTGGGGCACTGGCGGGCCCGAGCTGTGTCGCGTCCCCCCCCCAACGCGCTGCCTCCCCGTCCCATTTGTTTCCTCTGGCCATCGCCCTCTCTGGTAACGCCCATCACTGCAAAGACCCTTTTCCTTCATCAGCGTTTGCTGTTCTTCCTGCCAGTGCGTGTTGCTTTCACTTACACTTGCCACAGCCAGCCTCGTGAGTGCCTAGCCTATTGGATATCACTGTCACCTACACAGGACAGTCATTACCTTTCTATTAATACTTTGTTTTTTTTAATTTCACATTAATTTCCATATTGTATAAACAACTGGAAAAAACTTGAGCCCCTGCCCCTGTATAATCATGTGCACGTCTCTGTTCTAGCTCTAAGGTGAATCTTCACTGCTCATGTTCTCCTCAGAAGCACTCACCTCACTCCCCTCAGGTTACTGTACACATGCACCAACTGCCTGCTTCAGGTTTGGATGGAGCTTCATGGTTGTCTTTTGGAGAAATGACCAGTCAAGTTGTGTTTGAAATTTGATTTTTTTCAGGGGCAAAAGGAGCCTCTGCATTCTTGTCAAATATGTAAATAGCATGTTTTTGCAGGTGCTAAAAACCAGACTCTGAGTGTGTGTGTGTGCGTGTGTGTGTGTGTCTGTGTGTGTGCGTTCAAGTCACATGACATATTTAACCGGATGTAGCTGCAAGACGGAGCCTCGTTGACTCTCCGTTTCAACTTATCTCAAAAGTGAGGACCTCAACCTATATACCAGTTTTTAAATTGTGTTGATAGGCCAAATAAAACCAGAGTAATGATAAATTATGTCCGCGATACTTGTTTTCTGCTTATTTTGATCACGTTCGGCGCTCGATCGCGCTGTATGAGACAGGAAAACATAGCATGCAGACATTAGCGACAGCTCTTACAGGCGGAAAAGGCTTGCCAAAGGAAAAAAAAAAACACACCACAACATCTCTCCTATTGGTGGAAAACTTCACCACAACAACCAATCCAAAATTATATGGTGACTGATTGACAAGGGGCGGGCGCTTACGTTCTTCCTGCAATATGAGAAGGGAGGGAGGGACTCTCAGCAGGGATGCAGTCTGGGACACGTAGTTGCAAACCTAGCGACTTTGTTGTTAGATTCAATGACTTTTCAGACCCCCTAACGACTTTTTTAGAAAGAAAGGGACTTTTATCGACTTCTTCTGGAGTTTAGAGACTCTGACATGAAGCAGGCTTTCCTTACTGAGGAGTTAGCAACGCTGCTAAGGGTGCAGAGCCACACATGCGCTCCGAGCTCTGCATGGGAGACTGAAGCTGACAGAGCTGCAGCAGTTAGCAGGTTTCACCCTCAGAGACCACCAGGGGTTCATGTTGAGGCATTTTTAGTTTTTTTTTTTTTTTTTTTGCCATAGACACTGTCAGCACAATCTGCAGTTACACTAACAAAAATGCTGCAAAAAACAAAGAATTATGGAAAAATTACACATGGACTAACATAGAGGAGGATCTACACAAGTTTTTTACATCATGTTTTACATCATGCATCATTTACATCATGTTTTTTTGTAGTGGCATAAATAAAAAGTGACATTTGTGAGACTATACAGTGTTTTGTAAATAATTTTACAAAGAACACCTGGGCCATTGCCTGCATTTTGATGTAAATAGAGGTAAATTACTATGTTCTTTGTTAAAAATTTGCATATGTTTTGAAGTTTACAATTTTTATTTGAAGTTTAAGTTTTAAAAACAGTTCATCACACATATTTGTGGTTTTCACAGTAAAAACGTTACTTTTTTCCACTCGGATTTTATGTTTTGTGTGTGAATTTGGGTCCAATGTGTAAATATAGTATGTCAAAATGATAAAATAACTGTAAATTGACACAGGTGAGGTTGTGCTGAAAAAAATGATACCAGGCAAGGCAAGGTAAAAATTTTGTAAGAGGAAATATAAAGGTAAAATCTAAAGTAGTCAAAAACGGCCAATAGTGACTCACAGACTCCACAGACAAGTCCCTTTGGCGCCACTCAGTGGGCAAAACTACTTTGTCTACTGTAATGTATATTTGGGTCATCTTTGGCGCCCCCTAAAACGTAAACCGTGGGGTGCAGCGTCATGATTTTTACAACTTTGAATGGCCATGGAGTGTAGATTGGCCTGAGCAAATTTGGTGTCAGTGGGACGAAAGCCTTAGGAGGAGTTAGCGAAATTCCAATGTGTGCGAATCGGCAAAAAATGCAAAATAGCCCTTTTACCGTACATTATACAGATACGCGCTCTTTGACTTTTTCGTAGATCTAATTGAGATACACATGATTGTCAATTTTTGTGTCATTTTGCCAAAGCGTACAGGCGTGACAGTCAACAATGTGTATTTTCACCTTAGGGGACAAGAAAAAATTGACTTTTTTCTCCTGCCATGGGGGGGCGCTCTATTAGGGAGTAAAAATTCCTTCACAAATGTGTTGATGGCTGGACATTGCATCATCCTAGAAAACTTGGAGGCCAGTGAGGACAAAAATAAAAAGTTATAAGACTTTGAAATATGTGGATTTTAGGGTTATCTTTGGCGCCCCCTAGAACCTAAACCGTGGGGTGCAGCGTCATGATTTGAATAACTTTTAATGGCCATGGGGTGTAGATTGGCCTGAGCAAATGTGGTGCCGGTGGACAGAAAGCCTTCGGAGGAGTTAGCGAAATTCCAATGTGTGCGGATCGGAAAAAAATGCGAAATAACCCTTTAACCGTACATTTGACAGATACGGCCGCACTGACTTTTTTGTAGATCTTATTGAGATACATATGTGTGTCAATTTTTGTGTCAATATGACAAAGCGTACAGGCGTGACAGTCAATAGTGTGAATTTCCACCTTAGGGGGCGCTATGGAGCCATTTTGCATTTTATTGTTTGGGCGACTTCAGAATATCGAATTTTTCACCAGGCCCGGTCGTCCTGCCAAATTTCATGAGTTTTCGCCAGTGGGAAGTGGGCCATTTTCCAGTTCAAAGGGGAGGAAAAAGAAGAAAGAAAGAAAGAACTAGGACCCCGGTGGGGCACTGTCGGGCCCGAGCCGCGTTGCGCCGCCCCCAGCGCGACCGCCTCCCCCTCCCGATCGCGTCACACTCAAGGTCCAAAGATGGTGTGCGCACTTGTCTGTGGTCATTTCCCATTATAATGAATGGGAGGCGCAGTTTCTACCAAAACACTCGCTGCAGACAAACTTCATGTCCTATTTGAAAAAAGTCTGGACCATGAGTGAGGGCACAAACACAGCTATGATATATCGAAATGGCAGGTTGCTCCTCCTTACGGTGTTGCCTGGAGAGCGATGCGATTGAGCCATTGAGCGATGGGCAGGAAAAACTTGACTTTTTCTCCTGCCATATGGGGGGGGGGATGTGGATTCTTTGAAGAATGTGGATTTTTGGGTCATCTTTGGCGCCCCCTAGAACGTAAACCGTGGGGTGCAGCGTCATGATTTTTACAACTTTGAATGGCCATGGGGTGTAGATTGGCCTGAGCAAATTTGGTGTCAGTGGGACGAAAGCCTTAGGAGGAGTTAGCCACATTCCAATGTGTGCGAATCGGCAAAAAATGCAAAATAGCCCTTTAACCGTACATTTGACAGATACGCGCGAATCGACTCTTTTGTAGATCTTATTGAGATACATATGTGTGTCAATTTTTGTGTCAATATGATAAAGCGTACAGGCGTGACAGTCAATAGTGTGAATTTCCACCTTAGGGGACAAGAAAAAATTGGCTTTTTTTTCCTGCCATGGGGGGGCGCTCTTTTGGGGAGTAAAAATTCCTTCACAAATGTGTTGATGGCTGGACATTGCATCATCCTAGAAAACTTGGAGGCCAGTGAGGACAAAAATAAAAAGTTATAAGACTTTTAAATATGTGGATTTTAGGGTTATCTTTGGCGCCCCCTAGAACCTAAACCGTGGGATGCAGCGTCATGATTTGAATAACTTTTAATGGCCATGGGGTGTAGATTGGCCTGAGCAAATGTGGTACCGGTGGAATGAAAGCCTTCGGAGGAGTTAGCGAAATTCCAATGTGTGCGGATCGGCAAAAAATGCGGAATAACCCTTTAACCGTACATTTGACAGATACGCGCGCATTGACTTTTTCGTAGATCTTATTGAGATACATGTGTGTGTCAATTTTTGTGTCATTTTGCCAAAGCGTACAGGTGTTACACTCAACAATGTGTATTTTCACCTTAGGGGACAAGAAAAAATGGACTTTTTTCTCCTGCCATGGGGGGGCGCTCTTTTGGGGAGTAAAAATTCCTTCACAAATGTGTTGATGGCTGGACATTGCATCATCCTAGAAAACTTGGAGGCCAGTGAGGGCAAAAATAAAAAGTTATAAGACTTTTAAATATGTGGATCTTAGGGTTATCTTTGGCGCCCCCTAGAACCTAAACCGTGGGGTGCAGCGTCATGATTTGAATAACTTTTAATGGCCATGGGGTGTAGATTGGCCTGAGCAAATGTGGTGCCGGTGGAACGAAAGCCTTCGGAGGAGTTAGCGAAATTCCAATGTGTGCGGATCGGCAAAAAATGCGAAATAACCCTTTAACCGTACATTTGACAGATACGCCCGCACTGACTTTTTTGTAGATCTTATTGAGATACATGTGTGTGTCAATTTTTGTGTCATTTTGACAAAGCGTACAGGCGTGACAGTCAATAGTGTGAATTTTCACCTTAGGGGGCGCTATGGAGCCATTTTGCATTTTCTTGTTTGGGCGACTTCGGAATATCAAATTTTTCACCAGGCCCGGTCGTCCTGCCAAATTTCATGAGTTTTCGCCAGTGGGAAGTGGGCCATTTTCCAGTTCAAAGGGGAGGAAAAATAATAATAACACTAGGGCCCCGTTGGGGCACTGGCGGGCCCGAGCCGTGTCGCGCGGCCCCCCCCAACGCGCTGCCTCCCCGTCCCATTCGCGTCCTCTGGCCATCGTCCTCTCTGGTAACGCCCATCACTGCAAAGACCCTTTCCTTCATCGGCGTTTGCTGTTCTTCCTGCCAGTGCGTGTTGCTTTCACTTACACTTGCCACAGCCAGCCTCGTGAGTGCCTAGCCTATTGGATATCACTGTCATCTACACAGGACAGTCATAACCTTTCTATTAATACTTTGTGTTTTAATTTCACATTAATTTCCATATTGTATAAATGACTGGAAAAAACTTGAGCCCCTGCCCCTGTATAATCATGTGCACGTCCCTGTTCTAGCTCCAAGGTGAATCTTCACTGCTCATGTTCTCCTCAGAAATAGTCACCTCACTCCCCTCAGGTTACTGTACACATGCACCAACTATCTGCTTCAGGTTTGGATGGAGCTTCATGGTTGTCTTTTGGAGAAATGAACAGTCAAGTTGTGTTTGAAATTTGATTTTTTTCAGGGGCAAAAGGAAGCCTCTGCATTCTTGTCAAATATGTAAACAGCATGTTTTTGCAGGTGCTAAAAAACAGACTCTGAGTGTGTGTGTGTGTGTGTGTGTGTGTGTGTGTGTGTGTGTTGGCGTGTGTGTATATGTGTGTGTATCCTGCAGTACTCTGTACTCCTGCAGTGGCCAAAAAGACTTTTAAGAATGTGGATTTTTGGGTCATCTTTGGCGCCCCCTAGAACTGCAGTACTCTGTACTCCTGCAGTGGCCAAAATGACTTTTAAGAATGTGGATTTTTGGGTCATCTTTGGCGCCCCCTAGAACGTAAACCGTGGGGTGCAGCGTCATGATTTTTACAACTTTGAATGGGCATGGGGTGTAGATTGCCCTGAGCAAATTTGGTATCAGTGGGACGAAAGCCTTAGGAGGAGATAGCCACATTCCAATGTGTGCGAATCGGCAAAAAATGCGAAATAGCCCTTTAACCGTACATTATACAGATACGCGCTCTTTGACTTTTTCGTAGATCTAATTGAGATACACATGATTGTCAATTTTTGTGTCAATATGACAAAGCGTTCAGGCGTGACACTCAACAATGTGTATTTTCATGTAAGGGGACAAGAAAAAATTGACTTTTTTCTCCTGCCATGGGGGGGCGCTCTTTTGGGGAGTAAAAATTCCTTCACAAATGTGTTGATGGCTGGACATTGCATCATCTTAGAAAACTTGGAGGGCAGTGAGGACAAAAATAAAAAGTTATAAGACTTTTAAGAATGTGGATTTTTGGGTTATCTTTGGCGCCCCCTAGAACCTAAACCGTGGGGTGCAGCGTCATGATTTGTACAACTTTTAATGGCCATGGGGTGTAGACTGGCCTGAGCAAATGTGGTGCCGGTGGAACGAAAGCCTTCGGAGGAGTTAGCGAAATTCCAATGTGTGCGGATCGGCAAAAAATGCGAAATAACCCTTTAACCATACATTTGACAGATACGCCCGCACTGACTTTTTTGTAGATCTTATTGAGATACATATGTGTGTCAATTTTTGTGTCAATATGACAAAACGTACAGACGTGACAGTCAATAGTGTGAATTTCCACCTTAGGGGGCGCTATGGAGCCATTTTGCATTTTATTGTTTGGGCGACTTCAGAATATCGAATTTTTCACCAGGCCCGGTCGTCCTGCCAAATTTCATGAGTTTTCGCCAGTGGGAAGTGGGCCATTTTCCAGTTTAAAGCGGAGGAAAAATAATAATAATAATAACAAAAGAAGAATCCATCAGGAACAAGAGGGCTCTCGCAGCTGCTTAGCAGCTACGCTCGGGCCCTAAAAAGAAGGAAACTACAGGAACAAGAGGGCTCTCGCAGCTGCTTAGCAGCTACGCTCGGGCCCTAACTAGGGCCCCGGTGGGGCACTGTCGGGCCCGAGCCGCGTTGCGCCGCCCCCAGCGCGACCGCCTCCCCCTCCCGATCGCCTCACACTCAAGGTCCAAAGATGGTGTGCGCACTTGTCTGTGGTCATTTCCCATTATAATGAATGGGAGGCGCAGTTTCTACCAAAACACTCGCTGCAGACAAACTACATGTCCTATTTGAAAAAAGTCTGGACCATGAGTGAGGGCACAAACTCAGCTAGGAGATATCCAAACGGCAAGTTGCTCCTTGTTACGGTGTTGCCAGGAGAGTGATGCGATTGAGCCATTGAGTGATGGGCAGGAAAAACTTGACTGTTTCTCCCATTGGGGGTTGGGGGATGGGGGGGGGGATGTGGATTCTTTTAAGAATGTGGATATTTGGGTCATCTTTGGCGCCCCCTAGAACGTAAACCGTGGGGTGCAGCGTCATGATTTTTACAACTTTGAATGGCCATGGGGTGTAGATTGGCCTGAGCAAATTTGGTGTCAGTGGGACGAAAGCCTTAGGAGGAGTTAGCCACATTCCAATGTGTGCGAATCGGCAAAAAATGCAAAATAGCCCTTTAACCGTACATTTTACAGATACGCGCGCATTGACTTTTTCGTAGATCTTATTGAGATACATGTGATTGTCAAATTTTGTGTCAATATGACAAAGCGTACAGGTATGACAGTCAACAATGTGTTTTTTCACCTTATGGGACAAGAAAAAATTGACTTTTTTCTCCTGCCATGGGGGGGGCGCTCTTTTGGGGAGTAAAAATTCCTTCACAAATGTGTTGATGGCTGGACATTGCATCATCCTAGAAAACTTGGAGGCCAGTGAGGACAAAAATAAAAAGTTATAAGACTTTGAAATATGTGGATTTTAGGGTTATCTTTGGCGCCCCCTAGAACCTAAACCGTGGGGTGCAGCGTCATGATTTGAATAACTTTTAATGGCCATGGGGTGTAGATTGGCCTGAGCAAATTTGGTGCCGGTGGAACGCCAGCCTTAGGAGGAGTTAGCGAAATTCCAATGTGTGCGGATCAGCAAAAAATGCGGAATAACCCTTTAACCGTACATTTGACAGATACGCGCGCATTGACTTTTTCGTAGATCTTATTGAGATACATGTGTGTGTCAAATTTTGTGTCAATATGACAAAGCGTACAGGCGTGACACTCAACAATGTGTATTTTCACCTTAGGGGACAAGAAAAAATTGACTTTTTTCTCCTGCCATGGGGGGGCGCTCTTTTGGGGATTAAAAATTCCTTCACAAATGTGTTGATGGCTGGACATTGCATCATCCTAGAAAACTTGGAGGCCAGTGAGGTCAAAAATAAAAAGTTATAAGACTTTTAAATATGTGGATTTTAGGGTTATCTTTGGCGCCCCCTAGAACCTAAACCGTGGGGTGCAGCATCATGATTTGAATAACTTTTAATGGCCATGGGGTGTAGATTGGCCTGAGCAAATGTGGTGCCGGTGGAACGAAAGCCTTCGGAGGAGTTAGCGAAATTCCAATGTGTGCGGATCGGCAAAAAATGCGGAATAACCCTTTAACCGTACATTTGACAGATACGCCCGCACTGACTTTTTTGTAGATCTTATTGAGATACATGTGTGTGTCAATTTTTGTGTCAATATGACAAAGCGTAAAGGCGTGACAGTCAATAGTGTGAATTTTCACCTTAGGGGGCGCTATGGAGCCATTTTGCATTTTATTGTTTGGGCGACTTCAGAATATCGAATTTTTCACCAGGCCCGGTCATCCTGCCAAATTTCATGAGTTTTCGCCAGTGGGAAGTGGGCCATTTTCCAGTTCAAAGGGGAGGAAAAAGAAGAAAGAAAGAAACTAGGGCCCCGGTGGGGCACTGTCGGGCCCGAGCCGTGTCGCGCCGCCCCCAGCGCGACCGCCTCCCCCTTCCGATCGCGTCACACTCAAGGTCCAAAGATGGTGTGCGCACTTGTCTGTGGTCATTTACCATTATAATGAATGGGAGGCGCAGTTTCTACCAAAACGCTTGCTGCAGACAAACTCCATGTCCTTTTTGAAAAAAGTCTGGACCATGAGTGAGGGCACAAACACAGCTTCGATATATCCAAATGGCAAGTTGCTCCTCCTTTCGGTTTTGCAGAGAGAGCGATGCGTTTGAGCCATTGGGCGATGGGCAGTAAAAACTTAACTTTTTCTCCTGCCATAGGGGGGCGCTCTTTTGGGGAGTAAAAATGCCTTCACAAATGTGTTGATGGCTGGACATTGCATCATCCTAGAAAACTTGGATGCCAGTGAGGACAAAAATAAAAACTTATAAAACTTTTAAGAATGTATATTTTTGGGTTATTTTTGGCGCCCCCTTGAATGTAAACCGTGGGGTGCAGTGTCATGATTTATACAACTTAAAATGGCTATGGGGTGTAGATTGGCCTGAGAAAATTTAGTGACGGTGGGATGAAAGCTCTAGGAGGAGTTAGCCACATTGCAATGTGTGTGAATCGGCAAAAAATGCAAAGTAGCCCTTTAACCGTACATTTGACAGATACGCGCGCATTGACTTTTTCGTAGATCTTATTGAGATACATGTGACTGTCAAATTTTGTGTCAATATGACAAAGCGTACAGGCATGACACTCAACAATGTGTATTTTCACCTTAGGGGACAAGAAAAAATGGACTTTTTTCTCCTGCCATGGGGGGGCGCTCTTTTGGGGAGTAAAAATTCCTTCACAAATGTGTTGATGGCTGGACATTGCATCATCCTAGAAAACTTGGAGGCCAGTGAGGACAAAAAAAAAAAGTTATAAAACTTTTAAGAATGTGGATTTTTGGGTTATCTTTGGCGCCCCCTAGAACGTAAACCGTGGGGTGCAGCATCATGATTTGTACAACTTTGAATGGCCATGGAGTGTAGATTGGCCTGAGCAAATGTGGTGCCGGTGGAACGAAAGCCTTCGGAGGAGTTAGCGAAATTCCAATGTGTGCGGATCTGCAAAAAATGCGAAATAACCCTTTATCCGTACATTTGACAGATACGCCCGCACTGACTTTTTTGTAGATCTTATTGAGATACATGTGTGTGTCAATTTTTGTGTCAATATGACAAAGCGTACAGGCGTGACAGTCAATAGTGTGAATTTTCACCTTAGGGGGCGCTATGGAGCCATTTTGCATTTTATTGTTTGGGCGACTTCAGAATATCGAATTTTTCACCAGGCCCGGTCGCCCTGCCAAATTTCCTGAGTTTTCGCCAGTGGGAAGTGGGCCATTTTCCAGTTTAAAGCGGAGGAAAAATAATAATAATAATAACAAAAGAAGAATCCATCAGGAACAAGAGGGCTCTCGCAGCTGCTTAGCAGCTACGCTCGGGCCCTAACAAAGAAAAACCACTTGGGGAATAATAGGGCTCTCGCAGCTGCTTAGCAGCTACGCTCGGGCCCTAACTAGGACCCCGTTGGGGCACTGGCGGGCCCGAGCCGTGTCGCGCCCCCCCCCCCCCCCAACGTGCTGCCTTCCCGTCCCATTTGTGTCCTCTGGCCATCGCCCTCTCTGGTAACGCCCATCACTGCAAAGACCCTTTTCCTTCATCGGCGTTTGCTGTTCTTCCTGCCAGTGCGTGTTGCTTTCACTTACACTTGCCACAGCCAGCCTCGTGAGTGCCTAGCCTATTGGATATCACTGTCACCTACACAGGACAGTCATTACCTTTCTATTAATACTTTGTGTTTTAATTTCACATTAATTTCCATATTGTATAAACGACTGGAAAAAACTTGAGCCCCTGCCCCTGTATAATCATGTGCATGTCTCTGTTCTAGCTCCAAGGTGAATCTTCACTGCTCATGTTCTCCTCAGAAGCACTCACCTCACTCCCCTCAGGTTACTGTACACATGCACCAACTGCCTGCTTCAGGTTTGGATGGAGCTTCATGGTTGTCTTTTGGAGAAATGACCAGTCAAGTTGTGTTTGAAATTAGATTTTTTTCAGGGGCAAAAGGAGCCTCTGCATTCTTGTCAAATATGTAAATAGCATGTTTTTGCAGGTGCTAAAAACCAGACTCTGAGTGTGTGTGTGTGTGTGTGTGTGTGTGTGCGTGTGTGTGTGTCTATGTGTGCGTTCAAGTCACATGACATATTTAACCGATGTAGCTGCAAGACGGAGCCTCGTTGACTCTCCGTTTCAACTTATCTCAAAAGTGAGGACCTCAACCTATATACCAGTTTTTAAATTGTGTTGATAGGCCAAATAAAACCAGAGTTATGATAAATTATGTCCGCGATACTTTTTTTCTGCTTATTTTGATCACGTTCGGCGCTCGATCGCGCTGTATGAGACAGGAAAACATAGCATGCAGACATTAGCGACAGGTCTTACAGGCGGAAAAGGCTTGCCAAAAGAAAAAAAAAACACACCACAACATCTCTCCTATTGGTGGAAAACTTCACCACAACAACCAATCCAAAATTATATGGTGACTGATTGACAAGGGGCGGGCGCTTACGTTCTTCCTGCAACATGAGAAGGGAGGGAGGGACTCTCAGCAGGGATGCAGTCTGGGACACGTAGTTGCAAACCTAGCGACTTTGTTGTTAGATTCAATGACTTTTCAGACACCCTAACGACTTTTTTTTAGAAAGAAAGGGACTTTTATCGACGTCTTCTGGAGTTTAGAGACTCTGACATGAAGCAGGCTTTCCTTACTGAGGAGTTAGCAACGCGGCTAAGGGTGCAGAGCCACACATGCGCTCAGAGCTCTGCATGGGAGACTGAAGCTGACAGAGCTGCAGCAGTTAGCAGGTTTCACCCTCAGAGACCACCAGGGGTTCATGTTGAGGCATTTTAATTTTTTTTTTTTTGTGCCATAGACACTGTCAGCACAATCTGCAGTTACACTAACAAAAATGCTGCAAAAAACAAAGAATTATGGAAAAATTACACATGGACTGACATAGAGGAGGATCTACACAAGTTTTTTACATCATGTTTTACATCATGCATCATTTACATCATGTTTTTTTGTAGTGGCATAAATAAAAAGTGACATTTGTGAGACTATACAGTGTTTTGTAAATAATTTTACAAAGAACGCCTGGGCCATTGCCTGCATTTTGATGTAAATAGAGGTAAATTACTATGTTCTTTGTTAAAAATTTGCATATGTTTTGAAGTTTACAATTTTTATTTGAAGTTTAAGTTTTAAAAACAGTTCATCACACATATTTGTGGTTTAATTTCACATTAATTTCCATATTGTATAAATGACTGGAAAAAACTTGAGCCCCTGCCCCTGTATAATCATGTGCACGTCCCTGTTCTAGCTCCAAGGTGAATCTTCACTGCTCATGTTCTCCTCAGAAATAGTCACCTCACTCCCCTCAGGTTACTGTACACATGCACCAACTATCTGCTTCAGGTTTGAAATGGAGCTTCATGGTTGTCTTTTGGAGAAATGAACAGTCAAGTTGTGTTTGAAATTTGATTTTTTTCAGGGGCAAAAGGAAGCCTCTGCATTCTTGTCAAATATGTAAACAGCATGTTTTTGCAGGTGCTAAAAAACAGACTCTGAGTGTGTGTGTGTGTGTGTGTCTGTGTGTGTGTGTGTGTGTGTGTGTGTGTGTATGTTGGCGTGTGTGTATATGTGTGTGTATCCTGCAGTACTCTGTACTCCTGCAGTGGCCAAAAAGACTTTTAAGAATGTGGATTTTTGGGTCATCTTTGGCGCCCCCTAGAACTGCAGTACTCTGTACTCCTGCAGTGGCCAAAATGACTTTTAAGAATGTGGATTTTTGGGTCATTTTTGGCGCCCCCTAGAACGTAAACCGTGGGGTGCAGCGTCATGATTTTTACAACTTTGAATGGGCATGGGGTGTAGATTGCCCTGAGCAAATTTGGTATCGGTGGGACGAAAGCCTTAGGAGGAGATAGCCACATTCCAATGTGTGCGAATCGGCAAAAAATGCAAAATAGCCCTTTAACCGTACATTATACAGATACGCGCTCTCTGACTTTTTCGTAGATCTAATTGAGATACACATGATTGTCAATTTTTGTGTCAATATGACAAAGCGTTCAGGCGTGACACTCAACAATGTGTATTTTTATGTAAGGGGACAAGAAAAAATTGACTTTTTTCTCCTACCATGGGGGGGCGCTCTTTTGGGGAGTAAAAATTCCTTCACAAATGTGTTGATGGCTGGACATTGCATCATCCTAGAAAACTTGGAGGCCAGTGAGGACAAAAATAAAAAGTTATAAAACATTTAAGAATGTGGATTTTTGGGTTATTTTTGGCGCCCCCTAGAACCTAAACCATGGGGTGCAGCATCATGATTTGAATAACTTTTAATGGCCATGGGGTGTAGATTGGCCTGAGCAAATGTGGTGCCGGTGGAACGAAAGCCTTCGGAGGAGTTAGCGAAATTCCAATGTGTGCGTATCGGCAAAAAATGCGGAATAACCCTTTAACTGTACATTTGACAGATACGCGCGCATGGACTTTTTTGTAGATCTTATTGAGTTACATGTGTGTGTCAATTTTTGTGTCATTTTGACAAAGCGTATAGGCGTGACACTCAACAATGTGTATTTTCACCTTAGGGGACAAGAAAAAATGGACTTTTTTCTCCTGCCATGGGGGGGCGCTCTTTTGGGGATTAAAAATTCCTTCACAAATGTGTTGATGGCTGGACATTGCATCATCCTAGAAAACTTGGAGGCCAGTGAGGGCAAAAATAAAAAGTTATAAGACTTTTAAATATGTGGATTTTAGGGTTATCTTTGGCGCCCCCTAGAACCTAAACCGTGGGGTGCAGCGTCATGATTTGAATAACTTTTAATGGCCATGGGGTGTAATTTGGCCTGAGCAAATGTGGTGCCGGTGGAACGAAAGCCTTCGGAGGAGTTAGCGAAATTCCAATGTGTGCGAATCGGCAAAAAATGCGGAATAACCCTTTAACCGTACATTTGACAGATACGCGCGCATTGACTTTTTCGTAGATCTTATTGAGATACATGTGTGTGTCAATTTTTGTGTCATTTTGACAAAGCGTACAGGCGTGACACTCAACAATGTGTATTTTCACCTTAGGGGACAAGAAAAAATGGACTTTTTTCTCCTGCCATGGGGGGGCGCTCTTTTGGGGAGTAAAAATTCCTTCACAAATGTGTTGATGGCTGGACATTGCATCATCCTAGAAAACTTGGAGGCCAGTGAGGGCAAAAATAAAAAGTTATAAGACTTTTAAATATGTGGATTTTAGGGTTATCTTTGGCGCCCCCTAGAACCTAAACCTTGGGGTGCAGCGTCATGATTTTGATAACTTTTAATGGCCACGGGGTGTAGATTGGCCTGAGCAAATGTGGTGCCGGTGGAAAGAAAGCCTTCGGAGGAGTTAGCGAAATTCCAATGTGTGCGGATCGGCAAAAAATGCGGAATAACCCTTTAACCGTACATTTGACAGATACGCCCGCACTGACTTTTTTGTAGATCTTATTGAGATACATATGTTTGTCAATTTTTGTGTCATTTTGACAAAGCGTATAGGCGTGACAGTCAATAGTGTGAATTTTCACCTTAGGGGGCGCTATGGAGCCATTTTGCATTTTCTTGTTTGGGCGACTTCGGAATATCAAATTTTTCACCAGGCCCGGTCATCCTGCCAAATTTCATGAGTTTTTGCCAGTGGGAAGTGGGCCATTTTCCAGTTCAAAGGGGAGGAAAAAGAAGAACTAGGGCCCCGGTGGGGCACTGTCGGGCCCGAGCCGCGTCGCGCCGCCCCCAGCGCGACCGCCTCCCCCTCCCGATCGCGTCACACTCAAGGTCCAAAGATGGTGTGCGCACTTGTCTGTGGTCATTTCCCATTATAATGAATGGGAGGCGCAGTTTCTACCAAAACGCTCGCTGCAGACAAACTCCATGTCCTATTTGAAAAAAGTCTGGACCATGAGTGAGGGCACAAACACAGCTAGTATATATCCAAATGGCAAGTTGCTCCTCCTTTCGGTTTTGCAGAGAGAGCGATGCGTTTGAGCCATTGAGCGATGGGCAGGAAAAACTTGACTTTTTCTCCTGCCATGGGGGGCGCTCTTTTGGGGAGAAAAAATTCCTTCATAAATGTGTTGATGGCTGGACATTGCATCATCCTAGAAAACTTGGAGGCCAGTGAGGACAAAAATAAAAAGTTATAAGACTTTTAAAAATGTGGATATTTGGGTCCTCTTTGGCGCCCCCTAGAACGTAAACTGTGGGGTGCAGCGTCATGATTTGTACAACTTTGAATGGCTATGGGGTGTAGATTGACCTGAGCAAATTTGAAGCCGATGGGACAAAAGATTTAGGAGGAGTTAGCGAAATTCCAATGTGTGCGGATCGGCAAAAAATGCGAAATAACCCTTTAACCGTACATTTGACAGATACGCCCGCACTGACTTTTTTGTAGATCTTATTGAGATACATGTGTGTGTCAAATTTTGTGTCATTTTGACAAAGCGTAAAGGCGTGACAGTCAACAATGTGTATTTTCGCCTTAGGAGACAAGAAAAAATGGACTTTTTTCTCCTGCCATGGGGGGGCGCTCTTTTGGGGAGTAAAAATTCCTTCACAAATGTGTTGATGGCTGGACATTGCATCATCCTAGAAAACTTGGAGGCCAGTGAGGACAAAAATAAAAAGTTATAAGACTTTTAAAAATGTGGATATTTGGGTCCTCTTTGGCGCCCCCTAGAACGTAAACCGTGGGGTGCAGCGTCATGATTTGTACAACTTTTAATGGCCATGGGGTGTAATTTGGCCTGAGCAAATGTGGTGCCGGTGGAACGAAAGCCTTCGGAGGAGTTAGCGAAATTCCAATGTGTGCGAATCGGCAAAAAATGCGGAATAACCCTTTAACCGTACATTTGACAGATACGCGCGCATTGACTTTTTCGTAGATCTTATTGAGATACATGTGTGTGTCAATTTTTGTGTCAATATGACAAAGCGTAAAGGCGTGACAGTCAATAGTGTGAATTTTCGCCTTAGGAGACAAGAAAAAATTGACTTTTTTCTCCTGCCATGGGGGGGCGCTCTTTTGGGGAGTAAAAATTCCTTCACAAATGTGTTGATGGCTGGACATTGCATCATCCTAGAAAACTTGGAGGCCAGTGAGGACAAAAATAAAAAGTTATACGACTTTTAAGAATGTGGATTTCTGGGTTATCTTTGGCGCCCCCTAGAACGTAAACCGTGGCATGCAGCGTCATGATTTGTACAACTTTTAATGGCCATGGGGTGTAGATTGGCCTGAGCAAATTTGGTGCCGGTGGAACGAAAGCCTTCGGAGGAGTTAGCGAAATTCCAATGTGTGCGGATCGGCAAAAAATGCGAAATAGCCCTTTCACCGTACATTTGACAGATACGCCCGCACTGACTTTTTTGTAGATCTTATTGAGATACACGTGTGTGTCAAATTTTGTGTCATTTTGACAAAGCGTACAGGCGTGACACTCAATCATGTGAATTTTTCACCTTAGGGGGCGCTATGGAGCCATTTTGCATTTGATTTTTTGGGCGACTTCAGAATATCGAATTTTTCACCAGGCCCGGTCGTCCTGCCAAATTTCATGACTTTTCACCAGTGGGAAGTGGGCCATTTTCCAGTTCAAAGGGGCAGAAAAATAATAAGAAGAAGAAGAAAGAAGAATCCATCAGGAATAATAGGGCTCTCGCAGCTGCTTAGCAGCTACGCTCGGGCCCTAAAGAAAGAAACAAAGAAAAACCCCTTGGGGAATAATAGGGCTCTCGCAGCTGCTTAGCAGCTACGCTCGGGCCCTAACTAGGACCCCGTTGGGGCACTGGCGGGCCCGAGCCGTGTCGCGTCCCCCCCCCCAACGTGCTGCCTCCCCGTCCCATTTGTGTCCTCTGGCCATCGCCCTCTCTGGTAACGCCCATCACTGCAAAGACCCTTTTCCTTCATCGGCGTTTGCTGTTCTTCCTGCCAGTGCGTGTTGCTTTCACTTACACTTGCCACAGCCAGCCTCGTGAGTGCCTAGCCTATTGGATATCACTGTCACCTACACAGGACAGTCATTACCTTTCTATTAATACTTTGTGTTTTAATTTCACATTAATTTCCATATTGTATAAACGACTGGAAAAAACTTGAGCCCCTGCCCCTGTATAATCATGTGCATGTCTCTGTTCTAGCTCCAAGGTGAATCTTCACTGCTCATGTTCTCCTCAGAAGCACTCACCTCACTCCCCTCAGGTTACTGTACACATGCACCAACTGCCTGCTTCAGGTTTGGATGGAGCTTCATGGTTGTCTTTTGGAGAAATGACCAGTCAAGTTGTGTTTGAAATTTGATTTTTTTCAGGGGCAAAAGGAGCCTCTGCATTCTTGTCAAATATGTAAATAGCATGTTTTTGCAGGTGCTAAAAACCAGACTCTGAGTGTGTGTGTGTGTGTGTGTGTGTGTGTGTGTGTGTGTGTGTGTGCGTGTCTGTGTGTGCGTTCAAGTCACATGACATATTTAACCGGATGTAGCTGCAAGACGGAGCCTTGTTGACTCTCCGTTTCAACTTATCTCAAAAGTGAGGACCTCAACCTATATACCAGTTTTTAAATTGTGTTGATAGGCCAAATAAAACCAGAGTTATGATAAATTATGTCCGCGATACTTGTTTTCTGCTTATTTTGATCACGTTCGGCGCTCGATCGCGCTGTATGAGACAGGAAAACATAGCATGCAGACATTAGCGACAGGTCTTACAGGCGGAAAAGGCTTGCCAAAAGAAAAAAAAAACACACCACAACATCTCTCCTATTGGTGGAAAACTTCACCACAACAACCAATCCAAAATTATATGGTGACTGAATGACAAGGGGCGGGCGCTTACATTCTTCCTGCAACATGAGAAGGGAGGGAGGGACTCTCAGCAGGGATGCAGTCTGGGACACGTAGTTGCAAACCTAGCGACTTTGTTGTTAGATTCAATGACTTTTCAGACCCCCTAACGACTTTTTTAGAAAGAAAGGGACTTTTATCGACTTCTTCTGGAGTTTAGAGACTCTGACATGAAGCAGGCTTTCCTTACTGAGGAGTTAGCAACGCTGCTAAGGGTGCAGAGCCACACATGCGCTCAGAGCTCTGCATGGGAGACTGAAGCTGACAGAGCTGCAGCAGTTAGCAGGTTTCACCCTCAGAGACCACCAGGGGTTCATGTTGAGGAATTTTAATTTTTTCCTTTTTTTTGCCATAGACACTGTCAGCACAATCTGCAGTTACACTAACAAAAATGCTGCAAAAAACAAAGAATTATGGAAAAATTACACATGGACTGACATAGAGGAGGATCTACACAAGTTTTTTACATCATGTTTTACATCATGCATCATTTACATCATGTTTTTTTGTAGTGGCATAAATAAAAAGTGACATTTGTGAGACTATACAGTGTTTTGTAAATAATTTTACAAAGAACGCCTGGGCCATTGCCTGCATTTTGATGTAAATAGAGGTAAATCACTATGTTCTTTGTTAAAAATTTGCATATGTTTTGAAGTTTACAATTTTTATTTGAAGTTTAAGTTTTAAAAACAGTTCATCACACCTATTTGTGGTTTTCACAGTAAAAATGTTACTTTTTTCCACTCGGATTTTATGTTTTGTGTGTGAATTTGGGTCCATTGTGTAAATTCAGTATGTCAACATGATAAAATAACTGTAAATTCGCACAGGTGAGGTTGTGCTGAAAAAAATGATACCAGGCAAGGCACGTGATTGTCAAATTTTGTGTCAATATGACAAAGCGTATAGGCGTGAATCTCAACAATATGTATTTTCACCTTAGGGGACAAGAAAAAATGGACTTTTTTCTCCTGCCATGGGGGGGCGCTCTTTTGGGGAGTAAAAATTCCTTCACAAATGTGTTGATGGCTGGACATTGCATCATCCTAGAAAACTTGGAGGCCAGTGAGGACAAAAATAAAAAGTTATAAGACTTTTAAATATGTGGATTTTAGGGTTGTCTTTGGCGCCCCCTAGAACCTAAACCGTGGGGTGCAGCGTCATGATTTGAATAACTTTTAATGGCCATGGGGTGTAGATTGGCCTGAGCAAATGTGGTGCCGGTGGACAGAAAGCCTTCGGAGGAGTTAGCGAAATTCCAATGTGTGCGGATCGGCAAAAAATGCGGAATAACCCTTTAACCGTACATTTGACAGATACGCGCGCATTGACTTTTTCGTAGATCTTATTGAGATACACGTGATTGTCAAATTTTGTGTCAATATGACAAAGCGTATAGGCGTGACACTCAACAATGTGTATTTTCACCTTAGGGGACAAGAAAAAATTGACTTTTTTCTCCTGCCATGGGGGGGCGCTCTTTTGGGGAGTAAAAATTCCTTCACAAATGTGTTGATGGCTGGACATTGCATCATCCTAGAAAACTTGGAGGCCAGTGAGGACAAAAATAAAAAGTTATAAGACTTTTAAATATGTGGATTTTAGTGTTATCTTTGGTGCCCCCTAGAACCTAAACCGTGGGGTGCAGCGTCATGATTTGAATAACTTTTAATGGCCATGGGGTGTAGATTGGCCTGAGCAAATGTGGTGCCGGTGGAACGAAAGCCTTCGGAGGAGTTAGCGAAATTCCAATGTGTGCGGATCGGCAAAAAATGCAAAATAACCCATTAACCGTACATTTGACAGATACGCCCGCACTGACTTTTTTGTAGATCTTATTGAGATACATGTGTGTGTCAATTTTTGTGTCATTTTGACAAAGCGTACAGGCGTCATGTGAATTTTCACCTTAGGGGGCGCTATGGAGCCATTTTGCATTTTCTTGTTTGGGCGACTTCGGAATATCAAATTTTTCACCAGGCCCGGTCGTCCTGCCAAATTTCATGAGTTTTCGCCAGTGGGAAGTGGGCCATTTTCCAGTTCAAAGGGGAGGAAAAAGAAAAAAGAAACAAAGACTAGGGCCCCGGTGGGGCACTGTCGGGCCCGAGCCGCGTCGTGCCGCCCCCAGCGTGACCGCCTCCCCCTCCCGATCGCATCACACTCAAGGTCCAAAGATGGTGTGCGCACTTGTCTGTGGTCATTTCCCATCATAATGAATGGGAGGCGCAGTTTCTACCAAAACACTCGCTGCAGACAAACTTCATGTCCTATTTGAAAAAAGTCTGGACCATGAGTGAGGGCACAAACACAGCTGGGATATATCCAAATGGCAGGTTGCTCCTCGTTACGGTGTTGCCTGGAGAGCGATGCGATTGAGCCATTGAGCGATGGGCAGGAAAAACTTGACTTTTTCTCCTGCCATGGGGGGGGGGAGAATGTGGATTCTTTTAAGAATGTGGATTTTTTGGTCATCTTTGGCGCCCCCTAGAACGTAAACCATGGGGTGCAGCGTCATGATTTTTACAACTTTGAATGGCCATGGGGTGTAGATTGGCCTGAGCAAATTTGGTTTCAGTGGGACGAAAGCCTTAGGAGGAGTTAGCCACATTCCAATGTGTGCGAATCGGCAAAAAATGCAAAATAGCCCTTTAACCGTACATTTGACAGATACGCGCGAGTTGACTTTTTTGTAGATCTTATTGAGATACATATGTGTGTCAATTTTTGTGTCAATATGATAAAGCGTACAGGCGTGACAGTCAATAGTGTGAATTTCCACCTTAGGGGACAAGAAAAAATTGACTTTTTTCTCCTGCCATGGGGGGGCGCTCTTTTGGGGAGTAAAAATTCCTTCACAAATGTGTTGATGGCTGGACATTGCATCATCCTAGAAAACTTGGAGGCCAGTGAGGACAAAAATAAAAAGTTATAAGACTTTTAAATATGTGGATTTTTGGGTTATCTTTGGCGCCCCCTAGAACCTAAACCGTGGGATGCAGCGTCATGATTTGAATAACTTTTAATGGCCATGGGGTGTAGATTGGCCTGAGCAAATGTGGTGCCGGTGGAACGAAAGCCTTCGGAGGAGTTAGCAAAATTCCAATGTGTGCGGATCGGCAAAAAATGCGGAATAACCCTTTAACCGTACATTTGACAGATACGCGCGCATTGACTTTTTCGTAGATCTTATTGAGATACATGTGTGTGTCAATTTTTGTGTCATTTTGCCAAAGCGTACAGGTGTTACACTCAACAATGTGTATTTTCACCTTAGGGGACAAGAAAAAATGGACTTTTTTCTCCTGCCATGGGGGGGCGCTCTATTGGGGAGTAAAAATTCCTTCACAAATGTGTTGATGGCTGGACATTGCATCATCCTAGAAAACTTGGAGGCCAGTGAGGGCAAAAATAAAAAGTTATAAGACTTTTAAATATGTGGATCTTAGGGTTATCTTTGGCGCCCCCTAGAACCTAAACCGTGGGGTGCAGCGTCATGATTTGAATAACTTTTAATGGCCATGGGGTGTAGATTGGCCTGAGCAAATGTGGTGCCGGTGGAACGAAAGCCTTCGGAGGAGTTAGCGAAATTCCAATGTGTGCGGATCGGCAAAAAATGCGAAATAACCCTTTAACCGTACATTTGACAGATACGCCCGCACTGACTTTTTTGTAGATCTTATTGAGATACACGTGTGTGTCAATTTTTGTGTCATTTTGACAAAGCGTACAGGCGTGACAGTCAATAGTGTGAATTTTCACCTTAGGGGGCGCTATGGAGCCATTTTGCATTTTCTTGTTTGGGCGACTTCGGAATATCAAATTTTTCACCAGGCCCGGTCGTCCTGCCAAATTTCATGAGTTTTCGCCAGTGGGAAGTGGGCCATTTTCCAGTTCAAAGGGGAGGAAAAAGAAGAAAGAAAGAAAGAAAGAAACAAAGAAAAACCACTTGGGGAATAATAGGGCCTACGCCCGGCTGCTCTGCAGCTGGCTCGGGCCCTAAAAAACCACTTGGGGAATAATAGGGCTCTCGCAGCTGCTTAGCAGCTACGCTCGGGCCCTAACTAGGGCCCCGGTGGGGCACTGTCGGGCCCGAGCCGCGTCGCGCCGCCCCCAGCGCGACCGCCTCCCCCTCCCGATCGCGTCACACTCAAGGTCCAAAGATGGTGTGCGCACTTGTCTGTGGTCATTTCCCATTATAATGAATGGGAGGCGCAGTTTCTACCAAAACACTCGCTGCAGACAAATTACATGTCCTATTTGAAAAAAGTCTGGACCATGAGTGAGGGCACAAACACAGCTAGGATATATCCAAACGGCAAGTTGCTCCTCGTTACGGTGTTGCCGGGAGAGCGATGCGATTGAGCCATTGAGTGATGGGCAGGAAAATCTTGACTGTTTCTCCTGCCATGGAGGATGGGGGATGGGGGATGGGGGGGGGATGTGGATTCTTTTAAGAATGTGGATTTTTGGGTCATCTTTGGCGCCCCCTAGAACGTAAACCGTGGGGTGCAGCGTCATGATTTTTACAACTTTGAATGGCCATGGGGTGTAGATTGGCCTGAGCAAATTTGGTGTCGGTGGGACGAAAGCCTTAGGAGGAGTTAGCCACATTCCAATGTGTGCGAATCGGCAAAAAATGCAAAATAGCCCTTTAACCGTACATTTTACAGATACGCGTGCATTGACTTTTTCGTAGACGTTATTGAGACACACGTGATTGTCAAATTTTGTGTCAATATGACAAAGCGTACAGGCGTGACATTCAACAATGTGTATTTGCACCTTAGGGGACAAGAAAAAATGGACTTTTTTCTCCTGCCATGGGGGGGCGCTCTTTTGGGGAGTAAAAATTCCTTCACAAATGTGTTGATGGCTGGACATTGCATCATCCTAGAAAACTTGGAGGCCAGTGAGGACAAAAATAAAAAGTTATAAGACTTTTAAGAATGTGGATTTTTGGGTTATCTTTGGCGCCCCCTAGAACATAAACCGTGGGGTACAGCGTCATGATTTGTACAACTTTTAATGGCCATGGGGTGTAGATTGGCCTGAGCAAATTTGGTGCCGGTGGAACGAAAGCCTTCGGAGGAGTTAGCGAAATTCCAATGTGTGCGGATCGGCAAAAAATGCGAAATAGCCCTTTAACGGTACATTTGACAGATACGCCCGCACTGACTTTTTTGTAGATCTTATTGAGATACACATGTGTGTCAAATTTTGTGTCATTTTGACAAAGCGTACAGGCGTCAGGTGAGTTTTCACCATAGGGGGCGCTATGGAGCCATTTTTCATTTTTTTGTTTGGGCGACTTCAGAATATCAAATTTTTCACCAGGCCCGGTCGTCCTGCCAAATTTCCTGAGTTTTCGCCAGTGGGAAGTGGGCCATTTTCCAGTTTAAAGCGGAGGAAAAATAACGAAAGAAGAATCCATCAGGAACAAGAGGGCTCTCGCAGCTGCTTAGCAGCTAAGCTCGGGCCCTAACTAGGACCCCGTTGGGGCACTGGCGGGCCCGAGCCGTGTCGCGTCCCCCCCCCCCCCCCCCCCCCAACGTGCTGCCTCCCCGTCCAATTTGTGTCCTCTGGCCATCGCCCTCTCTGGTAACGCCCATCACTGCAAAGACCCTTTTCCTTCATCGGCGTTTGCTGTTCTTCCTGCCAGTGCGTGTTGCTTTCACTTACACTTGCCACAGCCAGCCTCGTGAGTGCCTAGCCTATTGGATATCACTGTCACCTACACAGGACAGTCATTACCTTTCTATTAATACTTTGTGTTTTAATTTCACATTAATTTCCATATTGTATAAATGACTGGAAAAAACTTGAGCCCCTGCCCCTGTATAATCATGTGCACGTCCCTGTTCTAGCTCCAAGGTGAATCTTCACTGCTCATGTTCTCCTCAGAAATAGTCACCTCACTCCCCTCAGGTTACTGTACACATGCACCAACTATCTGCTTCAGGTTTGAAATGGAGCTTCATGGTTGTCTTTTGGAGAAATGACCAGTCAAGTTGTGTTTGAAATTTGATTTTTTTCAGGGGCAAAAGGAGCCTCTGCATTCTTGTCAAATATGTAAATAGCATGTTTTTGCAGGTGCTAAAAACCAGACTCTGAGTGTGTGTGTGTGTGTGTGTGTGTGTGTGTGTGTGTGTGTGTGTGTGTGTGCGTGTGTGTGTGTCTGTGTGTGCGTTCAAGTCACATGACATATTTAACCGGATGTAGCTGCAAGACGGAGCCTCGTTGACTCTCCGTTTCAACTTATCTCAAAAGTGAGGACCTCAACCTATATACCAGTTTTTAAATTGTGTTGATAGGCCAAATAAAATCAGAGTTATGATAAATTATGTCCGCGATACTTTTTTTCTGCTTATTTTGATCACGTTCGGCGCTCGATCGCGCTGTATGAGACAGGAAAACATAGCATGCAGACATTAGCGACAGGTCTTACAGGCGGAAAAGGCTTGCCAAAAGACAAAAAAAACACACCACAACATCTCTCCTATTGGTGGAAAACTTCACCACAACAACCAATCCAAAATTATATGGTGACTGATTGACAAGGGGCTGGCGCTTACGTTCTTCCTGCAACATGAGAAGCGAGGGAGGGACTCTCAGCAGGGATGCAGTCTGGGACACGTAGTTGCAAACCTAGCGACTTTGTTGTTAGATTCAATGACTTTTCAGACCCCCTAACGACTTTTTTTTAGAAAGAAAGGGACTTTTATCGACTTCTTCTGGAGATTAGAGACTCTGACATGAAGCAGGCTTTCCTTACTGAGGAGTTAGCAACGCTGCTAAGGGTGCAGAGCCACACATGCGCTCCGAGCTCTGCATGGGAGACTGAAGCTGACAGAGCTGCAGCAGTTAGCAGGTTTCACCCTCAGAGACCACCAGGGGTTCATGTTGAGGCATTTTAATTTTTTTTTTTTTTTTGTGCCATAGACACTGTCAGCACAATCTGCAGTTACACTAACAAAAATGCTGCAAAAAACAAAGAATTATGGAAAAATTACACATGGACTGACATAGAGGAGGATCTACACAAGTTTTTTACATCATGTTTTACATCATGCATCATTTACATCATGTTTTTTTGTAGTGGCATAAATAAAAAGTGACATTTGTGAGACTATACAGTGTTTTGTAAATAATTTTACAAAGAACGCCTGGGCCATTGCCTGCATTTTGATGTAAATAGAGGTAAATTACTATGTTCTTTGTTAAAAATTTGCATATGTTTTGAAGTTTACAATTTTTATTTGAAGTTTAAGTTTTAAAAACAGTTCATCACACATATTTGTGGTTTAATTTCACATTAATTTCCATATTGTATAAATGACTGGAAAAAACTTGAGCCCCTGCCCCTGTATAATCATGTGCACGTCCCTGTTCTAGCTCCAAGGTGAATCTTCACTGCTCATGTTCTCCTCAGAAATAGTCACCTCACTCCCCTCAGGTTACTGTACACATGCACCAACTATCTGCTTCAGGTTTGAAATGGAGCTTCATGGTTGTCTTTTGGAGAAATGAACAGTCAAGTTGTGTTTGAAATTTGATTTTTTTCAGGGGCAAAAGGAAGCCTCTGCATTCTTGTCAAATATGTAAACAGCATGTTTTTGCAGGTGCTAAAAAACAGACTCTGTGTGTGTGTGTGTGTCTGTGTGTGTGTGTGTGTGTGTGTGTGTGTGTGTATGTTGGCGTGTGTGTATATGTGTGTGTATCCTGCAGTACTCTGTACTCCTGCAGTGGCCAAAAAGACTTTTAAGAATGTGGATTTTTGGGTCATCTTTGGCGCCCCCTAGAACTGCAGTACTCTGTACTCCTGCAGTGGCCAAAATGACTTTTAAGAATGTGGATTTTTGGGTCATCTTTGGCGCCCCCTAGAACGTAAACCGTGGGGTGCAGCGTCATGATTTTTACAACTTTGAATGGGCATGGGGTGTAGATTGCCCTGAGCAAATTTGGTATCGGTGGGACGAAAGCCTTAGGAGGAGATAGCCACATTCCAATGTGTGCGAATCGGCAAAAATGCAAAATAGCCCTTTAACCGTACATTATACAGATACGCGCTCTTTGACTTTTTCGTAGATCTAATTGAGATACACATGATTGTCAATTTTTGTGTCAATATGACAAAGCGTTCAGGCGTGACACTCAACAATGTGTATTTTTATGTAAGGGGACAAGAAAAAATTGACTTTTTTCTCCTACCATGGGGGGGCGCTCTTTTGGGGAGTAAAAATTCCTTCACAAATGTGTTGATGGCTGGACATTGCATCATCCTAGAAAACTTGGAGGCCAGTGAGGACAAAAATAAAAAGTTATAAAACATTTAAGAATGTGGATTTTTGGGTTATTTTTGGCGCCCCCTAGAACCTAAACCATGGGGTGCAGCATCATGATTTGAATAACTTTTAATGGCCATGGGGTGTAGATTGGCCTGAGCAAATGTGGTGCCGGTGGAACGAAAGCCTTCGGAGGAGTTAGCGAAATTCCAATGTGTGCGTATCGGCAAAAAATGCGGAATAACCCTTTAACTGTACATTTGACAGATACGCGCGCATGGACTTTTTTGTAGATCTTATTGAGTTACATGTGTGTGTCAATTTTTGTGTCATTTTGACAAAGCGTATAGGCGTGACACTCAACAATGTGTATTTTCACCTTAGGGGACAAGAAAAAATGGACTTTTTTCTCCTGCCATGGGGGGGCGCTCTTTTGGGGAGTAAAAATTCCTTCACAAATGTGTTGATGGCTGGACATTGCATCATCCTAGAAAACTTGGAGGCCAGTGAGGACAAAAATAAAAAGTTATAAGACTTTTAAATATGTGGATTTTAGTGTTATCTTTGGCGCCCCCTAGAACCTAAACCTTGGGGTGCAGCGTCATGATTTTGATAACTTTTAATGGCCACAGGGTGTAGATTGGCCTGAGCAAATGTGGTGCCGGTGGAACGAAAGCCTTCGGAGGAGTTAGCGAAATTCCAATGTGTGCGGATCGGCAAAAAATGCGAAATAACCCTTTAACCGTAATTTTGACAGATACGGCCGCACTGACTTTTTTGTAGATCTTATTGAGATACATGTGTGTGTCAATTTTTGTGTCAATATGACAAAGCGTACAGGCGTGACAGTCAATAGTGTGAATTTCCACCTTAGGGGGCGCTATGGAGCCATTTTGCATTTTATTGTTTTGGCGACTTCAGAATATCGAATTTTTCACCAGGCCCGGTCGTCCTGCCAAATTTCATGAGTTTTCGCCAGTGGGAAGTGGGCCATTTTCCAGTTCAAAGGGGAGGAAAAAGAAACTAGGGCCCCGTTGGGGCACTGGCGGGCCCGAGCCGCGTTGCGCCGCCCCCAGTGCGACCGCCTCCCCCTCCCGATCGCGTCACACTCAAGGTCCAAAGATGGTGTGCGCACTTGTCTGTGGTCATTTCCCATTATAATGAATGGGAGGCGCAGTTTCTACCAAAACACTCGCTGCAGACAAACTACATGTCCTATTTGAAAAAAGTCTGGACCATGAGTGAGGGCACAAGCACAGCTAGGATATATCCAAACGGCAAGTTGCTCCTCGTTACGGTGTTGCCGGGAGAGCGATGCGATTGAGCCATTGAGTGATGGGCAGGAAAAACTTGACTGTTTCTCCTGCCATGGGGGATGGGGGATGGGGGATGGGGGGGGGGGGGGGGGGGGATGTGGATTCTTTTAAGAATGTGGATTTTTTGGTCATCTTTGGCGCCCCCTAGAACGTAAACCGTGGGGTGCAGCGTCATGATTTTTAAAACTTTGAATGGCCATGGGGTGTAGATTGGCCTGAGCAAATTTGGTGTCAGTGGGACGAAAGCCTTAGGAGGGGTTAGCCACATTCCAATGTGTGCTAATCGGCAAAAAATGCAAAATAGCCCTTTAACCGTACATTTTACAGATACGCGCGCATTGACTTTTTCGTAGATCTTATTGAGATACATGTGTGTGTCAAATTTTGTGTCAATATGACAAAGCATACAGGTATGACAGTCAACAATGTGTATTTTCACCTTATGGGACAAGAAAAAATGGACTTTTTTCTCTTGCCATGGGGGGGCGCTCTTTTGGGGAGTAAAAATTCCTTCACAAATGTGTTGATGGCTGGACATTGCATCATCCTAGAAAACTTGGAGGCCAGAGAAGACAAAAATAAAAAGTTATAAGACTTTTAAATATGTGGATTTTAGGGTTATCTTTGGCGCCCCCTAGAACCTAAACCGTGGGGTGCAGCGTCATGATTTGAATAACTTTTAATGGCCATGGGGTGTAGATTGGCCTGAGCAAATGTGGTGCCGGTGGATTGAAAGCCTTCGGAGGAGTTAGCGAAATTCCAATGTGTGCGAATCGGCAAAAAATGCGCAATAACCCTTTAACCGTACATTTGACAGATACGCCAGCACTGACTTTTTTGTAGATCTTATTGAGATACATGTGTGTGTCAATTTTTGTGTAATTTTGACAAAGCGTACAGGCGTGACAGTCAATAGTGTGAATTTTCACCTTATGGGACAAGAAAAAATGGACTTTTTTCTCCTGCCATGGGGGGGCGCTCTTTTGGGGAGTAAAAATTCCTTCACAAATGTGTTGATGGCTGGACATTGCATCATCCTAGAAAACTTGGAGGCCAGTGAGGGCAAAAATAAAAAGTTATAAGACTTTGAAATATGTGGATTTTAGGGTTATCTTTGGCGCCCCCTAGAACCTAAACCGTGGGGTGCAGCGTCATGATTTGAATAACTTTTAATGGCCATGGGGTGTAGATTGGCCTGAGCAAATGTGGTGCCGGTGAAACGAAAGCCTTCGGAGGAGTTAGCGAAATTCCAATGTGTGCGGATCGGCAAAAAATGCGCAATAACCCTTTAACCGTACATTTGACAGATACGCCCGCACTGACTTTTTTGTAGATCTTATTGAGATACATGTGTGTGTCAATTTTTGTGTCATTTTGACAAAGCGTACAGGCGTCAGGTGAATTTTTCACCTTAGGGGGCGCTATGGAGCCATTTTGCATTGTATTGTTTGGGCGACTTCAGAATATCAAATTTTTCACCAGGCCCGGTCGTCCTGCCAAATTTCATGAGTTTTCGCCAGTGGGAAGTGGGCCATTTTCCAGTTCAAAGGGGAGGAAAAAAAACTAGGACCCCGTTGGGGCACTGGCGGGCCCGAGCTGTGTCGCGTCCCCCCCCCCAACGCGCTGCCTCCCCGTCCCATTTGTGTCCTCTGGCCATCGCCCTCTCTGGTAACGCCCATCACTGCAAAGACCCTTTTCCTTCATCGGCGTTTGCTGTTCTTCCTGCCAGTGCGTGTTGCTTTCACTTACACTTGCCACAGCCAGCCTCTTGAGTGCCTAGCCTATTGGATATCACTGTCACCTACTCAGGACAGTCATTACCTTTCTATTAATACTTTGTTTTTTAATTTCACATTAATTTCCATATTGTATAAACAACTGGAAAAAACTTGAGCCCCTGCCCCTGTATAATCATGTGCACGTCTCTGTTCTAGCTCTAAGGTGAATCTTCACTGCTCATGTTCTCCTCAGAAGCAGTCACCTCACTCCCCTCAGGTTACTGTACACATGCACCAACTGCCTGCTTCAGGTTTGGATGGAGCTTCATGGTTGTCTTTTGGAGAAATGACCAGTCAAGTTGTGTTTGAAATTTGATTTTTTTTCAGGGGCAAAAGGAGCCTCTGCATTCTTGTCAAATATGTAAATAGCATGTTTTTGCAGGTGCTAAAAACCAGACTCTGAGTGTGTGTGTGTGCGTGTGTGTGTGTGTGTGTGTGTGTGTGTGTGTGTGTGTGTGTGTGTGTGCGTTCAAGTCACATGACATATTTAACCGGATGTAGCTGCAAGACGGTGCCTCGTTGACTCCGTTTCAACTTATCTCAAAAGTGAGGACCTCAACCTATATACCAGTTTTTAAATTGTGTTGATAGGCCAAATAAAACCAGAGTTATGATAAATTATGTCCGCGATACTTGTTTTCTGCTTATTTTGATCACGTTCGGCGCTCGATCGCGCTGTATGAGACAGGAAAACATAGCATGCAGACATTAGCGACAGGTCTTACAGGCGGAAAAGGCTTGCCAAAGGAAAAAAAAAACACACCACAACATCTCTCCTATTGGTGGAAAACTTCACCACAACAACCAATCCAAAATTATATGGTGACTGATTGACAAGGGGCGGGCGCTTACGTTCTTCCTGCAATATGAGAAGGGAGGGAGGGACTCTCAGCAGGGATGCAGTCTGGGACACGTAGTTGCAAACCTAGCGACTTTGTTGTTAGATTCAATGACTTTTCAGACCCCCTAACGACTTTTTTTTTTAGAAAGAAAGTGACTTTTATCGACTTCTTCTGGAGTTTAGAGACTCTGACATGAAGCAGGCTTTCCTTACTGAGGAGTTAGCAACGCTGCTAAGGGTGCAGAGCCACACATGCGCTCCGAGCTCTGCATGGGAGACTGAAGCTGACAGAGCTGCAGCAGTTAGCAGGTTTCACCCTCAGAGACCACCAGGGGTTCATGTTGAGGCATTTTCAGTTTTTTTTTTTTTTTTGCCATAGACACTGTCAGCACAATCTGCAGTTACACTAACAAAAATGCTGCAAAAAACAAAGAATTATGGAAAAATTACACATGGACTAACATAGAGTAGGATATACACAAGTTTTTTACATCATGTTTTACATCATGCATCATTTACATCATGTTTTTTTGTAGTGGCATAAATAAAAAGTGACATTTGTGAGACTATACAGTGTTTTGTAAATAATTTTACAAAGAACACCTGGGCCATTGCCTGCATTTTGATGTAAATAGAGGTAAATCACTATGTTCTTTGTTAAAAATTTGCATATGTTTTGAAGTTTACAATTTTTATTTGAAGTTTAAGTTTTAAAAACAGTTCATCACACATATTTGTGGTTTTCACAGTAAAAACGTTACTTTTTTCCACTCGGATTTTATGTTTTGTGTGTGAATTTGGGTCCAATGTGTAAATATAGTATGTCAAAATGATAAAATAACTGTAAATTGACACAGGTGAGGTTGTGCTGAAAAAAATGATACCAGGCAAGGCAAGGTAAAAATTTTGTAAGAGGAAATATAAAGGTAAAATCTAAAGTAGTCAAAAACGGCCAATAGTGACTCACAGACTCCACAGACAAGTCCCTTTGGCGCCACTCAGTGGGCAAAACTACTTTGTCTACTGTAATGTATATTTGGGTCATCTTTGGCGCCCCCTAAAACGTAAACCGTGGGGTGCAGCGTCATGATTTTTACAACTTTGAATAGCCATGGAGTGTAGATTGGCCTGAGCAAATTTGGTGTCAGTGGGACGAAAGCCTTAGGAGGAGTTAGCGAAATTCCAATGTGTGCGAATCGGCAAAAAATGCAAAATAGCCCTTTTACCGTACATTATACAGATACGCGCTCTTTGACTTTTTCGTAGATCTAATTGAGATACACATGATTGTCAATTTTTGTGTCATTTTGCCAAAGCGTACAGGCGTGACAGTCAACAATGTGTATTTTCACCTTAGGGGACAAGAAAAAATGGACTTTTTTCTCCTGCCATGGGGGGGCGCTCTTTTAGGGAGTAAAAATTCCTTCACAAATGTGTTGATGGCTGGACATTGCATCATCCTAGAAAACTTGGAGGCCAGTGAGGACAAAAATAAAAAGTTATAAGACTTTTAAAAATGTGGATTTTTGGGTTATCTTTGGCGCCCCCTAGAACGTAAACCGTGGGGTGCAGCGTCATGATTTGAATAACTTTTAATGGCCATGGGGTGTAGATTGGCCTGAGCAAATGTGGTGCCGGTGGAACGAAAGCCTTCGGAGGAGTTAGCGAAATTCCAATGTGTGCGAATCGGCAAAAAATGCGGAATAACCCTTTAACCGTACATTTGACAGATACGCGCGCGTGGACTTTTTTGTAGATCTTATTGATATACATGTGTGTGTCAAATTTTGTGTCATTTTGACAAAGCGTACAGGCGTGACACTCAACAATGTGTATTTTCACCTTAGGGGACAAGAAAAAATGGACTTTTTTCTCCTGCCATGGGGGGGCGCTCTTTTGGGGAGTAAAAATTCCTTCACAAATGTGTTGATGGCTGGACATTGCATCATCCTAGAAAACTTGGAGGCCAGTGAGGGCAAAAATAAAAAGTTATAAGACTTTTAAATATGTGGATTTTAGGGTTATCTTTGGCGCCCCCTAGAACCTAAACCGTGGGGTGCAGCGTCATGATTTGAATAACTTTTAATGGCCATGGGGTGTAGATTGGCCTGAGCAAATGTGGTGCCGGTGGAACGAAAGCCTTCGGAGGAGTTAGCGAAATTCCAATGTGTGCGGATCGGCAAAAAATGCGAAATAACCCTTTAACCGTACATTTGACAGATACGCCCGCACTGACTTTTTTGTAGATCTTATTGAGATACATGTGTGTGTCAAATTTTGTGTCATTTTGACAAAGCGTACAGGCGTGACACTCAATAGTGTGAATTTTCACCTTAGGGGGCGCTATGGAGCCATTTTGCATTTTCTAGTTTGGGCGACTTCGGAATATCAAATTTTTCACCAGGCCCGGTCGTCCTGCCAAATTTCATGAGTTTTCGCCAGTGGGAAGTGGGCCATTTTCCAGTTCAAAGGGGAGGAAAAAGAAAAAAGAAACAAAGAAAAACCCCTTGGGGAATAATAGGGCTCTCGCAGCTGCTTAGCAGCTACGCTCGGGCCCACATTAGCGACAGGTCTTACAGGCGGAAAAGGCTTGCCAAAGGAAAAAAAAAACACACCACAACATCTCTCCTATTGGTGGAAAACTTCACCACAACAACCAATCCAAAATTATATGGTGACTGATTGACAAGGGGCGGGCGCTTACGTTCTTCCTGCAATATGAGAAGGGAGGGAGGGACTCTCAGCAGGGATGCAGTCTGGGACACGTAGTTGCAAACCTAGCGACTTTGTTGTTAGATTCAATGACTTTTCAGACCCCCTAACGACTTTTTTTTTTAGAAAGAAAGTGACTTTTATCGACTTCTTCTGGAGTTTAGAGACTCTGACATGAAGCAGGCTTTCCTTACTGAGGAGTTAGCAACGCTGCTAAGGGTGCAGAGCCACACATGCGCTCCGAGCTCTGCATGGGAGACTGAAGCTGACAGAGCTGCAGCAGTTAGCAGGTTTCACCCTCAGAGACCACCAGGGGTTCATGTTGAGGCATTTTCAGTTTTTTTTTTTTTTTTTGCCATAGACACTGTCAGCACAATCTGCAGTTACACTAACAAAAATGCTGCAAAAAACAAAGAATTATGGAAAAATTACACATGGACTAACATAGAGTAGGATATACACAAGTTTTTTACATCATGTTTTACATCATGCATCATTTACATCATGTTTTTTTGTAGTGGCATAAATAAAAAGTGACATTTGTGAGACTATACAGTGTTTTGTAAATAATTTTACAAAGAACACCTGGGCCATTGCCTGCATTTTGATGTAAATAGAGGTAAATCACTATGTTCTTTGTTAAAAATTTGCATATGTTTTGAAGTTTACAATTTTTATTTGAAGTTTAAGTTTTAAAAACAGTTCATCACACATATTTGTGGTTTTCACAGTAAAAACGTTACTTTTTTCCACTCGGATTTTATGTTTTGTGTGTGAATTTGGGTCCAATGTGTAAATATAGTATGTCAAAATGATAAAATAACTGTAAATTGACACAGGTGAGGTTGTGCTGAAAAAAATGATACCAGGCAAGGCAAGGTAAAAATTTTGTAAGAGGAAATATAAAGGTAAAATCTAAAGTAGTCAAAAACGGCCAATAGTGACTCACAGACTCCACAGACAAGTCCCTTTGGCGCCACTCAGTGGGCAAAACTACTTTGTCTACTGTAATGTATATTTGGGTCATCTTTGGCGCCCCCTAAAACGTAAACCGTGGGGTGCAGCGTCATGATTTTTACAACTTTGAATAGCCATGGAGTGTAGATTGGCCTGAGCAAATTTGGTGTCAGTGGGACGAAAGCCTTAGGAGGAGTTAGCGAAATTCCAATGTGTGCGAATCGGCAAAAAATGCAAAATAGCCCTTTTACCGTACATTATACAGATACGCGCTCTTTGACTTTTTCGTAGATCTAATTGAGATACACATGATTGTCAATTTTTGTGTCATTTTGCCAAAGCGTACAGGCGTGACAGTCAACAATGTGTATTTTCACCTTAGGGGACAAGAAAAAATGGACTTTTTTCTCCTGCCATGGGGGGCGCTCTTTTAGGGAGTAAAAATTCCTTCACAAATGTGTTGATGGCTGGACATTGCATCATCCTAGAAAACTTGGAGGCCAGTGAGGACAAAAATAAAAAGTTATAAGACTTTTAAAAATGTGGATTTTTGGGTTATCTTTGGCGCCCCCTAGAACGTAAACCGTGGGGTGCAGCGTCATGATTTGAATAACTTTTAATGGCCATGGGGTGTAGATTGGCCTGAGCAAATGTGGTGCCGGTGGAACGAAAGCCTTCGGAGGAGTTAGCGAAATTCCAATGTGTGCGAATCGGCAAAAAATGCGGAATAACCCTTTAACCGTACATTTGACAGATACGCGCGCGTGGACTTTTTTGTAGATCTTATTGATATACATGTGTGTGTCAAATTTTGTGTCATTTTGACAAAGCGTACAGGCGTGACACTCAACAATGTGTATTTTCACCTTAGGGGACAAGAAAAAATGGACTTTTTTCTCCTGCCATGGGGGGGCGCTCTTTTGGGGAGTAAAAATTCCTTCACAAATGTGTTGATGGCTGGACATTGCATCATCCTAGAAAACTTGGAGGCCAGTGAGGGCAAAAATAAAAAGTTATAAGACTTTTAAATATGTGGATTTTAGGGTTATCTTTGGCGCCCCCTAGAACCTAAACCGTGGGGTGCAGCGTCATGATTTGAATAACTTTTAATGGCCATGGGGTGTAGATTGGCCTGAGCAAATGTGGTGCCGGTGGAACGAAAGCCTTCGGAGGAGTTAGCGAAATTCCAATGTGTGCGGATCGGCAAAAAATGCGAAATAACCCTTTAACCGTACATTTGACAGATACGCCCGCACTGACTTTTTTGTAGATCTTATTGAGATACATGTGTGTGTCAAATTTTGTGTCATTTTGACAAAGCGTACAGGCGTGACACTCAATAGTGTGAATTTTCACCTTAGGGGGCGCTATGGAGCCATTTTGCATTTTCTAGTTTGGGCGACTTCGGAATATCAAATTTTTCACCAGGCCCGGTCGTCCTGCCAAATTTCATGAGTTTTCGCCAGTGGGAAGTGGGCCATTTTCCAGTTCAAAGGGGAGGAAAAAGAAAAAAGAAACAAAGAAAAACCCCTTGGGGAATAATAGGGCTCTCGCAGCTGCTTAGCAGCTACGCTCGGGCCCTAAAAAGAAACAAAGAAAAACCACTTGGGGAATAATAGGGCTCTCGCAGCTGCTTAGCAGCTACGCTCGGGCCCTAAAAAGAAAGAAAGAAACAAAGACTAGGACCCCGTTGGGGCACTGGCGGGCCCGAGCCGTGTCGCGTCCCCCCCCCCCCCCCCCCCCCCCCCCCCCAACGTGCTGCCTCCCCGTCCCATTTGTGTCCTCTGGCCATCGCCCTCTCTGGTAACGCCTATCACTGCAAAGACCCTTTTCCTTCATCGGCGTTTGCTGTTCTTCCTGCCAGTGCGTGTTGCTTTCACTTACACTTGCCACAGCCAGCCTCGTGAGTGCCTAGCCTATTGGATATCACTGTCACCTACACAGGACAGTCATTACCTTTCTATTAATACTTTGTGTTTTAATTTCACATTAATTTCCATATTGTATAAACGACTGGAAAAAACTTGAGCCCCTGCCCCTGTATAATCATGTGCATGTCTCTGTTCTAGCTCCAAGGTGAATCTTCACTGCTCATGTTCTCCTCAGAAGCACTCACCTCACTCCCCTCAGGTTACTGTACACATGCACCAACTGCCTGCTTCAGGTTTGGATGGAGCTTCATGGTTGTCTTTTGGAGAAATGACCAGTCAAGTTGTGTTTGAAATTTGATTTTTTTCAGGGGCAAAAGGAGCCTCTGCATTCTTGTCAAATATGTAAATAGCATGTTTTTGCAGGTGCTAAAAACCAGACTCTGAGTGTGTGTGTGTGTGTGTGTGTGTGTGTGTGTGTGTGTGTGTGCGTGTGTGTGTGTGTCTGTGTGTGCGTTCAAGTCACATGACATATTTAATCGGATGTAGCTGCAAGACGGAGCCTCGTTGACTCTCCGTTTCAACTTATCTCAAAAGTGAGGACCTCAACCTATATACCAGTTTTTAAATTGTGTTGATAGGCCAAATAAAACCAGAGTTATGATAAATTATGTCCGCGATACTTTTTTTCTGCTTATTTTGATCACGTTCGGCGCTCGATCGCGCTGTATGAGACAGGAAAACATAGCATCCAGACATTAGCGACAGGTCTTACAGGCGGAAAAGGCTTGCCAAAAGAAAAAAAAAACACACCACAACATCTCTCCTATTGGTGGAAAACTTCACCACAACAACCAATCCAAAATTATATGGTGACTGATTGACAAGGGGCGGGCGCTTACGTTCTTCCTGCAACATGAGAAGGGAGGGAGGGACTCTCAGCAGGGATGCAGTCTGGGACACGTAGTTGCAAACCTAGCGACTTTGTTGTTAGATTCAATGACTTTTCAGACCCCCTAACGACTTTTTTTTAGAAAGAAAGGGACTTTTATCGACTTCTTCTGGAGTTTAGAGACTCTGACATGAAGCAGGCTTTCCTTACTGAGGAGTTAGCAACGCTGCTAAGGGTGCAGAGCCACACATGCGCTCAGAGCTCTGCATGGGAGACTGAAGCTGACAGAGCTGCAGCAGTTAGCAGGTTTCACCCTCAGAGACCACCAGGGGTTCATGTTGAGGCATTTTAAATTTTTTTTTTTTGTGTGCCATAGACACTGTCAGCACAATCTGCAGTTACACTAACAAAAATGCTGCAAAAAACAAAGAATTATGGAAAAATTACACATGGACTGACATAGAGGAGGATCTACACAAGTTTTTTACATCATGTTTTACATCATGCATCATTTACATCATGTTTTTTTGTAGTGGCATAAATAAAAAGTGACATTTGTGAGACTATACAGTGTTTTGTAAATAATTTTACAAAGAACGCCTGGGCCATTGCCTGCATTTTGATGAAAATAGAGGTAAATCACTATGTTCTTTGTTAAAAATTTGCATATGTTTTGAAGTTTACAATTTTTATTTGAAGTTTAAGTTTTAAAAACAGTTCATCACACATATTTGTGGTTTTCACAGTAAAAATGTTACTTTTTTCCACTCGGATTTTATGTTTTGTGTGTGAATTTGGGTCCATTGTGTAAATTCAGTATGTCAACATGATAAAATAACTGTAAATTCGCACAGGTGAGGTTGTGCTGAAAAAAATGATACCAGGCAAGGCACGTGATTGTCAAATTTTGTGTCAATATGACAAAGCGTATAGGCGTGAATCTCAACAATATGTATTTTCACCTTAGGGGACAAGAAAAAATGGACTTTTTTCTCCTGCCATGGGGGGCGCTCTTTTGGGGAGTAAAAATTCCTTCACAAATGTGTTGATGGCTGGACATTGCATCATCCTAGAAAACTTGGAGGCCAGTGAGGACAAAAATAAAAAGTTATAAGACTTTTAAATATGTGGATTTTAGGGTTATCTTTGGCGCCCCCTAGAACCTAAACCGTGGGGTGCAGCGTCATGATTTGAATAACTTTTAATGGCCATGGGGTGTAGATTGTCCTGAGCAAATGTGGTGCCGGTGGAACGAAAGCCTTAGGAGGAGTTAGCCACATTCCAATGTGTGCGGATTGGCAAAAAATGCGGAATAACCCTTTAACCGTACATTTGACAGATACGCGCGCATTGACTTTTTCGTAGATCTTATTGAGTTACATGTGTGTGTCAATTTTTGTGTCATTTTGACAAAGCGTATAGGCGTGACACTCAACAATGTGTATTTTCACCTTAGGGGACAAGAAAAAATGGACTTTTTTCTCCTGCCATGGGGGGGCGCTCTTTTGGGGAGTAAAAATTCCTTCACAAATGTGTTGATGGCTGGACATTGCATCATCCTAGAAAACTTGGAGGCCAGTGAGGACAAAAATAAAAAGTTATAAGACTTTTAAATATGTGGATTTTAGTGTTATCTTTGGCGCCCCCTAGAACCTAAACCTTGGGGTGCAGCGTCATGATTTTGATAACTTTTAATAGCCACGGGGTGTAGATTGGCCTGAGCAAATGTGGTGCCGGTGGAACGAAAGCCTTCGGAGGAGTTAGCGAAATTCCAATGTGTGCGGATCGGCAAAAAATGCGAAATAACCCTTTAACCGTAATTTTGACAGATACGGCCGCACTGACTTTTTTGTAGATCTTATTGAGATACATATGTGTGTCAATTTTTGTGTCAATATGACAAAGCGTACAGGCGTGACAGTCAATAGTGTGAATTTCCACCTTAGGGGGCGCTATGGAGCCATTTTGCATTTTATTGTTTGGGCGACTTCAGAATATCGAATTTTTCACCAGGCCCGGTCGTCCTGCCAAATTTCATGAGTTTTCGCCAGTGGGAAGTGGGTCATTTTCCAGTTCAAAGGGGAGGAAAAAGAAGAAAGAAAGAAAGAACTAGGGCCCCGTTGGGGCACTGGCGGGCCCGAGCCGCGTTGCGCCGCCCCCAGTGCGACCGCCTCCCCCTCCCGATCGCGTCACACTCAAGGTCCAAAGATGGTGTGCGCACTTGTCTGTGGTCATTTCCCATTATAATGAATGGGAGGCGCAGTTTCTACCAAAACACTCGCTGCAGACAAACTACATGTCCTATTTGAAAAAAGTCTGGACCATGAGTGAGGGCACAAACACAGCTAGGATATATCCAAACGGCAAGTTGCTCCTCGTTACGGTGTTGCCGGGAGAGCGATGCGATTGAGCCATTGAGTGATGGGCAGGAAAAACTTGACTGTTTCTCCTGCCATGGGGGATGGGGGATGGGAGGGGGGGAAAGGGATGTGGATTCTTTTAAGAATGTGGATATTTGGGTCATCTTTGGCGCCCCCTAGAACGTAAACCGTGGGGTGCAGCGTCATGATTTTTAAAACTTTGAATGGCCATGGGGTGTAGATTGGCCTGAGCAAATTTGGTGTCAGTGGGACGAAAGCCTTAGGAGGAGTTAGCCACATTCCAATGTGTGCTAATCAGCAAAAAATGCAAAATAGCCCTTTAACCGTACATTTTACAGATACGCGCGCATTGACTTTTTCGTAGATCTTATTGAGATACATGTGTGTGTCAAATTTTGTGTCAATATGACAAAGCATACAGGTATGACAGTCAACAATGTGTATTTTCACCTTATGGGACAAGAAAAAATGGACTTTTTTCTCCTGCCATGGGGGGGCGCTCTTTTAGGGAGTAAAAATTCCTTCACAAATGTGTTGATGGCTGGACATTGCATCATCCTAGAAAACTTGGAGGACAGAGAGGACAAAAATAAAAAGTTATAAGACTTTTAAATATGTGGATTTTAGGGTTATCTTTGGCGCCCCCTAGAACCTAAACCGTGGGGTGCAGCGTCATGATTTGAATAACTTTTAATGGCCATGGGGTGTAGATTGGCCTGAGCAAATGTGGTGCCGGTGGAACGAAAGCCTTCGGAGGAGTTAGCGAAATTCCAATGTGTGCGGATCGGCAAAAAATGCGCAATAACCCTTTAACCGTACATTTGACAGATACGCGCGCACTGACTTTTTTGTAGATCTTATTGAGATACATGTGTGTGTCAATTTTTGTGTAATTTTGACAAAGCGTACAGGCGTGACAGTCAATAGTGTGAATTTTCACCTTTTGGAACAAGAAAAAATGGACTTTTTTCTCCTGCCATGGGGGGGCGCTCTTTTGGGGAGTAAAAATTCCTTCACAAATGTGTTGATGGCTGGACATTGCATCATCCTAGAAAACTTGGAGGCCAGTGAGGGCAAAAATAAAAAGTTATAAGACTTTGAAATATGTGGATTTTAGGGTTATCTTTGGCGCCCCCTAGAACATAAACCGTGGGGTGCAGCGTCATGATTTGAATAACTTTTAATGGCCATGGGGTGTAGATTGGCCTGAGCAAATGTGGTGCCGGTGGAATGAAAGCCTTCGGAGGAGTTAGCGAAATTCCAATGTGTGCGGATCGGCAAAAAATGCGAAATAACCCTTTAACCGTACATTTGACAGATACGCCCGCACTGACTTTTTTGTAGATCTTATTGAGATACATGTGTGTGTCAATTTTTGTGTCATTTTGACAAAGCGTACAGGCGTCAGGTGAATTTTTCACCTTAGGGGGCGCTATGGAGCCATTTTGCATTGTATTGTTTGGGCGACTTCAGAATATCAAATTTTTCACCAGGCCCGGTCGTCCTGCCAAATTTCATGAGTTTTCGCCAGTGGGAAGTGGGCCATTTTCCAGTTCAAAGGGGAGGAAAAATAATAACTAGGGCCCCGTTGGGGCACTGGCGGGCCCGAGCTGTGTCGCGCCGCCCCCAACACGACCGCCTCTCCCTCCCGATCGCGTCACACTCAAGGTCCAAAGATGGTGTGCACACTTGTCTGTGGTCATTTACCATTATAATGAATGGGAGGCGCAGTTTCTACCAAAACGCTCGCTGCAGACAAACTACATGTCCTATTTGAAAAAAGTCTGGACCATGAGTGAGGGCACAAACACAGCTAGGATATATCCAAATGGCAAGTTTCTCCTCCTTTCAGTTTTGCCGAGAGAGCGATGTGTTTGAGCCGTTGAGCGATGGGCAGGAAAAACTTGACTTTTTCTCCTGCCATGGGGGGGCGCTCTTTTAGGGAGTAAAAATTCCTTCACAAATGTGTTGATGGCTGGACATTGCATCATCCTAGAAAACTTGGAGGCCAGTGAGGACAAAAATAAAAAGTTATAAGACTTTTAAATATGTGGATTTTAGGGTTATCTTTGGCGCCCCCTAGAACCTAAACCGTGGGGTGCAGCGTCATGATTTGAATAACTTTTAATGGCCATGGGGTGTAGATTGGCCTGAGCAAATGTGGTGCCGGTGGAACAAAAGCCTTCGGAGGAGTTAGCGAAATTCCAATGTGTACGGATCGCCAAAAAATGCGAAATAGCCCTTTAACCGTACATTTGACAGATACGCCCGCATTGACTTTTTCGTAGATATTATTGAGATACACCTGTGTGCCAAATTTTGTGTCATTTTGACAAAGTGTAGAGGCGTGACACTCAACAATGTGTATTTTCACCTTAGGGGACAAGAAAAAATGGACTTTTTTCTCCTGCCATGGGGGGGCGCTCTTTTGGGGAGTAAAAATTCCTTCACAAATGTGTTGATGGCTGGACATTGCATCATCCTAGAAAACTTGGAGGCCAGTGAGGACAAAAATAAAAAGTTATAAGACTTTTAAATATGTGGATTTTAGGGTTATCTTTGGCGCCCCCTAGAACCTAAATCGTGGGGTGCAGCGTCATGATTTGAATAACTTTTAATGGCCATGGGGTGCAGATTGGCCTGAGCAAATGTGGTGCCGGTGGAACAAAAGCCTTCGGAGGAGTTAGCGAAATTCCAATGTGTACGGATCGCCAAAAAATGCGAAATAGCCCTTTAACCGTACATTTGACAGATACGCCCGCACTGACTTTTTTGTAGATCTTATTGAGATACATATGTGTGTCAAATTTTGTGTCATTTTGACAAAGCGTACAGGCGTGACAGTCAATACTGTGAATTTCCACCTTAGGGGGCGCTATGGAGCCATTTTGCATTTTATTGTTTGGGCGACTTCAGAATATCAAATTTTTCACCAGGCCCGGTCGTCCTGCCAAATTTCATGAGTTTTCGCCAGTGGGAAGTGGGTCATTTTCCAGTTTAAAGGGGAGGAAAAATAATAATAATAACAAAACTAGGGCCCCGGTGGGGCACTGTCGGGCCCGAGCCGCGTCGTGCCGCCCCCAGCGTGACCGCCTCCCCCTCCCGATCGCATCACACTCAAGGTCCAAAGATGGTGTGCGCACTTGTCTGTGGTCATTTCCCATCATAATGAATGGGAGGCGCAGTTTCTACCAAAACACTCGCTGCAGACAAACTTCATGTCCTATTTGAAAAAAGTCTGGACCATGAGTGAGGGCACAAACACAGCTGGGATATATCCAAATGGCAGGTTGCTCCTCGTTACGGTGTTGCCTGGAGAGCGATGCGATTGAGCCATTGAGCGATGGGCAGGAAAAACTTGACTTTTTCTCCTGCCATGGGGGGGGGGAGAATGTGGATTCTTTTAAGAATGTGGATTTTTTGGTCATCTTTGGCGCCCCCTAGAACGTAAACCATGGGGTGCAGCGTCATGATTTTTACAACTTTGAATGGCCATGGGGTGTAGATTGGCCTGAGCAAATTTGGTTTCAGTGGGACGAAAGCCTTAGGAGGAGTTAGCCACATTCCAATGTGTGCGAATCGGCAAAAAATGCAAAATAGCCCTTTAACCGTACATTTGACAGATACGCGCGAGTTGACTTTTTTGTAGATCTTATTGAGATACATATGTGTGTCAATTTTTGTGTCAATATGATAAAGCGTACAGGCGTGACAGTCAATAGTGTGAATTTCCACCTTAGGGGACAAGAAAAAATTGACTTTTTTCTCCTGCCATGGGGGGGCGCTCTTTTGGGGAGTAAAAATTCCTTCACAAATGTGTTGATGGCTGGACATTGCATCATCCTAGAAAACTTGGAGGCCAGTGAGGACAAAAATAAAAAGTTATAAGACTTTTAAATATGTGGATTTTTGGGTTATCTTTGGCGCCCCCTAGAACCTAAACCGTGGGATGCAGCGTCATGATTTGAATAACTTTTAATGGCCATGGGGTGTAGATTGGCCTGAGCAAATGTGGTGCCGGTGGAACGAAAGCCTTCGGAGGAGTTAGCAAAATTCCAATGTGTGCGGATCGGCAAAAAATGCGGAATAACCCTTTAACCGTACATTTGACAGATACGCGCGCATTGACTTTTTCGTAGATCTTATTGAGATACATGTGTGTGTCAATTTTTGTGTCATTTTGCCAAAGCGTACAGGTGTTACACTCAACAATGTGTATTTTCACCTTAGGGGACAAGAAAAAATGGACTTTTTTCTCCTGCCATGGGGGGGCGCTCTTTTGGGGAGTAAAAATTCCTTCACAAATGTGTTGATGGCTGGACATTGCATCATCCTAGAAAACTTGGAGGCCAGTGAGGGCAAAAATAAAAAGTTATAAGACTTTTAAATATGTGGATCTTAGGGTTATCTTTGGCGCCCCCTAGAACCTAAACCTTGGGGTGCAGCGTCATGATTTGAATAACTTTTAATGGCCATGGGGTGTAGATTGGCCTGAGTAAATGTGGTGCCGGTGGAACGAAAGCCTTCGGAGGAGTTAGCGAAATTCCAATGTGTGCGGATCGGCAAAAAATGCGAAATAACCCTTTAACCGTACATTTGACAGATACGCCCGCACTGACTTTTTTGTAGATCTTATTGAGATACATGTGTGTGTCAATTTTTGTGTCATTTTGACAAAGCGTACAGGCGTGACAGTCAATAGTGTGAATTTTCACCTTAGGGGGCGCTATGGAGCCATTTTGCATTTTCTTGTTTGGGCGACTTCGGAATATCAAATTTTTCACCAGGCCCGGTCGTCCTGCCAAATTTCATGAGTTTTCGCCAGTGGGAAGTGGGCCATTTTCCAGTTCAAAGGGGAGGAAAAATAATAACTAGGACCCCGTTGGGGCACTGGCGGGCCCGCGCCGTGTCGCCCCCCCCCCCCCCCCCCCCCCCCCAACGTGCTGCCTCCCCGTCCCATTTGTGTCCTCTGGCCATCGCCCTCTCTGTTAACGCCCATCACTGCAAAGACCCTTTTCCTTCATCGGCGTTTGCTGTTCTTCCTGCCAGTGCGTGTTGCTTTCACTTACACTTGCCACAGCCAGCCTTGTGAGTGCCTAGCCTATTGGATATCACTGTCACCTACACAGGACAGTCATTACCTTTCTATTAATACTTTGTGTTTTAATTTCACATTAATTTCCATATTGTATAAACGACTGGAAAAAACTTGAGCCCCTGCCCCTGTATAATCATGTGCATGTCTCTGTTCTAGCTCCAAGGTGAATCTTCACTGCTCATGTTCTCCTCAGAAGCACTCACCTCACTCCCCTCAGGTTACTGTACACATGCACCAACTGCCTGCTTCAGGTTTGGATGGAGCTTCATGGTTGTCTTTTGGAGAAATGACCAGTCAAGTTGTGTTTGAAATTTGATTTTTTTCAGGGGCAAAAGGAGCCTCTGCATTCTTGTCAAATATGTAAATAGCATGTTTTTGCAGGTGCTAAAAACCAGACTCTGAGTGTGTGTGTGTGTGTGTGTGTGTGTGTGCGTGTGTGTGTGTCTATGTGTGCGTTCAAGTCACATGACATATTTAACCGGATGTAGCTGCAAGACGGAGCCTCGTTGACTCTCCGTTTCAACTTATCTCAAAAGTGAGGACCTCAACCTATATACCAGTTTTTAAATTGTGTTGATAGGCCAAATAAAACCAGAGTTATGATAAATTATGTCCGCGATACTTTTTTTCTGCTTATTTTGATCACGTTCGGCGCTCGATCGCGCTGTATGAGACAGGAAAACATAGCATGCAGACATTAGCGACAGGTCTTACAGGCGGAAAAGGCTTGCCAAATAAAAAAAAACACACCACAACATCTCTCCTATTGGTGGAAAACTTCACCACAACAACCAATCCAAAATTATATGGTGACTGATTGACAGAGGCGGGCGCTTACGTTCTTCCTGCAACATGAGAAGGGAGGGAGGGACTCTCAGCAGGGATGCAGTCTGGGACACGTAGTTGCAAACCTAGCGACTTTGTTGTTAGATTCAATGACTTTTCAGACACCCTAACGACTTTTTTTAGAAAGAAAGGGACTTTTATCGACTTCTTCTGGAGTTTAGAGACTCTGACATGAAGCAGGCTTTCCTTACTGAGGAGTTAGCAACGCTGCTAAGGGTGCAGAGCCACACATGCGCTCAGAGCTCTGCATGGGAGACTGAAGCTGACAGAGCTGCAGCAGTTAGCAGGTTTCACCCTCAGAGACCACCAGGGGTTCATGTTGAGGCATTTTAATTTTTTTTTTTTTTGTGCCATAGACACTGTCAGCACAATCTGCAGTTACACTAACAAAAATGCTGCAAAAAACAAAGAATTATGGAAAAATTACACATGGACTGACATAGAGGAGGATCTACACAAGTTTTTTACATCATGTTTTACATCATGCATCATTTACATCATGTTTTTTTGTAGTGGCATAAATAAAAAGTGACATTTGTGAGACTATACAGTGTTTTGTAAATAATTTTACAAAGAACGCCTGGGCCATTGCCTGCATTTTGATGTAAATAGAGGTAAATTACTATGTTCTTTGTTAAAAATTTGCATATGTTTTGAAGTTTACAATTTTTATTTGAAGTTTAAGTTTTAAAAACAGTTCATCACACATATTTGTGGTTTAATTTCACATTAATTTCCATATTGTATAAATGACTGGAAAAAACTTGAGCCCCTGCCCCTGTATAATCATGTGCACGTCCCTATTCTAGCTCCAAGGTGAATCTTCACTGCTCATGTTCTCCTCAGAAATAGTCACCTCACTCCCCTCAGGTTACTGTACACATGCACCAACTATCTGCTTCAGGTTTGAAATGGAGCTTCATGGTTGTCTTTTGGAGAAATGAACAGTCAAGTTGTGTTTGAAATTTGATTTTTTTCAGGGGCAAAAGGAAGCCTCTGCATTCTTGTCAAATATGTAAACAGCATGTTTTTGCAGGTGCTACAAAACAGACTCTGAGTGTGTGTGTGTGTCTGTGTGTGTGTGTGTGTGTGTGTGTGTGTGTGTGTGTGTGTGTATGTTAGCGTGTGTGTATATGTGTGTGTATCCTGCAGTACTCTGTACTCCTGCAGTGGCCAAAAAGACTTTTAAGAATGTGGATTTTTGGGTCATCTTTGGCGCCCCCTAGAACTGCAGTACTCTGTACTCCTGCAGTGGCCAAAATGACTTTTAAGAATGTGGATTTTTGGGTCATCTTTGGCGCCCCCTAGAACGTAAACCGTGGGGTGCAGCGTCATGATTTTTACAACTTTGAATGGGCATGGGGTGTAGATTGCCCTGAGCAAATTTGGTATCGGTGGGACGAAAGCCTTAGGAGGAGATAGCCACATTCCAATGTGTGCGAATCGGCAAAAAATGCAAAATAGCCCTTTAACCGTACATTATACAGATACGCGCTCTTTGACTTTTTCGTAGATCTAATTGAGATACACATGATTGTCAATTTTTGTGTCAATATGACAAAGCGTTCAGGCGTGACACTCAACAATGTGTATTTTTATGTAAGGGGACAAGAAAAAATGGACTTTTTTCTCCTGCCATGGGGGGGCGCTCTTTTGGGGAGTAAAAATTCCTTCACAAATGTGTTGATGGCTGGACATTGCATCATCCTAGAAAACTTGGAGGCCAGTGAGGACAAAAATAAAAAGTTATAAGACTTTTAAATATGTGGATTTTAGTGTTATCTTTGGCGCCCCCTAGAACCTAAACCGTGGGGTGCAGCGTCATGATTTTGATAACTTTTAATGGCCACGGGGTGTAGATTGGCCTGAGCAAATGTGGTGCCGGTGGAACGAAAGCCTTCGGAGGAGTTAGCCAAATTCCAATGTGTGCGGATCGGCAAAAAATGCGAAATAACCCTTTAACCGTAATTTTGACAGATACGGCCGCACTGACTTTTTTGTAGATCTTATTGAGATAGATATGTGTGTCAATTTTTGTGTCAATATGACAAAGCGTACAGGCGTGACAGTCAATAGTGTGAATTTTCACCTTAGGGGGCGCTATGGAGCCATTTTGCATTTTATTGTTTGGGCGACTTCAGAATATCGAATTTTTCACCAGGCCCGGTCGTCCTGCCAAATTTCATGAGTTTTCGCCAGTGGGAAGTGGGCCATTTTCCAGTTCAAAGGGGAGGAAAAAGAAGAAAGAAAGAAAGAAAGAAAGAAAGAAACAAAGAAAAACCACTTGGGGAATAATAGGGCCTACGCCCGGCTGCTCTGCAGCTGGCTCGGGCCCTAATAATAATAACAAAAGAAGGAAACTACAGGAACAAGAGGGCTCTCGCAGCTGCTTAGCAGCTACGCTCGGGCCCTAAAGAAAGAAACAAAGAAAAACCACTTGGGGAATAATAGGGCCTACGCCCGGCTGCTCTGCAGCTGGCTCGGGCCCTAAAAAACCACTTGGGGAATAATAGGGCCTACGCCCGGCTGCTCTGCAGCTGGCTCGGGCCCTAATAACAAACTAGGACCCCGTTGGGGCACTGGCGGGCCCGAGCCGTGTCGCGTCCCCCCCCCCCCCCCCCCCCCCCCCCCCCAACGTGCTGCCTCCCCGTCCCATTTGTGTCCTCTGGCCATCGCCCTCTCTGGTAACGCCTATCACTGCAAAGACCCTTTTCCTTCATCGGCGTTTGCTGTTCTTCCTGCCAGTGCGTGTTGCTTTCACTTACACTTGCCACAGCCAGCCTCGTGAGTGCCTAGCCTATTGGATATCACTGTCACCTACACAGGACAGTCATTACCTTTCTATTAATACTTTGTGTTTTAATTTCACATTAATTTCCATATTGTATAAACGACTGGAAAAAACTTGAGCCCCTGCCCCTGTATAATCATGTGCATGTCTCTGTTCTAGCTCCAAGGTGAATCTTCACTGCTCATGTTCTCCTCAGAAGCACTCACCTCACTCCCCTCAGGTTACTGTACACATGCACCAACTGCCTGCTTCAGGTTTGGATGGAGCTTCATGGTTGTCTTTTGGAGAAATGACCAGTCAAGTTGTGTTTGAAATTTGATTTTTTTCAGGGGCAAAAGGAGCCTCTGCATTCTTGTCAAATATGTAAATAGCATGTTTTTGCAGGTGCTAAAAACCAGACTCTGAGTGTGTGTGTGTGTGTGTGTGTGTGTGTGTGTGTGTGTGTGTGTGCGTGTGTGTGTGTGTCTGTGTGTGCGTTCAAGTCACATGACATATTTAATCGGATGTAGCTGCAAGACGGAGCCTCGTTGACTCTCCGTTTCAACTTATCTCAAAAGTGAGGACCTCAACCTATATACCAGTTTTTAAATTGTGTTGATAGGCCAAATAAAACCAGAGTTATGATAAATTATGTCCGCGATACTTTTTTTCTGCTTATTTTGATCACGTTCGGCGCTCGATCGCGCTGTATGAGACAGGAAAACATAGCATCCAGACATTAGCGACAGGTCTTACAGGCGGAAAAGGCTTGCCAAAAGAAAAAAAAAACACACCACAACATCTCTCCTATTGGTGGAAAACTTCACCACAACAACCAATCCAAAATTATATGGTGACTGATTGACAAGGGGCGGGCGCTTACGTTCTTCCTGCAACATGAGAAGGGAGGGAGGGACTCTCAGCAGGGATGCAGTCTGGGACACGTAGTTGCAAACCTAGCGACTTTGTTGTTAGATTCAATGACTTTTCAGACCCCCTAACGACTTTTTTTTAGAAAGAAAGGGACTTTTATCGACTTCTTCTGGAGTTTAGAGACTCTGACATGAAGCAGGCTTTCCTTACTGAGGAGTTAGCAACGCTGCTAAGGGTGCAGAGCCACACATGCGCTCAGAGCTCTGCATGGGAGACTGAAGCTGACAGAGCTGCAGCAGTTAGCAGGTTTCACCCTCAGAGACCACCAGGGGTTCATGTTGAGGCATTTTAAATTTTTTTTTTTTTGTGCCATAGACACTGTCAGCACAATCTGCAGTTACACTAACAAAAATGCTGCAAAAAACAAAGAATTATGGAAAAATTACACATGGACTGACATAGAGGAGGATCTACACAAGTTTTTTACATCATGTTTTACATCATGCATCATTTACATCATGTTTTTTTGTAGTGGCATAAATAAAAAGTGACATTTGTGAGACTATACAGTGTTTTGTAAATAATTTTACAAAGAACGCCTGGGCCATTGCCTGCATTTTGATGAAAATAGAGGTAAATCACTATGTTCTTTGTTAAAAATTTGCATATGTTTTGAAGTTTACAATTTTTATTTGAAGTTTAAGTTTTAAAAACAGTTCATCACACATATTTGTGGTTTTCACAGTAAAAATGTTACTTTTTTCCACTCGGATTTTATGTTTTGTGTGTGAATTTGGGTCCATTGTGTAAATTCAGTATGTCAACATGATAAAATAACTGTAAATTCGCACAGGTGAGGTTGTGCTGAAAAAAATGATACCAGGCAAGGCACGTGATTGTCAAATTTTGTGTCAATATGACAAAGCGTATAGGCGTGAATCTCAACAATATGTATTTTCACCTTAGGGGACAAGAAAAAATGGACTTTTTTCTCCTGCCATGGGGGGCGCTCTTTTGGGGAGTAAAAATTCCTTCACAAATGTGTTGATGGCTGGACATTGCATCATCCTAGAAAACTTGGAGGCCAGTGAGGACAAAAATAAAAAGTTATAAGACTTTTAAATATGTGGATTTTAGGGTTATCTTTGGCGCCCCCTAGAACCTAAACCGTGGGGTGCAGCGTCATGATTTGAATAACTTTTAATGGCCATGGGGTGTAGATTGTCCTGAGCAAATGTGGTGCCGGTGGAACGAAAGCCTTAGGAGGAGTTAGCCACATTCCAATGTGTGCGGATTGGCAAAAAATGCGGAATAACCCTTTAACCGTACATTTGACAGATACGCGCGCATTGACTTTTTCGTAGATCTTATTGAGTTACATGTGTGTGTCAATTTTTGTGTCATTTTGACAAAGCGTATAGGCGTGACACTCAACAATGTGTATTTTCACCTTAGGGGACAAGAAAAAATGGACTTTTTTCTCCTGCCATGGGGGGGCGCTCTTTTGGGGAGTAAAAATTCCTTCACAAATGTGTTGATGGCTGGACATTGCATCATCCTAGAAAACTTGGAGGCCAGTGAGGACAAAAATAAAAAGTTATAAGACTTTTAAATATGTGGATTTTAGTGTTATCTTTGGCGCCCCCTAGAACCTAAACCTTGGGGTGCAGCGTCATGATTTTGATAACTTTTAATAGCCACGGGGTGTAGATTGGCCTGAGCAAATGTGGTGCCGGTGGAACGAAAGCCTTCGGAGGAGTTAGCGAAATTCCAATGTGTGCGGATCGGCAAAAAATGCGAAATAACCCTTTAACCGTAATTTTGACAGATACGGCCGCACTGACTTTTTTGTAGATCTTATTGAGATACATATGTGTGTCAATTTTTGTGTCAATATGACAAAGCGTACAGGCGTGACAGTCAATAGTGTGAATTTCCACCTTAGGGGGCGCTATGGAGCCATTTTGCATTTTATTGTTTGGGCGACTTCAGAATATCGAATTTTTCACCAGGCCCGGTCGTCCTGCCAAATTTCATGAGTTTTCGCCAGTGGGAAGTGGGTCATTTTCCAGTTCAAAGGGGAGGAAAAAGAAGAAAGAAAGAAAGAACTAGGGCCCCGGTGGGGCACTGTCGGGCCCGAGCCGCGTCGCGCCGCCCCCAGCGCGACCGCCTCCCCCTCCCGATCGCGTCACACTCAAGGTCCAAAGATGGTGTGCGCACTTGTCTGTGGTCATTTCCCATTATAATGAATGGGAGGCGCAGTTTCTACCAAAACACTCGCTGCAGACAAACTTCATGTCCTATTTGAAAAAAGTCTGGACCATGAGTGAGGGCACAAACACAGCTGGGATATATATCCAAATGGCAGGTTGCTCCTCCTTACGGTTTTGCCTGGAGAGCGATGCGATTGAGCCATTGAGCGATGGGCAGGAAAAACTTGACTTTCTCTCGTGCCATGGGGGGAATGTGGATTCTTTTAAGAATGTGGATTTTTGGGTCATCTTTGGCGCCCCCTAGAACGTAAACCGTGGGGTGCAGCGTCATGATTTTTACAACTTTGAATGGCCATGGGGTGTAGATTGGCCTGAGCAAATTTGGTTTCAGTGGGACGAAAGCCTTAGGAGGAGTTAGCCACATTCCAATGTGTGCGAATCGGCAAAAAATGCAAAATAGCCCTCTAACCGTGCATTTGACAGATACGCGTGCATTGACTTTTTCGTAGATCTTATTGAGATACACGTGATTGTCAAATTTTGTGTCAATATGACAAAGCGTACAGGTGTCACACTCAACAATGTGAATTTTCACCTTATGGGACAAGAAAAAATTAACTTTTTTCTCCTGCCATGGGGGGGGCGCTCTTTTGGGGAGTAAAAATTCCTTCACAAATGTGTTGATGGCTGGACATTGCATCATCCTAGAAAACTTGGAGGCCAGTGAGGACAAAAATAAAAAGTTATAAGACTTTTAAATATGTGGATTTTAGGGTTGTCTTTGGCGCCCCCTAGAACCTAAACCGTGGGGTGCAGCGTCATGATTTGAATAACTTTTAATGGCCATGGGGTGTAGATTGGCCTGAGCAAATGTGGTGCCGGTGGAACGAAAGCCTTAGGAGGAGTTAGCCACATTCCAATGTGTGCGGATCGGCAAAAAATGCGGAATAACCCTTTAACCGTACATTTGACAGATACGCGCGCATTGACTTTTTTGTAGATCTTATTGAGTTACATGTGTGTGTCAATTTTTGTGTCATTTTGACAAAGCGTATAGGCGTGACACTCAACAATGTGTATTTTCACCTTAGGGGACAAGAAAAAATGGACTTTTTTCTCCTGCCATGGGGGGGCGCTCTTTTGGGGAGTAAAAATTCCTTCACAAATGTGTTGATGGCTGGACATTGCATCATCCTAGAAAACTTGGAGGCCAGTGAGGACAAAAATAAAAAGTTATAAGACTTTTAAATATGTGGATTTTAGTGTTATCTTTGGCGCCCCCTAGAACCTAAACCTTGGGGTGCAGCGTCATGATTTTGATAACTTTTAAAGGCCACGGGGTGTAGATTGGCCTGAGCAAATGTGGTGCCGGTGGAACGAAAGCCTTCGGAGGAGTTAGCGAAATTCCAATGTGTGCGGATCGGCAAAAAATGCGAAATAACCCTTTAACCGTACATTTGACAGATACGCCCGCACTGACTTTTTTGTAGATCTTATTGAGATACATATGTGTGTCAATTTTTGTGTCAATATGACAAAGCGTACAGGCGTGACAGTCAATAGTGTGAATTTCCACCTTAGGGGGCGCTATGGAGCCATTTTGCATTTTATTGTTTGGGCGACTTCAGAATATCGAATTTTTCACCAGGCCCGGTCGTCCTGCCAAATTTCATGAGTTTTCGCCAGTGGGAAGTGGGCCATTTTCCAGTTCAAAGGGGAGGAAAAAGAAGAAAGAAAGAAAGAACTAGGGCCCCGGTGGGGCACTGTCGGGCCCGAGCCGCGTCGCGCCGCCCCCAGCGCGACCGCCTCCCCCTCCCGATCGCGTCACACTCAAGGTCCAAAGATGGTGTGCGCACTTGTCTGTGGTCATTTCCCATTATAATGAATGGGAGGCGCAGTTTCTACCAAAACGCTCGCTGCAGACAAACTCCATGTCCTATTTGAAAAAAGTCTGGACCATGAGTGAGGGCACAAACACAGCTAGTATATATCCAAATGGCAAGTTGCTCCTCCTTTCGGTTTTGCAGAGAGAGCGATGCGTTTGAGCCATTGAGCGATGGGCAGGAAAAACTTGACTTTTTCTCCTGCCATGGGGGGCGCTCTTTTGGGGAGAAAAAATTCCTTCATAAATGTGTTGATGGCTGGACATTGCATCATCCTAGAAAACTTGGAGGCCAGTGAGGACAAAAATAAAAAGTTATAAGACTTTTAAAAATGTGGATATTTGGGTCCTCTTTGGCGCCCCCTAGAACGTAAACTGTGGGGTGCAGCGTCATGATTTGTACAACTTTGAATGGCTATGGGGTGTAGATTGACCTGAGCAAATTTGAAGCCGATGGGACAAAAGATTTAGGAGGAGTTAGCGAAATTCCAATGTGTGCGGATCGGCAAAAAATGCGAAATAACCCTTTAACCGTACATTTGACAGATACGCCCGCACTGACTTTTTTGTAGATCTTATTGAGATACATGTGTGTGTCAAATTTTGTGTCATTTTGACAAAGCGTAAAGGCGTGACAGTCAACAATGTGTATTTTCGCCTTAGGAGACAAGAAAAAATGGACTTTTTTCTCCTGCCATGGGGGGCGCTCTTTTGGGGAGTAAAAATTCCTTCACAAATGTGTTGATGGCTGGACATTGCATCATCCTAGAAAACTTGGAGGCCAGTGAGGACAAAAATAAAAAGTTATAAGACTTTTAAAAATGTGGATATTTGGGTCCTCTTTGGCGCCCCCTAGAACGTAAACCGTGGGGTGCAGCGTCATGATTTGTACAACTTTTAATGGCCATGGGGTGTAGATTGGCCTCAGCAAATTTGGTGCCTTTGGAACGAAAGCCTTCGGAGGAGTTAGCGAAATTCCAATGTGTGCGGATCGGCAAAAAATGCGAAATAACCCTTTCACCGTACATTTGACAGATACGCCCGCACTGACTTTTTTGTAGATCTTATTGAGATACATGTGTGTGTCAATTTTTGTGTCAATATGACAAAGCGTAAAGGCGTGACAGTCAATAGTGTGAATTTTCGCCTTAGGAGACAAGAAAAAATTGACTTTTTTCTCCTGCCATGGGGGGGCGCTCTTTTGGGGAGTAAAAATTCCTTCACAAATGTGTTGATGGCTGGACATTGCATCATCCTAGAAAACTTGGAGGCCAGTGAGGACAAAAATAAAAAGTTATACGACTTTTAAGAATGTGGATTTCTGGGTTATCTTTGGCGCCCCCTAGAACGTAAACCGTGGCATGCAGCGTCATGATTTGTACAACTTTTAATGGCCATGGGGTGTAGATTGGCCTGAGCAAATTTGGTGCCGGTGGAACGAAAGCCTTCGGAGGAGTTAGCGAAATTCCAATGTGTGCGGATCGGCAAAAAATGCGAAATAGCCCTTTCACCGTACATTTGACAGATACGCCCGCACTGACTTTTTTGTAGATCTTATTGAGATACACGTGTGTGTCAAATTTTGTGTCATTTTGACAAAGCGTACAGGCGTGACACTCAATCATGTGAATTTTTCACCTTAGGGGGCGCTATGGAGCCATTTTGCATTTGATTTTTTGGGCGACTTCAGAATATCGAATTTTTCACCAGGCCCGGTCGTCCTGCCAAATTTCATGACTTTTCACCAGTGGGAAGTGGGCCATTTTCCAGTTCAAAGGGGCAGAAAAATAATAAGACTAGGACCCCGTTGGGGCACTGGCGGGCCCGAGCTGTGTCGCGTCCCCCCCCCAACGCGCTGCCTCCCCGTCCCATTTGTGTCCTCTGGCCATCGCCCTCTCTGGTAACGCCCATCACTGCAAAGACCCTTTTCCTTCATCGGCGTTTGCTGTTCTTCCTGCCAGTGCGTGTTGCTTTCACTTACACTTGCCACAGCCAGCCTCGTGAGTGCCTAGCCTATTGGATATCACTGTCACCTACACAGGACAGTCATTACCTTTCTAGCGCATGTGTGGCTCTGCACCCTTAGCAGCGTTGCTAACTCCTCAGTAAGGAAAGCCTGCTTCATGTCAGAGTCTCTAAACTCCAGAAGAAGTCGATAAAAGTCCCTTTCTTTCTAAAAAAAAGTCGTTAGGGGGTCTGAAAAGTCATTGAATCTAACAACAAAGTCGCTAGGTTTGCAACTACGTGTCCCAGACTGCATCCCTGCTGAGAGTCCCTCCCTCCCTTCTCATATTGCAGGAAGAACGTAAGTTCCTGCCCCTTGTCAATCAGTCACCATATAATTTTGGATTGGTTGTTGTGGTGAAGTTTTCCACCAATAGGAGAGATGTTGTGGTGTGTTTTTTTTTTCCTTTGGCAAGCCTTTTCCGCCTGTAAGACCTGTCGCTAATGTCTGCATGCTATGTTTTCCTGTCTCACACAGCGCGATCGAGCGCCGAACGTGATCAAAATAAGCAGAAAACAAGTATCGCGGACATAATTTATCATAACTCTGGTTTTATTTGGCCTATCAACACAATTTAAAAACTGGTATATAGGTTGAGGTCCTCACTTTTGAGATAAATTGAAACGGAGAGTCAACGAGGCTCCGTCTTGCAGCTACATCCGGTTAAATATGTCATGTGACACACACACACACACACAGACACACACACACACGCACACACACACACTCAGAGTCTGGTTTGTAGCACCTGCAAAAACATGCTATTTACATATTTGACAAGAATGCAGAGGCTCCTTTTGCCCCTGAAAAAAATCAAATTTCAAACACAACTTGACTGGTCATTTCTCCAAAAGACAACCATGAAGCTCCATCCATGTGAAATTAAAAAACAAAGTATTAATAGAAAGGTAATGACTGTCCTGTGTAGGTGACAGTGATATCCAATAGGCTAGGCACTCACGAGGCTGGCTGTGGCAAGTGTAAGTGAAAGCAACACGCACTGGCAGGAAGAACAGCAAACGCCGATGAAGGAAAGGGGTCTTTGCAGTGATGGGCGTTACCAAAGAGGGCGATGGCCAGAGGACACAAATGGGACGGGGAGGCAGCGCGTTGGGGGGGGGACGTGACACAGCTCGGGCCCGCCAGTGCCCCAACGGGGTCCTAGTAATACTTTGTGTTTTAATTTCACATTAATTTCCATATTGTATGAACGACTGGAAAAAACTTGAGCCCCTGCCCCTGTATAATCATGTGCATGTCTCTGTTCTAGCTCCAAGGTGAATCTTCACTGCTCATGTTCTCCTCAGAAGCAGTCACCTCACTCCCCTCAGGTTACTGTACACATGCACCAACTGCCTGCTTCAGGTTTGGATGGAGCTTCATGGTTGTCTTTTGGAGAAATGACCAGTCAAGTTGTGTTTGAAATTTGATTTTTTTCAGGGCAAAAGGAGCCTCTGCATTCTTGTCAAATATGTAAATAGCATGTTTTTGCAGGTGCTAAAAACCAGACTCTGAGTGTGTGTGTGTGTGTGTGTGTGTGTGTGTGTGTGTGTGTGTGTGTGTGTGTGTGTGTGCGTGTGTGTGTGTCTGTGTGTGCGTTCAAGTCACATGACATATTTAACCGGATGTAGCTGCAAGACGGAGCCTCGTTGACTCTCCGTTTCAACTTATCTCAAAAGTGAGGACCTCAACCTATATACCAGTTTTTAAATTGTGTTGATAGGCCAAATAAAACCAGAGTTATGATAAATTATGTCCGCGATACTTTTTTTCTTCTTATTTTGATCACGTTCGGCGCTCGATCGCGCTGTATGAGACAGGAAAACATAGCATGCAGACATTAGCGACAGGTCTTACAGGCGGAAAAGGCTTGCCAAAAGAAAAAAAAAACACACCACAACATCTCTCCTATTGGTGGAAAACTTCACCACAACAACCAATCCAAAATTATATGGTGACTGACTGACAAGGGGCGGGCGCTTACGTTCTTCCTGCAACATTTGAAGAGAGGGAGGGACTCTCAGCAGGGATGCAGTCTGGGACACGTAGTTGCAAACCTAGCGACTTTGTTGTTAGATTCAATGACTTTTCAGACCCCCTAACGACTTTTTTTTAGAAAGAAAGGGACTTTTATCGACTTCTTCTGGAGTTTAGAGACTCTGACATGAAGCAGGCTTTCCTTACTGAGGAGTTAGCAACGCTGCTAAGGGTGCAGAGCCACACATGCGCTCAGAGCTCTGCATGGGAGACTGAAGCTGACAGAGCTGCAGCAGTTAGCAGGTTTCACCCTCAGAGACCACCAGGGGTTCATGTTGAGGCATTTTAATTTTTTTTTTTTGTGCCATAGACACTGTCAGCACAATCTGCAGTTACACTAACAAAAATGCTGCAAAAAACAAAGAATTATGGAAAAATTACACATGGACTGACATAGAGGAGGATCTACACAAGTTTTTTACATCATGTTTTACATCATGCATCATTTACATCATGTTTTTTTGTAGTGGCATAAATAAAAAGTGACATTTGTGAGACTATACAGTGTTTTGTAAATAATTTTACAAAGAACGCCTGGGCCATTGCCTGCATTTTGATGTAAATAGAGGTAAATCACTATGTTCTTTGTTAAAAATTTGCATATGTTTTGAAGTTTACAATTTTAATTTGAAGTTTAAGTTTTAAAAACAGTTCATCACACATATTTGTGGTTTAATTTCACATTAATTTCCATATTGTATAAATGACTGGAAAAAACTTGAGCCCCTGCCCCTGTATAATCATGTGCACGTCCCTGTTCTAGCTCCAAGGTGAATCTTCACTGCTCATGTTCTCCTCAGAAATAGTCACCTCACTCCCCTCAGGTTACTGTACACATGCACCAACTATCTGCTTCAGGTTTGAAATGGAGCTTCATGGTTGTCTTTTGGAGAAATGAACAGTCAAGTTGTGTTTGAAATTTGATTTTTTTCAGGGGCAAAAGGAAGCCTCTAAATTCTTGTCAAATATGTAAACAGCATGTTTTTGCAGGTGCTAAAAAACAGACTCTGAGTGTGTGTGTGTGTGTGTCTGCGTGTGTGTGTGTGTGTGTGTGTGTGTGTGTGTGTGTGTATGTTGGCGTGTGTGTATATGTGTGTGTATCCTGCAGTACTCTGTACTCCTGCAGTGGCCAAAAAGACTTTTAAGAATGTGGATTTTTGGGTCATCTTTGGCGCCCCCTAGAACTGCAGTACTCTGTACTCCTGCAGTGGCCAAAATGACTTTAAAGAATGTGGATTTTTGGGTCATCTTTGGCGCCCCCTAGAACGTAAACCGTGGGGTGCAGCGTCATGATTTTTACAACTTTGAATGGGCATGGGGTGTAGATTGCCCTGAGCAAATTTGGTATCGGTGGGACGAAAGCCTTAGGAGGAGATAGCCACATTCCAATGTGTGCGAATCGGCAAAAAATGCAAAATAGCCCTTTAACCGTACATTTGACAGATACGCGCTCTTTGACTTTTTCGTAGATCTTATTGAGATACACATGATTGTCAATTTTTGTGTCAATATGACAAAGCGTTCAGGCGTGACACTCAACAATGTGTATTTTCATGTAAGGGGACAAGAAAAAATGGACTTTTTTCTCCTACCATGGGGGGGCGCTCTTTTGGGGAGTAAAAATTCCTTCACAAATGTGTTGATGGCTGGACATTGCATCATCCTAGAAAACTTGGAGGCCAGTGAGGACAAAAATAAAAAGTTATAAGACTTTTAAAAATGTGGATTTTTGGGTTATCTTTGGCGCCCCCTAGAACGTAAACCGTAGGGTGCAGCGTCATGATTTGAATAACTTTTAATGGCCATGGGGTGTAATTTGGCCTGAGCAAATGTGGTGCCGGTGGAACGAAAGCCTTCGGAGGAGTTAGCGAAATTCCAATGTGTGCGAATCGGCAAAAAATGCGGAATAACCCTTTAACCGTACATTAGACAGATACGCGCGCATGGACTTTTTTGTAGATCTTATTGAGATACATGTGTGTGTCAATTTTTGTGTCATTTTGACAAAGCGTACAGGCGTGACACTCAACAATGTGTATTTTCACCTTAGGGGACAAGAAAAAATGGACTTTTTTCTCCTGCCATGGGGGGGCGCTCTTTTGGGGAGTAAAAATTCCTTCACAAATGTGTTGATGGCTGGACATTGCATCATCCTAGAAAACTTGGAGGCCAGTGAGGGCAAAAATAAAAAGTTATAAGACTTTTAAAAATGTGGATTTTAGGGTTATCTTTGGCGCCCCCTAGAACCTAAACCGTGGGGTGCAGCGTCATGATTTGAATAACTTTTAATGGCCATGGGGTGTAGATTGGCCTGAGCAAATGTGGTGCCGGTGGAACGAAAGCCTTCGGAGGAGTTAGCGAAATTCCAATGTGTGCGGATCGGCAAAAAATGCGAAATAACCCTTTAACCGTACATTTGACAGATACGCCCGCACTGACTTTTTTGTAGATCTTATTGAGATACATGTGTGTGTCAATTTTTGTGTCATTTTGACAAAGCGTACAGGCGTGACAGTCAATAGTGTGAATTTTCACCTTAGGGGGCGCTATGGAGCCATTTTGCATTTTCTTGTTTGGGCGACTTCGGAATATCGAATTTTTCACCAGGCCCGGTCGTCCTGCCAAATTTCCTGAGTTTTCGCCAGTGGGAAGTGGGCCATTTTCCAGTTCAAAGGGGAGGAAAAAGAAGAAAGAAAGAAAGAACTAGGGCCCCGTTGGGGCACTGGCGGGCCCGAGCCGTGTCGCGCCGCCCCCAGCGCGACCGCCTACCCCTCCCGATCGCGTCACACTCAAGGTCCAAAGATGGTGTGCGCACTTGTCTGTGGTCATTTACCATTATAATGAATGGGAGGCGCAGTTTCTACCAAAACGCTCGCTGCAGACAAACTCCATGTCCTTTTTGAAAAAATTCTGGACCAGGAGTGAGGGCACAAACACAGCTAGTATATATCCAAATGGCAAGTTGCTCCTCCTTTCGGTTTTGCAGAGAGAGCGATGCGTTTGAGCCATTGAGCGATGGGCAGGAAAAACTTGACTTTTTCCCCTGCCATGGGGGGGCGCTCTTATGGGGAGAAAAAATTCCTTCACAAATGTGTTGATGACTGAACATTGCATCATCCTAGAAAACTTGGAGGCCAGTGAGGACAAAAATAAAGTTATAAGACTTTTAAAAATGTGGATATTTGGGTCCTCTTTGGCGCCCCCTAGAACGTAAACCGTGGGGTGCAGCATCATGATTTTTACAACTTTGAATGGCCATGGGGTGAAGTTTGGCCTGACGGATTTGGTGTCAGTAGAACGAAAGCCTTAGGAGGAGTTAGCCACATTCCAATGTGTGCGAATCGGCAAAAAATGCGAAATAGCCCTTTACCGTACATTTTACAGATACGCGCGCATTGACTTTTTCGTAGATCTTATTGAGATACATGTGTGTGTCAATTTTTGTGTCATTTTGCCAAAGCGTACAGGCGTGACACTAAACAATGTGTATTTTCACCTTAGGGGACAAGAAAAAATGGACTTTTTTCTCCTGCCATGGGGGGGCTCTTTTGGCGAGTAAAAATTCCTTCACAAATGTGTTAATTGCTGGACATTGCATCATCCTAGAGAACTTGGAGGCCAGTGAGGACAAAAATAAAAAGTTATAAGACTTTTAAGACTGTGGATTTTTGGGTTATCTTTGGCGCCCCCTAGAACCTAAACCGTGGGGTGCAGCGTCATGATTTTTACAACTTTGAATGGCCATGGGGTGTAGATTGGCCTGAGCAAATTTGGTGTCAGTGGAACGAAAGCCTTAGGAGGAGTTAGCCACATTCCAATGTGTGCGAATCGGCAAAAAATGCGAAATAGCCCTTTACCGTACATTTTACAGATACGCGCGCATTGACTTTTTTGTAGATCTTATTGAGATACATGTGTGTGTCAATTTTTGTGTCATTTTGCCAAAGCGTACAGGCGTGACACTAAACAATGTGTATTTTCACCTTAGGGGACAAGAAAAAATGGACTTTTTTCTCCTGCCATGGGGGGGCTCTTTTGGCGAGTAAAAATTCCTTCACAAATGTGTTAATTGCTGGACATTGCATCATCCTAGAGAACTTGGAGGCCAGTGAGGACAAAAATAAAAAGTTATAAGACTTTTAAGACTGTGGATTTTTGGGTTATCTTTGGCGCCCCCTAGAACCTAAACCATAGGGTGCAGCATCATGATTTGTACAACTTTGAATGGCCATGGGGTGTAGATTGGCCTGAGCAAATTTGGTGCCGGTGGAACAAAAGCCTTCGGAGGAGTTAGCAAAATTCCAATGTGTGCGGATCTGCAAAAAATGCGAAATAACCCTTTAACCGTACATTTGACAGATACGCCCGCACTGACTTTTTTGTAGATCTTATTGAGATACATGTGTGTGTCAATTTTTGTGTCAATATGACAAAGCGTACAGGCGTGACAGTCAATAGTGTGAATTTTCACCTTAGGGGGCGCTATGGAGCCATTTTGCATTTTATTGTTTGGGCGACTTCAGAATATCGAATTTTTCACCAGGCCCGGTCGTCCTGCCAAATTTCCTGAGTTTTCGCCAGTGGGAAGTGGGCCATTTTCCAGTTTAAAGCGGAGGAAAAATAATAACTAGGGCCCCGTTGGGGCACTGGCGGGCCCGAGCCGTGTCACGCCGCCCCCAGCGCGACCGCCTCCCCCACCCGATCGCGTCACACTCAAGGTCCAAAGATGGTGTGCGCACTTGTTTGTGGTCATTTACCATTATAATGAACGGGAGGCGCAGTTTCTACCAAAACGCTCGCTGCAGAAAAACTCCATGTCCTATTTGAAAAAAGTCTGGACCATGAGTGAGGGCACAAACACAGCTAAGATATATCCAAATGGCAAGTTGCTCCTCCTTTCGCTTTTGCCGAGAGAGCAGTGCGTTTGAGCCATTGAATGATGAACAGGAAAAACTTGACTTTATTCTCCTGCCATGGGGGGGCGCTCTTTTGGAGAGAAAAAACTCCTTCACAAATGTGTTGATGGCTGGACATTGCATCATCCTAGAAAACATGGAGGCCAGTGAGGACAAAAATAAAAAGTTATAAGACTTTTAAATATGTGGATTTTAGGGTTATATTTGGCGCCCCCTAGAACCTAAACCGTGGGGTGCAGCGTCATGATTTGAATAACTTTTAATGGCCATGGGGTGTAGATTGGCCTGAGCAAATGTTGTGCCAGTGGCACGAAAGCCTTCGGAGGAATTAGCGAAATTCCAATGTGTGCGAATCTGCAAAAAATGCGAAATAACCCTTTAACCGTACATTTTACAGATACGTGGCCATTGACTTTTTCGAAGATCTTATGTAAATACACGTGTATGTAAAATTTTGTGTCAATACGACAAAACATACAGGCGTAGCACTCAACAATGTGTATTTTCACCTTAGTGGACAAGAAAAAATTGACTTTTTTCTCCTGCCATGGGGGGGCGCTCTTTTGCCGAGTAAAAATTCCTTCACAAATGTGTTGATGGCTGGACATTGCATCATCCTAGAAAACTTGGAGGCCAGTGGGGACAAAAATAAAAAGTTATAAGACTTTTAAATATGTGGATTTTACGGTTATCTTTGGCTCCCCCTAGAACCTAAACCGTGGGGTGCAGCGTCATGATTTGAATAACTTTTAATGGCCATGGGGTGTAGATTGGCCTGAGCAAATGTGGTGCCGGTGGAACGAAAGCCTTCGGAGGAGTTAGCGAAATTCCAATGTGTGCGGATCGGCAAAAAATGCGGAATAACCCTTTAACCGTACATTTGACAGATACGCGCGCATTGACTTTTTCGTAGATCTTATTGAGATACATGTATGTGTCAATTTTTGTGTCATTTTGCCAAAGCGTACAGGTGTTACACTCAACAATGTGTATTTTCACCTTAGGGGACAAGAAAAAATGGACTTTTTTCTCCTGCCATGGGGGGGCGCTCTTTTGGGGAGTAAAAATTCCTTCACAAATGTGTTGATGGCTGGACATTGCATCATCCTAGAAAACTTGGAGGCCAGTGAGGGCAAAAATAAAAAGTTATAAGACTTTTAAATATGTGGATCTTAGGGTTATCTTTGGCGCCCCCTAGAACCTAAACCGTGGGGTGCAGCGTCATGATTTGAATAACTTTTAATGGCCATGGGGTGTAGATTGGCCTGAGCAAATGTGGTGCCGGTGGAACGAAAGCCTTCGGAGGAGTTAGCGAAATTCCAATGTGTGCGGATCGGCAAAAAATGCGAAATAACCCTTTAACCGTACATTTGACAGATACGCCCGCACTGACTTTTTTGTAGATCTTATTGAGATACATGTGTGTGTCAATTTTTGTGTCATTTTGACAAAGCGTACAGGCGTGACAGTCAATAGTGTGAATTTTCACCTTAGGGGGCGCTATGGAGCCATTTTGCATTTTCTTGTTTGGGCGACTTCGGAATATCAAATTTTTCACCAGGCCCGGTCGTCCTGCCAAATTTCATGAGTTTTCGCCAGTGGGAAGTGGGCCATTTTCCAGTTCAAAGGGGAGGAAAAATAATAATAATAATAATAATAACAAAAGAAGGAAACTACAGGAACAAGAGGGCTCTCGCAGCTGCTTAGCAGCTACGCTCGGGCCCTAAAGAAACAAAGAAAAACCCCTTGGGGAATAATAGGGCTCTCGCAGCTGCTTAGCAGCTACGCTCGGGCCCTAAAGAAGAAGAAAGAAGAATCCATCAGGAATAATAGGGCTCTCGCAGCTGCTTAGCAGCTACGCTCGGGCCCTAAAGAAACAAAGAAAAACCACTTGGGGAATAATAGGGCTCTCGCAGCTGCTTAGCAGCTACGCTCGGGCCCTAAAGAAAGAAACAAAGAAAAACCACTTGGGGAATAATAGGGCCTACGCCCGGCTGCTCTGCAGCTGGCTCGGGCCCTAAAGAAGGAAACTACAGGAACAAGAGGGCTCTCGCAGCTGCTTAGCAGCTACGCTCGGGCCCTAAAAAAAGCATAATCACTTGGATAAAAGAGAAGTAACAAGCAGAGAAGTGCAATGTGGCGAAATAAGAGTTGTGTTTCATCTTTATAAAAATACTCAAGTACATGTTAAAAGTATTGTGCATTAAAGTTAAACATAAAAGTACAATTTATATTTTTTTAAAAATATACCCAACTAAATGTAACGGAGTAAATCAAAATACACACCTCTGATGATGGCCTGAACACCCGAGCACGCCACACACCATGGGTGCTAATCTGTGTTAGCAGCTTAGCTTCCTACTTTATATTTTTTAAAATATGCACATCAATTCTTGAGCAAAGTGTCTCTTACAGTAATCTAGAGTGAATTTCCTATCAGCCACTTCGAATCCACTCCAAATGACTCTCCTGCCACCTCAGCATTGAGTGTTTCAGTGCGTGCAAACTTTATCTATAGGCTCTGAAGCAACAGAGTGGGGGTGTGGTCTGAGGAAATATTTTTCTAATAAATCATAAAGGATCTTTAAAAATCAGCATGCAGTGAAGTGAGGAGTATTTCTTTTTTCATTCTTGCAAGTACCTGAAGTACACACAGCTTGACTGCTAATGGCTCAGCGGTAAATCACATCTCACACCATGGGGCTGACTCTAGATTATCTTGAAGTGCTTGGTTATTTGTCTTGTGCTGCTAAAGCCAATCCATAAACCACACACATAGGTTATTGCTAAAACCTCCACTCCACGGCTTTAAAAAGCGTTGACCTTCACTGTTCAGCCAGCTTTAACTTGGAGTGAGAGGAGATAACCCGAGCTTTTGAGAGGTGCTACAGCGCTGCAAAGAAGAGACAAGCATTTTTTTTTGTTTGTTTGTTTTGTTTTTGTCGTAGTCTGGTACACGGGACTTGTAGGACACAACAGTACAGCAACTAAGCAAATGAATACATACATCTGGAACAATGATCATTTATAAATGAAGGTTTACATACAGAAAGGAGAGCTACAAGATAGTGATGGGCATGGCAGTTCTTTTAGATGTACTGAATCACTAGAATCAGTTCATTAAAAAGATTCGTTTGAAAGATTTGTTCACCGAATCATTCAGCACTTGGCGGGAGGAGCCTGTGACTCCAACTTTCTGAACTGATACACAGCTGAACAGTTCAAGATTCAGTTAAAATCATATTCTCCCTCTGCCACTCCTTTCAAGAGCTTGCTACAGCTGGTGATTCTCACTCTCTTCTCATTACTTCCAGCCTAACATTTTTTTTTTTTTTTTAAGTGGGAACTAAATCTGTAAAAACAACAGGTAACAATGGTCACCATGAAAGTGTGAGCGGTACCTGGCTCGTCTGGCAATGCTACATGCCATATCAGCTGCACTGCTGACAGCTCAACTGCAGTGAGAAATGAACGAACCACTTGAGGAAGTGATTCGGTTCAGTACGTTCACTGAAAAGATTTGGTTCTTTTGAACGAATCATTCGCGAATGACACAACTCTATTATAGGAACCCTGACACAGTGGCAGAAGGAGCCAGAAGTCAACAGCCGAGCCAATAGTCCAGTACAGTCAACAATCAATCTGAGCACAGAGCTGGACACATGAGGACATTAATGTCCTTGTTAAATCTCTCCACTACTCAGTTACGCACACAAACAAACATACTAACAGAAAGAGAAACAGGTAACCAAGATTACCAGAGGTGCCAGCCAAAAGCTCTGAGAGCTGCTGCCAAGTTAATCAACATGGTCCAGGAGCAAACCAGAGGGCTCCACTCACCAAGAGCAGGTGGCAAGTCAGACAGCCAGACAAACAAACAGACAGACAAACAAAACCTCCCATGTGTTCTTGTGGCTCTGTTGTGGTTTCCACCATGTCTTTTAGTTATTGGATTGTGTCACAACAAAGCCTGGCACACACAGTAATAAATTTTGAAAACCTGAACATCTTTGGAAAGTCTCAGCGGCCTCACACATGATTAAAAATGGTGACAGATTTGACAGTTTGCTCCTTCAGGATGTGATGTGCAACGACATGGTGAACATAGCGGACCACGCACGTATCAATTCTTTTTACTAACTCTTAAAACTGGTAATCTTGTAATATCACTCACTGTCATCGAAGCTTAGAAGTAAACAAGGGAAGCTATTTGGTATTAGCCTCCTGGTTGCAGTAGGATTTCTTTTCAATGCTGCCTTTTGTTATATGTTTGTGGTATACACTAACAGTATGCCATTGCTATGTATCAACAAGTAAGCTCTGCATGCTGACATTTGTCTCAAATTACACTTTCTTCTTACTTTTTTTGCCATGGCTGCATTTGTTGTGGTTCCTTCTTTAGTCATCTTACTTGCAGATGGGTATGGTTTTGCCCTACATGACAATGGAAAGAGTGAATGCCCAGCTACCTTGGGGGAATCCCCGCACAAGGATTTCTGATCATAAATATTGATCATGTTTAATATCTGTGTCAAGTCTGGACAGCTCTGATCATCTTCCATGCAGATTAGAGGGAAGACTCAGACACAACAAGATAATCCAAATTAATAACTTTCAGAACCATCAGACAGTAGGCCTTTGCTGACTTCAATCAGAGGGGGTAAATCGGCTCCAAGTCAGCATGATTGTCTTGGAGTGTGTGCCCTGCTTAAGCCTTTTGTTATTTCTCCTTTAAAATCTGCTCCTGGGTCAGGTGCGGCAACAAAATGATTAATTTAAAACAATTTTATGCATTAAAAAAAGGATCTCCAAAGTATGACCTCTGGCTGACTCTTCCTTTGGTGTAGAGAGCGAACAACTAAACTTATTACTTTGTTCCTTTTCTATGGAAAACAGAAAAACAACAATTTATATGGAAATTACACCCAAATCCTATATTCTTTTCAACAATAGGAGGAACTTTGGCTTAATAAGTGTATTTTTTTTTTCTCTTGGAAAGTGTTGCACTGAAACAAACTAAGTCTAATGTTGCTAAAAGCCAAGGTTCACTAAGGTATTTATACAATAAGCCATTTTATTCATGATCCTCTATCTGTGTCAAATTATCAGCATCTGTCTGAATAACACAAAGATAGAAACTGAAGTTTAACCCTCGGTATCATTTAAAATATATTACACTGGTTTTGGAATCATTGCATTTGCTCCCTGTGTGGTTTAGGATCGATTTTAAGGTTCTTTTACTTGTTTTTAAATGTATCAATGGGTCTCTGGCCTTCTTATCTCTCAGAACTGCTTTTAGGAACCTCCTCTGGCAACAGGCTCTTAGTCATTCCCAAGTCAGGACACACACTCACAGGGAGGCGTCTGTCCAGTATCACAACCCTCATCTTTGCAGCCTGCCAGAGGACCTCAGGGTTGCAGAGGACGTTTATGTTTCCAAGAGTGGGCTCAAGGCCCACCTCTTTAGCCTAGCTGTTGATTAATATGTATTTATTTGATCTTCATTTATGCTGGTTGCTTAGGTTTCTTATTCCATATTTATCTTTGCCTACCTACATTATTTTAAAGTCTGTGTTTTATTCATATTTTAGTTTTTTTAACTTATTTTTATCCTTTAATAATCTTTAGGACCCATAGTGTTTCCTCTTGGGGAGCCCTCTGTGGTCTGGGGGCCTGTCTCGTGGATTCCTGGTGGAGGTTGGTGGCTGCTCCAGCTGTCCTCTGGGCCATGTGTCAGTGTCCTGTGGCTGTGGGCGGTAAGGCAGTTGTGGGGGTAGGCTCATTGGGGGGAAGGGCATGTGAGATTGTTTTTAATGGACAGCAGGTAAATTTGTGTGACAACTTTTTGTATGATAAGTGCTACATAAATAAAGTCTGGTTATCCCTAGAACACTAACGCCAGGTGATTTTCACCCGACCAAATATGTTTACGTGATTTTCATTATGTTGCGTTTGTCTGAGTATCATGTGTCCCTGGGTAGCTTCAGCATTGCCTTTGACATCTTTAAAGGCATATTTGTTTCCCTGATCCAAAACCTGCTTTTTCCTACAGGTACATGTTCAGGTGATTTTCACCCGGCAAGAGTGATAGAGGGTAAAGTAGGTTTAGGTGGATTTGAAAGCTGCATGTAGGGAAAAAAGGTCAGTAAGAGTGGTCCTGGAATTTGCGTGCTATCTTTATTTAGCGCAGTGGTTATGAATAACTAGAACAAAGTAGTGTTTTTCAAGAGAATTTATATGGTGATAAGAAATATTGTAGTCAGCTGGTCATTTTTACTTACTCAAAATCTGCCATATTTTGGTTCTCTCCCCTGCAGCTTTTATTGTGCCAAGGACCCTGAGTGGGAAGACTCACATGCTCCAGGAATGGGTGGAAAAGGAACTAAGTTTACTCATATATATATATATATATATATATGTGAATATTTTTGTTCATGAATGCCTATTTTCAGTTATTATGTTGCATTTTTTATAGTCCCCTAATGGTACATTGTTTTGGGTAAAAATCCCCCAGCGATAGTGATAGAGTTACCAATTTTAGCAATAGTGTTCTAGGGTTAATTGATTGATTGACTGAGTAACACAAAGTTTCTATATCATTATGAGCTGCTTTTTAGTCCTGCATTAGAAAAAAAATGATGCTGACAATAGTGTCTTCTACTCACTTACATTCTCCTTCATTTTAGGGTCAGGGTTCTCTTTTTTTGGCAGATCCTGGGGAATCACTTTGATCCCCACAAATCAAAGCTGCACACACAGCCTGTGGGAGCTGTAATACATGAGTGAAAAACACTGGCCATTAGTAGCCCTCTGAAGCACTGCCTGTTTATCATCTTGTGTAACCAGCAAAAATGCTAAGATCAAGTATTTATATCCTTCAGTGAGGCATTTTTCAATCAATCCCTGTGAACGTTTGCCCTTCTCAGATTGTCACCAGTGAAGGAAAACTATGGAGCTCTGCTTCAGGAGCTGTCCAGTGCTGAAACTGCATAAAGAGCCCACAGGGAGCCTTTCTTTTTCTGAGCATTAACTCAGACAGGAAAACGCCAACATAATGGCAAACTAAACAGCTGTGAAGTGCTTGCTTCTCCTCCAGGGTGTTTTTTGAAGTGACTGATAGAGACATAGTCCCAACTCTTGTCTAATGAGAGGATGCATCACAACCAGCTGTAAGACAAAGGAGAAACCGAAAGTAAAGGTATCTGCACTTAAACCTATCAAATCCACAATCCCTCCTTCAATCAGTGGAAGATACCAAAATGTGCCTGGGTCATTAAATCTGCAGACAGAAACTGTTACCAGCTGTCATGATTTATTCATGGTATTTATATAGGAGAATTGCCTCCTTTAAATAAAACATTTGGTGTGAGAGGGGTGCTGGGGGAAAGAAAGGGTTTTAATGACTGTTCAAGATCTGCAGCTGGAAGGACTGGATTAAAATACTTTTCCTCTGCCTTGGGGCCTCTTGGGCTCAGTCTGCTCTGAGACTGGCCATTAATGGCTCATCTGAGCTGCTCATTTGCTTTGCTCTTGATGGCTGATTTAACATGGTTGATGCCAGACCTTTATGTCTCGAGTCAAGGTAAAGCTAGCTGCACATTTAGGCTATGCCCAACTTGCTTATTGGTAACAGGATGGAGATGTGGAGTGACATGGAACTATTGATCAGGTAGAATGTTTTCTGATAGGCCAAGGTGTGGTCTTCATGAGGGCATCGAAACAACCATTTTACTGTGGCTAGCTGCTCTGAAAGAGTCACTATTTGCTTACTTTTATTGTAAATGAACCTGAATGGACTGGGCAGCACAAATCACATCATTTCACCAGCATTCATACAAAAACAATAGATTTATATTTTATTTTATTTTATATTTTATTTTATTCTATTTACTTTGCTGCCTTGTTGGATCAAGATTTTCTACATCTATTAAGTAATTTCTCTCTGCAGTAGTCCTCTAGGATTAAACCAGCGTCTTCTATCACTAAAGCTAAAAAAGGGGCATCTGTGTGAACCAGAGAAAACAATCCAACAACGCTCAGTGTGTTTACATGTACAGCTTAATCGGACTAAGCTCATAATTCTTTTGTTTTGTTGAATCGGACTTCTCTCCTTGTCTGCGTAAACATGCAGCTGAGGAAATTAAACTATTGATGTTAATATGTCCTTCTCCCCAAAACTAGGGGGTGATTTGGATCTTTTCAGCGGCGCTGTTTCCGACCCCATACAACTGTCAACAACATCATCAGGTCCGTGCCAGACATCAGAAGTGGCTACAACTGCTGCTGGGCATTTTCAACAGCGTTGTTTTTGTTGTAGGTGATGTACACATGGCTGGTCCGTGCATATAGGCGAACAAGGAAGCTGATTAGAGCGGCAAATTGCAGGGGCGACACTGGCGGGGGGGAAAATATGAAGGAAAAAAAAAAGGTGGTGGCTGGCAGACATAATGTGTGCAACAAGGCCCGCCGTGTTCATTTCTGAAAGGTAAGAAGCCCAGTACCTTTTTTATTTGCTGTGATTGGTTACAGGTTGGGTTGTTGTTGTTGTGTTTGAGTTTCTGACTGCTGTGCTGCTGCACACATTTTGTTTTGTGCCTGCCTGGTGGGTGTGCTTAAGTTGTGTATAGGGTTATACACACAACGGCTGTGCTGTATTTCCTCCCCTGACTGTGCGTGTGTTTTTGGTTTAACAAATAGCCTACACTTATTATTCAGCTGTGGTTCACTCCACAGTGATTGGTATTAAATTCAGCACAATGGACAGCGGCAGCGTTGTGTGCGTGCGTGTGTGTGTGTGTGTGTGTGTGTGTGTGTGTGTGTGTGTGTGTGTGTGTGTATGGCTGAAGCAGGCAAGCAGCTTTAGCGTAACAATGATTGAGCTACATGCTCTCTTTTTTGTCATTTTCGGTCTGTGTGTGTGTTTTACTGTTGCTGTGCTGCTGTTTTTTTCGTCTGTTCGTGCACCTGACCGTGATCTTAAAGACTGCCAGTGTTAGCTGTACTGCGCGTGTATGATCAATAAAATAAATACTTTGGAGCAGGGGCAGACTGGAGGCGAAAAGTGGACCAGCCCCGGCCGGGGCTCAGGGGCGGCTCCAACGGAGGTTGACTAGAGCGGCACTCATTGCTCAGCTGGCCCTGGATGTACACATTACTTTCTCCGCAGATGAGGTGCATGCTACTCCTCTTTTCTGGTGTTTTTGATCTGGGGTTACGGGGGCGTGGCGCATTCGCACATGCATTTCCCAATCATACTCCGACTACGCTGGTTACATGGTCAAGAAAATCAAATTCCAATTGCATTATCTGGTTGTCTTAACCGGAGATCTACAACTCCAATTGGAGTTCTCAAACTCCGATTATGGTCGGACTAAAGTGTTTACATGCACTTCCGTTGTGCAGTCTTAATCAAAGTAAGGCAATTATTCGGTTTTCTCGAGTGTCATGTAAATGTAGTGACTGACATTCCAGCAAAAATCAAATCACCCAATTATATATACCTCTGGTTTCAATGTAGAATTACAAGGATTAAAGTCAGATTAAGGCAACAACTGAATTGAATGTAACAGGATCAAAGCTAATTGCAGCAAACTACAGGATTTGTATAGAAGGGTCTTCTCAAGCATCTATATCCAGCTAGATCCTCTGTAATGATACTGTGCAGCTGTTTGGCTGCTTTCCCTTTCTTTCATCACAAGTCAGGGTAGCTCCAATTGTTCTGATCTTGGCAGATGGGCCACTTGTCTGAATATTCTTATCTTTGCTGAATGACTGTAGGGATTTAGTTTCCTGTTTACTTGCTTGGACACTGCTCAAGTGCAAAATTGAAATCCTGCCCATTAAGACTTCTACAAGTGTGTGCACCAAGCTGAGCACAGACAGACAAAAAGGACAATTTATTGAAATATGTGCAACACAACCCCAAGGGAAGAGCAAATATTCTCAAAACCTTAACAGTCTTTCATTTTTCTTTCTGTTTTTGCTCTGCCCACAGTCGGAATAGAGCCACTAATAAGAAGAAGCAGTAAACCTCTCCTGATGCACTGCTCTTGCATTGTAAAGCTTATAACACAGAAATTGTGAAAACAGGGACAGTGAATGGACAAAAGCTAAAAAAAGGATCTATTTCTCTGAGAACAATGCCATTAAAACAGCAGAGTCTGCAATCCAGAGCAAGAGACGAAAGTCAAGAGACTGGTGTGAGAAGACAAAGACAGAGAGACAAATAAAATACATGGTTTGATATAAATCTGTGTCCAAGAGGCAGAAAAATAAAAGTCTGCAAAATTACTTGAAAAGCAATTTATTGAAGAGCCAGTTCCTGTTAGCCTAACAGGAGAAGGGGGTGCTTGAAGTACACCAATGATATTCAAGGACTTTACATAGAAATGAGCAGCAGTTCACACACATATACACATAAAAGCATGCAGATGTATGCGCAGCCAGTGAGAGGCAACATTTTATCTGCAGACAGTCAAAGAATAAGAATAAGTTAGATGCTGCACCGCATCAGCTAGAAACAGAAGCTCCTGATCCGTTAAACAGTTTGTCTGCTGGGACCAGCTTGGCCACAGTCACTGAGAAGTGTTCACACCTAACACCACAGTCAAATACAGATCACATATTTTACACTGGGATGGATTAAGTGTCAGAGGAAAGGACAAACAGTGGGGCAAAAAAGTATTTGGCAGCCACCGATTCTGCAAGTTGTCCCACTTAAAAAGATATGAGAGGTCTGTGATGTTCATCATAGGAACACTTCAAATGTGAGAGACACAGTGTAAAAAAAAAATCCAGGAAATCACATTTCATGATTTTTAAAGTATTTATTTGTATAATGGTGCAGAAAATAAATGGCAAATAAATAGTTTATTAATGTAAGTTAATAGTTACTTTACCGTTTACAAGCAATTAAACTATGATTAATAATTTTCATTAAATTATTAATGGACTGTTTATTAAAGGTTTAGTAAATGTAAAACATCTAGATTAAAATTTGTGTCAGTAGCACTTTGTAAATGATTAAGAAGGGGTTTATAAACTGCCTATAAACATTACTAAGATGGTTATTCTAAATTTAGGGTTAGGGTTTGGGTTAGGTTTTTAAAATTGTAAAATTTACAATTTATTAATGGTCTATATATCATTTTTAAATCATGACTATTAATAAACTATCTGCTTACCATTTATAAATGGTATATTTACCATTTATAAGTTATGGTTATTGTAAAGTGTTACTTTTTTCTTTTTTTTTCTTTTTTTTTTTTGTATTTTTGTAATTTAATGTCTGTAACAGCACTACGAGGAAATGTTTGAAAAGCCCATTCACCAAAATGAGTTGGCATACAGACTAATTAGGGTGTGACAAAGGAAAAAAAAATGTTTTGCTGACAGCATGTTTACTGTGATGGATTACCTCAGTCTGAAATTTACACTACATGCTGCAATTAAGAGAGACCACTGACTGGAAAGAAGGAAATCAATGTTATGGTTCAGGAAACGCCCAGCAGTACTGTTAAGTGGATACTGTTTGCTGTTTATACCCTGAAATATTCAGGATCATTTGGAGGACGCTTGAATGGATCAGTTTAAACTTTTATGAAATTTAACCCCTAAAATATAGAAAGATTTTTAGAAAATTAAACAAGTCATCAGTAGAGAATCACTCTGACACCACACTCTCCATTGGAGCTGACTCTCTGTGTCTACAGTCAGTCAGCAGCTCTCCTCTGGCTCCTTTATAAATCAACATAATGAGGCATAAATCAGCACTAATCAGCATATGGGTTACAGTGAAATGACTCATGACATGCTGTATACCCCTAATTATCCACTTATACAGGGTGCCAGCAATCACAACCTTATCTCTCCTACTGCTTCTCTTCACCAGCTCATCATTGAAGGTGACCAGCAGTGCAATTTTTACTCTACAGATAACGGGTCAGTGATTGCCAGACTCACAATCCATTAGTATTTTACTGAAGTAGACTGATCCACAAATAGACCAATGACTAGAGCGAGGTACACAACAGGAGAGAGCTCTTAAAGCCTGGCAAATGACATGGTTGATTTCATATCATTTAAATTCATGTAACTTAGATTTTTTAAAATAAAAAGTGGGTGTTTTTTTTTTTTTTTTAGCCTTTGTCCCTCACAAGTTGACACCTTTCTCCGCTTCCATGCTTTGTTTCTTCCTCTGGTAACACTTTATTTGATGCCTATCTCTATATTGCATTATAAATATATGTATAATGTGTTATAATCACATTATAGCACTGTATAACCATAGTTATAAACACTCATAAATTATTTTAATGCTTTATAGCAATAATCATAACACATTATAAAGCATTTTATCATGATTTAGAAGGGGAGGTATTATAATGTGTTTTAACCCTTAACAACAGTTGCATTGCATTATCTATGTGGGCATTGTCAGTGAGTTGTTAACAGTTAAAACACCTTATAGTACCTGACCTTGTAAGTCATGATAAAATGCTTTATAATGTGTTATGATCATTGTTATCATCATTTATGGGTGTTTATGACTATAGTTATACAGTGCTATTACGTGGTTATAACGCATTATATATTTATAATGCGTTATAGAGACAGGCGTCAAATAAAGTGTTACCCTTCTTATTCCTCCACAGAGAGTTTAGTGAGGATGGGCACAGATGGTTATTTTCAATCACCGATCACAGAGCAGTTCTGTTTGTGCTGTTTGGCTACTGGACTGTAAACACACAACTTCAAAGTTGCCCAGCAGGGATCTGTCTGCTGAAGTGTTTACAAAAACCTTTCTCCGCTTGTCTATTCTACATAATAGGACCTCCAAACTTGGCTTACCATCCAGCCCCCGGTTGTGTGTTTTTTTTGTTTTTGTTTTTTTTAGATAGACTAGCAGAGAACAAATTGATAAAAAGGGCAAAAAAAGAGTGGATATTTTTCACTCTAATAGCCTGATGTCCAGCTACAGGGTCCCATATTTAGCTGGAAGTGGGAGGCAGATAACTCTGCTCGTTCATCCATTAACTTTAGGCAATGATTAGCTTGTTCATACCACTGAACTCCCCTATTCTTGCATTAATACTTTCCTCTTACTACAATAGTTCCAATGAAATCATTGCATATTGAAACTCACAGGCCAGGGCGACAGTGCTCTGATTTTTATTTGACTTTTATACTGAATTATAATTATGTCAAAAATTTGTCATTTAGCAATCTCACAGTTTGATATCTTATTATGTGTTCATGCTAGCATAAGTAGAGAGCCTATAAAGGTGTTTATTAAGACCTTTATACAAATAATGGACAGAGCTGAGCAGCAGTTGTGTCCATATGGCTGCCTCCAGCTCCTCCTCCTCTAATTATCTCTACTGTGAATAAATATCAGGACTCAGGCACTCAGAGGGGAGGGGCTGAAGGATAGATATATGTCCTTGTGTTTAACACCCTAGAGATGGTTTAATGCCAGCGTGGAGATGTAACTATTCAACCACCATCTTACAGAAACATTTGAACTGTTACCTGAATATTAATGAATTAAAGTGAAACATTATGTCTAATTATAACTTGATGTAATATTATATTGCTCAACTGTAGTTTATAGGAACATCTTTGTTGTATTTTATATCGTTGTGCTTTTTGTACATATTGTTTGTTGTGTAAATTGTGTGTGACATTAAAGTATTACCTTCAAATACACACAGTTTATCTCATGATTTTTTTTTTTCACTCAGCTAATTGTCAGCGTGACATCCTGCTTTGAACCAACAGATTCCCTCACCATGTTACATTTGCCAAGTCTATGTATGTATTTCCCCCACTGGCCCCAGCAGTTCACACTACTGAGCCGCATTTGAAGTTAAAGATGGAGACTCTTTCGAGATGCTCTGAGGTGTGTGATGTTTGAAGAGGAAGTCATCAGAGAATGTAAAATCATTTTTTTGTCTTTTACTTTTCTTGCTGATTATCCTCTCTAACATACATAGACTCTACAAACACTACAGTGTAAGATTCATTGGGTATTATTAGTTCGGTGACCTTACCTTATTCACCATTTCTTCAACTCTCCTCTTTGGTACATTTTCTTCTTTATCAACTATCTACATCTACTCCCTGTTCAATATCCCTTCGCTGGGAGTTACAGCAGTTTATTGATATTTTATAGAGTTGGAAACTTATTTCTTCAGATAGAGAGAAATCGTGTTTCACCAGCAGACCTCAGTGCTACTTGACATTGATGTATGACCACTTTATCGTTCACTCCCTACCTTATTGAGTTTAGATTCCAGCACCTGCAGGTTAGCAGATCTAAAATGTAAATACATTAGGAAAATACAATTATCTTGAGTCAGAAATGTGGCAAAGGGGGAATCACACAGGGTAAAACTGCTTGAGACAGAAACGACTGACTGCTGTAGAGTGACCGTGACAGAACTTCAACACCATTGGAAGGATTTCCATGTGCGGTTTCAGTTTGTCAAGGACCACAGCACAGTCTCACAGCAAGAACAATGACTTTGTACTCTAAAGGGAAATACAGCAGGACTCTCGTTGTCTAAAGGGTTGCAGATTCTCACTATTAACATCCCTGGGAGTCATCAATTACGTAGAAATTAACAAATGGTGCTGGCAAAGTAGAAGTGTTGTGTTGTTTGCGAACGATTCGTTCAAAAGAGCTTAATCTTTTAAGTACATGTACTGAAAAGAATCCTCAAGTGATTCGTTCATTTCTCACTTCAGTTGAGCTGTCAGCAGGGCAGATGATATAGCACACAGCATTGCCAGGCGAGCAGCCGGCGAACGAGGGATCGCATGCACCCAACCTTAATCACTGGGTAAAGGAATCACACATTAAACTACACTCTCTGGAATCATTTTTGTGGGACAAAATTAGCTTTTTTTTTTTACTGCTAAATTGCCACCACAACATCTCGCATACAATAGGACACAGCATGTGACAAGTCGTGCATTAAACCCGCAGCATCCTGAGCACCCCGAGCAGACCTGATAAATAGCATACCATTGGACAGTACACTTAAAACATAATGACTTATAAACAAGTTCATTTTTACAAACCTGTTTGCCAAAGCAACACAGCCAAACACTCTCCTCTCCCGGTCCCAGAAGCTATTAATTGAACTGAATCCTGAACCGTTCAGCTGTGTATCAGTTCAGGAGGTAGGAGTCACAGGCTCCTCCCGCCAAGCACTGAATGATTCTGTGATTCGATGAACGAGTCTTTTAAATGAATCTTTTTAGTGATCCAATTCTAGTGATTCAGTCCATCTAAAAGTACTGCCATGCCCATCACTACAAAGTAGAGTGAAAGTATTTACAGACACTGCCAGAATATGCAAGGATGACAAAAATTACAGCCAGTTGGATGTAACCCAAGGATGAGAGACTTTATACATAAGCACACAGGTTGATAACAGTAAGAGAAAAGAAAAGCCCTCTCAGAGCTTGTAAATGGTTGCAGGACTGACTTTGAATTTAACATGATCAATTAACCTCACATTATTTAAATAATAAACACTGTTTACAAAACCAAACTACATTACAAAGCCTGCCAAGGAGATACAGACCTGTCATCTTTAGACCTTTTTTACAAGCAGCGATACAAAGTCTTATTAATCTTGTGCTGTAAGCTTTAGGAGTCGCTAATAAGTTCTACTTGGACATGCAGTTAACTAATCTGAGACATCTTTTGAATCCTTGCTTCTATACCAGCACTAATGCAAGCCTCACTGCATTCGTAACTAGGGTACAAAAAATCTCAGTCAACTGCTGTGATACCATTCAGGCACACAAAAGTGAATCCTACCGCCTGCTCGCTTGCATATTTATTACTATCTTTATGACAGGCATTTCAGATTCACAATATTTAATACTCTCTGGATTTAAAATGTGATCCTGATATGAACAGCCTCAAACTGAAGCACTTTCCTCTGCTTTAAAGGACTTGACAGAGACAAAGAGAGGGAGGGGATGGTGGTGACTGACTTTTTGATAATCTCAGTTTCAGTGGGACAAAAAGCTAGAGGCTGGTTTTCCAAAAGGCAAATTGAGTCTCTGAACAGTATGGCACCTGTCTGGGGAGGTTTATCTCAAATGAGGAGGTTGAGGGATCAGGATTTAAGCAGAGGATAGCATTATGCTGAAATGGTTGTCATTGGAATCCATTCAGAAAGTCTCAAAATTGGTTTGGAAACCCCCTCCTCCATGCACTCCTCAGATTTATGGCAGCAAAATCATGCCAATTTTTTATAAACCATTTGACACATTAGTCATCTGTTATTGGGATTTCTAAAGTTCTTATTGTTTGAAAGTGTCCAAAAAGTTCACAATTGAATTCCACGTAATGGTAAGCGATCTAAAAAACACTGAGTTTTTTTTTTACCTTTCAAAATGTCGTGATTTTGGAGATAAATGTTTTTTATCCCACAGCAGCAAAATGGGACACAAATGCACTGCCCACATGCATATACAACCCGAGCAAGGGCTTCCACAGCACCACCATGCAACATTTCTGACCTTAAAGTGGGTTTTAGTTGTGCTTTCTGCCGAGCAAAGGGAAAGCAATCACGCACTGAGTCCATTTTTGCACTCATAGAACATAATTTTCTCCTCACAGGCTGCAAAGTTGCTCTCACGAATAGATAAATTGTACATGCAAGTTTGAGAAAAGCTTGCAAGGGTTATGTGCAGGGCAGGCTTGCATGTGAATCTGTGTGACAGCCCCTCTTTCTCTGCCTACTGTCTTGTTCTCTTGTTTCAGACTCTCAGTCTGTTTGTTTTCTCCTGCTTGCAGGTATCTGGAGTTGGCATGTGGATGGAGCTGGAATAATTAGCTGCACTCAGAAGTTATACATTCTTCACAGCTACAGGAATGCTCAGTTTAGCCAGGACACACTAAAACAATCTTTCACTAAATTTGCTCCCCATCTAACCACAAACTTTAACGGCTGGTGTATTGCATTCCAGGTCAATACTTTAGAGGATCTACAGGACCTGATTTTGCTTAAACAGTTTATTAATCCTCTTCAAGAACATATTGCTACCTAAAGAGAGCAAAAACTAAGCAAGGTTTCTCAAGATTCAAAGTTGGCAGATGAATTTTCCCTCACTCACTGAAGTTTTTTTTTTTTTTGGTGAGAGCAGAGGTCATGAAGAGTTTGAAGCATTTCCCAGTAGGAGCTGTACAGAGAGGATGGATTTCCAGCAAAAAAAAGTTTATTTTTTATTTTTTATCTTTTTTAATCTGAAGGAGGCTTCGTCCACAGAGAACCTGCATTTTGAAAGATGCCGCCCTTGCGTTTACAATGTACGCAATTTTTCCTGTATTGATGACACCATAGCACCACCTCTCCTTTAACCCACATGCAGTTTACTTCTTTCTGGCACAAGTTTAATACACATAAAACCATCTTGTTCTCTGTTTTTGGTGTATTTCTGTAACAGCATTGTGGCCTTACTTGGTGTATATATACGATATTGTTGTTAGTGGTTTTGTGTTGACATAATTTTGAGACAATTCCATGTTTACAGAAAACTTTTTTGTAAAACAGGAAAGACAGACCAGTTTTGTCTCTGTTGGGACATGGCCTAAGTCTGTTTTATTTCTCCTGCTTGCAGGAATCTGAAGTTGACATGTGGGTGGAGTTGGGAGGGGTAGTCAGTTTTACAGTGCCTTGAAAAAGTCTTCATACCCCTTGAACTTTTTCACATTTTGTCACTCTACAACCACAAACTTAAAAGTATTTTATTGAGATTTTTTGTCATAGACCAACACAAAGTAGCACAGAATTGTGAAGTGGAACAAAAATGATACATGGTTTTCAAAGTTTTAAAGAAATAAAAAATTTAAAAAATGTGTGGTGTGCATTTGAATTCAGCCCCCCCGTGTCAATACTTTGTAGAGCCACCTTTTGCTGTAAGTACAGCTGCAAGTCTTATGGGGTATGTCTCTACAAGCTTTGCACATCTAGAAACTAAAATGTTTCCCACTGTTCTTTGCAAAATAGCTCAAGCTCAGCCAGATTGGATGGCGAGTGTCTGTGAACAGCTATTTTCAAGTCTTGCCACAGATGCTCAATGAGACTTAGGTCTAGACTTTGACTTGGCCATTCTAACACATGAATATTCTTCGGGGTCATTGTCTTGCTGGAAGGTGAATCTCTTTCCCAGTCTCAAGTTTTTTGCAGCCTCCAACAGGTTTTCTTCCAGGATTGCCCGGTATTTAGCTCTACCCATCCTCCCATCCACTCTGACCAGCTTCCAAGTTCAACTTTGGTCTCATCTGACCAGAGCACCTTCTTCCACGTTTGATGTGTGGCTTGTGGCAAACTGCAAACAGGACTTTTTATGTCTTTCTGTCAACATGGCTTTCTTCTTGCCACTCTTCCACAAAGGCCAGATTTGTGGAGTACATGACTTACAGTTGTCCTGTGGACAGATTCTTCCACCTGAGCTGTGGATTTCTGCTGCTCCTCCAGAGTGACTATGGGCCTCTTGGCTGCTTCTCTCACTCTCCTTGCTCGGTCTGTCAGTTTAGGTGGACAGCCATGTCTTGGTAGGTTAGCAGTTGTGGCATACTTCTTCCATCTCTGGATGATGGATTGAACAGTGCTCCTTGAGATGTTCAAAGCTTTGGATATTTTTTTATAACCAAACCCTGCTTTAAACTTCTCCACAACTTTTTACCTGACCTGTCTGGTGAGTTTCTTGGTGTTCATGATGCTCTTTGTTGACTAGTGTTCTCTAACAAAGCACTGAGGCCTTCACAGAACAGTTGTATTTATGCTGATACTAAATTACACACAGGTGGACTCTATTAACTAATTAGGTGAATTCTGAAGGTAATTTATTGCACTGCCCTTTATTTAGGGGTATCAGAGTACAGGGGGCTGAATACAAATGCACACCACACTTTTCAGATTTTAATTTGTTTAAATTTTTGAAAACCATGTATCATTTTCGTTCCACTTTACAATTATGTGTTACTTTGTGTTGATATATGACAAAAAATCTTGATAAAATACTTTTCAGTTTGTGGTTGTAGAGTGACAAAATGTGAAAAAGTTCAACCAACAGAAAAGTTCTGCTCTTCAACCTACAGCCTGACACTCACATCTGTTGAAAGACAGACAAAATAATATGGCCCATTCAACACATACTTGGACACAAAATACATCACCAAGCAGATGTTTACTGTCCATCATTGTAGTCCTGTACTCTTATCATATCAAACCACAAAGATGCAGCAAGTTAATAAAGTTCACAGAACTGTGCTACAAGTTTTTGCTTCAGCTGACACCAAACATTTAGAAAATCAATCCCTCTGCCCAGCAGCAGACTTCAGCAGTCCAGTTTGGCATGAAAAACATTATCGACAAATGGAGTTGAGTGATCTCCAACAGTATAGTTCATTGCCTCTTTTACCTTGGGAGAAGAGAGAATAGGAAGAGGAGGAGGAGAGTGGTCTGTGAAGTGTTACTCTGATGCTTGGCTGCACATGTACAAAAGGTGCATTGCTGTGGATAAAGTTAGACAACTAGACTGAAAACCAGAGGTGGGGTCTTACATGCAGCTGGGCTCACTCACCTGCTGAAATACAGAGAACGAGGAGTAATTCTTCCTCCTGTCAAGTGAAATTCCCTCAACCATTATATCCCCTGCTATTTCACATGAAAAATCCTCATGACCTGACCATAGAGTGATAAGCCCCATCATAATGCGGTCCCCTGTGGGTGGCTGCTTGTGCTCCAGTCCTCACTCCAGACCCATTTCCTCACTCAGGAACCAGAGGTCGGCCCGTGATTGTGGTCCCGAGGCTGCAGGCTGAGTGAAGCCTCCTGTGGGCTTTCAACGTCATCATGAGCAAGCAGGGCTGACTACTAGAGCATAAAGCAAAAACAGGCATTTTACAGAACTCCTGCACATTTTATTGCTGCATATTTATGTACAGAGCCTGGCTTATAATACTGTATTTTACTAAGTAAGTTCCTGATTGTTTAAAATAACATCTGAAAGAAATGTTTTATATTTGATTGATGATTTATTGTAAATTCTCTCCAACATTGCCAGTGAGCTTGAAAATAGCACAAAGTGAACGCAGACCTCAATTTTCTCCGGTCAGCCGTCAATCAGGAATTTTGACCCACGAAGGCTTTCTTTGTCTGCCATTACCCTTTTCTAGAGGAATAACAAAAAGCAAAAATGTAAGCTCAGTGTTCCCTTAAACAGAGTGACTGACAGCCAACCAGATCTGACATCCCTCCACTGTGAGTGAATAAATCACAAATAATCGCGCTTCATAATGAAGGCAGCAGAACATAAAATTCAACAGAGATAAGCGAGGAGCACTGCCAGAGAACAAACACCTGTGACTAAAAACTCTGTTCATTGATTCAGCAGTTGACAGATGTGTCTCGCTTTTCTGCCAATTTCATGCTTAATCAAGTTTTTTTCAAATCCCCCAAAGGTAGCATTGCAGGAACCCTGGCCAAGATTTCTGTTTAAGTGCATGTAAGTGTTTACAAGCCAATCAGCAACTAGAGATGCGGATTAGTGAGTGAGGATGCTGGTGCGGGGCCAAAGTAGAACAACAATTTAGTTTGGGTGGCCAGGAAATTACGCTGCGTTCTAGTTCTAGTTCTAGTTCTAGTTCTAGTTACCTCGGATGTCGGATGTTGAAGCTGGGAATGACATTACACCCGAGTTGATGGCATTCGGATAAACAAGTCTGAAAACCAAGATAGGCGCTCGCTGTTATAATGTTTAGCCGTTGTTAGCTGCTTTTAACTGCTGTTAGCAATACCAGTTAAAAACAGCACATAATACGGTATTTCATCTGTACAAACACCATAGTACTATGTCCACAGTCAGGTGTTGAGCAGTACTACATATAATACTTATTTGATTTTACAAAAACAAAACAGTAGTACTAATTAATAATACATTGAGAGAGCTTTCACTGTAACTCTTTGATGTTGATGCACTGTGCTGCCATCTTGGATTGTGACGTTATCGTCAAGTTGGGGTTGGTGAGGATCATCTGACTTTCTGAGTCTGAAATCTAAGAGAAAAAATACGGGACGGAGATCAAAGTAGAACTCTCAAGATTAGAGTCGAAATTTTGAGATAAAAAAAAAAAAACTAGGTCAATAAAGTCAAACTTTTGAGATGAAAAATTGAAATTTCGAGATTAAAGTCAAAATCTCAAGATTACGAAATGTCGAAACGTCGTGAATAATGTCCAAATATCGAGATTAAAAATTCAAATTTTGAGATTGACCTTTTTAAATTTCAACTTTAATCTCGAAATGGAAATTGAGAAACTCTCCCTCCTGTAATTATTTTTCCTCTTCTTTAGGCCCTAATCCTCTTTTGTAAAAATCTGACTTCAGGGGGGCGTTCAAGGTGAATTTCTTCAACTCGGAACTCAAAATCTAACTTCCCAGTACAATTGGAATGCAGCATTACATCTCAAGGAAAAGTAACCATTTAAATAGTCAAGACCAGTAACACACAAAGATAGCACAGGATTAAATATAGCAGATGTGTTTTAAAATCAATTTATTCAGTTCCACAAAATAATCATGTAAAAAATACTGAACAAATCCTTTATCAAAAGGGATCAAAGAAATAAATTCCAAGAGGTAATTGCCACAAGAAGGAGAGCAGAGGTTCACAAAAAGAAACCCAAACACTACACACCAAACCAAAATCTACAGAGTGCTGTACAAAAGGGGAAAGGTGATGGGACACCAACACATGAGACCAATCTGCCACAAAGAAGAGAATTTCTCACCTTTTTACTCCATCTCTGCTTCTTGTACAGCTGTCTCTCATGTGTTTCCACAAAGTTTTTTTTACAATTTCTTGAAGTCCAGCTGTTTGAAAGTTCACGCTCAAGCAGCAAGTATCATGAAATTATTGAGTCTCTCTCTGGAGATCAAACATTTTCTTTTTCTTTTTTTTTCAGTTTAATGAGGGATCTGTTTCTTCTGCTCAGACACCTGTCAGCATTTGCCCGCTGACTCATTTACCTCCTAGGCCTCACTCTGATCTACCTTTTAAGTAGTTTCAAAAGCCCAAACCAGCTCCCTCCTCTCTGTACAGACATTTCACGTATGAACAGGTCCTGACACAGCAACACTCAGGAGAGGTGAATAGCAGCGGCACAAGCACCTGCTCTGCCCAGTAATGAGTGTAATTGAAGTTAGCTGGTGGTAGTGGAGTGTCTGTGGCAGAGAGAGGAAGAGAGGACCCAACTAGATACACTCACATGTCTTTTAATTGTCATAGGTCATAAAAATGTAAAAACGTTTAATTTTTAGTGAAAAAGGCAGATGAAGTCACAATCAATATCAGACTGTTTGTCTGAAACAACAAGAGCAGTTTGACTTCATGAAAGTGACTGAAGACTGAGTTAGAGAGATAAAACTTCATAGAGATGAGATGTGTTTCATATTTTCCTGGGAGGCTCTGAAGTATATGTCTCTCACTGACCAAAACATCACAAAAACGTATCCAAATGGCTTTTGTTTGAAGTAAATCTCATTTAAGAAGTTGCTTCAGGTTTACACAGATTTCCACAGCATCCAGAAAAGCTCTGATCCGGAACAGTGGCGATTTTCACTGAATTTCATGGCTGATTACGGACAGCAGGAATCGCAAGAACTCACAAGAACCCGCAGATTCAGGTGCAATCGCGCGATAACAAGTTGTCTTTAGCCACATAGGGTAACCAAATGAGCAGTAGATTGCGTCCTTCCAGAGGAGGAAATCCTCTTCTATCCTTCTAAAATCAGCATCTCCTTATCCATGGTGTCATCGGGATGAAATGTTGTCTATAAACCTTTCACTTGTTCGTCCCCGCCTAATTGCATGGTGCGAAATATGATCTGCCTGAAACACAGAGTGTTTTATTTTGAAAAGAAATCGGATGTTTGATTTTGTGTCTGTGCCCAACTTCCTCTCCAGAACAGGTTAATCTGTGCTGAATTTATCTGTGCGGATACGGCCTTTTCATAGTCATTCTGAATGCGGTGGAAATTGCCGGTAAGCATGTCTTGCTTAGAGAAAACCAAAAGCAGCAGGGTCAAAAAATAAACACTGAATATTTGTAGAAATCAAATGTTTAACGGACAAAAAAAGCTCAGGTCAATACCAAAGATGTCTTAAATAACGCATCTGACTTTGAAACAGCATTTCCGGTGAGGTCAACTCATATAGTATGTGGTAAACAACTTCTCTATGAAGAATACTCACTGGCATCTCAATTTGACTTTATAAAAAGGAGAGAAAGAGACAGTTCAGTCTAAAAAGCCCCAAGGTTCAGCCTGGAGGCTCCTCGGCAGACCTCAGAGTTCAAAGTGAAACAGGCTGTCTCTTAGAACCAGGGGTAGAAGAGGGGTGGGGTTGGGGCTTGGGTAAAGAGTCCTTTGCTGGAAGGTGTGGGGTATCTGGGAAGATTGGACAAGAGAGGGAAAGATCAGGGAGATACACCAACCAGCCATAACATTATGACCACCTGCGTAATAGGTAGGCCCCCCTACAGGGTTCTACAGGGCCAGGACAGCCCTGATCTGATGAGACAGAGAGTCCACCAGACCTCTGTGAGGTGTGCTGTGGTATCTGGCACCAAAACGTAAGCAGCAGATCCTTAAAGTCCTGAGAGTTGAGAGGAGGGTCCACCATGGATAAGCCTTGGATCAGATGCTTGATGGTGTTGAAATCTGGGGAATTTGGGGACCAAGTGAGAACCTCGAGTGCTTCATCAGATTCCCTCAGGCTGAGGCTGTTGTCCATGTTAAATGTGTCTCATGCGTCCATTGTAGGCACTGTAAGCTGTAGGTGGCAGGGTGCTGGCATGCAGAGCTTGACTGGTCTGCAGCTACACAGCCTCATGCACAAAAAACTGTGATGTACTGTGTGGTCCGACACCCTTTCCATCACAACAAACATGGCATTTTTCAGCAGTTCATCTCCACAGTGTCATCCCCTGGATTGAACCAGTAGAACCCATGGTTATCCAGGAGTGCCCCGTAAAATCTGCAGTTTGGATATGCTCTAACCCAGTCCTGTAACCATGACGGTTTAGTCTTTGTCAAAGTTACTCACACTCACACGTTTCTCCTGCTCCCAACACATAAACTTCAAGGACCAAATGTTCACCTGCTGCCCAACTTATCCCTCTCACAGGTACCATTATAGTGAGATGTAGTGAGGTGAAGTTTTACACGTCACCTGTCAGTGGTCACAATGTTGTGGCTGATCAGTGTATGTTATCTGCAGTTAGTAGCAGCAGAGGGAAAGGAGAGGGTCTGTTTATTTGGTTCAGAAATGGGTATGGTTGTGACCCTGTCCGAGCTCCCTTCTGTGGTGTCCTCCCTCTCTGTGGCCATGCCTCTTGTGCCTTCTATGTTCCCTCCTGTTTTTGTGGTGGTGTCTCCGGTAACGGTGGGCTGGTAGGGCAAACACAGAAAAAATAAGAAACATTAAAACATGAAGAAGGGTAAGGCATGAATGTCAGATTGATAATGAGAGGATTCTGAGTAAAAATGATGGAAGAAAAAAAGATAGACATCAGAAAGATCTGAATTGACAGTCGGAGGCGAAACCAGATAAGAGTCTAAGATCAAAAAGCAGGGAAGTCAAGACCACATGTTCTTTATAAAGGGTTTGACTGTTTCCACCACACTAAAGGAATCTGTTTTATCTCACAGCCTGCAGAATAAGCACCCTGAGCTACAGCCAACCATTCACAGCCTCAGTCTAAGCTTGTGCTCTGGGTGTTTTGCCAAATGAGGCTGCTCTGTCCTTTTCTGTCCACAAGGAAATGTTTCCTGTAATAGATGACAACAACAATGAAACTCCGGGCCTTAAATGCAGCATTGTCCAAAGAAGAAGAGTCATAAGAAAACAGTTCCTACCACTCAAAGAAAAAGGCTGGATTACTTCAGTTTTACCCTTCCTGTCACATTGTGAGCTGAATAAAATCAAACTCAAGGAGAAACAAGTTGAGCATTTTTAGTTTTTTATTTTGGAATAGTTATATCTATTCGACCATTGCTGTTAGTCTGAGTATGTCATCTATAATATCTAGGAAAATAGTGAATATTTGAGGGTTTAAATATTTTCAAATCTGCACAATGACAGTCTGTTATCACTGACTTTAGGTTTTTGAATGATCTAAAATGAGATATAACTTGGTGATAAGATAGTGGTGTCATCAGTTCACAGGATTATTATTTTGCACCTGCAAGTATGTAATCCAAAATGCACATAATAATAATAATAAATAATTCATTTTATTTGTACAGCGCTTTTAAAAACACTCAAAGACGCTTTACATAGAATGTAAAACCCAAGATTATAAAACAGAGACATGAAAACAGTAAAATAAAACAATTAAATATTAAAAGCAATTTTAAATAAGTGAGTTTGTAAAAGGGATTTATAGGTAGTGGGGTCAAGGCAGTGTCTAATGGAGGGTGGTAAAGAGTTCCAGAGGGTAGGGGCAGCTGTGGAGAATGCCTGATCCCCCCAGGTTCAGTGCTTAAGGTTCATAAGGTTTTGTTTGGTTTGTAAGATAAATATATTGGTTTTAGCTCTTCAGTTTTTCTACGCACAAATCCTTGGTTTGAAATTCAGTTTTGTGATTGTGATTGTGGCAAGTCTGAATTGTCATAGCAAAGGCAGCTCTCAAGGCTGTTAATGTAGCGGGTTTGACTCACAGGGCTATCATAAAGCGAATGCTAACATATGTGTTTAAAACTTACATTTTTTGCAGATCAATTTTGGCCGCTCCCACTTGCCATTAGCGCGACACTTAGCGGTGGGCACATGGCGTTGCAGGAAGCCATCAGCACAGTGGTAGCGTACTACAGAGTGGATGTCATAGTGGGAGCGCTTTCGACCAATGAGGAAGGCGTTGTCCACTGTAGGAGGGGCTCCACAAAGCACTGCAGGGTCAATGAAGGGGACATAACGAGACAAAATATTATTCAGATAATTTACTTCAGTGTTGTACTTTTACAAATGAATGTGTGATAACAACATATAAGTAATACCAGATTTAGTAGAAGTTGCCAAAATAAAGTATACACCTTTCACTGCTCAGACTTCAAAGTGTGTACAGGACAGCACGCCTCTCCAGCCTGTCAGTGAGTGACTGGTTTTCAAAGTAACTCAGCATTTAGGAAACATTAATAGTCAAGGCAGAATCAGAAAAAAAGGTTTACACAATCTTAGATGAAGAGAAGACTGACACTCTCAGAGACTAACAGGAGGGATGAGCCTCAGGGAGACTCTCAAACCGCCTCATAGATTCTTAACTCTCCTGTCAGAGCGTATCAGTGTCCCTGCGGAGACAGCAGGTGAATGTACTGTAACTCTAGGACTCACTTTTTGGGACTGACAACAGACTTATCAATGTCTCTGAACACGCTGAGGATGTCATCCAAAATTAGATTTTCCCAGTGCAAAATAACCCTTAAAAATAATGACATAATTTCAAATTACAGACATGTCATCATTAGAGTTCACAGCCACGATGACTCATTCACCACAACAACCAATACATAGAACTTAATCTTTGCATCTGTTTATCTTTAAATTCTTGAGTCCCCATTATAATAATGGTCTATTAGTTGAATTAACCTCTATAACTTTACCTCTCATCAATAAATAAAGGCCAAAATCACTTGAATATATCCTGTGTATGAAGTCTCAATGACCTTTGGACCAACATGACCATTTAATGACTGGAAAACGAAGATGAAATCACTGCAGCAGAGTATTTGAGGAAACTCAAGTTTGATTTTCTTTTGCAATTTTAAAAATAAAATGTACATCTTAAACTCTAGGCAGGTCTCAAAAGTTTTCATTGTAGTCTTAAGTAAATAATGACTGGTTCTCTGACCATCTGCATCACACAGCCCTCTGACTGGTCACCTGGCTGATAGAGGTGTCGGACAAGCTCATATGGGGCTGTTATCACCTTGTCAGACACAGGGGCTGATGATGAGCAGATAACCAGATCATATAATCAGTGAACTTCAGAAGGCAGGAGGAGGGTACATGTTATAGAGCTGACAAATTCAACTGATGAGATGAGACATTACACGACTGGTCTTAGGGAAAGAGAGGCTGGTGGGGAGGAGACGAGAAGATGAAAAGAGGCTGGTGATTGTAACTGACTGATTATAGTCTGAGTACAGCTGGATGCTGAGGTTTCGTGACAGTGAACATCAAAGATGGTGCCACCTGCTTGTGAGGGGAATTTTTTTCTTTAGTCAAAGGTGGAAGAGGCTGTTACAGGAGATGTGTTTGTTACCTGAGGCTTCAGAAATGTGTTCTAAAGCAAATACCTGTCTGACATGAACATTATGACCATTGGTTCATGCCACACAAAGAAATGTAATGTGAAAAGAAGAAAACCGTTTTTTAAAGAGTAACTTGCAGTAAAGAGAGCTTTAGCAAAGTCTCCCTAAAGCATGACTTAGTAAGTGTTTGCTCGCCCGTTCTTATCTGCTTTCATCTGTGAAGCTTTAACCATTCAACCAAGTTAAAAACTGAGGACCAGAGTCTAAAACTCTCTCTAACTGACTCAGGAAGCTTAAGTTAAGTTTTTGCAACTCATTTACTACTGCTCTCCGTAAACTTTCTTCTGCCTCAAGACAGACTCCACCTTACAAAAGCAGAACATCTGGCGGAGGAAATGGAGCGGTGCTTTGAGAGGTACAGGGAGAAGATTTTCGAGATGAAGGATGACAGAGATGGAAGAAGTACAAAATGTAAATCTGGACTGAGTGGAGAGCTGATCTCTTATGCTGCAGGGAGTCATGTATGATATAAGTGTGACAAAACCAGGATGTTCACAATACTCTAAGGGTCACGCTGTCACTCTGTGATTGATCACAAACACTTCAGCTGCTTTCCATAAAAAGTTTGAAGAACATTTTGGCACCTTTTTTAAAATAGGTACTTTGTCTGAGCTTACTTTTATGTTGTCTTAATTCATACCTCTCTCTCTTCTCCCTCCAACTGGTTGTTCTCACCTGTTCCCTTCTTGCAGACGTAGGGTAAGTTATAGTTGCATGGTACATCGTTCCATTTGCCGTTCTCATGACCGATCATAACCACGCAGTCTTCTCCTCCAGCAAAGAAGTTGTCTGGCTGGTTTTCTCGCCAGTTCTCATATTGCTGCACATAGAAACACAACAAAGATGCAGAGTCAGAGAAATTAGTATAAATACAGTAATACCGTTAACATAGGCAAATCACTGCAGTCACAAATCTACCTTGTATTTTTTTTCACAAACTTATTCTTTGGTCATGATGGCAAATGAGAAAAAATTAAAAAATACTGTGATGCATGCCAAACAACCACATATTAGACTGTAATGCCATCATACATGATTAAAAATCTGGTTCAATCTTGAAGTATCAGAAAAAACAACAACTCTTTTTTATAATACCTTTAAAATTTTTTTTTTTTTTTAGGGAATTCCTGGTCAAGAAATTTCTAGATGTCACACTGAGCACAGTCAAATTAATACTGTTTGTCTGAGAGATCCAGAGGAGTTTTGTGACGTGTACGAAACAAACGGAAAGTTATATTGATGCCTTTTTATGCTGTAGAACTGTTTTGTACTCTAAGTTAATGTTTGAAACCAGTGCAAGGGCGGTAGGTGTCAGTGGAACCATGACAGAAAAAAAAAAAATAAAAAAAAAATAAGTGGGTTTCAAAAATGAACGAGCTGTAAAGGGCCTTAAACTGAGACAAGATCAACATTTGACTGAGCAAATCACACACTCAGCTGGTTCCTCACCAGGTCCATCTTGTCCGTCCACTGAAAGTCATCCTCCACAGTGCGATCGTTTAACCCGATCCAGGTGTTGTCATGGCTTAGACCTGAGGAAGAGAAAACATACAGTGAGGAAAGTATTTAAGCTAAACACAACCACCCAGTCTGAAACAATGTAGGCCGTCTTTTTGTGGGCAGGGCTTGCTGGAGCAGAGAGGGAGGGGAGAGGAGGAGCTGAGGGGAAAACTGGTTGGGAGGGGTAGTGTTTACATTCAAGATTTCTCCCCAAAAACTGGCACTTCCTCAGATCCTGCCTACCCCACCTTTAACACCTGTTTGACACCCAAACTGTTTAAGATCCCATATTTAATAAAAGCAACTCGTGTATGTAGATGTTGTTGAGTATTCGTCCACACCTTATGGTTTTAACACCCCAGTGTACATCACAGCCTCTCACCCTCCAAAGCATGGAGGGTGCAAAATAACTCTTAATAACAAATCAGGGTAAGTTGATCTTTACTGTGTGTGTCAGATCACTAAAGTGATCATTTTTGTTCCTTGTTGTTGACCTCTGTGTGACAGGCTCCTCACATGAAGCCTCATGAAGACTCAGTCCTGAGATTTTTCCTCAGCTGAGAGATTAAAATGACATATGTCTACTGTTTCTGTCTCTGGTGCAGTGGTGGAGAGATTTCTGTGTTACATATTTAATAGAATTTTAATCAGAGTGTATCAGATTAGCATCATTACCAAGCCCATTAATCTTCTAACTGAGCCTAATTTCTCATTGCAGGAGATGGAAATGTCTATTTTGGGGCAATTACACAAGACATTTGATATCTGAGCAGATCTAATAGTACAGTGTCTCTCTGTTGGTGTTTTATTACAACATATGTGGTTGTGGAGCCAAAAATAAGGATAAGGGAATAAAGGTTTGTGTAAGGTTTGTACAAGTGAGGATGCAGGGTAGATTACATCCATCCACCCACCTCTGATGAAGTTCTGCTCAGCCAGGCTGTGGATGCTGGCCAGGTGTCCACTGTGCTCCCTGCAGTCTTTCTCAGCATCTTCCCAGGTGTGTCTGCGGCTGAAGTACCTGTAGCAGTGACCGTGGAACTTCTTCCACATGTGCTCACAGCCTGCAGTGTCTGTAGGAGTGAGATTATATCCAAATTCATTAACCCCACAAAGAGAAGTTTGTGTTTTTTTTTGCACTCAGACACAACAAACACTTCCTGTTTGGAGCCTGAAAGATTTATCGTCTCTCCAGTCCCTCCCTTTTGTTTTCTTTCTTTATGTCACTTTCATTGCAACACTTTCTGCCTTCATTCCGTCACCCACTCTGTGTCTTCACTTTGATGTGACTTGAAATATACAGTGGTGGCAAAATGATGGTGAGACAGCTTGAAGTGGTCAAAGGGTATTTCAATCTATTCAAATGAGGAGAATCTGAAGACACAGCCTCACAGTGCTCAGTGCTGGCTTGGTAATGAAGACCTGACACAGTCCTGTCAGCTATCTGCCGTCTCTCCTCCCTCTCTCTCTCTATCTCTTCCTCTCCCTCCCCTCTTATTTCTCTCATCTCGCACCCCTCAACTGACTCTGGGTGAGCTGTGAAGCTGTGAGCTCTACATTTCAAACGTGATGTTTGTGTGGCCTCTATGTGCAAATATGTGTGTATGGGAATGTTAAAATCTTCAGTGTGTATAGTTGGTGTGGTCCGAGCTCAATCTGTGCCACCTCCAAGTTTCTAATACTCATACCCCTTTGTGGGCCATGCTGTCAGAATCAGGGAAAAGGCACTTGCACTCTTGCTAATCTGAGTTGACACCAGTAATCTAGTGTAAACTGGTCTGTATGGAATATACTGTGCAAAAAGACAATTCTGGGCTGTTTTCTCTGTTGTATAGCTCTTAATCATTTTCTTGGTTGTTAAGTAACAAAGCTTCACAGTTCAATGAGGTCAGATCACCAAACACAGTAAGGCTGTTTCTTGAGATAAAGCAACTTTTCAATAACAATCCACAGGGTGACCATATGCAGTGTTCGGGGTGTAAAGATTCCCCAATCTAGATTGGTTTCTGACCTTGACATTATCGAATTAAGCACACCTGGCAAACTGTGCTCAGCATAATCAAACTGTCAGCGTTAATTTTCTTTGTTTTCACCAAGATCTGACAGGATTCAGACAAAAGATACAGAGGAAAAGAAAAAGAAATTACCACAGGAGTCCCCTGATTATGAATTCCCTAATTTAAGTGCTCAATAGCCTGTATTGTTTTGGTATCAAAATAATATAAAACTTTGTTGTGGTTGGGTGAAACTGGATTTGACTGAACCCGATCACTTACGGCTCACTGACAAGTGCAAATAATCCCACAGTCACAAGGCATGGATCGGCTAACATTAACAAGTACTTCTTCACACTTCTTTGCATATGAAATGAGGTTTATAACGCCTCAGATAGTTCTGGGACATAAATCCCCATCAGTCACAGGAAATGTGAAAATCCCATCAACCATCAGGCTAAACTGCATGGATAGTGTGTGTGTATTTAGTGTATTAGACCTAAATCTGTCACAAACACAGGCTAAAGAAGTGAATCATCACCTTAGTGCTTTGCTTTAGTAGTCGTACTTTTAGCAGTTGTGTAAGCCTGATTGATTTTGAATTTGGTCCAAGATACAGTAAAAAAGCTTTCATGTTATATTTAAATGTGAGAGTTTTGCATTTCCTTCTTTCTTTTTTAAAGTTGAATAATAACTGTATTCGTCTTGAAATTCAGGTCAGACTGAACTGTTGCCATGATACCGTTCTTGCTATAGTTGTTATTTGAGGATAAATTCAATGTATGTAGATAATTTTATGTAGAAATTTTTGAAAACTGCTTTACATGTTGTCTGCTCAGATCCCTCCTGATTGTAAAGAGATTTCATTTGATGTCTGAACACAAACTGATGATTTGAAACTCAACTATCCACTTTAACTTTTACAGGGCAGCTCAGTGTCTCACTGGTTGGATCTTTTTCCTCAAAGGTGAACTGAGCTGAGTTTAACTAAAATATTGGCCTAAGACAAAATACAATCATGTGATTGTCACAGTTGGCATTTTCCAAAGAAGACAAAGAGTGCAGTGGTGACAGTTGATCTGAAAAGACTATAAAGATCTTTAACAAAGACAGACATGTCAGTTTAAGCTATTTAGTGCGAGTGTCTATGTATAAATACCATACCTAACATTAACACAAATGCTATTTCCAGTCTTAAACTGTGATTTGTTGATCCACATTTTTTTTAATTAGAGGGATCCTCTCACAGCTCCTCCTGCTCCTTTCTCTTAATTCTACATTTCTACCCTCTTCCCACTATGACATACACATCCTAATTTTCTCCATTTTCACATTTACTCCTCCTGTAGATTATTTCCCTTTTTTTAACCACCTCTCTTCATCCTCTCCAGTTTCCTATTTCTCCTTTGTTACCTCTTTCACAATTAGCTCCACTGTAGCTGGGCAGACAAAGACAGACATAGGAGTTGACCTCATCGATGCAGGTTCCTCCATTCTGGCACGGATTAGACTGACAGTCGTCAACATCTGAAAGAAGAGAACAGAGAGTTGAGTGAAACACAAACACACATGAAAGACATTACCAAATAGCCACTGTCACAGGTTATCACTGAACAACTCCAAGAGAGATCAAACTTCTGAGGAGATTAGAAATGTACGATAAAAGCCAACTGAACATAATTAGTGGGCAGTTTTGGTGTGCGATATGTTTGCACACCCTAAACTCATGAAAGGCAAACCCAAACTGTTGTTGTCAAACCCAAACTGATGGGCAAGGGGGAGTATGGTGCAGTGGAGAGAGAGGGAGACTCGGAGACAAGAGGGAGAAAGAATATCTGTCAGACAAACCTGCATCTTATACAACATTAATGCACATAAAAGCTATCCCCTAGCTACAACTAATGCAGTCTAGAGCTTTGGCGATGGGGAATACATTAGAGATGCAAAACAAAGTGTTTGTAAGAAGAAGACATTGCGCAAAAGTGCTGATATAATGCTGTGAATTCTGCATTTGGCCGGTTTCAGGGTTGGATTATAGCAGCTTTGTATATTTGGGATAGAAGTGTGGTTGGGTAGAACAGTTTATCAGCTTTATTTCTGGTTCTCCGCTTCATGCTGGCTGGTACTCAAAGCTGAATTAGAGGCTTGACATCAACCTAATTGGAGAAGCTCGGATCAGATGACACTCTTTCTGGTGAAGAAAGTATCTCATTATGATTCATGGTGGACTGAAAAAATCAAGACAAACAACAAAAGAAGCAGGGTCAGCAAGAGATGTTGATATCTAAGCTATAAAGATCAGGGATGTTTTATCATGAGTCTTTAGCCAGCAGTATAAACAAGAGGAATGGCTGCTGCAGAGATGGCCAGTTCCTACATTTATTGAGTTTTCCTCAAACAACGTACCAACTCTTCAACTATTTCAAGCTTGGTGACTCGATTCAACAATGTCATAAGAAAGATTAGTTTCAAAATAATGACTTAGCATTTAAATCCAATAATTGTAAGTGAAACAGTGAGGTTGGTTAAAGACAAACTGCATGGTGTGTACTGTTTCGCTCATAGACTGTATAGACAACTTGGTTTCACCATCCACCAGTATACGAATTTAAAGCCAAAAAGCTCTCGGTAATTCCACGTTCTTTCTCCACTTCCTGAAACCAACATTGCGCAGTAGCATCGTGTGCATTCGGTTGCAGAGTCACCGAGGGTCGCTGTGATGACGCTCAGCTCAAACAGCGTATCCCTCGAGTGAGCTACGTAATCTTAGTGCACCCATAGGCTGTATCAGGTGTCAATCATAGAAAAACATGAACCCTCTAATAGCTTTTAAAAACGGAGCTGTACAGAAAAAAAGTGGACTTGAGCACAAACCAGAGGGTGCTGTTCTCGGAGTGACTTTACCCAACAAGGAGGCAGACAGCGTCTATTCTATATAAAGTCTATGGTTTTGCTCAATGTTGACTGCATAAACCATGGGTTATTGTTACAGCTTTGTATCATTCACATGTCTATTTATTACTGAGACTTGGCAAGGCAGAGGGGCTTACAGTTTTTAATTTTGATGCAGCCAACAAACAAAAGAATACAAAACTATATAAAACCACAGAAATGTCCTTTTACTGATGAAAATCATAAATAACCAAGAAAAAATGATGATGATAACAAGGGAAACAGCAACTTGGAAATAGTAGACATACATGTCTGCAGAATTATTATTTTTGACATTTGTGGAAACCGATATGTAGCACATGTATGTGACAATTCTTTGATCCCAAGTGTCTATCACTGTCTACCTTCCTCCCACTCAAACTCCATTCAATGTCCACCCTGCCCAACTGACTTAATGAGAGAGCCATCCGGATTTAGCAGGTGGCAGAGTGGGTGTTTGTGACACTTTCTAAAGTGTGTATCCATGGCTTACTGGCTCTTCCCCCAATAAAACAAAACAAGGCTCAGGCTTCAACATCTCTGGAGAGTGGAGGGAAGCAGAGCTACAATGATCTGTCAGCACAGAAATGGATGGAGAAGTAAACAGGAGGCAGCATGGCGCTAACAGCTGGGGGGAGAGACCACACATGCCTCTCTCTCAGAGCTCTTCTTCACTCTGACATTTTAGGTATGAATCCATCAGGAGAGGCAGGGAAAGTCTGTCAAAAGTTCATGCAGTTAACATAGTGTCAGAGGAGACACAAACATATCAAATGTGATTAATAAATGGGAGAAAAAAGTGCAGAATTTTAAATCCATAATATAAATACAAGCTGTTCTTGTTGCCTCTGTGTGTATTTAAGGATAGCTGTTGGTAAGACAGTAGCTAGGGAAACTAGAAGCAATGTCAGTTGAAAGAAATATCTAAAGGCTCACTAGAGGCATGTCAAAATCATGTAATGATGGTATGAATGATTGAAAAAGGATAGAGAGACCAAAAAGGAGACATATAGCAAACATAAATCTGGTGGGATCCCTGTTTCGATGAAAGTAAAACTATGCTTTATAAGACACAAATTATGTCAAACTGTTTTAAATCTCAACTTTAATCACATAATTGTATCTTGACTTATTTCCCCATAATTTTGACTTATCCACTTTATTATCAGAAAAAAAAGATTAACACTTGATTCTTAAACTTCCTCAAAATGCTTGATTAAATAAATAAATAAATAAATATACTAATGGTTTTTTTCTCAGCACTGGCTAGGGCTGGGTGATATGGTAAAAAGTTTATCACGATATATTTTTTTCATATCAGTCGTGATCGATATATATCACAAAACATAAAATGAAATTTAACAGTGTGTAGCATGTCTTTTGCAATACAATAAGCTACTGCATCTGTGAGGTCTTTGTGTCTCTTCCACGTTTTGTCGTAAGGCGTTGCACTAGAAAAAGCGGAATGGTCAGCTGTTTCAGCTGCACAGGCGCCATGGGCTCCTTGCTCCACTCGGGGTTTGTAACCCTTTCGCATTGTGTGTGCTCTGCCGCCTGGCACTGCTTCAGGTGGTGAAAAAGATTTGTGGTATTCCCCAACTTTGCGAGAGCATGTACTCGACATTATTTGCAGTGCACATTACTCTGCTTCATGTCCGACCTCAAAAAAACAAAATACCTCCACACCACCGACGTTTTTCTGCCAGTCATGTTGACGATGTCATCATCTGTTGAGCCTTCGCCTGCACTCATTTCCTTTTTTTTCCACCATGTGCTGTCAGCTTCACATGTTTTAGTGCTATGGTTGCGTGTAGCTGCACCCTGCTACTATGCAGTTGTTTGCTACTCAGTTCTAATTCAGCACATGATTGGTCCAGCACGAAGCGGACCTGGAGCAACTCCCTTTTTTATTGGCTATTTGTATAGTCTACCAAAACATTGTAGAATGCTGGTTATCAAAAAGCATATGAACCATGTTTTATATTATTATTGAGGGAAATTATTTTTTGATATATAGCGTTGTTGTTTTATCGCTCAGCCCTAGCCCTGGTTAAAAAAACCTCTTCCATACAAATGAGTGGACGAGTATAACAAGAGTAAGGAAGGAAGCATACAAATAAAGAAAAACTTAACTTTCAGCAAAGGCTAAAGAAAAAAACCTGACTGTCTGCTGCATAGACAAAAATGTATTTGCATACATGCATGCTACTATACACACTAAAAAAAAAAAAAACATTTGCAGATCTGGTCAACCTTGTCACATCCTCTTTATTGTCCCTGAACCACAGCTGACATTATGTAAAAATAAATTGATGTGAACTCTGTTAAATGGCATCTTTCAAATGTAAATGTTGTCACACAAAGGTTTGGCAGGCATGGTTTTTGTGTTTGTCATCTTTCATTGTGTGAGGCTCTGGATCATTGACTCTCTTTTGCGGGCTGAGGGGCATTGACATTTCCTGCCCTTCTACAAAGATGGATACCCTCCTATTGAACTGCTGCTCATCCAAAATACAGAACTACTCAATGAGCCGTGTTGAGCTGCATCAATAACTAAAGTGCATGTGTGTTCTGCAGGAGTATGGTGGAATTTATGTTAAGCATAAAATGTTTGTATGTGCGTGTGTGTGTGTGTGTGTGTGTGTTAAGAGACTGAGCATAAACACTGCAGTACAGGCACAGTTATAAACCAACACTCTTGTTTTTATCATTACAGTGTGTTGGCGAAGCATAATTTGTGTATTTGTAAATCAGATTTTTCCAGCTGCAAGCAAATACTTAATGAGCAGTATTTGTACTACTGTACTAGGCTTATGGGATTGGGTATGATCCTATAATTTCATACAAGACAAGATAGAGATTTCAAAATAAAGCTAAGGGAATTAACTGGCATTGGATTTGATTTGATTGGATTGGATTGGATTGATTTGGGGATTGATGGGAAAGACAGACGGACAGGTTTTTAGATTTGCCTTGCCTGGACTTTGCTTTTTTTGTAATGGAGCACACCGGAATAAGGCATCTCAGCTCCAAATATTTATCACACTTAATAATATAATGTATGAATCCTAATTGTGCTACTCCAACATTAAACCTTTGCACATATCCAATCAAACCTTGCCTGTACCTCTTTGCACTTAAAGGGATATTCCGTCTTAAATTTAAGTTAGGGTTAATAACACCATAACACCGAGTTAGACACCCCTTCAAGAGATGACTGTTGCTGACTGCTTGCTTCTCTAGTTATACCAACCTAAGTAATGGCTGCACTACAGCAATACACGGCGGTCTACAAAAAGCCACTCTAAAGCCACAAATAATGCTCAGAACAGCCCCTAACTTCATCAACAGTTCATATAGGGTCCCAGCCATTGTACTAGCCACCAAAAATCTTTTCAGCTTTGCCTGATTACCTTAGCAAAGAGACTAAACACAACTCACCCACTCTCCTCCAGCAGCCGCTTGTTTGTGGGGGAGCCCTGAGTGCAGTTGGGTTTCGCAGCTCAAGGAAGAACATTTATGGTTTTTACTTCATGGAAATGCAATCAAACGTTTTGTGTATATTGTATGTACACTGCAGAGGTGGTAGATCTTCTGCCTTAGCGCCCCAGTCTGATTGCAATTCCATGGAGTAATAATCATAAATTTGCCAAACAAGGGGGCGTCTAACTTGGTGTTACGGTGTGTTTGACCATAACTTAAATTTACACTGGAATATCCCTTTAAAGATGCTTCCTCAGTGGCTTATGTCTGGCAGTGGACAAGTTTACACATGTAATGTTTCTGTGTATACACAAGCCTCTGCACGTGATTTTTAAAACAGCCACACAAGATGTGCATCCTACTGTGTGCAAGTGTTTGCATGCACTAACACTGCACTGCTGAGTGTCAGTCCTTTGGCTGTGTTAAGGCGTGCATGGATTACAAAGAGATCAGGATCAGCAGGGAGAAGAGGGAACAGACAGGCACAGAGCAGCTCTGGTACAGCCCAAGGCTCTGTGCCGCTCTCCTGAGAGCTCACAGCAACACTGATCAAGCAATAAGAGGATCCAAAGTCTGGAGGGAAATCCCTTATCCTGGGAAATGTGGTTGAAATATCAAAATGTTGCCTCACCAGCAGTCTCAGACCTGATTTCATCTTGGAGTTGGCATGATGTATTAATCAAAATAGTTGGGTTTATAGACTTTTATGAGCAGTGAAAGGAAGCAAGCAAAGTGAGCCTCAAACCTGCTTTGTAGACGTTTCCAAAAAGCCTACTGGCATGTAAAACAAAAAGAGCAAGAGATGAAATTCAAATCTGATGCAACAGAAGTATGTGAATGTGTTTGTGTGTGTGTGTGTGTATGTGTGTCAACGGTACAGCCCACCCCAGGTTGACAGCACTGCCTAAACATTCAGAACAGCCGGGAACATGTAATGAGGCAAAGTGTCACAACATCTCACATTGCTCTGCTGGCCCTGACAGTACTGCTCTGTTCATTGGTACTGTGTGTGTGTGTGTGCATGTGTGTGTGTGTGTGTGTGTGTGTGTGTGTGTGTGTGTGTGTGTGTGTGTGTGTGTGTGTGTGCGTGTGTGTGTGCGTGTGTGTGTGTGTGCATGTGTGTGTGTGCTCACTGGCTCCATCTTTAGTGTCTGTTTATATTTAGAGAAGAAGATGGTATAGTAACCACCCGCAGGAACACAGAGACAGTGAAGCTGAGCCGGCTGCCAGAGAGCCGCAGCCTCACTCTCTATTTCTGTCTCCTCCTCACAGATGGAGAGGGGAGGGAGCTGCAGATAGTGGGACTTCAGTGAAAAAGTAGGAGAGATGGAGGGAATCATCATCAGCAGTTGCAGACCTCCCTTTCCATTTTTAACTTCACCTCCCTTCTCCTGCTTTTCTTAAAATATCTCCTCCCACATTCATTTCCTTTTACCGCCTGCCTTCATTGCCTTCAATTATTCCATTCCACTTACTTCACTTTCAAGTCTTCTTGCCCTCAATTTTCCCCTGCTTTCAATGTGGACCTTACCAGGATAATTTCCTAGTCCAAGAGGGTCTACAGGTCTGAAGCAGCATTTCACAAGCGTGTGTGAGGTTTTGTCTGGTCCTTGACATCTGTGTCAGGTCCATCATTAACACCACTGAGCTCAGCTTAAAATAGCTTTGAGTTTAACTCTTAAAAGTGACAGTATCATGCTTTGAGTTTTATTTTCCTTCTACTTTCACAGTCGACTTTATCGCAACGCCTTCATTTTCACTCTTTTGTTTTTCATTTCATTGTTTTATCACCCAGCTTCCTTCCTTCCTTAGTTTCCTCCTTTTTACCTTTATCCTCTAATTTACATAATTGTCTTCTCTCCCCTCACTCCCTCCCTCACTTCCTCCCTTCTTGTTCTCTTGGTCTTTACCAGTGTCACACTTAAAACTATCTAACTCCTCTCTTAAAGTAGAGCAGTTCCCCTGAGGAGTGACTGACAGGCCATCTACGCCTCCTGTAGCTATTTTTGACCGTCTTAAAGAGGAAATAATAAAATAACATTATCTATTTTCATTTGTCGTCAGTGCAGTCTGAACTATCAGTGAAATTGTATAAGTGTCTGAGGGGAGGGGGCTCTGATGTGTGAAAATAAAATGTCTATGCACGTTACAAATAATATAACAAATAAAGAGGCCTTACAACAGTCATGTTTCCAGTTTTTAAGCAAATTAATTTTTTAAAGTGATAATAACTGGGTAGACAAAGTAGTAACTCAGACCTGGTCGATGACTTTATCATTTTAATCATCTGTCCCCTTCTCTTTCCTGCTTTGTCTCTCTATTCTATTATTTGTGTCTCCTACACATCTTGGAAATATCATACCCACTACAGTGGAGATAAGGAGAAAATAGACTGCTGGGTGAGGCTGCTACAGTACAAAGTGTCTGCAGATATGTGTGATTGAGGAGCCATGCACCCCTGGAATAAGAGAAAAAATAAAAGATATTTGATTTAGTTTAAGGTGCTCTCAGTTTAGGACTTTTTTGATATGTTTGAGGTTGGGGCTGACCTTAAATGCCCCTGCTTCATTCTGATTGGTCAAGCATGATAAGTTCAAAGTGGGGAGGTTCCAATAACAAAAACCTGGAAAATGACGTGCCGAAGAGTCAACTGGGAAACTGAGGCGATGGCAAATGTGATGGTCTTTCAAAACAAGATACTGGGAGGACGGATAAAAAGAAAAAATTAAATTAAATTAATCATTGTTATGTTTTTTTGCGGCCTGGTACTAATTGATCCACAGACCAGTACCTGTCCAGGGCCCGGTGGTTGGGAACCTCTGATGTAGCATATTCACACTATTTGTACTTCAACAATTTTCACATTAATCCAACTTGTACTTCTACTTCTTCTTCAACCCTTCAGCAGTTTTTACATTTATACCTTCCTCCATTTTTTCAGCAGTTTTGCATTGCTTTTATAGCTTTCAGCATTCGGCACTAAGCACTTCTATGCATTTCCTTTCAGAAAATGCTTTCTAGTTCCTTTTAAAACTTTCATTTGTTAGAATATATTGTAAATTTGGAGATGATTTGACGAAGCTGCATAAAGAATTAACAATTGTGCTCAATGCAATCGTACTTATGGATAACAGTCAGAAGGATAAAAGCTCCAAGGAGGCTGTAGATCACTCTGTGCAACAGCAAAACAGTACAGTTGGATGTGTGTGTGTTAGAGATGAGTGTTGAATGCATAACAAAACACCTTATTAGGTAAACACCTGGACCCATCTATGTGAGAGGTGAAGAAGAGACATGAACCAGCCTACACGCGAAGACAGCATAAAGTATAGGAAACTCTTTGTCTAGATCCTCGACTATAAAGGGTTCACAGGAAAGTTAGTCAGGATTCTGAAGTGCTCAGACCTCTAAGGTGTTGGTTTGGTAGGATGAGTTAATTTTGAACCCAGAGAACTCTGTTGCACATTTCTTGACTCATGTGCAATTAATAAAATAGAGCTTCAACTGAGAACTCTTCTGAATCTTGGTCTTCTCTTCTTCCCATCAACGACCACGCGGGAAAAGGGTGAGAGATAATTAAAGAGTTGGAGTCAGATAATTATTATCAGTCAGTACCTTCTTTTTAGTGTTTGGTAAATTAGACTTAAGAGTGAGCCTTAAGGTGATAGGAAAACCATCCTTTTTTCCAACACATTCAACCTTTGAATAAATCTCTGCTTAACTTAATAACCTGAGCTCAAAAGGTGTCCAAGTTATCGGCATAAAACACCCATTATGTTCAGCCACAGTCCGTCTTACTGATTCTATCCTCCTCCTCTAGCTCACTGCTCAGATCTACAGATGCACTTATGATGTGGGTCGGCGGATGATGATATTAACAGCTTCAAGCTCATGAATCTTTCAAGCTCAATCATATGAGAGGAGTGGGCCTCAGGGGGTAAACTGATACAGGAGCCCAGAGGGGCATTTCACTCAGCCTCTTTTCAACTCTTTGTGACTTCTTCACCTGAGGGCGGGCCTTATATACAAATGTTGGATCAAATCACATTGTGAGAACAAACAACAGGACCCAATGATCAAAAATTAGAGGTTTTTTGGGGATAACCAAAATTGTTGTAATTCTGCCACACTGGGTCTTACAGGGTTAAATTAGTTATGCATTAGGTCTTCATAAAGTCTTGAGCTTTTATTGTTTTTTTTATTAGACTCTATGAGTTTGTTTTGGAGGTCATATCTGAATAAGAGACTGAGGACGGGAGACAAAAAAAGAAAAGGGTTTTAGTTTGTGCACTCCAGTGAACATACGGTGTTTGACAGTTGAAGTGTGCAGGTGAGTGAGTGTGTGAGCTTAAATAAGTCTCATTTTATGCATGAGTACAGATGCATTCAGTAGGAATGATTGTTTTGGCCTTTGACAGGGAAATATAGAGCAGGAGGGAAAGAAGCTGAAGCACAGCGCCAGGAAGAGTGAAGGGGCATTGGGGGCTGGGAGAGAGGAAGTTGTGCAGAAAATGAAATGTGTTATCTGAAAAGAGATGTGGGAGGAGGTACAGACTTTTTTTTTTATCTTGATCTCAGCACTGCAGGGCAATTTTACTACAGGCCTGTAGGTTAGAGAGCAGCATGCTAGAGGGTGAAGGGGGCGGGGAGGAGGACTGAACAGGAGAGAGGGAGAAATGAAGACTGGAAATACAGCAACATAGAAATGGGAGATGAGAGAAAAAAAGAGAATTACAAACATCAGGTGGGCTTCCAGAGAGAAACAACTACAGCACTGTGTTTCATGCACAGATGGAGGAAGTTGCTCTCATTATTTTCGTCCTACAATCAATCTGGGAATCCTTGAGATCAGGTTCTTCTTGAAATCTATTGATCTATCTCCTGCTGCAGTTCGAAATCATAACATATGGCCATTAAAACCAATGAGCTTTGTTGTACCTCATGAATCACAAATATTAACAACTAGTTTTAATGACTATGGTTGACTGTAACTTTTATCCAAGATTTTCAATGGTGTTACTGTCTGTATGGTTAAACTATGAGGTCTAAATGCTATTAATTCAGGCAGGGATCGCAGATGAGGAGAAGGATCCCTCATGGTTTCATTGAACTGGAGGGGAAACACTGAGAAGCTCAGCTCTTTCTCTTCTCTTTCTCTTACCCTCATAAATAATAACTACAAATCTACAGTCAGAGGGAACGCAGGCCTTTAATAATGCAGCTCCCTAAAACGTTTCTTCCCAAATAATCATAACTGCAAGTCAGGTCTTGGAGACAGCCTGGAAGGTGTCCTACAGTTTTTTACATTGCTCTCTCATTTTTTCAGAAAAAACATGAATATATATGTTTACATTGAGAGAAGAATTAGTGCGGGCTGTAATGGTTTACATGTTCCTCGGGCTGTTTTTTTAAGGCTGTGTGGATTTATTTTAAGTTGTCTTGAACTAAAGGAAAAAAAAAAGTTGTTGGTGTATTGATCCTACATCATTATATAAAGGCTGAAAGAAGAGCTGTAGATGTGATATACAAAACAAAAATGGCAGCTTTCCTGCAGCTTAATTCCTCTGTAGCAGTATGGTGTGTGGCTGCTAAAGTTGTGTTCAAGTGTCTTTGTGTTACAGGCAACTAGCCATTTTTGTAGGGCACGGCGATATGGCCTCAACTCAATATCACGACGTATTGAGCAGTTCACCTCAATAACGATAAATGGACGATAATTACTCCACGAGCTGTTCAACCCCTCCTACATTAACTTCATCTACTGCAGCTGCCACTCCAACTGTTGAACCGTCCTCCATCTCCTCACCTGTCTTTCCTTCTATGTCACAGACTGGATGGAGACTATAGCCTACCTACACACATCTAAAACAAACTTTTAGTTTTTTTTTTTGTTTGTTTTTTTTGACACTGAATATATTGACGTGCAAAAGGACATTGGTTATTGTTGTAAATTTTGTTATCGGTAAATTTTTTGTTTATCACCCAGGCCTAGCCGTAGATGTGATATACAAAACATAAACGGCCGCTTTCTTCCAGCTTAATTCCTCTGTAGTAAGTACTGTGTGTGGCTGCTAAAATTGTGGTCAAGTGATTTTGTGTTACAGGCAATTAACCTTTTTTTGCGTTTGAAAGGGATTAACATAGGAAACATCAGCTCTGCAGCTGTTTAGCAACATAAATCCTAAAAATATGCAAATTAGGAAAAGACAATCTGAAGGAAAAACAAGAGCGGCAATAATGAACAAAACATATTAAATGTGCTTTCTGAGACTAAAATGCAACACGTTATTGCAACTGTTTTTCTCCAACTTTTATCTGATTCACAAACAAAGCCAAAAAATCAATCATGGACGCTCAACATAAGCTGTGTATGTGCTCAAGCAGTCACTGTGCATCACAAATTATTGATTCAACAGAATGTTGATTGATTCCCAATGGTGTTAATGCACAGCCGCCTTAATGTTGCATAATATATTCTCTTGGGTACTCAAAGTTATTGATTATCAGACTGAATACATTCTTCATGACCCTTGACCTCGGGTCTTTTCATATATGGATGACCTTAAGACCGCAGCTCTGCCTGTTGTCTTTGCATGCATGAATATGGAACATAGAGGGCCCAAGAGACAAAACAAGTACTTCTATCACAAAGCTGAGTGAAAAAATAAGCCGCCAACCTACTCCAGGACCAGGTTATAAAACCACGCACCCCAAACCAAGTTAGGCAAATAACAGGCCTGTCACAACTGGCTGACTAGCTGTATTTAAAAATAACCCTGTGGACTATCAGTGAGCCGGACCTAAAGCTGCAGCTAAAAAGGAGTAACCGTCTTTGCATTGATTCTAAAGAGAGCTACATGATCCCGAAATTGAACCCCTCATTGGGTAAGATCCTCCTGAATTTATTACACCCTTAGAGTCCAACAGGTAAGTACGATCCTATAACATATGCATGTTTTTTTCAGGTGTACCAGACTCTGACAAAGCATCTGTCTGCAGCTGTGACCTGACCATGACTCACCTATTTCACAGCTCTCTCCAGAGAAACCCTGTGGACAGTAGCAGCTGTAGCCATCACCCTCCTGCAGGCAGCTTCCCCCATGGAGACACGGGCTGGTGTGGCAGGGGTTATTCTCCACTGAAAAGATTGAGACACATAATTGTTAATATCCACATTTAATTTTCTATTTCCTTTTCCACAGAGTAAGACCATCATGAAAGTGCCTTCAATAAAAAAAAAAAAGTCATAATTAAAACTGGCTGATCCAGAGTGACACCCCTTTTATAATCTTCATCAAGCCTGTCCTCCTCTTCCTCTCTAGCAGGGGCACAGACTAGACTTGGCAGACACCACTGTCCTCATCTCTGTCTCTATGACTTTGTGCAAGGTAACAGATGGGCTGCTGTTGTTTCATTTTGTGATTCCTGCCAAGAAAAGAACAACGCTGAGTCGACCCTTCTCCTGCCTCTCACTCCATGTCCTCCTGATGAGTTAAGGTCCTCGTAAATCAGCTGATCATCAACCAGTCATACTTGTGCAGGCACCAGTTTAATAGCACATGACTGCGTCTTCTAGAGGGTAATAAACACAATTTACATTGGTGGTCTATAACTCCATGCCTTTGGGTAAGAAATCTTCTGGCAGATTAATGGCAGAGGATGAGAATATATAAAATTAAAATGATTGCACTTATATTTTAAAGAGGGACAGAGGGACATGGAAATTCAGACAAGGGTAGTCAGAGGGGGTCCAAGAGTTTTGTTTTTTTTTTTTTCTAATAAAAGGACTGGCTAGATTAACTGGCTTTTTATTATCCAGTTCTGATAGGACCGCAGCCTCTTACACAAATCTGTCAGGTCATCTAAAACACTATCTTCTTCATAATAACTGTCTTTAATGATGTATGAGCAGATAGATGCAGTTTCCTTAAAGTCTAGAAATTCTGTCAGTTTTTGGGTATGAGTATGGATGTGCCAGAGGTAAGGATTCCCCTTAAAAACTTAAAGACATATTCCGGAGTAAAGTTAAGTTAGGGTCAAACACTGTAACAGATCATTTCCAACACTACAATAATCATTTTGCACTACAGACCGAGACGCGGTAGGTCTTCTGCCTTAGTGTCTTGGTCTGATTGCATTTCCATGAAGTAATGATCATAAATGTTCTTCCCTGAGCTGCGAAACTCCACTGCATTCGGTGATCGACTCTTCAGGGCTCTTCCAACAAACAAGCGGCTGCTGGAGGAAAGTAGGTGAGTTGTGTTTGGTCTCTTTGCTAAAGAAATCAGGCCAAGTTAAAAAAATGTTTGGTGACTAGCACTATGGCTGGGAGCCTATATGTACTGTTGATGAAGTTAGGTGATGTTCTGAGCATTATTTGTGGCTATAGAGTGGCTTTTTGGTTGAGGTTTGTGCGTGGAGTGGTAGACCGCTGTGTATTGCTATCATTCGGTTGTCACTAAAGTTGGTATGACCAGAGAAGCAAGCAGTCAGCAAGATTTATCTCACAAGGGGGTGTCTAACTCGGTGTTACAGCGTGTTTGACCATAACTTCATTTTACGCCAGCATATCCCTTTAAGTCTTGACTCAGGCTCAAGCTTTAGTGCATGCTCATTTATCATTTTGTATTTTTGCTCAATTGAAGCCCCAGTGAGTGCAAAAACTCATCACAGAGCTTTAAATTGTGTCTCTGGACAAATATCCACTTTAGCTAGCCTTGCTGTATGTGGTACAGGATGAAAGCTGAGGTGTAGCTGCAAAAAAGAGTGATCCAATCTGCAGACAATTAGTAATGGCTTATTACACACAGATCAGACTGCAGTACAGAAATGTCTATGCCATGGCAATATATAGCCAGTCTGGAGATATGAAGCAGTTGCTGTGGAGTGAGACAACAGCATATAAAGGAAGCAGTCCTTGTATGGTGTTTCTTTGGTTTCTTTAGGTAACATTTTGCTGTTTAGATAAGATAAACTTTTATTCATCTCGTGGTGGGAGAACTTGCAACTGTCTTGGGAATGTGAGAGAAAACAAATTAGAGATGAGTATGAGAAAAGAGGAAAGTTAGTAATGGAGAGAACGTCACAGAGGGAGCTATTAAACATGTTGTCCTCTCTTAATGTTTGCTACTAGCTTATGATTAGTTACACACTGCTCCTGAAATAGGTTCTCTCTTCTTGTCCTTCTGAGTATGTCTTTTTCTGTTCAAAAGAAAGACAAAAATGAGAGCGAGGAAGGGGAGATACAGTCTTTGCAGCTCTTAGTAGACACATGGAGACCAGCTGTTATGAAGAAAGAGGTTTATCATCCTTACACTGGTTAGAAAAAGCAAAGTTTTTACATGTAGATACTCAGATGCTGAGTCCCTGAAATAGATCACATACTGCTTCTCTTCAGTAGAGTGAAAAATTTTTGATATCTGTTCCCCTGTGTTACATTCTCCATCATGTAACCTTTTAAATCTCCTTGTTGAACAGAAGCATCAGGAAAGTTTCTCCCATGATAACTTATACATACACCAGGATTAAGAACCAAGAGTTCTGGAGTTAGATGAATGTTTTGCACCCTACTAACCCTTAAGTTGAGTAGGTAAAACATTTGCCACAATAGAGGCCTGAAGAGAAACTCGCACAGACAGAAACACTATTATCTAAAACAATAAACACATATTTACATGGCAAAACAGCAGGCACTTAACAATCATCGTACATTCACCCGTTTAACACCAGGCATGTTACGATGCTCAGACTCACTGAAGCTTGTAATAGCTTTGCCGAGACAGAGCTCACACCTCAGCCTGTTCAAATGTTCCCCATCTCTAAGCGTGATAAGCCATCATCTCTCCAGCAAAAGCTCCCTGTTAAAATTTAATGCCACTTCTCCGAAAGGTGCTGAGGCTCCCAGCGCAGTTAGAGCCAAATGGACGTCTGCACTAAACTGCAAAATACAGGCTTAAATACAGTCAATGGCTGTATAATACAGTCATCACTGTAATGGCTGAATGAGTCTGTAGCATGAGATATTCAAAGTGTCACTTCCGTGATTGCTGAAGTGAACAAGGCTTTAATTTATTTGGTGATGATCCAAAACAAGAGAAGGCATCAGCAACACAAAAAACAATGTGAAACTAAGGTCAATATTAAAACTGAAGCCAGAATCAGATAGTTTAAGGGGATATTCCGGCGTAAAATTAATTTAGGGTCAAACACACCGTGACACTGAGTTAGACTACCTACTGAGAGATGAATGTTGCCAACCGCTTGCTCTTCTAGTTATACCAACCTTAGTAACGACCGCACGATAGCAATACAGAGAGTTAGCGCTCAACCAAAAAGCCACTCCATAGCCACAAATACTCAGAACAGCGCCTAACTTCATCAACAGTACATATAGGGTCCCAGCCATAGTACTAGCCACCTAACATCTTTTTAGCTTTGCCTAATTTCTTTAGTAAAGAGACTAAACACGAAGAACATTTATGATGAAGGCAGAATAACTACCGTGTCTGCAGTGCAAAATGATTAATCAGGTAATTATTACTTCAAGGAAATGATAAAGTAATGATAATAAATTTTCTTCCTTGAGCTGCGCACCCCGCTGTAGTCCCTAATGGACTGGCCCAAGGTCTCACTACAAACAAGCGCCTGCTGGAAGAGAGTAGGTGAGTTGTGTTTAGTCTCTTTGCTAAAGAAATCAGGCAAAGCTAAAAAAGATGTTTGGTGGCTAGTGCTGTAGCTAGGACCCTATATAGTGTATATGAAGTTAGGTGCTCTTCTGAGCATTATTTGTGGCTATAGAGTAGCTTTTTGGTTGAGGTTTGTATATGGCTCCCCAGACTGCTGTGTATTGCTGTCCTGCGGTCATTACTATAGTTGGTATAACTAGAGAAGCAAGCAGTCGACAACATTCATCTCATGAGGGGGGTGTCTAACTCGGTGTTACAGTGTTAATTTTACGACAGAATATCCCTTTTAAGCCTCTGTGTTCATTTTGGCACACCCTGTGAACAAAGTGGTAACCCTTGTATTGTTGCTGGTTGTGTCTCTTCCTTGTTAAAGTGATATTAAAATCTCTCTCTGCTGTGCTTTTACAGTGAAATGTATCACTCACTGTGAACATTTGCAATAGGAAAAGTAATTGAGGTTTCTTCAGTGTAGCTACCGTCTCCACAGTTCACAATGAATAAATTATAGATCTTTTATTGTTGATTTGATTTGCTTTTGTACATGATAGAGTTATCATTGTTTATTTAAAATTCCGCATTGCAGCTTTAAGTCAGTAAAGCCATTTTCTTTTTTCAGATAAATTTAGAATTTCTTGGAGCAAGTAGTAACACAGAAGTAATCAGAAAATGGGAAAATTGAAAATAGTCTCACATTAAGACAGACTTTGAAAACAGAAATGACCTCGTTCCATTAGCAAATATCTAACTGACTGTAATTCAAAGGAACCTCAAGAAGATTCAGATTCATTGGTGAGCAGGGATTTGTTGGGCTAAACTGGGTTGTGAATAACAATAGACCATGTAATTTGAACTAATAATAATTTTATTTGTTTTATTTTTTATTGCAGTGTTTCTAGATCCAGCTGTGAAGATTTGCCTGTCATGTTACCGCTGAAATAAATGACAGAAATTGTTGAAACACACTTGTTCTGTGAAGAAAATCACACCTATCATCTGGAACTTTATCGAGGCAAAGCTGACAAGTGTCTCCAGTTACTGTTGGATCAGTTTCCATCTCCACTCTGACAAGATTAGCAGATCTGATCAGGTAGTCAGTTGTATTATCTTTGTATGAACATGTCCTTAGATGGACCAGACAGGCACTGACCGAGGATGAGCTTCGGCTGAGGCAGAGAAAAAGGGTTACAACTCATTTCAGTCGGAATAAAGATAAGCCCTGATATAATATTTAGTGCAGTCTGACATGACTTCATTGATTTACCGAGATGAGCTGCATGAGGATGGGGGGAGGACTGAGACAGACTGAGCGATTACTTATATATGTAATCTTGTTGGCTGACCGGTTTTACCTTTGCTGATAATGTCAGCACCCCAACATTCAGCCTTAGCAGTCCGGGGTCAGCAGGCCTCACCTCCATGAATCATAACCCGCTTCTTTCCCTGTAACCCCCTGTACACCTAGTGGTGTACAATAAATCCCTGGAGTGGAGACTGAAAAGACGAATAAAACACAATCTGCTCCACAGCATTACAGCACATCTTTGTGTGTAGTGTAATTGATTTGAACAACTGGTCATAAATACTACAGGTCTGCAGAGCTGGTGGCATGGTGCACATTTTGTAAAAGGAGGATTATGAGTAGGGCAGGCATTAAAATATGAAAACTAGGTAACACTTTACAATAACCATAATTTATAAATGGTAAATAGATAGTTTATTAATTTTTAATCATCATTTAAAAACAGCATATAGACCAATTATAAATGGCAAATAGATAGTTAATTAATGTAGGTTAGAAGTTACTTTACCATTAACAAGCAATGAAAATATGTCAAATTTACAATTTACTAATGGTCTATATGCTATTTATAAATGATGATTAAACATTTATAAACTATTTGCTTGCCATTTATAAATGGTCTATTTACCATTACAAGTTTTACCAGAAACTATGATGACACTAATCTGTGTCAGTCGTGATGTCAACCATACAGTGCGTAGTTACGATTAGGCATGCAGTATGTTCACATGTTGTTAAAAAAAATCATTACCAAAACAAAATCAGCCTAATCAAGCCACTGAGAGACAAACAAGGCTGAATTACTAAAAGACCATTATGCTTAAGTGTGCTGAGTTATGAATGATTTACAGAGGGGCGTTCTCATTCAGAAGTTGGGTTTTTATTGCATAACACACCCTTACATGCGTATGACATAATACAATAGAGCTGTGGACAAGCAAGAAGAGAATTCATTCAGGCTTATCATCACCAGCACGTCCAATTTTCCTCCCTTTGTTCTCAACATGACTTTGCTTTTATTGTTGGAGCTTTGTAAAATAAATTTTAAAAAAAAAAACATTAAAAACTAACTTTTATCTTTCTCCAGTCCAAAAAGTGTGAACACATGCTTGCTGATATGAGTGTATATTAAAAAAAAATAAAAAAAACCTTAAAAACTAACTGTTATCTTTCTCCAGTCCAAAAATATTTCAAAAAAAAAGAATGAAAATAAAGTGTGAATTTACTTCATTACTTCATATGCTTGCTGATAGGAGTGTATATTCACATAAAATCATCCTGTCACAGTGCAGTGAGTGCTCAGGGGTAAAACACTCGTAAATAATTGACAGATATGCGTACAGAGTTTCTACTCGTAGTGTTATTGTTCTTAACCTTGAAATGCCTTTTGCATAACAATTTGTAATTGTGTTGCCCTCACAGCAAGTTACACACAACTCAAATGCAAAAGACAGTTTGTATTATGGCTCTGGGTCAAGATGTGTCTTAGTTGATACTCCCTGCCAGTCTATTAAATATACCTCTAGATGATTCACTGACCTTGCACAGGTGACATAGCATGGTGTATAGTTATAAGCAGTTACTCAAAACAACAGAGTGCTTAATCTGAAAGAATAAGTCATACACCACACAGACAAAAGCATATGCAAAGAGTTTGGATCTTCTGCTTGTGGTGTGTTTGTTTGCTGTTGTGATTATTAGAGACACACAGGAGTGTGTAAGCAGAACATTTGCCTTCAGACTTTTCAAAAACTCAACAAAAAAGGACTTCATATGACCTTTATGAATTCTGCAAGAAAAAAACGTATTACCCAAAATCTTTACAAAACATCACTGCTTCTTTAAACATACTTCAATTCTATATAGCTCACCTGATAATATCCACACCTTTACACCTACCTGCCTCTCTGTTACATATACCTCCCTCTTCTTGACACTTGTCATTGCCTGTTCACTTGCTATGAGTGCTCCCTGCTGGGACACATCTGTGCCTGTGAATAAAAAGCCCTAAATGATGGGACCACCTGCTGGGGGCTTGCAGGGAGACAAATGCCCCTCTACTCTGTCCTGCTCTATCCTCACCGTCTACAGTCCACCATTATTGCAGCTTTGAAATCCCAGCTGTGTGCACTCATCCTATGTAGCCTGAAAATACCTAAATTTGAACTCGTAACACCCTGAAGGCAGGTGGCTTCATGTAAAAATGACTGCCTGCATGAATGACTCACCGAGTCAATGACAAATATGTGTGTCGGACTACAAAAGAGGATAAAAAATGTGAAAATAATCCTCAAGAATACCGCTCCTTAAATCTAAAGATTCATTTCCACTGTCTGTTGAACATTTGTCACCTACATACATCCACATTCTTCTGCTTAAGGGGTAAAAGAAGTTGTGTTTAGGTGCAAAAGTGATGCTCTTCTGATCTAAAAATCAAGTCCATGTGCAGCTATTTTGTCCTCAACCGTTGTCCTCTAGGAGGACAGACCTGTTAGATACAGATAGTGAGATGAAATATTTTCCAGCTAAAGGAAGCAGTTTCCTGACGTCTCATCTGATAGCTTCTGAATGCTGCATTGTAACAGGTACCAACATAACCCCACCAGATTAAATTCTTCCTCCCTGCACTGCACACAATGCCTCCACACAGAGGATTACATTCCTGACAGCACCCTGTCAAGCTTTTTATATCCATTCATGCCTCCATCTTTCAGTCTTTGTGGCAAACAGAAGTGATGTTGTTACTCCATGACCCAACAACTTCAGAGGCTTTAAAGCTGAACCTGACAATAAAAACTTAGAGAGAGAGAGAGGGGGGTTTATTAAGGAGAATGTAACAAAACAGTCCTCAGGAAATTTGGCCATTATAAAAGAGGTCTCCCATTATTTACTGCACAGGGATGGCTTGCTTAATGAGCTCAATGATGAAGGGAGATGGTTATACCTGAATTGTTCAGGAAGCATGAGTGTAATGTTTTACTCTGCACTGTCACAGTAGACTGCTAATCTTAGATTTACATGGTTGGGAATTCAATCATTTTTTAAAGATTCTAAAAGTACAAAGAAACAGTCTAAGTTGGTAACCCTTCATATTTTAGTCCTTATCATAACCATTATTAAACCCTTTATTGCCTAAAACAACAAATTATGGCCAGAAAATTCAAATTTTTTGGAGCTGAAATGTTTATTTCACTATTTCACAAACAAAAAAAATGTAAATGTCCTTAAAATTTAAAAAATATATGTATTTATCTTGTTTGAGACATCAGATGTTTTTGGAAAAGAGGGCATTTTTATCATTTATCGGACTGTATTAAGGTGTTTTTTTTTAGTAATTTGTTGATCATATTGATTGAAAGAAGTATCATGAAAGTATGTATTACACCACATGACAACAGCACTTCAACCTTCACACCAGACAAATGCCAGACTTTCCTCCAGTTCTTCCAGTCCAAAATAGACAACATCTACAACAGCCTCCAGTCTGCAACTTCCGCCCCCACGCCCCACCCCAAGTCCCCCCCCTTGTGCTCCCCCCACACCTCTGCTCAGCCCCTATCCCAGTTTTCCCCCATCTCTCATGCCCAACTCTCCCAGTTAATAACCAGCATGAAGACTCCCACCTGCACCCTGGACCCCATGCCCTCTGCACTCGTTAAGACCTGCCTTCCAGTCCTTTCTCCACTAATCCTCTCCATAGTCAACTCCTCCCTCCACACCGGATCAGTCCCCGACTCCCTCAAACTGGCTGCTATCACCCCAACCCTCAAAAAACCTGGACTCGACCCTGACATAATTTCTAACTTCCGCCCAATTTCCAACCTTCCTCTGCTTTCTAAAATATTAGAACGTGCCGTCGCCTCTCAGCTTCAGACCCACCTCAACTCCAACAGCCTCTTTGAAGTCTTCCAATCCGGTTTCCGTCCCAAACATAGTACAGAAACAGCCCTCCTCAAGATTTGCAATGACCTCCTCCTCAGCGCTGACTCCGGCCACATTAGCATCATGATTCTCCTGGACCTCACCGCTGCTTTTGACACCATCCACCACTCCATCCTCCTTTCCCGTCTTCATGACTCAATCTACATAACTGGCACTGCCCTCTCCTGGTTTAAGTCATACCTCACAAACCGTCAACAATTCATTAACATAAACAGCAACTCCTCCACCACTGCTCCCCTGACCCAAGGTGTCCCCCAAGGTTCGGTGCTTGGCCCCCTCCTGTTCATTATTTACATCCTCCCTCTTGGACATATCATCCGTCGTCACGGCCTCCAATTTCACTGTTATGCTGACGATGTCCAACTTTACATTTCCACTGAATCCATCACCCCATCCACCCTCTCCACCCTCTCAACCTGCCTCTCCGAAATAAAGACCTGGATGACTAACAACTACCTTCTACTGAACTGTGACAAATCCGACATGATAATCATTGGCCCCAAATCCATCACCCAATCCATCCCCCCTTCTCCATCACAGTTGATAACTCACCCCTGTCTCCTTCCTCCTCCATCCGCAACCTTGGACTCATCTTTGATACCCACCTCACTTTCGAACAACACATCAAACAGGTCACTAAATCAGCCTTTTTTCACCTCAAAAACATTGCCCGTATTCGCCCATCTCTCTCCCTCCCCGCAGCAGAAACCCTGGTCCACGCCTTCATCACCTCAAGGTTAGATTACTGCAACAGCCTCCTGTACGGTCTACCCTCTAAACTCCTCAACAAATTACAGATAGTCCAGAATTCTGCCGCCCGCCTCCTTACCCACACCCGTTCACGAGACCACATCACCCCCATCCTCCTCCGTCTACACTGGCTCCCCATCAAGCAACGCATCATGTTCAAGATCCTCCTTCTCACCCACAAAGCCCTTCATCATCAAGCCCCCTCTTATCTCACCGACCTACTCCAGCCTCATGTACCCCCCCGTAACCTCCGTTCCTCCTCTGCCCATCTTCTCACCCCACTGTCACGACCCAAGCACCGAACTTGGGGGGATCGGGCATTCTCCACAGCTGCCCCTACCCTTTGGAACTCGCTACCTCCCTCCATCAGACACTGCCCTGACCCCACTACTTTTAAATCCCTTTTAAAAACTCACTTATTTAAAATTGCTTTTAATATTTAACTTTCGTCCATCTTACTGTTTTTATGTCTTTGTCTTATTATCTTGAATTTTACGTACCATGTAAAGCGTCTTTGAGTGTTTTTAAAAGCGCTGTACAAATAAAATGAATTATTATTATTATTATTAAATATGATACAAATGGCAAAAAAGGATTAAGAGCTATTTAGCCACTAATACGACACTATAAGATGCTTGTAAACATTTATAAGTGATATGTAATAACAAAAAGATCGGTAAAATGTATTTATTTTTTGCTTGTAATACAGTTTTAGGCTTTAATTAAAGACTTGTTAACAGTTAAGGTTCCATTCATAAGCATAAATATAATGTTTAATAACATTAACTAGACTTTATATGGGTCAATTACAGATTAATAAACATATTTTTTATTAGCTTGCATGGAACTTAATATTTATGACAGTAAACACAGCTTTTAAAATTTGATAAGATGCTTACTCAACTGTATTTTAACTGTATTAATAAAGATTGATTAATCTTGATGTATTAATGTGCTGTATATAAACATTGTAAATGTTAATTTCAAAAGTCATGTAACAATATTGTTGGCAATATGTTTCCTACAAGTGTGTTAAAAGCTTGTATAAATTGGTAATCTTAATTAACCCTTACAATGTCTAATTAATGTCAATAAACATTCTGTTGATGTGTATGACAGGTGCATAGTTTCTCATGAAAGCCTAAACGTGAATAATAAGATATAATAAATGTGTAGATAATGCTCATATTAACATTCATAAACGTTTAACAGCAACTAATATGGTCTTACAAGACGCTTACCAACAAGGACTATTATTCATAATTTTAGCATCTTTACATTGGCTACCGGCTGTTTTTACAATTGATTCTAAGATTATTTAAATGACATTTAAGGCCCGTCATAGACTAACCTCACCCAATGCTTCTGAGCTTTTATCACCTTTTATAACAAGATCCTCTGGGAGTGCTTTGCTGGCTTTTCTGAGGTCCATGGTTGAAAACCAAAGGAGACAAGGCTTTTGCTGTCAATATTTACTTTGATTTTACTTAGGTGTATGTGATGTAGCTTTTTATATTTACTGTTTGGTCGTTATAGTGATTGTGAAGCACTTTGTTGTCTGTCTTAAAAAGTGCAACACAAATATAGTATCGCAATGTAAGTATAACCAAAAAGGCTCCTACAGCATGTTTCATTGAATTTTAGACCCATGCCACAGACCCACCAAACCAAATCTATTGTACCCAAAGAAACTGATAAAATCAAAATTGAGTTTGGTATCCATTGTAACCATGTGAATGGAAACATTGTAGTAACAGTCAAAAAAAGCAAACATCTATCGGTCTTGGCAGGAGAGGTAACCTAAAATCAGACGATGCTGCCTGTGATGAGGTTTCCGAAGGCACAATTGTTATCAGGACTTTGTTGTGGCAGCAAAATGAATAAATGAATTATCCTTATAATACAAAGAAATTTCCTTCCCAGCCAACTGTTTGGGTGCTTTTCCATTTCAGACTCACTTCAGAAAATTAAAAATCTTAAAGTACTGAAAAACATTTGCTTGACATTTTCACCCACTTCACAGAAAATACCCAACTGAATTATTCAGTCGCTGTTTTTTAATCTTTTTTTAAATTAGATTAGTTTTTTTATACATATGTAATTCAAAGCACTTTGGAAAACCAGACACATTTTCCTGTAAAAAACACTGCTTGATGTGTTATCCCATGACCCTCCTAGGAGAGTACTCGACTCGGTCTTAAGAGAGAGTGAGAATTAAAAACTGATTTACTTCCACATATCAAACACTTAAGACATAAGCTTTACCTCCTCTTCAGAACAGATTTATCTTGGCATAAGTTTCTCTCTACATCCCCAGATAACTTATAACCCGTGCTTGATGACCAGCTTGATTTATCAAAGAAGTTTTATGCTATCACCCACAAGCTAAATATATCTCTACTCAATACCATATGAATTCTTACAGCTGAGGCAACAACAAACCTGGTTTTTCACTTAAAAGTCCATTGACATGTGGGCTCCTTCAGCCTAATGCACATGCAAGAAATAAGGGCCTCTATGCAGTTAAATCAGCAGTGATAGCCAAAGTATTTAGTTTACTGAGAACAGAACTTCCAAGTCATGTAATTTAAATAGTAAATGTTGTGAACGTCTCTAATCTTGATTGATCATACTGTTCATGTGACAGCCACACACATAAACACATACATATACTTAGTGCTGGGCGATAGGACGATACATATCGTGGGCACGATAGAAAATGTCTATCGTGCCATTTTTATTTTTATCGTTTCGGGCGATAGGCTGTATTTAATCCATAGGGCTTGTGCCATCAGATGATTCATAGTAACAACAACAATAATTGCACATTCAATAAGTGTATTTGGTGTCAAACGGGAAAGAAGACAATATTTTCTTACAAAGAAAAGGATGCGTTGACATGTAGGCTTGCATTTCTCTTTCGATTTTGCGACATGACGCCGCTTTACGTGCCCTCTTCGTGTCCAGCGTCTCCCGCCGTTGCGGGTTACCTGAGTTACACACGTGAGGGGATCATTGTAAGCAGTGCTTAATTTGTGCCGGAGCAAGTCGGAGCGCACTCTGGGACCTCTTTTGATCGGACCCGGGACCTATTTCAGCCGCTCCGGCACCTGTTTCATCTGCTTCGGGACCCTCCCTGTAGAGGATGACATTTTTCGGGAATTCCCGTGGGTCACGTGATTCCCGCGGGAATCCCACGGGATGGGAGTCATTTTTTAATTAATCCCTTGATCGGGACGGGACGGGAAAAAAAGCAACGGGAGTGGGCAGGAGCGGGAACAACATTAAAAGATGATCATTTTCAGCCGTGTTTAACAACCAGATGAACAGGTGCGTCCATTTTTGTAGTCATGTCTCAGTGAGAGCCAACACTCTTGACCGCGCTAGCAACACAAAAGAACTACAACAGTGGTTTGACTTCCTGTCAGCTGGGAGCGCGGCTGCGCATTTGTACTCTTCAAGCCAGCAGCGAGGAAACGTAATTTTGTGACATTCTGTAGTTTTTCAATCATTTCTGGAGTCGTGGCGAATCAAATCACCTTACCTGTCTGCCCCTGATAGGCGAATAAAGCGCTCGGATTCATGCTCGGGTCTTGCTACGTGCTTCAAGAGTAAAGTAAACAATGATGGAGGCAGAGAGCAGCTTTGGAGGAGAAACATCCAGCAGTGTGAACAACCTCTTCAGAAGAGCCCTAAAGACCTACCTTTTTAATAAAGCCTTTGGTTAGTTTTCCTCTATGCTTTATGCTTTTACTACCTTGCCTCTTTCATTGCAACTCTATATATATATATTTTTTAATTCTTTTTTTATGCCAATCTGTGACTGTCATTCTATTGCTTTTTTTATTGTTGCTGCTCTTTTTTTACTGTGTACTGTAGCACTTTGAGATTTTTTGTAAAGGTAAAGCGCATTACAAATTAAATTTATTATTATTATTATTATTATTATTATTATTATTATTATTATGGAGTGCTTTGGCTCACACTATTGGCGTTTTCTGTGAGTGTTGCATAACTTTGGGTGAGCACAGACATGAACACACTTCAGCCACGTACTTATTTATTCATTTTGCTAGTTTTAAGTGCTGGTCTTGTACTGGTACTGTACTAGTGCAGCTGTATACACTTAAATTTTTCATAGAACTGAAAGCATACCATAGCTATATCGTGATATATATCGTTATCGTGATATAAAATGGTCCATATCGTGATATACATTTTTTTCCATATTGCCCAGCACTACATATACTGATGGCAGACAGCTATACAAAGGGCCCATCAGTACTAAGTCATCATTCAAACATTCACAAGCTGCTGGCAGTGCCACTGGGGGCGATGGACTTTACAACCACAACATAAAATAGTCCATGTTCCTGCCCCAGAAAGCTGATTCAAGGTCTCAAACAACCAAGACAAACTGGACATCTATCCACAGTCCTTCCCTGATAATGTCTTACCCTGACTGACCCTGTCTCCATTTATCTCCTCCAAACCCCATTTGTCCTCACAAAGACTCTCCGACCTGACTTTGCTCTTTCAAAATTTCACACTGTAATGTGGTTGAGGGTTTCCTGCTGTGCTATTGATGCTGCCAGAGGTCTGATCCATCTTGAGCCAAGGATAAGGATGTTGTCAAGATGGCTTTAACTCAGTAGCACCTTGCCCTATATTTGTTAGAGTTTCAGACTGGCATTGGTATCTAAAAAGCTGGGCAGACAGCAAACATGACTATATTGCCTCACTGCTTCACCTAATCAAACAGTTCGAAAGCAGAGCACAGAACCATGTGCCAAAACCTAGAAATCAATTCATTTTTTACTGGTGTTATTACCAAGTCTGACAAATACTTTTCGATTATTCAATATGGAAAAGTAAATACATGAAATCTTTTTTCAGTCATATCCTGTGTGTGTATTTGCATGCAATGTTTTCATATGTGGGATGGATTAGGTGCTCTCCAGTGTAATCTTGGCATGCTGGTGTTTTTCCACATTTATTTGTTTTTTTATGTGTATTTGTCCACTCGTCTGTGTGGGTTTGGCGAGAGACCAGAGCAATAGGGAATCTGACTGCCAGATATAGCATCACATACCAGCATTTTTATTGCCCCTTATATACAGCCAAAAAGGACACAGTGAGGACTGAGGCTGTTTTAATAAAGCAATAAATGAAGACTGGGGGGAAGTAAAGAAAGACTGAAGAAAAAAGAAAGCAGAGGGAGGACAGGTATCGGCAAGAGTGTCCTCAGAGAGCAGTACAACTGTGTTAGTCTGGTCTCTGATCGTTGATTGGAGAGGTTTATGTACTCCCATATACAGGATATACAGGAGGACAGAAGGCACAATCACCCCCTTCTCTCTCTCTCTCTCTCTCTCTGCTCACCAACTTTTCCTGCCAAGAGTTGTCCCTCCACCTGCCCTTTCCCTCCTCACTTTCTCTGTCTCTCTACTGTGACGGGCAGACAACGATTACTATAAATCTCTGTGTGCTAAAACTGACAAACACGAAAAGCCACTCAGAGGAAAGGTCTCAACAAGAGCAGGGCCACCACATCCATTCAAATTTGGCTGTGTCAGAAAAAAACTAACACAAAATGTACGCTTCTACACTGGTGTTGCTTTTTTTTATTTCATTATCAGATAGAATTTAAGATGAAACTTAAAGCTGCAGTAAGGAACTCTTGGTTTGTGTCAAAATAGGCAGCCCCCCAGACAAAACTGTATTTCCTCAATATGATCATTACAGGCTAAAGTAGTACCTTTTGAAATTAAAGCTCATCCTGCTGACTTTTGACAGTCAAATGTATCATTTATTGTAAATATGTTATATGGAGATTGCAAAAAAGGGGCTGCCTCTTTAGCTGCGTGACAGAAACCTACTCCCTCACACCAGATTCAAACGTTGGGAATTACTGTATGAAAATGTTCAATCTTGTCGCTGATGGTTGTGTATGCATCAAGATAGTGCTGGACGATAATTCGATAACAATATATATCGATCGATAGACGTGTGGTGCGATAGAAAAAAAACGGGTCGATAAAAAGTTCGATAGAAAAACACAGTTTCCCTTTCTTTTTCATCATAGCCTATCATGTAGCTTTTACTACAGTCATTACTTCCTCCCAACCAATCACAAACGCAGACCCAGGTACGCTACGGCACCAAGCCCAGCCCTTATCAAACCACAACAGACAGCACGTGTATTAGAAAAAATGATACAGCAAGGAGAAGCGGAGGACATTGTCCCGAAAAAAGGTTTCAGTAGTTCACCAGCATGGTAATGTTTTGGTCTGACAAAAAGCAAACAGCGGTCGTTTGCAAAATTTGCAGAGAATTAGTAAAAACGAAGTCTGGTAACACAACCAACTTGTTTTACCATCTAAACCGATCGCACCCGCAGAAGTACGAGCTGTGTCGGCCGCGCCGCGGCTCCACGTCGTCGTCGGAGGAATCCGCTGGAACCGCTGCCAGCACCAGCACAAAGCAAGTGAAGCAGACCAAACTGGACTTCGTTTCTTGCCAAAATACGACAAAGCGTCCGAGCGGCATAAGGACATCACCTATGCAGTAACATGCTCCATAGCGAGGGACATACTGCCAATAACTACCGTTGGAAAGCCTAGCTTCGACCAGCTTCTAGCCACTCTTGACCCGCGATATGAAGTGCCCGGCCGCAAGTGTTTCTCAAACACAGCGCTTCAGGCATGAAAATGGGTCAGGGGTTGAAAAGCTGAGAAGGGTGCGGAGGAAATACGTTCCGGTGTAGCTTCTTAAAGTGGAAGAAAATGAGCTCATATTTTACAAAGACGCGAGTATTTGGATCATGGCTACTAGCAGGGGGTGCATTCGGCAGGGGTGCATTCTACGACACAACACCGGCGTGGATAAGTCCTGCTTCTCGTGCTTAGTTTCTGTATTAAGTCAATCACATGATAATTAAAAAAAATAAATCTCCCGACCCCGGGAGAAATATTTCAGTGTTCAGACACCAGGCTGTGGGCAGTTTCCCACACAGTTAAAACTGGTAGTATGCTATTCCCACCTAAAGCTATTCTGTTTATTTATATATTTGTTTATTTTCATCAAAAGACTATTTAAATATTTATTTATCAGATTTGGTCACTTTGGTCTTTATGTTTGTCAGTATTTACTGACGTCACTCAGGCCACTTAAGTTGATTTCTTTTTTTTTTTAGTTCTTTTTTAAAAAACTTTCAGTTGTAAAATAAAAAAGGTGGTTAAATAAAGGTTTGAATTTGAATTCAGTGCTTGTGTGTTCTTTATTAAAAGTAGGTCATTAAGCAATAGCATAAAACATCCAGGGCTGCAATTAAAATATATGTTAAATAATTATAACAATTATATCGATAATTATCGATATCGATCAATATGATTTATTTTTTATCAATATGCTTTTTTTCTATATCGTCCAGGCCTACATCAAGATATCATGAAAAACCATCAGTAAAGCATCATCTGCCATCCTCATGACGAGGGCAGGTGTCAAGTTGGTCACCTTAAAAGCTGGGGCTGCACGATATATCTGCACGTGACTCTGCATGTGCTGTGCAGCGATCCACCAATCACATTCGTTCTTCACTCAGTTGCCAATCAGACTACCCTGCCAGCCATTAATCAAAATCAGAGAGGAGGAAACCACGCCCCTGCACATGTCCTGCACATGGAGTGAGTTGCTGGCACTGCCAGTGTTGTGCCAAGAAATGCATACCCACCGAGAATGACTAAGAATTGTATGGGTTTTAAATTGTACATTTACATGGACCACTCTACTACATGCAGGGTGCAATTTGGAAGGTGCATGCAATTCTTGGCAGACATGCATTTCTCAGCACAACACTGCTAACAACAACAACGATTGCAAAATGAGCGACGAACAAGAGATAACCACCAAAAACGAAGACTTGTTGCCAAAAAGAAATGCAACGTCAGTTAACATTTCGGTTACAAGAGGGATGATGTTGACCAAACACGTGTTCTGTGTCGGCAGTGCCTTTCATCTGTTGCCGCAACTAGAGAAAACAAGTCCCAGCACAATAAAAGCAAGCTTAAAATATCTCTAAGACAGGGAGAAGCCGTTCTACGAACATTCACAAAAAGAGGTAAGATCAGTGCAGGTTAACTGTCCTCAAGATTTCAGCAGTACAGCATAACATTAAGTGCTATTCAGGTCATCTGGTGAAAATTCCTGTATTTTTTAATATCGCAATATATATCGCAGGGTTGAAAAAATTGCAATGTTAGTTTTTTGAATGTCCTGCAGCAAGAGTTTAAAAAGCAGACTTTTAAAAGCAGAATTTTGATGTAAGTTAAGACAGAGGAAAAAGGCAATAAAAGACAAGCACATTCCATGCACAGCCGTAATAAGTGCCCCCCCTCCCTCCATGTACAGACACGATGGTCCTTGTCTCAGCAGTTGCTGATTCAACGCCCTACCACAACCTACTTCTGCATTCTTCCCTCACTCTCTACTCCCCCCGTTTTAAGTCCTTCTTTAGCTCTCCTATCAAAGAAAGACACCCCTCCCCTCCATCAGAAAAATAGTCATTTCCAAAACTCTGACAAAAGTGGTTTCACCGTTTTTAAAGGATACACAGTTTCTGTTCAGTTATTTAGGTTTTACATTGAAACGTACGCAACCTAAATTATTAGAGGCATGGATTGCTTCCAGCAGCAACTGAATCCAAAACAGCTCTGGCTCCTTCAGGCTGCCTTTTTTTTTCTAAGTGAAAATACTAATGAATATAAATGAGCTGCAGTGGTTTGCAGCAAAACAAAACAAATAGTCGAGTAACCATAGAAGGAAAGAACGAATATGAAGCAAACATAGTTAAGTCGTTAATACTACAAATTTAGACCAGGATGAGACAAGCAACACTTAGATTTGTTTGGTCTGGTAACTCTGAGGTTTTCCTCTAAAGCAGCAGATCGTTGATAACAAAGACAAATCCATGAGGCTGCTCGATAAAGAGTAGACACTGCTGTCATTGTGAGCAACATACTCAGGAAAGGAGTTAAAACAAACAAACAAAAAAAGAAACGAAAACAAATTTAGTCGGACAAATTTTAAAGTGAACACAGATCTAGGTGAAAACCAGAGAGGAGCACATGCTGCAGTCAATTACGAGTGCAATCTTGTAGCCGGGTCGACATTGATTTGTTGGGAGCTGGGATCTCGACCTCTTTCCATTTCGCCTAATTGCATCTACTCTGACCCATAATTACTTCGCTAAGACCTGGCTGATCTCACTTTAGCGCACTGAACTGCTGTCTGCAGCTGTTTGTCGCACCAACTTGATAGAGGGAGGAAGATGGAGAGAAGGAAGAGGATATGACGGTGGGAGGAGAGCAAGTCTGGACTGAAAGTGCAAGATGTACTGTATGTGTAAGAGAGAGAAGGATAAAGACAAGAAGGATCACAATAGAAACAAAGGAAGCTTACATACCTGATGGCATGAGTCCAAATGCCCAGTTGGGTATGAAAAATCCAAAGGGATTCTTTGTTTCTTTGATGCTTTTTTTGTCTGGTGTAACAGTGGGTTTGTCTTCCTCTGGTTTTGTGCTTACAGCCGTCTGCTGACCTCCAACTACAAAGGAGTCTGACCCCGCAGACCTGGATTCCATTTCTTTTCCAGCAGCGTTTAAGTCCGAGGTGAAGGTTGGGAACTGAAAGAGGTCTGTAGATCTTGGAGACTTTTCACTTGTTTTCTCTTTGTCTTCCTGGACCCACGAGATGGAGGAAGATGGCACAGTTGTTGTAAAGGTTGCTTTTGTGATATGATCCATCCTCTTTGAGTCTCTGTTTGTCAGAAGCTGCACTGTGGTCACATCAGAGGTTGTCAGCACCTCCATTAGGGTTTCAGATGTGTCAGGCCCCACATCATTTCCACCTACACTCATTGTGTGCTTCCTGAAAACAGAAGTAGAACCTGAATTTGAACTACCCTCCCCTCTTTGTGAAGGAGCAGAGGAAAGGTTCTCAGTGGGCCGACGAACATAGAAGATCTGCCCTCTGGCCTCCTCTGCTATGTCAGGTGGGGTGGTTGGTTGTTTAACCAGCTGCCAGTGGGACAGAGTGGTTTGCATTGCCACAGTCATAAGTTCAGTCTGACTTTGGGTAGGTCTACTCTTTGTTTCAGGACTCAGTTCATTTCCGCTGCTGTTAAAGTTGTTCATTTTAATCCCAAACCCAGCGTGAGAGTTACTTCCCTCACTGCTTCCCTCCATCTCCTTATCTTCCCCTGATGCATTTTTAGTAGCTGATGGACTATTGGCATCATCCCCGTCCTGGTCTTTCCCTTGGCCAGAGAACATATCCAGATTATCCTGTCCAAGAGAGGTAGGCAGTGTCATAATCTCAAGTGGCCCTGCTTTGGCCTCCATAGGCTCCCAAGTGGAGTCTTTGCCCATATAGGCCATATTACCAGGAGTCCCTAGTTTGGAGTCATGTATTGACTTCCCCGCCCACTGAAATTGTTTTCTGGGGTCCAGGCCAAAGGTCGAGCTTCCTCTGGGACCCTGAGGTCTGGATACATTGGCATGTTCACTGGTGGGTGATCCATCATCGGAAACTGATGCTGTGAATTCTAATGGAAGCAAAGAGACAAAAGAGACTAATGAATAACATTTCGTTGTGAGGGTGGATTTAATTTGTGGCTGGGGAAAAGAGCAATTTAGGCATAACTCTGGATTACATGAGAGCCATCATAACTCTCATAGTAAGTGATTATACAAACTGGAGTCACAGAATCAGGGATTTGATTCGTAAGTATTGTTTGTAATCATGCACCGCTGATTTCAGTTATTAAGTTTCTGTTGCATTTTTTCATGCCTATCTATTGGGATAGTTATTTTAATTGAAACAAGCATAAAGAAATCTTGTCAAAATATAGAAGGGAATGGGACTACCTCTAAGATGGTGACCTACAAGTTCAGACAGTTGACCATAGATCAGACAATGAGAAAAAATCCCTAATGCTTTTAAACTCAAACAAGTCTGTAAGACATGATAAGTCTCCCAATACTAGATATGTCTATGGGCAAAATCAGCAACAATAAAATAAGGGTTTGGTAGACAGACAACACCTTTTTTGGATTCAAACCTTGATGGAAACGTCAGATACAAAGGTATTTAAAGAGTTGAAGTTGCCCCCCAATTTTAATTGCCCTATGGGGATCAAAAAAGTTCTTCTTCTTCAAAAGGCAGAGTGTCCTTGCTTTACATGAGGTCCAATTAATGGAAGGAAGAACTTTTTATAAAATCTGATATTGTGGAACCTACTTTTTTATTCAATGACCATTTTTTCATTTTTTGACCATTTTTATTTATGTGTCAATACAGCATAAAGCATACACTCTGCTCCATTACCAGAGAAATACGGTTGTTGACAGGCCACTGTGGTCAAAGTGACCTGTCAATAAAAAATATAACGCGGATTATGTTCAAATGCCATAAATCATTTCTATCAGGTGAGGTTCAATTTCTAACTTTGATTTTGAGATGAAGGAAATGTAACCCTTTATGAGCTGATATTCAGAGCTTTGAGATGATGTGGAGTAACTGAAAGATGGCTGTTTTGAGGCTTTTTTTTTCTTTGACTGGTGAACCTGCCTAGCGCAGCTACTCAACTGCTGGAGTTCTAAGATTGCAACCATCCCTTGAGGAAGCCAAAAAGACACACAAATGTGCACACATCCACACACAAACACAACAATAAGCTGAAAGGTGGAAAGAGTGTATTCAAAGTAATTTCACACTCCTTCTCTCTGCTCATTTTTTTTCTTATTCCCTTAAGATTATTTTATCCCAAACTGCCTCCTTCAGGAACATACTTTCCTGTGCTGAGAGAAGCCATGTGGAAAAACACAGCAGCACTTAGGCTACAATAAGCAAATTACCTGCTCCACAACAAGCTCCAATCTTAGACCTGTTTTTTTTTTTTTTGGATGAAGTGGTCCACTTTTTTAATAGCTTACAACTCTAAACCAAACTCTGTCTACAGCCTCAATTATTCATCCTGTCTGCATGTGTGATTTACAGTGTGTTTACAGCCAGTGTGTGCTTTCATAGCAGCAGTGCAGGGATGTTACTGAGCGGCCAAGCTAGTGTTTTATCATCACCGCTCAGCTTATTTTGGCTGTCCTTAGCTCAGTGGGTGTGTCTGATATGTATGGTAATAAGGCGTACAGCATAACCAAGAACTACAGATTTCCCTGCATATACACTACAGGTCAAAAGTCTGGAAGCAAGGCCATTACAGGCAGAACAGTTGGGAGTAACTTCAAGTTTTTGTTCACAATGCTTTTTTGTAAATCCAGCATGAGTTGAATGTATTTTGGGATGTATGGGGATGTATGATTAGATGTTGCTTTCATGGAAATGCACCATTTTAATCCATTTACCTTTAGATACACATTGATGTTAACAGACCAGAGTCACAACTTCAGTGCAAAAGCAAAAAAACAAATCACAGTTGAATTATTCACTTTAACTTTTTGGCTTTTGAGAGTCTGCATACAAAAAGCCTAATAAATCTCAAGTGCATCAAACTACTGCAAAAATGGCTTAAAAAATAACTAAGTAAAGAAATAAAAGTACAGATTTGTACATTGAGGAAAGAAGGATACACCGAAAGAGAGATTGCAAAACATCTAATGGTGTCTAACAAAGGACTCCACTACAGTCTGAAGAGACTAGAGGAACCTGGAAGTTATGATAATAGAAAAAAGGCCAATCAGAGGCGAAGGAGGCGGGACTTTTCCCTACCATCCTTCAGAAAAAAATATTGCCCCCCTGTAAGCTACGCAATCTTTGTACGCCCATCCGACCTTTGAACACCCCCTTTTAACTTTTAAAAATGGAGCTGCACAGAAAAAAAGAGAACTTGAGCACAAACTTGTCTTACAGTAACTACATGTCAACATCGCAAGCAGGGGGGAGAAAAATATATATTCTGTGTAATAAATTTTTAAAGTTTGTCCACAGCTCTATAAGCCTTGCTGGAGACGGAGGGATTTATGACCTATACTGCAGCCCATTGCCAGAGGGTGCCATTCTCAGAGTGGCATCCATTCTATATACAGTGTATGTTTAAAAGTGGATAAAATGTCTGTAAAATGTAAAGGTTAGGGGGGTCTAGAAGAAGGCTGCCTGGGCCTCTCTTGGAGTGTGGGGTTGGTTGCAAGGAAGGTAACTGCTGAACTGATATTTTCTTGTATTACTGATTATTTTTCTTAAGCAAAGTATCTCATTATTGTCAGTGTAGTTATTCTTGAATTCTTGCCTTGTTGGCATTGTCTTTTTTTTTTTTTTTCTTTTTTTTTTTTGTAAATACTATTTTAACCACTTTCGCACCTTTTTGTAAATGTTTTTGCACTGCACCTTGGGAAGCCGGCTATAAATAAATTTCACCATCACTGTATTTTTCAACTACGCCTGTCTTTTCCACCGTTCTTGATTGTTTGAAAGAGAACCCCATGACAATGAGCCTGAGGTTCATTTTGACAAGCACCATGTAGTCCAGCCTAATTGTTCTGTTAAAAATCCAAGTGGCTCCTCATATACTTTTAATGCAGACTGATAAGAGATTAACTTTAGAAAATTACCTGGTTTAATCATCCTCTGTATGTCATGAGCTGTTGTATTGAATATTATACTGAATATTTTGAGACTGTTAGATAGAAATTCTGGAGGTTTATCTGTCCTGTTTGGATCACATTTACATTTTTTTCTCTAATGGTGGTGGGAGAACTGGTAGAAAAGCCACAACCAAACACTGAATAGATCAAACTAATCATGAACTTGGATAAAAATGAAATTTTCCACTTTCAGTGAAAATGGCTCTACTGTGTTAACTTAGTTTTACTTAAGTAAACCGGCTGAGAGGATTCCTGGAGTCAAACAGACGTGATATTAAATTGTGAGAGTGGAGGCTGACAATGAAAGCGGCGCAGAGAAATGACACCAATGCCATTTCATTTCATTGTAGATATGACATGTAATAAAAGAGACTGAAGGGAAGGTTATTGCCAGGCTGCTTGTATTATGTCAGGAGCATCTAGCATCTGTACAGAGAGTCTCTGCACAGAACCCTTTGTCCTCCATCAAAAAAATTGTCAGTGAGGCTGGTGAAACTGGTTGGAGGCAGAAGCCTCATTTCCTTGAGACACTGAGGACTTCAGTCTTGCTTAAATAACTTATTTCTATTGAAAGAAAATTTGTGTTTTAGGAGCTTTACAAAATGTTAGTAAATGTCATCTATTTTTTTCTTAATTAAATTTTGAATTACAAAAGAAATACCCAAAGTCATACACCACATTCAGAAAGCTTTTACATTTCTGAAATACTTAAATTAAACTTTTTTTGCAGCAAATATTTTTGAATCCCTTTCAATCAAAAATGCAGACTAAACCTCTTTAGAACATTGCAGGTTGGTGTTAGCTTAGGTAGCTAAAAATAGAGTGTTTATATTAATATCACAAGCAACTTCTTCTTGACAGAAGTCTTTCACCTTTACTGAATCATTACTCTGGCTGTCTGTAGGAAAGCTTCAGTCTTTTTTACCTTGAGCTAAAGCCTGAATATGTAATTTGTAACTGCAGTAAGAAAGCAAAGTGTATATTTTTCCTCGGGAGTCTGAAAGAGCTGTTTTTATTCTCTGCTTTCTAGCTTCTCAGCTGTGATTTGCCTTATAGGTGCAGATATATGGGTGCAGATATACGTCAAGGAACCTTCACGCCACCAGCCAAACAAGAGTAAGTCATTTTGGAGTTTAGTGTCAGGGTGAATCAAGATGCCACAAGCCGAAAAGGGTGAATGTTGACCTTATCTCTCCTGTGGTGTGTTGCAGTGTACTGCAGTGTTCCTGAGGGTAATTCACTCTGTTGTGGATGTTACTGTCTGACAGGGCCTCCAGGTGCTTTAGGACACATGCACACCAGCTAACCGCTGTATTTTTCAGGCTCTTTCCTACTCCCCTAAAGCATTGTTTTCCCTTATTGAACACTGAATCTTTCAACAGTGTCAGGTAAATCTGCTTTGTTTCATCACTTGTTGATTTATGCTAATACAGTTTTATTTCTCTGCCCAACTCCTACTTTGACTCTTGTACAAGCTGTAATTTGTAATACAGGTCTGCTTTCATTTAAACAAGCGAGAGCAAAACTTGAATGAAATCAAACTAAATTAAATTCAAGCTTGGTTTCTACTCCCTTTGATTACCTCTTGTGCAAATACAATTCAGTCAGTGAATATGAAAATGAATGCAGAACAGTCTCTGCTCTGATTTTTTGCATTATGTTTGTGGTTTGTGTCTTGTGTTTGTTTGCAATTACTGCCTAATTAAATATACAGTGATTCTTTCAATTGTCCTGATGAGTCAACACAAGGGAGACAACAGTGGGGGTGGGAGAGAGTCAAGGGCTGCTCACGAAACATGACACCTACCAGCAACATTAAAATTCACCAGGCCTCCAACCATATCATTTAGTTCTTTGTTTTCATTCTCCTCTCAGATACAGTTTTTCAAAGGTGGACTCTTAGTTTGTACATGACACAGACACAGTGAATGTTGGGTTCGTACCGTTTACAGTGGGTGGAGGGTTGTCAGCGGAGCTGCTGGCGGCTGGTTCTCCTGGCTGAGTGGTGGAGTCACTTTGCCCTGTGATTTGGACTGCAGGCACTAACGGGATCAGTGGCATCAGCTCTTTCTCCTGCTCAGACAGACCGTCCTCTGGACTCTGTAGTCCGCTGGTAGGAGCCCTGAAGGAAAAATGACCACTCCTGTGCTCCATAATGGCATTATCCATGGTGCCCTTGCTCCCACTGGATTTTGGTTCACTCTGGTTTCTGCTGGATGTGTCCTTTTGAGTCTGGTTCTCCCTTCCTATTTCCTCTAGCTCTGCATGCCTGTTTTCTGTTTCCTCCATCCCACTTCTCCAATATCTAAAGGGCTTCATCAGAGTGTTAACAAACTCAGCCAACACATTGTTTTTAGTCTGACCCTGAGGAGTGGAAGAAGCTGTGGAGGATATTGTGGAGATGTCAGATGGTCTGAAATGGTCGGAGTCTTTTCTTTCATGAACAAACCCCCCATGGCTTGCCGAGTTAGAAAGGCTAGTAGTGTTGTTTCTCTCTTTTCTGTAAGATTTATCTTGGCTTTGCTCACTGTTTCTGGATGCATCCTGTTTTCCATCCCAGCCGGCTGCAGACTTTAAATGGATGACCAAATGCTCTTCGGAGATCTCGGAGGAGTTGTTAATTTCAGAAATTGAGTTTAGTTCTGCACTGTCCAAGTCAGGTCCAGGAGTCTTAGAGAACTGGGCCCTGTTCTGTTTGGTGACTGAGGAGATGACTTCAGATGCTGGTTTGGCCGTCTGGTACAGAGACTGTGATTCTACAGCCTGGACTCCCCCTGGCTGCTGGGCTGCAACACACATCAGTCTACTATTACCAAAGAGGACACCACTGTTCATCACTAAACCAGTGTCATCTGCTGCTACAAAGCATAGTAATAAACCTCAGTTTTCCTCTGACTTGCCATGGTAATTACCATAATGTTTGTGCATGTAGTTTATCAGTACCTGTGTAGCAGTAGGCGTCAAACAGGGCTGTGGTGATGGGGAAACCGGTACGGTTTGGGTTGTTGTAGACAGTCCTCACCCCGGGATCGTCTCCTCCACAGTTCTTCCGTGGGACATTGATGGGGTATCTGACGCTGCCATCAGCCAGCCAGCCAGGATCACACTGGTCCAGACCAGCCTGCCAGGCCAGGTAGAGATGCCCCACTGTGGCCAGCTGGGCTCCAAGGGAATGGCAGTATGTGGAGGCTGTGGCCAGGCTGAACTTCTCCTGAACTGTGGCGTGGAAGACTTCACCTGTGTGGAGGGGAGCTCAGATTAGTGTGTAACAATCCTGAAGTCTGGATACTGATACCCAGGCCTTTGCATCGTCAAATACTGATACTGATACTGATCTAATAATCAAATAATAAAATAATCTAATTACACTATCACATAAATCCTTTGTTTTTAAAGGCTGCAGGCAATTACCATCCAAAACAATGAATCCAATAACCATCTCAGTTATTCTCTCACATCTTTGCAATATATTGTTCCTGACTCTGTCAGCTGCTTTGTTTCAATTTCCTTTTCAGTTTGGCGTGATGTTAGTTAAATGCATGATTAAACTGGTTGTGTTATATTGTCCTGAACGCTCCTGCAGCTCTTCAATATCTGAACTTAGCATACATTGCAAGTTGATGCCAAAGTTGTTGGCATAACAAACATAATTTACTTCCAAACTGCAGAGCATCTATAATTACCTTTATCCATGCATCATACTTTGTTTATTTCCTCTTTGAATTTAAAATAACTCCACACAGCTTACTTTACAACGCCCCACTGACACGGTGCATGATTCATGTTGCAGCAGCCTAAACCCATCACTAAGAGCCATCCTCTTTACTGCATGTCCCACAAATTAGTTAAGGTTAAAGGATCTTAACAATTAGGTTATGGTAAGTATTGACAATATTGGATCCATTGATTTTGGCCAGTATAAGGCCGATACTGGAATGGTGCATCCTTAATCCCATTCCCAGAAAACAATCTGTTTGATCCATTCCTCACCCTTTTTTCCAACTTTAGTCTTTGCTTTAAGGAAACAACACTTTCCATGCACATACACAGGCATCAGTATTACTCATAGAACAGCTGCACACTATGGGCCTGATCTACCAAAGGTTTGCGTGTGCAAAAACATGTACAAACCTAATAGCGAGCGCAAAGCTGATCTACTAACCAGGTACACCGAGGATTCATGAATATGCAGATCATATGTAAATCATTAGACCGTGCAAAATTCTGGGAGGAGCAGATGTAAAAAGAATCATTTAGCGCCCACAATGTGGTTTATCAAACTTGAAACCGATTGCAGTCGCTGTTTTGCGTCTATATTTAACACGTTTGAAATGCACGTGCAATCTGGCACAGTTATGCACAAATTTGCAGCCACTTCTCCTCACAGGGAGAAGGAGGCAAAAGTGCAAAAGCGTTTTTTTTAGTAAATGATGGTTTTGATAAATAATTCGGTCAAACACCGAACAGTCGCAAACATTTATCTCTTTGTCTTATTGATTTTAAATAGTTTTAATCCCTTTTTTTCATCTCAAATAAATTTACTTGCATCTGTAAAACACTTTGAATTAGCTTGTGTATAAATGGAGCTATACAAATAAACTTCCCTTGCCTTTAGGTGCAACTCCATGGCTTCCAACTTTATTTTGCATCTACGATCACTCTGTTCTCACGAACTCTCCATGGTGACGGCTGATAGCGCATGCAAAATCCTTGTTTAAAGAGGGCGGTCCACACCATTTTTGCTCCTGTTATCAACTGTGCATGCAATGATAGTAGATCACCTGCAACACACCCACTAATAGCCTGTGCAATTTTTTTGTTTGCACACGCAATTTAGCGTTCGCTATTTGGGATCTTAGCAGATCAGGCCCTATATGTGGAAAAATCTGCATCTATCACGCCCTGGCAAACAAGTGTTGCAGATCCATGATGAAATAATTGCTGCTCAGGTGTCAGGAGACTTTATGTAAATGACCAGGAATGAAATGTCCCAGACATATTCTCGAGTTATTTATTTATTTATCTTTTAATCCTCTGCCTGTATTGCCATAAAACAAGAAATTAAGTTTTGGGCTGACTCCTCTTACTTATTTAGTTAATGCCTGCAAGAAGCCAAAATAGACTCAGTATTGTGATCTCACCCCTCCCCAGTACAAAAGTGAGATTGTTACGGCTGGACTTGATATTATGATTTCTCTGTTCTCAGACCCAAAAGCTACTCTTTTCTTCCTCTATTTCATTTTCCTTTTTCTGCTAACAGACTATTAAATCCTTGCCACAGGGAGCTGTGAGTCTGCGTGCTGCACACACCGGGCTCAGTGAAGCCATTCATGACTAAACACAAATTTATGATTGAAGTTCCTGACTCCTACCTTGAAGCTGCTTAGCAAAGCAGTAGACATCAAACAGCTCATCAGGGGATCTATGGCCGTAGTTACGGACCCCGGGTGAGTCATCTCGATCACCATAGCAACCTGGCCTAGGCAGCTGGATGGGATACCTGCAGGGGAAAACAAAAGAGAGGGACAGAGACAACAAGGAAAGGGAAAAAAAGACAAATGATTATGCATCATGACAAAAGAAGCCACAAACATCCTTGGCTCCCCTGGAATTAATATTTTACAAGAAAACAAATTAAGATAAAAAGTGAACTATACTTTGATACGATGGTTAATACCTATCTTTTATAGACTTGCCAAATATAAACCCCAGAGTATGATTTAAGTCTCCCAGAAACTGGCTGAAATGACTTGGTGAGGTATTACAAGCACTTCGATGGCTCAGAGATAGTGTCAGAGGATAATTACCCCAACATTTCAGATAAATCTTTTAGATGCGTTAAATGCATTGTTGAAACAGGAATCCAAGAAACACAGCAGAGAGAGAGAGAGAGAGAGAGAGAGAGAGAGAGATGGGGAGGTTGGAAATCAAGTATAGAGGTTTAAAGGATCAGGAGTTTCTTTTAGAGGCTTGGCTTGCCTGTGGGGCCAACAAAACAACAATCTTTATTCAGGCTTAAGGTGGGCAATTATTCCATGGGAGTACTGATCCCAGCATCAGCAGGGTACAGGCAAAGAGGCTGATTAAAAGATTACGCTGTGAAAACTGGGACTTTGGAAGTATTAAAAAGGAGAGACACTTCAACAAAAGCAAACACACCCTTCCCTCAAACTTACCTGCAAAAGACTCACATGCCTCCACATATTAAACCTGCTGTGCTTTTCTGAAACAATGACTCGTTTTATCAAAACACAACATGAGAGTAAAATTTTGTAAGTCTCAGACCAAAGCTCCTTTATTTTATGCTTGATGGACGATTTTAAAAAAAGGATGATATCTCAATTCTTGCCAAAGTTTTAATTGGACTCTTCCCTCCTGTCTGATATTCAGACAGGAGGGGGGTTTCTAGGTTTTCTAGGTTTGGACCAATTAGAGTATTCCCACGAGAAAACAGCTCAAGGGTAGGACGAATGAAAAGAAGAGAAAATAGGGAAAGTGCTGCTTGAGGCTGCAAAGAACTGTCAGGAAAACAACAATTAATTTCCATTTGCTTCTCGAGCAAATGAAAATATAATAAAGATATGAAGAACACAGCTGAGAGGCAGGCGCTGGCTGGTAATGTTATAAGAGACTTGAGGTGTCATGGATGTCATATTAAAACACAGAGAGCAACCTGATAGCTCACAGTGCAATCGTAGTTGACTATCTTCCCAATGTGCAAACACAAAGTTGAACTTCACCTTGTTGTAGGGGAGACTGGGGCTTGTTGTCACACTTTTTACACTAATATATTTCTCGGAATCAATACATCATATTTAAACAAAATGTGTACCAGATGAAAGACCAAAGTCTCAGGTAAATATTTCCTATTCATCTAATTTTCATATCTTGTGTCAGTGCAGAGTTATAAGCAATCAAATAGAGAGTGTGAACATGTGACATGTTGCCCCACCATCGGGTAAGTTGTCTCACTATATGGGGTAAGATGTCACAGTGGAATTTGCAGCTAATAAAACAAGGATAGAATTATTGTTGTTCCCTTTTTTTTACTTGAAGATCATCAAAGTCAGAAACAGAAAATGTTTATCATTGAGCTAGAAAAAGCCATTGAACATAGCTATTAAACAAACATTAACATTAAATATTATGCAACACGCTCTGGTGTTGAGAAAGCTGTCTGGGGTTAATGTTTTGCAGTATCGAGCCAAGGTATGGTATTTGACATGAAAGTCCTTTATTGTCCTCCAGATTGATATATCAGCTGGGGTCACCTGCCTGACTGCCCTCAGCACCACGTTCAATTTTTCTTTTGAAATTCCTGACCATGTCTTTTTGCTTTCTCCTCTCCTTTAAACCACTCTTTTCTCTGTAAAAATACAGTCAAAGTTTCATTATGACAACTGCTGATAAGCAGACTCTCTGAGCTCTATTTACATGCTTCGCCGGAGACGTGGCGCAGGTGCGACTGTGTCAGGTCCGCCACACCGACAAGGTGTTCCCAAGCACAATTTGGTATTTTAGTGAATGGCGCAGCCCGGCGTAAGTATCCCCCCTCCCTAACTCAGCTCCTCCCAGCGGCGTAAGTCGTAGCGAGGGAGGAGAGAGGGCGTGGAGTGGGTTTAACACAGCCGAGACCTGTATTGACAAAGGTGGGTTGTGCGCACAGATCACAGCATAAATTCCAATAATGGCATTAAAATCGGAACCATCTGTGCGTAGTGACACATTGCGCTCCATGGCCGGGCTCTTTCTTTCATAGATGTTAATGTACATAGTAGTAAATAACTCATCTGATCACTGAAACAAATCATGTGTTCAGCCGCCGCCGCAGCAGCTGCAGCAGGACAGGGAGAGGACACGGAGACATGTCCAGGTCGAGCTGCGCGAGAAATAAGAGGAAGAGGAAGAAGGAAAAGGAGGGAGACGAATTACATATCTTGTTAACTTCATCATGTGTGTTTATTTACTAGATATTTAATTTAATTTGATGCGGTTTTAGCTGTGTTGATTCAGTCAGGTTGTGTGTCCAAACACGTGTCAAATGCGCTCATCAGATCAGATATAGATCTATATAGATCTAAATGTATGTGCTGACTAGGATTATTAGTTGTTGATGATTATCTATTGCACTGAAATGTGCCTGACACTGACGGTGACGTGTGCTGATATGCCGCCGGTCCACCAAAATACCACTTAACCAAATGTGACCGCCTGTGCTGAAAGCTGACCAGGTTTAACTCGGTGAGCTTTCAGTGCACTTTACACGCCGGCGGCGAGCACAAAAATGTCACTGTGCCCGCAGATTCTGTCGACACCTCCCTCTGCCACACCACCACGCCCAGCTTGGCAGACCTAGGTTTGCCTCAGTCCAAGAAAATACCAAACTGGCTGTACACTGGGCTCCGCCAGACGAAAATACCACTGCACGGGGTCCACCACCCTCCACCGCCTCACCGGCAGACACGAAAATAGAGCCCTCTATGTTAATTTCAATCCCAATGACTGAAACAATGACTGAGCTGTGACAGGATGCCTTAATCTCTCCTCTAACAACTCCGCATGTATCACTGCTAGGATTTTTATCTGAAAGAAGCTTATTTTAAAAAGGTTTTTTATTTATTTATTTTTTTTTATTTTGGGTTGTGCAAAATGGTTAATTGGCGCTCATCTCAGCTCACCATGGGCCTCATGTATCAACGCTTGCGGCGCAAGAAAACCTTGCGTACGCCAAAATCGGCGCACACGTCCAGATTTATCATCGCGAAACGAGCGTCGGTTCCAGCGCTAATCAACGCAAAGTCAGGAGGTGGTGTAGAAATTGGCCGCCGTCCTCGCGCGGGAGAATCTCATCGCCACAGTGTGAATGGGTAAGAAGTGAATACACATTTCAATGAGCCAAATTAATTTATTTTCTCCACCAGACGCTCGAGGACATTTACGAGCCGGTCCAGCCGCTCGTTGATCCCCGCGATCCCCCTGATGATTTCTTCCTGCGATTGCAGGACCCCCTCCGCGAGGACCCTTCCACTGCGTCCGGGTGGTCCAGCGGAAGCGCCGCGGCTGGTGGACGCTCCACCGCTTGTCGGCGCGTTGATGCTGATGCTGGTGCTGGGGCCGGGGCCGGGGGCCGGGGTGGCCCGAATGCCGCCGGTCCTGGCCGACAACTCCGAGCTGGCGGACGGGCTGCCGCGGGCCGGGGTTCCGCAAGCCGGCGACACGGCCGACACATTGATTTCTGTGACACAATAAAAATATTTGTTCATTTCAATTCCTGCTTCTGTGTATCTGTTGCGTTTACATCTCTCTCCACGGTATCATAGGTAATGTAATCCAGTATTTCAAGGTCAGTTATGCACATTACGGTTGTTTATTGCATAAAAAGTTATCGAAAAATGAAGTTAAGGGCGAAGTATAAATCACGTCTAAAAATAGACTGAATCCCAACGTTGAAATGAAGTATAAACTTAGACTAGACGTCTAATATACGTCTTTTGCTCAGTGGGATGGCAAAGCATGTGGACATTTGTGTGACACGCCACTTACCCTATAATAATAATCGCCACGACCCGCTGCTCAAACGGCGTGAGGGTCTCCTCCCCCGGACCCCCACCTGTCTGGCCGATACTCCTCCGGAGGGCAGCTGTACGCCGCTTGACCTCCACCTTGAGGTCCGACCACTTTATTTTAATCTCCGCGGGGGTGCGTGTCTCGCAACCCACCGCATTCACCCTCTCGCAAACTTTCTCCCACTCCAAGCGTTTTCGTTTTGCACTGACGCCACTGGACAGGCTGCCAAACAAAACAGGCTGTCGCTCCTCCACCTCCGCCACCAGCACCTCCACCTCACACGCCGTAAATTTAGTTTTTCTTGTCATTTTGTCTGCGTGCGAGGACAGGGAGACCCGATTTAAATAAATCTGCATATTTATAGGAGGGCGTAACGGGGGCTGGCCCAGTCACTCCGACATCTGCGCTCAATTCCACGCTGATTGGGATTTATCAAGGAAACACACGTGGATTTCGGCGCCCGCACACATTGATACATACGGATTTTTTTCAGCGTGACGGACCTTGCGTGCGCTCGTTTCTGGTATGAGTTCCACGCAAGTATTGATACATGAGGCCCCAGGTGCTCTTCTCTTCTCAGACAGAACACAACCCCTGACAATGTGAAGGAGTAAAACTTATTCCACTTTTCAGTTGCACCCCCTGGTGGCAAAGATAGTTGCAGTGTGACAACTTATTCATGTGACAACAAGCCCCAGTCTCCCCTACTATGAAAGACACATTTAGTAGTGTGTATCTATTTTGTTACTATGCCAGATCATGTAGGAAACTATAGTAGGAAAAGAAAACCATCTATTAAAGATTTGAAACAGCAACAGCATCTCCACTGGAAGATTACTTTTAATCTTCAGCCCTGACTTTTCAGGTGCAGCTGCAATAAATGTGACAATCAGGAACTCTGGAAGAAGTTGTGCTTGGCAGAGGTCTCAGGGCATTTCAATGACTTTTATTCTAAGATGTCACTTAGTGCATGACTTGTTTCATCACAGATTACTTAAACTTTTAGAAATATAACTTGAAAACATCATAGTTTTGTTTTTTGTTTTTTATATGCATGTTGCTTCCTATGACCAAGTGAAAACATGAATGAGAATGGCTTGAAATAAACTGATCCATAATCATATTGCCCAGCCATCAGCCTAAAAATGACAGAAATCAGTTACAGTCAATCACTCCAGTTGTCCTGGTTAGCTTAGCTTGAATATACATCAATAATCCTCACCGTACAGTCTGGTCAGACATCCAGCCAGCATCACAGTTGTCATACCCATCAGCAAAGGCAGCCTGCAGCTGACCTGGAGTCGCGATGACGGCTGAGTTCTCCACACACACCCTCTTGGCGTCGGTAAAGGAAAGGGCGTAGCGGTCATGAGGGGCTCTGTAGTGAAAAACCACACCTGGGACGAAGAGATACAGACTGTCACAGCAAGTAAAGGGGACAACCCAGAAACTGAGTGTCTAAATTTTTGACCTGCAACATCTGGGTCACAGAATTATTCATGAACTGCAACCTTAAAGCATATAAACATGAGTGTGTGCATACTTATAGATAACAAACATAAAAACTCTCACTTGTCTTTATACAAATACATCCCTGTATAATTTCATGCAGCTGCACTGTCAATGTCAACATGTTGTAGGTGGTATTGACACAACCTACTGAACTGTAAAGAAAAGAAAAACTGAGCAGGCGATAAAAACAGAATGGCAACAGAGGGAGGAGACGACTTCATGAAAAGAGCACTGTGAATAAATATGATACAGCTAAGCAGCATCAGTACCTGCTAATTAATACATTAAACTCTTAAAAGAGTTAGTGTGAGGGTGGCTGTGGCCTGCCGTGACTGCTGATTAAGACTAAGCCCAGGAGATGGCAACTCCTCCCCAGCTCCATAATTACTCTCTCTCTGAGGGAGTGCTTTTCATGGCTTGTTAATGGATTAGACAAGAGAGGAGGACACAGGGTCTGTTATGGATTCTAAATCGGATAATATCTTTGTTGAAATACTGAAATTGTGAAGACACACTGTCAACATAAACACACGTTACAGCAGTGGTTCTCAAGTCCAGTCCTCGAGCCCCCCAGTCCTGCATGTTTTGGATGTTTCCCTGCTCCAACACACCTGATTCAAATGATCAGCTCGTTATTAAGCCATTCCAGAGCTTGATAACGAGCTGATCATTTGAATCAGGTGTGTTGGAGCAGGGAAACATTCAAAACATGCAGAGCTCGAGGACTGTCTGTGAATGCTCTCACTACATCATGCTGTGATAGCCTTTACATTACACTTTACAAGAGTATCAGAATTTGTAATGTGTTGTTGTGTAGTTGCTTTTGTTTTCTGTTTTCCTCACCTGTGACTTCCAGAGGAACTGTATCCTGCTCATCATTGATTCCCACCACAACCTCACATCGGTACAGACCGGAGTCACTGGATCGTAGCCCTGACAGAGCAAGACTGGCGTTGTAACGGTTCCCATTGTAACCAGGTAAGGTTACTCGACCCAGGAAGGCCTTCTTCACCTGCAGGAGGAGACGAATGAGAGGGTGAGGGAGGTAAAAAAAAAAGACAGGGATGTAACTCAAACACCAGCACTAATACCCAGTAATTTACAATGGTCATTCTCAGATTTTCTCTCACCTTGACCACATTGTCTTTGGCCACCAGGACCGACTGTTCCTTCTGCAGACCATCAGAGCCTCTTTGGCCCCAAACCTTGGTCCACTTGATCCTGGGGGGCTCATGGGATGAACTGGTGCTGGGGCGGAGGGTGAAGAGGCAGGGGAGGAGAACCGTTTTGGACAGCTCTTCACTTATGGTCTGATGGGTCACCTTCCTCATATTTACTACTGGGTCTGCGCTGGTTACACCTGATAAAAGGAAAGAAAACGATCAATGTCAACTCCAGATGTAGTCAGACATTATTCCTAATAAACCCAGAAGAGATTTGAGAGTAGTGATTATTGCAGAAGAATCATGCTTTGCTTCAAGAACTCATCCCTGTGAAGGTGTAAAAGAGAGAGAACAGAGGCTCACTGTGTCCCTTTGATTATTGGTCATTGATCCGACAAACCATTACTGTGCTACCTGAACAGTGGGAGGCAGGGCCAGACTGTGGAGGGAAGATATCAAAAGCTCTTTTATATGCTATACATCACACCTGGATATGCACCATGAGGGTGATAACAGCCCTCTTTTTACAGCCTGGAGCCCCACCACCAGCAAATATAATTTATTTTTTTCAAAGGGGTGACAACAAACAGAAAGAGTGTAATAATGAAAATTTAGAGTATGTGTGCGTGCAGGAAAGCTTCAGTCCTGGCTGTGATCTGTTATTTTCCACTGCCTTTTTATTGTTATTTTCTTCCAACCAGCATAAAATCAGTCCCGCACAGGAGGGGTATATCAAACATTATTTTATACTTTAATCCTTTGTTTCCTTGCCTGCAAAGACACAGGTGGCCCTTTTATACCGTTAAAGGGAAACGTGTAATCCACTCGTACAATACAGGTCATTATCTCTGAGTTCTCTTTGTCTGTTTATCTACTGTGCACAGTGAAGAATGAGGTTTACCTGTAAACCTTTACTCCTTATGTGACTATTTTTCACACTTAGCATCCACTATTTTACTCCTTCTCCCCACTGAGAAAGATGGAAGTTTAGGGGAAATCTGCTAGACACAAAAAGCTTGTGGCAACAAATGGCATGTTTTAGAGCTGTAATTCTTGGAACGCTTTTCCGATTAAATTGTATAAGACTGATTAAAATCAGTTTATTTGCTCCAATGTTTTCTAGCTGTATTCTCATCCTCTTTGTCAAGTCATGACTAGTGCATTTTTTTTAGTTTTTCACCTGTCTGTGCTGACCAAACGTGACATATAAAGGCTGGTCTTTCTTAAGCAGTGGTGTTGGTAGCTTTTGCATGTAGTGAGTCCCAGACTCCCATGAGTATAGATTTGAGAGGGTCCCTGGGAAACTTAAGGGGTCCCTAATGATGTTTTTTTTTTTTTTTTGAGCAATTGCAATGCTAAAATATCCATAATGAACAGATGTTTAATCAGGTATGTTTAAAACGGACAAGAAATTATAATCCTGGTGTCCTTTCTTTTTTCTTTGTCGACATTTAAAGAGCTCATAGGTTTTCGACTAATCCCATGCACACACCACTGAGTGCAGACTGCAGGGCTGTGTGGGATAAAGTGTCTTGACCAATGATACCTTGACATGTGGACCTCAGATCAAACCCCTGACTATCTGATTGGGAGATAGACTAACTCCTTATCTGATTGTTCTCCAGTCCTTTCCATCACAACATATTGAGGATGAATAACTTCACTCATGCCTCCTTGAATAGACAGGTTTCTTGTGTACAAACAAAACCAGGTGCATGCACAACCATGGGGCAAAAGCCTGCTTTGGAGTGAACTGATATCAATGAAGATGCCATACAGGTTGCTAGTTCTCCCTGACACAATTGTAATTAAATGTCATTTCATTGACAAATCGCTTTGGGCTCTATTTTCGTGCTTCGCCGGCAACATGGCACAGGCGTGGTTTAAGTCAGATCCACCATGCTGACAAGTCGTTCCCAAGCACAATTTGGTATTTTGGTGAGCGGCGCAGCCCGGCTTAAGTATCCCCCCCTCCCTAACTCAGCTCCTCCCAGCAGTGTAAGTCGTAGGGAGGGAGCTGTACGCTGGGCTCTGAGCTCCTTGTCATTTTCTTTCTCCGTTGACTCAGTGGTAAACAAATAACAAATGTCCCGCTTTCTGCCCCCTGGCTGTGCGCGCATACCTGCGATGATGTTGCACAGAAAACCGTCTGTAAGGCAGAAACTGTTTAGTTTTGTTGTTTTTGGTACAGACCTTATTAGCCATGACACTGCTGCAAACAAACTCTCAGACAAAATATTAGTCTGTTTATTGGTATCATAGTCAAACTTCAACAGAAATCTCCGGTTGACATTCCTTTCTCAATCTGACAGTCCTCTCCCTGATAGCTTGACACCAGCCCTTCCCTCCTTGCAAATGCACAAACAGACTTTAATACCCATTTCATATCTTCCCTTGGTAACACTGTCATACAAGCCGAACTCCCTCACCAACTGATGCCAAGCATGACAGCATCAAAAAGGACTTATGCTCTTAAACAGCCTCGCATTTCGCTGGAGAGAAGACTTCAGCACATTGAATGAGGTGATCTGGGAAACAAATGCATGAGTTTCTCAGAGGCAGAGGGATAAAAGGAGATGTGAGGTAGGTAGCAGCGCTGCTATCTGGCGGCGACACTCCTGCAAGAGCAGCATATTTGATAATTAGTGTGTTAGAAAGTTAGAGCAGAATATGTGTGCTCTGATGTTGTGTGTCCCTGATCATAAACAGCCATCTACTGTGCAGTGTTGAACAGATGAACAGGAACAGAAAATTAGTTCACACTATGCCACCATTCACATTCGGGGAGGTACTGAGAGTTCCTGAGCACTGTGTTTTACAGCAGCACACACAAGGGCTAATAGTGCTAGCATTTCAGATCATGTAATGAGCAGTCCCGCTAAAGCCAGCTATTTTGAGCATTTGAAAGAGCTTTATAAACAAATACGTGCAGACCGTAATGGGAGAAATCGCTTGTTCTTGTGCAAATTGTGCTCAAAGGTTTGATGACTACAAGAAATTAGAAATAAGCAGTAGAACTATGAGCTACCAGCCACAGATTTCCTACGCCCAAGTCAAATATGCAGCATTTTGTTAAATACCCGTTTCTTCTATGTCCCAACAAATTCACAAACTTGTGACAGAGTTCATGATATAGGATCTCCAGCCTTTGAGCAAAGTCGAAAAGCAATCTGAGTCTGGAGCCTTCTCATTGAATTTCTCTTCGGTTATAAATGAAGTTATTCTTATTCTTAGTGAGTGCCATCAAGAAAGCAGGTACAGACATTATTGGACAAGAAATTTAATGAAATATCTGTGGAAATATCTGGACAATAACTGGCCAGTACTAGAAAAGTGGCATCACTCGCTCAACAAAATGTTTTAGTGAACATGCTGCATGTCAGTGAACTTGGTCACAGTGGAATTAAAGGTATAAATTGATATTTGCATGTCCCTGTATAAGGGGCTTTCCTTAAAAATGTGTAGACATATGTGGTGGACATATTTTCTTCCACAGGGCCTCTGAATAATCACATCACTTCTCCTCTGTGGGAGATCAGAAGTTGAACACAGCTTATTACCTCCTCTTTCTACCCCATAATCAGGTCAGGTAAAAAAAGGTGTGTATTTCCTCTCTGTGCTGCCTCTCCTTTGTGTCAGATCCTTGTCAACCCTTCCTTATGACCTAGTGTATTCCAGGTGTCTCCAGGAAACTCACCACAGAATGCGAAATTGTCAAAGCTGTAGAAACAAAAGGATGCATGGGATGTACAGAGGGACTTTGTGACACACATAAGCCCCCCACCTCCCTATCACTGAATAAATGCATCTTTTTCAGAGTCTATCAGATCACCTCCCTGCTGTCACTTTCTTTGCTTTGTCCCCCTCAAGGAAATGGTGCTCATCTTTGTGTCACTCATGATCATACATATGCCCCCTCCTGTTGAGATATGCATGTTGAGGCAAAATTAGACGACAAAACTGTCTTTTCTGATTCACTTTGACGAGAGCCTGCCAGGCAAATTCAACCCTAAGATAAAAGACATCACTAATAATTATTCTGCTTGCGACTATCTCAGTTGTTCCTTGGTATTCAAACACTATTTTGGTCCAAAACCAACCTTTACAAACTCAATCCTATTCATATTCTCTCTTTGTCTTTTTTCTTTTTGATGATTCAGACAAATGTTTGTTTTTATTCCCTGGCTGTTGTTGCTGCTGCTGTAATTTGCAAAATTAAATAAGATGAAATTGAGAGCAAGTGCCGTCTTGAAAGGTCTTAATTACATTGTGAAGGAGAGCAGGTGAAAAAAAAGAAAAAGAAAAACACCTTTTCCTTCCTCTGTGGTAATTTCAGTGCAAAGAACATTAGCACCATATTAAATCTGCAAGTAGATGGATGTTTCATCACAGGCGAATCTCTGTCTTATGTTTGAGTATTTATGTGTATAATAACTCTCTATCACTCGTTTCCTAACAAGGCTCATCTGAATTTTGCATTATAAAAACAGAGAAAACACTGAAACTGAATGCCAATAAAAAGCAAGAGAAGTGCCAATAATATTCAATATGAGAGTTTGCAGAACGACTAAAGCATTATCAGTGTTATCAAGGGGTCAGGGGGATTATATGGTTATTTCACTCATAAAAAAAGAGGATATTGGGTACATCCAGTCCTGAAAAAGGGAGGTGGGGGTGGGGTGGCAAGGATAATTTCACCTGCTGAGGAGCTGCAGAATTATCACTTACAGTTATATACTTCAGGATGTCAGCAGTCCAGGTTGGTACACATCCAGAAATACAGGAAGACCATTAGTTTTCTGTGAGGCTATTGATCCTAAATCATTGATACTGAACAAGCAGTGTGTTTGAGGCAGCCTACGCCCAGCACACACAGACACACACATAACACAATATGTACCACCAAAAATGTAGGCAAAGACACCTCCATTTGTGGATTTTTCAGAGAAGAATTAGCACATAGTACAGATGCAAAAAACAGAGAAATTGAATCTGATCAGAAAAAAATAATGATGAATGAAAATTTTGCAGTTAGTGCGCAAATATGATTGCCACAATGTGAGATTGTATGATTTTTTAAAATGTGCAACAATTTCAGAGGATAAAAGCAGGGCTTCATGTGCAGGGGGCCTTTACTCATAGGGGCTGCTGGGATTGATGGAGTGAATCCTCTGATGTTGTGGTCATGCCACCCCTGTTGTTTGTGTGTTAGCTGATTATGTCTGTGTTAATGTGGAAATGTGTCTGGTCATAAAACAGGTTTCTGACAGATGCCTAGCACTGTTAGTTGACCATTGTCTTAAAGAATGAGTGATGGAGACAATATTTCATGCAGCAGTTCAGGTGATGATAAAATTGAATTCATGGAAACATTTTAACAGATCTTAAGTAATCACCTCAGTCCTGATCCTTGAAGAGAAAATGAAACCTAAAAAAATCTCACCCCATTTTCTACACACATACAATACTCCCAGTACGATTTAAAGCCTCTTCTAAGTTTCTATCTTTAGTTTTTGGCTCAGAGGACAAAGGGGGATGATTTTTTTTCCTTTCATGAGGTGATGCAGGTCCAGCCTTTACCTCCACAAAGAAACTCAATGAATACTTATATCACATCCAAACCCTTCTACTTCTACACATGTAGAGTGTGTAGAAGTACACATGTGTAGAGTGATAACATTGCAGGTATCATTTATCACATCCTCTGATTTGAAGCCGGTACGTGTTTGGTGATGGCTCCAACCTTACAGTTCTGACCTATAGAGAAGAGCACCTCTCCTGTATGCAGAAGGGTGGCACCAGTAATCTGTGAAATACTCTGTTTTAATAAAGTTAAATGATGGTTAAACTTTGACAGTAAATTACTTGACAGATTGTCTGCACAAGAAGGAATCTGATATCTGTGATGAAGAAGAAGAAGAAGCAGAAGAAGAAGAAGCAGAAGAAGAAGAAAGAAGAAGAAGAAGAAGAAGAAGAAGAAGAAGAAGAAGAAGAAGAAGAAGAAGAAGAAGAAGAAGAAGCAGAAGAAGAAGAAGAAGAAGAAGAAGAAGAAGAAGAAGATGAAATAAAGGTTTGTTCTGTCCTCTTTGTAAGTCAGGTGACAGGGGTTGCTGACAGTTTAATGGGAACTCACCACAGCCAAAAGTTTGGAGCAGGAGGAGGGCCAGTAGGGGCTGCAGTCCACTCGAAGATGGTAAGTCCTGCATCCTGCTGCACCTGGAGACATATGAATATGAAACTCTTTATTAAAGCAATTCCAAAACAAATACAGATAGTCTTTAGGTTGTTGTTTTCCAAGATTGTCAAGTCATTCTTTATCTTGATTTATTGTTTCATGAGGTTGGTGCTCTATCATTTTAAATTCAGTTAAATACCTACATTTACATAGGAGTGTTTCCCTCTCACATGAAAAATGTAGCCCGTATATCCACTGGCTTTACCTGAATAACTTTATTTAGAGTCACAGGGGGTTAAACATATCCCAGCATGCACTTGGGAGAAGGCAGAGTAAAAACACACTGCATGTTGTGGACTGGCAGCTTTCCCAGCTTGTTTTATGGACACAGATGCTCTGTTTATAATTGTGCTCTCCAAAACCACCAGACTTTCATTTTATTGGACTGATACACTGACATGGAGCCAATAATGTTCAACGCTGATCCATGAATGTTAAAAACAGCAGGTGATCAGAAAGTTTTTTTTGTCTTTACTGAGAAACACGGTAAAGGTTAAATTTAATAAATAGCTAAAACAAAAGCATCTGTTATCTCTGTCAGAGAAAAACTCTCTTGTTAGGGAAATTAACTTTACATCTTTTTTTTATTGCATAAAAGCGTGTTTGTTGATGTGTTGGATTCACAGAGGACAGGTTTGAAAAAAAAAAAAAATTTAAATGAACAGAGGACAGTAGGAAAAACTGATGCAAGAAACCAGCCAAATCTAACATGATGGACCTTTGGGTTCCCATGTTGACATGAGATGCTAAAAACTCTCAGAGGCAGAAAAAAAAATCAGCAAATAAACTTGAGATACACTTTTACACACTTTTTGGGTGTTTATAACTGGATGAGGTCTGAATCTAACACTTTTAAAAAATATATATTTCTTTACTTCAATTCCTTGAGATACAGCTGTTTTGATCTGGATCACAAATAATGTAAACTGCTAAGTGACTACCTCAGTGGACCTCACAGTGCCGTGTAGCACCGCAATTCAGTTTGATCTGTCTACCTGTCAGATGGTTGAGACATAAAAAAGATAAGCCCAAAGCCATTTCTTTGCACCGATCTGTGTGTATGTGTGTACTTCAAATTTATGCATGTATAAATCTAAATCAGCTAATGCAGGGCCTGGGGAATAAGACCAAATGAGGCAGGTCAACCCCTGCTGTGGGGTGTTAATAATGAAAATAACACGTCTGCAGACGTGGCGGGCCGAGCGGAGCCTGAGGGCAGGAGAGGAGCTGCCACGGTGGAGAAACAGGAGGAGGTGGCTGGTAGAGGAGATGCTGGACACAGATAGCCAGTGTCAGTTACAGCAGCGTTAGTCACTTTGGCTCAGTTTCAAAGGTGTAGCCAAGGACAAAAACACTGTCCTCATATCAGATACCTCTGCTTGGCACAGCTGAATGGAAGCTGATATCAGGGTGTCTGGGTATTCGGCATAAATCCACATTTTTTTTATGGGCTGAGGTCTCAGCTCACTGTTGCCAGTTTGCCCTTTTCCCTTTATCAACTGAAGGCTTATCTCTGCGCTGTAATTCCACTGTAGGCTCATGTAGTATCAAGAGGCTTCACATGGCAAATATGGCAAATATTCACAGTCATTGATCAGTTTTATTGTAAATAGACAACAGATAGAGATTATTTTGTCACTTCACAGCACTGTCACAAAAGAATAATACAAAATCAGCAGGGATATAAGGGTTACCACTTTCTCCACAGGGGGCACACAGGGAGATTCCCATTAGTGCTGCTGTTGAAGTCCCTTAGAGTGAAATATAACATGAAAAAAAGGCAGGAAAAAAAAATCAAAAAGGCGTTTGAAAAAGATGTTTGTCCCCAAGTGAGATATCACCAAGATTTAAAGAGGGATCTGTTGTACTGTGTCACACATAACTGGCTTTAGCTGTTCACTTTTCTGTGTTTTCCCTCGGCTTTCAAGCACCTATTATCCTTTTTTGTTGTTTGGGTGTTTACATTATAAAAGCCCCAAATGACAATAAAAGCTGAGTGGGCAGCTTTATCAGCTGCTTTAAAAGCAGATTAATGTTAATAAATTCTGTTGTTCATAAATGAGGAGCTTGAAGCTCTCACAAAAAGGTGCAGTCAATCAAAAGCTTAGCAAAAGGAAACAGAGGTAAGAAATGGGCGAGGATGAGTCTCAGCTTGATCCAGAGTTATCACTGCAGAGCTGAAAAAGTGCTGTCAACTACAGTGAGTTTTCACCGCAACAGCCTGCATGCAAACACATACTCAAACCCACACATGGAGCACAATGGGATTTTAGTAGAAGCTTGTGGTTGACTCAGTGTGTATTCAGATGCTATATTTGCTTTAATTTGACAAAATTAGATAAACAGAGGGTGCCTTTGCTTAACACTCTAATGGTGCAGAGTGGGAACGAGTTTCTGGGCTGCCCAGAACCCTATTTCTTAGAGCTGAGAGCTGCACAGATTAACCTATTTCATACAAGACACCCACACACCAGCCTGCAACCCACACATCAAGACATCCTGTGCAGGATTTGGCTGGATGTAAATGTGTATATTTTCCTTTAAGATGAGCAAAATAATCTTAGGTGGCAAGGCAGTGTTAAAATGTCTGGGACTTCTCATTTACTGCCCTGCAAAGCCACTTTACAACAAATGTTTAATTTGTTCTGGGCACATCAAGGTCCCTTTGGGTGCTTAATCATCTTTGACTAGGATGTAAATGCAGCTTATAAAGCAGTTTAATTCATTTTACAAAAAAATCTAAAAAAATCTTCTAGGCAAACGTTTTATTCAACGTATATTTGTTCAAACCAGACAAACATCTGTCTGTAGATCCTTTTTTTTATTTGACTGTGAATCTCAAACAAGTTTGGAGTGTTTTAATAGAAAGTCTTAAATGTATAGAAACAGAGATTTTGAATGGGATATGTGCTGTTTGGGGAACTAATGTAAGGCTGATACAAGTGGAGGAACTTTAAGGTACAAACGGAAAAAGTTGGAATTGGAGCCAAAAATGACTGGGAAATGCTACCAAGAACATTTCAGTACTCTAGAACAGTAGTTCTCAAGTCCAGTCCTTGAGGCCCACTGTCCTGCATATTTTGGATGTTTCCCGGCTCCAACACACCTGATTCAAATGATCAGCTCGTTATCAAGCTCTGTAATGGCTTAATAACGAGCTGATCATTTGAATCAGGTGTGTGATAGAGTGGTGGGGCTACATTCGATCTTTTTTAATTGGGTCCAACAGAGGGACTGGAAATTGATGCTAGGGAGAGGGATGGCTCATATTATAGCCTTCTGCCACTATCAGACTGTATTAGAAAAGGTGAAGAAAATAGATGGATAGAATCAGTGAAAGAGAAAGATGCTGTGATTACTGTTCTCACACCTGTGAGAGTTAAAAGGGAGGTAATGTGGTGTTCAAAGCAATAAAAAAATATCACCATGGTTAAAATAAGAAAAAAAGGCAGGCATATTGACACTGGCTGCAGTTTTGGCATGCTCTGTACCCATTAAATAATAACACTTTGAATGTCTGATGAATCATCAGAGTCTGAAACAGCAAAACAGTGAGAGTGCTGTTAAAGTGTAAATAATGAGAGTGAGAAACTGGAGAAGCAAAGAAGAGGAACAACTCAGGGGAGTGAAAAGAACTGTGAGAAATAAGATAAGAGATTGAAGAAAAGAAAGAGTGATGGATGCCCAGAGGGGTGTGGTTTAATTTGATATGCACTTGATTGTTGCTTTGAGGCTGTTTCGGCGGTGTCTTTATGAGTTGGACAGTCTGCTACCAGAGGGATCAATTTAAAACTGCGCTCTGCACCCTGCCGCAAATTCACATTCTTGAAAGTACGGCCTGTCGTCATATGTGCTCTTTATCAACTACAGAGAGATTTCCAGAAGCTTCTCCTCACTCTAACTTTGTTTCTGTCAGGACACACAAACACTACACAGTTTATCCAAACTCTGTATATATCACATCTTAATTACAAATTACACAGGGTTATGTCTTTTCCAGTAAGAGTATTTTAGGAATCAGGTTTAAGAGTGAGTTTCATTTGTTTCAAGCTAAATTCAATGTACACAGTTAAAGTGATATTTAGGGGTTAAAGTTTTTTAACCTTGGTTCCTGTTAATTTGAAGCTCCATCCAGCCTACTTTGTCTCCAAAACGGACAGCAGATACGTGTTCATAAAATAATAATTTTTTAACTTTTTTTTTTTTTTTTTTTTGACTGATATCTCTTAAACAATTTCAGCCCTGATCAATAAAAAAATAATGAACACAAAATTCGATGTATTACCCTTTTTATGCCGGTTTTTGTGCACCATATCACTGTTATTTTTAACGGTAAAAAACACAAAATTGCCATATTTTCCATCTCAAATAACCTAGATGTTTTTTTGTTTTTTTTTAATTTTAATAAAAAAGAGTCTGGGCCATGTCAATGATGAGAAGTAAAACCGATTTTGGTGCATTTAAATCCTTTTTGTAGTGCCAGTTTCTGTATTTTAGCTCCATTCAGCCTACTTTGTCTCCAAAACGGACATGGAGATTAGATCTCAACATCATGCAGGTCGGATGATGTTTAGTGGATGAAATAGTGCTTCAAACACTCTCAGTTAAGGTGACCAGACGACCCTGATTTCCGGGGACAGTCCCCAAGTTGGATGACCAGTCCCCGAAACTGTCCCAGATTTAAGCTTTTCGTGGATGAGAACAAAAATGTTGCGTGAAGGCTAGAACAACGGTTATTACAGTGTCCGAATGGGTAGGAAGCACAAGTAAGCAGTCCTGAAAAACAGTTTTTACTGGGCTTATTGCAAAGGGTGCTTCTAAATAGTGCAGAGAAGTTGTCTGTGATCACGCAGCCCCTGGACCCCCCCACCGATTGTCCCCGGATTTCATTACAGAAATCTGGTCACCTTACTCTCAGTCCATGAATGAAGACTTACGTGCATGGTAAAAATTTAGAGCCCTGGTGATCGAGTGATTGCAAAAAAAAAAAAAGGTTGTAATATGTTGTTATGGTGCCATAAACACACAGTGGAAAAAAAAATAAAATAACGGAAGTCTGTTGTCCGATTTGCTGACAAAGTAGGGTGGATGGAGCTAAAATGCGGCGACAGAGTTTTTTTGTTTTCTTTTTTCAATATGAGGAAAAATAAGAACTCTCACCAAATTTGATGCCCCAATCTTTAAAAATGTGACTGTCAGCTCAAAATAAAGATGAAAAAAAATGACCCATGTCCTAAAAACAGACATATAAGGAACCAAGGGTTAAAGCCTCTCATAGAGTTCCCTTTTGATGTCCCTCATCTCTTACAGGTAGTGTGTCTGCTTGCTATCTCACACTAAGCCCTTACACACACACGCATAAACACACACACTCATCCATTGCTGCTTCAATCCTGTAACCTGCACAGACAGCCTGATAATTGGATTTCAACAGACGGTTCAAATGTTGGCATAAAATAATTAGCAAAACATCTAAGCATCAAACACGTGCACGATTACCATCACTGTGGTCTGGCAGGTCTTTCTCAAACAAGCAGAAAATGCACAATAATCATCTTATGCAATTTGAATGCTTAGTCTTAGTTTGCATGCATGTAAAGCATGACAAATGCTGTGATGATTCGCAGTGTACCCTGTTGTCTGAATGACTGAGTCATGCTTGCATGTTCATGATGTTTGCATTAATCTCTGTTAATCAACTAACCGCTGCTTCCTGATCCTGAGTGTTTAGTGTGCATGCAGTGATGGGAAGCTTGCATAAAGCAGATGTAGCAGAGCGTTAGTAACCCTTCTACCCTGTCTTTTTAGCTTGGATCAGCGGTATTGTCTTATCAGCTACTGATGGCCCACTTGATAAACGTTCAAGTCTTAAGACACTTGTGCATTTTATAGAGAGTAGCCTGTGTTTACATGTAGAAATTGAAATGTGAAGGGTAATGCATGGGGTGTTACAGCACTGTAATATCTTCTTTTCAGTGGTATCCCCAGAATTTTTTTCATAGGGGCACCACTAGAAATCTTTGTAAACCATATCCATCACAAAATTTAATGAGGTATTAAAGCTCTGCTGTATGTTTTGTAGACTGTAAACTTTTTTTGAGAGCAATTGCCCTTTACCCTAACAATACAGGTTGATAAGGTATCGTTCACTGACTCAAAATAGGCTGTTAAATTAAAATTTATCACACGTAAACTACAACCAACTTATTTTTATTTTATTTTTTTCCAGATTCAGTATTTAGTGGTATTCTCTGTGTATTTTCCCTAGTGGTTCTGTCCCCTCTGATCCTGTTTTGTGAGTTTTCAGTTTGGGTTTGATCCTGTTTCTTTCATGTTCTCTGTGTTTTATTCTTTAGATCAGTTTTCAGTGTTTGCTGTTTTATTTTGTAGTAGTCAATCCTTATGTGTCTTCCTGTGTTTTCCCTCCTTACTGATTGTCTGCACCTGTGCCCTTGAGTCTCACCTGTCCCTTGTTACTCATCACTCTGTCTATTTAGTCCCCGTGTAGCATTGCCTTGGTGTTGGTTCATTGCATTTCAGTGTCTCCGCCAGTGCATGTGTGTGAGCCCAAACCGTTCTCAGAGTGATTTTTCAGTTTTCCAGCTTCCAGTGTTCTTTGGTTAATTTGAGTTTTTGGTTGGACATATTCAGAGTGAGTTTTTGCCAGTGTTTTCTAGCTCTGTTTCATTTTCTCCCTATTTTTGTTAAACAGGATTTGACATTTAGCTGTTGCTGTCTCATTGGCAGCTAATTCTGGCTGTGTGCAGTAGAAGTCCTTCTTTCACTCAGACAGCTTGTACAAACACTAAAAATGACACTTTGACAATGAAGTTTCAGGTCATGAACCAACAATCTGTCAAACCTGGGGATGTCCCAAGTGTCTGTGCCCCCAGCATTGCTTTAGCAGATAATGGTTTTAGCAGCATGTAAATTTAATGAACTTTTTATGAAGACCTTGGAGGAGAGAAGATAATTAAATTTAATACGTGTGGTGACTCAATGATAACACTTCGAATTCTGATGTTTCTGCTAAAGCCTGGCAGATTTTTTAAAAGTCAGAGACCCTCCAAATGACAAGAAGTTCAGTAAACATGTATTTTACCCAACAAGTTGTGTAAACACTAAGGCCCAATCCCAAACTGCCCCCTACACACTCGCCCTTCACTATCGAGTGTCACTCAAAATGAAGTTATACTTGCAGCTGTGGAGTGCGCCTCAATTGAAATGGGAGTGTATAAACAAGACAGGCGGGTACAAGACGCCCTCTTCACCGGAAAACAGAGAGATTCATTGCCATAGCAACACAAAGACGTATCCTGTTTCTAAGTAAGCGGGCATCATGTTCAGTTCTGAGCTGCACTGGCTGCCTCTTTTTTTTTCATTGTCACAGTGAAATCATTATTCCAGCAACCATCACAGTGACCGGAGCTAACTAATACGTCTGATTTTAAGTAATTCTACACACCTTTGAACCCCTTTACTATTTGACATGTGCCTGCACAATCAGATCAAACATTAGCACAAAGTAGGATTTCCGAGTTTCGTTTGTTCTTTCCAAACAAAGTCTTTTGTGACTTTTTTTGTCAGCAAGACAAAGGTGGACACGTGGAACTTGTATTCTCCACATCATCCACCATTTGAATCTGCAACCTTTCCACAGTCACAACCTTAAATGGTTCACAAATTGCCCTCACTGACTTTTGGGAATTTGGCTAGACAGTAATCTATCTTTCAAGACTCATAGTCAGAAATTAACCAAAAAATTGAAAAACAAACAAGACTTTTTATACAGAATCAAAGGCTGTCTATCACCGTCCAACCGAAAAATCATTGTACAATCCACCTTCATGTCTGTCCTTGATTATGGTGACATCTTGTATTGCCATGCAGCCCCATCAACTCTTCAGCAGTTAAATCCTGTGTATCATAGTGCACTACGTTTCATCACTAGCGACACATATCGCACTCATCACTGTTGCCTCCATCAAAAGTTTGGCTGGACCTCTTTACGGTCGAGAAGAGAATATCCATCTCATGTTATTCATCTATAAAGCTCTTCTGCTCTTCTTTCATTTAAACCTAGTAGCTACAGAACACGATCCAGTAACTACCTAACCTTAGATATTTCATATATCCATACTTATATTGGCAGAACTGGTTTCAACTACAATGCTCCCTATAAATAGAATGAGCTGCAAGCCGCTCTTAACTGGAGTCTTTCATTCATCTTGGAGATTTTAAATACCTGTTGTCTAATGTTTACAATAATCGCTGTAATTGTTTTAACTGATTCCTTTTTTTTACCTGTTTGTTGTGTTGTGTGTTGATTGTGAATGTTCCTTGTTCTCAGGCCTCTGGCCAAGGCCAAGAGATCTTGGTTACAATGAGACTGCCTGATAAAATAAAGATCGGATTTAAAAAAAACATATATATATATATATATATATATATATATATATGTATTTATATATGTATGTATGTATATATATATATGTATATATACAGTATATGTATATATATGTGTATATATATATATATATATATATATATATCTTTCTCTTCTATTTCTGCCGGCGAACTACTGCAAATACCACCGTGAGTGTGCACTGGTACAGATTAGCTATTTGAGGGCTGAACAGTCTACTTGCCCTCCACACTCTGTGGTTTGGAACAGCCTTCAATATGGTGGAGCCTCCACTGGGACGTGTGTAGGGTGAATGTGTAGGGGGTGTATGGAGCCAGATCAGGCTCAAAAGTATTGAAAAAGTAGTGTAAGTGAAAAAATAAAATTTGAACCTGAAAAAAATAAAATGGTACCTGAAAGTCTTGAATTTCGAAATTGAACTTTGAAAAATCCCAGAATGCATGAAAAAAATCTGTTCAAATGTAACTTTGATTCTGTTTTTTAATACTTTTGAATAAATTACTTATTTCTATTTTTCACTTCAATGTATATTTCGATCTTTGAGTACTTTTTTTTTGGATTGAATTTTATTTATTTATTTCAGATTCAGATCTTATTTTTATGGATTCAAAACTTTTTTTTCGGTTTCAGATTTTTTTTTTTTTAGATTCAGATCTACTTTTTTCAGATTCAACTTGAAAAGTTTCAGGTTGACTTTTGAGCCTGTTTTTCCGTGGGGGCGGGCCTCGACTGAGAGGGGCGCGGTCTGCCATGAGTGACAGGCCTCCCCCTCCTTCCCCACCCCATCACCCTGCGTTCAGGAAGTGGCATGAATACACATTAGCTTAGCCTACAATTAGGCTGTATTGGCTGAATGAGATCGTGTTGGTTCGTTCCACTTTAGTGGTGCAATATAAACTGTGATTCATAAAACAGCTCTATTGATAGTAAGAACTAAAAAAATATATCTACTCATGCCGTCCTGTCGATTTTTAGTAATCAGTGTTTCGGTGTCGAACTATTTCCTTTCTGCGGCGTAGTAATACTTGCACACGCGCAATCGAATGTGCAGGGGGTGAAACGATTTTTGTCACGTGGACCAATAGGAGCCGAGTCTCGTTGCCATAGTATCAGAAATACACAAACATGGCGACGACCGCATCTCGCAGCGAGACAAGCGAAGAGGAAGAAAAGAAAAGGAACAAAAGAAAACAGCCGTCAAACGTGCATAAAAAGAGATGCTATATGCATCTATCATCTGTCCAGAGTGAAGACGTTCTCGACTTTACAAGGACACGTCGGGAAACTTACAGAACTAGTATTAGAAAGTGGCTTTCTCTACAGGGTGAGACAAAGGACCTTGCAGAAACTTATACACTTTGCGTTGATATCGACTTTGACAATGTTCCTGATGACACTGGGTTTCACATAACATGCTACAAGCGATTTATTTGCAAAAGGGGTTTGAGAAACAAGAACAAGGACAAGTAGCACCAGCGTATTTGAACGAAATTCACTTTCTAGGCACTTTTTCCTCTGTCCCAATACAGCCTAAAACCTCGAGCGAAGTTTCTTTCGCGGAGTTTCAGATGCCGTGGACGTGGATGCATCGGCGATGCTGCGTTAAGGGTTTGACTGACCCGCGGCTGCATCACGTTCTTGTTTCTCAAACCCCTTTTGCAAATAAATCGCTTGTAGCATGTCCTGTGAAACCCAGTGTCATCAGGAACATTGTCAAAGTCGATATCAACGCAAAGTTTCTGCAAGGTCCTTTGTCTCACCCTGTAGAGAAAGCCACTTTCTAATACTAGTTCTGTAAGTTTCCCGACGTGTCCTTGTAAAGTCGAGAACGTCTTCACTCTGGACAGATGATAGATGCATATAGCATCTCTTTTTATGCACGTTTGAAGGCTGTTTTCTTTTGTTCCTTTTCTTTTCTTCCTCTTCGCTTGTCTCGCTGCGAGATGCGGTCGTCGCCATGTTTGTGTATTTCTGATACTATGGCAACGAGACTCGGCTCCTATTGGTCCACGTGACAAAAATCGCTTCACCCCCTGCATATTCGATTGTGCGTGTGCAAGTATCACTACGCCGCAGAGGGGAAATAGTTTGACACCGAAACACTGATTACTAAAAATCGACAGGACGGCATGAGTAGATATATTTTTTTAGTTCTTACTATCAATAGAGCTTTTTTATGAATCACAGTTTACATTGCACCACTAAAGTGGAACGAACCAACACGATCTCATTCAGCCAATACAGCCTAATTGCAGGCTAAGCTAATGTGTATTCATGCCACTTCCTGAACGCAGGGTGATGGGGTGGGGAAGGAGGGGGAGGCCTGTCACTCATGGCAGACCGTGCCCCTCTCAGTCGAGGCCCGCCCCCACGGAAAAACAGGCTCAAAAGTCAACCTGAAACTTTTCAAGTTGAATCTGAAAAAAGAAGATCTGAATCTGAAAAAAAAAAATCTGAAACCGAAAAAAAAGTTTTGAATCCGTAAAAATAAGATCTGAATCTGAAATAAATAAATAAAATTCAATCGAAAAAAAAAAGTACTCAAAGATCGAAATATACATTGAAGTGAAAAATAGAAATAAGTAATTTATTCAAAAGTATTAAAAAACAGAATCAAAGTTACATTTGAACAGATTTTTTTCATGCATTCTGGGATTTTTCGAAGTTCAATTTCGAAATTCAAGACTTTCAGGTACCATTATATTTTTTTAGGTTCAAATTTTATTTTTTCACTTCACTTTTTATTTTTTCACTTACACTACTTTTTCAATACTTTTGAGCCTGATCTGGCTCCATAGGGGTGGTTTGGGACTGGGCCTTCTATTGTCATATATCAACAAATGGATTCTACATTTTTGAAGGCCGACTAAGTTTATAATTGTTGCCGTGGTTGCATTTGCTGTGCTCCTTCTGAAATTAGCTTACTTCCCGATTGTCTATCAACTTGTTTCACATGACAAAGGACAGCGTGCATGGGATCCCCAACACACCGTGATATCTGATCGTAAGTATGTTTAATAATATTCACGATTTCAAGTCAAGGAGGCTCAAATCCTCTTCTGTGGGAAGGAAGGATAGTAACTCTTAATACATCTCACAGCACAGGATAATCTGGCAGGACAATCTGTAGCACCATCTGATTACCAGTCCTTTACTGGATTTTGTCAAAAAGTGGAGCTCGGGCCTGAAATCAACATGATTATCTTGTGTGCCCTGCTTAAACTGACAATGAACACACTTGTGCAAAAAAAGGGAGTGCACTGTCTGGATTATAACAACATAGATCTGGCATATAACAAAGACGCCAAACAGCATTAATTGTGAATTATGGTCACTGCAGACTGTATGACAAGCTGCTATTTGTTCTTAATTATATCTTCTTAATGATTCTTGTAGTTACACAGCATTGCAGTCGCAGTGCAGAGCTATTAGCCCATCATATATCAAGCTCTCATTGCCCTGTGTATTGGTTAAGTGTTTTGAACTCACACATGGCAGCATGAATCTTCCTGAAGGCTGCTGATTATTAATGACAGTGTCAGAGCAGAGCAGCCTCCTTCAATCACTCCGCAGGTAACTCTGCTCCCACAACAAACACCAGGGCCAGGAGAGCCTTAATTTAATTTCAATCAGTCCTGCCTCTTATTTCTCACTCAACTTATGTTAATGCCTCTCCCTTGCGGTACTCTAAATAAATGATTAGATGCCACATGTGCACTCGTTTACAAACACACACACTCACGCTACTGAAATGATGACAAATGAGGATGCAACAGCTCATTTAAATATCAGAGAGAAAGAGTTCAGGCGAAACCTCCTCCAGCCTGTATGGTGATTACTCAACTCTGGAACATAAGGGGAATCACAGGAGCAACAAAGAGGACAGGTTTGAAGACAAAGACAGCAGGTGATGGATGCCAGCGGCAGGGAGAGAAAGTTGCAGTTTAGAGACAGAGGGAGGAAGAGAACACGGCTGAAGTAAAGAAAGAAGAAGGAAAAACGTTAGACACGATATAGGGCTGGGCAATAAAACAAAAATTTACCAATAACGAAATTCACGTCAATAACCAATATCATTTTGCCCATATTGATATATTCGGTGTCAAAAAAATAATCAAAAAAAAGTTGGTTTTGGATGTGTATAGGTAGGCTATGGTCTTATGTCCCTTTAAGACGCTGACCTACGTCAGAGATGTGACTCCACCCCATCCAGTCTGTAACAAAGAGGGAAAGCCAGGGGAGGAGATGGAGGGCTGTTCAAAAGTTGGAGTAGACAGAGTTAATGTGGAAGGGGGTGAGCAGCTTGTGGAGTAGTTATCGTCCATTTATCCTTATCGAGGTGAACTGTTCAATATATCATGATATTGATTTAAGGCCATATCACCCAGCCCTACATAAGGATATTGAAGGGGAGAAATACTGTCATCTTTTCTTAACTGAGCTAATCTGGGGGAGAGATGATGTGCAGTTTCCTTAAAACATATGATGAAAACTTCTCTCAAAACGGCAGACAGAGAGCCCGAGAGCCAGCATGTATGTCCCCCTACTCATGAAGCTGTTTAAATGATCCGTTCCTCTTTTTCCTTACATATCTTCTAAAAAGGGTATTCTCATGTGGGTTTCAAATCCCTGTATCAAATTCCACCCCTGGTAAATGACAACTACACAACCCTGCAAACCCTCACACAAGTGCAAATCAACACCCATGAACTACTGATTGTGCAGCGTGATCAATTAAAACTCCTCTTTTGCAACAAAATCACATATACAGTATGTCAGCATGGCTACATCTGACCCATTGCTATGTTTTATAATGTTACATAAACAGTCAATGTGCCCCCCTCCCATTTTCCTCTCTTTCTTTTGTTCATCTCAGAGACCTCTCATGTGTCATCTTGCTTTAACTCCTCACTTAATGACTAAATTGGAAAGGTTAATAATCCTGATCAGTGAGGTCCACCATCTCCCGCTCTGTATGAATCCTTAATGCTGCCGTGTCCCTTTAAACTCTTCTGCCTGGAAATAAATTCCCCGAAATTACCAAAATGGATAGAGGGAGTCATGTTTTAGCTACAGAGCTAAGGCACAGTTTGGCTTCTTCTTCTTTTTTCTTTCTTCCTTTCTTTCTTTTTTCTCCTCTCACCTTTGACCGTCCTATGTCTCTCTCTCTCTCTCGGCTCATTTCCCTTCCTCTCTCGTAGACCTGCAGTTTGTTGGACTGCTTTGTCTAATTACACATCTCATCATATCCACACACAGCCAAAGGCTCTCAGCAGTCCTCACACATTATTGCTGTAGTGAGACCTTACAGAGGGGTGGTGTGGGACTCTGACAGAGGGGACGTGCTTGGAATAATTGATCCCAAGACAACAGCAGAGGAAAATTACAGATGCAGACTGTTATCTCTAGAAGAAAAAAAAAAAAAACCAGAAAACAAACAACCTATCTAACGTAATTTACAAGCAATGATGAGATAAACACTTGGATAATATTTGTGAATGTTTATTGGGACAGCTTGCTCTCCCTCCAGGCTCATGCCAGGTACTCTGCAGTCACCCATCAAACCCTGGATACTTTCCTGTCAGCGCAGCCAGCTGGTGAGGCAACGGCTGCCTCGCACCTCACCGCTCACTGCTTTTCCTCAGATGTAGACCTGACATCTCTAGGGCGCATTTTGAATTGAACAGCTGCCTCAAATGCGTTGGATCACTTTCAGCATTGTAAATCTTCAGGAGATGGTCTGCTCAGACTAAACTTCAATACTCTAGGACTGAACAGAAGGTGAAGGTGCCTTTTAATACGTAAATATGGTACAGTTTTTTTTTTTTTTTTTATCAGTCTTTTTTTGGGAAATGATGGTTGAGTTTTTGGCTGTGACTTGAAAGCGCAAATGCACAGAGAGGTGATGGATGCACTGAAGGAGAAAAAGGAAAAGAAGTGATGGTAGGGGGGAAAAGTACTGCATCGCCATGACTTTGTGATACCTTAACTAGGGCTGGGCAATATGGAAAAAAAGTTGTCATCATCTGTTGAGCCTTCATCTGCATTTCTGCCGGAGGTAGAACTCTTTTTTTTTTCTAACCGACAGTGCTGTCAGCTTCACGTGTTAGTACAAATGTACATTAGTTACGTGAAGCTGCAGCCTGCTACTAGCAGTTTTTTGCTACTTGGTTCTAATTCAGCATGATTGGCTCAGCCAGGCGCAACCCAGAGCGACTCCCCTTTTCATTGGCTATTCATATAGTCTACCAAAACATGGCAGAATGCCAACTATCGAAGAGCATATAGACCTTGTTTCATATTGATATTGAGGGAAATTAATTTTTGATATATATCGTTATCATTTTATCGCCCAGCTCTAACCTTTACCTATCATGTCATGCTCAAACTTACTTTGTTTATTCTTAAGGTTGATTGGACCTCATCAATTTAATCTTAGGAAGGTTGTGGTTTTTTGTCTTTTGGTAGAACTGAATCTTTGTGCACGACAAGGGCAGAGCTACCACATACCTCAAGAAGAAGAAAGCATGCGGCATATAGCATTGAAAAACACAGAGTAGCAGAATCTATGTTCAGCCAAAACGCTACTAAAATACACACAACAAAGGACCTTTTCCAGCCTGGATTGTACTGACTAACTCTTCACATCTAGAATCACTTCAGCTTTGTCACTGGGTCAGCTTTGTCTTGTTTCTCTGCCACCAAAGTGTATGGCAGACAAGAAATGAACAAGCAGAGGCTTTGGGAAGCATATGCCCTCACCCTCAGGGTGCAGGAGATACTGAAGTTAATGTGGGTATCATGCCATGTGATGATCTGTGTCTGCTCAAAATAAACAGGTGGCTTCCTCCCTTTATGTGGCATCAGTGCAATTGGGGAAAGAAAAATGAAGGAAAGAGAAACGGATGTGGTTGGGAAAATGTTTTTTCCTGTGCTATTTTCATAACCCCTCTTTTATGAGTTTGTGATATTCTGGTGAAAGAGGCTTGACAAAAGTGCAAGAGGCTAGTCTAGGATTCCCATGCTAGCTCCCTACATGTTCTTCTTCATCTAAGCAATGTATTATTAATAACAAAGGACATGAAAGCCCAGGCTGCTGCAACTGAATGAATTACAGATGAAACTCTCCTGCAGGCCAAGGTTAAATCGAGACCAAAAGAGATTTAAATGTCGACTGAGTTACAGAAAAAACACTCACACAAAGGACACAATTTTCATTATTTCCAAGTAATAAAAGAAAATGAACTCCATAAATCGTAAGTCTTGGGGCCTGGTCTACTAAAAGTTTGTGTGTATAAAAAGATGTGCAAACTTGATAGCGCACACAAAGCTGATCTACAAACCGGGTGCACCGATTGCGTCAGAACATGCAAAATACAGAGGTGAGGAGATGCAAATGGAATCATTTAGCACCCACAATGTGATTTGTCAAACACTGAAACTGATTGAGGTCACTATTTTTGCATCTTTGTTTAGCACATTGGAAAAGCGGGTGTAAACTGGCACAGCTTTACGCACAAACGACTACAGTAATTGTGGCAAGAAGGAGGCCAAAGAGCAATGACAAATGTTGCCCATGTCAACATATTTGGACTGTCAGAAATAAAAATACCAGAGTAATAGTAATAGTAACAGTAATGCCATTTTGAGCTGCTGGGTAACTTAAGGACTGATTTGGAGCCAGTCACAAAAAGGATCTGTGCCATACCTCAGACGGAAAAACTCCTCGTCACACTGTATGGAATAGAATAGAATAGAATATTCCTTTATTGATCCCCCATGGCGGAAATTTTTTTGAACTCCATTTTTGTATTTTCCTGTGTCTGGATCATTCCAGCGCACCATCACAGTTACTGTGTCTCCCAAAGTTTTCCAGTGTGCTATCCCAAGTGTTAAATGCTATGTCACACAGGATGGGCATTCCCATGCACTTGGGATGCAAAACGATAGGTGCAACTCCATGGCTTCAATAATCATTTTTCGTTTATGGGCACTGTGCTCTCCTAAACTCTTCACAGTGACAGTCGGTATAATCCTCAATAAATACGGTGGTCTGCACCACTTTTGCACCTGTTATCAATTGCTCACACAATCAGAGTAGATCACCAGCAACTTGCCCACAAATAGCACATGCAATTTTTTTAGTTTGCACACACAATTTAGCACTCGTTATTTGGTATCTCAGTATATCATACCCAAAGTGTTCAAGCTGTTTTCCCTTATTTGTTCCTCATGACACCTACAGTTCCATTATTGTTTTCACACCATGTCTTCTCCAGAGCAGGCGTTCACAAAGGCAATTCAACTCATTTAACATTGTCTGTCAGAGATGACAAACAAACTCCAGCTGCTAAATTGAAACACACCTCCCTGCAGAGGGCAAATAACGAGGGGACAGAGGGGAGTTAAGTAAATGATCATCCAGAGAGTGCAATTGAAAGGAACCCAAAGGGAGGAATGGTCTGTGTGGTAATGCGGTTGAAATTACATATTGATTTGGTGCCCTGGTGGCAGTGGAGTTTTGATGATGCACAGAGGTGGGTGCTATGAAACAGGAATAGAAGGTAAACTGAGTCTTTTGAACCAAAAGCCAGTGTTTCCTCTCCTTTACCTGGTCAATGACCCATCCAATGGCAATAGCTATAAGGGCAATGAAAAATCTTTGTTAAAATGAGCTACCATTCATTTTTACCTCCGCCAAGGAGGTTTTGTTTTTGGTAGCGTTTGTTTGTTTGTTTGTTTGTTTGTTTGTCTGTTAGCAACTTTAAAGAGAAAGTTACAGACAGATTGACCTGAAATTTTCACCAGAGGTGCGTCTCAGCCCCAGGAGGATCTCATTAAATGTTGGTGGTGATCCTGATCGCCTTCTGGATCCAGGAATTTTTTGAAGGATTCTTTATCATTGTGAGATAGGGCAAATTTTGGAATTTTTGCATTTAACTCTATAAAAATGTCCAGAGTCTTTAGTAAAAAATTACACATAAGGATCTCTATGAGTTTTATGAGGTGTCAAAGGTTGATCCTGATCCAGACAAAATTCCGGATACTGTGATCCAGAACACACAAAAATAAGGGTGTCGTTGGAATTTTCAATGCTGAAAGATAACCAATGAAGATACAAACATGCAACTACCACCATATTGTAGCCAAGACTCTACTGAATCAGAAGTATGCAAACAGATTTGACGTATGTTCAATAGGTACATCGCTAGATCCAGAAGAAAACCGCCATTATGGAAATATCTATTTTTGCAAATAACTAATGTGGTAATAGTGATAGAAGCCTAATTCCAAATGCTATGACTATGTTTTCATGGTCAAAGAATACAATCATTTTGAAAAAATGAATGTAGAAGTATTAGTTTCAGGTGAAAGTCAGGAATACACAATATCAGTAGTACACAAAGTGTGAGCACTACAAACAGCAAAATATAGTAGTTAATTTCAGTGGCGCAAGCAACATAATAAAACACTGAAATCATTGCAGCATTATAATAATAATAAAAGACACGTAACAGTAAAAGTTTTGGTGTGAATCACAATATAAGGGGGGACATGAGCTGCTTGGCGGAGGTCTTGAGTGCTTTTCTAGTTATGTATGAAAAACATAAAGGATTCAACATTTAAAATTCAGGGATCAACAAGCTGATAGTTTATTGGTGTCAGTGAAATTTTTGAGGGTCTCTCTAAATGAATCTTAATCCAGTGTGGCTGTGAAACCACCTGTTCAATAGGAAGATTGGAAATCCATCTGCATACTTAGAGCTATCTTCAGGTAATGGCTTCAAGTAAAAGAGATTTATAGTTAATAGGCTCACATATTTGGAATTACTGGCTCTTTCTGCAGCAGAGTTTTTATCTGCATCAATGGAGCTCACTTACCGGTGTGAAGGCACGCTCACTGACCTTCTAAAAGGTACCATTCTGCCAAGGAAAAGCTAACACCTCATTTATCTGGCAGCCAAAGCAAATAGCAGAAACCACAGGAGGCCTGTGGAGCTGGCAGTGTGATCTGTGGCTGTGACAAGAGCAGTCTGAGCTCTTGGCTTAAGGAAAAAGGAATGGATGTGTGTGAAAGTAAATGGCTGTAAATGGCATGGTGGGTAGTTCAAAGCCAATGTGAAGTGATGCATGCCTTGAACTTTTGAAGTTTACATCCTGTGTCCATAAGTTTGAAGGGAACTGAGCAAAAGTCTGTGGTGTACGAAAATGTTTTCCTATTAAACAGCAATGGAACGTTAAAATGCATCTAACTCAGGTGAGCTGTTTCACTACTTGGACCATCCTGTACTTCTTTGTAACTAAATAAAAAATAAATAAAATACACCCATTGTTGAGTGCACAAATGCACAACATACAAACACATTATCCACATTTACATGGGCAAAATTTCTTTATCCGGTTAAAAATTTGAGGGATTGGATAATCTGAATTCACTGTTTATATGGGCGCAAAAACAAATAATCCGATCATGACGTGCGTATACATGCACCAAGCTTTATTCAGATTAGAGGCATTTGGACATGCGCAGTGTTGTCTAGTATCGCTAAAACAACCGAGAAGGAAGAGTTGTTTTCTGCCTGTGCTGTCAACAAACCAACAAACGCAGTAGTGGCTCACTTCATCCAATTCAGGATTCCTCCTCTTGTTAAATGTTGTCACTCGATGGTGCCCTTGCGGACTTATTTTTACTGTCCTGTCAAAGGTTGCACTGTGCGTGCAGATGTGATATCATTACACTGTATGTACGCCTTGTTATGTTAACGGAGGAGCAGACATGACGGCTCCTGCAGTTGTGTTTTATGCCAGAGTGTTAATAATGAAACCGCCTGTACTGGCCTCAATAAATAAGCCAAAGGCTGAGAGTGAAGATTGAGTCAAGTAAGAGAGTCACGATCAGACTAAGTGTTTACATGGACACGTTCTGGAATAACGATCGGCACAAACCACCCCTCTCAATCGGAATACAATTTCTTTCCAATCAGAATCAACTGGATCAGAATCTTCCGATCGACATGTTTACATGACACATTCTTATTCCAATTGGGCATTTATTCCGATCATTTGTGCCAATGTAAACTCAGCTACTGATGCACAAACCCACCCTCAGAGCCTCTCTCCGGCAGTGGGGTTATTTTTTTTATAGGATTGCTGAGGAGAGACAGGTAATGTGGGGAGTTGAGAGAGGGGAGTGGGGGATGACATGCAGCAAAGGGTCATGGCCTGGAGTCAAATCATTAACCCCTTGGAGTACAGCCTCTGTACATGGACCGCACACCTATTCCACTTCTGACCAATATTGGACCTTTGATCACTTTACTCATTATATAACATAAAACAATTGATGAACAAGTTAGCAAGATTCTTACTTGTGTGGACAACTGTCTACATTTTATCATTGGTTCCATTGAGATGCATGCTATCTCTTAGGCTACTTTATTCATTTGCTTCCTTCCAGGTAAAGCTGACTGCAACTGTGGGGCATGCTCAGAATGTCTGGACCAGTTTACAATAAATACTTGTAAGGATCTCCTTTGTAGAGACTGCGCATCTTAAAGGCCTGATCCTTAAATCAACCCTGGACAACCCACTGAGGTGAGTTTGCAAACATCCACTTCACAGCTTTGAGCAGCTTTTACCTGCTTGGAAAAGCTTTTGGAGGCTGCAGGAACATGGCTCCTTCACTGTTCAGTCTAGTATTTTCCCACTGAGAGAAGAGGAGAGAAGGGAAGGTAACCTCCTCTTTTCAGAGTCTCTGATCCCCTCTCGGTAAGAACAACAAAGGCCATTCAATGAAGAGAGCCATTCAGAGGTCAGCCTCAGATGAATGAGGTGCCTGTAGTCCTGCAAGCTTAGATATATGTGTGTTTTTGGCATCTGAGGACACAGGGAGACCCATTTGGGAGGATAGAAAAGGGACAGTGTTGGCAAGGCTCAAAACTTTGAAATAAAAATGGTACTAATACACTCACACAAAACGTGAAGTTGATGAATTTCTACACCCAGTGGCCAATTTGTTAGGTACACCTGTTTAATCTACTGATATTTTAACACAGTCATCTCTTTATTTTATAGAGAATGGTAAGAAAAAGAGAAAATATGTGGATGTGGATGAAAATGCCTTGTTAATGTCAGAGGTCAGAGGAGAATGGACAGACTGGTTCAAGATGGTAGACAGGCAACAGTAAGTCAAATAAGCACTCGTCACAATCAAGGTATGCAGAATATCTGCTCTGAACGCACAACACATCAAACCCTGAAGCCGATGGGCTCCAGCAGCAGAAGACCACGCCAAGTGCCACTCCTGTCAGCTGAGAGCAGGAAACTGAGGCTTCAATTCGCACAGGCTCACAAATGATTGGAAAAATGTCAACTGGTCTGATGAGCCTGGATTTCAGCTGTGACGTTCAGATGGGTCAGAATTTGGTGTAAACAACCTGAGAGCATGGACCCATCCTGCCTTACATCAACAGTTCGGGCTGCTGCTGGTGGTGTTGTGGTGTAAATGGTAATTTGACTTTTGACAGTACTGACAGGACACTTGGTCTGCTATGAGTTTTACAACGCACTATATTAAAATCAAGATGAAGTTTCACCTCAACACCTAAAGGCTGTAAAGTGAAGATGAAGAATACTAAGGGTGAAAAAGTATTATCAGGACTGAGAGCATTTACAATTTAATTGAGGGATGCTGCTCTGAATGTAAGCAAACAAACAAACAAAAAACAAGAAAGTATTTCTCATGTTGACTTTCCGCACCTTTTAGCACATCTCTGATCTGACCACACACACACACACACACACACACACACACACACACACACACACACACACACACACACACACACACACACACACACACACACACAGTCTGCATTGCTTCTGCAGGAGTAAACTCAACCATGTTTGTCAGATGATTTATCACCGTGGCCAAGGTCTGCAGCTGCCCCGGACCATCCAGCTGTTTCCCTGTTTATCTCACATCTGTCTGACTCTCTTTTAACATCTCTCGTTAAAACTTTATTTTTTAACTCCTTCTCCATTCATTACTACAAAAGTGAAATCTCAGAGAGAAAAAATATAATCCACTGCTTTTTGTCTTTAGCAAAATACTGATGAGAATTTAAGAAATATATATTTTTTTACTGAAAGATATACTAAATAAAAAAGCTGAACTGAAAAATCACATATCCCTCTTCATTTATGTGCAAGTTTATGTAGGAGTTTATGTGCAAGGCTTATTTTGGTACAATGACAATTAACTGCACTACTTTTCTATACCCATTAATTCCTGTGATAACTTTATGTGAACCAAAACCTGGATGGATTTCGACATAGGGCTTTATTATTATCACTCTGGTGCCATAGTTTCATAAACAGCTCGGCGGTGTTAAATCCAAACAAGCAGAATGAAGAAGAGAGGGACAGACAGAAATCATTCTCTTGACAAAAGCTAACTTCTTCTCTTCTCTCGTTTTCATTTTTTTAAATAATTTCTGTCAGATTCAGGATTTATTGAGAATCTACAAATTCAAATCATAAGCTTGCCCACACACACAAAAAAAATGTGCCTCTCTTTGGGGAACTGTGGTGCTCAAGTGGAAAACAACATCAATCTGAAAGCCTCTCAAGCACGACCAGTTTAGCAGCTCATCAGAGTCTGACTGATACAGCTCATACAACAATGATGCAAACCATCAGATACTTGATATCCTTCAGTGAGGCATCTGTCTGTCAAGGACTGGCTGTGAGGATCTGCTCTGGCCAGTTTTTACTCACCAGAATATTCAAACCATGAAGCGGATACAACAGACTCTGCTTCAGGAGCTGTCCGGTGCTGAAACCACATTAAGCGCCCACAGGGAGCCTTTCTGTTTCTGAAGATGAAGTCAGACAGGAAAACACCAATGCAATGGCAAAACAAACAGCTGTGAAGTGTTTGCTTTTCCTCCAGGGTGTTTTAAGAAGTGACTAATGGAGAAACAATTCAATTCAGATCTACTGATGGACAACAACGATAGTGACAAAGCAATCCAAATTGGTAGAACATAAAGGGCTTAAAGTAGCCTCCATTAAAAAAGCATCGTCTCCTCCAATCACTCGTTGATGCTCCAATGTGTCACTGTTATTAATTAAGCAAACAACTGTTACCCGTTTTCATCACTTATTTATAATATCTGATGGGGAAATTGCTTCCTTTGAATAATACATTTGGTGGGGAAAAGGGGGAGGGGGGTAATGAATATTCAGGAGCAGTGTCTGAAGGGATTATGGCAAAATACCGTTTTTTTTCCTCCTTGCCTCCTGGGCTTTGTCTGCTCTGACACTGGCCAAGATGTTCCAGCTGAGCTGCTCATTTGTTTGGCTCTCACTGCATTGGCTAGTTCAATCTGGCCACTGCTTGGCCATTATGTTACCAGCCAAGGCAACGCTAGCAGCAGCAGCAGCAGCACACTTGAGCTTCTGCGCCATCTGCTTGGGTATAGATGTGTCAGTCAAGCAGGCACCTTTTTTACTGGCAACGGCGAATAAAACTGATTAAACATGAGCTAACAGGCTTGACAGCTGTATTTACATACACAGCAAAGACGTTTACACAAACAGAATCTAATGTGTGGAAAAGCTGCACTGTTGCCACTGATTGGATCATGGTTTTATGATTGAATAAATCTACCAGCATTCCTCCAAAGACTCTTACCACCATGGCAAAAAAAAAAAAACGCTTTAATCATTCGCAACAAACACGGTGAGCCTAACAATTCAGCAAAAATTTACCACACTCAGTACCTCCTTTTCCATTGAAGTAAGGTTAGAGCCCCCTTCAAGCAACAAAAGGATCAGACATGAAAGCATACAACACTAAGGAATTTGTAGCTAATGGCCCTCTAGTCAAAGTGCAACAACTCCAGCCAGATTCACCCTGATGCCAAATAGGTGTTTGGATGCTCTCCCATAGTTTTATCCTGCCAAGATGGCTTTATGTGGTTGAAGTGCAGCAGAAGGGTTCATTTTAGGCATACTCTTATCTGTGCTGAATGTCTGTAAGAATTTGTTGTTTCCTATTCACTTGCTTGGACACAGCTCAAGTGCAAAATTGAATTCCTGCCCATTCAAGACTTCTACAAGTGTCTGTGCGAAGCTGAGCACAGCCAGGCAGAGAAGACACATTACTGAAATATGTGCAACACAACCTCAAGGAAAGCTTACATCTTAATTTGTTCTGTTTCTTTCTTTTTTTCCTTTCTTTTTTTCTCTCTTGTTTCTTTCCTTGCCCACAGTTAACGTGGATCCAACAGGAAGCAGTCAACCCTTCTCAAGTGGAGTATTGTTTATCTGTTGTAAAGCCTCATCACACAGAAAATGTGAAGGTAGAGGCAGTGAACCGGCAAAAGGAAAGAAAAGACCACCTCTTTTGAGAACAGAGGTGTGAAACAGAAGAGTCTGTGATCCATAAACAAAGCAAAACAAGAGAAGAAGGAGATAAAAGGAGGAAGACAGGGAGACAAATACCGAGACCATCTTTAATATGCATGAAGGAGAAGCCTGCAATGTGGAGCCAGTTCCTGTAAGTACAACAGGAGCTGAAGATGCTCATAGTTCACTAACACTAGCCAAGAACTGGATACAGAGGTAAGCTGCAGCTTTAACACACGCACAAAGCCACACACAGCTGCTCAGTGTGTGAGAGGGAACATTTTGGAGTCAATCGTGGCATGAAAATAGGGCTGCGTGCTACCCTGTGTAAGCTGGAGACGGAAACACCTGATCCATCAGACAGCACCTCTACAGTTAACAATTTCACCCCGCAAGATGTCAGGATAATTCTGCAGCGCTGACAGGAAATGAAGTGAAATTTCTTAATATTTGTGCAGATATCACACATGTATGGAAAACAATGATAAGAGAATAAGAGGCATAAAAAAGAGCAAGACAGAGAGAGAGCATAAACCTCACAAACTGACAACTGAATTCCTGCCTAATTTTCCAAGCAGTCATGAGCAACCCTGTTTCTTCCATCACTGCCACTATTGATGTAGCTCATACACTGACGTTTCACCCTGAGATAATCAAAGACAAATCATGTTTTTTTTTTCTCTTTACACCATAGAAACAACATCCCTCATTTGTGAAATACTTAAAATGGGCTGCTGTGCCCTGACCTCCTCCACTCTGATCAATGTGTAGCTTAGAGAGGATGCTGTGAGCAGAAACAAAGATAACAAAGTGACCTGTTTGTGGATTTAAGGTGCCATCCAAGACATCTCAGGTTTCTGTCTTTGGTGTGCTGACTGTAGTAACAACCCAGCTTCACCACCTAATTCTATTCATCCAGCAGCTACCTCTGCTTCTGTCTACTTCACATGGAGGCTTCAAATGAGGAGAGAAAGGCCTGTTTATTCCCACAGGAGGTTGAATAATTAAAAGAGTGACATGGTAAGTTTGATTATTTACGTTGATTTGTAATACTACATCTCCAGTCCAGGTTTAAGAGAAACATGGTGCAGTGTCAGGGTTAAAAGTTGACAAAGGAGGAGAAGATGAAGGGGCATGAATGTATAGGCACAGAAACTGTATATCTGGGTCCCTCTGTCGAAATGTTGCATCTACATTGACATTCTGTAACAGTTCCAACATGCCAAATTATCAGATTTCTGTCCATTTCAGCCCAATATAAAAATCACTGTAGGAAAATACAGTGACTGGTTTAACAGTTTAGAAAAACACACATCTTCACTTCTTCATCCATTCACAGTGCTGATAGTAAATATGAGCAACATATACCATTTTCAGTACCACTATGGACAAGAAACCCATAAAAGAACACACTTTGCTATTTAGACCAAAACCCCTAAAGATAATTTGCTGAACTTGCTTTTACCTTTTGTGTGATGTTTGGTCCAGTCCTCGGTGTAGACACGGAGCAGCCGGTATCGCCACAGACCGGGTACAGCGACGCGTAAAAAGCCCTGCAAGTGCTGTCAAAAAGGAAACGACACGGGATGCCCAGTGGGAAGGAAAATGCCGAAAGCTCCGGTATCCTTTTGCATGGACAGAATTAAGAAATGTCAGGTACAGTGGTCCTATTTCTGTCGAAAAGGGGGCGAGGTAGCAGCCGCGATGAGTGGATGAGCGCCAGGCTGATGCTCACCTCTCCAGCAGCTGAGCGCGACTGAACAAAAGAGCGCTCTTGCTATTCTAATAGGAGGGGGGGACCTCAGAGAGGGGGTGCACTGATCCACGGGTGACGTAAACACCAAAGTTCCGCCATCGAGCACCACAAACACCAACACTTCACTCAGAAATGCTCGATTAACCTCAGTTTATCGATAGAAAATAGAGCTGATAACACTTTTTCCCCCCTCGTTTTTAGAGGTAAAATTGTAGCTACAGCCCCGGGCACAAAACACTCATGCAGCTAATAGCCCTGATCCCTTCATGTAAATCACAAGATATGAAAGTGACATGATATGGCATCTCTGCTTCATTGTACCTCCATAAATCCAGTTTAGCTTGTCTGGGCGCAATAATCAATTAATCAATCAATTCACCGATTCACAGCTAATGTTATCTCAATACACTATACAAAGACAGCTGGCCCAGACCCTACTCTGTAATTATGTTTACAAAGACTCAACATCAAGATGGGATAAGATTGAGTCCCAGAACCTGGCTCATGTAGACAGTCATCTGCCGCCACTAGGTTGAGTTTAGAGGGAGGGAGACAGAGAAAGACAGAGATGGAAAGAGACAAACAGTAACAATAATAGAAAATACAGATATGGCTGCAGTGCCAGAGATAATAGTATTTAGAGGGACAGCATATGATAATTACAGACTGATGTTTGTTTGATTTTTACGACAAATTAAAGTCAGAATTAATATAATGAGTAATAATAAATCTGAAGAAAAAAAGGTTTAACACTAATTTCATCAGCACATAATCAGAGGATGAGGGTGGATGGCATCCCCCCTGAAATCAAAATGGTCAGTGAATGTGTGCGCATGGAGTCATGCACACACTCACGCACACACGCCAAACATTTCCCTCCCCGCCAGCGTCGCTTATTACCCACAAAACAGCGCTACTTTTCCTTCTCCCTTCTCCCTTCTCTGTCGGACAGGGTAACCAATGCTGCACATTTTGGAGCTCTATCAGTTAACTTTAACACATATTTTCATAGATATTTATTTCTCCACTTACTTGCCGGGCGTCCATTCACGCCATCATGCCGGCTGCTGTTTCCAAAAGAGAAACAGAGCGCGTGATTTCCGGGTGTAAAAAAGGTAAGTATGGAGGGTCAATGTAGTCACATGATGCAAGAAAACTGAATTCCCTCGCTGCTTGCCATGAATCCCTAAAAATTTAATGCTCCATTTATTTGTTTAAAAACTTTGATAAAATGGTAAAAACTTACAGAGAAAGGACTTCAGGTTAAAAATGGTTTTAAGTGAATAAATGTGTTTTTTTCTAAACTTATGTAATTGATAACGCCCACTGGGAGGGGCTGGGGGGCGTTAAAATAAGGCTGCCTTAGCCTTTCTCTGAGCCTGGAGTTTGTTACATTAAAGGTAAGAGCCAAACTAACTTCTGTTTTGCTGCTGTGTTTCTGTTTTTATTTATTTTTTCTTTTTCTTTTTTTTCTCTTGAGTTATAGTGGAGCCTTGTACATTTTCTAAATAGTATTAAACCATTTTTTGCACTTTTGTCAATATTTTTGCACTGCACTTTGGAAGGCAGGCTGTCAATAATTATCACCATCACTGTATTTTTCTGACTACGCCTGTGGTTTTCCACTCTATTTTGATTGTTTGAGTGAGAACGCTAACCCACCATGTGCACTGTCAGCAGAACAAAATATCTGTCCCAAACAATAAAATCCACCATCCCCCCTAATTTTTCTTTTTTTTTCAAAACTCGACTACTAAACATAATGACTAACATAAGCTTTTTAGCTTTGAAATTGGTGAGAATGATGATCATGTTTGAAGCAGCTGGAAAGCAGGCAGGTCCATATCAGCAGGAAAAGAGCAGTGGTAATTAGAGGAACCTACGGGGTGATGGAGCTCATTACTAACCACAGTCTATCCCTGCAGAAGAGACTGTTGTTAGTGACTCTGCTGCGACATGATGACACAAAGTCAGTGACACATAGACAGAGAGAGGATGGCGAAGGAGAGAAAGGTACTAGATATGCAGTCTAAACCTATAAACTGTCCCAAGCCAAAACCAGCTCTACCTCCTAACTTTAACAAAAAAAGAAAATTTTGCGCCTTTGGGTGTAACATTAGGAGAGGAGTATGTAGTTTGGCATTGGCAGTGTCCTATACTAAACAATTTATGTGTCCAAGGTGGTTTCAAAATATTACATTGATCCTAAGCTTAAAACACCTAAAATATCAAACCTTGCCTGCATACACTTCAATTAATGTAGGTCAAGTCTTCGCAGGACAGTTGGCATCATTATTGTTGATACTGCGCTTGTTAAAAGCACACATGGTTCTGCCTGCAGTCATATAGGCTGAAATATACGGTGTGAGGGGCCCTCTGCTTTGTTGTATGTACAGAATAATGATCCCCCAGGAGATGTCACATCACTTTCAGGGAGATCTGCTGTTGGGCTGCTTGAGCTGGAAGGTTGCAATACAGATCACTGAAAGGAAGAAAAGGGAAGCGCACTTATGCAGTAGCTTACTCAAGGAGCTGTCCATTGTGCTGCCATCACTGAACCATAGACTGTATATACTGGACAACTTGGTTCTGCCTTTCGCAAGTATACCGATTTGAAGCTGAAAAGCTCTCGGTAATTCCAGTTTTTTTTCTCCACTTCCTGAAACCAACATTGCGCAATAGCATTGTACGAATTCGGCGGGAGAGTCGCAGAGAGTGGCTGTGATGACACTCAACTAAAACAGCATATACCCCGGGGTGAGCTACGCAATCTTCGTACACCCATAGGCTGTATCAAGTGTCAATCATAGAAAACATGTATATTCTGTGTAATAAATTATAAGGTTTGTCTACAACTCCATAAGAATGGTTGGCTGAGGCGGGATTTGTAACCTATACTGCAGCCCGTCACCAGAGGGAGCTGTTCTTCGGGTGGCTTCACCCAGCAAGGAGCCAGACGAATTAGGCACTGAACCTGCTCTTTATCACGAATCAGCAGGCTCTGATGACTTTTCCTGTCGTTTTTTTTGGGGGGGTAAAGGCCAACTACTCTTGAATTTTTTAACTAATAGAGTCCAACGGGTCCTTGTAAATGGTCACATGTGCAAACCTTTATTGTCCAACACTGGTTCTCCTCAGGGCTGTGTCTTCTCTCCCCGGCGTTTTATCCTGTACACAGATAGCTGTAGGGCTTGCCAAGACAGCAGCTAACTTGTCAAATTCTCCGATGACATGGCTCTGCTGTCTCTTCTTGAGGGTTCTGAGACAGGTCATGGGGATGCTTTATCAGCGTTTGTTGAATGGTGTGATAACAGCCTCCTGGACCTCAATGTCCAAAAGACAAAGGAACTGATCATCGACTTCAGAAGGAAAGGCCCAGGGCTTTCACCTGAGGCTAGCATCATCCATGGAGTAAAAGTTTGCAAATCGTGGACTCCTACAAGTATCTTGGAACTTTGTTTGACTCTGACCTAAAGTTTGTGTGCAATACAGAGTCAATAGTTAAACGTGGCCAACAAAGGATTTACTTGTTGCGGAAGTTGAACTCCTTTGGTGTTTCTGAGGGGATTTTATCTTGTTTTTATCATTTTTTTATTGAAAGTCTGTTAACATTTTCTTTCATCTGCTGGTTTATGGGACTATCAGTAAAGGACAGAAACAGCCTGAACCAGATTATTAAAGTCTGCTCCAAGATTATAGGAGTGCAGATGACAAACCTGACCTCTCTTTGGGAGAAGCGTGTGGTCAAGAAAGCCAGAGGAATTTTGGATCGGCCCGGACATATTCTGTTCTCTGACTTTCTTCTTATGCCTTCTGGGCTGCGCTACAATGCATCCCCAAGGAAAACGAACAGATACTCAAAACTCTTTTATCCTCTCAGCCATCAGGCTTTTAAATGCCGGGAAGTAGGCTGATGGTCATAGTTGGCCTGTGCTGAACTGGAGCTTCAGGAGTGTTTTATTTCCTATCTTGTGTCTCATACTTGTGGATCTTATTGTATTTTAACCACTGATCTGTGGAATTTGACTGCTTATTGTACTTATTTAGTTATCTATTGTGGATCCTGCTGATCTGTGAGTACTGACAAGGGAATGTGGTTGTCTACTGGCTGCTATTAATGTCTCGCACTTGTCTGGTTTGTTTGTCTGCTAATTTGTGTGTTTGGATGGATCAAACGGCAGGGTAACTGTGAATGGAATTGTCCTTAGGGAATAAATAAAGTTGTCTGAATCTGAATCTGAATCTGAATCTGGATCCCAGTATTCAGTGAATGCAAATCAATAACGGATGCATGGTGGTGTTTTCTTTTAGGCAGCACTTGCAAGGGGATTTTATGTATTAGTGAAAGCGTCATCCATAGACTAACCATAGACTAACCATCCATAGACTTCATGCTGCCTCCATATAGAGACTGGTACCCTCTGACAGGATAGATAACGAATCTCTGAAGCTGTCTGAGTGTCTCTCTGAGGCTCATCTGTCCTCTCGGCCTGTCTCAACATTTCCCTGATTCTGTGACTCCTAATGTGTCCAAAAAAGTTGTTAATTTCACAACCACCCACTCACTGACAGGCTTAGACAGACATGTTGTCTCGTAGAGCTCAGTTAGCATTTAAATACATGTGCTGTGAAAGCTTTTTAAAGATCTCTTAGCTCACACAGCCCCACAGGTTTATAAAACCCTCTTAGACTGCCTTCTCTGGAGCTGCTGTCACCATGACGATTCAGGCTTGTCATTTCTCTTCTCATTAGTAATAATTGTGAGCAGAAAAAAACTACCATGGTTACAGTCTGAATCTTAATCCCTTGGGGTTACTTTACAGTAGTGGGTCTTGGGTTTTTTGAAGTGCGTCTTGCTGGAGGTAGGATCTGGTTTTTTTAGACTTTCTGTAATATATACAACAAGAAGATGACAGTTCATTAAAAAGTGCACTATATACCAGTGTGTTTTATTTCTATCATGCAAAGCCTTTTCCTAAAGTGTTGAAACTGGAGTCAGCGCTGTCACCAGTGAAGCTACTTAGTTTGAAACAGTAGCGTCTATTATGCCACTTTTTAGCATTTTTTTCTCTTTTTAGACATTTAATAAAACTTTCTTTTTCTGAAATGACTCGAATGATCTCACCAAGAGCACAGACTAAATCTCATAACTTGTAGCAGGTTCAGGGTGCCCTTGCAGAAGGCACTGAGCCTTCTGAATGTCAGATTAAACAGATTTGTTCAGTGTGGTTCAAATGTTAAACCTTCAGCGGAGAACACACAGTTTTGACCTTCCTACTTTTTGATCCCTGTTCACACTCTTCTTACCTGGTCAACTCTTATTCACCATCCGTCTAAATACTTCTGACACCCGCCGATGATTGATCTCACTCTTTCATCACCTTTCTACTCCAGCCTTTCATCTTGTTCACTCTCTGACTCATTTCCTCATAACCTTCTGTGCTTTCTTTTATTTCACCGTCTCTCACTTCCTGTCTTTCCACTCCACCAGCTCAATAATCACAGCACTGGACAAAAACAAAGACATTTTCTCCCTTGTTTTCCCCTCTGTTTACCTTTCTTGTTTCAACCAATCTATTTCTCAGCCATGCTTTTATTCGACCTAGTTGCCCTCCCTCTGAGCTACAGTAGAATCTCTGAAATGCATGACTGATTGGAAGAAACTTTTCTTTTTTTTTCATTTCGATTACCATCAATCAATTTTAAGCTACGGTGAGGAACTTTTTGTTTGTTTGTTTGTTTTTTCAATTTAGCGCCCCCTGTAGAAGAATAAGTCTTTGCTCATCTTGTTCTCAATATGCGTAAACAGTGATTTTTGACATTTAACTTGCTGACTTGAGTGTCAAATTTATCATTAAAGGTGGGGTAGGCAGGAATCTGTTAAAGAAGCATTTTTTTTTATTCTGGTGTTTATACAAAAAAGCTTTTAATATCAGTCAATAGCTATTAGTTATTGATGGTATTTGGTAACATAACTATAACGTTGTGTTTTGTTTTGTCTGTGTAGTCAACATTTTAAATTTTTTGGAGCGGCCCGCTCTCTCCGATTGTAAACAAAGCCATTTCTGCCTCCCCCAGCCTGATTGGTTGTGAGGCAGACGCTGCTCCTTAGTGCTGATTGATTGTGACCATAGACTGTATATAGAATGGACAGCATCTGCCTCCTCGCTGGGTAAAGCCACTCTGAGAACAGCACCCTCTGTTGATGGGCTGCAGTATAGGTCATAAATCCCGCCTCCGCCAGCAAAGCTTATGGGGCTGTGGACAAACTTTAGAAATTTATTACACAGAACATAATTTTTTCTCCCCCCTGCTTGCGATGTTGACATGTAGTTACTGTAAGACTGGTTTGTACTCAAGTCCTCTTTTTTTTCTGTGAAGCTCCATTTTTAAAAGTTATTAGGGGGTTCATGTTTTCTATAATTAACACCTGATTCAGCCTATGGGCATTCAGGGATTGCGTAGCTCACCCGGGGGATACACTATTTGAGCTGAGTGTCATCACAGAGACTACTGCGCAGCACTGGTTCAGGAAATGAAGACAAATCCTGGAAATACCAAGAGCTTTTTGGCTTCAGATCCATATACTGGTGGGAGGTGGAACCAAGTTGTCCATAGTACATACAGTCTATGATTGTGAGGCAGATGCTGCTCCCTCATGTTGTGAGGCAGATGCTGCTCCCCCAAGTCGTTCAGGAGCCCAAACAAATTTAGCGTACTACAATATCGTTCAGTAGAAACCAACCACAAAGTATGTAAAATTGTCTGAATCCTCCTTTGGCCACGACTGCCAACACAAGCAAGAAAACATTATATACCAGAGACTCTGGTGGAATAACAGGTGCTTAAAAAGCCGGGCAAGAGCTAAGAAGCCTTGGTCAACTTGGAGACAGTTTTCTGACTCAGTTTTCTGAGTTCATCTGACCTTTTGTTTGGATCTTTCAAGTTTTGCTTTCATCTGGCTAAGTGTATAAAGTCTAAAGTCTATAAGCAAGACATTAGCATTAAGAGAGGGTGCAGGTGTGTGTACTGGTGCTCCTTACAAAAGAAAATTTAAGATGTTGTTTATTGTTTTAAATGGTAGCTGGATAAAAACTCTAACCTCCTTTTGTGGGATTCTCAGTCTTTTAACATGTTTTTAGGATTTAAGAACATAAGAATTGTATGTTGAGCAGACTGAAGTGGCTTCACTACACTTGTTATGTCAAAGTAGATATATGGTCAGTACAAAAACTGCACAAAAAGTATAGAAAGTGGAGAAGAAAGAAGAGAGCATGTTTAGCCATTTGACCCCAATAATTTTCTAACCATTACTTTTTGGTCTGCTCAGTTCAGCAGGTAACTTAGAGTCATAGCATAGAGGCTTATGTTAACTTGCCTAAAGAGTAGCCTAACAGGTTGCAGGCGTTAAAGGGATGTCTTTGGCAATGGAGAAATAATGAACAAGCCAGGGAGGCCAAATTCATTGGAAGTATCTGCCATTGAGTGTGTTAGTGTATATGCCTCAAATATATGTTTAAGTGCTCTCCAGAAACACAGAAAATTGAACAATCCAGATTAAAGAGGATAAAACATACCTTTGTTCTGGGAGGTAACTTGGGTTTGTCAAAACAAACATCACCTTACACAAAAGCTTTTTCTTTTTGTATTCTTACTGTATTACTGTGTTAATTTGCTCATTCTGCAGATCCAAACTCTCAGGAAATAAAGTTAGTGTGGTGCTATGAAAATCTATTAAATTTGTAGCTGTTGGACAGTTCAGCTGTTAACTGTAGCCATGGTTAATAGTTGAACATAAGCTAAGCTGTCCAAAGTCGCAGACAGCATCATTTGTTGCATGGCCAACAATGATGAAAATTGGCATAACATGATGCAGTTTGGTGGTTATAAATCATTTTGTTTGGGGTGAGAACATTCAATGTTTTTTGGAGCTGAACTAAATAGAAATGTGAGGCACATCTGTCAATTGCTGCTGTAATTAACACGGGTCTTGAGTCACAGTTGTTTCCTGGCAGAGCCCCTCACTTATCTTCATGTTGAAATTTTCTGCTCCTGTTTGAGAGAAGTTTTCCAATTAAATCACTAAAAAGCAGAACGTTTGGACAATGTGCTCCACTGCCGTGTGATTTATAATTCCACTTGGAATCATAGGCAAAGGAGTGTCAGATGTTTCATTTGTCGCTCTGTGTGGGTTCAGTTTCATTGTTACTGGTCTTTTCTTTCAGATGTAATTCCAGCAAGAGTAAAGGTGGACATGCATACTTGCAATTCTGAAAGACACTTCTTAAAGTCAAGGATTTGGAGTGTTTAAATTTTAAGGATAAGACAGAAAAAGCAGATGCAAATAGCATCTTTGTTTGTTTTTATGGGGTGCAGTGGTATAAAATATCTGTCAATATTACTTTTCTTTACTAATCACTTTGCTGTATCAAAAACTTGGTTGTACTCTTGGATTATTAATTCCTTTGACTATTAACCCTCTTTGTTATTAATTCAGAACATGTTATCAGATAACATGATAACATCCCATACAAGACAAATAATTAGAAGTTGGACATTTTTAATGAAATAAATATAAATATCAGCGATTTAGTCATAAACAGGGATTGAAAACAGCTTCTTTATCCCACTGGGTCTGGTAATTTTTTACTTTTTTATCTACAATTAAAATCAAATTCAACTGAGGGTGTCTACAGTTAGCAAACTTAAAAGCTTGCACCCACAGATGCCACTGATGTTTTGGTTTAGGATGGAACTCTGCTAACATTCAACCAAATGCATTTCCTACAAATGTCTTAAGATTATATCCTTTTACAAACATCTGATGGGTATATTTTGACACTATAAAAGGAAGATTAGAAAGGACTCCTTAAAGTAACAGCGTCACACTTAAAACTTTAACACTGCTTGCTCTGGAACAGTCTTGATCTTGTGTGAATTCAGTAGAAAGCAAATATTTTACTGTTGGTTAAAAAATGTTGTTGAAATGCATGAAGCCAAGAAAATAAAGCAAGACAATAAATGTGCTGCTGGAAGACAACAAGCTGTCATGCAGGTATTTACCCATTATACTGGATTTAACAGATGAGCACAGTATGTAGGAACTACAATTCTGTTGTTCCCTCAGGCTTTGTATCCCGACTATCTGCACCTTTGTGATGGGAAGGATTTCTGAAGTGTGTCCGCTCCTGCTTCATGCTCCACCAGTCAGAATCCCTGCTTGCTCATGATGAGGTTGGAGGCCCACAGGACATACCTCGCTCGGCTCTCTCAGCCCGCAGCCTCAGAACCAAATCACATGCTGACCTTTGGTATCTGAGGAAAGAAATGGGCTTGTAGTGTTGACTGGAGCATGAGCAGGGGCACAGAAGACAACACTATGAAGAGAGGCAGGAGCTTGTCTCTTTATGTCCAGATCATGGGGAGTAACAGGGGATCTCATGCTTGAGGAAAATTTACTTTTGGGGGAGGAGGGGTTTGGATTACGACTGAAGACTAGAGGAGGAAGAAGTATGAAGAAGTGTAAGCTGTGATAGTTCGGTCATTGTGGTGCTATAATGATATTGTCTCTGTACTTTTAAAGACCCATTCTAATGAAAATCATATTTTTCTTGTTGTCTACATGTTCATACAGCAGACCTAAACGGCAAGTTCAGATTCAGTGAGATTTCCTACATACTAAATCCAAGCTCTGCTCCCAGAGTCCCGCTACGCAGGCCAGTCTTGGAGGAGTAGAGAGGACGATCTCATAACATGCATGTATGTTAGTGGATTGCAATGTCCGTGAGAAAGCTTATCATGATATTAGTTTTCATTGTGTCCCTAAACACATTAGTCTCCGCCCACGACTCAGAGGCGAATTGCTAATGAGCTACTGAAGCTCTGCAGAAGAAAAACCTTTCAAAACGACACAGGTAACATGATTTTGGCTGAAAACTGTACACTACCTATGCATTTTAGAGTTCATTTCAAGATTCTGAGCTACCCCTCCAAATCAGACAAGCCCCCTCACTGTCCATTTTAAAACTCGTCTTAAAACCCTTTTTTATTCATTGGCTTTCAACCCTGCATGAGACTCGGCTCCTGTTTAAGTGTTTTATAGTTTGTTTTTAGTTATTTGTTTCTATGTTTTTAAATTAGTTTTTAAAAACATTGAAACTATATTTTACTTTTTAATATTTGCTTTTATGTTGTCCTTTGTTTTAATTTTTTTTAAATTGTTTTTTTATGTCTACATTCTTTTTTTATTTTTTTTGTCTATTCATATACAGCACTTTGTTCAGCTATGGTTGTTTTAAAGTGCTTTACAAATAGAGCTGAGCTGAGTAAAAACTCCATAATCACAATTTAAAGACCACTGATAACACTTTAAGTTGTAAAAAAAAATCTGGGACTAAAAGTCTTAGCCTTGTTCTCACCTCTCCTGACCTTGGGCTGTCCAGACGAGCGGAAAAACGAATCCCTAAGTTTATTCGAGGAGGCTTTCTCAGAGAATCACACCTTTTGGATATGAGCAGCTAAGCACTATCAGCACTTTACAGACTCTCCTCCTCTTTTATGTTTTCTTTGAGAAAGAGGAGAAACTATCAGCTTTTCAGTGCACTGCCCCTTTTGTCTGCAAAGAAAGTTCTACTTGTTGCAGTGCACGAACTAGGTAACCCACTGGTGATAATAGACCCACAGGCTGACAGATGGAAAAATACAGCTGGCATAAGTCAGGGTCTGAGTGGAAATATTTTCCAGCCCAGGAGTTTTGTGGCTTAGACCAGACCACATGAGCTCATGACCTTTAACTCTGAAAAAGAACAGTATCCTCCACACTCGTATTACTCATGGTGTATTTTATCAAAATTCAGATTTCCAATTTGAGCAGTATTAGTTCGCCTCCACTTTGGAGACGTGGTTAGGTGCAGCTGCGCAGATAACGAATAAATTTCTAGGGTTGTGAACAAAGGGCAACCACCCACTACAATGTACTGTTGACACTTGATGTTTGACTGGTCCATGGGAGACCTGGGAGGGGAGGGAGGGATGCTGCCTGGGAGGTGGATGGGGGGTAATATGTTTAAAAAGTTGTACTGATGTTGCTGTATTCACTGTGCTTTAATAAAAAGTGCTTCACAAAAAATAAAGTATTAGTTTACAATTTTGACTGATTGAATGAATATTGGAGTGTTCATTAAAAATTACGAAAGCTTAACAATAAGATAAAAACTTGTCATAATTATGAAAAATAGTTGAATTTTTTTTTTCTCATGAAATTACCAAAAGGTTCTGTGAAGAACGTTGGGTTTTGTTCAATGTCGTTCAATGTACTTTCAACTCATGTCTTTTATTGCTCCTCATATAAACCCAACCACTGGACTTTGACTTCACTCTGCAAACTGTAAAAATCTTAACAGGGTCAGTAATCTGAGTGAATCCCACTAAACTGAGTCAGATCAGTTGTCTGGTCACATTAATGTGTGTGTTGATTCATACATTTTGATGTTCTTGATGTTGTGACAAAAACATAAGGTACAGTTTAATCAAGAATAGTTCTTGTCTTTCTCTCCAATTAACTCAGGCATAATTAATAAAGTCATTGCAAGTTTGTGTGCAGGATAACAGGATCATTTACCTGTTTCCAAATTTTTCCTTGAGGCTTCTTTTGAGTTTATCAATGCAAATTAAAGTTTTATCATTTGATTTTCATAGCATTATCAGTGATTGAGAAATACATTTATAGGTATGAAATCGTGAAAATACCCATAGAATAACAAATAATTGAAAAATTATTAGTCAAATCACATTTAAGAACCTTTACAATCAGAAACAAACTCATCCTGTATCCACTTTCTTAATGTGGGCAGGGCACTGGTCTAGTATGTTGGAGGCGCGGTGTATGAAAGAGCAATAGCAACCACAGTTTGCAGCACATACAGCAACATCAAACTGCATCTATTCATCTTTGATCAGCGTATCCTCTTTGGCTTCAGTTGCATGTGGTTTCTGAGCTCAGTGGCCATGTTTCCAAATAAACGTTTGTTGTAACATGTCCTATTTAAGCCCGTGCCAGCCAGCTTACTCAAACGGAAATGACAGTTTGACTTCTCATGATATGTGCAGACACGTGAGCGCAACAATGCTGGCGGTGTTTCATAAAGAGTGTGTATTTTTGTGGAGGATAATGAGCAAGAGACACAGAAGGATGTAAGAACTTGAATGCATCTTTTACCGACTCCCTCTGCAAACATCAAACAGATCACCATGGAGGAGACGTCATCTATAATTTCGGACTGAGCTTTGCACAGTTGAATATATAAAAATGTTAATGGAACAGAAACATAATTAAAACAGAGAGAAAGAAGCAAAGTAGGAGAACGGTGGTTTGTCAACTGATGTTTTGAGAGACGCCACCAATTAGACGTTGCAATCACTTTTCTTTGACATTTCCTCTGTAACAGATGCTGCATGTTTTTCACTCTCCTTTGTCCATTTGAAACTTGCTATTCAGAGACAAAGTTTGTCTAATTACCTTCAGTGATGAAGCCAAATCAGGATTTAGGCTCCATTAGGCCTTAAGTGTGAATCACTTAGTTGATGTTGCATAATGATGTGATCAGACTGGAGGCCCTGTGGTAAGAGCATTCATTTATATAATTACTCTCTAAGGCTTTTGCCACAACACATAATCATATATAGTTAGATAAAACTACACAGCTGCAAAGTCTCTATCGTTTGATTATCTCAATGAACAATGAGAACTTAGTTATAGGTTTTTAAATGATGTGTTTTGTGTTTTTTCCAGAGGCTTGTCTACAGGCTGATTCTTCACTTTGTTCAATTACAAGAGACGTTTAAAGATTAGAACATTTATTTGACAATTATTAGAATGATGCTTGACAGAAAGTCTTTCGCATTCAGACTCAATGGGGTGATTTGTGAAATCATAGGATGCCTGATCCATGCGGCGGCAGGAAAATCCCTCAATGGAGTCTTGAAGCTGGTGGTGGTGGCTGCCGGGACCGGATGGATGAATGATGGCACTGTTGGTTCTGCTGAGATTGGGTGGAGATGAGGAGGCGGAGGGTGCTGTGCACAAACCAGCAGTGAGAAAGAACTAGAGGCTGAGAAGAACTGAGAAGAAAGGGTAGGCTGACTGTGAGCGTGTGCTACCATGCTATTGGATAAGGAAAGACACCAGTGAGTGGCTGATTATCCAATGACTGCTCTGAGTGATGACACCAAGAAAAGTGAGTAGGCGTGGGAGTGGAAAAGACATTTAAGCAACTGTTTTTCTGATTGTGCCAGACTGATTTTCTTTTGGCAGCTAGTGTGTGGAGTCACTGCCAATATATGTGATAATGGGAGTACAATCACTCTCATGAGCTTTATTAGCTTTGTGGTCTGCCATAAATAGATTGGATACAGGGAGGTCTACTATTACAGCCAGTTCCTGTATGTTGTAGTCTCTGGACATTTACCTCGACTGTTTGTACTTCGTATAAAACACTCATCTAGTCTATCAACTGCAAATTGATTACTGGTAAGAAGCCATTGAAAAGGTCGAAATCATAGACTATATATACTATAGACAACTTGGCTCCGCCTTCCGCCTTCATTATACGAATTTGAAGCAGAATTGCTCTCAGTATTTCCAGGATTTTCTCCACTTCCTGGAACAACCACTTGCACAGTAGCATTGTAAGCATTTGGCGGGAGAGTCACAGTGAGTCGCTGTGATGACACTCTGCTAAAACAGTGTATATCCCCTGGGTGAGCTACGCGGTCGTCGTATTCCCATAGGCTGTATCAAGTGTCAATCATAGAAAACATGAACCCCGTAATAACTTTTAAAAATACAAAAACAACATGTCAACATCGCAAGCCTGGGGAAGAAAATTTATATTCTGTGTGAATCATTTCTAAAGTTTGTCCACAGTGCCATAGGGATTGCTGAAGGAGGCGGGATTTATGACCTATACAGCAGCCCGTCACCAGAGGGTGCTGTTCTCACGGTGACTTCACCCAGTGAGGAGGCAGACGGCGTCCATTCTATACACAGTCTATGGTTTCAATCTTTATGTTAGGTTTGAACTATGGTAACTATTATGCAGGCAAATTATAGTTGCATTATATCTACAGCATTGGCTAGGGTCACCAAATGAAATGTGTATATAGACCCTGGATATAATGCAGTATGTTTCATTCAACCACACCATGCTGATGCAGGCAGCAAAGACTATTCCACTCACCTCAGGTGTAATGACATTGGAAACTTCTTTAAACTTTACATTTACAGCTTAGCACATATTCTGGTGACATAATCAAAAAATGTAAAAAGACCATGGACCGGGGAAACAGTATTTTAAGGAACTGAGATGCATGGCATGAGTTTGGATAAAGCCACATACTTTGGAAAGTAGTGACTACTGTGCCACAGTAGGTCCTCACAGGTTGTATATAAAACTGACAAAAGCGTCAGGACTTGAAAGCAACATTTTCCTGCCTTACTCTACCTTGGCAAGCATGTCATGCCAGGCAGGTCTCCTCAGGGCCCTCTATGCAAGGTTGAAGCCTTGTTGATCTGACAGATGCTGAGGTTGTCTGGAGTTTAACATGCCACAAGGCAACACTTACAAACACTTACACACATGGAAACATACTGTATTACGAGCTCAAGAGCAGGACTACAAAGGAGAATGCTGGCTCCAGGTGGGCCTGAATGTGGATTTATTTATGCCATGCCCATCACTCTAATTTGTTTTCATATCTTTCTCTCCCTGCACACTGTTTATCACAACCCCTTCTTTACATGTTCTCTCTGTCAGCTATCCTCAACCACCTCCAGCTTTTCCTCATACTCTTCCTCCTCTTCTTTTCATCCTTCCAATCCATCTTGCCTTTCATTCCTGAAGCTCAAATACTTCCTTAAAAAACATCTCTATTTAGATAAACATTCAAATGAACTTTATTTGCGTGAAAGTCAGATCAATAATGCGCATTGATTAATACTGTAAATTAATGAAATACAATCAGAAAGTATACAGAAAATGGATATGAAATAGTACATATATATCACAGTTAGATCATAACAGTGTGGCAGCAGAAACTGCTGAAGGAGCAGTTGGTCCTTCACCCAGGAGGACTGGCAGCTTCTCCTCAGGAAGTAAGGTTAGGAAATGTAGGATTTAATGGGTTAATTCTTTGAAATGCAGCTCTCCTAGTGAGGAAAAATGTTCACAGTGGGGGAGAAAGTGCATTTCTGTTTCTGCTCCCCCTGAAAAGAACTGAGAACAGCACAGTTCTTCTCAAGGCAGCCATGTTTGAGTTGTCCTCCTCCCATGGCCATTGGGTCACTGAGCCTATATTTGGTCAAGATCATCCTCTGTTTTCTTTCTTTGACACAGAGGAGATATCCAGACATCTTATACTCATATAGATAACACAAAAGTCAACTTTGGGGTTTTGTTTTTTTCTTTTGTCCGGTGATTTGAATGCAATTCTTTTGATTTGTTTATATTTAGTTCTGTTTTAATGAGTCAGTGCTGATGGCAGCCTGGGTGGTTATTTTAATCATCAGCTGATTGAAGAGATTGTTTTCAGGGCTTGGCTTTTCTGCTGATAGTGGTTTGTACTGGAGAGACTCCATGTGACTCAGGTTCATGTGCAGCAAGAGGGTAAATGCCAGTTTTTAAATATCTAACAGTGCTTGGTAACGCCCTGGTTCTGCCTCCCTGGCATACAACATACACCATCTTTTTCAGATAAAGAACAGCCAGGGGGGCAGGGATGATATTCTGTTTGAGGAGGTCTGATTATGCAGAGAGCCAGGCTGAAAGAGGCTTTGGGAATGCTTCAGCAGACAGATCACCGAGGCTCTTTGAAGTTGTATGGCTTGTTGAGAGAAACAAAGGCTGGAAAAAAGAGCAGAAAAGTGTGTATACAGGAAGAACAACCAGAGAAGAACAGAGACAAAGACATGTGATTGATGTAATGTAACCTTCACATCTCTCAAAGCAGTTTCTCATTCTACCAGTCTTTGGGTTTGTCTTTCTTGAATCAGCTCCTCCCACCTTTCTGTGCAGATGTCAAGACAATATCTCACCTTATGCTAACTTCTTTAACCAGGACACTTTTCAGATTTAAACTCTTTCTAACAGCCAACCCCTCTAAAGTCCAATATTGTGTTTGTGGGTGGTGCAAAACGATGAAACTACTTGTGTATCAGATTTTCTGCACTGACCCCGCCAAACCCCCGTCACACGTACACAGGCCATCAATAATGATGAGCTGGTGAAGAGAGGTGTGAGTCTTTATTAAGAAATACGTCATGTGCAGTTACATATCTTTCTATCTACCTGTAACAGATATGCTGATTAATGCTGATTTATACGTCATTATAATGATTTATGGTAGAGCTGAATAAGCACTGCTGACTTGACTGTATAAAAAGAGAGATGGCACCATTTATATATATATATATATATATATATATATATATATATATATATATATACCCTTCTCTCTGCCCTTCTATACACCCTTCTCTCAGTTTATTTATCATTTCCAAAAAACATGAAAACAACTGTTCCAGAAAGGCCCTATAACGGTATAAAATCCAGATAAGAGTGTGTGTATGGAAGAGGACATCAAAAGTGACTGAAAAACTGTCATAAGACAAAAAGTTTAAAGTTCTGATCATTTGAAGTTCTGATCATGTGAAGTGATGATAATTATCTAGATTTTTTTTCTTGTTGTATCTGATTTTTTACAGAACTGTACGACCTTTGGAAAGGGTGGATCCTACAAATGGGTAAAAAAAAAAATAGCGGGCCCCACAATAAGGTTGCACAAGTTTGTGTGTGTGTGTGTGTGTGTGTGTGTGTGTGTGTGAGAGAGAGAGAGAGAGAGAGAGAGAGAGAGAAAATTAGGTCTGATATTAATAGAAGTATCTGGAAAGGATTAGACTTTGAAGGAAGACTTTTCATAAGTTAGCAACATTATTCATCAAAATGTAGTCGACTTTCTTTTCCCAAGGCATTTTACATCCCCTAACTGTATGAATGTGGATAACTGCTTCTATGGTTACTTTACTCGAGGAAGATTTTGTGCCTAATTGATGCAGTGAGATTTGGTCCAAAATTACTCATGAGAAATGGCAACCGTTACATAAAGTATCATTCAGAGTGTGTGCTCAAATGTGGAAACCGACGGCTTTCCTTCAAATACACCAGATGTCAGTGATTCTTTCCAAGAATAATTGAAAAATCAAATGCCATGGAGTTCCTCCTGTTTATAACTAACTCATTCTGAGCAGCTGACTGCACTCATGCAAATTAGACCAGACACGTGTGTTGGTATTCTGAAAGAGTAATAAAAGAAAATAATGTTATCATGCTTTGCTGCACTTTTGTCAGCCTGTCCCCAGGATTTCTACAGATTTAACCCCAAGAAAACACATTTACAGCAGCTGTTAGACTAAATTTTCATTTTTTGCTCTTTATTGCAGCTGTCAGTAGCTGTGCATTTGAAAGCTCTTCCAGGCACTGGAGGATAAGAGGGTCCTGCTCCTTTTACTGAGGTGGTTATTAGGGGGATAAGGTGCCTTATAAACAGTTACATGACAACACAGTGTGCAGAGGATGGAGAAATGAAATGGAGTAAGGATATTCTGTTCTCTGACAGGAAGAGGTCTCTTGTGTCAGAGCTGACAGAGCTGTGAGTCTAAACACCGCCTGCTCTATTTTGTGACACAACCAGACCTCAGGACCCAGTATTTGTTCAGGACATAGACCTTGTCTGAATCTGGCTTTGTCTGCAACGACAAGTAAATTGTCTGAAGAGATAAGCCATGAAACCAACTAAACAGGGCTGAATGTTTTCTCCACAGACTGCATCCCCCTTTTATGAGGAATATTGTAAACTAAATACAGCGGTGCGACTGATGCCAGTAATAAACCCGTTCACAGTTGTGCAAAATAAAACACTTAAGTCATGCTGTTTTCTCCAATCTCAGAGTTTATTTTATAATCACACACAGAGTTTGTTGAAAATCACACTTGGATAGTTTGCAGTTTTGTATCTCATGGTGTGACTTTTGGCTTAAAGGACAAAAAGAGAACTAGGGCCCCGGTGGGGCACTGTCGGGCCCGAGCCGCGTCGCGCCGCCCACAGCGCGACCGCCTCCCCCTCCCGATCGCGTCACACTCAAGGTCCAAAGATGGTGTGCGCACTTGTCTGTGGTCATTTCCCATTATAATGAATGGGAGGCGCAGTTTCTACCAAAACGCTCGCTGCAGACAAACTACATGTCCTATTTGAAAAAAGTCTGGACCATGAGTGAGGGCACAGACACAGCTAGTATATATCCAAATGGCAAGTTGCTCCTCCTTTCGGTTTTGCAGAGAGAGCGATGCGTTTGAGCCATTGAGCGATGGGCAGGAAAAACTTGACTTGACCCGATCGCGTCACACTCAAGGTCCAAAGATGGTGTGCGCACTTGTCTGTGGTCATTTCCCATTATAATGAATGGGAGGCGCAGTTTCTACCAAAACGCTCGCTGCAGACAAACTACATGTCCTATTTGAAAAAAGTCTGGACCATGAGTGAGGGCACAGACACAGCTAGTATATATCCAAATGGCAAGTTGCTCCTCCTTTCGGTTTTGCAGAGAGAGCGATGCGTTTGAGCCATTGAGCGATGGGCAGGAAAAACTTGACTTTTTCTCCTGCCATGGGGGGGCGCTCTTTTGGGGAGAAAAAATTCCTTCACAAATGTGTTGATGGCTGGACATTGCATCATCCTAGAAAACTTGGAGGCCAGTGAGGACAAAAATAAAAAGTTATAAGACTTTTAAAAATGTGGATATTTGGGTCCTCTTTGGCGCCCCCAAGAACGTAAACTGTGGGGTGCAGCGTCATGATTTGTACAACTTTGAATGGCCATGGGGTGTAGATTGACCTGAGCAAATTTGAAGCCGATGGGACAAAAGATTTAGGAGGAGTTAGCGAAATTCCAATGTGTGCGGATCGGCAAAAAATGCGAAATAACCCTTTAACCGTACATTTGACAGATACGCCCGCACTGACTTTTTTGTAGATCTTATTGAGATACATGTGTGTGTCAAATTTTGTGTCATTTTGACAAAGCGTAAAGGCGTGACAGTCAACAATGTGTATTTTCGCCTTAGGAGACAAGAAAAAATGGACTTTTTTCTCCTGCCATGGGGGGGGGCGCTCTTTTGGCGAGTAAAAATTCCTTCACAAATGTGTTGATGGCTGGACATTGCATCATCCTAGAGAACTTGGAGGCCAGTGAGGACAAAAATAAAAAGTTATAAGACTTTTAAGACTGTGGATTTTTGGGTTATCTTTGGCGCCCCCTAGAACGTAAACCGTGGGGTGCAGCGTCATGATTTGTACAACTTTTAATGGCCATGGGGTGTAGATTGGCCTCAGCAAATGTGGTGCCTTTGGAACGAAAGCCTTCGGAGGAGTTAGCGAAATTCCAATGTGTGCGGATCGGCAAAAAATGCGAAATAGCCCTTTCACCGTACATTTGACAGATACGCCCGCACTGACTTTTTTGTAGATCTTATTGAGATACATGTGTGTGTCAATTTTTGTGTCAATATGACAAAGCGTAAAGGCGTGACAGTCAATAGTGTGAATTTTCGCCTTAGGAGACAAGAAAATATGGACTTTTTTCTCCTGCCATGGGGGGGCGCTCTTTTGGGGAGTAAAAATTCCTTCACAAATGTGTTGATGGCTGGACATTGCATCATCCTAGAAAACTTGGAGGCCAGTGAGGACAAAAATAAAAAGTTATACGACTTTTAAGAATGTGGATTTCTGGGTTATCTTTGGCGCCCCCTAGAACGTAAACCGTGGGATGCAGCGTCATGATTTGTACAACTTTTAATGGCCATGGGGTGTAGATTGGCCTGAGCAAATTTGGTGCCGGTGGAACGAAAGCCTTCGGAGGAGTTAGCGAAATTCCAATGTGTGCGGATCGGCAAAAAATGCGAAATAGCCCTTTAACCGTACATTTGACAGATACGCCCGCACTGACTTTTTTGTAGATCTTATTGAGATACACGTGTGTGTCAAATTTTGTGTCATTTTGACAAAGCGTACAGGCGTGACACTCAATCATGTGAATTTTTCACCTTAGGGGGCGCTATGGAGCCATTTTGCATTTGATTTTTTGGGCGACTTCAGAATATCGAATTTTTCACCAGGCCCGGTCGTCCTGCCAAATTTCATGACTTTTCACCAGTGGGAAGTGGGCCATTTTCCAGTTCAAAGGGGCAGAAAAATAATAAGAAGAAGACTAGGGCCCCGGTGGGGCACTGTCGGGCCCGAGCCGCGTCGCGCCGCCCCCAGCGCGACCGCCTCCCCCTCCCGATCGCGTCACACTCAAGGTCCAAAGATGGTGTGCGCACTTGTCTGTGGTCATTTCCCATTATAATGAATGGGAGGCGCAGTTTCTACCAAAACGCTCGCTGCAGACAAACTACATGTCCTATTTGAAAAAAGTCTGGACCATGAGTGAGGGCACAAACACAGCTAGTATATATCCAAATGGCAAGTTGCTCCTCCTTTCGGTTTTGCAGAGAGAGCGATGCGTTTGAGCCATTGAGCGATGGGCAGGAAAAACTTGACTTTTTCTCCTGCCATGGGGGGGCGCTCTTTTGGGGAGAAAAAATTCCTTCACAAATGTGTTGATGGCTGGACATTGCATCATCCTAGAAAACTTGGAGGCCAGTGAGGACAAAAATAAAAAGTTATAAGACTTTTAAAAATGTGGATATTTGGGTCCTCTTTGGCGCCCCCTAGAACGTAAACTGTGGGGTGCAGCGTCATGATTTGTACAACTTTGAATGGCCATGGGGTGTAGATTGACCTGAGCAAATTTGAAGCCGATGGGACAAAAGATTTAGGAGGAGTTAGCGAAATTCCAATGTGTGCGGATCGGCAAAAAATGCGAAATAACCCTTTAACCGTACATTTGACAGATACGCCCGCACTGACTTTTTTGTAGATCTTATTGAGATACATGTGTGTGTCAAATTTTGTGTCATTTTGACAAAGCGTAAAGGCGTGACAGTCAACAATGTGTATTTTCGCCTTAGGAGACAAGAAAAAATGGACTTTTTTCTCCTGCCATGGGGGGGCGCTCTTTTGGCGAGTAAAAATTCCTTCACAAATGTGTTGATGGCTAGACATTGCATCATCCTAGAGAACTTGGAGGCCAGTGAGGACAATAATAAAAAGTTATAAGACTTTTAAGACTGTGGATTTTTGGGTTATCTTTGGCGCCCCCTAGAACGTAAACCGTGGGGTGCAGCGTCATGATTTGTACAACTTTTAATGGCCATGGGGTGTAGATTGGCCTGAGCAAATGTGGTGCCTTTGGAACGAAAGCCTTCGGAGGAGTTAGCGAAATTCCAATGTGTGCGGATCGGCAAAAAATGCGAAATAGCCCTTTCACCGTACATTTGACAGATACGCCCGCACTGACTTTTTTGTAGATCTTATTGAGATACATGTGTGTGTCAATTTTTGTGTCAATATGACAAAGCGTAAAGGCGTGACAGTCAATAGTGTGAATTTTCGCCTTAGGAGACAAGAAAAAATGGACTTTTTTCTCCTGCCATGGGGGGGCGCTCTTTTGGGGAGTAAAAATTCCTTCACAAATGTGTTGATGGCTGGACATTGCATCATCCTAGAAAACTTGGAGGCCAGTGAGGACAAAAATAAAAAGTTATACGACTTTTAAGAATGTGGATTTCTGGGTTATCTTTGGCGCCCCCTAGAACGTAAACCGTGGGATGCAGCGTCATGATTTGTACAAATTTTAATGGCCATGGGGTGTAGATTGGCCTGAGCAAATTTGGTGCCGGTGGAACGAAAGCCTTCGGAGGAGTACGCGAAATTCCAATGTGTGCGGATCGGCAAAAAATGCGAAATAGCCCTTTAACCGTACATTTGACAGATACGCCCGCACTGACTTTTTTGTAGATCTTATTGAGATACACGTGTGTGTCAAATTTTGTGTCATTTTGACAAAGCGTACAGGCGTGACACTCAATCATGTGAATTTTTCACCTTAGGGGGCGCTATGGAGCCATTTTGCATTTGATTTTTTGGGCGACTTCAGAATATCGAATTTTTCACCAGGCCCGGTCGTCCTGCCAAATTTCATGACTTTTCACCAGTGGGAAGTGGGCCATTTTCCAGTTCAAAGGGGCAGAAAAATAACTAGGGCCCCGGTGGGGCACTGGCGGGCCCGAGCTGTGTTGCGTCCCCCCCCCCCGGCCATAGCTCTCTCTGGTAACGGCCATCACTGCAAAAACCCCTTTGCTTCATTGGTGTTTGCTGTTCTTCCTGCCATTGCGTGTTGCTTTCACTTTCACTTGCCACAGCCAGCGTTGTGAGTGCCTGGCCTGGTTTGAGCTTTGTTCACTATGATTGTGTGACCTAGGTATTGGCTACTTGGGAAGTGTCACTGTTGTGGCAAAGCTTTGTTTGCGTGTTGTGTGCAACCACATTTTTTCTATGGATGTGTAAGTAAACCACTTTCTTTTTTTATACAATGACACACTCATACTTATCATTCACTGTTGGTATTTCAGAATGCTGTGTTTGTTGCTGCACAGACGTGCATTTCAGGTGAGAGGCTGGACTCGCTTGAAGACACAGTGTGGCTTAAAAGAATGTACAAGAAATCCAAAAACAGCAGAGAGTCAGCTCAGGCTATCTGAGAGCATGATGTCTGAGCTCACTAAAATCTGTAAACCAAACACTAAAGAGTTAGAGATGAATGATATGCTTTGCTTCAACAATTAAAAACAGAACACAACTTGACACAACTACAGCAGAGGATTAGGACATCATTTATGTTTTTTTATTCTTTTAAGATTTAGAGATTAAAGTTGTAAATTTTGGAGAAGGAAGTCCTAATGTATTGAAAGTCATAAAGTTGCCTTTGTGAAGGGGGAAATTACTGAAGCTGGTTATGTGCAGGTTTATCTGTGGATGTGAGAAACAATCAAACTGATGATGATCAACATTTGTGATACAGAGGGAGTTGAGCTTTGATGAGCATCACGTTTCAGACATTGTGGTAATTTATGCCTGCAGAGACATCAACACCTTATTCTGGCATATGGATACATATCATAAAATAAAGTTCAATGTCATTCACAGATATTCACGGCTACATTGACAGATGTATCCCTAGCATATTAATTTCAGCCTCTACAAAAGCTATTTTTATGGAGTCAGAAATGAATATGCCGAGGGTATATTTGTTTATGCAGTTGTAAATATTTGTGGATGACATTGGGCTGTGGTTTCTAAGAATCCATATGCCATAAGGTGTTGTTGTCTGTGCAGGTGTAGGCTAGTGATGGTGTCAGAGATGTGGTACTCCTCTGAGCTTGATCCACTCTGAAACACAAATGCTGATTATTATCAGTTTGATTGTTTCTTCAGAAACCACTAGAAGTCTATGAATTACCTGTTGATACATCGAGCGGTAACCCTGCAGATGACCAGCTTTAGTCATTTCCTCCTCCACAAAAGTAGTTTTATGACTTTATATACCTTATGAATTATTCTCCTAAATTTACAATTTTAATATCTAAATCTTAAAAGAAAACTTAATGTTGTCTTGAGACTCTGCTGTAGTTGTGTCAGCCTTTTGTATGTTTTTGATTGTTGTAGTAGAGCGGATCAGTTGTGTTGAAATATGTTTGGTTTAGAGATTTTTGTGTTTAGAGATAAGCTCTCATACAGTCTGAGCTGATTGTGTTGTTTTTAGATTTTTTGTATTTTCTTTGGGGATGTGCTGTGTCTCCAAGCAAGTCAAGTTTTTCACCTGAAATGTGAAGCTTGCAGCGGCATGCAAAGTATCTACCAAGACGCTTGCAAAAGAAGAACCCTTTGATGGATAATACACCCATGACAAATTTTGTCCCTTTAGTGCCATCTGATATGTACATCTGATAATAAAGTAGACAGTCCACAATTGGAATACAACCTTTCCACTGAAAGTCAGTACAATAACTCAAGATGTTTGAATGGTAAAATGAATTAATTCATGTACAAGCACAGCGGATAATATGTAATATAAATAAATTATTAGAAGTGATGTATATTATTATTTATTTATTTATCTATCAGGGACAGTGCACAGTGATAAGCATGTCAATTAATAAAAGTTAAAAGGCATGTAAATGCACCAGAGTTAACCATAGATAGTTTTGTGTGTAATCCTAGAGTAGGTTATCAAAAATGGTGTGATCATTCATACAAAATTCATATATTTAAAATACATTGCAATACATATAATAAAAATTTAGGTACAAAGGAAATACAAATTAAATATCAAAATGTATTATGAAATTAAATTATGTGACTTGTTATTACAAAAAAGCTGAGAAACAATTACAAAAATAACAATTTCTGGTACATGTGAAGTGTGTGCTGCATCCCTTTTTGGGTGGATTTGACATAGGCTGATCTCTGGAGTAGTAGCGGGTTGAGTTGTTGGTTACAGGCTGTAAAGAAGAGACAATATATTAGTTACATGTTCACATAATCAGAATCAATGAACATATAGTGATAACACAGTTGCTTAGCATGCATTAGTTTCTGGCTGGAGTTGGCAGTGGCTGATATCTCCTGTGATGGTGGTGTCATGGGATAAATATATGGTTACATGTTGTGAAGAAGACATGACACATCAGTTACATTATCACACAGTTAGAATTATGATAATTGCAATCATATACCACTGTTGTATGCATCCCTTCTGAGGAAGAGACACAATGAGTGTTTACACAAGTAGTATAGTGTATGAATGAAAATAGTCAAGTATAAATTGAAATTCACACTTACCAATTGTGTATTGTTTCAGTAATCCATCAGGGTCTCATCTCACCAAAGGTGGAGTAATGATGGGCTGGTCAGTCTTCAGCTGGAGCAAACATAAGATGTATGGTATATTTGTTGAAACAGTGAGGAGAGGAGAGATCACATCAGTTACATGCTGACAAATGAAGGAGTCATCATATTGGAGAAATAGTAAATAGGCGCATTGCTAATGTTTTCATTCTTTGTAGTTAAGTTGTGATGTTCAGAATAATTGCAAGTGTAAATGAAGTGGAGAGGTTATATATCACATGTTAGTTTTCATACAATCACCATAAATGTTCATACTTACAATGTCCTGAAGTGGTCACTTGCGTTGACATCATGGTTTGTCCAGGCGTTGTAAATTGATCCATTAGCCAGCTGTTTGGAAACCTGCTAAAACACTGTTACATCTACTTTTCTATGGAAAGCATTAATAATATCAAAAACAGCAGTGTACATGATTAATCACAAATTTTAAAGCTGCAGTAAATACCTTCATGGTCGCTAAAATATGAAGGCATTACTTCAGCTTGTGTGTGGAAAATGCCCCCTCTCACATAAACATGATCAATCAAAGTGCCTCGCTCTGTGGTAGGCTGGGTGATCACCTGATCATAACCTCTATCTTGGAAAAATTTGCAAATTGAAGATGCCTTCAATATGTCATCGTTGAAATCTCCCATGACAATAATGTTTTTGCCAATTTGTTCCAGCCATTGGAGTAATTTGATAATATTTTGTTTGAATAGTGTCATGGGGTAGGTTGGAGGCCGATATATGACTGTAAGGAAAATGTTGAGGTTTATGCAGTGGTACACCAAACATTCCACATTGAAACAAGGCACCTTGATGATTGCAAACTGCATAATTCCATCACAATACATTGCAACTCCCCCATGTTCTTTTGCCTGCAAAGAGGCAAATGGGGCAGTTTGACCATCATATGCCAGAGCTCGTGGACAACTATGCAGAGAGTAGTTGGCTATCTTGAGTGTCTCAGAGGAACAACCTGGATGCAACCACGTCTCAGTCACAGCAATGCACTCTGGCTGCAAATGCTGTGTGTGCTGAGCCAAGTCAGACACATGGCGTCTCAAACCCTGAACATTCATGAGGAACACTGTCAAAGTGTCCTCCACTCTCCCTTGCCAGGTGATAGGTTCTAGGAACGAAGCCATCCTTGAAGTGGCCTGAGCGATTTCTGGCCGACAATAGATTTTTTTGGGATTGAAATCTTGAATGATCAATCCCATAAGAGTCCTGACACGACTTAAAGCCACGTAAGCCTGACCAGCAGAAAACACCTTTTTCATACTGACTATGGCTGTATCAACTGTGAGGCCTTGTACTTTGTGTACAGTACAGGCCCAGGCGAGACGAAGCGGAAATTGACGGCGCATACCTCCCTTCTTTGTCACTCTTTCTTCCTCCGGTGTAATAGCCGTGGAACCAACAAGATGATCTGACACCCTTCCTGACTGTTTCCTCCTCTCAACACCAACTACTTCATCATCAAATTTCACAAAAATACACTGAGGAAACTTTTCATTTTCAACACAAACTACATCTGTTACTGTGCCACATGCACCATTAACCAAGCCGTCAGCCAAATCTAAATTTTTTGTCAACATGACACGAGAGCCAGTACCCAATAACAATTTTGCATCTAAACAAGTGTTATATGTTAGTGTATGATAGCCTTTTTTCAATTCCAGTTTGCCTGTTTTTGAGTTGTTTATATAATCCTGAGCCTGTATTACATGGTAATCTGGACATGTTCTTTGCAGCTGCTCAAAGTTGTGCTCATTGACCTGGCTATTTGTGGCAAATATATGCAAACCTGAGCATTCTTCGCCAGTTTCTCGCTGTTTCAAAGTGGTGATATCACTTTGCAACATGTCTGAGTCTTTTGGATGCGTCCGAACTCGATTCAGTAGTCCGGCAAAATCTTCGTCTGTCTGCCGAATTACTTTTGTCAACTTGACAACCTTAAAATGAGTGCTCCAAAGATCAACTCCAAGTGGTTCCATGTATAACGGTTTTCCTTTCACTGGAGGCAACTGATAAAAATCCCCCACTGCCATGACGCTCACATTTCCAAATGGAGTGTGAATGCCTGTCTGTTTAATTTGGCGAAGTCGCCCGTGCACATAAGTGAGCATATTGTGATCCACCATAGAAATTTCATCAATTATCAAGATTTGGAGATCACAATATTTCATTCTCAATGTGTTTAGCTTTTCTTCACCTATTGGCACATAAGGGAGGCGAACATCTTTCCCTATGCTAAATGTACTGTGCAGGGTGGTTGCATGCAGATTATATGCAGCAATCCCTGTTGGTGCAGTCAACAAAATACTGATATTGTCAGGTTGTCGACACATTGGTGACAATAACCTTGTGGCCTCGTATTGAATCGCTCTGATTAAATGCGATTTTCCAACGCCAGCACCACCTGTTACAAACACATAAAAGGGGTCTGGGTTTCTACCTGCTGCTTTAACAACGCACCACTGATGGACCTTGTTTAACACACGCATCTGGTCATCATTTAAAGACCTGCATAATGCCAATCCCTCGCTTCTACTTAAATTGTTGCACTTAGTTACCTTAGCCTGCTCTATACCCCCAGCCAGATCAGGAATATGTTCCACTGGGTTATTGTCTACCTCTATCTGCTCTGCCCGTTCCTGGATTGACTCCAGGCGTTCAGTTTCTTGCTGTGGGAACAATTGCCCCCACGCATCTTCTAGAGGACCATCAAAATTTACAGAATCCAAAACCTCATCTAAGTCATCAGCATCTATTTCATAATTGCAGCGATTTGAGTCCACAACTGACTTCACTGAACGTAGCTGTCCATCAGCAATGATGACACGGCCAGTTTTGTAAAAGTCTTCAAAAGTGACAAATCCCTCTGGCTTTAGCTGTTCTTCTGTACGATACGGAAGAAACAGCTGCAAAATGCTTTGGTGAAATAACTCTGGACTTTTAGTCTCAGAGAATCTTGCGTACCTTACAACAGCAGGCTGCGTACGGGTTCTTCTCAACACAGACCCACAGCCGTTATCAAGTTCAATTCGGTTTTTTGATTTTTCACCTTTGTAGAGCACACGATACTCAGCAGCAAAGTGGACAAGGCACATGGCTTCAAATATATGATCTCTGGGTCTGTTTTTATAACGGTCAACAAAGTTGATCATCCACATCTGTTCTGTGGATTCAGCAGCCATGTCTTTTAACACAGTCAATGGCTTGCTGATCCTGACAACATTATCACCTGTCGGTACAAAAACCACCTTCCGAGAGCACTCTTTTAAGTGCATGTTGCTGAGCTTGTAGACTGCCTCCTGAGCTCCAACATCTCGGTTGTGAAGGTAAACACTTCCTAGCCTGTTCAAAGCCTGTTTGGCACTGAGGTTGTCTTCCTTAGATGCTTCACGCTGTGCATTTGCTAACATCAATCCCATCTGTCTTTCTGCTTTAGAGATGTATGAAATGATGTAAACTACACAAGCATAAGCATCAGTCACATACTGGATGTCCATGTTTGCATTCCAAGCTTTTAACAGAGTCTTGGAATGTGGGTTGATCCACGTATCAGTAACCTGCCGTCGCATAATCACCTCTGTCTTTTTCCCTAACCTCCTGTATGCTGCCTCAAATGTCTCCTGTCGTATACCTATACTCGCAAATAGCTCATCTGCAGTTTGAATTGTGCAGTTCTCGTCTGACAACGCTTTAGCTATTAATTCAAAAACCTTAACAGCAAATTCCCCTTCCTGCTTGTGCTTCTTCTCATTTTCTTCCTTGCCACAAGTGCACTGTTCTACTATGTTATGGACGTTGCGCTGACACACGCACTCCATCTCAACCTCCTTATATGCCCTGGAAATGAAAGTCCTAGCAGACACTGGTTTTGGGAAATTGAAGCGGCACTGTTTTCCACCTTTTTTACAAGTTTTGGAGTGCTGCTTTGAATGCTGCTGCACTGAAGAAACAACCTCATGTAAATCGTCAGTGTTGTTAGGTAGTTCACATGAAACATATCTATCAATAAACTGAACAACCTCATCATCTGTGTTTACATCAATTACAGGGGCATTCTCAATCCAAAACAGACAATGAACGTGTGGAGAGCCACGCTGCTGGAACTCCACCCTGTAAAAGTAGTCGAGGATTTTGCCAATTGGATTTGCTGGAGACATCAACACCTCTTTCAAAAACAGATGCCAGCGATAATCAAACATGCGAGCAGCGAGTACAGGATTACGACGCAACAGGTCGCACTTGTCTGCCCACTCCAGGTCCTCAAATGTCTGTGTTCGCCCCTCTGCCCTAAGAATGTTCTCTAAATATTCCTTCCACCTCAAATCTGCTGCAGAAAATGAACAAAACCATGCAGGTTTGCCAAGCTGTCGCAAGCATGCTAACAAATCCTTCTGAATTCCCTGCCAAAATGCTGGAGTACCCCTTACAGGTTTTAAAAACCGGTACCCATCATCATGATTTAAAAGGTCACGCAGGTTGTCTTCATCTTTCAATACATCACTAATCTTTGTTCTGACCTTACTGGCTTTCCCTTTTCTCAACGCAATTGACACACTGGACATGACTTGGTGTAACTCAAGCATGTAACAAGCATAAAAAATAAACTCAATATTCTGCGCAAACCTACCATCAGCATGATATAGCCTGTTGCTCAAATAGCGGAACAGAGTCAGAGAAAATTTTCTATTATCAAAAAATGTTCCACGGCCTTTTGGAAACAACACAGGGAAACACTTGGCCTCGTTCTCCTTTGTTGTCAAAACCTTCACAGGGTTCTGTCCATCAGCTGGAGCCAAGTTCAAAACACCATCAAAATATTGGTCCAGCGCTTCCTGGCCAATATCAACAGGCATTGAGCATGTGTCTTGAAACATGCAATGCTGCTGCCGATCATGCAGAAGTTCTTCCTCAGCTGCAGCTGCCTCAGCTGCAGATGCCTCAGAGCTCTCTGCATTTGATCCTCCCTGTTCATCAACAATACTCTGCTGCTGTTTGTCAGCACTCTCATCCCTGCAAAATTCATTTATCCAGTCATCATTGAATTGCACATCTTTGTAGAACGGATTGTTCTCTTTCAGATAATGCAGTGCTTTCTTGATATGCATAGGGTCAACATACTCGTATGCATAATGTCCTTTATAAGTAAGCTTGCGCTTCAGTTTAACGGGAATAACTGAACCTTCCATGTTTGAACGTGGCAACGCGTTACTGGTTTGGACAATGTTGGCTGGAACACATGCAATCGGCCCATGAACACCATTTTGACCACCTCTAGGAAGAGCTACCATCTTCAAAAAGGGGATATGGAGTGCAATTAAATGCGACTCTAGGCGATTTAAACAAGCCAACTCAGGTGGAATTGGATCAACGGTCAGATTATTGGATGCGCTCTCAGCTGGCTCGTCACCTTTACTGACCTTGCCATGACATGAATGACAAATCCACAAACTACCACGAGGGGAAGCTTTCAAAACACATGGTACGGCACAAGAAGACATACATTTATGCACATACACATCTTTAATACATCTAGCTGCGACACCAGCTGTCTTTGTATTGCTACTGTACTTGTCTAGCTTACAACGCGAAACCTGGTGTTTAAACAACAGTCTATGGCACACACTGCACACAAATGCTGGCCCATCTTTGATTTTTTCCAAAAACTGCTCAATTACAAAGTCCATCTGTTCTAGTTTTGCCTTCCTTTTTAATATTCTAAGTTTCTTAGATGCAAGGAAGTGTTCTGGGTTCTGGTGGTAATTTGTCTTTACTAAGTTTATTTTTGTCTGTCTAAATGCAGCTTTTCCATATTTAACCTTACTTATTTCCCTGCTTCTGTCTTTAGTAATTTGTCTGTGGGTATTATCGTCCCTATATTTACTTTTGCTTCTGTCCCTGCTTCTGTTTTTAACAATTTCTCTGTGGGTATGATCGTCCCTATATTTAATGTTGCTCCTGTCCTTGCTTCTATTTTTAACAATTTGTCTGTGGGTATTATCGTCTCTATACTTAATTTTGATTCTGTTTTTAACATCTTCTTTGTGCACCTCATCTAAGTATTTGACCTTACTTAAAGCCTTGAGTTTCTGTTGATACAACAGATTGTGCTTATATCTATTCCTAACATGTTGGTTACGTCTGTTGTAATCCAAGAAGTTTTTGTGGTAGTTAATTTTCATTTGCAAAAACTTCTTCTTTTTAAGATATTTTGACAACCTTTTTTCATGATGTGAAGGACTTAAAATGTGATGACTCTGTTGCTTGAAGTCCTGACATCCTGTCCTGAGGTTATATGGCGCATCTTTGCTCACCTGTGTCAAACCATAGTTGGTACTATGTGCAACAGCACCTTTACAGAAATCACAGCAATCACAGTCCACATTAGGTTGTCGAACACAGACAACAGCCTCATAATGGATGTTATTACAGTTCTCCAAATACACTGCCTGTTCTGATAATTGTCGACCTTGACAGCTGTATTGAAGCCATCGATTGTCAATGTAGGTAAAAATGCTAACCCCGAAACAATCTGCTGCAGCCTGAATCTCCACTTCTGTGGCCCAACTACCCACATATCGCATTCTGGACATGTGAACATATTCTTTGACAGAGGTAAATTCATTTCTCAGAATGTGCTCATATGATCCAGGATGACATTCAATGTGTTTACAAACTGCCAACCTGACTTTCCTGTGAAACTTCTCACTACCAGACAAAACATGACTCACAGCTCTGAAGAAGCAATTGCCATCGCCGACAATAGGCTGCTTCTTGCATGGAGGTCCTAATATGCCTGCTACAAATCCTTCCACATCAACTTTCTGACATTCTATCCCTAAAGTGTTGCACAAAACTTTGGCAACCTCTAACTGAAGGGGGTTAAACACTAAATCTTGTTGGGCTCCATTACCAACACACATCACATCGTCGTCAGTCTGGCTTATTGCATCATCAATGCACACAACATCATTACTATTATTTGCACTCGTGTTGTTTGTGTCTTTAACAATGAATACATCATCACCAAAATTGTTCGTCTTTGCTCTCTTGGCAGCAGGAGCGTGCACAAAGCGTTGACGTTTCAAGCCTTGCTTCCTATGTACTGATGTACTGGATGAACACCCCTGCTTGGAGTGTGACACTTCCTGCTGTACATCTGCATAGACACTCTTCATTTTGCTCAGTATTTCAGTATGTACTCTTGAGCTGGATGGCAAACACATACTTTCAATTGCTGACATTCTGGGGATTGCACGCACACCAGCAACTTCAAAAGCCTGGTTGCTCACATGCTGTGATGCAGCCAAGGCTAATGCATGTGTATACAGTTCCTGCAAGTTATGGAAATATGCAACAACACTTCTGCCATCAGGATCCACCAGGCCCAAAGCATTTCGAGCATGAGAATCAACAACAGCAAACATATTATTCTCATGAATGACAACACATGTGCTGCAATGCAATGTCAAAAAGCATGTGTCATATTTGGCAAACAGAATTTGTAGACTATGCAGCAATGTTGTCAACCCAGGTGCAATGGGTGATCCATCAGTCTGGTTGATGAGTCCAGACATGTAATCACCATACTCAAAGTCAAACTCCATGCCATCAATTGTGTGTGAAGCAGGCAAATCAGGAATACACAAAAAATCAGAACCGCCACTGATTTTGTCATTATTTCTCAGATATGTGTACAGTTGATCCCCACAGAGCAAAACTGTGTCGAGATCAGCCACACTCCACGAGAAAACGCTTTTGACACTGTGTTTGGCAACGCTGGCCAGCCCAATTGCCATACACTGTGTTCCGTGATTACTTAATAAATCACTTCCCTGGTGAAATGATCCTTGGATACTGTCTCTTACCCAACCTGGGTCAGACATCTCACTCTCAATCTCAGTGCACAGAAACTGTACTGCCTCAGTCTCCATACTGCTAAACTGCACAGGTGAGCGATCAAAATCACCAAACACAAGAGGGGGGTGAGGAAGATGTTTATGCATACTTACCTGTTCCACCTGGGTGCCTCCATCTGGCTGGGGTGCTGACAGGATGGCAGTGTCCACCGTCACCACGCCCTGGCACGTCTGGAGCTCTGCCACCCTCTCCAAGCCCACCTCAGGTGAAGTGAGTTCTGTAGCAGGAGGCACCTCAGTTGTCTGCAGCTCAGCTGGGCTCTGGACACGCAAGGCCCTTCCCTGCACACAAAAGTTTGTGTATAATATATTGTCATTGATAAAAAGGTCAAATTGAAAAAACTGTACTTTTATAGTTGAAGAAAGAATCATTAACTGATGATACTAAACATCCTATTTGTGTATGAATTAAGAAAAAACATTTTTTGAAATTAAGGGCCAAGTAAAATTTCTCAATGTTATTATTCCGTTCTGTATGATAAACTTGGTTTAGATGCAAACCTAGCTCTGCGTGCTTGCATATTAATACACCATGTGTGCCAATGAAGAAACAAACCTGCTTCCTGGTAGGGATCCTCCGAGATGCAACCACAGTCCTGCGTGGTTCCACACGTGGCATCTGAATAAAACAATATTTCTTCTAAGCATTGTTGTTGTGCAACACAAAACATATTATGAATGAACAATCAAAGTGCTGCTGTAGTGTGACATTTTCACTGACCTCATCATCTTGTGGAACAGGGTTGGGAAGCTGGGATGGCGAAATCTTCTCCATGGCATCCAGCAGGTGTGGACTGAAATGGATAGGGTTGAGACGCACAAAACAGTCTCGCAACCCAACTGTTGACAACTAGGATGGAGGGAGAGAAAAAAAAATAGAATAAATAAAGTAATAATTTAGAAAAGGGTTTCTTCTCAAAGAAAATGTGTGTAATCCATACAGAAATTGTGATGATAGTTGTGTTGTATAAAGGATGTCAAACCTGCTGAGTGCATGGAGCAGAGTCCTCCACCTCGTTGCCAGAGAGATTCTGCTGTGATAAGTAAGTTGAAAATTAACAATACTGTATTAAATACATATACTATATGTATATAGACACACAGGAATTATGTTTACCTTGTGCACCTTTCCACACACTGTCCACTCAAAGGCGTTGGATGGTTGAGGTGCAGGTACCTCTCCCCTCACAACCACCTTTGGTGTGACAGTGCTCAGGGGGGCGAGCGCCTGCGCTGCACTGACAGCACTGATGCAGGATCACCTCTATCCAGTTCAGTGTACGCCGCCTGCCAGAGACGCTGCCCCAGAATAGGCGACCCACCATCATCACTGAGATGGACCTATATAGAAGACAAGACAATTTTCATGATCACAAATTTGCATGATGCAAAAATGTGTGCATTTATTATGAAGTCCATATGAAACATCAGATGAGTAGGGATTGTACTAACAGAATCCCTGCACCACAGCTTAAGGCGTCTCAGGGGGAAGTCATCAGCAGCAGGGCAAACATATCGAATGCCTGTTAATGTAAAGTGAGACAAAGTGAAGCATTAGTACAAATTTGTGTATTTTACCACAAACAGAAAAGACAATTATTCTTTCACTGTGTCCATAAAATGTACAGAGTTGTGAGTTACTCTAAAAAATACATGTAATTTGTTTGGGTTTGCTGTAGATGTTTTATATGATTGGTTTTATGATGATATTGTCATTTAGAATTTTGTCATGAAGGCGAATTTAAAGTGTTGTAAAACGTACCCATACGTGCTGCAACTCGACGGAATTCCTGCCGCAGCAGCTCCTGATGATCCAAAGGGTGGTTCAGCCGAGGTGGAAAGTCATACACAATTACCTATAAAAATAGCAAACACACCAGAAGGACAAAAAACACAAGAGTTATTACTGAGCATAACCATAATTGAGATACTACAAAATGTGTTAATGACATCATAGCCCCACCTTGAACCACCTTCCAACGGCAGTGGAGAGAAGTTTAGCAAAATCTGTAGACGACTTCTCAAGAGACCCTTGGGTTGTAAGGTTGTTGCTAGGAGCCATGACAATGACCAAGTCAGGATTGCGAGGCACAGCAGCATGTACCATCTCAGTCCTCAGTCCATCAGCGCAGGCCCCTGGTGTGGACATGAACCCAAAGGACATCCGTCCTTCAGGCAATGGCACAACCCCATCAGCAAACGGGCGCAGGTGAGAGTCACCAACGATAAGAACAAACTAGGATGAAAAAGGGAGAAGTACTAATTAAATACTGTATCAGCTGAAATATGTGTTGTGAGGGTAAAAAATAATGTCAGTTTCATGCCTTCTTGTCAGGAACCTCAGGAGGAATGACCAATTTGTGTTGCCGACCAGTCAACACAGATATTGGCCACTGGTTAACACGATGGCGATAACCAGTCCCGACAGTGCCTATTAAACAGATAACATTGACATGTATTATTGTAAAATGTAAACAGTAAACCTGATTTGTATGTGTTTTTCCAAGATACAAAGAAATAAGAAACTGTTTGCAATATAGTGCGTGAAGAAAAAATGATACATTTAAAAGAAAATGTTACACACCTGTAGGCACGTCATCACTGTGGCCTTGTGGACCAACAATCAGGAACTCGCGCTGAGCGCGGCGCCTGGTTGCGGCCTGTGATCGACGCCAACCCTTCACTTTTGGCATCTGAAAGTATAGATAATACATATAATACCTATTATATTTGTAAAACTTCATATCAAAATTTAAACATGTGTGTTATGTTATATAAGCACCAAAAAATACAGAGAGAATAACTAAACAGTGAGGCTAACCCATTTTGGTTGCACACTAGCTACTTTGTTAGCGACGCTGTGTAGACATCAAATCAGAACGCCTATGTTAGCCACAACAGTTTTCCTAGCATGCATGTTTAAGCAGAAATTCTCCTTCAACAACAGCGAAACACCACAATAATCCTAAAAACACAGATACAGATCGCAAAACCAGATAATAGCCCCTCTGCTATGCCAACGCAGACAGCAAAACATAAAATAATTGCACCGCAAAACCAGAAAATAGTCCGTCTGCTATGCCAACGCAGACAGCAAAACATAAAATAATTGCACCGCAAAACCAGAAAATAGCCCGTCTGCGAATCAAGAAAAATATTGCATTGCAATGTCGACACAGATTTCAAAACTTGAAAAGAGCCCGTCTGCGATGCAGACACAGAACGCGAATCAAGAGAATAGACTACCACCACCACCGTCAAATGCTAAATTATGATTTCCAAGAATTTAGTGAAGTCACAGAATAACGAAGTTACAACTAGCTTACTGTTTTCACAGCGCCGCTAACAGTGTTGCACACTAGCTACTTTGTTAGCGGCGCTGTGTAGCAACAAATCAGCACCCCTGTGTTAGCCACAACAGTTTTGATAGCATGCATGTTTAAGCAGAAATTCTCCTTCAACAACAGCGAAACACCACAACAATCCTAAAAACACAGATACAGATCGCAAAACCAGACAATAGCCCCTCTGCTATGCCAACGCAGACAGCAAAACAAGAAAGTAATTGCACCGCTAAACCAGAAAAGAGCCCGTCTGCGATGCAGACACAGAACGCGAATCAAGAAAATGAAATACCACCACCACCGTCAAATGCTAAATTATGATTTCCAAGAATTTAGTGAAGTCACAGAATGACGAAGTTACAACTAGCTTACTGTTTACAAAGCGCCGCTAACAGTGTTGCACACTAGCAACTTTGTTAGCGTCGCTGTTTAAACATCAAATCAGCACGCCTATGTTAGCCACAGCAGTTTGTTTAGCATGCATGTTTAAGCAGAAGTTCTCCCTCAACAACGGCAAAACACCACAATAAATCTAAAGACACAGATCGCAAAACCAGACAATAGCCCCTCTGCGATGCCGACGCAGACAGCGAAACAAGAAAATAATTGCACTGCAATGTCGATTCAGATTTCAAAAGCAGAAAAGAGCCCGTCTGCGATGCAGACACAGAACGCGAATCAAGAAAATAGACTACCACCACTACCGTCGAATGCTAAATTATGATTTCCAAGAATTTAGTGAAGTCACAGAATAACGAAGTTACAACTGGTTTAATGTTTACACAGCGCCGCTAACAGTGTTGCACACTAGCTACTTTGTTAGCGTCGCTGTGTAAACATCAAATCAGCACACCTAGTTAGCCACAACAGTTTGGTTAGCATGCATGTTTAAGCAGAAGTTCTCCCTCAACAACAGCAAAACACCACAATAAACCTAAAAACACAGACACAGATCGCAAAACCACACAATAGCCTCTCAGCGATGCCGACGCAGACAGCGAAACAAGAAAATATTGCATTGCAATGTCGACACAGATTTCAAAACCAGAAAAGAGCCCGTCTGCGATGCAGACACAGAACGCGAATCAAGAAAATAGACTACCACCACCCTCAAATGCTAAATTATGATTTCCAAGAATTTAGTGAAGTCACAGAATAACGAAGTTACAACTGGCTTAACACAGCGCCGCTAACAGTGTTGCACACTAGCTACTTTGTTAGCGTCGCTGTGTAAACATCAAATCAGCACACCTAGTTAGCCACAACAGTTTGGTTAGCATGCATGTTTAAGCAGAAGTTCTCCCTCAACAACAGCAAAACACCACAATAAACCTAAAAACACAGACACAGATCGCAAAACCAGACAATAGCCCCTCAGCGATGCCGACGCAGACAGCAAAACAAGAAAAATATTGCATTGCAATGTCGACACAGATTTCAAAACCAGAAAAGAGCCCGTCTGCGATGCAGACACAGAAAGCGAATCAAGAAAATAGACTACCACCGCCGTCAAATGCTAAATTATGATTTCCAAGAATTTAGTGAAGTCACAGAATAACGAAGTTACAACTAGCTTACTGTTTACACAGCGCCGCTAACAGTGTTGCACACTAGCTACTTTGTTAGCGTCGCTGTGTAAACATCACATCAGCACGCCTAGTTAGCCACAACAGTTTGGTTAGCATGCAAAATACGACAAATAAACCCAAAAACACAGACACGGACCGCAAAACCAGACAAGAGCCCCTCTGCGATGCCGACGCAGACAGCGAAACAAGACAATAATTGCACTGCAATGTGGACACAGACCGCAAAATCAGACAATAGCCCCTCTGCGATGCGGACAAAGAACGCGAAACAACACAATACACTTCCGCCACCACCACAAAATGCTACATTGTGATCTCCGAGAGTGCAGTGAAGTCACAGAATAACGAAGTTACAACTAGCTTGGTGTTTACACAGGGCCGCTAACAGAGTAGCACACTAGCTACTTTGTTAGCGGCCCTGTGTAAACAACTCAGCACGCCTATCTTAGCCACAACAGTTTTTTTAGCTGCATGTTTGAGCAAAACTTCTCCCTCAACAACAGCAAAACACAACAAATAAGCTGATAACACATGACTTACCGTACTGAAGTTGTAACAGACGAGATGAGCAGCCGTTCCGTGGATAGGTGGAATAAAAGACAGTCAAACTCAGCCGAGGTTGACCGTGAGAATTTGTGTGTTGTGTGTGTGTGTGTGTGTGTGTTTGTTAAATGTGAAAGATGTAGTGGAAGATGTGTATATGTAGATGTGTATCGGTGAAGCGTGTAAAAAATCTTCAAAAACAGATCTGCTCGTAAAACTCGCTCTCTGTCGAAGGTAGTCTGTTATCCTCAAAAGATCAGTCAGACGAAGTGAGCGACAAAAATACTGGAAAATAAAGAGGAGCTCGACCAATCGAAAAGCTGGATTTAATGACTTGCGACTGAGGTTACAGTCAGAGCCAATAATAACAGAACACCATTCGGCGGGCTCCACCCAGCCCTCCCTCTCCTCCATAGATACAGTTGCTAAGCGAGGAGACGCCTAGCACAAGCACATTGAACAAAATGGCGGCGGCTCTACTTTGCACATGAAAATGAGTGCTGTAGCTGATGTTTTCATTGATTAATGTTTGAGAAAAAGCTTAAATATGTAACAGAAGTTGTACCAACAAGCCCTGCAATATGCAGAGGAAGAATTACGCATATTATTCAGTTTTGTTCGAACAAAATAGGAGTTTTGCATGGTAGTGAGGGCGAATGTGAACAAAGCGCAGTGATTCAGTAGGATGTTGTGCGGTCCAGAATTTGAAGCCTTTTACATGTTTTAGTCCGATTACGGTACAATGTCAATACAGGTGTAAAGCCGGGCTGTTGCAGAGCTACTAAATACTTTATTGTAGCTCATTTCGTAGTATTGCTGTTATACCGACAACTGTTATCACGGACTAGTTCGCTCTTGGCGGAATTAGACCTTACTCTAAGTGGTTACACGGAGGATCACGTGAATAGGCACGTGAAAGGGCTCATGTGATCCTGTGTTATTGTCACAGAGTCAATCGGCGTTACCGACACTGATAAACCACATGAAATCTAATACTTACATTAAATTTCAGCGACCAATTTTCTTGTGAAATACTCAATGAGACCCAGGCTTTAAGATCTGAAGGTGGGTGTGTTTTTGTTTGTTTCGTATTAGTGTTTTAACCGGATATGGCGAAAACACTGGCTACGCTCCCAAGATGAAAGTAGTCCCATAAATCGAAATCAGTTCTGCAACCTCCAGTTATCATTTTCAATAATCAACTCTTGAATTGTTGATTAATATTGATTGTGTGACTTCGGTCTATATGTAGACGTTGAAAGGACGTATAATTGTTTACGTCTAAATCACGTCTAAAAAAACCGAATCCTGACGTTGAAATGGAGTATAAATTTATGCGTGTAAATACTCTTTACATCTATACTATGCTCAGGCCCGGATTATACCTTCTGTAACCCCTAAACTAAGCAAACCTAATAGCCCCCCCTATCCCACACGCGCAAAAAAATGGCAGTTTTTAGTAGTACTTTTGTCGAATTTACTGCAGTTATGGGTGGTTATGTGACGTTTTCCACTAGCCACCAGCTGTAGCCAAAATACTGGGTGAACTATGGAAACGAGACTCGCTACGTATTGGTCCACGTGACAGAAATGGCTTCACCCTTCTGCATATTCGACTGCGCGTGCTCATGTATCACTCACCGCACAAAGGAACTAGTTCGACACCGAAACACTGATTACTATTAATCGATAAGATGGCAAGAGTAGATATTTAGGGCCCGAGCGTAGCTGCTAAGCAGCTGCGAGAGCCCTATTATTCCCCAAGTGGTTTTTCTTTGTTTCTTTTTTCTTTTTCCTCCCCTTTGAACTGGAAAATGGCCCACTTCCCACTGGCGAAAACTCATGAAATTTGGCAGGACGACCGGGCCTGGTGAAAAATTTGATATTCCGAAGTCGCCCAAACAAGAAAATGCAAAATGGCTCCATAGCGCCCCCTAAGGTGAAAATTCACACTATTGACTTTCACGCCTGTACGCTTTGTCAAAATGACACAAAAATTGACACACACATGTATCTCAATAAGATCTACAAAAAAGTCAGTGCGGGCGTATCTGTCAAATGTACGGTTAAAGGGCTATTTCGCATTTTTTGCCGATCCGCACACATTGGAATTTCGCTAACTCCTCCGAAGGCTTTCATTCCACCGGCACCACATTTGCTCAGGCCAATCTACACCCCATGGCCATTAAAAGTTATTCAAATCATGACGCTGCACCCCACGGTTTACGTTCTAGGGGGCGCCAAAGATAACCCTAAAATCCACATTTTTAAAAGTCTTATAACTTTTGATTTTTGCCCTCACTGGCCTCCAAGTTTTCTAGGATGATGCAATGTCCAGCCATCAACACATTTGTGAAGGAATTTTTACTCCCCAAAAGAGCGCCCCCCCATGGCAGGAGAAAAAAGTCCATTTTTTCTTGTCCCCTAAGGTGAAAATACACATTGTTGAGTGTCACGCCTGTACGCTTTGTCAAAATGACACAAAAATTGACACACACATGTATCTCAATAAGATCTACAAAAAAGTCCATGCGCGCGTATCTGTCAAATGTACGGTTAAAGGGTTATTCCGCATTTTTTGCCGATTCGCACACATTGGAATTTCGCTAACTCCTCCGAAGGCTTTCGTTCCACCGGCACCACATTTGCTCAGGCCAATCTACACCCCATGGCCATTAAAAGTTATTCAAATCATGACGCTGCACCCCACGGTTTACATTCTAGGGGGCGCCAAAGATAACCCAAAAATCCACATTTTTAAAAGTCTTATAACTTTTTATTTTTGTCCTCACTGGCCTCCAAGTTTTCTAGGATGATGCAATGTCCAGCCATCAACACATTTGTGAAGGAATTTTTACTCCCTAAAAGAGCGCCCCCCATGGCAGGAGAAAAAAGTCCATTTTTTCTTGTCCCCTAAGGTGAAAATACACATTGTTGACTGTCACGCCTGTACGCTTTGGCAAAATGACACAAAAATTGACAATCATGTGTATCTCAATTAGATCTACGAAAAAGTCAAAGAGCGCGTATCTGTCAAATGTACGGTAAAAGGGCTATTTTGCATTTTTTGCCGATTCGCACACATTGGAATTTCGCTAACTCCTCCTAAGGCTTTCGTTCCACCGGCACCACATTTGCTCAGGCCAATCTACACCCCATGGCCATTAAAAGTTATTCAAATCATGACGCTGCACCCCACGGTTTACATTCTAGGGGGCGCCAAAGATAACCCAAAAATCCACATTTTTAAAAGTCTTATAACTTTTTATTTTTGTCCTCACTGGCCTCCAAGTTTTCTAGGATGATGCAATGTCCAGCCATCAACACATTTGTGAAGGAATTTTTACTCCCTAAAAGAGCGCCCCCCATGGCAGGAGAAAAAAGTCCATTTTTTCTTGTCCCCTAAGGTGAAAATACACATTGTTGAGTGTCACGCCTGTACGCTTTGTCAAAATGACACAAAAATTGACACACACATGTATCTCAATAAGATCTACAAAAAAGTCCATGCGCGCGTATCTGTCAAATGTACGGTTAAAGGGTTATTCCGCATTTTTTGCCGATTCGCACACATTGGAATTTCGCTAACTCCTCCGAAGGCTTTCGTTCCACCGGCACCACATTTGCTCAGGCCAATCTACACCCCATGGCCATTAAAAGTTATTCAAATCATGACGCTGCACCCCACGGTTTACATTCTAGGGGGCGCCAAAGATAACCCAAAAATCCACATTTTTAAAAGTCTTATAACTTTTTATTTTTGTCCTCACTGGCCTCCAAGTTTTCTAGGATGATGCAATGTCCAGCCATCAACACATTTGTGAAGGAATTTTTACTCCCTAAAAGAGCGCCCCCCCATGGCAGGAGAAAAAAGTCCATTTTTTCTTGTCCCCTAAGGTGAAAATACACATTGTTGACTGTCACGCCTGTACGCTTTGGCAAAATGACACAAAAATTGACAATCATGTGTATCTCAATTAGATCTACGAAAAAGTCAAAGAGCGCGTATCTGTATAATGTACGGTAAAAGGGCTATTTTGCATTTTTTGCCGATTCGCACACATTGGAATTTCGCTAACTCCTCCTAAGGCTTTCGTCCCACTGACACCAAATTTGCTCAGGCCAATCTACACTCCATGGCCATTCAAAGTTGTAAAAATCATGACGCTGCACCCCACGGTTTACGTTTTAGGGGGCGCCAAAGATGACCCAAATATACATTACAGTAGACAAAGTAGTTTTGCCCACTGAGTGGCGCCAAAGGGACTTGTCTGTGGAGTCTGTGAGTCACTATTGGCCGTTTTTGACTACTTTAGATTTTACCTTTATATTTCCTCTTACAAAATTTTTACCTTGCCTTGCCTGGTATCATTTTTTTCAGCACAACCTCACCTGTGTCAATTTACAGTTATTTTATCATTTTGACATACTATATTTACACATTGGACCCAAATTCACACACAAAACATAAAATCCGAGTGGAAAAAAGTAACGTTTTTACTGTGAAAACCACAAATATGTGTGATGAACTGTTTTTAAAACTTAAACTTCAAATAAAAATTGTAAACTTCAAAACATATGCAAATTTTTAACAAAGAACATAGTAATTTACCTCTATTTACATCAAAATGCAGGCAATGGCCCAGGTGTTCTTTGTAAAATTATTTACAAAACACTGTATAGTCTCACAAATGTCACTTTTTATTTATGCCACTACAAAAAAACATGATGTAAATGATGCATGATGTAAAACATGATGTAAAAAACTTGTGTAGATCCTCCTCTATGTTAGTCCATGTGTAATTTTTCCATAATTCTTTGTTTTTTGCAGCATTTTTGTTAGTGTAACTGCAGATTGTGCTGACAGTGTCTATGGCAAAAAAAAAAAAAAAAAACTGAAAATGCCTCAACATGAACCCCTGGTGGTCTCTGAGGGTGAAACCTGCTAACTGCTGCAGCTCTGTCAGCTTCAGTCTCCCATGCAGAGCTCGGAGCGCATGTGTGGCTCTGCACCCTTAGCAGCGTTGCTAACTCCTCAGTAAGGAAAGCCTGCTTCATGTCAGAGTCTCTAAACTCCAGAAGAAGTCGATAAAAGTCACTTTCTTTCTAAAAAAAAGTCGTTAGGGGGTCTGAAAAGTCATTGAATCTAACAACAAAGTCGCTAGGTTTGCAACTACGTGTCCCAGACTGCATCCCTGCTGAGAGTCCCTCCCTCCCTTCTCATATTGCAGGAAGAACGTAAGTGCCCGCCCCTTGTCAATCAGTCACCATATAATTTTGGATTGGTTGTTGTGGTGAAGTTTTCCACCAATAGGAGAGATGTTGTGGTGTGTTTTTTTTTCCTTTGGCAAGCCTTTTCCGCCTGTAAGACCTGTCGCTAATGTCTGCATGCTATGTTTTCCTGTCTCATACAGCGCGATCGAGCGCCGAACGTGATCAAAATAAGCAGAAAACAAGTATCGCGGACATAATTTATCATAACTCTGGTTTTATTTGGCCTATCAACACAATTTAAAAACTGGTATATAGGTTGAGGTCCTCACTTTTGAGATAAGTTGAAACGGAGTCAACGAGGCTCCGTCTTGCAGCTACATCCGGTTAAATATGTCATGTGACTTGAACGCACACACACACACACACACACACACACACAGACACACACACACACGCACACACACACACTCAGAGTCTGGTTTTTAGCACCTGCAAAAACATGCTATTTACATATTTGACAAGAATGCAGAGGCTCCTTTTGCCCCTGAAAAAAATCAAATTTCAAACACAACTTGACTGCTCATTTCTCCAAAAGACAACCATGAAGCTCCATCCAAACCTGAAGCAGGCAGTTGGTGCATGTGTACAGTAACCTGAGGGGAGTGAGGTGACTGCTTCTGAGGAGAACATGAGCAGTGAAGATTCACCTTAGAGCTAGAACAGAGACGTGCACATGATTATACAGGGGCAGGGGCTCAAGTTTTTTCCAGTTGTTTATACAATATGGAAATTAATGTGAAATTAAAAAACAAAGTATTAATAGAAAGGTAATGACTGTCCTGAGTAGGTGACAGTGATATCCAATAGGCTAGGCACTCAAGAGGCTGGCTGTGGCAAGTGTAAGTGAAAGCAACACGCACTGGCAGGAAGAACAGCAAACGCCGATGAAGGAAAAGGGTCTTTGCAGTGATGGGCGTTACCAGAGAGGGCGATGGCCAGAGGACACAAATGGGACGGGGAGGCAGCGCGTTGGGGGGGGGACGCGACACAGCTCGGGCCCGCCAGTGCCCCAACGGGGTCCTAGTTCTTTTTAGTTCTTACTGTCAATAGAGCTATGTTATGAATCACAGTCTATGTTGCCCAACTGAAATGCAACGACATTTAGTTTCTAGGCACTTTTTCCTCTGTGGCAATACCTGCCCTGAGGCTTCAGCCTCACTATGCCTCATGATTGATTGAAGCAAAACAATGCTGGATATCTTTGCACGGTATCATAACTAATGTAATCCGGACGTCAGTTATGCACATGACAATTGCTTATTGCATAAAAAGTTATCAAAAAATGAAATTGAGGGCGAAGTATAAATCACGTCTAGAAACAGCCCGAATCCCGACATTAAAGAAGCATACATTTAGGATAGACGTCTAATATCGGTCTTTTACTCAGTGGAAAAGTCGCTGCCATTTTCAACGCCGATTTACAGAGTTTCTACCTCAAAAGAGCCTACCGACAGGTTTATTTGTAACGCTGTAATAACCGAACATAGAAATACACAAAAAAAGAAAAAATTAAAGCTGTCAGAAAGTTTTGTAGTGGGCATCTGGTAATGACGTTGAAGTGTTAGCAAATATATATATATATTTATATATTTCTATGTATACAATTGCATTGTCACATGTTCATTAGGTAAGGGAGTGTGTTACATTGTGACGTGTTCATCAGCGCAGTGTGTGATTGGCTGGAGTGCCGTTACATTGTGACGTGTTCATCAGCGCAGTGTGTGATTGGTTGGGGTGCCTGCTTAACAGTTCAGTGTCTTTAAAACAGAACTGTAAAGCTACACCAATTTAGTAGCTGTAAAGCAGAACTGTGAAGCTGCACGTACGAGGAACAACAGTGGAAACTACAGTAAGTACAATTTATTTCCGTATTGTTTAAGTGTTATCTAAATGGATGATGTGCTATTGATGTAATGTTGCAAACATGTTTTTTTTTTTTTTTGCAGATGGCATCACCTGTAAAACTGCCAGCTGGTGCTACTGAAAACTCCGACGTAAGGGAGATCAGACTCCGTTTTCAGGTTTTATCGGTAAGTAAATGGAAAGCACAAACATATATTATGTGGATTCTACTTCATAGTAACACGACTAAAGTAGTGAATTTAAATTATTTGGATTAGATTAGAGAATGAAGTTTAAAGTTTGTGTTTGGCAATTAAAAAGTTGTACGGGATCTGATTTGACTGTTATCATGTGTTGTGGTGTATTATCTAGTGACGCGAAGATAGTTTTATTGGTAAAGAATTTTTAAATATATATAGTGGTAGGTATTCCATTATTGAGGACATGATGAAGAACAATGTTTTTGTGTGAACACAGTAATACGAAAATGCTTTGTTATTACGTAGGTAGCAGCTGCATTGCTCAGTATACAGATGTTTGTGCATCAGAGCATAAATTCTGTAGATGTAGGAGTTACATTAAATGAATTGCATGTTAATTATGTGTGTATTATTGCACTGATGAAAGTAAATGTTACATTTGTGGTTAAATGTGTGTGCTGTTGTGGAGCATCTTGAAAACTTAAATAATATGCAACACGACTGTGTGAACTTCAGAAAACATTGGCTTCTTATCCAAGAAGCTTCTCTATTTCAGAATTGCTAGGGTGCATGTGTGTGATTTACTGAAAGGGCCCAGAAAACAACTGGGAGGTGTTGGGTCGTCAACGCTGGGTGTGTCCCCTTTTAATTTAATTGTTAACCTGAAAGAGTTAACAACTTGGAGAAAGCCCTCAATGACCACACCCAGGGTATTTTCAATGAAAACAAACAGGGTATTTCATTCCAGGTGGAGTCTGAATGTTATGTCCTATAGTGGTGTTTTAGGTTCAAATGACCATACTTTGTGTTTTTGATGATGTTGTTATGATTACTTATTCCTGTCTGTTTTTTGTTTCAGTATGCAATAATGGACGAAACCCTAGACAGACGGGCCATCTTCCATGAAAGTATGGCGTGCCATACTTTTGCACTCACGACAACAGCAAGAATGGCACGCCAACTTAAAGCAGCAGAACAACGGTCTGCTTGTCTTGAAAGAGCAATGACAACTCAAAAAGAGGAAATTGCACGCTTACAAGACACGAACCTCACTCTATCAAAGCAATTGGAGGAAGCCCAAGTGGGTCTTGACAGCATGTGTAAGTATTTATCAGTCATGTTTGTCTTTATATAGGTGAAAATTATAATGTGTTATTGAACACATTGAATAAATGTAATATGTAATTCATGTATTGCAGTGGTAATTGTTGTATTTTTATGTGTGTAATTTCTTTTTCACTGTTTTGACTCATATGATTTTTTTTGTGTATGTGTTGTGATGTACGTGGTCAGTCTATCAATAATTGATTAAGTGTTATTTTATATGTGTTTAGGTGAAGCAGTTGGTTTTTTTGCAGATGAAGACAAGGCTGGTGAGGGTGCCAGCAATGTCTCAGGATTGCAAAGTAAGTATGTGGCATTGTTTGTAATGACAAAGATGAAGAAGACAATAGAATTCAAAATGTGGGGACAACAATGAGGTGCTGTGTGTGTGTTCATGTTACACATGTGGGAATGTTGCATGTCCTGTTTTTATGTAAACTGAAAGTGATCATTTAAAACATTATTAACATTGATTTGAATCATTTTTAGGTATACCACCAGTGGAAGCAGCTGACAAAGACCTCACCTCAGCTGACAAAGCAATTGCTGGTGGCCTTGATGTAGTAGAGGAGGGGTGCACGTTAGATGAAAACTGTGACTCTGGAGAAGTGGGAGACATGTCTTTTTTTTTAGATCCATTGTAGTTAATTATTGATTATGTGTGATTCTATGTTTACTGTGTGTAGTCGTGTGGGTGCTTTTATGTTTATTATGTGTAAATTTTTTTAAATATCATAGTTATTGACATTATTAGAAGTTCAGTTTGTCGCTGTAGCCTATATTTCTTAATTATGTAAATAAAGGATTGTTCTGTAACCCTTAAGTACCCATTAAAATTTACAGACACTTGCTACACTCGTGGTCAAACATTCATATTTCTGTTTACTTTAAAGCATTATATCTTGTCAACAACTTCAAACCTATCCATACATATAAAGGTTATTTTAAAAAAACATATTTTTTAGGTCTTTTGTCGTGAGAACCCATGATTTTTGTAAGTAGAAAAACAAAAAATATGCAATAATTCCAAAAATGAGGTGCAAAGTGAAAGATTTTGGATAAACATATAAAAGCCCTGACTATGTCAACAACTGATACAAATATTGATTGTGTTGTATAATTATAAGTGCACGATCACAGTTTCCAATATAAACTTATACTGCTTACCCTCATGCCAAAAAAAAGACTTCTTATAATCTTGTAAAAGTGCGGTGAAAAACCTTATACATCCCAATTTTTTCTTTTGCTTTAAATCATTATATCATGACCTATCCATAGATGTAAAGTGTAATGAAAATATAGATATCAATTTTTTTTAGGTTTTTAGTCATTTTTATCTAGCAAACCCCTGATTTTTTAATTGGAATAACACAAAAAATGCAATAATTCCTAAAATGAACTTATTAACAACTTATCTCAAAAGTGAGGACCTCAACCTATATACCAGTTTTTAATTTGTGTTGATAGGTCAAATAAAACCAGAGTTATGATAAATTATGTCCGCGATACTTTTTTTCTGCTTATTTTGATCACGTTCGGCGCTCGATCGCGCTGTATGAGACAGGAAAACATAGCATGCAGACATTAGCGACAGGTCTTACAGGCGGAAAAGGCTTGCCAAAAGAAAAAAAAACACACCACAACATCTCTCCTATTGGTGGAAAACTTCACCACAACAACCAATCCAAAATTATATGGTGACTGATTGACAAGGGGCGGGCGCTTACGTTCTTCCTGCAACATGAGAAGGGAGGGAGGGACTCTCAGCAGGGATGCAGTCTGGGACACGTAGTTGCAAACCTAGCGACTTTGTTGTTAGATTCAATGACTTTTCAGACCCCCTAACGACTTTTTTTTAGAAAGAAAGTGACTTTTATCGACTTCTTCTGGAGTTTAGAGACTCTGACATGAAGCAGGCTTTCCTTACTGAGGAGTTAGCAACGCTGCTAAGGGTGCAGAGCCACACATGCGCTCAGAGCTCTGCATGGGAGACTGAAGCTGACAGAGCTGCAGCAGTTAGCAGGTTTCACCCTCAGAGACCACCAGGGGTTCATGTTGAGGCATTTTCAGTTTTTTTTTTTTTTGCCATAGACACTGTCAGCACAATCTGCAGTTACACTAACAAAAATGCTGCAAAAAACAAAGAATTATGGAAAAATTACACATGGACTGACATAGAGGAGGATCTACACAAGTTTTTTACATCATGTTTTACATCATGCATCATTTACATCATGTTTTTTTGTAGTGGCATAAATAAAAAGTGACATTTGTGAGACTATACAGTGTTTTGTAAATAATTTTACAAAGAACGCCTGGGCCATTGCCTGCATTTTGATGTAAATAGAGGTAAATTACTATGTTCTTTGTTAAAAATTTGCATATGTTTTGAAGTTTACAATTTTTATTTGAAGTTTAAGTTTAAAAAACAGTTCATCACAGATATTTGTGGTTTGATTTCACATTAATTTCCATATTGTATAAACAACTGGAAAAACTTGAGCCCCTGCCCCTGTATAATCATGTGCATGTCTCTGTTCTACCTCCAAGGTGAATCTTCACTGCTCATGTTCTCCTCAGAAATAGTCACCTCACTCCCCTCAGGTTACTGTACACATGCACCAACTATCTGCTTCAGGTTTGAAATGGAGCTTCATGGTTGTCTTTTGGAGAAATGAACAGTCAAGTTGTGTTTGAAATTTGATTTTTTTCAGGGGCAAAAGGAAGCCTCTGCATTCTTGTCAAATATGTAAACAGCATGTTTTTGCAGGTGCTACAAAACAGACTCTGAGTGTGTGTGTGTGTCTGTGTGTGTGTGTGTGTGTGTGTGTGTGTGTGTGTGTGTGTGTGTGTGTCTGTGTGTGTATGTTGGCGTGTGTGTATATGTGTGTGTATCCTGCAGTACTCTGTACTCCTGCAGTGGCCAAAAAGACTTTTAGGAATGTGGATTTTTGGGTCATCTTTGGCGCCCCCTAGAACTGCAGTACTCTGTACTCCTGCAGTGGCCAAAATGACTTTTAAGAATGTGGATTTTTGGGTCATCTTTGGCGCCCCCTAGAACGTAAACCGTGGGGTGCAGCGTCATGATTTTTACAACTTTGAATGGGCATGGGGTGTAGATTGCCCTGAGCAAATTTGGTATCAGTGGGACGAAAGCCTTAGGAGGAGATAGCCACATTCCAATGTGTGCGAATCGGCAAAAAATGCAAAATAGCCCTTTAACCGTACATTATACAGATACGCGCTCTTTGACTTTTTCGTAGATCTAATTGAGATACACATGATTGTCAATTTCTGTGTCAATATGACAAAGCGTTCAGGCGTGACACTCAACAATGTGTATTTTCATGTAAGGGGACAAGAAAAAATGGACTTTTGTCTCCTACCATGGGGGGCGCTCTTTTGGGGAGTAAAAATTCCTTCACAAATGTGTTGATGGCTGGACATTGCATCATCCTAGAAAACTTGGAGGCCAGTGAGGACAAAAATAAAAAGTTATAAAACATTTAAGAATGTGGATTTTTGGGTTATTTTTGGCGCCCCCTAGAACCTAAACCATGGGGTGCAGCATCATGATTTGAATAACTTTTAATGGCCATGGGGTGTAGATTGGCCTGAGCAAATGTGGTGCCGGTGGAACGAAAGCCTTCGGAGGAGTTAGCGAAATTCCAATGTGTGCGGATCGGCAAAAAATGCGAAATAACCCTTTAACCGTACATTTGACAAATACGCCCGCACTGACTTTTTTGTAGATGTTATTGAGATACATGTGTGTGTCAATTTTTGTGTCATTTTGACAAAGCGTACAGGCGTCAGGTGAATTTTTCACCTTAGGGGGCGCTATGGAGCCATTTTGCATTGTATTGTTTGGGCAACTTCAGAATATCAAATTTTTCACCAGGCCCGGTCGTCCTGCCAAATTTCATGAGTTTTCGCCAGTGGGAAGTGGGCCATTTTCCAGTTCAAAGGGGAGGAAAAAGAAAAAAGAAACAAAGAACTAGGACCCCGTTGGGGCACTGGCGGGCCCGAGCTGTGTCGCGTCCCCCCCCCAACGCGCTGCCTCCCCGTCCCATTTGTGTCCTCTGGCCATCGCCCTCTCTGGTAACGCCCATCACTGCAAAGACCCTTTTCCTTCATCGGCGTTTGCTGTTCTTCCTGCCAGTGCGTGTTGCTTTCACTTACACTTGCCACAGCCAGCCTCTTGAGTGCCTAGCCTATTGGATATCACTGTCACCTACTCAGGACAGTCATTACCTTTCTATTAATACTTTGTTTTTTAATTTCACATTAATTTCCATATTGTATAAACAACTGGAAAAAACTTGAGCCCCTGCCCCTGTATAATCATGTGCACGTCTCTGTTCTAGCTCTAAGGTGAATCTTCACTGCTCATGTTCTCCTCAGAAGCAGTCACCTCACTCCCCTCAGGTTACTGTACACATGCACCAACTGCCTGCTTCAGGTTTGGATGGAGCTTCATGGTTGTCTTTTGGAGAAATGAGCAGTCAAGTTGTGTTTGAAATTTGATTTTTTTCAGGGGCAAAAGGAGCCTCTGCATTCTTGTCAAATATGTAAATAGCATGTTTTTGCAGGTGCTAAAAACCAGACTCTGAGTGTGTGTGTGTGCGTGTGTGTGTGTGTGTGTGTGTGTGTGTGTGTGTGTGTGTGTGCGTTCAAGTCACATGACATATTTAACCGGATGTAGCTGCAAGACGGAGCCTCGTTGACTCCGTTTCAACTTATCTCAAAAGTGAGGACCTCAACCTATATACCAGTTTTTAAATTGTGTTGATAGGCCAAATAAAACCAGAGTTATGATAAATTATGTCCGCGATACTTGTTTTCTGCTTATTTTGATCACGTTCGGCGCTCGATCGCGCTGTATGAGACAGGAAAACATAGCATGCAGACATTAGCGACAGGTCTTACAGGCGGAAAAGGCTTGCCAAAGGAAAAAAAAACACACCACAACATCTCTCCTATTGGTGGAAAACTTCACCACAACAACCAATCCAAAATTATATGGTGACTGATTGACAAGGGGCGGGCACTTACGTTCTTCCTGCAATATGAGAAGGGAGGGAGGGACTCTCAGCAGGGATGCAGTCTGGGACACGTAGTTGCAAACCTAGCGACTTTGTTGTTAGATTCAATGACTTTTCAGACCCCCTAACGACTTTTTTTTTAGAAAGAAAGTGACTTTTATCGACTTCTTCTGGAGTTTAGAGACTCTGACATGAAGCAGGCTTTCCTTACTGAGGAGTTAGCAACGCTGCTAAGGGTGCAGAGCCACACATGCGCTCCGAGCTCTGCATGGGAGACTGAAGCTGACAGAGCTGCAGCAGTTAGCAGGTTTCACCCTCAGAGACCACCAGGGGTTCATGTTGAGGCATTTTCAGTTTTTTTTTTTTTTTTTTGCCATAGACACTGTCAGCACAATCTGCAGTTACACTAACAAAAATGCTGCAAAAAACAAAGAATTATGGAAAAATTACACATGGACTAACATAGAGGAGGATCTACACAAGTTTTTTACATCATGTTTTACATCATGCATCATTTACATCATGTTTTTTTGTAGTGGCATAAATAAAAAGTGACATTTGTGAGACTATACAGTGTTTTGTAAATAATTTTACAAAGAACACCTGGGCCATTGCCTGCATTTTGATGTAAATAGAGGTAAATTACTATGTTCTTTGTTAAAAATTTGCATATGTTTTGAAGTTTACAATTTTTATTTGAAGTTTAAGTTTTAAAAACAGTTCATCACACATATTTGTGGTTTTCACAGTAAAAACGTTACTTTTTTCCACTCGGATTTTATGTTTTGTGTGTGAATTTGGGTCCAATGTGTAAATATAGTATGTCAAAATGATAAAATAACTGTAAATTGACACAGGTGAGGTTGTGCTGAAAAAAATGATACCAGGCAAGGCAAGGTAAAAATTTTGTAAGAGGAAATATAAAGGTAAAATCTAAAGTAGTCAAAAACGGCCAATAGTGACTCACAGACTCCACAGACAAGTCCCTTTGGCGCCACTCAGTGGGCAAAACTACTTTGTCTACTGTAATGTATATTTGGGTCATCTTTGGCGCCCCCTAAAACGTAAACCGTGGGGTGCAGCGTCATGATTTTTACAACTTTGAATGGCCATGGAGTGTAGATTGGCCTGAGCAAATTTGGTGTCAGTGGGACGAAAGCCTTAGGAGGAGTTAGCGAAATTCCAATGTGTGCGAATCGGCAAAAAATGCAAAATAGCCCTTTTACCGTACATTATACAGATACGCGCTCTTTGACTTTTTCGTAGATCTAATTGAGATACACATGATTGTCAATTTTTGTGTCATTTTGCCAAAGCGTACAGGCGTGACAGTCAACAATGTGTATTTTCACCTTAGGGGACAAGAAAAAATGGACTTTTTTCTCCTGCCATGGGGGGGCGCTCTTTTAGGGAGTAAAAATTCCTTCACAAATGTGTTGATGGCTGGACATTGCATCATCCTAGAAAACTTGGAGGCCAGTGAGGACAAAAATAAAAAGTTATAAGACTTTTAAAAATGTGGATTTTTGGGTTATCTTTGGCGCCCCCTAGAATGTAAACCGTGGGGTGCAGCGTCATGATTTGAATAACTTTTAATGGCCATGGGGTGTAGATTGGCCTGAGCAAATGTGGTGCCGGTGGAACGAAAGCCTTCGGAGGAGTTAGCGAAATTCCAATGTGTGCGAATCGGCAAAAAATGCGGAATAACCCTTTAACCGTACATTTGACAGATACGCGCGCATGGACTTTTTTGTAGATCTTATTGAGATACATGTGTGTGTCAATTTTTGTGTCATTTTGACAAAGCGTACAGGCGTGACACTCAACAATGTGTATTTTCACCTTAGGGGACAAGAAAAAATGGACTTTTTTCTCCTGCCATGGGGGGGCGCTCTTTTAGGGAGTAAAAATTCCTTCACAAATGTGTTGATGGCTGGACATTGCATCATCCTAGAAAACTTGGAGGCCAGTGAGGACAAAAATAAAAAGTTATAAGACTTTTAAAAATGTGGATTTTTGGGTTATCTTTGGCGCCCCCTAGAATGTAAACCGTGGGGTGCAGCGTCATGATTTGAATAACTTTTAATGGCCATGGGGTGTAGATTGGCCTGAGCAAATGTGGTGCCGGTGGAACGAAAGCCTTAGGAGGAGTTAGCGAAATTCCAATGTGTGCGAATCGGCAAAAAATGCAAAATAGCCCTTTTACCGTACATTTGACAGATACGCGCTCTTTGACTTTTTCGTAGATCTAATTGAGATACACATGATTGTCAATTTTTGTGTCATTTTGCCAAAGCGTACAGGCGTGACAGTCAACAATGTGTATTTTCACCTTAGGGGACAAGAAAAAATGGACTTTTTTCTCCTGCCATGGGGGGGCGCTCTTTTAGGGAGTAAAAATTCCTTCACAAATGTGTTGATGGCTGGACATTGCATCATCCTAGAAAACTTGGAGGCCAGTGAGGACAAAAATAAAAAGTTATAAGACTTTTAAAAATGTGGATTTTTGGGTTATCTTTGGCGCCCCCTAGAATGTAAACCGTGGGGTGCAGCGTCATGATTTGAATAACTTTTAATGGCCATGGGGTGTAGATTGGCCTGAGCAAATGTGGTGCCGGTGGAACGAAAGCCTTCGGAGGAGTTAGCGAAATTCCAATGTGTGCGAATCGGCAAAAAATGCGGAATAACCCTTTAACCGTACATTTGACAGATACGCGCGCATGGACTTTTTTGTAGATCTTATTGAGATACATGTGTGTGTCAATTTTTGTGTCATTTTGACAAAGCGTACAGGCGTGACACTCAACAATGTGTATTTTCACCTTAGGGGACAAGAAAAAATGGACTTTTTTCTCCTGCCATGGGGGGGCGCTCTTTTGGGGAGTAAAAATTCCTTCACAAATGTGTTGATGGCTGGACATTGCATCATCCTAGAAAACTTGGAGGCCAGTGAGGGCAAAAATCAAAAGTTATAAGACTTTTAAAAATGTGGATTTTAGGGTTATCTTTGGCGCCCCCTAGAACGTAAACCGTGGGGTGCAGCGTCATGATTTGAATAACTTTTAATGGCCATGGGGTGTAGATTGGCCTGAGCAAATGTGGTGCCGGTGGAATGAAAGCCTTCGGAGGAGTTAGCGAAATTCCAATGTGTGCGGATCGGCAAAAAATGCGAAATAGCCCTTTAACCGTACATTTGACAGATACGCCCGCACTGACTTTTTTGTAGATCTTATTGAGATACATGTGTGTGTCAATTTTTGTGTCATTTTGACAAAGCGTACAGGCGTGAAAGTCAATAGTGTGAATTTTCACCTTAGGGGGCGCTATGGAGCCATTTTGCATTTTCTTGTTTGGGCGACTTCGGAATATCAAATTTTTCACCAGGCCCGGTCGTCCTGCCAAATTTCATGAGTTTTCGCCAGTGGGAAGTGGGCCATTTTCCAGTTCAAAGGGGAGGAAAAAGAAAAAAGAAACAAAGAAAAACCACTTGGGGAATAATAGGGCTCTCGCAGCTGCTTAGCAGCTACGCTCGGGCCCTAAAAACCACTTGGGGAATAATAGGGCTCTCGCAGCTGCTTAGCAGCTACGCTCGGGCCCTAACTAGGACCCCGTTGGGGCACTGGCGGGCCCGAGCCGTGTCGCGTCCCCCCCCCCCCCCAACGTGCTGCCTCCCCGTCCCATTTGTGTCCTCTGGCCATCGCCCTCTCTGTTAACGCCCATCACTGCAAAGACCCTTTTCCTTCATCGGCGTTTGCTGTTCTTCCTGCCAGTGCGTGTTGCTTTCACTTACACTTGCCACAGCCAGCCTCGTGAGTGCCTAGCCTATTGGATATCACTGTCACCTACACAGGACAGTCATTACCTTTCTATTAATACTTTGTGTTTTAATTTCACATTAATTTCCATATTGTATAAACGACTGGAAAAAACTTGAGCCCCTGCCCCTGTATAATCATGTGCATGTCTCTGTTCTAGCTCCAAGGTGAATCTTCACTGCTCATGTTCTCCTCAGAAGCACTCACCTCACTCCCCTCAGGTTACTGTACACATGCACCAACTGCCTGCTACAGGTTTGGATGGAGCTTCATGGTTGTCTTTTGGAGAAATGACCAGTCAAGTTGTGTTTGAAATTTGATTTTTTTCAGGGGCAAAAGGAGCCTCTGCATTCTTGTCAAATATGTAAACAGCATGTTTTTGCAGGTGCTAAAAACCAGACTCTGAGTGTGTGTGTGTGTGTGTGTGTGTGTGTGTGTGTGCGTGTGTGTGTGTCTGTGTGTGCGTTCAAGTCACATGACATATTTAACCGGATGTAGCTGCAAGACGGAGCCTTGTTGACTCTCCGTTTCAACTTATCTCAAAAGTGAGGACCTCAACCTATATACCAGTTTTTAAATTGTGTTGATAGGCCAAATAAAACCAGAGTTATGATAAATTATGTCCGCGATACTTTTTTTCTGCTTATTTTGATCACGTTCGGTGCTCGATCGCGCTGTATGAGACAGGAAAACATAGCATGCAGACATTAGCGACAGGTCTTACAGGCGGAAAAGGCTTGCCAAAAGAAAAAAAAAACACACCACAACATCTCTCCTATTGGTGGAAAACTTCACCACAACAACCAATCCAAAATTATATGGTGACTGATTGACAAGGGGCGGGCGCTTACGTTCTTCCTGCAACATGAGAAGGGAGGGAGGGACTCTCAGCAGGGATGCAGTCTGGGACACGTAGTTGCAAACCTAGCGACTTTGTTGTTAGATTCAATGACTTTTCAGACCCCCTAACGACTTTTTTTTAGAAAGAAAGGGACTTTTATCGACTTCTTCTGGAGTTTAGAGACTCTGACATGAAGCAGGCTTTCCTTACTGAGGAGTTAGCAACGCTGCTAAGGGTGCAGAGCCACACATGCGCTCAGAGCTCTGCATGGGAGACTGAAGCTGACAGAGCTGCAGCAGTTAGCAGGTTTCACCCTCAGAGACCACCAGGGGTTCATGTTGAGGCATTTTAATTTTTTTTTTTTTTGTGCCATAGACACTGTCAGCACAATCTGCAGTTACACTAACAAAAATGCTGCAAAAAACAAAGAATTATGGAAAAATTACACATGGACTGACATAGAGGAGGATCTACACAAGTTTTTTACATCATGTTTTACATCATGCATCATTTACATCATGTTTTTTTGTAGTGGCATAAATAAAAAGTGACATTTGTGAGACTATACAGTGTTTTGTAAATAATTTTACAAAGAACGCCTGGGCCATTGCCCGCATTTTGATGTAAATAGAGGTAAATTACTATGTTCTTTGTTAAAAATTTGCATATGTTTTGAAGTTTACAATTTTTATTTGAAGTTTAAGTTTTAAAAACAGTTCATCCCACATATTTGTGGTTTTCAAAGTAAAAATGTTACTTTTTTCCACTCGGATTTTATGTTTTGTGTGTGAATTTGGGTCCATTGTGTAAATTCAGTATGTCAACATGATAAAATAATTGTAAATTCGCACAGGTGAGGTTGTGCTGAAAAAAATGATACCAGGCAAGGCACGTGATTGTCAAATTTTGTGTCAATATGACAAAGCGTATAGGCGTGAATCTCAACAATATGTATTTTCACCTTAGGGGACAAGAAAAAATGGACTTTTTTCTCCTGCCATGGGGGGGCGCTCTTTTGGGGAGTAAAAATTCCTTCACAAATGTGTTGATGGCTGGACATTGCATCATCCTAGAAAACTTGGAGGCCAGTGAGGACAAAAATAAAAAGTTATAAGACTTTTAAATATGTGGATTTTAGGGTTATCTTTGGCGCCCCCTAGAACCTAAACCTTGGGGTGCAGCGTCATGATTTTGATAACTTTTAATGGCCACGGGGTGTAGATTGGCCTGAGCAAATGTGGTGCCGGTGGAACGAAAGCCTTCGGAGGAGTTAGCGAAATTCCAATGTGTGCGGATCGGCAAAAAATGCGAAATAACCCTTTAACCGTACATTTGACAGATACGCGCGCATGGACTTTTTCGTAGATCTTATTGAGTTACATGTGTGTGTCAATTTTTGTGTCATTTTGACAAAGCGTATAGGCGTGACACTCAACAATGTGTATTTTCACCTTATGGGACAAGAAAAAATGGACTTTTTTCTCCTGCCATGGGGGGGCGCTCTTTTGGGGAGTAAAAATTCCTTCACAAATGTGTTGATGGCTGGACATTGCATCATCCTAGAAAACTTGGAGGCCAGTGAGGACAAAAATAAAAAGTTATAAGACTTTTAAATATGTGGATTTTAGGGTTATCTTTGGCGCCCCCTAGAACCTAAACCTTGGGGTGCAGCGTCATGATTTTGATAACTTTTAATGGCCACGGGGTGTAGATTGGCCTGAGCAAATGTGGTGCCGGTGGAACGAAAGCCTTCGGAGGAGTTAGCGAAATTCCAATGTGTGCGGATCGGCAAAAAATGCGAAATAACCCTTTAACCGTAATTTTGACAGATACGGCCGCACTGACTTTTTTGTAGATCTTATTGAGATACATATGTGTGTCAATTTTTGTGTCAATATGACAAAGCGTACAGGCGTGACAGTCAATAGTGTGAATTTCCACCTTAGGGGGCGCTATGGAGCCATTTTGCATTTTATTGTTTGGGCGACTTCAGAATATCGAATTTTTCACCAGGCCCGGTCGTCCTGCCAAATTTCATGAGTTTTCGCCAGTGGGAAGTGGGCCATTTTCCAGTTCAAAGGGGAGGAAAAAGAAGAAAGAAAGAAAGAACTAGGGCCCCGTTGGGGCACTGGCGGGCCCGAGCTGTGTCGCGCCCCCCCCCCCCCCTCCAACGCGCTGCCTCCCCATCCCATTCGCGTCCTCTGGCCATCGTCCTCTCTGGTAACGCCCATCACTGCAAAGACCCTTTTCCTTCATCGGCTTTTCTTTTCTTCCTGCCAGTGCGTGTTGCTTTCACTTGCACTTGCCACAGCCAGCCTCGTGAGTGCCTAGCCTATTGGATATCACTGTCACCTACACAGGACAGTCATTACCTTTCTATTAATACTTTGTTTTTTAATTTCACATTAATTTCCATATTGTCTAAACGACTGGAAAAAACTTGAGCCCCTGCCCCTGTATAATCATGTGCACGTCCCTGTTCTAGCTCCAAGGTGAATCTTCACTGCTCATGTTCTCCTCAGAAGCACTCACCTCACTCCCCTCAGGTGACTGTACACATGCACCAACTGCCTGCTTCAGGTTTGGATGGAGCTTCATGGTTGTCTTTTGGAGAAATGAGCAGTCAAGTTGTGTTTGAAATTTTATTTTTTTCAGGGGCAAAAGGAAGTCTCTGCATTGTTGTCAAATATGTAAATAGCATGTTTTTGCAGGTGCTAAAAAACAGACTCTGAGTGTGTATGTGTGTGTGTGTGTGTGTGCGTGTGTGTGTCTGTGTGTGTCTCTGTGTGTGTGTGTCTGTGTGTGTGTATCCTGCAGTACTCTGTACTCCTGCAGTGGCCAAAACGACTTTTAAGAATGTGGATATTTGGGTCATCTTTGGCGCCCCCTAGAACGTAAACCATGGGGTGCAGCGGCATGATTTTTACAACTTTGACTGGCCATGGGGTGTAGATTGGCCTGAGCAAATTTGGTGTCAGTGGGACGAAAGCCTTAGGAGGAGTTAGCCACATTCCAATGTGTGCGAATCGGCAAAAAATGCAAAATAGCCGTTTAGCCGTACATTTTACAGATAGCGCGCATTGACTTTTTCGTAGATCTTATTGAGATACACGTGTGTGTCAAATTTTGTGTCATTTTGACAAAGCATACAGGCGTGAATCTCAACAATGTGTATTTTCACCTTAGGGGACAAGAAAAAATGGACTTTTTTCTCCTGCCATGTGGGGGCGCTCTTTTGGGGAGTAAAAATTCCTTCACAAATGTGTTGATGGCTGGACATTGCATCATCCTAGAGAACTTGGAGGCCAGTGAGGAAAAAAATAAAAAGTTATAAGACTTTTAAGAATGTGGATTTTTTGGTTATCTTTGGCGCCCCCTAGAACCTAAACCGTGGGGTGCAGCGTCATGATTTGTACAACTTTCGATGGCCATGGGGTGTAGATTGGCCTGAGCAAATGTGGTGCCGGTGGAACGAAAGCCTTCGGAGGAGTTAGCGAAATTCCAATGTGTGCGGATCGGCAAAAAATGCGAAATAACCCTTTAACCGTACATTTGACAGATATGCCCGCACTGACTTTTTTGTAGATCTTATTGAGATACATGTGTGTGTCAATTTTTGTGTCAATATGACAAAGCGTACAGGCGTGACAGTCAACAGTGTGAATTTCCACCTTAGGGGGCGCTATGGAGCCATTTTGCATTTTATTGTTTGGGCGACTTCAGAATATCGAATTTTTCACCAGGCCCGGTCGTCCTGCCAAATTTCATGAGTTTTCGCCAGTGGGAAGTGGGCCATTTTCCAGTTTAAAGCGGAGGAAAAATAATAATAATAATAACAAAAGAAGAATCCATCAGGAACAAGAGGGCTCTCGCAGCTGCTTAGCAGCTACGCTCGGGCCCTAAAGAAAGAAAGAACTAGGGCCCCGGTGGGGCACTGTCGGGCCCGAGCCGCGTCGCGCCGCCCCCAGCGCGACCGCCTCCCCCTCCCGATCGCGTCACACTCAAGGTCCAAAGATGGTGTGCGCACTTGTCTGTGGTCATTTCCCATTATAATGAATGGGAGGCGCAGTTTCTACCAAAACGCTCGCTGCAGACAAACTACATGTCCTATTTGAAAAAAGTCTGGACCATGAGTGAGGGCACAAACACAGCTAGTATATATCCAAATGGCAAGTTGCTCCTCCTTTCGGTTTTGCAGAGAGAGCGATGCGTTTGAGCCATTGAGCGATGGGCAGGAAAAACTTGACTTTTTCTCCTGCCATGGGGGGGCGCTCTTTTGGGGAGAAAAATTCCTTCACAAATGTGTTGATGGCTGGACATTGCATCATCCTAGAAAACTTGGAGGCCAGTGAGGACAAAAATAAAAAGTTATAAGACTTTTAAAAATGTGGATATTTGGGTCCTCTTTGGCGCCCCCTAGAACGTAAACTGTGGGGTGCAGCGTCATGATTTGTACAACTTTGAATGGCCATGGGGTGTAGATTGACCTGAGCAAATTTGAAGCCGATGGGACAAAAGATTTAGGAGGAGTTAGCGAAATTCCAATGTGTGCGGATCGGCAAAAAATGCGAAATAACCCTTTAACCGTACATTTGACAGATACGCCCGCACTGACTTTTTTGTAGATCTTATTGAGATACATGTGTGTGTCAAATTTTGTGTCATTTTGACAAAGCGTAAAGGCGTGACAGTCAACAATGTGTATTTTCGCCTTAGGAGGACAAGAAAAAATGGACTTTTTTCTCCTGCCATGGGGGGCGCTCTTTTGGCGAGTAAAAATTCCTTCACAAATGTGTTGATGGCTAGACATTGCATCATCCTAGAGAACTTGGAGGCCAGTGAGGACAATAATAAAAAGTTATAAGACTTTTAAGACTGTGGATTTTTGGGTTATCTTTGGCGCCCCCTAGAACGTAAACCGTGGGGTGCAGCGTCATGATTTGTACAACTTTTAATGGCCATGGGGTGTAGATTGGCCTGAGCAAATGTGGTGCCTTTGGAACGAAAGCCTTCGGAGGAGTTAGCGAAATTCCAATGTGTGCGGATCGGCAAAAAATGCGAAATAGCCCTTTCACCGTACATTTGACAGATACGCCCGCACTGACTTTTTTGTAGATCTTATTGAGATACATGTGTGTGTCAATTTTTGTGTCAATATGACAAAGCGTAAAGGCGTGACAGTCAATAGTGTGAATTTTCGCCTTAGGAGACAAGAAAAAATGGACTTTTTTCTCCTGCCATGGGGGGCGCTCTTTTGGGGAGTAAAAATTCCTTCACAAATGTGTTGATGGCTGGACATTGCATCATCCTAGAAAACTTGGAGGCCAGTGAGGACAAAAATAAAAAGTTATACGACTTTTAAGAATGTGGATTTCTGGGTTATCTTTGGCGCCCCCTAGAACGTAAACCGTGGGATGCAGCGTCATGATTTGTACAAATTTTAATGGCCATGGGGTGTAGATTGGCCTGAGCAAATTTGGTGCCGGTGGAACGAAAGCCTTCGGAGGAGTACGCGAAATTCCAATGTGTGCGGATCGGCAAAAAATGCGAAATAGCCCTTTAACCGTACATTTGACAGATACGCCCGCACTGACTTTTTTGTAGATCTTATTGAGATACACGTGTGTGTCAAATTTTGTGTCATTTTGACAAAGCGTACAGGCGTGACACTCAATCATGTGAATTTTTCACCTTAGGGGGCGCTATGGAGCCATTTTGCATTTGATTTTTGGGCGACTTCAGAATATCGAATTTTTCACCAGGCCCGGTCGTCCTGCCAAATTTCATGACTTTTCACCAGTGGGAAGTGGGCCATTTTCCAGTTCAAAGGGGCAGAAAAATAACTAGGACCCCGTTGGGGCACTGGCGGGCCCGAGCCGTGTCGCGTCTCCCCCCCCCCCCCCAACGTGCTGCCTCCCCGTCCCATTTGTGTCCTCTGGCCATCGCCCTCTCTGTTAACGCCCATCACTGCAAAGACCCTTTTCCTTCATCGGCGTTTGCTGTTCTTCCTGCCAGTGCGTGTTGCTTTCACTTACACTTGCCACAGCCAGCCTCGTGAGTGCCTAGCCTATTGGATATCACTGTCACCTACACAGGACAGTCATTACCTTTCTATTAATACTTTGTGTTTTAATTTCACATTAATTTCCATATTGTATAAACGACTGGAAAAAACTTGAGCCCCTGCCCCTGTATAATCATGTGCATGTCTCTGTTCTAGCTCCAAGGTGAATCTTCACTGCTCATGTTCTCCTCAGAAGCACTCACCTCACTCCCCTCAGGTTACTGTACACATGCACCAACTGCCTGCTACAGGTTTGGATGGAGCTTCATGGTTGTCTTTTGGAGAAATGACCAGTCAAGTTGTGTTTGAAATTTGATTTTTTTCAGGGGCAAAAGGAGCCTCTGCATTCTTGTCAAATATGTAAACAGCATGTTTTTGCAGGTGCTAAAAACCAGACTCTGAGTGTGTGTGTGTGTGTGTGTGTGTGTGTGTGTGTGCGTGTGTGTGTGTCTGTGTGTGCGTTCAAGTCACATGACATATTTAACCGGATGTAGCTGCAAGACGGAGCCTTGTTGACTCTCCGTTTCAACTTATCTCAAAAGTGAGGACCTCAACCTATATACCAGTTTTTAAATTGTGTTGATAGGCCAAATAAAACCAGAGTTATGATAAATTATGTCCGCGATACTTTTTTTCTGCTTATTTTGATCACGTTCGGTGCTCGATCGCGCTGTATGAGACAGGAAAACATAGCATGCAGACATTAGCGACAGGTCTTACAGGCGGAAAAGGCTTGCCAAAAGAAAAAAAAAACACACCACAACATCTCTCCTATTGGTGGAAAACTTCACCACAACAACCAATCCAAAATTATATGGTGACTGATTGACAAGGGGCGGGCGCTTACGTTCTTCCTGCAACATGAGAAGGGAGGGAGGGACTCTCAGCAGGGATGCAGTCTGGGACACGTAGTTGCAAACCTAGCGACTTTGTTGTTAGATTCAATGACTTTTCAGACCCCCTAACGACTTTTTTTTAGAAAGAAAGGGACTTTTATCGACTTCTTCTGGAGTTTAGAGACTCTGACATGAAGCAGGCTTTCCTTACTGAGGAGTTAGCAACGCTGCTAAGGGTGCAGAGCCACACATGCGCTCAGAGCTCTGCATGGGAGACTGAAGCTGACAGAGCTGCAGCAGTTAGCAGGTTTCACCCTCAGAGACCACCAGGGGTTCATGTTGAGGCATTTTAATTTTTTTTTTTTTTGTGCCATAGACACTGTCAGCACAATCTGCAGTTACACTAACAAAAATGCTGCAAAAAACAAAGAATTATGGAAAAATTACACATGGACTGACATAGAGGAGGATCTACACAAGTTTTTTACATCATGTTTTACATCATGCATCATTTACATCATGTTTTTTTGTAGTGGCATAAATAAAAAGTGACATTTGTGAGACTATACAGTGTTTTGTAAATAATTTTACAAAGAACGCCTGGGCCATTGCCCGCATTTTGATGTAAATAGAGGTAAATTACTATGTTCTTTGTTAAAAATTTGCATATGTTTTGAAGTTTACAATTTTTATTTGAAGTTTAAGTTTTAAAAACAGTTCATCCCACATATTTGTGGTTTTCAAAGTAAAAATGTTACTTTTTTCCACTCGGATTTTATGTTTTGTGTGTGAATTTGGGTCCATTGTGTAAATTCAGTATGTCAACATGATAAAATAATTGTAAATTCGCACAGGTGAGGTTGTGCTGAAAAAAATGATACCAGGCAAGGCACGTGATTGTCAAATTTTGTGTCAATATGACAAAGCGTATAGGCGTGAATCTCAACAATATGTATTTTCACCTTAGGGGACAAGAAAAAATGGACTTTTTTCTCCTGCCATGGGGGGGCGCTCTTTTGGGGAGTAAAAATTCCTTCACAAATGTGTTGATGGCTGGACATTGCATCATCCTAGAAAACTTGGAGGCCAGTGAGGACAAAAATAAAAAGTTATAAGACTTTTAAATATGTGGATTTTAGGGTTATCTTTGGCGCCCCCTAGAACCTAAACCTTGGGGTGCAGCGTCATGATTTTGATAACTTTTAATGGCCACGGGGTGTAGATTGGCCTGAGCAAATGTGGTGCCGGTGGAACGAAAGCCTTCGGAGGAGTTAGCGAAATTCCAATGTGTGCGGATCGGCAAAAAATGCGAAATAACCCTTTAACCGTACATTTGACAGATACGCGCGCATGGACTTTTTTGTAGATCTTATTGAGATACATGTGTGTGTCAATTTTTGTGTCATTTTGACAAAGCGTATAGGCGTGACACTCAACAATGTGTATTTTCACCTTATGGGACAAGAAAAAATGGACTTTTTTCTCCTGCCATGGGGGGGCGCTCTTTTGGGGAGTAAAAATTCCTTCACAAATGTGTTGATGGCTGGACATTGCATCATCCTAGAAAACTTGGAGGCCAGTGAGGACAAAAATAAAAAGTTATAAGACTTTTAAATATGTGGATTTTAGGGTTATCTTTGGCGCCCCCTAGAACCTAAACCTTGGGGTGCAGCGTCATGATTTTGATAACTTTTAATGGCCACGGGGTGTAGATTGGCCTGAGCAAATGTGGTGCCGGTGGAACGAAAGCCTTCGGAGGAGTTAGCGAAATTCCAATGTGTGCGGATCGGCAAAAAATGCGAAATAACCCTTTAACCGTAATTTTGACAGATACGGCCGCACTGACTTTTTTGTAGATCTTATTGAGATACATATGTGTGTCAATTTTTGTGTCAATATGACAAAGCGTACAGGCGTGACAGTCAATAGTGTGAATTTCCACCTTAGGGGGCGCTATGGAGCCATTTTGCATTTTATTGTTTGGGCGACTTCAGAATATCGAATTTTTCACCAGGCCCGGTCGTCCTGCCAAATTTCATGAGTTTTCGCCAGTGGGAAGTGGGCCATTTTCCAGTTCAAAGGGGAGGAAAAAGAAGAAAGAAAGAAAGAAAGAAAGAACTAGGGCCCCGGTGGGGCACTGGCGGGCCCGAGCTGTGTTGCGTCCCCCCCCCCCGGCCATAGCTCTCTCTGGTAACGGCCATCACTGCAAAAACCCCTTTGCTTCATTGGTGTTTGCTGTTCTTCCTGCCATTGCGTGTTGCTTTCACTTTCACTTGCCACAGCCAGCGTTGTGAGTGCCTGGCCTGGTTTGAGCTTTGTTCACTATGATTGTGTGACCTAGGTATTGGCTACTTGGGAAGTGTCACTGTTGTGGCAAAGCTTTGTTTGCGTGTTGTGTGCAACCACATTTTTTCTATGGATGTGTAAGTAAACCACTTTCTTTTTTTATACAATGACACACTCATACTTATCATTCACTGTTGGTATTTCAGAATGCTGTGTTTGTTGCTGCACAGACGTGCATTTCAGGTGAGAGGCTGGACTCGCTTGAAGACACAGTGTGGCTTAAAAGAATGTACAAGAAATCCAAAAACAGCAGAGAGTCAGCTCAGGCTATCTGAGAGCATGATGTCTGAGCTCACTAAAATCTGTAAACCAAACACTAAAGAGTTAGAGATGAATGATATGCTTTGCTTCAACAATTAAAAACAGAACACAACTTGACACAACTACAGCAGAGGATTAGGACATCATTTATGTTTTTTTATTCTTTTAAGATTTAGAGATTAAAGTTGTAAATTTTGGAGAAGGAAGTCCTAATGTATTGAAAGTCATAAAGTTGCCTTTGTGAAGGGGGAAATTACTGAAGCTGGTTATGTGCAGGTTTATCTGTGGATGTGAGAAACAATCAAACTGATGATGATCAACATTTGTGATACAGAGGGAGTTGAGCTTTGATGAGCATCACGTTTCAGACATTGTGGTAATTTATGCCTGCAGAGACATCAACACCTTATTCTGGCATATGGATACATATCATAAAATAAAGTTCAATGTCATTCACAGATATTCACGGCTACATTGACAGATGTATCCCTAGCATATTAATTTCAGCCTCTACAAAAGCTATTTTTATGGAGTCAGAAATGAATATGCCGAGGGTATATTTGTTTATGCAGTTGTAAATATTTGTGGATGACATTGGGCTGTGGTTTCTAAGAATCCATATGCCATAAGGTGTTGTTGTCTGTGCAGGTGTAGGCTAGTGATGGTGTCAGAGATGTGGTACTCCTCTGAGCTTGATCCACTCTGAAACACAAATGCTGATTATTATCAGTTTGATTGTTTCTTCAGAAACCACTAGAAGTCTATGAATTACCTGTTGATACATCGAGCGGTAACCCTGCAGATGACCAGCTTTAGTCATTTCCTCCTCCACAAAAGTAGTTTTATGACTTTATATACCTTATGAATTATTCTCCTAAATTTACAATTTTAATATCTAAATCTTAAAAGAAAACTTAATGTTGTCTTGAGACTCTGCTGTAGTTGTGTCAGCCTTTTGTATGTTTTTGATTGTTGTAGTAGAGCGGATCAGTTGTGTTGAAATATGTTTGGTTTAGAGATTTTTGTGTTTAGAGATAAGCTCTCATACAGTCTGAGCTGATTGTGTTGTTTTTAGATTTTTTGTATTTTCTTTGGGGATGTGCTGTGTCTCCAAGCAAGTCAAGTTTTTCACCTGAAATGTGAAGCTTGCAGCGGCATGCAAAGTATCTACCAAGACGCTTGCAAAAGAAGAACCCTTTGATGGATAATACACCCATGACAAATTTTGTCCCTTTAGTGCCATCTGATATGTACATCTGATAATAAAGTAGACAGTCCACAATTGGAATACAACCTTTCCACTGAAAGTCAGTACAATAACTCAAGATGTTTGAATGGTAAAATGAATTAATTCATGTACAAGCACAGCGGATAATATGTAATATAAATAAATTATTAGAAGTGATGTATATTATTATTTATTTATTTATCTATCAGGGACAGTGCACAGTGATAAGCATGTCAATTAATAAAGTTAAAAGGCATGTAAATGCACCAGAGTTAACCATAGATAGTTTTGTGTGTAATCCTAGAGTAGGTTATCAAAAATGGTGTGATCATTCATACAAAATTCATATATTTAAAATACATTGCAATACATATAATAAAAATTTAGGTACAAAGGAAATACAAATTAAATATCAAAATGTATTATGAAATTAAATTATGTGACTTGTTATTACAAAAAAGCTGAGAAACAATTACAAAAATAACAATTTCTGGTACATGTGAAGTGTGTGCTGCATCCCTTTTTGGGTGGATTTGACATAGGCTGATCTCTGGAGTAGTAGCGGGTTGAGTTGTTGGTTACAGGCTGTAAAGAAGAGACAATATATTAGTTACATGTTCACATAATCAGAATCAATGAACATATAGTGATAACACAGTTGCTTAGCATGCATTAGTTTCTGGCTGGAGTTGGCAGTGGCTGATATCTCCTGTGATGGTGGTGTCATGGGATAAATATATGGTTACATGTTGTGAAGAAGACATGACACATCAGTTACATTATCACACAGTTAGAATTATGATAATTGCAATCATATACCACTGTTGTATGCATCCCTTCTGAGGAAGAGACACAATGAGTGTTTACACAAGTAGTATAGTGTATGAATGAAAATAGTCAAGTATAAATTGAAATTCACACTTACCAATTGTGTATTGTTTCAGTAATCCATCAGGGTCTCATCTCACCAAAGGTGGAGTAATGATGGGCTGGTCAGTCTTCAGCTGGAGCAAACATAAGATGTATGGTATATTTGTTGAAACAGTGAGGAGAGGAGAGATCACATCAGTTACATGCTGACAAATGAAGGAGTCATCATATTGGAGAAATAGTAAATAGGCGCATTGCTAATGTTTTCATTCTTTGTAGTTAAGTTGTGATGTTCAGAATAATTGCAAGTGTAAATGAAGTGGAGAGGTTATATATCACATGTTAGTTTTCATACAATCACCATAAATGTTCATACTTACAATGTCCTGAAGTGGTCACTTGCGTTGACATCATGGTTTGTCCAGGCGTTGTAAATTGATCCATTAGCCAGCTGTTTGGAAACCTGCTAAAACACTGTTACATCTACTTTTCTATGGAAAGCATTAATAATATCAAAAACAGCAGTGTACATGATTAATCACAAATTTTAAAGCTGCAGTAAATACCTTCATGGTCGCTAAAATATGAAGGCATTACTTCAGCTTGTGTGTGGAAAATGCCCCCTCTCACATAAACATGATCAATCAAAGTGCCTCGCTCTGTGGTAGGCTGGGTGATCACCTGATCATAACCTCTATCTTGGAAAAATTTGCAAATTGAAGATGCCTTCAATATGTCATCGTTGAAATCTCCCATGACAATAATGTTTTTGCCAATTTGTTCCAGCCATTGGAGTAATTTGATAATATTTTGTTTGAATAGTGTCATGGGGTAGGTTGGAGGCCGATATATGACTGTAAGGAAAATGTTGAGGTTTATGCAGTGGTACACCAAACATTCCACATTGAAACAAGGCACCTTGATGATTGCAAACTGCATAATTCCATCACAATACATTGCAACTCCCCCATGTTCTTTTGCCTGCAAAGAGGCAAATGGGGCAGTTTGACCATCATATGCCAGAGCTCGTGGACAACTATGCAGAGAGTAGTTGGCTATCTTGAGTGTCTCAGAGGAACAACCTGGATGCAACCACGTCTCAGTCACAGCAATGCACTCTGGCTGCAAATGCTGTGTGTGCTGAGCCAAGTCAGACACATGGCGTCTCAAACCCTGAACATTCATGAGGAACACTGTCAAAGTGTCCTCCACTCTCCCTTGCCAGGTGATAGGTTCTAGGAACGAAGCCATCCTTGAAGTGGCCTGAGCGATTTCTGGCCGACAATAGATTTTTTTGGGATTGAAATCTTGAATGATCAATCCCATAAGAGTCCTGACACGACTTAAAGCCACGTAAGCCTGACCAGCAGAAAACACCTTTTTCATACTGACTATGGCTGTATCAACTGTGAGGCCTTGTACTTTGTGTACAGTACAGGCCCAGGCGAGACGAAGCGGAAATTGACGGCGCATACCTCCCTTCTTTGTCACTCTTTCTTCCTCCGGTGTAATAGCCGTGGAACCAACAAGATGATCTGACACCCTTCCTGACTGTTTCCTCCTCTCAACACCAACTACTTCATCATCAAATTTCACAAAAATACACTGAGGAAACTTTTCATTTTCAACACAAACTACATCTGTTACTGTGCCACATGCACCATTAACCAAGCCGTCAGCCAAATCTAAATTTTTTGTCAACATGACACGAGAGCCAGTACCCAATAACAATTTTGCATCTAAACAAGTGTTATATGTTAGTGTATGATAGCCTTTTTTCAATTCCAGTTTGCCTGTTTTTGAGTTGTTTATATAATCCTGAGCCTGTATTACATGGTAATCTGGACATGTTCTTTGCAGCTGCTCAAAGTTGTGCTCATTGACCTGGCTATTTGTGGCAAATATATGCAAACCTGAGCATTCTTCGCCAGTTTCTCGCTGTTTCAAAGTGGTGATATCACTTTGCAACATGTCTGAGTCTTTTGGATGCGTCCGAACTCGATTCAGTAGTCCGGCAAAATCTTCGTCTGTCTGCCGAATTACTTTTGTCAACTTGACAACCTTAAAATGAGTGCTCCAAAGATCAACTCCAAGTGGTTCCATGTATAACGGTTTTCCTTTCACTGGAGGCAACTGATAAAAATCCCCCACTGCCATGACGCTCACATTTCCAAATGGAGTGTGAATGCCTGTCTGTTTAATTTGGCGAAGTCGCCCGTGCACATAAGTGAGCATATTGTGATCCACCATAGAAATTTCATCAATTATCAAGATTTGGAGATCACAATATTTCATTCTCAATGTGTTTAGCTTTTCTTCACCTATTGGCACATAAGGGAGGCGAACATCTTTCCCTATGCTAAATGTACTGTGCAGGGTGGTTGCATGCAGATTATATGCAGCAATCCCTGTTGGTGCAGTCAACAAAATACTGATATTGTCAGGTTGTCGACACATTGGTGACAATAACCTTGTGGCCTCGTATTGAATCGCTCTGATTAAATGCGATTTTCCAACGCCAGCACCACCTGTTACAAACACATAAAAGGGGTCTGGGTTTCTACCTGCTGCTTTAACAACGCACCACTGATGGACCTTGTTTAACACACGCATCTGGTCATCATTTAAAGACCTGCATAATGCCAATCCCTCGCTTCTACTTAAATTGTTGCACTTAGTTACCTTAGCCTGCTCTATACCCCCAGCCAGATCAGGAATATGTTCCACTGGGTTATTGTCTACCTCTATCTGCTCTGCCCGTTCCTGGATTGACTCCAGGCGTTCAGTTTCTTGCTGTGGGAACAATTGCCCCCACGCATCTTCTAGAGGACCATCAAAATTTACAGAATCCAAAACCTCATCTAAGTCATCAGCATCTATTTCATAATTGCAGCGATTTGAGTCCACAACTGACTTCACTGAACGTAGCTGTCCATCAGCAATGATGACACGGCCAGTTTTGTAAAAGTCTTCAAAAGTGACAAATCCCTCTGGCTTTAGCTGTTCTTCTGTACGATACGGAAGAAACAGCTGCAAAATGCTTTGGTGAAATAACTCTGGACTTTTAGTCTCAGAGAATCTTGCGTACCTTACAACAGCAGGCTGCGTACGGGTTCTTCTCAACACAGACCCACAGCCGTTATCAAGTTCAATTCGGTTTTTTGATTTTTCACCTTTGTAGAGCACACGATACTCAGCAGCAAAGTGGACAAGGCACATGGCTTCAAATATATGATCTCTGGGTCTGTTTTTATAACGGTCAACAAAGTTGATCATCCACATCTGTTCTGTGGATTCAGCAGCCATGTCTTTTAACACAGTCAATGGCTTGCTGATCCTGACAACATTATCACCTGTCGGTACAAAAACCACCTTCCGAGAGCACTCTTTTAAGTGCATGTTGCTGAGCTTGTAGACTGCCTCCTGAGCTCCAACATCTCGGTTGTGAAGGTAAACACTTCCTAGCCTGTTCAAAGCCTGTTTGGCACTGAGGTTGTCTTCCTTAGATGCTTCACGCTGTGCATTTGCTAACATCAATCCCATCTGTCTTTCTGCTTTAGAGATGTATGAAATGATGTAAACTACACAAGCATAAGCATCAGTCACATACTGGATGTCCATGTTTGCATTCCAAGCTTTTAACAGAGTCTTGGAATGTGGGTTGATCCACGTATCAGTAACCTGCCGTCGCATAATCACCTCTGTCTTTTTCCCTAACCTCCTGTATGCTGCCTCAAATGTCTCCTGTCGTATACCTATACTCGCAAATAGCTCATCTGCAGTTTGAATTGTGCAGTTCTCGTCTGACAACGCTTTAGCTATTAATTCAAAAACCTTAACAGCAAATTCCCCTTCCTGCTTGTGCTTCTTCTCATTTTCTTCCTTGCCACAAGTGCACTGTTCTACTATGTTATGGACGTTGCGCTGACACACGCACTCCATCTCAACCTCCTTATATGCCCTGGAAATGAAAGTCCTAGCAGACACTGGTTTTGGGAAATTGAAGCGGCACTGTTTTCCACCTTTTTTACAAGTTTTGGAGTGCTGCTTTGAATGCTGCTGCACTGAAGAAACAACCTCATGTAAATCGTCAGTGTTGTTAGGTAGTTCACATGAAACATATCTATCAATAAACTGAACAACCTCATCATCTGTGTTTACATCAATTACAGGGGCATTCTCAATCCAAAACAGACAATGAACGTGTGGAGAGCCACGCTGCTGGAACTCCACCCTGTAAAAGTAGTCGAGGATTTTGCCAATTGGATTTGCTGGAGACATCAACACCTCTTTCAAAAACAGATGCCAGCGATAATCAAACATGCGAGCAGCGAGTACAGGATTACGACGCAACAGGTCGCACTTGTCTGCCCACTCCAGGTCCTCAAATGTCTGTGTTCGCCCCTCTGCCCTAAGAATGTTCTCTAAATATTCCTTCCACCTCAAATCTGCTGCAGAAAATGAACAAAACCATGCAGGTTTGCCAAGCTGTCGCAAGCATGCTAACAAATCCTTCTGAATTCCCTGCCAAAATGCTGGAGTACCCCTTACAGGTTTTAAAAACCGGTACCCATCATCATGATTTAAAAGGTCACGCAGGTTGTCTTCATCTTTCAATACATCACTAATCTTTGTTCTGACCTTACTGGCTTTCCCTTTTCTCAACGCAATTGACACACTGGACATGACTTGGTGTAACTCAAGCATGTAACAAGCATAAAAAATAAACTCAATATTCTGCGCAAACCTACCATCAGCATGATATAGCCTGTTGCTCAAATAGCGGAACAGAGTCAGAGAAAATTTTCTATTATCAAAAAATGTTCCACGGCCTTTTGGAAACAACACAGGGAAACACTTGGCCTCGTTCTCCTTTGTTGTCAAAACCTTCACAGGGTTCTGTCCATCAGCTGGAGCCAAGTTCAAAACACCATCAAAATATTGGTCCAGCGCTTCCTGGCCAATATCAACAGGCATTGAGCATGTGTCTTGAAACATGCAATGCTGCTGCCGATCATGCAGAAGTTCTTCCTCAGCTGCAGCTGCCTCAGCTGCAGATGCCTCAGAGCTCTCTGCATTTGATCCTCCCTGTTCATCAACAATACTCTGCTGCTGTTTGTCAGCACTCTCATCCCTGCAAAATTCATTTATCCAGTCATCATTGAATTGCACATCTTTGTAGAACGGATTGTTCTCTTTCAGATAATGCAGTGCTTTCTTGATATGCATAGGGTCAACATACTCGTATGCATAATGTCCTTTATAAGTAAGCTTGCGCTTCAGTTTAACGGGAATAACTGAACCTTCCATGTTTGAACGTGGCAACGCGTTACTGGTTTGGACAATGTTGGCTGGAACACATGCAATCGGCCCATGAACACCATTTTGACCACCTCTAGGAAGAGCTACCATCTTCAAAAAGGGGATATGGAGTGCAATTAAATGCGACTCTAGGCGATTTAAACAAGCCAACTCAGGTGGAATTGGATCAACGGTCAGATTATTGGATGCGCTCTCAGCTGGCTCGTCACCTTTACTGACCTTGCCATGACATGAATGACAAATCCACAAACTACCACGAGGGGAAGCTTTCAAAACACATGGTACGGCACAAGAAGACATACATTTATGCACATACACATCTTTAATACATCTAGCTGCGACACCAGCTGTCTTTGTATTGCTACTGTACTTGTCTAGCTTACAACGCGAAACCTGGTGTTTAAACAACAGTCTATGGCACACACTGCACACAAATGCTGGCCCATCTTTGATTTTTTCCAAAAACTGCTCAATTACAAAGTCCATCTGTTCTAGTTTTGCCTTCCTTTTTAATATTCTAAGTTTCTTAGATGCAAGGAAGTGTTCTGGGTTCTGGTGGTAATTTGTCTTTACTAAGTTTATTTTTGTCTGTCTAAATGCAGCTTTTCCATATTTAACCTTACTTATTTCCCTGCTTCTGTCTTTAGTAATTTGTCTGTGGGTATTATCGTCCCTATATTTACTTTTGCTTCTGTCCCTGCTTCTGTTTTTAACAATTTCTCTGTGGGTATGATCGTCCCTATATTTAATGTTGCTCCTGTCCTTGCTTCTATTTTTAACAATTTGTCTGTGGGTATTATCGTCTCTATACTTAATTTTGATTCTGTTTTTAACATCTTCTTTGTGCACCTCATCTAAGTATTTGACCTTACTTAAAGCCTTGAGTTTCTGTTGATACAACAGATTGTGCTTATATCTATTCCTAACATGTTGGTTACGTCTGTTGTAATCCAAGAAGTTTTTGTGGTAGTTAATTTTCATTTGCAAAAACTTCTTCTTTTTAAGATATTTTGACAACCTTTTTTCATGATGTGAAGGACTTAAAATGTGATGACTCTGTTGCTTGAAGTCCTGACATCCTGTCCTGAGGTTATATGGCGCATCTTTGCTCACCTGTGTCAAACCATAGTTGGTACTATGTGCAACAGCACCTTTACAGAAATCACAGCAATCACAGTCCACATTAGGTTGTCGAACACAGACAACAGCCTCATAATGGATGTTATTACAGTTCTCCAAATACACTGCCTGTTCTGATAATTGTCGACCTTGACAGCTGTATTGAAGCCATCGATTGTCAATGTAGGTAAAAATGCTAACCCCGAAACAATCTGCTGCAGCCTGAATCTCCACTTCTGTGGCCCAACTACCCACATATCGCATTCTGGACATGTGAACATATTCTTTGACAGAGGTAAATTCATTTCTCAGAATGTGCTCATATGATCCAGGATGACATTCAATGTGTTTACAAACTGCCAACCTGACTTTCCTGTGAAACTTCTCACTACCAGACAAAACATGACTCACAGCTCTGAAGAAGCAATTGCCATCGCCGACAATAGGCTGCTTCTTGCATGGAGGTCCTAATATGCCTGCTACAAATCCTTCCACATCAACTTTCTGACATTCTATCCCTAAAGTGTTGCACAAAACTTTGGCAACCTCTAACTGAAGGGGGTTAAACACTAAATCTTGTTGGGCTCCATTACCAACACACATCACATCGTCGTCAGTCTGGCTTATTGCATCATCAATGCACACAACATCATTACTATTATTTGCACTCGTGTTGTTTGTGTCTTTAACAATGAATACATCATCACCAAAATTGTTCGTCTTTGCTCTCTTGGCAGCAGGAGCGTGCACAAAGCGTTGACGTTTCAAGCCTTGCTTCCTATGTACTGATGTACTGGATGAACACCCCTGCTTGGAGTGTGACACTTCCTGCTGTACATCTGCATAGACACTCTTCATTTTGCTCAGTATTTCAGTATGTACTCTTGAGCTGGATGGCAAACACATACTTTCAATTGCTGACATTCTGGGGATTGCACGCACACCAGCAACTTCAAAAGCCTGGTTGCTCACATGCTGTGATGCAGCCAAGGCTAATGCATGTGTATACAGTTCCTGCAAGTTATGGAAATATGCAACAACACTTCTGCCATCAGGATCCACCAGGCCCAAAGCATTTCGAGCATGAGAATCAACAACAGCAAACATATTATTCTCATGAATGACAACACATGTGCTGCAATGCAATGTCAAAAAGCATGTGTCATATTTGGCAAACAGAATTTGTAGACTATGCAGCAATGTTGTCAACCCAGGTGCAATGGGTGATCCATCAGTCTGGTTGATGAGTCCAGACATGTAATCACCATACTCAAAGTCAAACTCCATGCCATCAATTGTGTGTGAAGCAGGCAAATCAGGAATACACAAAAAATCAGAACCGCCACTGATTTTGTCATTATTTCTCAGATATGTGTACAGTTGATCCCCACAGAGCAAAACTGTGTCGAGATCAGCCACACTCCACGAGAAAACGCTTTTGACACTGTGTTTGGCAACGCTGGCCAGCCCAATTGCCATACACTGTGTTCCGTGATTACTTAATAAATCACTTCCCTGGTGAAATGATCCTTGGATACTGTCTCTTACCCAACCTGGGTCAGACATCTCACTCTCAATCTCAGTGCACAGAAACTGTACTGCCTCAGTCTCCATACTGCTAAACTGCACAGGTGAGCGATCAAAATCACCAAACACAAGAGGGGGGTGAGGAAGATGTTTATGCATACTTACCTGTTCCACCTGGGTGCCTCCATCTGGCTGGGGTGCTGACAGGATGGCAGTGTCCACCGTCACCACGCCCTGGCACGTCTGGAGCTCTGCCACCCTCTCCAAGCCCACCTCAGGTGAAGTGAGTTCTGTAGCAGGAGGCACCTCAGTTGTCTGCAGCTCAGCTGGGCTCTGGACACGCAAGGCCCTTCCCTGCACACAAAAGTTTGTGTATAATATATTGTCATTGATAAAAAGGTCAAATTGAAAAAACTGTACTTTTATAGTTGAAGAAAGAATCATTAACTGATGATACTAAACATCCTATTTGTGTATGAATTAAGAAAAAACATTTTTTGAAATTAAGGGCCAAGTAAAATTTCTCAATGTTATTATTCCGTTCTGTATGATAAACTTGGTTTAGATGCAAACCTAGCTCTGCGTGCTTGCATATTAATACACCATGTGTGCCAATGAAGAAACAAACCTGCTTCCTGGTAGGGATCCTCCGAGATGCAACCACAGTCCTGCGTGGTTCCACACGTGGCATCTGAATAAAACAATATTTCTTCTAAGCATTGTTGTTGTGCAACACAAAACATATTATGAATGAACAATCAAAGTGCTGCTGTAGTGTGACATTTTCACTGACCTCATCATCTTGTGGAACAGGGTTGGGAAGCTGGGATGGCGAAATCTTCTCCATGGCATCCAGCAGGTGTGGACTGAAATGGATAGGGTTGAGACGCACAAAACAGTCTCGCAACCCAACTGTTGACAACTAGGATGGAGGGAGAGAAAAAAAAAATAGAATAAATAAAGTAATAATTTAGAAAAGGGTTTCTTCTCAAAGAAAATGTGTGTAATCCATACAGAAATTGTGATGATAGTTGTGTTGTATAAAGGATGTCAAACCTGCTGAGTGCATGGAGCAGAGTCCTCCACCTCGTTGCCAGAGAGATTCTGCTGTGATAAGTAAGTTGAAAATTAACAATACTGTATTAAATACATATACTATATGTATATAGACACACAGGAATTATGTTTACCTTGTGCACCTTTCCACACACTGTCCACTCAAAGGCGTTGGATGGTTGAGGTGCAGGTACCTCTCCCCTCACAACCACCTTTGGTGTGACAGTGCTCAGGGGCGAGCGCCTGCGCTGCACTGACAGCACTGATGCAGGATCACCTCTATCCAGTTCAGTGTACGCCGCCTGCCAGAGACGCTGCCCCAGAATAGGCGACCCACCATCATCACTGAGATGGACCTATATAGAAGACAAGACAATTTTCATGATCACAAATTTGCATGATGCAAAAATGTGTGCATTTATTATGAAGTCCATATGAAACATCAGATGAGTAGGGATTGTACTAACAGAATCCCTGCACCACAGCTTAAGGCGTCTCAGGGGGAAGTCATCAGCAGCAGGGCAAACATATCGAATGCCTGTTAATGTAAAGTGAGACAAAGTGAAGCATTAGTACAAATTTGTGTATTTTACCACAAACAGAAAAGACAATTATTCTTTCACTGTGTCCATAAAATGTACAGAGTTGTGAGTTACTCTAAAAAATACATGTAATTTGTTTGGGTTTGCTGTAGATGTTTTATATGATTGGTTTTATGATGATATTGTCATTTAGAATTTTGTCATGAAGGCGAATTTAAAGTGTTGTAAAACGTACCCATACGTGCTGCAACTCGACGGAATTCCTGCCGCAGCAGCTCCTGATGATCCAAAGGGTGGTTCAGCCGAGGTGGAAAGTCATACACAATTACCTATAAAAATAGCAAACACACCAGAAGGACAAAAAACACAAGAGTTATTACTGAGCATAACCATAATTGAGATACTACAAAATGTGTTAATGACATCATAGCCCCACCTTGAACCACCTTCCAACGGCAGTGGAGAGAAGTTTAGCAAAATCTGTAGACGACTTCTCAAGAGACCCTTGGGTTGTAAGGTTGTTGCTAGGAGCCATGACAATGACCAAGTCAGGATTGCGAGGCACAGCAGCATGTACCATCTCAGTCCTCAGTCCATCAGCGCAGGCCCCTGGTGTGGACATGAACCCAAAGGACATCCGTCCTTCAGGCAATGGCACAACCCCATCAGCAAACGGGCGCAGGTGAGAGTCACCAACGATAAGAACAAACTAGGATGAAAAAGGGAGAAGTACTAATTAAATACTGTATCAGCTGAAATATGTGTTGTGAGGGTAAAAAATAATGTCAGTTTCATGCCTTCTTGTCAGGAACCTCAGGAGGAATGACCAATTTGTGTTGCCGACCAGTCAACACAGATATTGGCCACTGGTTAACACGATGGCGATAACCAGTCCCGACAGTGCCTATTAAACAGATAACATTGACATGTATTATTGTAAAATGTAAACAGTAAACCTGATTTGTATGTGTTTTTCCAAGATACAAAGAAATAAGAAACTGTTTGCAATATAGTGCGTGAAGAAAAAATGATACATTTAAAAGAAAATGTTACACACCTGTAGGCACGTCATCACTGTGGCCTTGTGGACCAACAATCAGGAACTCGCGCTGAGCGCGGCGCCTGGTTGCGGCCTGTGATCGACGCCAACCCTTCACTTTTGGCATCTGAAAGTATAGATAATACATATAATACCTATTATATTTGTAAAACTTCATATCAAAATTTAAACATGTGTGTTATGTTATATAAGCACCAAAAAATACAGAGAGAATAACTAAACAGTGAGGCTAACCCATTTTGGTTGCACACTAGCTACTTTGTTAGCGACGCTGTGTAGACATCAAATCAGAACGCCTATGTTAGCCACAACAGTTTTCCTAGCATGCATGTTTAAGCAGAAATTCTCCTTCAACAACAGCGAAACACCACAATAATCCTAAAAACACAGATACAGATCGCAAAACCAGATAATAGCCCCTCTGCTATGCCAACGCAGACAGCAAAACATAAAATAATTGCACCGCAAAACCAGAAAATAGTCCGTCTGCTATGCCAACGCAGACAGCAAAACATAAAATAATTGCACCGCAAAACCAGAAAATAGCCCGTCTGCGAATCAAGAAAAATATTGCATTGCAATGTCGACACAGATTTCAAAACTTGAAAAGAGCCCGTCTGCGATGCAGACACAGAACGCGAATCAAGAGAATAGACTACCACCACCACCGTCAAATGCTAAATTATGATTTCCAAGAATTTAGTGAAGTCACAGAATAACGAAGTTACAACTAGCTTACTGTTTTCACAGCGCCGCTAACAGTGTTGCACACTAGCTACTTTGTTAGCGGCGCTGTGTAGCAACAAATCAGCACCCCTGTGTTAGCCACAACAGTTTTGATAGCATGCATGTTTAAGCAGAAATTCTCCTTCAACAACAGCGAAACACCACAACAATCCTAAAAACACAGATACAGATCGCAAAACCAGACAATAGCCCCTCTGCTATGCCAACGCAGACAGCAAAACAAGAAAGTAATTGCACCGCTAAACCAGAAAAGAGCCCGTCTGCGATGCAGACACAGAACGCGAATCAAGAAAATGAAATACCACCACCACCGTCAAATGCTAAATTATGATTTCCAAGAATTTAGTGAAGTCACAGAATGACGAAGTTACAACTAGCTTACTGTTTACAAAGCGCCGCTAACAGTGTTGCACACTAGCAACTTTGTTAGCGTCGCTGTTTAAACATCAAATCAGCACGCCTATGTTAGCCACAGCAGTTTGTTTAGCATGCATGTTTAAGCAGAAGTTCTCCCTCAACAACGGCAAAACACCACAATAAATCTAAAGACACAGATCGCAAAACCAGACAATAGCCCCTCTGCGATGCCGACGCAGACAGCGAAACAAGAAAATAATTGCACTGCAATGTCGATTCAGATTTCAAAAGCAGAAAAGAGCCCGTCTGCGATGCAGACACAGAACGCGAATCAAGAAAATAGACTACCACCACTACCGTCGAATGCTAAATTATGATTTCCAAGAATTTAGTGAAGTCACAGAATAACGAAGTTACAACTGGTTTAATGTTTACACAGCGCCGCTAACAGTGTTGCACACTAGCTACTTTGTTAGCGTCGCTGTGTAAACATCAAATCAGCACACCTAGTTAGCCACAACAGTTTGGTTAGCATGCATGTTTAAGCAGAAGTTCTCCCTCAACAACAGCAAAACACCACAATAAACCTAAAAACACAGACACAGATCGCAAAACCACACAATAGCCTCTCAGCGATGCCGACGCAGACAGCGAAACAAGAAAATATTGCATTGCAATGTCGACACAGATTTCAAAACCAGAAAAGAGCCCGTCTGCGATGCAGACACAGAACGCGAATCAAGAAAATAGACTACCACCACCCTCAAATGCTAAATTATGATTTCCAAGAATTTAGTGAAGTCACAGAATAACGAAGTTACAACTGGCTTAACACAGCGCCGCTAACAGTGTTGCACACTAGCTACTTTGTTAGCGTCGCTGTGTAAACATCAAATCAGCACACCTAGTTAGCCACAACAGTTTGGTTAGCATGCATGTTTAAGCAGAAGTTCTCCCTCAACAACAGCAAAACACCACAATAAACCTAAAAACACAGACACAGATCGCAAAACCAGACAATAGCCCCTCAGCGATGCCGACGCAGACAGCAAAACAAGAAAAATATTGCATTGCAATGTCGACACAGATTTCAAAACCAGAAAAGAGCCCGTCTGCGATGCAGACACAGAAAGCGAATCAAGAAAATAGACTACCACCGCCGTCAAATGCTAAATTATGATTTCCAAGAATTTAGTGAAGTCACAGAATAACGAAGTTACAACTAGCTTACTGTTTACACAGCGCCGCTAACAGTGTTGCACACTAGCTACTTTGTTAGCGTCGCTGTGTAAACATCACATCAGCACGCCTAGTTAGCCACAACAGTTTGGTTAGCATGCAAAATACGACAAATAAACCCAAAAACACAGACACGGACCGCAAAACCAGACAAGAGCCCCTCTGCGATGCCGACGCAGACAGCGAAACAAGACAATAATTGCACTGCAATGTGGACACAGACCGCAAAATCAGACAATAGCCCCTCTGCGATGCGGACAAAGAACGCGAAACAACACAATACACTTCCGCCACCACCACAAAATGCTACATTGTGATCTCCGAGAGTGCAGTGAAGTCACAGAATAACGAAGTTACAACTAGCTTGGTGTTTACACAGGGCCGCTAACAGAGTAGCACACTAGCTACTTTGTTAGCGGCCCTGTGTAAACAACTCAGCACGCCTATCTTAGCCACAACAGTTTTTTTAGCTGCATGTTTGAGCAAAACTTCTCCCTCAACAACAGCAAAACACAACAAATAAGCTGATAACACATGACTTACCGTACTGAAGTTGTAACAGACGAGATGAGCAGCCGTTCCGTGGATAGGTGGAATAAAAGACAGTCAAACTCAGCCGAGGTTGACCGTGAGAATTTGTGTGTTGTGTGTGTGTGTGTGTGTGTGTTTGTTAAATGTGAAAGATGTAGTGGAAGATGTGTATATGTAGATGTGTATCGGTGAAGCGTGTAAAAAATCTTCAAAAACAGATCTGCTCGTAAAACTCGCTCTCTGTCGAAGGTAGTCTGTTATCCTCAAAAGATCAGTCAGACGAAGTGAGCGACAAAAATACTGGAAAATAAAGAGGAGCTCGACCAATCGAAAAGCTGGATTTAATGACTTGCGACTGAGGTTACAGTCAGAGCCAATAATAACAGAACACCATTCGGCGGGCTCCACCCAGCCCTCCCTCTCCTCCATAGATACAGTTGCTAAGCGAGGAGACGCCTAGCACAAGCACATTGAACAAAATGGCGGCGGCTCTACTTTGCACATGAAAATGAGTGCTGTAGCTGATGTTTTCATTGATTAATGTTTGAGAAAAAGCTTAAATATGTAACAGAAGTTGTACCAACAAGCCCTGCAATATGCAGAGGAAGAATTACGCATATTATTCAGTTTTGTTCGAACAAAATAGGAGTTTTGCATGGTAGTGAGGGCGAATGTGAACAAAGCGCAGTGATTCAGTAGGATGTTGTGCGGTCCAGAATTTGAAGCCTTTTACATGTTTTAGTCCGATTACGGTACAATGTCAATACAGGTGTAAAGCCGGGCTGTTGCAGAGCTACTAAATACTTTATTGTAGCTCATTTCGTAGTATTGCTGTTATACCGACAACTGTTATCACGGACTAGTTCGCTCTTGGCGGAATTAGACCTTACTCTAAGTGGTTACACGGAGGATCACGTGAATAGGCACGTGAAAGGGCTCATGTGATCCTGTGTTATTGTCACAGAGTCAATCGGCGTTACCGACACTGATAAACCACATGAAATCTAATACTTACATTAAATTTCAGCGACCAATTTTCTTGTGAAATACTCAATGAGACCCAGGCTTTAAGATCTGAAGGTGGGTGTGTTTTTGTTTGTTTCGTATTAGTGTTTTAACCGGATATGGCGAAAACACTGGCTACGCTCCCAAGATGAAAGTAGTCCCATAAATCGAAATCAGTTCTGCAACCTCCAGTTATCATTTTCAATAATCAACTCTTGAATTGTTGATTAATATTGATTGTGTGACTTCGGTCTATATGTAGACGTTGAAAGGACGTATAATTGTTTACGTCTAAATCACGTCTAAAAAAAACCGAATCCTGACGTTGAAATGGAGTATAAATTTATGCGTGTAAATACTCTTTACATCTATACTATGCTCAGGCCCGGATTATACCTTCTGTAACCCCTAAACTAAGCAAACCTAATAGCCCCCCTATCCCACACGCGCAAAAAAATGGCAGTTTTTAGTAGTACTTTTGTCGAATTTACTGCAGTTATGGGTGGTTATGTGACGTTTTCCACTAGCCACCAGCTGTAGCCAAAATACTGGGTGAACTATGGAAACGAGACTCGCTACGTATTGGTCCACGTGACAGAAATGGCTTCACCCTTCTGCATATTCGACTGCGCGTGCTCATGTATCACTCACCGCACAAAGGAACTAGTTCGACACCGAAACACTGATTACTATTAATCGATAAGATGGCAAGAGTAGATATTTCTTTTTAGTTCTTACTGTCAATAGAGCTATGTTATGAATCACAGTCTATGTTGCCCAACTGAAATGCAACGACATTTAGTTTCTAGGCACTTTTTCCTCTGTGGCAATACCTGCCCTGAGGCTTCAGCCTCACTATGCCTCATGATTGATTGAAGCAAAACAATGCTGGATATCTTTGCACGGTATCATAACTAATGTAATCCGGACGTCAGTTATGCACATGACAATTGCTTATTGCATAAAAAGTTATCAAAAAATGAAATTGAGGGCGAAGTATAAATCACGTCTAGAAACAGCCCGAATCCCGACATTAAAGAAGCATACATTTAGGATAGACGTCTAATATCGGTCTTTTACTCAGTGGAAAAGTCGCTGCCATTTTCAACGCCGATTTACAGAGTTTCTACCTCAAAAGAGCCTACCGACAGGTTTATTTGTAACGCTGTAATAACCGAACATAGAAATACACAAAAAAAGAAAAAATTAAAGCTGTCAGAAAGTTTTGTAGTGGGCATCTGGTAATGACGTTGAAGTGTTAGCAAATATATATATATATTTATATATTTCTATGTATACAATTGCATTGTCACATGTTCATTAGGTAAGGGAGTGTGTTACATTGTGACGTGTTCATCAGCGCAGTGTGTGATTGGCTGGAGTGCCGTTACATTGTGACGTGTTCATCAGCGCAGTGTGTGATTGGTTGGGGTGCCTGCTTAACAGTTCAGTGTCTTTAAAACAGAACTGTAAAGCTACACCAATTTAGTAGCTGTAAAGCAGAACTGTGAAGCTGCACGTACGAGGAACAACAGTGGAAACTACAGTAAGTACAATTTATTTCCGTATTGTTTAAGTGTTATCTAAATGGATGATGTGCTATTGATGTAATGTTGCAAACATGTTTTTTTTTTTTTTTTGCAGATGGCATCACCTGTAAAACTGCCAGCTGGTGCTACTGAAAACTCCGACGTAAGGGAGATCAGACTCCGTTTTCAGGTTTTATCGGTAAGTAAATGGAAAGCACAAACATATATTATGTGGATTCTACTTCATAGTAACACGACTAAAGTAGTGAATTTAAATTATTTGGATTAGATTAGAGAATGAAGTTTAAAGTTTGTGTTTGGCAATTAAAAAGTTGTACGGGATCTGATTTGACTGTTATCATGTGTTGTGGTGTATTATCTAGTGACGCGAAGATAGTTTTATTGGTAAAGAATTTTTAAATATATATAGTGGTAGGTATTCCATTATTGAGGACATGATGAAGAACAATGTTTTTGTGTGAACACAGTAATACGAAAATGCTTTGTTATTACGTAGGTAGCAGCTGCATTGCTCAGTATACAGATGTTTGTGCATCAGAGCATAAATTCTGTAGATGTAGGAGTTACATTAAATGAATTGCATGTTAATTATGTGTGTATTATTGCACTGATGAAAGTAAATGTTACATTTGTGGTTAAATGTGTGTGCTGTTGTGGAGCATCTTGAAAACTTAAATAATATGCAACACGACTGTGTGAACTTCAGAAAACATTGGCTTCTTATCCAAGAAGCTTCTCTATTTCAGAATTGCTAGGGTGCATGTGTGTGATTTACTGAAAGGGCCCAGAAAACAACTGGGAGGTGTTGGGTCGTCAACGCTGGGTGTGTCCCCTTTTAATTTAATTGTTAACCTGAAAGAGTTAACAACTTGGAGAAAGCCCTCAATGACCACACCCAGGGTATTTTCAATGAAAACAAACAGGGTATTTCATTCCAGGTGGAGTCTGAATGTTATGTCCTATAGTGGTGTTTTAGGTTCAAATGACCATACTTTGTGTTTTTGATGATGTTGTTATGATTACTTATTCCTGTCTGTTTTTTGTTTCAGTATGCAATAATGGACGAAACCCTAGACAGACGGGCCATCTTCCATGAAAGTATGGCGTGCCATACTTTTGCACTCACGACAACAGCAAGAATGGCACGCCAACTTAAAGCAGCAGAACAACGGTCTGCTTGTCTTGAAAGAGCAATGACAACTCAAAAAGAGGAAATTGCACGCTTACAAGACACGAACCTCACTCTATCAAAGCAATTGGAGGAAGCCCAAGTGGGTCTTGACAGCATGTGTAAGTATTTATCAGTCATGTTTGTCTTTATATAGGTGAAAATTATAATGTGTTATTGAACACATTGAATAAATGTAATATGTAATTCATGTATTGCAGTGGTAATTGTTGTATTTTTATGTGTGTAATTTCTTTTTCACTGTTTTGACTCATATGATTTTTTTTGTGTATGTGTTGTGATGTACGTGGTCAGTCTATCAATAATTGATTAAGTGTTATTTTATATGTGTTTAGGTGAAGCAGTTGGTTTTTTTGCAGATGAAGACAAGGCTGGTGAGGGTGCCAGCAATGTCTCAGGATTGCAAAGTAAGTATGTGGCATTGTTTGTAATGACAAAGATGAAGAAGACAATAGAATTCAAAATGTGGGGACAACAATGAGGTGCTGTGTGTGTGTTCATGTTACACATGTGGGAATGTTGCATGTCCTGTTTTTATGTAAACTGAAAGTGATCATTTAAAACATTATTAACATTGATTTGAATCATTTTTAGGTATACCACCAGTGGAAGCAGCTGACAAAGACCTCACCTCAGCTGACAAAGCAATTGCTGGTGGCCTTGATGTAGTAGAGGAGGGGTGCACGTTAGATGAAAACTGTGACTCTGGAGAAGTGGGAGACATGTCTTTTTTTTTAGATCCATTGTAGTTAATTATTGATTATGTGTGATTCTATGTTTACTGTGTGTAGTCGTGTGGGTGCTTTTATGTTTATTATGTGTAAATTTTTTTAAATATCATAGTTATTGACATTATTAGAAGTTCAGTTTGTCGCTGTAGCCTATATTTCTTAATTATGTAAATAAAGGATTGTTCTGTAACCCTTAAGTACCCATTAAAATTTACAGACACTTGCTACACTCGTGGTCAAACATTCATATTTCTGTTTACTTTAAAGCATTATATCTTGTCAACAACTTCAAACCTATCCATACATATAAAGGTTATTTTAAAAAAACATATTTTTTAGGTCTTTTGTCGTGAGAACCCATGATTTTTGTAAGTAGAAAAACAAAAAATATGCAATAATTCCAAAAATGAGGTGCAAAGTGAAAGATTTTGGATAAACATATAAAAGCCCTGACTATGTCAACAACTGATACAAATATTGATTGTGTTGTATAATTATAAGTGCACGATCACAGTTTCCAATATAAACTTATACTGCTTACCCTCATGCCAAAAAAAAGACTTCTTATAATCTTGTAAAAGTGCGGTGAAAAACCTTATACATCCCAATTTTTTCTTTTGCTTTAAATCATTATATCATGACCTATCCATAGATGTAAAGTGTAATGAAAATATAGATATCAATTTTTTTTAGGTTTTTAGTCATTTTTATCTAGCAAACCCCTGATTTTTTAATTGGAATAACACAAAAAATGCAATAATTCCTAAAATGAACTTATTAACAACTTATCTCAAAAGTGAGGACCTCAACCTATATACCAGTTTTTAATTTGTGTTGATAGGTCAAATAAAACCAGAGTTATGATAAATTATGTCCGCGATACTTTTTTTCTGCTTATTTTGATCACGTTCGGCGCTCGATCGCGCTGTATGAGACAGGAAAACATAGCATGCAGACATTAGCGACAGGTCTTACAGGCGGAAAAGGCTTGCCAAAAGAAAAAAAAACACACCACAACATCTCTCCTATTGGTGGAAAACTTCACCACAACAACCAATCCAAAATTATATGGTGACTGATTGACAAGGGGCGGGCGCTTACGTTCTTCCTGCAACATGAGAAGGGAGGGAGGGACTCTCAGCAGGGATGCAGTCTGGGACACGTAGTTGCAAACCTAGCGACTTTGTTGTTAGATTCAATGACTTTTCAGACCCCCTAACGACTTTTTTTAGAAAGAAAGTGACTTTTATCGACTTCTTCTGGAGTTTAGAGACTCTGACATGAAGCAGGCTTTCCTTACTGAGGAGTTAGCAACGCTGCTAAGGGTGCAGAGCCACACATGCGCTCAGAGCTCTGCATGGGAGACTGAAGCTGACAGAGCTGCAGCAGTTAGCAGGTTTCACCCTCAGAGACCACCAGGGGTTCATGTTGAGGCATTTTCAGTTTTTTTTTTTTTTTTGCCATAGACACTGTCAGCACAATCTGCAGTTACACTAACAAAAATGCTGCAAAAAACAAAGAATTATGGAAAAATTACACATGGACTGACATAGAGGAGGATCTACACAAGTTTTTTACATCATGTTTTACATCATGCATCATTTACATCATGTTTTTTTGTAGTGGCATAAATAAAAAGTGACATTTGTGAGACTATACAGTGTTTTGTAAATAATTTTACAAAGAACGCCTGGGCCATTGCCTGCATTTTGATGTAAATAGAGGTAAATTACTATGTTCTTTGTTAAAAATTTGCATATGTTTTGAAGTTTACAATTTTTATTTGAAGTTTAAGTTTAAAAAACAGTTCATCACAGATATTTGTGGTTTGATTTCACATTAATTTCCATATTGTATAAACAACTGGAAAAACTTGAGCCCCTGCCCCTGTATAATCATGTGCATGTCTCTGTTCTACCTCCAAGGTGAATCTTCACTGCTCATGTTCTCCTCAGAAATAGTCACCTCACTCCCCTCAGGTTACTGTACACATGCACCAACTATCTGCTTCAGGTTTGAAATGGAGCTTCATGGTTGTCTTTTGGAGAAATGAACAGTCAAGTTGTGTTTGAAATTTGATTTTTTTCAGGGGCAAAAGGAAGCCTCTGCATTCTTGTCAAATATGTAAACAGCATGTTTTTGCAGGTGCTACAAAACAGACTCTGAGTGTGTGTGTGTGTGTGTGTGTGTGTGTGTGTGTGTGTGTGTGTGTGTGTGTGTGTGTGTGTGTGTCTGTGTGTGTATGTTGGCGTGTGTGTATATGTGTGTGTATCCTGCAGTACTCTGTACTCCTGCAGTGGCCAAAAAGACTTTTAGGAATGTGGATTTTTGGGTCATCTTTGGCGCCCCCTAGAACTGCAGTACTCTGTACTCCTGCAGTGGCCAAAATGACTTTTAAGAATGTGGATTTTTGGGTCATCTTTGGCGCCCCCTAGAACGTAAACCGTGGGGTGCAGCGTCATGATTTTTACAACTTTGAATGGGCATGGGGTGTAGATTGCCCTGAGCAAATTTGGTATCAGTGGGACGAAAGCCTTAGGAGGAGATAGCCACATTCCAATGTGTGCGAATCGGCAAAAAATGCAAAATAGCCCTTTAACCGTACATTATACAGATACGCGCTCTTTGACTTTTTCGTAGATCTAATTGAGATACACATGATTGTCAATTTCTGTGTCAATATGACAAAGCGTTCAGGCGTGACACTCAACAATGTGTATTTTCATGTAAGGGGACAAGAAAAAATGGACTTTTGTCTCCTACCATGGGGGGGCGCTCTTTTGGGGAGTAAAAATTCCTTCACAAATGTGTTGATGGCTGGACATTGCATCATCCTAGAAAACTTGGAGGCCAGTGAGGACAAAAATAAAAAGTTATAAAACATTTAAGAATGTGGATTTTTGGGTTATTTTTGGCGCCCCCTAGAACCTAAACCATGGGGTGCAGCATCATGATTTGAATAACTTTTAATGGCCATGGGGTGTAGATTGGCCTGAGCAAATGTGGTGCCGGTGGAACGAAAGCCTTCGGAGGAGTTAGCGAAATTCCAATGTGTGCGGATCGGCAAAAAATGCGAAATAACCCTTTAACCGTACATTTGACAGATACGCCCGCACTGACTTTTTTGTAGATGTTATTGAGATACATGTGTGTGTCAATTTTTGTGTCATTTTGACAAAGCGTACAGGCGTCAGGTGAATTTTTCACCTTAGGGGGCGCTATGGAGCCATTTTGCATTGTATTGTTTGGGCAACTTCAGAATATCAAATTTTTCACCAGGCCCGGTCGTCCTGCCAAATTTCATGAGTTTTCGCCAGTGGGAAGTGGGCCATTTTCCAGTTCAAAGGGGAGGAAAAAGAAAAAAGAAACAAAGAAAAACCACTTGGGGAATAATAGGGCTCTCGCAGCTGCTTAGCAGCTACGCTCGGGCCCTAAAGAAAGAAACAAAGAAAAACCACTTGGGGAATAATAGGGCTCTCGCAGCTGCTTAGCAGCTACGCTCGGGCCCTAAAGAAACAAAGAAAAACCACTTGGGGAATAATAGGGCTCTCGCAGCTGCTTAGCAGCTACGCTCGGGCCCTAATAAGAAGAAGAAGAAGAAAGAAGAATCCATCAGGAATAATAGGGCTCTCGCAGCTGCTTAGCAGCTACGCTCGGGCCCTAAAGAAGAAAGAAGAATCCATCAGGAATAATAGGGCTCTCGCAGCTGCTTAGCAGCTACGCTCGGGCCCTAAATAATTGTTACTGGTTTGTGAAGCTGGTGGTGAAAAAAACAGCAAAAAGGGGGTTTAAAGTAACATCTTAAAATAAAATGTGGTATAAGATTACTCGATTTTTATTGTTGATAGTTTTAAAGCATTTTATATCTTTGTCACTTTGATCAGATATAAAAAACTAATTAACAAAAATAGGAACTAGAAATTAAATGTTGAGGTTACAAAGTCAACTCTCACTGGAACAGTTGTTGGTGTGCCACTTTGTTTAAACACTAAGCTGAGATTTAATTTCAAACACTTCATACAGCAAAGTACACAGTAAAATTACAAACTGCTGCAGCGTATCTCTGTAACATTGCAGTCAATAGTACAAAATTGATTTGTCGGATAGTTTTACATGTGTTGCTGTGCTGTAACTGCATTTTTATGAGTTGGTTTTATATTTTTCATTGACTTTGTTTTTCCAGTGCTTGATATTTAAAAAACATTCAGGAAAGGAAAAAAATAAATAAAAATCATAATTTCAATCATAGAATGAAGGCATTTGAAGGTACAAATTCATGTACTCAAAATTACCCTAAACACCCTGTTTATCTAATTCATTGTTTGTTTGTCAGTCTAGCATTGGTCCAGACAGAAATATCTCTACAGCTGCTAAACAAACAATTTTGGTCCTCAGGCAATGGGCTTTAAATTTGTGCCCACCGGCAGTGTGGCACAAAGTGGTGCACACTGCACACTTGTTGAGGGGCCACCTCTGATCACCACTATCTGGTGTTGCTGAACTCATTCATCTTTTTAACTACTTGACGACTTTTGCATCACACCTTGTGCATGGTGCCTTTAAAGGTAAGGAGAGAAGCTGATGTGATTGTTGAAAGTTTGACTCGGCTGTGTTGATTCGGCCACTCCATGCTCTCTTCCCTCTGAGGGGGGAAGGGGGTGTAGTTGCGCAGGGCTGCACATCTCACCAGTTTAGCAAAGTGCACTTTGACACACACCATTGGCACAGGGGACCTGACTTGCACCACACCTTGGCCATGCGGCTAGAAGGGCACGTATTTAGAGCCCAATGAGTCTATGATGACTTAGATGCTCTGATTTTTCTTGTAGTTCCAGTATAAAGTCAGCTTCATTTTGTGAAGAAAAATCTCTTAATGAATATCGACGCAAAAGTGATAGATAAAGCAAGAACAACTGTGAGAGACTAAAGATATTTTGATAACCTCACCTATACATTGTTGCTGTCTTCAAAAAGTAGGGACAAAAATATTGTAAACTGAGGGTGGTGGGTGTGGTTAATACTTTCCTTTATATTAATCTATAGACATTTTTGGAATAAAAAAAAAAAAAGAAGGAAGACAGATTTTCATCCCATAACCAAGCAACATAACCTCATGAGCATGTAGTACGCTGACAGCAGTCACAAGGTTTTATAAAAGGTTAGGGTCAAGTTTGCTCAAGATCACTTTGGCATGCAGATATATGGACATGTCCTAGCATGGCTGAGGACTGTCTGGCATTATTTATTTGAGTGTCATTAAACATTAAAAAGAGATATACAACACAAAAGTGGCACATCAGACTCTTGCAGCACAAACTGGGTCATTGGTGCTCTGAGGTAACAGTTTCAGAGATGGATATTGACTTGCGGGCTGCACTTTGTGTCAAATTAGTTTGATTTAAGCCTCAGAGGAGACGGACCACAAACATGATAATAAAAGACTATAAAGCTCAAACAGCAGAAGTCTGCCTGGGGTCTGTATGTCTGATGATCTTATCATTTCATTTCACTTCCTTTCAGGCATAAAACAAGCAGCAGTTAGGGGAGACTAGGTTTGTTGGCTTGTTGTCACACTTTTTGCACTCTTATATATGACTTGGAATCAATAAATCATCTGTAAACAAAATGTGTACCACACAAAAGACCAAAGTCTCAGGTATATATTTCGTATTCATGTCATTTTCATATCATGTGTCAGTGCAGTTATAAGCAATCAAACAGAGAGTGTGAACGTGTGACATGTTGCCCCACCATCGGGTAAGTTGTCTCACTATATGGGGTAAGATGTCACAGTGGATTTTGCAGCTTATAAAAGAAGGACAAATTTATTGTTGTTCTCATTTTTGTTACATTAAAGTGAACATCAAAGTCCGTCAAAGAAAATCTTTATCATTGAGCTAGAAAAAGTTATTGAACAAACGTTAACATAAAACTCTATGTAACATGCTCTGGAGTTTGGAGAGCTGTCTGACTCTGTATTTTGGCTGGGGCGAATGTTTTGCAGTACTGAGCCAAGGTATGGTAGTTGACATCAATGACTTGGTTGAATTAACATGATTTGATAAAATTTCATTGAATTCACACTGAATGTGTTGTTTTTAATTGATCCGATTTACTGTTTGTTGAACTGAATTATTGTATAAGCTTCACACAACCCCCATCTCAAAGACGGAGGTAGGAGTCAACTTGAAATCAAGGACAGACACACGTCTGTGCTGCAGCACAGCCTCCGTATCAAAAGAGGAAGTAGGAGTTTACTTCATTTGTAAATCCTCTCAGGGACTTTCTGTGCTGTGTCTAATTATCCCATAGAGTTTCAGGGGTGGCTGGACAGTGTTTGAAGAAAACAAATCTCTGGGGATTAATTTCTCTCATGGTTTCCTCATTAAGGTATTAAGAAAATGTAATAAACTCTACCAGAGGATGCTCCAAGCAGTTCCAGCAGCACATAAAGTAAGTGTTTCATCTGGATTTAATACAAAGGGATAAACACATCTACCCAGTACTGTAAGGCTCAGGGATCAATACAAGCTGTTTCTTTGTTTGGACTCTTGTTTGTTGTTTGATTGCCTTCTAGCCATTCTGAGAAGTATAGAAACAGAAAGAGCAGAGAGATATGGGGTTAGAAAGAGAAGCAGAGAGAGACAAAGGAAGTGCATGCATCATCTTATGCACCATCATCTCCAAAAGGTCCTATCCTTTGAAGAGTTTGTGCGTAAAGAGATGTGATCAGCACAAGCACAGCAGGGTTTGTGGTGCTAGAGTGTTTTTGGTTTTAAATCCACGGGAGAGTTTGTAAGACTATGACTGTTCTTTAAAGCTGAAGCACAGAGGCAATTACAGTTCTTCTGGGCTACTTCGAACAGGGAAAGAGACTTCAGCTTTCCCAGCAGCACAGAAATTAGACCACCAATAAACTGACAAAAAACTCACATGATTAGTACTCAGTGATGAGCTGTGTCTTTAAAAGTTTTCTGTTGGTTTGTTGGATCAAACACTAGTCCCAGTACCAGACAATCGTAATTGTCTGCCATGTGGTTGTATTACATCCCAGTGATTGTTATTATCAACATTCTCTTTGTGTAATCATGCGCAAGTTGACGTTGGGGATAACAGCAGAAATAACGATGCATTAATGAGCCCAATCCAAACTGATTTAGCACCGAGAACAGTTCCTGAGTATTTGCATTTGTATCAAAGAGCTACTTTTCTTTCCTTCAATGGGATAAGACATTTCCTGTTGCCTTACATCTGACAGAAAAATGCTAGAGATCATATGAAATATATAGTATATATTAGCATAAACCAGACAGAAATAGAAGTGGATGAAGAAACACGTGAATCATTTAACTGAACTGAACAAATCATTATTTTCCCTGCATGTGGCATGGCATCCCTGGGTAATCATTATCCTTTATTTGTAAGAAAATAATAGGTCATTCTTGAATTCCAGCAATACTTTCAGTATTTTTATAACCATAAGCATTACTCTCCCAATGTGAGAACCAATCAGAAATGTGAAATGCTAAAAGAAAGTATAAAGCAGCCTGTTGCAACATAGATCTGGACATTACTCCCACCTCTGAGAAAGCAAATAGTCAATCACAGCTTAGGATTTTGTTTTTAACCCTACAACACTGTCACTGGGTGATTTTCACCGACCAAACATGTTTATGTGATTTTCATTGTGTTGCGTTTGAATTATGGGTACTATGAGTATTATGGGTCCCTGGGTAGCTTCAGCATTGCCTCTGACATCTTTGAAGGCATATTTATTTCCCTGATCCAAAACCTGCATTTTCCTACAGGCACGTGTTCGGGTGATTTTCACCCAGCAATAGTGATAGAGGGTAAGTAGGTTTGGGTGGATTTGATAGCTGCATAAATGTAGGGAATAAGTTCAGTAAGAGTGGTCCTGGAATTTGCATATATCTTTATTTAGTGCAGTGATTATGAATAACTATCACAAAGTAGTGATTTTCAAGGAATATATATGGGGCTCTATTTTCATGCCTCACCAGTGGCGCATGCGTGACTTAAGTCAGGTCCCCCTCACCGACAAGGTGTTCTCAAGCACAATTTGGTATTTTGGTGAGTGGCGCAGCCCGGCGTTAGTACCCCCCCTCCCTAACTCAGCTCCTCCCAGCGGCGTAAGTTGTAGAGAGGGAGAAGAGAGGGCGTGGAGTGGGTTTAACACAGCCGAGACCTGTTCTCACCAGTCACATAAGCTCCTCTCCTCACCTTTCTGCCCAGAAAGGACATTTCTAACCTGTTTACTAGCAGAGTCAACGGCGAAAGAAAATGACAAGGAGCTGTTGTGCTGTAAACTGCACAAATCGGCAAAACAAACAATCGGCAAACATTACGACCCTGCTCCTGATATCAGAAACATCTAAAACAACGTCACAACCAGGTAAATTGGGTGAAATATTTCAGCAAGTGTTTTTCTGATTTTGATGCAATGTGTGGTGAGACGCCTCCTCCTCTTGTTTTATTTTGGCTGGACTTCCTGTGTTTCTTTGTTTGCCTGGTCTGGCTTGACTCTTTTCCAGCACTCCCTTCCCTCCCCCAGTCGCTGAGGCTGAGTGAGACTACACACCTGCTCTACATCTGCAATCAAGGCACTTTAAGAAGCCAGCAGCCCTCAGTCTCAGCGCCTGAGTATTGTCTTCACTCCCAAGTGGTACAGACGCGTCTCCTTGCCTTCCTCAGATAATTACTTGCGACTTTTTACTCCCCGTGATCCCTTGTATGTCTTCTCACCTCCTTCTCCTCTGTTTTCTCTGCAGTGTCTCCAGCCCACACAGCAGCCAGCCAGCAAACTGGACCTCTGTGTCTGCTGCTGGGTCCACAAAATACACTGCACGCCACACAATGAAAGACAAAGCGATTTTTCAATCAAATTACTTTTTATTGCAATTGTATCAGGGACAACTTGCAAACAATACAACATCTTCATTGACATCTACTTACTCCAAAGCAGGCTTTTGCCCCATGGTTGCACAAGGTTGTATTGTTTGTACACAAGAAACCCACCTATTGCCAGTTATTAACCGTTATTAAACAGGTGGCATTTCTAACAGTGTTCCTGAGGTTGTGTCTTTGCATACAGCAGAAGTGTGTTTCTTCTGTCTAGCTTTGCTCAGCTTAGCGCAGACGCTTGTAGCATAAGATTCGAATGGACAGGAAATCAATTTTACACTTGAGTTCTGGCTTTAAAAGCAGATGAAAATATGTCAATGCTCACAGAGATTTATGACACAGGAGACATCAGTTTGTCCTACGATGAACCCTTCTACAATGCTTCAGAAACAAAGCGACTATGGCTCAGGATGGGATATAGAAGAGCAGCAAAGCAGCTGCACAGTACAGATCAAAACTTTGCCCACCATAACCACATAGTGTTTTTACCACACTCACCAGTCTGAACTTAAATCTTTACCAAAAAAAACTATGAGTGGATTAATTCTCCCCAAGGCATTATTGTATGAGGGCCTGCTGTAAAGTTTATAGTTCCTGTATTGTATAGGAGCCGGTGACTTGGTGTGTTTGCCCCCTGTGGATCTAATTAGGATTCTGATAGTGAGTCAGCTTTAGATTGTTAATCAAATTGCTCTTAAAGTGAATACATGATGCAGAGATATCAGGGCAGTCCCTGATCCATGAATTGGTCTCAGCTGTGAGCCTGGCCTGATGGTGCGGTCCAGTTGTACTCGGAATTCAGGATTTCCAAGCTCTGAGTCGGAACTTAAAACTGGAACGCCATTGTTTACAACTTTTCTCTTTCCACGCTCCTCCCGGCCAGAAAATACACTCTACATGTATGTTGTTTTTTTTCCCCACAGTAATAGAAACACTTGTCCTGTCTTTATGTGTTCATCTAAGCAGAGTGACTTACAGAATTTAAACACTGTTGTAGTTTTGTAAATTGATATCCAAATTGAAGCAGCAACTGGGGAGTAATATTTGTGTGTGAAAAAAGGCCAAAAAGAAAAAAAGAAGAGGTTAAAGCATAAATGACCCAATAATCATGAAGATTGGTTCTCTCTCTTTGTTGCAATATCCTCCTTTTATCTACCTCGGTTGTTAAAATGTACCCAAATAGATTTACCATAGTAAAATATTAGACAATAATGAGCACAGACAGTATTTATCCAAATGATCATTTGCATACTTTTGTTTCCAGCTAATTGTCGTTAAAGCTTTAAAGAAATTTTAATCTGACAATCTTCTGAAAATGCCCATTTTCTCTGTGTCTCTATAACTACCAGAATCAAAGAGATTTCCCATAAGGTGTGAAACACAGAGGAGAAACAAAGAGCTGATTACAGCCATGTTATCTTCACACAATAACAAAAAAACAACAGTGCACTGCAGAGATGATAATCAAAGCGATCTGTAATGAGCTCTTTCCTGTCATGCTTTTGTTTTCTTTTTATTATAAGTGTACACTGTGAACACACACACCACCACTAACAACAACAACAACAAAATCTATGTTCCATCTATACAAGTTGTTGTACATGTTAACTCAAATTAGGACTCCCTCAGTTGCACAAGTATCAAGAACAGGATCTGGGGATAAAAGGTTTAGGTATTAGTACAAAAAAGTATTGGATTTATTTATTAATGTATTTTTGTTTCTGCAAAAAGCTGAACCAAGTATCTGATGAATGACAGCCTTTCATAAATTCTCCTTAATATGTGAAATGTGAATCTCCTTAAATGCAAAAGCAATACTTAGAGGCTTTTACCTTGCAAGATAATTACTGAACAAACTTGTCTGCCAGAGTTTTCACAGTCTGGTTCTGACACTGCTTTGGCTTGTTTATTTCTCTTTTCTCAACCCGTCTCCTCTGATCCCTCCAGCTCTGAAAGCCTCATCTATTTTCTTTCACAGTCACCTTGCTGGATGCACTGATCTCCTCTAAAGTGCAAAATGATGGGCCGTCCAAGAGCACAAATCCTGTTTGATGCTGCCGCGCAGAGCATCAGTTGGTGCTTATGTCATTTGTAGAAGCAAAGGGGTTGGTATTTATGTGTGTTTATCCATCTGCAACAAGGGAAAATGATGGCAGGGCTGCTCTTAAGCTCGCAAGGGAAAAGGCACTCAGCCCTTTAGTTTTCGTGACAGCAGTAACTTAGCAGCTACAAGAATAAACAGTTACAGCTATCTGCATGCTGGTGATGTGAGCGCTCAAACATAAAGAAATTACGAACTAGATAAACAACTTTCAAAATTTGTGAGTGTGTAAAGGTATGTCCTTATGTGTGGTCACATAAGGTCAACAACACACACACATATTTCATAGCACATTTTAGTAAGACCGTGTGAATGGTGTCTAGACTCTGTCCAGGGCAATCCATGCCCAAAATGATAAATGTGAATCATACCTGGAAATGGGTACTCATTGTGTTGGAGATCCTAGGAGCGCTGTCATTGCAAGTCCAGCGCTGTACTACACTCTAGAAAGTCTTGGGTTATTTCTTCAACCCAATTCCTGGGTTATATGTGTTGAGTTACATTTCTGGGTTATTTTTCAGATCCATACCCATTTCTTGGGTCATATGGATTCTATTGTAAACCAATTTGAGTTTTTTTTGAATGAGTTAATAATTATAGGATATTTTTCTGAGAGTAACCCAAAAATTGGGTCAGAACGCTGTGTTCAATTGACTCTATGTGGTTTCTAGGCCAAATGGCAATAAAAGTGACCCAGAGCAGTGGATTAAACAGAGTCGCGACAACTTCAGATCTCGTCGCCGAAGCAGTCACGTGGTTCATGAACCCCTCAAAAGTTCCACGCACAGCCTGCACTGTCTCAGCTCTTCAACGGGACAGACTGCAGTGAGCGCACATTTAAGAGGTAAATATTAACTGTATAATATTAAATTAACTGTAAAAAGTCAACATCTGCACCTATTATTGGATTACTGTGTACACGTCAAAATCAATTATGCGTATTTAGTGGCTGGATGGCAAATAAAAGTGAAATAAGACAAGTTTGATAACAGGTGTTACTTTTTAATGAGAGAAAATAATACAATAAAGTGGTAAGTAACAGGTGTTACAAGCTGTTTAAACAATTGTGCAATGTTTTGGTCTTGCAGCATGCCCTGCATATCATAGTATGATCTGATTTTAAAAAACGGCTTTACTTGGCAAGGCTGTAATTAAAAAACAAAAATTAAAAACTTCTCTTTAGAAAATGAAAAAGGTAAACTATAATAATAATAATAATAATAATAATAATAATAATAATAATAATATTGTATTGTTAATAATGTAAATAAAGAATCTAAGGAAATAAAGCAAAGCGTTTGCCGCTGTTTTAGGTTACGTAAAATTCCAATATCTTTGTTGGTGGTGATGTTTTGAGGGGGTTCATAGCTATCCTATCAGGCATATCAAGGTGTGATGACTGACTTATGAAGTGATTTTTGCTATCTTCCCTCCACAGTCACACCCTGCCTCCTACTATTAAGGTAGAGCAGTAATGATGTTTTGGATCGATAACCACTGCAATAAACCTATTTTTCCCTCTTTACCCACAACCAGGATGATCTGATCCTGGTAGAAAAGATTGTGGAAAAAAGCACAAGAAATAATTCATCAATGTCTTTTCTATTTGTGAAAAGGGAACGCCCCATGGCTTCATCTACAAGATAAACTTTAATTTCTCCCCTCTCTTATTCTGGGCGATGCAAAACAAGGGAACACCTAAAGGCATTCTGACATATACACTCCCTTCCGAGCAAAGTAATAGAAAAACATTAGCTAAGTAGTGGAGTAAAGACAGCCAGCAGTGTCTTTGGTCCCCCTCTCCCCTCTCTGCTGGGGAGATGTAGGGCTCTATTTTGGTGCCTCGCCGGAGACGTGCCGCAAGCGCAGCGTCAGTCAGATCCGCCGCGCTGACAAGGCGTTCCCAAGCACATTTTGGTATTTTGGTGAGCCGCGCAGCCCAGCGTAAGTATCCCCCCTCCCTAACTCAGCTCCTCCCAGCACCATAAGTCGTAGACGGGGCGTGTAGTTGGTTTAACACAGCCGAGACCTGTTTTCACCAATCACATAGGCTCCTCTCCTTGCCTTTAAATCCGCCACAGGCGATGCGTATTACTATTTTCATGGAGTAGTCAAAGAGATCAAGAGATGTCTTAAGACAGTAATGCCACAAGATGGCGACAGAGGGCAGCTCCTCAACAAGTGTCCTCCACACTCTCTCATATGAGCACAGATGGATTTAGTGCGCGTAATGTTGGACCCACTGGTAAGACAAACACCCGTTTCCACAAATAAAGACACTCACATAAAGTTGCTCATATTCAAACCTCACGTGACAAAGGTGGGTTGAGCGCACAGATCACAACATAAACTCCAAAAATGGCATTAAAATCGGAACCATCTGTGCGTAAATGACCCATCGCGCTCCGTGGCCTGGCTCTTTCTTTCATAGATGTTGGCATATAAATAAATTTGGCTCACAAAACTGAATATTATAATATCCGTATGTCGGCTTAAAGTAGATAACGCATCTGAGCACTGAAACAAATCATCTGTTCAGCTGCAGCAGCAGCAAGACGGACAGAGGACACGGAGACGTGTCCAGGTCGAGCTGTGCGAGAAATAAGAGGAAGAGGAAGAAAGAAAAGGAGGGAGACACATTACATATCTTGTTAACTTCATCATGTGTGTATATTTACTAGATATTTAATTTAATTTGATGCGGTTTCAGCTGTGTTGATTCGGTCAGGTTGTGTGTCCAAACGCGTGCCAAACGCGCTCATCAGATCAGATATAGATCAGAATATATCGATATAGATCTAAATGTATGTGCTGACTCAGATTAATAGTTGATGATGATTATTTATTGCACTGAAATGTGCCTGACACTGTGGAAACCTGCCGGTGAGGCATCAGTGACGTATGTCGATACGCCGCCGGTCTACCAAAATACTACTAGACCAGCTGCGTTCCGCCTTGCGCTGAAAGCTGACCAGGTTTGAATCGGCGAGCTTTCAGCGCACTTTACACGCCGTTGGCGAGCACGAAAATGTCACTGCGCCAGCTGATTCTGTCGAAACCTCCCCCTGCCACGCCACCACGCCCAGCTTGGCGGATCTCGGCTCGCCTCCGTGCGGCTCATGCCACGAAAATACCAAACTGGCCTTACGCTGGGCTCCGCCAGACGAAAATACAACTGCGCGGGGCTCGCCGCCCTCCGCCGCCTCACCGGCGCGCACGAAAATAGAGCCCGTAATCTGCGCTGTGCTCACAGGGCCTCCAGCATCATCAAAGCCCTCTATCACCGAACCCAAAAACTGTTTCCCCACCTGCCGTCACGGAAAAGGCATAAGAGCATTCCTGCAAAATCCAGCAGAATGCTAAACTGTTTTTTTTACCCACAGGCGACTAGGATCAAAGTGGACAAAGCTTGCACAAGGGACTTTAACACACTGAAACACTAAACCTCTTACAGAGGATACTGAAATAACTGTGATAAATGCATAGTATCTCAGATTTTTTGTTACCTGTTTTTTCAAAGGGGAAGTATTTCTAGGTTAAGATTCTTTATTGACTGTAATTCTCTATATAATGACCAGAATCACACGCTTTAGGAGTGAATAAACACCAGCTTACACCATCCATAAATTAACTACAATTATGACAACATCAGTTTTGTAGAGAATTACATCTCAGTTCTTCTGGGAAATTTTGAAAGGGCCATGGGAAAGTAATTGCTTTGGCCCTGTTTTTTATTTATTTATATATTTATTGTATCCATAAATTCCTCTGAAAATTAATGTTTGTCGTTGGTGTGCTCTATCTATATAATATCACAATGCTACCAGTATTAATTATTTGAAATATCTGAAGAAACCCATCATATACGCTCCACAGCAGTAGCCCCCCTGTGGCCCTTTCAAAATTTCCCAGAGGGAATTTTCTTCTTAATTTTTTCTCATACTGTGAAATTATTTATTCACTTTTTTACTGGTTTCAGAAATGGTTGTATATCCAACTAATAAAGACATGAGTAATGTGAATTGGTTAGTGTTTTTGCATGTTGGTTTCCCTTTTCAGTTAAAGGCAGAATGCACGACATTTTCCATTCTTGCTCAGACGTTCAACTGTAACTGTCTCAGCCTACACTTGGTCAAAGACGCAGATTCAGATTGACACTCTTTGCATAGTATTGTTTTTTGATCACTGTCGGATTTTTTAAATCCAAGAATCTCCAGACAATACTGATGTTGCGACTTCCGCCCTTTTTTGGGACGAGTTCCTCCTCCTCTTCCTCAAGTTGGGTGGGTTGGGCTGCCTCTGTTTGCTCGGTACTGCCAATAATCTCCGTGTCCACCATGACCACCACCAGTGAAGCTGTTTCTTCTTCGTTGAAACTATGCCAAGCAGTCTGCTGGACACAAAGGTGATTATAGGGAGCACATCCAAACCTGACCAGTCAAACGGAGCGAACAAACTCTGCATGACACGCTGGTGAATATACAAAAACGCAAAAGAAAAAAAGGTACAGCTAAATTACTTCTGGTTGACACTTCTATACCATCACACGGTATATAAACCGTCATACCGCCCAACACTAACTCCAATACTAACTCACACTCTGAGTGGAGTAAAACGACTTCACTTTGAATGACTGACACAAAGTAAAAGCCAAAGGAATAATCCAATAGAGAAGAGATTTTCCTCACCTATGAACTACTGCCTTTTTTGATATAGATACTGCTGTGCTTCCTGAAAGCAAATATCAAATTGCAAGCTATTTATGCAAATCGAAGTTTAAGTCTGAATGTATTATTCACAGCAGTATCCAATTATTGTGGAGGTTGGACTATTCTGCCATTTGCTTTCACCTCTATGGATGTCTGTGCCAGTTTAGCCACAGCTCCCTGGAGGTAGAAAATAATCAGAAATAATGAGAAATTACAGAAAAGAGTAAGGAGATGTGGGGAGAAAAGAAGCTTATAGGAAGAAGAAGGGTAAGAAACAGTGATTTCTTTCTTAAATGTTACTTTGATAGAAAGCTGTCAGCGGATGTCACTTCTTCAAATAGGATCAATGGGCCATGTTAGCTTTATTGCTGAACACCTCAGGCTAAACATTAGATCTCAACACTTCTCAGTTACCGATGGTGACACATTGCCTTTTTGCAAGAGCTTAAACTGCAGACAGAATATCAAAGAACGATTAACAGTTAAAACCTTTGAATTAATCACGCCTAAGCAGAATGAGGTTTTCAAGCTTTGAATCAACATGTTATTGAATTAAGCTGTTTGGTTTAGTGTCCTGCCTTGGTTTAAAAAAAAAAAAAGATTTTAAAAAGTGCTTTGTTTCAAATGATAGCAAACTATGTATTAGTAATGGAAACTCAAGCGGCTTTGTGTGACCTAGATCATCTGGTCCAAAAATGAGGGCTGAATCTCCCTGGGTCTAAACAGCTCTCCACAGCACTGTATTTGGTATGTTTATTCAGCTAAAACACAAAAGAGGAGAAAAGGGAAAACAGTTATCAAACAAGAGCTGGCAAAATGCTTGGTATCATAGCAGACCTGTTGTCCGGTCTTAATCAGAGTATGGCAATAATTCGGTTTTCTCAAGTGTCATGTAAACGTACTGACTGTCCATGCAGTGCTTTGAGGGCCATAAAGAAGTTACCAGGAATTTGTCAGTGGATTGCTTGTTTTACTAAAAATCAGGAAAGATAGTGGCTGCATTCATGGATGCTGTCTTTGTAGCATAAAGACAGTTTCTTCACATCGCAGCAGTGAAGGTCAGAGATAATCATGCAGTTTACAATGGTGTGAAAGTAAAACTCTGGGTGATGCAGAGACTTGTATGGATGTAGGTGTTTCAGGCTGCCATGCATGGATTGTAAAGCTGTATTTTGCCACAAATGCTCTCCGAATCTAAAGCCATAACTTTAGGTTTGCTCCCATGCAAAATATTTTGCAAACATTTTATTTAATGTATCATTTTGTTAAGCTCCAGGTGGAGTAATCTGCCTCCAACAAAAGGGTGCCAAATTTTGATTATGTATTGTATATGCAAGCCGACACTGTTTAGCACCAGTCGCATCTACCCTACATACTAAACACTAAGCAGATGCTTCTGACACAATTTAAACAGTCTCTCAATGACTTCCGCTCAGTCTATTTATGACATGCCATGTCTGCTGATGGGGGTAGCATTGGTGCCATCTCTCTTTCTCTCTGCCTGTCTCATTTTCAGCCTCCTCTCTTACTGTTTAATATCATGCCTGTCTGACTTGAGCGATTCTCGAAGTCTGTTTACTCCGCTAAAATGTAGTCAAGTTAACACAACCACATCCACCACTAACAGCATGTAATTGCTGTCTGAAGAAGGTTTATTTTGAGTTTGTCTTGCAGCATCTTCGTTTTGAGCTCCTTACAGTCATATTTACATCACCTGAGTGAAACTTTGAGTGTGTTCTGGACTAAATTAAGAAATCTGAAGGATCTGTGTGTAGATGTCTGATTTTAACAATGGCTCATCGAGGTAAAATCAGATGAAAGTGTTAAATTATTCTATATCCCAAACCTGTGATAAAAGTATACATTGGGCTATCTGAATCATTATTAAAGCAATCAGGCCACCTTATATGAACCCTTAGGCTCATAAACCTTAAAAACCATAAACCATATAAACCATCAGCAGATCTCATAAAAACTTCAAAACATTTTTGATATTTTATGGTCATATTTGTGAATGTCCTCTCCTGCCGGGATGTGCTGCACACCCCCTGCTGCATATTTCAGACATGCCAGCTGAACTAAAAACAGCTAAACTAAGCAATGAGATGATGGAAGCAACACCAACTGGGCATTGTTGGCCTAAAATAATACCCAGCCGTGAGTCCCACATGCTGACAGGATGAATAATAGATGCTGTGGACGGAGTTTGGTTTAAATAAGGCAGTGGTCCACTTTATCTGCATAGCCTAAACAGTTGTGGAGGTAGTAATTTGCAAGAGCTCCTGCATTTTTCCACATGGTTTCTCCACAGTGTTCCCAGAGGAGGCTGTTAGGGGCAAAAGGATCCTGACTGGATGTTCAGGTTACATATTTGTTTATCTGAAGCACAACAGAACACATGCAGAAAGCTGGGCCATATACCTAGAGCCTCAACAGAGATGCTGATAAGATCAGAGGGGAATCATGCTCTAGCTTTTGACAACCAGAGACTCACAAAGAACAAAACCTCCGACCACAAACAAAGCTGTCATGGTGAAACTGTTTATTTCTGTCTCAAGGGTACAGGAGACACAAGAGAAAATACCAAGCACACCTGACTTGATGAGCCACTTCTTCGCCACTCCACCACCCACAAGGGCATCTCAGACATCTACACCTGTAGTTCAGTTGAGTACCTTTATCCGAGACACTGTGGATACAACAAAATTGGATCAGAGTCCATTGAGGACAACTTTTCAAAAGTTTGAGGATAAAATCAGAGGAAAAAAATCTTTGGTCAAAAATGACAAAAAGGATTCCGAAGAAGGAAACAACCCCTTTTGGATTTCTTGTACCCAACTTTTGGCCTTATTCAACTGTGAGTGTACGCTATTTGGTGTTTCCAGTGAATTAACTCCAAGTCACTGTTATCTTCTTTATTTTGAGGGATTATTATAAGCCATGATTCATTTAATAATGTGTGCAGCTTAGTGAGATTCAGAAACATTTATCTCATCAGTGCTTTTATACATCACCGTAGCAGCAGTCGGTGAACACTCCTGTGTGCACTTCATCTGAATTCACAGCAAACCAATTTAAATAGATCCACTTCTATCTCTAAAACGTCTGTCATTTTGTTTCATCCTACATAACCCCCTTTGTGTCTCTTCCACTCAGTCATACATCATGCATACTTAATCTAAGCCTGTTTTCCCTTTTTTTTTCCATTCCTCACACATTGGTATGGATAGACAGCTGCAGACTGCAGACATCAGAGCACTGGGATGAGACCAGTGTTTCCCGATGTGAAATATAGAATTATTGCACCAGAGACTCAAAATTATCGTATTTTTTGAAAAATTATCGAACACCGTCATAATCAAAATGACAATCTTACAGTTGCATGATAGTCACATATAGTCACTCTGTTTCCTAAAGGCACTCACAATTTTGTGGCTACAGTTTTGTGGTCATTTACCGCCCCACCCCTCAACTGACTTCCTAACTGAGCATGATTGACAGCCGATCGTGCTTGTCACTACCTGATCTGTCATGGAAACCTGATTTGTACTGCGCATGTGCAAAACGTGTATGTCACTTCCTCTACTAACCATCTTTGCAGCAGCTTAACACTTCTTTGCCCCTCATGATTTGCGACAGCTTCGGCATCAGCGAGCTCGCTTCAGTCAGGATGAATGCTTCAGTTTATCACCAGCCGCACTCTTTTCTCCTGGATGGAGTCCTCCCCCCGGCTAAAGCGGAGCAAAGGAAAGTCACGAGAATGGCGTTCAGTTTCATGATTAAAGATTCCTACTACTAGCTTAATCGTAAAATTGCAACATAGTTATAAAAAGCTTGAATGAATGTGAATGACTGTGAAACAGCAACAATTTCATTGTTGAAATTGAAATTGAAATTGACCAGATGGCAGTGCTCTCTGTGGCCCAAAATGTCTCACTGTGCTGGGCAGGAGCTCTGGCGAATGTCTCGGCATTAGCCCTGGAGCTTCCTGCTACCTAGCCTGTCACATTGCCAGCTGGTTTCTGAAATCGATCAGTAGTTTAAATAAAGTTTTTATTTGCACTTGCGCAGTACGGATCCGGTAGGTAGCAATAATAACGACTAACTGCATTGAAATTTAGAAGAGAGAAAGTGACGTACGTTTCGCACACACGCAGTACAAATCGGGTTTCCGGGACGGATCAGGTAGCGACAATGCTCGTTTGGAGACAAACGTCACTCAAACTATGATTGGATGGTAACATCACATGGTAAAAAGATCCCTTAAGGGTTCGCAAATAAAGAACTGAAAAATAAAGTGTCTGGTAGACTGATTGTCCCATTGCACCACACGTTTAAGAAACTGTTAAATTAACATACTTTTAGCCTTTTTTCTGGGGTATTGCCCTTTGTACATCGTACAGAGGGCAAAATTATTCGTGCAAATACGATAATTATTTTATTGACAACCCTGGGTGAGACTGACCCAATCTTAATGAAGTGATTAATAAACTTTTTTCATTTCTTTGTTTAAGTTTATGAAAAGGCTGTCATATTTAGAGGTCAGAGCTGGTGGGTATTCAGCAGCTGCAGGAAGCACCTTAATTCAGAAAACACTGTGATGGGTAAAATCATCAACTTTCAAAGCCTTCCATCCTGACTGTTTGGGGTTTGATGAAGATGGAATTTAACTCAAGAAATAAAGAAATGTTGTGTTTTTAAGTCATGTTGAATATTGCTCAAGGTCTCAGGAGAATTATGCTCTGGATCTTAGTCCTGCCACGTTCTGACTTTTGCCTTTATTTGACAGTTCAGCAGGAGATCAAGAGGAAATGTTACAGGGAGCAATCGAGGAACGACACACTCCAAAGCACAACAAGTGCATCAAAGACTGTGACCCATGTGTGTGAGAAGAGCCTGATCTTACCAACCCAGACCAACCAGTGCCTCAGCTTTAAAGAAGAAAATGGACTAGTGAGCGAGAAATGTATCTTTTCCAGGGCAGCTACCCATGGTGATGTTAACAACTTTACAGGTGAATGTGAAGTGCAAGACTTGATTCCAGCTAATAATAGCAGTGACGGCAGCAGCTGGATTACCACAAAGCTTTGAGAGCACATTGGCACACTAATAATCATGCAAACCACTCATATACACAGCACAAGGTGTTCGCCTGAGGTGGAAACTTTTATCGTTTGAATCGGTGAGCATAATTTAGACTGTGGTCTTAGTAATTGTAGTTGAAAGACTTTGCCTTTGTGTGATACAATAGCAGGTTTAATACACAGTTTTCCCTCACACATGAACATCCTGCTGTTTTGAACTTTTAAAACCAACCATATTGAGTACAGAAATAGGTTTTGTCATCAATAAGTGTTTCTAATGTACTGATAATTTTGATGGATTGAGTGGCCCTGCTCTATTTGAGTGATTAGAAATGAAACCCTTCCTCTGTGTGACCTTTCCAAGTTATCAGCTATAGTACGGAGAAATTCACAGCAATTATTGTCTGCCCATTACAGCAGCCTGAAAGGAGGGAAAGTGCAGGAGGGAAGATAGTTCTTAGGAGGGATTATCGGTAGGTAAAGGAGGAGAAATAGGGTGAGCGTGTCCTCGGAGATGCTGTATAGTAGGAGTACATAAACCTCTTTAACCAATGTGAGAGACTACACAAGCACTTACAACCTTTTAACACCTTGTTCCTCCTCACCTTATACTCCTCCTTTACCTCTGTCTCTTTATTCTTCCCTCCCTTGCAGCCTTTATTCAGTGGTTGTTATGTCAGTCTCATTCCTCTCTGCATCGTATTTGACCATTTATTAGACAGATATGATGCTGGTACACAATGCTTCATCCAGCTTTGCATTTCCTCACTGCTCTTGCTTTTTGCCAGCTAAACCCACACAGGCGGGAGAACATGCACACATATATAAAACTAGATATATGTAAAGAAACACCAGCAGGCCAAGATAACTCAGGAATAAACCTCAATAATCCTTCCCACATACATATCGCACCAATGCATATTAACACACACACACACACAGCGTCTTAATCCTTTACCGTGAAAAAGCAAAAGCATTTCATTAAGCTCTATTTTTTTTAATTACACTTATTTTTGTATCCATAATCCTGATTATTATTTTTTTGACTCAAACACTAGAAGTAACAAAATTGGTTTCTAGACCAAAGTACCCAGATAAGGAAACCATTTAACCAAATATTAAGAGCTCTAGGATTAAGCACTTTGAGCTGGTGAAGGAGAATCATACGAGTTTGCTCTGCTCAGGTTTTGAATTTTGATGCCAATCTGATACCTTGACCAAAAGAGAGCATGACGCCACAGAATTATGGCTATCTGGAGAAAAGCCATGTCCTATGGGCTCACAATGGATCAGACCTCTGGCAGCATCAATAACATGGCAGGCAGCCCTCAACTAAATTACAGTGTTGGAAAAGGAGAGAGAGAATAGCTTGAAGTGTGTGTGTGTGTGTGTGTGTGTGTGTGTGTGTGTGTGTGTGTGTGAGGAAATGGAGGGAAAGAGGGAGATAAATGGAGACAGGGACAGGGTTGGCATGTAATAACCTATTGATAGATACTCAGTTTGTCTGCTGGCTGGTGAAAACCTTGGACTTCCTGTCTACAACAGTAAAATGACTCCGTCTCATTGCTGCATTGAAGTCTGTTAACTCTCCTTCCTCTTCCTCCCAGTCTCCCCTCACTTTTCCCCCCTTTCTTCCTCTGTTTTTCCTCAATCCCCTACAGTCTTTCTTCTCTGCTCCACTGCTCTCTGTCTTTACAACTTCTTGTCTTTATTCATTGTGTCATTGAAGTTCCTCTTCTTCTTTCTTACGGTGTTGTTTCACTATTCGTCATACCAAACAATCCTATAAAATCCAACCCTAAACGATGGTCTGCTGTATCTTTAATAAACAGAATTTGTTAAAGAACTGCCCTGTAGGACGCCGAGCTTCATAGTGAGCTGTGATTTACAACATTACAGGCCTCTCTGTGCTGACTGAACAGAGGCTCTTTATCTATTTCACACAAAGCAACAGCATTGTTGAACATGAGCATATCACTGGGGACTGACTTGGCAGTCTAAAATGCTCTGTCTTTTGACTGATGGTACTTACCTGGACAATAGTCACTTAAGATAACACTGTTGTAAGACTCTTCCTGGACCTGTGTGAAATCAACACCAGTGGATTAGCCTCCATGTCTCATAAACTGACCATAGTAAAACAATGAACATTGGATGATGATACTGACTTGATGTTGCAGGCCATAGATTTCACTCTTGATAGCACTTGTTTTTAAGCATAAACTGCAGATAGAATGGACTCTGTTTGCCTCCTAGCACCCCAAGAACAGCACCCTCTGGTGACAGGCTGCAGTATAGGTCATAAATACCGCCTCCTCCAGCAATCCCTATTGAGCTGTGGACAAACTTTAGAAATGTATTGCACAGAATATACATTTTTCTCCCCCCTGTTTGTGAGGTTGACATGTAGTTACTGTAAGACTGGTTTGCACTCAAGTCCTCTTTTTTTCTGAGCAGCTCCATTTTTAAAAGTTATTAGGGGGTTCGCAATTTCTATGACTGAGCCTATGGGCGTACGAAGATTGTGTAGCTCACTCAGGGATATGCTGTTTGACCAGAGCATCGTCACAGCGACTCTCTTGCCAAATGCGTACAACACTACTGCCCAAGTGGTACATCTACACCACTGTGCAGCCCATTGGTTATCTTTCAGCATTGAAAATTCCAACGACACCCTTATTTTTGTGTGTTCTGGATCACAGTATCCAGAATTTTGTCTGGATCAGGATCAACCTTTGACACCTCATAAAACTCATTGAGATCCTTTTGTGTAATTTCTTACTAAAGACTCTGGCCATTTTTATAAAGTTAAATGCAAAAATTCCTAAATGTGCCCTATCTCACAATGATAAAGAATCCTTCAAAAAATTCCTGGATCCAGAAGGCGATCCGGATCAGCACCAAAATATAATGGGATCCTCCTGGGGCTGAGATGCACCTCTGCTGAAAATTTCAGATCAATCCGTCTGTAACTTTCGCTGTAAAGTTGTTCACAGACAAACAAACAAACAAACAAACAAACAAACAAACAAACAAACAAACAAACCAATGCTACCGAAAACATAACCTCCTTGGCGGAGGTAAAACACATTATGATCCAACTATTTGCAGGAGCACAGCCGCAGCAACAGACCAGTAAGCCTGAGCAAACACCATCTGGAGAAACAGTAACATAAGTGCGTAACTTTAGTCAAAATATGCTGGCTAACTTTCAGACACTGTCCTGTTAAAAAGAGTGGGGATAAAAACAGATGAAAGTTTTTCACTTTCAGGCCATGAATCAGGCTAAGCGAATGTAACCCTGTCTCTCCTTTTAGCAAGTTGAGCACAGCGCTTCTAAACAGTGACAGGAAAATACTGAAAACCACATAAAGCAGCAACATGATGGGCAAATATTTGCTGTTTTGCAGAGGGTTCTTGGTTGATAATTTGTGAAAGAGAAAACACACATCACATACATAATTTAGTGCAGGCTTTGCAGTGCAGCAAGAGAAAATCTCAAGTAATACATCAATTATCAGACAGCTCATTAATATTTTGGGAATAGGATGCTTTAATATGTATATATTTTTTAAACATCAAGAAAAAAGGGTTTAGTGAAGCTCATGCACCATCAGACATCCCTGTCAGCTACTTTGAAATTTATCATCCATTTGCAGTCTGACAAACATATCATTGACTCAGTTACTCCACCAGGCATGCACCAACAGAAATGGAGCAGCTTGCTTTTAATGTTGACACTAAAATGAATGTTTTCAAATTATGTATGTTTTTGGTTTGTTTCGGGTTTTTTTTCTGGTTACAGAGAAGGATGAGTGCACCCATCAGGGGTTTTTGAGCTGCCATATTGTCCGACTTACTTTGACGGTGAAGTAGATTAGAGCAGTATCAGAGGTGTTCTCCTCCTACAGGGTCAATCATCAAACATCATGTAGCAGCCGGCCCCACAGCAGGTGGAAGAGAGGGAGAGTCAGGGGTCCTTTACTGTAGGTCTTGTCAGACTCACCAACAGCTGTCTTCCAACTTTAGACTAGAAATATGACAAGCTTTAACCCTAGGACACTGTCGCTAAAATTAGTAACACCATCACTATCGCCGGGTGATTTTTACCCGAAATGATATACCCAAGAAAAAGAGAATGACCAGCTGACTAAAATATTTCTTATCACCATATGAATTCCCTTTAAAATCACTACTTTGTGATAGTAATTCATAACCACTGTGCTAAATAAAGATAGGATGCGAATTCCAGGACCACTCTTACTGACCTTATTAGCTACCCAGGGACCCATGATACTCAGACAAACGCAACATAATGAAAATTACAGTATGTAAACATGTTTGGTCGGGTGCAAATCACCCGATAGTTTGAAATTTTCAGAGGTAAGGATTTTCCCACAGTCATGAAAAGGATTAGACCTCTTGGTACTACATTTTCCAATATCTGTAATCTGGAAGTGATCTTCGATCAATCAACTTTATTTGGCAGCCATGTTAAGCAGCTTATTAGAGCTTATTTCTATCAATATCAGTAAATTCCGAAATTTACCGTCTACCACAGAACTTGAAATGTTCATTTATGACCTGATTTCATTCTGTATTGATTATTGCAGTTTGCTTTCTACCTCTCTCACTACCTCTGCTTCAAACCACCCACAGTCGGGACTGAATGATTCAGCTAGATTACTCACAAGGTCAAACAAATTCTCTCACATCGCTCCAGTACTGATTTCTCTTCACTGGCTCCCTGTGGCTTATTGGATCTAATTCAAAATTCTCACGCTCACTTTTCAAGCTATTCACAGTCTGGCTCAAAAATACAGTGCATCAGGAAAGTATTCATACCACTTCACTTTTTCCACATTTTGTTATGTTACAGCCTTATTCCATAATTGATTAAATTCCCTTTTTCCCTCAAAAAATCTGCACAAAATACCCCATAACGATAAAGTGAAAAACTTGTTTTTAGAACATTTTGTAAATTTATTAAAAATAAGAACACTCAAATGTTGCATATACATAAGTATTCACACCCTTTACTCAATACTTGGTCGAAGCACCTTTGGCAGCGATTACAGCCTCCAGTCTTCTTGTGTGTGATGCAACAAGCTTGGCACACCTGGATTTGGGGAGTTTTTCCCATTCTTCCTTGCACATCCTCTCAAGCTCAGTGAGGTTGGATGGGCAGCGTCGGTGCACAGCTACTTTCAGGTCTTTCCAAAGATGTTAAATCGGGTTCAAGTCTGGGCTCTGGCTGGGCCACTCAAGGACATTCAGAGACTTGTCCTGAAGCCACTCCTTTGTCTTCTTGGCCGTGTGCTTAGGGTCATTGTCATGTTGGATGATGAAGCGTTGCCCCAGTCGAAGGTCTCGAGCAAGGATTTCGATGTACTTAACTGCATTCATTTTTCCCTCGATCCTGACAAGTCTCCCAGTTTCTGCCACTGAAAATCATCCCCACAGCATGATGCTGCCACCACCATGCTTCACTGTAGGGATGGTATTGGCGAGGTGGTAAGGGGTGCCTGGTCTCTTCCAGACATGACGCTTGGCAGGCCAAAGAGTGGTCAGCTCTAGGAAGAGTCCTGGTGGTTCCAATTGTCTTCAATTTCTTAATGATGGAGACCACTGTGCTTTTTGGGATCTTCAATGCAGCAGATATTTTTCTGTAACCTTCCCCAGATCTGTGCGCCGATACAACCCTGTTTCGGAAGTCTACAGACTTCTTTTGACTTCATGACTTGGTTTGTGCTCTGACGTGCTCTGTCAGCTATGGGATCTTATATAGACAGGTGTGGCTTTCCAAATCATGTCCAATCAACTGAATTTGCCACAGGTGGACTTTAGTCAAGTTGGAGGAACAATTCAAGGCTGATCAGTGGAAACAGGATGCACCTGAGCTCAATTTTGAGTTGTATAGCAAATGGTGTGAATACTTATGTATATTCAACATTTGAGTGTCTTATTTTTAATAAATTTGCAAAATGTTCTAAAAAAAGTGTTTCGCTTTGTCATTACGGGGTATTTTGTGTAGAATTTTTTTGGGAAAAAAGGGAATTTAATCAATTTTGGAATAAGGCAGGAATAACATAACAAAATGTGAAAAAAGTGAAGTGGTATGAATACTTTCCAGATGCACTGTACCTCTCAGAACTCATTTACCCTTACTCAGCAGCTTGTTCCCTCAGGTCCTACTCTCGACATCTGCTGTCTGTCCCACAACCATGCCGAAAGACTTTCTAAGGCCATAATGTCAGATCTCTTGAATTCTCTACCTTTTACTGTTTGAACATGGTAATTGTTTTCAATGCCCTGTGCAGTGTCCTTGAGTGTCCAGAAAGGCGCTTTTAAATAAAATGTATTACTTTTATTATTATGGCAACATCCTTGGAGAAAGTATACTTTCACAGGAAGAGTGAGTTACTGAAAAGTTGAATACTGCGATACTGAAGGCCCTCCAACTCAGCATCATTTGTGGATATTGTGCATTTCAGTGAGAAGTTGGTGACTATCAGGTCCCAGATAGAATGAAGATGCTATCCTGTTTTGACAGCAGTCAACCAGCTGTCACAAGCACAGTTAAAATATGGTCTGAAGAGGCCCTGAAGGATAGAACTGTGTGGGACCTGTTTTTGTGAGGATCACATGGAGGACACTGACAGTCTCACTCAATGCATTACAGGCTGTATCAATCTCAGTGTTGACAACGCTGTACCCACGGAGACTGCTCCATGTTTTTCCAACAATAAGCCGTAGATTACTCCTGACATAAAGGCTCTTCTGAAGGACAGACAAAGAGATGAGAAACTGTACAGAAGGAGGTAAGGAGGAAGGGAAAAACTGCAACAGAAAGAAGATGGAGGATCAGTTGTGGCAAAAAAAAAAAAAAAAAAGAAAGATAGGAAAAAAAAAAGTCAGTTGAGTGTGGAAGGGCCTGAAAACTATCTCTGGGCACAAAGCCTCTGAAACTGAGCTGATAAGAGACCAACCATCCTTTATGGAGTTGTCTGCTGGAGCAGAAGCATCATGGCTGCAGACTACAGGAGCAGACTGACAGAAATTGGTGAGGGAGGTTCTGGGCTGTCCTCTGGACCTTGGCGAGGTGGCGGGAGACAGGAGGATGAGGGCTAAGCTATCTCCTTTCATGAATCTCATTTCCCTTTCCCTAAATAGCACTGTAACAGCACTGGGGAGCTCAGCTTTTACAATTATTTCCTGTTGCTTTTGATGTTATTGTGTTATTCTTGTTTTTTTTTTTTCAAAACAGAATGTGCTGTTTTTTGATCGATTTTGCGCTGTTTCAACTGGATCATGTGGAAATCTGCGAAAACTATGAACATAATCTAATCTATTTAATTTGGGCTTTAGTTGTGACACTAGCCCTGACTTGACTCTACACACACAGGGAAACTCACACCTATGTGTATTTTCAGAGAGTCAGCACTAAAGTCACTAAAGCACTATGACCGTCATAGTGCGTTTTGTTACAACAGAGAAAGGAGACGTGGAGATAAGAGAATATTTCTTGGAATTCACAGAGGTAAATACCTGTGAAGGTGCTGGCCTGACTGATGTGCTTCTGAACAAACTCAAGGATCTGAATATTGACATCATGGATATCAGAGGGCAGGGCTATGACAATGGATCCAACATGCGAGGCAAACATAGCGGTGTACAAAAGCGAGTGCAAGATATAAATCCCAGAAATAGAAGACACTTATTTTATATTAATTTATTCAGTGGCTAGCAGTAAGAATCAAGGAAGAGGGACATACCTGTTAGGTGACCTGCCAGTGACCTTTGATCCATCACTAAGTTTATATCTCTTTTCTCTCAATGTTTTTCTCCAGTGACCCAGGAAATCTCTGTTTCTTCCTCTCGTTTGCCTCTTTTTAATTTGACTTTCACTTGCGTACCTATTTTTAGTGTCAAGTCTGCATACACACACACACGCACGCACACACACACACAAACATTCCCAATTACAGAGACAACAAAATGTCACCCAAATAAATCAGCTCCCTGAGCTGAATGTGTACTTATCAAATTAGTCTCATATCATTTAAGTTCAGGCTGCATGGCTGCTTCTCTTACATGTTTTTGTTGTCACACAATCTGTTACTGCTGCCTCACATCATCACACTGTACATAGGACGGAATAAGCTAATATATGTAAACAGATGGTGTACAGTTCAGTCTGAGTTGTGTTTAATGAGATGTTACTAATTGCCCGCAGATAGGATTAAAGGAGCAATGCACAAGATATATGCTGTACTAATTTATAAAATGACCTTCAAACATCATCGGACATTAAGGAAACATGCTTAATTAATACACTGGCCTCTCTAATAGCAATGCAGCAGGTAGCATGTTCTTCTCAAAAGTTTTGAACCTGGTACTGAATGGTCTGTTTTTGTTTTAGACAGTTTCAAGGCACTCCCACACAACAGTTTTTAGATAAGATTGGCTCTGATAAGCTGATAACTAATTCTACTCTGCCTAAAACAATTTAGCATTTTACTCAAAAGCTGCAGACCAGATAAAAAAAGAAAAACTTTGATAAATAATAAAGATGCTTTTAAAAACTAAGAGACTAGAGCACTGAAAGGTTTCAGGACTGATGCAAAGCTGGTTAAGTAAAGTTCAGTAGAGCCCTATCTGCTGTGTGGAAGAGAGAGGAGCATTTTAAAGGACTTGAAGACCAAAAATCATCACTGAGAATGTGTAAATAACCCAGACAAAAACCAGAGACAGAGACTGGGAGATGACAAAATGACCACTGAAACAATAGTAAATAAGGATTAGTTAACACCACACATCCAACCACAAAACAGAACACCGGCCAAACTCCTGAAAGTCATTCATACCAACCCGTCACCACCACTGCATCACCACTCCAGCCTCCATAAACAGGAAACCAATTTATCTTCAGACCCCCAACTGCCAACTTTATTGTTACACAGTCCTCAGACATCCATCTTCCTTATCCAGCCTCATCCCACGGCCTGTCACAAGTTCAACAAATCAAAGGACTCAAAATGGAGACAGTTTAGGAATCTTAAGAACAAAGCAAATGGCCAACAAAACTTTCTCCTGAAAAGTCCAACAAAAATCCAACCCTAACCAAAAACACTGGAAAACTGAGAAATAACACCAGGTGACTACTACAACACAGGAGAAGACACACAGACTATAAAACTACATTGAAGGGGGGAAATGAGCAATAGGTGGATCATACCAATCTAAAAGGAGGGAAAACCAAGGAAGTACAACTGAACTCCACATACTGAGGAACAGAAAAACAAAATATAACAAGATAAACCAGGAACTATAATCCCTCTGGTGATAAAAGTAACTGTACAGGCCCGGGGGATATCTGTAATACCACTGGAGAAGTTCTTTGGTTGAACTTTGGCATGTATGAACCAATAATGTCAGATTGCAAGAGCTTGCTCTTGGACAGACGCTGAAGAGTGAGGTAATTCTGGATTAAAAAAATAGGATTAAAAAAATATTATATACATGTGTATATATATATATATATATATATATATATATATATATATATATGTCTTGAAACTATACTGTGCTGTGGGACATCTTTGCTGTAGTAAATGAACTTGAATAATTTAAAATTATGCAAGTTCAACTATAAACCCAAATTTTTGCTTCTTAAGTAGCCTATCCAATACAGATAATGTACCCAAAGGAAAGACAAGTGCTGTCTGTGGATTCGTCTCTGTCCGCAGACATAGCCACACTGCATCAAAAGCATAACCCAGCTCAAACCCATCACTCAAACCTTGGGAGGGGTTGGTCCATTTTTTGACCCAATGCCATTGCGTCACCATTGTCTCCCAAATTGGGTTATTTTTTACCCAGCAAGTTTTTTAAGTAAATGCAGTTACAGCAATTACCATTTTAGTCTCACTGCGGAAAAAGACTTCTACTGAATATTAATTTGCTCATTATTTTTGTTGGTGTGTTTTTTTCCCCCTCAGTTTTCTTCCTTGAGGAGTTATCATCTTGTAGTGTTGTGATATTGATTGTTTTGCCAAACAGCTACATATTTGATAGCTCTCATTTTAACCACAGCCAAAGGCAAATGCTTGATTTCCTTTGACAACATATGCTTGAGTTGTTTATTTCTTGGCAACATTGCTGTTTTTGTTTTATAGGATCTGGACCAGAGAAAAGTGTGCCTGCATTTTCAAAAGATGCAAGTCACATCTGCAAATCTTATTTGTCTCCATGTTAAGTTTTGTTTGTCATCCCTTACTTACCAACAACTTCTTAAAAGCTGGCCTGCATTTCTTTATAGCCTTGGCTAGCTCTTTGTGCAGTTTCCACACATTCACCTCTGATATGTCCCAAAGAGGTGAAAGAAAGAACAGTACTTTTTTGTTTTATGGAGTACTTGATAGAACCTGATCAAGCTGTTCGACACATATTATCAACACTTACAGTATGTGCTGATTTGGTCTTTGACAGTATCCCCTCTTAAGGCCTTCTGAAATGTGGTGCACATGGAAATTTCCAGTGTCCTCCAACTGTACAAATAACAGCACATCTTCCTGATCCTGTCAGGCTGAGAGGTAGTCGGACATAAAATGCGTACACATGGGCTCTTAAAGTTATTCTAATGGAATTACCACTAAAATCACAATTGCAATGAAAGGGACAGAGTGCTAACCAAAATGAGAAGTCCAACACATAGATCTTCTTTTACACAAAGCAGGTTTTACAAGGGATACAAAAAAAATAAACCCTTGCTGCTGAGCGACTGACTAAAATACTAAATAACTCTGAAAATCTAGAAAAATACTCTTATAAAGAGCTCAAGTGGTTACTGGGGATATCTCGGAAAGAACACAAAGGCCATAATGAAGGCCATGATTCAACAAAACCACTCTTATGAGGCAACTGAAAAGGGAGAGAAAAACACTTATGTAGGCTTGAGGTGCTCATATAGAGACTTAAACCACACAGACAGAACCACCGCACAGAATAACACAGGGCAACTGAGTAATGAGTCTGCAGAAGAAATTGGAGGCCAAGAGTATATGTAAGTTTTCCACACCTGCTCCCACTCAGGGGCAAGTACTCACACACAGGCCTGACTCTGCACCACTGAGTCTCTCACCAAACTCTATGACTGGTCAAACTGAGTACCCCTCACAGACCCTTCGAAGGCTTCCTTTTGGGGCGTTCGCAGAGCTTATCTTTAAATTGTTAACTCAGACTATTGCTGTAAATGAATAAGTTCCATGTGTAGCCACACAGTGAGTCATTAGCAGGCTTGTCCGTCATAAACGGTTTGATCCCGATCTTTGCCTTTGACGACACCATCCTCTTATCTAATGCTCAGTGGCGTGATTTCACACAGCCTGTCAAAGGCAGTCATTCCCCTCTTTCTTTTCCTTTCACTGCATCTACCCATAGGCAGCTTAGGTGGAGGCGGTAAATACTTACGACAAACCTCCTACTAGATGGCAGGGGCAGGCTGTAAGGCTAAAATTTCTTACAGTGATCCATTATAGAGGGGTAGTGATACCCATGTAGATCACCAAGGCAAGGAATGAGTACATGTCTCATAAGGTGATGGGCTGGCATAGTTTTGCCCTCTGTCATCCTTCCGTGTGTTCACATATCTGAACAATGAGGTCAAATGGAGGGTAAAATAGGAAGAACGGGCTGTAACCGAGTTCCCTGCATGTTTTATAGATGCTTTTAAGAAGTAGTTGTAAACCAAGTGTCAGAATTTATTCTTGTAGGGTTTTTTTTTCGTTATTCTGTTTTTTTTCTGAATTATTTCTGGTGTATAGCTGCCTTGTGTCCCTGTTTCATGTGTGTTTTCAGTTTGTCTGTGATCATGTTCTCCTTGTGTTTTCAGTAGTTTATTCTTGTGGTTAGTTTTCTGTGTTCCCTGTTTTATTTTGTAGTTCCTTCTGTCTAAATCTGTGTCTTATTGTCTCACCTGTCTCTCAATGCTCGTTACCCTGTGTGTGTGTGTGTGTGTGTGTGTGTGTAGGCTCAGCCTCTCCTCTAAGCCTGTTCATGGTCGTGTCTCAGTTGAGGGTCTGCACACAGCTGAGTGCACTTCCTCACCTTGTGTGTTTGGAGCATTTTTCTTGTTTGAAGAGGTGCTGCACTGCCAAGCGAGGCGGCAATGGAGGCGCCTTGTGAATTATTTCTTAAGACTGCGAGCCGAAAGTGGAGAGGTAAACCTGTTTTTTTATCTGGCATTCATCAGCCACACAATAGTTGTGCCATAATCACTACCTGTGCGTGAATTTCCCCTAAACTCACACAGTCCATGCATTTCTTGGAAATCTTAATAGGTGTCTGAAAGTATTTTTCTGTTTACTGACATCAGCTGAGAAGCCAACATTGACTGTTAAATGAAAAGCAACTACATGTAACATTAACCTTCACAATTCGCAATAATTACAGGTGATATCTATGCCATGGCCGTTCCTCCCTTGTTCTCCTGCTCTGTTCCCAACTCAGGCCAGACCCCTGCACTGCGAGGTCATCGTAGGGGTCCTAGTCCTTCAATGCTCTTTTTGCCACTGCTGACACCAGGGAGGACTTAAGGCTGAGCAGAGAGTCCCTGGCAGTGCTGCTGGACTTCCTCCATTAGGAGTGGAGGCATGGATGGGGCACCACAATAAACACTCTGGTGTTGCTTTTTTGGCTGGCCAATGGGGCATCATACAGGGTGGTCTTTTGGGATGCCCCACTCCACTGTTCACCGCATCTTCCACCAAGTTATGGAGGAGGAAGTCATCCTTCGCCACAGGGTCATCTACCTCCTGATTTCCACTGACAATATGGCGGCCATAACTCAGGGGTTTGCAGGGCTGGCTAGGCACCAAACTTTTCTCAATGCTGCCGGTGCAATCAACAGCTGTCATGTTCAAATTAAGCCCCCAAGTAGCCTTGATGGTCACTGCTATGTAAACAGAAAACCGTTTGCATTATCACGCAAGCTGTTTGTGACCATCAGGGCCACTTCACTGACACTTCAGTGGGCTGGCCGGGGTCTATGCATGACCCCAGAGTACTCTGGCACAGCCCTCTATACAGGCGGATTGTCTACTCTCCTCCAGGGCATTTCATCCTCGCAGACAGCAGGTACCTGCACCTCCAGCACAATTAAGATTTAATAGACACTTTCAGTGTAAGTTTTTGTCAGAATTTTTCCTTTAGTTTTTGCTTTAATAAATCTTTGAGTTCTGAAAGTGCTCCCCCCTTTTGTTTTTGTTTAATCATGACTCCAAGTGGTTTTAATTAAGCTGAAGCAAAGAGTGGCATTTGCACACCTAAAATTAGAGGTACTGCATGTGATTTTTCAGAATCAAAACCAAAAGTGGAATAACTGTGTAAAGACGAAAGAGGGAAAGCTGCAGAGAGATCCTCAGTAAGTTTCAGGACTGTAAATAGAGAAGGCAGATGGAGGGCCTAAACCGCTGCTTCCCTAAGGACATCCATTAGAGTCCTCCATCAATATTGGGACAGATTTATGTCTTTTGGCTGCAGTTTCACTGCAGTTCACTAATTTATAGCTTTAATGTATAAATCAAGAGTAAAGATGGTTGGATGTACAGATTTAGGTTTGTATAGATGGATGTTGTGGCAACCTCGTGAACAGTTGGGCAAAACTCACAATGAAAGTAGAAATGAGGCAGTTTACCATAAACATAGTTTCTTTCATTTTCAGTATAACTCAAGTGAAAGGCAATTAGGATTAACAAAAACTAAGGATTATTAACATTCTGGGTCTTCAGTCTGCAGTTTTGTTTTGGAAGGGTCTATCCACTTCCCTGAGGGCCAGAAAAAGATCTTTTCTGGCTTGATCCTTGCTGCATGGACCTTTCTTCCAACTTACTGCTCTCCTCCTTGTGGACCTGTTGGATAATCTCTAATTACCTGATGGGCAGCAGGTGTGCCCACTGCCATGTGCCCCGTGGGCCTCAAAGGGCTGTTTCCCTTTGTTTGTGCATGGGTGGACGAAGGAATGGAACAAACTTTTAAATAAATCCCAGTATTAGACCTTGTACACTCATAGCTGGGTATTTTTATTAACAAATATCCAACCCCCCTCTGTTTATAAGAAAAAAAAAAGTCATGTACATACATCATTGTTTTCAAATAAAATCCCATCCAAACAAAAACCACATAAATCTGCCATTGACCGGGGTTATAAGCATGCCAGACCTTGAGTTGGTAGTATTTACCAAAAAGATAGACCCATGCTATCTAATCAGTGCAAGCTTCCCTTTCTCATCGTCAGTTCCCTAAAAATGAAACGTAGCGCTGTGTAGTTTGTTCATGTGGACCGACAAAGAGGTGGAATTTCTTTTAAGCATTGTTTTGGAGTATTAAGTCAACAAGACACAAGAAAGGTAGAGGAAGGGTTATTTGGTGTAGAACAAGTGACTGTAAAGCACACTTTGTTCCTCACAAAAATAGATATTCTGTGTAAATCTGTGCCGTCCACTGCCTGACATAAACAAGGGCGCATAGTATATGACATTTATTTATAAAAGCAAAGAAACCCTTGGGTGAGAAATGAAAAAGAATAATGCAAAGCCATGGGAGAAGGAAATGAACGGAAATTAAAGTAAAGGGAAAAACAAGAAGCAGAAGAAGGGAAGGTAAAAATGTGGATGATCCTCTGAATTTATTTTGCATTCCTTGTTAAGTCCTCCGCTATCGCAAATCCTCTTCTCTCCTGGAGACTGAAATAGACAGTAAGACCGAGGTACTGGTGGCTCTGTGGCAGCTGTCTCAGCTTTACTGTCTCTGGCTTTTTGTTTCATCAGCACTGTAACAATGGCAGGCGTGCATAGTAGATCAGGCATCAGTAATCTTCCTTATATTTCAACATACTTTGGTTAGTCTGGAGCTTATGTTATATTTTTTTCCTGTTAATATAATTACTTTGTTTTAAAGTCCTTTCAGTGTTTCTGTCTATGGTGCTTTTTTAATAAACTTGAGTGACTTGTTTCTGACTAGTATTCCCTCCACATAAAATATAAACAGACACTAAAAATGAAGCCAGTTTGCACACAAATAAACACACATGCATACACACCAACAGTGAAGCAGAGCTGGGCTGTCAAAAACGAGGGCCAGCAGAGCAATCTGAGATGTTGTGACACTTTAGCTCATTACATTTTCCCAGGCTGTCAACAGACAGAGGACTTGTCTGAATCATACTGAGGACGAAGATATGTACAGCTACACACACACGCACGCACGCACACACACACACACACACACACGCACAAGATTAGTCATAGATCAACATTGTGTAACATGAATCCAACTGTATATATTTCTTTTTTTTTTTTAATTCATATCAGTGAGATTCTTGACAGTGTCCACAGAGCAGGTTTAAGGCTCACCTCTCAGGGATTCAACAGGCTCATTTGGTGGGGGACCAATCACAGATTTCCCAGATTTAAACAAGACTTTAGGATTATGACAAAAGAAAAGAAAAAAAAAAGCCTTCTTTTTTGACTTTACTCTGGTACATGGACAAAATGTGTTTAAGAGCAGTCAGAGAAATTCTTGATTTATCCTTTTTCCTCTTTCTCTCTGCTTTGCTGCATTGCCTCTATTCCTTAGCAATGGCAGAAAGAAGCTTTTTGGCTTTTTGTAGCTAATTGGGGCTATGGAATCCAAAATATCAGTGCAGGGGCTTATAAAAATGTTGGCCAGATCATCTACAGAGGAACCATGGTCATTGCCAATAGGACTTGTATACTGGGCAGTAAAAGCTTCATGGAAACTAGGAACAGACAGTGAATTTAGGGGATATTGTGGGTCTGCCTTGTTTTATTACAACTTTAAAAGATCAAACTGTAACAAACTCACTGCCATGCATATTAAACAAAACTTAATCAAACAGAGGAGAGAGACTGATTGCCTGCAGCTGTTGGCTAAAGCAACAAGACCAGGTGAATCTAATCTTCCTAATTAGCTAACTCCGCCCACCAGACTCCTTGACACTGTGCATATCAATGTTTTTGATTTTGAAAATTAAAGCACACACACACACAAAAAAAACCTTAACTGAGAGAAAAAGAAATAAACTTTTAAAGTCATTGTTCAGTATCCTTGAAATTTCATTAGGCATGAGGAGTCACGTTTTTCCCCTTAGGAAGCATTGAGGAATAAGTCTGGCACAATTATCCACCAACTGCATAATAATACAGGCAGTAGGGGCAAAGTTATTCCTATTTTAAGTCTGATGTTGTCCCTACACCTAAGCTCTGTAACCACAGATTTTTAAGTACAGAAAAAATAGAATATTCATGTTAGAAGTTAAAAAGTGCCCACATTACACTTTTCCCCCCTCAAATATCCCTTAATTGGCTGCTTTATTATCCCCTACCCATAGCAGAATAAGTTTGCCTTTTGACTAAATAAAAATTGACTTGTATTCCATTGTCGTTTTCTCTTGCTTATCTGGGTCCGGGTCACGGGGGCAGCAGCTTCAGGAGGCCCTCACCCCAGCCACTTCCACCAGCTCCCCCAGGGGGGATTCCCAGGCGCTCCTAGGCCAGGTGAGAGATATAATCCCTCCACCTGGTCCTGGGCCGGACACAAGGTCTCCTCTTGGTGTGACATGTCTGGAACACCTCTAACGGGAGATGTCCAGAAGGCATCCTATCCAGATGCCTGAGCCACCGTAGCTGACTCCTCTCGACGTTGAGGAGCAGCGGCTCTACTCTGAGCGCCTCCCGAGTGTCAAAGCTCCTTACCCTATCTCTAAGGCTGAGCCTGTCCACCCTACGGAGGAAACCCATTTCGGCCACTTGTATCTGCCATCTTGTTCTTTCGGTCATTACCCAAAGTTTATGACCATAGGTAAGGGTCAACATGTAAATCGACTGGTAAATCGAGAGTTTTGCCTTACAGCTCAGCTCTTTCTTCACCACGACAGATCGGTTAAGCATCTGCATCACTGCTAACATCACTCTGATTCGCCTGTCGATCCCCTGCTCCAGCCTACCCTCACTTGTGAACAAGATCCTGAGATACTTGAACTCCTCCACTTGAGGCAGGACCTCCCCTCCGACCTGAAGAAGGCAATCGACCTTGTTACGACTGAGGACCATGGCCTCAGACTTGGAGTTGCTGATCTACAAGCACCTCCAAGGTCTCAGAGGAGTTGCTGAGAGAACTCCTTTAAATTTACCTATAAAACAAGAGTATGGTATGGGATATGTTCAATTCCTGTACTTTTTATCCACATATTCCTGAAACACAATCATATAAAAGACCAAATCCATCTCCTGCTCATATTCAATAATGCTGTACACACTCAAGCATTATAGCTACTCGCAAAACACAACATGGTCCATTGAGTGGGTATGCTGTGTGGATGAGAAATGGTTCAATAGAAAGGAATCCATCTTTGTAGGAGGGCAGGAAATGCCAATGCCCATGTGCTCGCTAAAGAAAGTCAATCATCCAGGGTCTCGCACAATAACGGATGAAAAACACAAAAACACCTTTCAGCCAAAACCTTTGCGTGACGGACATTTACATTTGAAAGATGTCATTTTTCAGAGTGTCGCATCAGTTTGTTTTTACATAATGTCAGCTGTGGCTCAGAGGCAATTAGAGGAGAGTAAGAAGGAAGACCAGATCTGTCTCTACAGCTGCTTGATAAGTCAGCAGACTTTTACCTATGTGTCCCTGTAAGATTGATTCTGAGTTTGTGTGTGATTTTGTGTTTATTTTTCCGATCTCGCTGACAAAAAAAAAAAAAAAGCCATCCTCTGTCACATTCATTTTGCTCTGTCATGCCCTCCACACAACCCTGTCAGATGTGAAGACTGTGGTGACATTTACTGGTTCAAAGGTTTTCTTGGTAATTGATCAGACTGCAGTCTGATCTTTTTGTCTGGCATTTAGTCCGAAAAAAAACAAAGAGAAGAATTGCTATTTCTAGCTCTTTCAAACTTAAAATCAAACAATTACACAAGGTTTTTGTACTCCCATTCAATCATCTGCTTGTGTTTATGTTGGTAAAATGAAAACTGTGCTCAGTTATTGTGTTGTGGACTTTCTGTTGTGTATTATGTAGCTTGTGGAATTAGTATATTTTGTGACAGCTAATTATATGCACTTGTACATGATAGTCATCTGTGCATGCATTAAAATGACATGTCTCAGTAAGTGTTGTCTGCAAGAGAGTCCAGTTGAGCAGAACTGATGCACCACTGTGTGTTTATTGACGTTATCATTTCAGTCTAGGTTTTAAGGCATGCCAGAATGACTCTGCAAATTGACTTTGCCAACAGTTTCCCTCCATTTGTTTTTGCATGCTAAGTCAACATATAGAATGTTCGATATTAGCTATTTCTCCCTCATGCCTGAATATTTAGTCCCCCTGACCAATCAAGCCAAAGATATCTACAGAAACAGGACTCCTTACAAAAGAAGAAATGAATTTGGTTGTACTGTTATAAGAATAAGGGGTTACTAGACTTTTGCAGGTGTAGACACTTGAAGGTTTATTAAACAAAAGGCAAAACTAAATAGAAACTGGATAAGGAGAAATGAGACACAGGTGCAGACAGTGAGGGCACATAATTACATAAAGAGACAATACAGGGAGTTACAACTAGACCAGTTCAGAGGACTGATGGTTAGGATTTGGACTTGATCTCTGCCTGAAATTGCTCTGGTTAAGTACACAGGAAATAAGTATTTAATCTCACCCACTGAACTGACAAATGATCCCAAAAGGGAAGCGAAGAAAAACCGACCCAGAAACTTCAACCAATGAATTTCTGAGGGCTCTCTGTGTCTTTCTGGCTGTGTTCAAAAGTTCTCAAATACACACAAAAGGGCAGCAGGCACTGAATAATAAATAATCATAAAACATTGAAAACTAAACTGTCTTTTTGTATCTCTGTCATTCTGTACTGTTCTGTAACTTTTAACAACCATTTCACCTCTTTTTGTGAATTCATATAAATGATGTTGTATCCTGTCTATCCCTCCATCCATCTCTGCACTAGCAGATAAGTGGAGTTCTGCGTCCACCAACCCCCTTGGAGACCCTCTACCCAAACCTAATTTTGTTTTGCTAGGAAGAGATCCAGAGAGCATTGTACACACATATAACTGCACAAATACAGAGTCACAAACAAACAAACTCTGCCACCTGCTGAAGTTGGATGGCTCTCTCATTTGGCCCTGGTCAGCAGAGTGGACATTGAGGGGAGTTTGAGTGGGAGGGCTTGCTGTGCTCTGGCTCTCATCACTCTGTTGGAGTAGAGGTGAGGATGGCAGACACTGATGGGCACTTTAAAATAAAGCATCACACACACTTGTTGTTTACATGATCTTCATTGCATATTAATGTGAAGCTTTTTGATAAATATAACTGCTTTTTGAGTTGCTTAAACATGTTGTTGTGAAGTTAGGATTGTTATTATGTTCTGTTGGTTGTTGTAGCTTGACTTATCATGTCCTTTTGTGTTAACAAAGCTCCATCCAAACAATTTCACTGAGGACAGATTTAACTTCAGATTGTTTTGAAAATTACACATGCAGCCGCCAACAATGGCCCTTTAAAGTTTTGAGCTGTACTGGATTGATTTAGGTGCTTCTAACACATTATAATTATACTCACTCACTCACTCAGTCAAACCTTCTCCCTCATGATCCATCTCTCCCTCTCTTACAAAAAGCTACAGGGACTCACCGAGTTGCATGATACCAAATGCAGTTTTAATAGATTTTGTTCTCCAGCTTAGATCAGCAGTTTCCATATGACCTTTTTATTTCATGCCGTTCAGATAAGGGAGTAAAAACAATATTTAACCTGACTGCACTGCCCACAAGCAACTGATTATCAATCCAACAATTTTGCAACTTTTCTCATAAAACATATCATTTCATTATCATGATATAAATTCTGTGTTTGATTAATGTTTGCCTCGACCATAAAATCCATAATAAATTCCCATGACTCTGTATTGTGTTTTTATGTTGTTATCAAGCTTTCCTTCTCAAACTCCCTCCTTCTTGAATTAACTCTCATCTTCGTTTTACTCATTTCCAAATTATGTGACTATTTTAAGTTGGATTTTGGTTGCCTGTGAGTGTTAGCCTGGAGGGGCGGGAGAGGTAGAGGAGACAGAACGTAAACAAGATAAGGAAGAGAAACCCACTATTTTCATATGTCAAACAGCGTGATACATGTTACACTGTCTTTTGAGGTTGTGGTTTAATTTGAAACTCCCCTGCCACCCGTTTAAATGTCATCCAATCAGTCCTACTGACAGTCCAGCTCTGTCTCATTTGTTTTGTTATTGAAAGTGTGTTCAGGTGTGAGCTAATAGCCTCAGATGCTGGGCTGATCCAGTTATCTGCTGGCTCACCATGGCATGTTACCATAGCAATCCCAGCTGGGAGTAAATAGCTGTAAGTTGACAAGAATGTGACAGAGAGGGAGAGATCATTTTGTGTCCATTTTATGAGACATTACAGACAGAAAAGGAAACATCAGCTGTTTTCTTCGTAGATCTCTCCTTGGCAGTTTGTTTTTTTAAGCAATAATTGAATTAGTTTATTCTGTCCTTTCAGTCTTTGTGTATGTGAAATCCATTCAAACTGTAGGTGAAGGAGTATGTGTAAAAAATGGATTTGTACCTTTGCTTTTCCACTGCTGCACACACTTTTGTTGGATGTGTTTTCTTTTCCCTTTTTTTCTCTCAGCTGTCATTTCCTGCACTTCTCAAATCTTTTTGTGTCTCTCATCTTTGCTGCTCTGTAGGAGGGTTTGTCACACTGCGTATCTCTGTGTGCACAGGCTGTATTTGCAGTTTTACAGACACTGTGTTTGAAGGGAGTTGTTTCCCACAGCAGTGATATTAGAAATTGAATGCATTCACAGGCCATCTCCAGTGTATACGGATTTGAACATAGAATTTGGCCTGAAATCAAACCTTGAAAGGACATTGTGAAGACTGATGCCACAGTAGCCAAGTTTACATGTGCAAAATTTCTTCATCCAATTAAAAAATTGAGGGATCAGAAAATCTGAATCCGCTGTTGATATGGGCGCAAAATCAAATCATCTGATCATGACTTGTGTATTCATGCACCAAGATTATTCAGATTAGAAGCATTTGGATATTCGTTGTCAAATTGTGGAGTTGTCTAATTTTGCCAAAACAACCACAGAAGAAGAGTTGTATTGACGCCTGTGCTGTCAACCAACCAACAAACACGGTAGTGGCTCACTCCATACAATTCAGGAGTTTCCCCCCTTGTTAAATGTTGTCATTAGATGGTGCCCTTGCTCACTTATTTTACTGTTCTGTGTCAAAGGTCGCTCTGTGCGTGCAGATGTGACATCATTACCTCACTATGTTAACGGAGGAGCAGACACGGCTCCTGCGGTTGTGTTTTATGCCAGAGTGTTAATAATGAAACCACCTGAACTGGCCTCAATAAATAAGAAAAGGCTAAAGAGTGAAGATCGAGTCAGGTTAGGGAGTCACGATCGGAATAAGTGTTTATATGGAAACCACCCCTCTCGACCAGAATACAATTTCTTTCCGATTGAGCCGAATTGGATCAGAATCTTCCGATTGACATATTTAGATAACTCATCTTTATTCTGATCGGGCATTTATTCTGATTATTTGTGTCTATGTATATGCAGCCAATGTAACTTCATTTGCTCTGTTTCCTTTATCCTCTGATAAAATAATGATATAATTTTAATTGTTGGAATTAAAAAAACATGACTGTAACCCCTCTATGTTAATCTCCAGCAGCAGCTTCCACAGTAACCCATCATGTCGACTCCAGTCAGAGAAATCTCAGCTTCGAAACAACCAACACAACTTATTAGTAATGAGTTCCCACTCCACCTCTTTCACTCTCTCCCTGTTTCCAAGCAGAACAAGTTATTGATAAACTAGAAACAAAAATGTCTCTTTAATTTCTGATCTAAAAATAAAGTTTTTAGAAGTGATCACATGACTTGCAGTGAGTTTGTCAAAGTTGTTACAGCAAATGGTAAGTGTGTGGCCTGGCAGTCTTGTAATCATAGAGTGTTATAAGGGGATTGTGAAGTTAAAAGTTGGTTCAAATTGTCCCTGGATGTGTATCCTCCCGTGGTTTAAAATCAGCTAAGATCTAAAACTCTTTCTTCTCTGGTTATGTGCCGTTTTAATTCTGAACTGTAGCTCTTCAAAGAGTCACAGACAGGAAGGTGGAAAAAAGGCACACAGGCTCCCACACATGCAGTTTCTCATCATTCAGGAATTATAAACGCTAAGCAGCATTAATATCACTCGGTGATGTGGATAAATGACCCAATCTGTCAGCTGGAAGTATTTATTTCCTTTCTTTCACAAAAGTCAGTAGACTATAAATCATTAAAACATACCTCCTGCTCTCTCCCCCTCAGAACTCAAACCTGGAAAAAGAAGAGGACTTGAATCATGTTTGAATATTTGAAAGGTTTATCAAGCTTTGAACCTTTCTCTCGATGAGTGAAGAGAGATATGAAATTAAGATCTGGAGGCAAGAAACCCTATTTGTGTATTTAGTTCCAGCTTTTCTTTTTTTCTCTTGTCTTTCTTTATTTCTTTGACTCTCATATTTTTTTCTTTTCTGCCCTCTGATTCTGTTTCACTATTCTTTATACCCTTTGTAATTTGCTCTTTGGAAACATGTTTTTTTCATGTACTATGTCTCCATTTTTGTGTGCAGTTTGAACTCTCCTCAAAAGTTGGTGTGTGATTCCATAAATTTGTTGACTTTATGGATGTGTGCGTAAATTAGTCTGTATGACAGTAAATCTGACTTTCCTGTCCCTGTTTCTGTAGATAAAACCCGTCATCTGCATAAACAAGCCAAACTGGATTCACTGCCAACATTAATACAATGTAGCAGCTGCCATGTGGGCAAATATTTGAAGCAGGTAACAGAGTGAGTGAGAGAGTGAGTGAGTTAGCAGTCAGCAGCAGAGGTGAACGGTTTATTCCCACAGGACCAGAAATAAACCGAGAAACGTCAACTTGCTAATCTTGTGCTACATGGATGAGTTTGCCAATTGTTTCCCCTAAAGTCTGTTTCTTGTTGAACTGAGAGCATTATGATAATCATTTTTATACGCATCTGATATGTTTATTGCTATATTCAGCAGCTGTTGGAGTCATCAAGACTCCAAGTCTTATTTCAATCACGGGAGGGTTAATTGATTAAGAAGAGAGTCCGAAAAGGATGTTGAATGATGTCTTTTGGAATTAGGCCCAATCATGGCATCTTCATATTGCTTAATAACTTTTTTGGATGAATTGATCAGTTGTAATATGGCAGAAATTAAAATGCAAATGGAATCTCAGTGAAATAATAATTTGAAAGAACATCATTTCTGCACATGTAAAAGTAGATAGTTGGGTACAGAGAGAGAGAGAGAGATGCTGTACAGAGGACCTTTCAAAATGGGCCTCCCTCCGTTCTTCCTGCACAGCCAAAACATACTAAACAGGTCATCTGATTTGCATCACCCAGTTTACTGGAGTTTCTTTTGATTTGTGGATGGAAATATGAGACTGTCATGAAACGAGGCACAGAAAGGATGACACAGTGGCAAGACACCGAATCAGACTACATTTACACTTGCCCGGCTTGTTTCATAAATGGACATTTCACCCTCTCCATTTACAAAAAAAAAAAGAAAGAAAAAACTGCATGCACACCACTACGTTTTTCAGAAAAGTTTTCATTTACACAAACCCCAGTATATATGCCGTCAAGAGCATATCAAACTTGTGAATGGCAGTGTAGTGAGAAGCTCAAGCCCACGTTAGCCAATTAGAATCCCGCATAGAAGCAGCAACAACAACAACAATGTTCTCTCCGTCTTTCCACAATCTGCTTTTGGCCTCCCAAATTTCAATTTTTTTCCGTTTACATACAAACAGAGTTTTCCAAAATCTCCACTCTGGCCAGAGTTTTTAAAAAACAGCGTTTTCAGGGACCAAGTCTCTGTTTGCGTCTAAACAAAGGGTGCAAACGATGGTTAATGTCTCCATTTTTCAAAATAACCAGGTATGTATAAACAGGGCCTCAGTTTGTCTAAAAGACAGGGTTTATCAGAGCTCAGGCAGAGGTCGGTACAAAAAAGGCAGTCAGATCAGGCAGAGGTATCCAAAAACATGAGGTAAAAAGGCAAGGTCAAAAAATGGCAGGCAAGGTAATACACGGTAGGTAATACTATGAATAATGCTGGAACAACACTATGAAGTGTCTCGAACTGGAAATAAGACAGTGAGACACACAGAGTAAAATACAAGAGGTAATGAGGGTGATAGGAAACAGATGGGGAGACACAATCAGGCAGCGGGTGAGACAAGACGAGGACAGGGCAGACCAAACAGAAACACATCTAGAAGACAGAAACAAGGGTAAGTGATCAACAAAATAAAACAGGAAGGACATGACATGAAACATGAATGTGCAACAATAAAGGAAACAGACATGACAGAGACCTTTCCCTTGTAGAAAACTGGAGTTGGTTTAGCTGACAGATTAAGCCTGCACTACATAAACCAATATCTGTGCACATATAGAAGCAACATACACGCATATTTGAAATCAAGGCTCATAGTCACATAGACCCAAAGTCAGATGAGGAGTAAAAGATGAAAGAAATGAGGGCTGAGACGGGTGGGGAGATATCAGACTCTTGATCAGACAGTGACAGAGCATCATTACCAAACCGTCTCTCTGCTTTGGAAGCCGTTTCTAAGAAATTATGTTATTTAAATGAATTGAAATGCCCTTTGACTTGTCTATGCTATCTCACCACCAGCTGCTCTGAGAGCTGTTAAAGTCAAATCAAAGAGGAAACACAGATAGAAATGAGTGAATGGAGGCAGAGGCCAGAAAAAAATGTCAAATAAAGCAAGAAAATGAGAAGAGAGGGACACGGAGGGAAAGGGATAAACAGTATATATCGTAAATGTGTTAAGAGAGGGGGGTGTTTGCTGTGTAGATCTTTGTAACTGGTTTAAAAGATCTTTACAAAACTACACTTTTTTTCCATTGCAGATGGGAGGACAGAGATATTTGACTTGAAGAAATGAACATTTCTTGTCTTACATAGATTCCCCTATTGGCTAATCCATCTGACCTTCCCTTTTTAGCTCACACCTACAGATACTGCAGACTGCAAACAAACATGGAGGGAGTTTCATGGTTCTTTGCAACCCCATTTAACAGAATCAAAGACTGTTCTTTCTTGGGTGTTATATAACTAAAACCTATCCAACAATTCTCACAGTCACCTAGGGCACAAGGTCAAGCCACTTATCAATGTCTGTGCCAGCTCTTGTCTGTTATTTATTCTGTATATTTGTGAGTAATGCCGGCCTCCCTTTGCTCTGGCCTCTGAAGAGGATTATTGTGATCCCTGCTGAAAACTCTCAGGTGCTAGCCTTTTCAGCTAAATAAATAATAAGTATATGGACGTCTCAATAATGCAATGTTGCTGCAGGCTCTGATATGAGTATCTGTGACAGAGCATTTAATATATCATGGAGACTGTGGAGAAATCCACACGGTTGGTGAGGCAACTCCAATAGTTCTCTTTGAAAAGATACCAGGGTGTTGAAAACTGGATTAAATAAAACCACTCCAAGAAAAAAATGCATTTGAATTGGAGTCTTGCAGATATTAAGTGCATTTGACATGTCTTTGGCAAACTGAACCATCAATGTTTCGAGATAATTCAGTTTAAAGATTTATTTGAGATTATATCCTTTCTGGTGGAAAAAAAAAACTGTTTATCTGAAATTTAGAGCTCTCTGTCCTGGATTATTTTGACACAGTGAGCAATGAGAAACAAACCTTCACTTTACTTTTACTTTACTTTTTTGCACTTTTAAGGTTGCTCTCTATTGATCATCTGTACATTTTTTGTCAATCACTTTGAAATGAGCAACAGGTGGGAAAAACAAAATACAGGTGAAACTAGTTACTTATTAAAAAAGAGAGGGAAATCAAAGTAAAACTAGACTTGACTCACTTGGGAACAGGAGGAGAAAAGAAAACAGGAAACACTACATTTGTAAAAAGATACAGAAAATTAAAAATAAACGAACTAAGGCGAACAGAAACAGAGAGAAGTACTGCCATTAAATACATTTCAGACTATTATATGATTTAGCAAAAGGTTTGTCATCTAAGTAGTTAACAGACTTCTAAGGCCTCAGGAAGCAAACACATCAGCCACCTCAGTTTTCATGAAAGGAAAAGTATTTCCTTCATAGGCTCAGCATTGCACCATCTTTGACGAACAGTTCCACAAGCTCCTGGCACATTACGCTCCTCTGACTGTAATCAGTCAGTTACAATCACCAACATCTTTTCATCTTCTCCACCCTGTCAGCTTCTTTTTTCACTCCGAGTAATCTCATGTAATGTCAGAGGAGATTCTGAGCTCCATGCTGTGTATTCTCTGTCCACTTTCCAAAGCTCTCGCCTCGTGTGACGTTTTTTTTTTTTTTTTTTTGCTCATTGATGTACTCTTAGTCTGATCAGGTGATGATAACTCCATGTGAACTTATCAGACACCCTTGTCGGTCATCCGACCAGTCGAGGAGGTGCAGGTGGAAAGAGAGAAACAGACCACTGAAATTTACTTCTTGTAACACAAGACTTTCTTAATTGAGTTTTAAAGTGTGATGATACTTTGGTGTAAAAAAATGCAGATAGTCTCTCTCCCTCTAATGCTCCAAAAACATGAATTTTACACTACAGTCATTTTGATAAGTAAGTTATTTGGTCCTCTGCCTCTGAGCTCTTCAAGAAACAGCCAAGTATTGTGATTTTGTTTCTTTTAATTTTAAAAGGCTATTATGCACAGAGAACTCAGTGTGCTCATGCAGCGCTTTGTGAAATTATAGTCTAATTATTGTTTTAAGTGCCTGAAGCAGCTGATGTGTTCAGAGTGTAATGTTAATGTTGTCTGTTAAACATTAGGTGGAGTACAATATTTTTGCTGTAACATCATTTCAAAGCTACATTTTCTTCTTCCTGTGCAAGTTGTGTCCGCAGCTTTGTGTGTTTAAGACATAGACTGTATATACTATTGACAACTTGGTCCCACCTTCCTTTATTGTACGAATTTGAAACCGAATTGCTCTTGGTGTTTCCAGGATTTCCTTCACTCCCTGCAACCACCACTTTTGCAATAGCATTGTATGCACTCAACCATTGTACGCATTCAGCAAGAGAGTCGCAGAGAGTTGCTGTAATGACACTCGGCTCAAACCGCAATTCTTGTATGCCCATAGGCTGTATCAACTGTCAATCATAGAAACATCCCCCACCACATTGAAACAAGTTCAGAGTTTTAAATTAATCCAACCAGTTAAAGATGGAGGACAGACAGGAGAAGTTTCCCCTGTCTGTCCTCCTGACTCATCGCTACATTGCTGCTACCGACACTTCCATGCTCCACAGGAAGGTGTGTTCAGGGACAGAGGGAGGTCTATGATCCAGCAGACTCCCAAGTAGCCATCGCTCTGAACCATCCATGTGTAAACCTGCTACACCTGTTTGTGGTTCTACACGGGGATCAAACAAAGTTACAGACTTAAAAACAAACAAAGGACCTGAAGAGGAAGGTGATAACTCTCTGTTAGCTTGTGGAAAGGAACTCACTTTTTTCCCTGTACATAATCAGGTACCCCACTGTTGTATTCGCATGTGCACCGATGGTTTCAGTAAATGAACAAAACCATCAGTGATGATGTGATTGAAATTAGAAAGGTTGTGTTGCTGTTCTTCTACTAAATATGCGTACACAATGCAAGCAATCTGTAGGTGCTTTGAAACTTTCAAACCTCTTCAGTGAACTTAGCAAGATTTGTAAGGTTTAGAGCGGCCTATAAAATCACAGCTCCATTTGAGTTTTGTGGCACTTTCTTTTATCCCTTCTTCTAAGTCGTCTTATTTGACCTTAGTCCACTCCAACTGAGTTGAGAACTAATCAAAAAACGTGGTTTGTGTTGAGAGTGTTTGTCTCAAGTGAGAAGAAAATGACTTCTTGCCTTTTCCCTCTACAACACATTTAACCTAAATGTTATAGTCAGCCTTTAATAGGACATGAAGACATTGTTGATGTTGTTTTTTTTCTAATTAAGAATTTGAGTCATTAGGGGAAGAATACAGGATTAGGAGGGCTGTAAAAAGTTTTTGATTGCTGTTTGAGTCCTCAAACTTTAACCACCAGAGGGTCAACCACATTTAAAAGTGGACGTCCCAAATATTACAATGACAATAGTAAAGGTTCCTATTTTTTTTTTAATTTTACAGATCAATGTGGTGACTTGACATGCCTCTTTAATTTAGTTGCACATTGTTGGAGCTTCAGTCTCAGGACTATCAGGACCATCTACCTGCTGGTCTAGCAGGGACACTGACATCCACTGACACGGGAGAAGAGAAACTGTGTCCCCCCTGAGGCTCTCCCATCCTGTCCATCTCTGAGAGTATCAGCCCTCTTTCCTTTGCTTTGAAAAAGAAGTGACTGTTCATAGGCACAGCAGTTAAAACAAAATGATCAGTTTTTTTAACAATAATTTATTTTCTGAAGATGTGAAAACAAAAAATAGAGGACAACCAGGTATATATTCTATATTTTTATGTCCTCAATAGTCATCTTAATGGTCCTCCTGTGCTTTTAGGAGCTCCGCCCACAGGGGATAACAGCGTCCTTATCAGTCAAAAGCATTTACACCAAGTTATCCACTCTGCTTTGTGCCTCCTGCAGTGCCAAGTGCCCACTGAGGGTCCTCCTATTTGTAAGTGGGAGCAGCCAAAGATCAATTGCCTAGAATTTGAGTTGGCAGACAAAAAACAGTGAATCAGAGTTAATTTCACATAAAGTCAAACACTAATGATTTGTGCGGATGAATTACAGAGAACATTGTACCCATGTTCAGCTGTCTCAGTGAAGGGATCCTCATGCTCTGAATCTTAGCTGGCATCCTCTCAATCTGATTATCTTACTGTAGACACAGCAACACGCCCTGTGACTATGAACGAGCCTCAGCGCAGAACCTCACAAACCCTCCTCAGCACCAAGATACTGTGGAAATAAACAGCACCCTCAAACGAGCACCCCCACTCTTATTACAGCTTATTAATCCTGTCTGAAGCAGACAGTCTCACCTTCTGTTTGCACCTTAAATTTGTGTGTATAGTTTGGTGTAAACAGTGAAAGTGGTAAGGAGTGTTGGGCTGATGTGAGCGTTGTCAGCAATTTCAGTATAGTTGTGAGCCTGCAGAGCAGAGTCGAGATGCAAATGCAAACTTATCTTTCTGTGCATTGATGCAAAGCTTGTGTGTGTGTTTTGCAGTGTGTAGGCTGCCTCTTTAATCTGTGCTGACAGCTCTAAAATTGGAGTGGTGCATGAAGAGTGGGGGTTATAGCAACATATAGCTCACTCATATGGTGAAACAGAAGTGGGGAATGGGTGTGACCAAAGGGTGTGCGTGTGTGTGTTTGTCACCAAGGCAACAGCATTGTTGACTGCATGGATGACTCACTTGATCGTCACCTGGTCACCCTATCGATCTATGTGCACAATGTGGTCCTGCTAACCTGGCATCCACAAAATGCACAAGACATTAGGCTGGTCATTGGTGAAAGAGAGGATTACTGTGTCTCTGCTTTCTGTCTTCAGACAGATTTTAGTGTATAAGAGGCCAAATGTTTTGTTAAATCGATCGCTGTTCAGCAGTAATGGTCATAATTTCTCAGCAAGGCATGCATCAAATGGTTATTTCACACTTCCACTCACCTTTACTTATTCTTGACAGTGTACTGTGATGTCCAGAGGTATGAAAATATGGAATAGTCTTCCTTCCGTCATTACAAGGTTAACCAGTAAACATGTAAAAAGAAGGTATACCAATATCAAATAACCCAGACTCACTGAAATAAGAAACAGAACACCTAGACTAGGCTGTGACAACATACAATACATGCCAATGGGATTTTGATTACCAGTACATTTATGTTGGCCTTTATTGGTCTGTTGTAATTGGAAATGTAATGTCATCATAATTAGTAGCTGCTAGCTAGTAGCTAATGGGGATCTAACTAACTAACTAACTAACTAACTAACTAACTAACTAACTAACTAACTAACTAACTAACTAACCTGGTATCCTCCTCCCCCATATATCCATCACTTAATGAAATCAGACATATGCCATTCAGTACTGAATCACAACTTATTGGAAATCTGCCTCTGGCTTCATTGCGTTCCCTGAAATTGAGTCTCACCATCAGCAGATCCTCAACAGCCCTTTAGTCTCCTGCTTTCTACCAGGTCCTTTAAAGATGAAGCTTGCAGAGGAGGGTCTTCACATTTCATATATATATTTTACATCAGAATCACATTTTAAATCAGAAGAGTACTGAAAGTCATGAAAGTTTTATAGAAAAGTCTGTCCTAAAAGTTGTCAGAAATATATCAGACAGCAGAATTCTGTGCATAAACGGTAGTCTGACTGAAAATGTTCATAAAATACAAAAAAGTAAGAACAATTCTTGTTATCTGCCTGCAGTAAGATAAGAAATAAATCTACTTCAGAAATATTTTAGCACCAGCACTGTTCTCTTATCCTAATCGATATCACATACACTTGAGAAGCATCCATCCTGTTTCTAAATCTCCAGTGGAGCTGACTCAAAGCAAATCTTGAGACCTAATTTATGACTAACTCAGACCGTATGAGGACATCAGCAGATATGCTGAACACACACATTCTTGCTCAAGCTTATTGATAAATGTGTCAATACGAAAAAATGTTTTTCATCTGGACAGGTGAGAGATCCATCCATCTACTCATGGGTGCTTTCTACCATCAGCGTTTGGATGTGTTGTGAATGAGTGACTGTGACAAGGAAAGATGACTGAAGAGAGCACTAGATAAGTAGAGTCCATTTACCAATTTCCATCCTGGGTCACCCTGACAGACAGAAACACACTCTGAGATTTACCGTGTTGCACAGACAGCACAAGTAACCTTGTTAGTGATGCAGGGAAGCTACAGTAGTGCTGTGTTGGCAGGAGGATCAAAACATGAATCCAAAGGACAGGCCTCATTGATTAATAACATGTCCAAGTCGATTTTATCTGCAACCACTTACAACTAATTTGGTTTCTTGTAAAATGCCTGATGTGTGTCTGATTACCAAATGGTGACAGTAAAGCATACAAAATTAAATCAATGTGGCTGTAAGATTTCAAATTAAAGTCCAGACTGTTTTCCGCTCCCATTGGGCAGAAGGTTACACAGCATCTGAACCAGCACAATGAGGTTTTGGTTTTTTTCCAAGACTCTATTATGCTGCTGCCATTCATCTCCACATCTACAACCATAACCGTCTCAGACAGACCACCTTACAGTCCCTCTGTCCCACCCTTTGGATCTGCTTATATTATTAAAGGGATATTCCAGCATAAAATTAATTTCAGGTCAAACACAGCAACACCAAGTTAAACACCCCCCCAAGAGATGAATGTTGCCGACCGCTTGCTTCTCTAGTAACGACCGCAGGATAGCGATACGAAGCGGTCTGAGGAGCCATAAACAAACCTCAACCAAAAGTTTATGGAAATGCAATCAGACCAATATGCCAAGGCAAAATAACTACCACGTCTGCAGAGCAAAAGGATTAATATGGTGATTATTACTTCAAGGATGATAAAGAAATGATCATAAATGTTCTTCCTTGTGCTGCGTCACCCTGCTCCAGTCCGTAATGGACTGGCCTAAGGTCACGCTACAAACAAGCGGCTGCTGGAGGAGAGTAGGTGAGTTGTGTTTAGTCTCTTTGCTAAAGAAATAAGGCAAAGTTAAAAAGATGTTTGGTGGCTAGTACTATGACTGGGACCCTATATGTACTGTTGATGAAGTTAGGTGCTGTTCTAAGTATTATTTGTGGCTATAGAGTGACGTTCTGGTTGAGGTTTGTTGATGGCTCCTCAGACTGCTGTGTATTGCTATCCTGTGATCATAACTAAAGTTGGTATAACTAGAAAAGCAAGTGGTCAGCAACATTCATCTCTCGAGGGGGTGTCTAACTCGGTGTTACTGTGTGTTTGACCCTAAATTAATTTTACCGTGGAATATCCCTTTAAAGCCTGAGTCTACTCCAACTAGATGTGCGTTTTTTTTTTGTTCATGTGGGCTGGATTTAATGATTTAGATGAGTGTTGAAGATGTGATGTACTCTCTCCTCTACTTATGTGTGTAATTACCTCCAGCTGTGGGGCTACCTTAGAATTTAAACTCAGTTAAGTCTGTAGAGTGATTTTTTTCAAAGACACACATTAAAGTCACTGTAATCGCTTGGCTTCCTCTGTGATCATATAATCTTCGATGATTATTCACTCACTGTTCTCGGTCATGTCTTTCAATAATAAATGAGACACAAAGTCACGCATGCACGGTCGCATATAACAGCAGCTTTAAACACTGCTGCTCTGGTTGTGATAGATTATTTGACATTTTGCTTGTTTGTAGTTACCGCCAATATAAATGATATTGAGTATAAAGTGAGCCAATGATCTAGACAGTTTGCAGTCACCTTTAAGGTCCGATATTATACTCCTTTTCAGCAGATTCACATAGGTCTCAGAGGTCCCAGAACAGTCAATTTGAAGTTTGTTGTATAAAAACCAAATTTTTTCCTGACTTCAGCCAGCCTGAAAACTTTCGTGAGCTCTACCGAGAACATGCTGTTTCTGTGTGCTGCGCCTGACCACGCCTCCTTCAGCACAAGCCGTGCCCCTCCGTTTTGTCTCTGGAGGAGGGGATCGTGGCTTGAGCTACGGTCAGTAATGTACTAATGTTTACTCAGAGTGCTAGTACTATTGCTAGACACAGACGTTTGATCCAGAGTCTGACCCAGAAGGAGAGGCTCCTGAAGAAGTTCCAACTTTATGGCCCCAGCAGGACATTTCTAAATGGTTAGTTACTAATATTAAGTGTCTCGATATTTTTTTTTTTACTTTGTTCATGTGTTGGTACACAGTGACTTAGATGTAGCTAGGTAACATTAGCTCCTGCTAACTGTTACATCTCCACTGTCTTCTTGTTACTTGGAGCTCTTTTGTTGTATGCCCAATATTGTAAGTATAGTTATCTCTCGTGACTATGTTCTTACAGTCTACGGAAACAGACTTCTGTGCTGCTTCATGCAGCCAACAACAGAGCAACTGCCGTGCCTTACTCGTACCTTGGCCATTTCGAAACAGCATTTGCGAGGGAGAAAAATGCTGTTTTTCAGCTTTTGATCCACTGAGTGTACTGCCTCCCTAATAATGAAAGGGCTCTACAGCTGGACACCTTTAGGATGAATTATATCCACTCTTTGTTTGGCCTTGACTCTGTAATTTCTTCTGGTCTTTCTACACAGCTGTCTAAACTGAGGGCTGGATGCTACGCTGAGTTTGAAGGTCCTGTTATGCAGAATAGAGGAGCTGAGAGAGGCTTTTGGAGATGCTTTCAGCAGACAGATCACTGCTGGACACCTTTGAAGTTGTGTGTTTGCAGACCAGCAGCCAAGCAGCACAAATCGAGCTGCTTACTTTTGATCGGTGACACTGAAGATATCCATGCCCACCTGCTGCACGGACTGAACTCTCTGTGGGGAGTTGGAGAAGATGAGGAGGAGGGGGATATGTCAAGGAAGCAAAGGGTAGAAGAAGACAGAGGAGAACTGCACATATGTGAGGGACAAGGATGGAGACATAAACGTACTTTTTATTGAGGATTTAAAGATTAACTGCAAATGGTGTTCGCTTAACATGACTGCTGGGAATTTTCTAAACCCTAAAATTGAATTCCATCTTTCCAGCCAGTGGTCTACCCTAATGACAGCACGCAATGTATATTACAAATTGAAGTAATCCATCACAGTGTATATGCTGTCACCAACTTTTTTTCATTGTCACACTCTGATTATTTAGGTATTAAAGTTCATTTGTGAGCATAGAGTTTTTAAGCCCTTCCTGGTGGTGCTTTTAGGGGCAGTCAGACATTCAAGACCTGATTTTAGTCTGTCAGCAGAACTATAAAAGAAATATATTTTGTTGAGCTCATTTTTCTATAATAGTTGCAGAGGCAAAATAAAAAGCCAATTAATTCTCAATTAAATTTTACTCTACCTCAAAAACAGCAAAACAATACACAACAGTCTAAGCATGTAAAAATTATATGTACATAAAAAATGAATGATCTTTTCTGGGAGGTGGGAATCACAACAACTCTAATTTTAGCTTTCGACTTAAATTAAAGTGAGTGAAATGTTAATTTATAAAGGAAACATGGCTGTCAAGATAGAAAACAGTCATCAAGAGCTAAAATATGCTGAGGACTTCCATGGATACAGTCTGTGTGTTTGTCACAGAGACTGTTTATAGAATGGACACCGTCTGCCTCCTCTTTGGGTGAAGCCACCCCGAGAACAGCACCCTCTGTTGATGGGCTGCAGTGCGGGTCATAAATCCCACCTCGTCCAGCAATTTCTATGGGGCTTTGGACAAACTTTAGAAATTTATTAAACAGAATATAAGTTTTTCTCCCCCCTGCTTTCAATGTTGACATGTAGTTACTCTAAGACTGGTTTGTGCTCAAGTCCACTTTTTTCTGTGCAGCTCTATTTTTAAAAGTTATTAGGGGTTCATGTTTTCCATGATTGACACTTGATACAGCCTATGACAATACGAAGATCATGTAGCTCACCTGGGGGATATACTGTTTGAGCCAAGCGTCATCACAGTGACTCTCCCGCCGAATGCGTACAATGCTACTGCGCCAGTGATGGAGTACGTACAACGCTACCGCGCAATGTTGGCTTCAGGAAGTGGAGAAAAAAATGTGGTAATACTGGTAAATACTGAGAGATTTTCGTCTTCAAATCTGTATTCTCGCGTAAGGCGGAACCGAGTTGTCCATAGTATATACAGTCGCTGGTGTGTCACCATGGATGGTGCCTTTAACATTACACATAGTAATATGATGGTTTAGTAATCTAATAATGTGTAATGGACCAGAATGGTAGAAAAGTTTAATTATTCATCTATATTGGTGACATGTTATGTAATTAAACTGCATTGCCATCTCTCTTTTGTTGCTATTTTTAGTTATTGGCAGTGATGTCCAATATCTGTTATTAATGGGCTAAAACATGCAAACTGAAACTGCTTCACTTCATCCACAGCTGTGGCTGAGTAATTTCTTCAAGAAATAACCCACTGCCAGAGAAAAGCTCTTGATGACACTAAACTTCCACAGAGTCAGGGCCTTACTTTGAGCAGCAGACTGCATTTATGCAAATCAGACCAGATAAGTGTGTTGATATCCTAAGCGAGAAATAAAAAAAGATCTACTGTGCGGTCTGATGTGGTCTCATTTTGACACTCTCTTATCAGCTCGCTTCCAGGATTTACAGCCCCTGAGATTATATAACATAGAGTTCCCAGCCCTCCAGACTGTGACAGTACATGCAGCTACTACTCCACATTATTATACACCAAACTGTTCTCTTTTACGCCTTATTGGTCCTGTCAGTGCCCATACATTTAAAGGCTGTGTCTGCTGCTGGAGGAGTAGGAGATCCTCCTCCTTTTACTGGAGAGATTGTTGAGGTGTCAAGGCTATTCTTAAACACTGATATGAAAGACTTTGTGTCTCCTTGTGTTAACTGTGTTTACCACGAGTTAACTTTAGTTCATAAAAGTCAGAGGAGAAAAAAGCAAAAGTAGAGAGTGTCTAAATGGAAAAGCAGTATAGTATTAGTAAAATAGAAACCCGGATAGTGTAAAATACAGTGCTGGTTTGCGACCATCTTTCAGTATTCCTCTAGTAAGAAGGTTTGCTTAATTTGACAGCTTTCTGCCACTAATTTAAACACTTTAAACACTCCTTCTTTCTACCAACTCTTTCTCTACCTGCAAGCATTATTCAACATCAAACAAAGTCTTCTCTGCTTCCTGCCGCTCCACCAGTCTCCTGTCTCCTCCCCTCTCAGGTTTATTTATTATAGATCACCTGCTCCCACCTGTAGGCTTCATTACCCTCTCATTTACAGCCTCTCCGCTCTGCCGACTCTTCTATTTCAGCTGCTGTTGTCTCAAACCCTGTGGTACATCTTCTCTTCATGTCTGCCTCAACTACCTCGCCTTTTCTCGAACTGTCTACCTCCATCCTCCATTTTCATCACTAACAGATTGTTTAATACCTTCATTCGGGGCTCATTCTCAGTGACAGCAGGTTATTGTGTGCAGTTTGTAGATCGTCTTTAAGTGCTTGTTTGAGTCACTGAGTCTGGATCGGCTACACAACTGACCCTGACACACACAGCACACACATATCCCTCACAAACACACACAGTAATTGGACATTATAATCGTCTTCAAATTGCTAGTGCAGCAATTTGGTTCAGACTTACATTTCTCCACCTCTGCTGGAATAACTGTGTACAGATATTTTTAGTCCCCAAAGATTATAACCTAATTAATTACTTGAGCGATTTCCTGGTCCTACTGTAAGTCCACCGTGAGGGTAACATAAGTTTTGAAGGGACATCTTTTGACAGCTCTTACAAATATATATTAAAAAACAGTATCTGAGCTGTCATTTTAAGACGGTGCTTACAGAATTTTTATCATTTTAAAAATAAGCAGAAAAAAAAAAAACACATGGGGAAAGTGGGGTTAAGATGAGCCATTTTGGATCACTACATCAAGGCAATCATAGTTTGGTCTCTAACTAGTGTATCTGCATATATTTCTAAATGTTGTTCATCCCTGCAAACCAACAGAATGAGTGTAAACATAACTGTCTTGATAATATAGTATGCCAAAAAAAAGTGGTCTCCTATGGTCTCCTTCACAATCATGTGTATTTTTTATCTATTTTACACGATTTAACTGGTACAATAATACTTTTTATTATTATTGCAGATAACTGCTAAAAACCTGTTTTGTGTAATATCTATCTATCTATCTATCTAATCTATCTATCTATCTATATATATATATATATATATACTTGTGACATACATCACCTAGTGATGCAACCTGGACACATCATCAGTGATGTTACCTGGGATCATCGAGTGTTTCGGGTCTTTCAAGCATCATACACTCTCCTCCATGCGACCCAGCCGGGGGTGATCAATCCCCAGCTTGTGTCCAGTTAATGCTACCCTACCCACGGGTCTCCTCTCCTGATCCACAGCCACCGTGAGGCAGCCTCTGCTGCCTCCGTGGCCTCCTTGATGGCCCTTTGCTTTCTAGGTCCTGTGATGCCCAGCATGCTATAGACTCTGCAGAGGGACTGGCCTGCGAACCCTCTGCATCCCACCTCGATGGGCTCACATCTTGCCCGCCACCCATTGAGCCTACATTCCTCCACCAGACCCTGGTATTTGGCCCTCTTCCTCTCGTTGGCCTCCTCGATTCGGTCTTCCCATGGTACTGTGAGCTCCAGCAGCACGACCTGCTTGGAGGATGCTGAGATCAGTACCACGTCTGGCCTCAGCGATGTTGTGGCCACATTCTTTGGGAATACCAGTTGTTCCCCGAGGTCAACTTTCAGCTCCCAGTCTTGAGCCGTTGCTAGCAGGCCAGAGGAGGTGGTCCTGACAGCAGCTGGTGGTTTCTCCCCGGCTCTGATGAAGGAGATGGACTTCCTTGTTGGGCGCAGGTGCTTGCAGTGGGCAATTCCATTGCAGATGGTGTTTGCTATGGCCTTCAATACCTGGTCGTGGCGCCAGCGGTAGCGCCCCTCACTCAGGCCTTTCGGACAGCAGCTCAAGATGTGCTCCAGGGTCCCTCTCTTCTGACACAGTGCACAGGCAGGCGACTCAACCTTCCCCCAGCAGAATAAATTAGACGGGCTCGGCAGTACGTCGTAGACGGCCTGGATGAGGAATTTAATACGCTGGGGCTCAGCTTTCCATATCTCAGTCCAAGTGACTTTGCGCTCTGCCGCCTGCTCCCAACGCATCCAGGCTCCCTGCTGCCGCATTCCAACCATCCTGCTGGTTCTCTCTTCCTCCACTGCTGCTCGCACCTCTCCCTGGAGCAGTGCCCTCCTGTCCTTCCCCTTAGCCTTGTCGTAGCGAGGTGTTGCACTGCTACCTAGGCCTGCTCTTCCCCGGGCCGCCGTCCCCACCAACACCCTGTGCCGCAGCCGTGACTCCGCAGCATCCACGGCCTCTGCTGCCCTCCACTTCCGCCCCGTCCTGACTTTGATCCCGGCTTGAGAGACTTTTGGGTCGCTTGACTCTCTGTACTGCAGCACCTCTCTAGTACGGCTCACCTTGAACTCTTCATTCAGGCTGCTGATCGGTAGCTTCAGCCTGTTGTTTTTCCCATATAGTGCGATGCTGCTGAGGCTTCGAGGCAGTCCCAGCCACTTCCTTAGGAACTTGCTGACTCTCCTCTCGAAGCTCTCAATTGTAGAGATTGGGATCTCATACACCAGGAGGGGCCAGAGAATCCTTGGGAGGATGCCATGTTGGTACACCCAGGCCTTGAATTTGCCCAGTAAGCCAGATTTGTCCACTGTGACTAGCCATGCCTCCATATATATATATATATATATATATATATATATATATATAGAGAGAGAGAGAGAGAGAGAGAGATAGATAGATAGATAGATAGATAGATAGATAGATATTTTTTTTATCATGAGAATGCTTTTAAGTGATTCAGAACATTCACAGCTGTATTTTTGAAAAGAAAAACTAGAGTCACTGGCTCAACTTACCCCAGAACTACTGTTATGATTTTATTAGTCCTTTAAGCTCAAATGGTGGACTTTTATGCTAGGTTTTTGACCTCATGTTGTAGCTCATAGATACCACAATTGATGTATAAAACAAATAAAAAAAATATTTTTTGGTCTGAACGCAATTCTAATAAAACTTATGACAGACTAAATTCACTTTCAAGAGTGAAAAATGTTTTTTGTAAATAAATGTCTAACCCCTTCACCCATGCACTTCTAACCTTCACAGACTTCATAAATTGATTACCATCTCCTAAATATTTGGTCACATGATCAATTTCTCTTATCATTTCCAAGCAACAGGGGGTGGCTCAACTTACCTTTTGGCTCAACTTACCACACACACCCCTACAGGTTCTCATTTCAACAACATTATGTCAGTGCTGGTATACTGTGAGCACTTTTTGGCATTTCATTTCCTTTAAGATATGAAACATTGCATTGTCTCACTGACCTTTCTCACATACTTTATTTTGAGAAAGTTTCATGGAATTTCTGCAGTTATTTTATTTTATTTTATTGTATTTTTTCAATTAAGCCGATTAGGAAATTGTGATTGTTGTGCCTGCAGAAGTGAATTTTTGTGCAAACTGCCTCTATCTCTGGCCAAAGAAACTAGTAACTTTATCGTAAATCCTTTCAGGGACAAATAGATTTTTGTGCTGTATGTAATTATTTCACTGGGTTTTAGGGGCGGCTGGACAGTATTTGATGAAGCCAAATCTCCCAGGATTAATTTTTCTCATGGTTTGGTTCTTTGAGGTATTAACAAAATGTAATAAACTCTACCCAGAGGATGCTTCTCAGTTGCTCCAGCTGCCTATTTAATATGTATTTTTTTCTAAGCATAATATAGTGTCTACACAAGATAAACAAAGTTACCCGGTGCTGTAAGGTCCAGGGATCAATATAAGCTGTTTCTTTGTTTACGCTCGTGTTTGTTGTTTGATTGCCTCCTGGTCATTCTTGGAAGTACATGAGCAGAAAGAGCAGAGAGATATGTGGTTAGAAATAGAAAGCACGTCTCTGCAGACTTCATCTATATCTCAAGTATCGCAGTCTTCAAAAAGTCTGATCATTTGCTGAGCAGGTCTTTGTAGAGATGTGATCAGCAAAAGCTCAGGGTTTGTAGTGCCTGAGTCCTTTTGATGTAAAGTCACTGGGGAGTTTGTGAAGCTTTGACAGCTCTTAATGATGAAGACGGTCCAAAGCACACAGGCAACAATAAATCTGATGTGCTGCTTTGAACAGGATGGAAACTTCAGCTGTCCCCACACTACAGTAATTACACCACCGATGAACTGACTGAAACCATCCCAGGAGGGCTACTTAAAAGTTTTCTTTTAGCAGTAGTCATTGAAGTCTCTTAGTGTGTTTTTGTACACCATCTTTAACTCAAGAGTTTTCCCAGTACCAGTCAACTGTAAATATCTACTGAATGGTTGCACTGGTATGTTTTGTATTTCAGGGGTTGTGACCAACAATCTGAAAGACTGTAAGCAAGTTAAAAACAAGAATAATTGCTGCTAAAAGAAATGTGTGTGGAGTTGGTTCACTTTGGTGCACACACACACACACACACACACACACACACACACACACACACACACACACACACACACACACACACACACACACACACACACAGGCTCATGATATGTATACTCTCTGAAATACAATGTTACACAGGATTTCCACTGCATCCGGAACGGCTTCGATCTGGAACGGCGGCGATTTTCGCCATACGCCAATTCCTACCAGATCCATTTGTGAGACGAATTCCGTGGCGGATATGGACAGTGGGAATCGCGAGAACCCGCAGATTCGTGTGCAATCATGCAATAATGAGTTGTCTTTAGCCACATAACCTAAACATACAAGCAGCAGATTGTGTCCTTCCAGAGGAGAAAATCTACTTCTAGACTTCTAAAATCAGCATCCTCTCATCCATGGTATCATCACACCTTTCACTTGTTCTTCCCCACCCATTTGCATGGTGTGAAATACGATCCGCCTGAAACACAATGTTTTATTCTGAAAGAAGCCGGATGTTTTTTATTTAGTGTCTGTGCCAGACTTCCTTTCCAGCACAGACTAATCTGTGCTGAATTTATCTAGCATGGTCTGGGGTCCAGAAAAAATAGAACTCTTGTGATCAGCTGCAGAGTCCGGTGATCTGCAGTGGAATGGAAAGAAGCCGGTGGAAATTGACACATTAACTTGATTGGTTATGATCAGCTATGACCAGCAGATACAGCCTTTTCGTAGCTGTTCTGGATGCAATGGAAATTGCCGGTTAGAGTGCCACATTGTTTTTTTCATCCAGGACTTAACATACTCAGCACCATGGACAGCTCTTACATGTTATGGAGCTGCAAGGATACACAATTGGTTTGTCTTTCTTTCAGTAAGTACACCATGGGAATGCAATTGAGTTATGAAATGACAATTGCTGCTATTGAGTTAAATGCACTTTCCTTATAGTCAGATATTTAACCAAGAAAAATACAATCAGCCGAAGAATCTGATATCTTTTCTTTAAGAGGGCTTACTACTAGAAACATGAGCTATTTTCATTGGTCCAAAGTCAGCCTGAGACTTACAAAATCAGAGCTGACATTGTCCAGCAGTAGGAACTCATCCACATCCAAACACAATCTCAAACATTGTGCAAAACCAACTTTTCCTGCTATTTGATCAATGTTTATGTCAAATGTTAGACATCCACAGCTCTTCATAACCTTCTCGGTCTCTTGTCCACTTTTAACCTTTTTCTTAAAATTGTGCAGTTGGCTGAGGTTTGTCCACTCAGTTATGCTCAAATCTGCGGGAAGAGTTGTAGGTTTATATAAATTGCCTTCCTATCAAGGTCAGTAGTAATCTGAATCTGAGCATGCATCATTTGACTTGTTGCAAAAATAAACAACTCTCTCTCTTCTGTGTGAGCTCCCTGGTGGGAAAGAGACAGAGGGAGATGCTGGATGAGAGGAGGTCGATAGGCAGCGAAGCGAAGCTGTCAATGCTGTCAGTGAGCTGAAGAGAGAAACTAGAGACATTATCTCAGATGGCCCTTAAACTCCACTAAAGGGGACTTTTAGTTATCTCTGTCTGAGGAAAGTTTTCTGCCAAACAGCAGCACCCATCAAAGTGGAGGAGGCTCCAGCACCCAGCAGTCTGCTTAAACACAGCTTTACTGCACTACCTCACAAAGACAGGCATTAGTGAGAGTGAAAACGAAGCACCTTTGGAGTATTTTTTCTTCTTTTGTTTTAAATGGCAGTAAATGTCACAGTGTCGGATATCAAATAAGGAACAGCAGCCCATGTAGGCTTTTCTTTCCCCCCTTCCTCTGTGTTCGCCCCTTATTGAGTTAGTTTTATTCTTAATATCTAAATGCTATGTCGTCAAGCCTCAGGACGACTCAGTCAGTGAGACTGTATACTGCAGGAATCATCCTGTAATCCTCGCTGTCTAATATTTCACTTTTCCTGAGCTAAACTTCCTTTAGTCATTGTAATTTTAAATTTGTCAGACTGGTTAATTTGGGTGCTTTGTTTTTGATGGAAAGTGTCATCTTTTGGCCTCTATGGTGAAAGTGGTTGAAGCCAATCTGTAAGAGTTTTGCAAAGAGGAAATAGCCGATAGACTTTGAGAATCCCAAGTTGATTGAGCAGTAAAAACACTCACAGTATAGTCTAAACATATATTTAATTCTTGCTGTATTGATGGGGTATTTGTACCATCTATTGGTGTACAACCTTTTGCACATAAATGCGTATATATCATTGGAGCCTGTTAGCCCACAGTTAAGTTTCTAGACCTGGCAGCTCCAGCAGAGGTTTGTCATTGTGTCATAATGAAGCTGTACATTTGCCACCATAGTATGACAGTCTAACAGCTCTGTGCTGCTCCACTTCTCCACCGTTTCCAAGTACATGGAGCAAGGCCACAATGTGCTGCTGCTAGCTTTGCTAACAAAACAATGTGGCATAAGACAAACTGAGCGCCAAACAAATGAGCGGTACAGCTAAGCCATCATGGCAGAATAGACAAAGTTCAAGAGCGAGGACACAATCACAGATCTACACCAATTTTACACCAACTGTGTTAATAAAAGGCAGCATTTCCTCTGTCAGATTCTAAAACTAAATACTCACAGTCATGGTCAATTTAATGAATGACAGGGACACAATGGAATATATTTCAGAGACTAAAAAGGGGGAGTTTGCTTCTAGTGGGCTTTCTCTGCAGCAGCTGTTCAGCTCATGGCTTTGTCTCACTTCCCTTTTCAGTCGGGTGGACCGTCTCTAAACCAGATTTGGACTGGATCTGCAGTCTTGCATCAGTCACTTCCTTGTTAATGTTTGTTTTGCCATTATTTAGGAGTTTTGTTGTTGTTGTTGCTGTTGTTGTCAGTGCTGGTGTTTATATTTTACTTTCCATGCCTGAGTTTACTGCTCAGACAGACAAAGGTGTCCTCTTGGCTCTTTTTGTGATTTCAGCACTGGACAGCTCCTGAAGCAGAGCCAGTTAAATCTGCCTCAGTGTTTTCCTTGATGGACAAAAAATGGTTGGGACACATGTTTACACAGAGTTAATGAGGGGGAAATGTCTCATTGAGTGATATCAAGTATAATGTTTGCATCATTATAGTATGAGCTCATTCTGTCAGACTGATGAGCTGCTAAATGGGCAGAACTTGAGAGGCCTACAGTGCTCTATAAATGCAAAGTGGAACCACACATTTGGTCTAAATTAAGACTGGAACTGGACTTTGTGATTACTTTTTTGTCATCTGCCAAGGTTTCCTAATTCAGCTATGTTTTGTTTCAGGGAAAACATGGGTGCATAATTTGTAGTAACTGCAAAACGTCTAATATAAATCAAGCCAAACTACATCAAGAGTAAATACTGCATGTAAGCTTTGTATGAAAGTGAAACTACAGTGATGCAAACAAAGCCAAAACACAGTACCTGTACCTACAGGAGTTTGGCTTTGAATGCAATTGGTATGACATTAAGCCAAATTACATTAAATACCATTACTGTTACTTAAGTAGAGGAGGCATTGTGAGAAAGAAGGTTGCTAGATGCTTTTTACTGCATTCAAAACATTGAAACCTTAATATTAGGTTATAAAAGTCTTCTTTGTACTTCTACGTATCTGGGTCTGGGTCGTGTTTTTTTTTTTAGGATGGTAGGGGAAAGTCCTTCCTCCTTTGCCTCTGATTGGCTAGAAAAGCTGGAAACATCATTGCATACTCAGGCCAAACAAGGTCTGTCAGCTCTGTTCATCGAACAGAACATTATCGCACTTCTGAATCTCCTAACCCTAACCCTAATCCTAATCCTAACCCTAACCCGACAGACGATGACGTTTGACAGCCACAAGGAATAAACAATCAAAGCCCAGCATTTCTAGCCAATCAGAGGCGAAGGAGGGCGGGACCTTCCCCTACCATCCTACAAAAAGAAAAGTTCCAGCTGGGTCACGGGGGCAGCAGCTTCAGGAGGGAAGCCCAGACAGTTCTCATCCCAGCCACTTCCCCCAGCTCAGATTCCCAGGTGCTCTCAGGCCAGGCGAGAGATATAATCCCTCCACCTGGACCTGGGCTGGCCATGAGGTCCCGGTGGGACATGTCCAGAACACCTCTAACGGGAGGCGTCCAGAAGGCATCCTAGAAGAAAACCCATTTCGGCCTCTTATATCCATGATCTCGTTTTTCGATCATTCAAGTTCATTTTTAAAAGAAAAACAAAAGGAAATCAATGAAAATATCTATACTGATACTTGCTCTGTCTTTGCAATTCATGGAGATTTTAAAAGTATTTCCAACATCACAGTTCAGCATCTGTATTTTTAAGGTAATAAGTCTCATTTTGAGTACACACCTTGTCCGTGAGCGTTTATTTAGGAATAGACATCACATGAATGCATTAACACTGATGTACCCACAGCACATCTGTCTGACCATGCATGTAGCCTTTGTAGGGCAGCACAGAATAGCTGCTGTTTTCCCTCAGGTGCCATGGCTGTCAGACGAGAAGCTCATTTTGTTGTGTTCAGTTTTAATTTCTGATGTTACAAAAGAATCCCAATGATCTGAAAGAAATGAAAACAAATGACCCAGAAGTAGATAGAAGAAGACAGTGTGAGCTACTGTCTGTCTTCTACCTAACTCCACACGGAGCAATACAGCATGCTGCCTTCAAAGCCCAGAGGCTTTCAGGTTCAGTGTTCAGGTGTGCATTCATGTGACTGTTTTTGTGTATGTCAGCTCAGAGATTTGGCTCAAAGTTTGTGGCTGATGTGTGACTTGAGTTTGTAAAGAAGGTAGCAGTATTTTTTTTTTTTGAAGGAAAAGTTAATGTTTCTTTTATTGTTGACAAGAAAATAGAACTTTTCAAGCGAAATTTCCATTTAGATTACTTCTGCTGAGTTTTATGAATACTAAGGAAGAAAAGAGAAAAATCAATTGTTTGCTTTCAAATCAGAAGAAAACCATTTTGTCACACCGGGTCAGCCAATGACCTTTTGCGGTCATAAATTTTAGCACACAATAAAGTTAAATAATCACCATTTTGTGGCTTTGCAGGAACAATATGAACAGATTCCACTGAAGACGTTTTCTGTGCTGCCCTGGATAATTAAAAATGAACTGCAGGGGCTGTTATGAGTTGCATTTGTAATTAAAGGTCACAAAAGAAAATTGACTTGTTCAAAAAGTGCAGAAAATGCAATCAGTAGTCAGGCAAGTCAAATGTGTGAAAATACTGTATGTGCCTTTGTGTCCTTCTTCTGTACATTAACAGTCATTGTTTCATTCGGCTCTTTTATCTATTAATTACTTACTTTCACTGTTTTGTTAATGTACAATCAAGACAGTGCTGAACGGCAGAGAAACCACAGAAGCCTGTTTCACTAAAGGGAAATTTCCAGTGAAAAGCCTCTCTGCTGAGCTCCTTTCTTTGCTCCAATATACTCTGAGATGTATGCTCTCACAATGCTACAAAACTTGCTCCCTTGGTAAACCTGTCATGTGCATGCAAAGCACAAATGCAAACTCCAAATGAATAAAACACTCACACTCACACACAGAGAAGTGATCTATTAGTCTCCTCTCCTCACCTCTATGTCAAGGCTTCAGGCTAAACTGTGGAGGAGAAATGTTGCAACATCTAATTGTCTGTTTTCCTCCCAAAGCTTCTCCAAAAGGGTCAAAGCCGTTAAACACTGTGGTATGGATAGTTAAGCACTCACCTCAGTGGGTTGTTTGAGGGTTTCTGTGTATATGTAGATGGTTTTCCCAAGGAAAATCAGTGTGGCGTAGTCAGAAAAGTATGTTTTAGGGTTTTCATTCCACCAGTCTTCAAATACAGTGAAAAATATGTACAGAATCAAAACTATTTACAAAAATATTCAAGCAAATGAGCAGTGGGCTCACGCTGAAAAAGAGTTCTTCAAAAACCTTCAGCAGCAGCTTGAGCAACCAGCAAAACTCAAACAGCCCATTCATAATCAATCTATTCTCAAGCATCTGCCATGTATCACCAACTCTCCACACTTACATGAACAAAATGGCTGACTTTTAAAAAATGAGCCCCTTCTTCTTCTTCAATGGAGTTTATTGGTGGTTGGCAAACTAACTTGAAGGTGCATTACCGCCACCTACTGGACTGTGGGACAGTAAATTGGCAGACAAAAAAAATCACAGTTGCCATCAGGGTGTTTTCCTATCTTATGCAGTGTATTGTTCAGTCATGTATGCCCCACCCTATGTCATGTGATGACTGCTTCTTCCCTCCGACTCCTGCCCCTCCTTCTTCTCAACCCAACTTTTTCCTGTATATTGTAAAGGTGTCTTCCCGTGTCTTGGATGTCCCGGTATTCTTGCCACACTTTCTCCATGTGTTTCTTGATTATTGATTTACCCTCTGCCTCACATAACAGAATTTCTGTATCTACAGTGTGTGATTTGAGTGTATTGTATGTACGAGTTCTTGCCTACTTGACTTTATGGTTTTGATACTTGTAAGAGCTGCCCAACTGTCTGATGCCATTAGTGTATTGTTACGATTGTTTTCTTCTATCCACTCCAAACCTAAAATGATAGTTACAAGCTCAACTGTATATACTGATAAATGGTCTGAGGTTCTTTGATATGTATTTTGTAGTGTGGAATGAAAACAGCAGCTCATGTTCTTCTAGTATCAGGGTCTTTTGACCCATCAGTGAAAATCAACATTTTGTCTGAAAAATGTTGTTTCAGATAACTTTCAGCTACCCTTCCCGCAGAGACCTGTCTATTCTTTTTCTTTAATTGTTGCTGTATTCGAACAATGAGTAATAAACAAAATTAATCAGGGTTTCCTTTCTACAGAAACAACCAACATTGCATTAAAAATCTCTCACAGACAACAATATACATCTGTTACATTTTCCCCAATTTATATGTTTTAATTCAGTCTTCTATGCTGAAGAATAACCCATAATTAGGTCAAACAAATCAGGTGCCCCTTTTCCCGCCAAGTGCCCTTTAAGAACCCAGAGGTAAATGCGCACTTGTTGGCTGACACTGTGGCTGACCGAGGGCAGCGTGGAGGAGAGGTTGGCGTCTGTGGTGAGTGTCTGTGTGTGTTTTGTATGAACGTGTGTGTTGAACTGCGAGTGTGCACCCTCGTGCGAACTACAGGACTTGTGGGGATGTGAATTATTTTGTCACTTGTGACCGCTGCGGTGGACCAGAGTGGAAAGTTTGATGTGTAGCGTGTCGCGTGCAGCGTGTGTGTGTGTGATCGTCTAGCGCGTGTATGTGTGCGTTAGCTGCACTCAGTGACGGGGCTGCTCCGTCACAGTATATGCTTGACTTTGTGTATTTTGTTTTAGCCCTGGCTCGGTAACACAAAACAAACAGCAGAGAATTGCAAGATAGTCCAGAGTCGACCCCACAGTTTGGGATGTGATTTACCGCTGAGCCATCAGCAGTGAAGCTGAGTGTACTTCAGGTGTTCTCACAGGAAGTAGAGAAAGAAATAGGGGAGAGTGGGGTAAGTTGAGCCACCCACTGTTCCTTGGAAATAGTAAAAGAAATTGATCATGTGACCAAATATTTAGGAGATGGGCATCAATTCATGGAGTCTGTGAGGATTAGAAGTACATGGGTGAAGGGGTTAGACATTTATTTACAAAAAATGTTTTTCACTTTTGAAAGTGAATTTAGTCTGTGTTATTGGAATTGTGTTTGGACCAAAAAAGATCATTTTTAATTTGTTTTACACATCAATTGTGGTATCTATGAGCTACAACATGAGGTCAAAAACCTAGCATAAAAGTCCACCATTTTAGTTTAGAGGACTAATAAAGTCATCATAGTTGTTCCGGGGTAAGTTGAGCCAGTGACTCAACTGAGAAAGTAAAGAAGTCTGATGAGAGGATCAGAGTTTCAGTTCAGATTGTTGAAATGTGTTACTCTTTCTTTTAAAAAATACAGCTGTAAATGTTCTGAATCACTTAAAGACATTCTCATGTTAAAATGGCTTTTTACAAAACAGCTTTTTAGCAGTTATATGCAATAACAAAAAGAATTATTGTACCAATTGAATAGCGTATAATAGATAAAAATACACATGAATGTGAAGAAGTGACTGTTATTTAGGGAGAGAGAAGGTGGTGGAGGGCTGGGGTGGAGAGTGGGGGGGTAGTAGGGATACGGCTCAACTTTACCCCGCTCTTATGGTCAACTTACCCCATACACAGGGTAAGTTGACCATAGGAGACCACTTTTTTTTGGCATGCTCTATTATCAAGACAGTTATGTTTACACTCATTCTGTTGGTTTGCAGGGATTAACAACATCTTGAAATATATGCAGATACACTAGTTAGAGACAAAACTGTGATTGCCTTGATGTAGTGATCCGAAATATGAAAATGGCTCATCTTACCCCACTCGCCCCTACTCCTCACTGCACTGCACGCTCATTTCAAAAGCTCCTGTGTGATTTATTAGTACAACATTTCTTCAGACCACACCCTCTCTCTGTTTCCTCAGAACTTTTAGACACAGAGTTTGCACAAACAAACTTAAACACTCAGTGCTGAGGTGGCAGGGGAATCATTTGTATAGTGGATTTGAAGTGGTCAGGAGAGATTCAGTCTGGATAAAGTTAGAGACTCTTCCCTGAAATGTGTTTGCGTGTTGTAGTGCTAAATATAGAGAAATCATTCATGCAGTAAACCTCTTTTCATCCCCTTCACTCTGAATGCAACATGTCAAGATCACAATCAAACCGCATGTGTGCATTGAGACATGCATTTTTATTAGTGCTTCATACATTCTTAATCTGACAGCATCTGTAACGGATCCTGATAATGCAAATAAATTTAATACTGATAATTTCAGAGCACATTGGCCTGTGGCTTCTGAATATCATGAAAAAAGCATCAATATGATTTTCAGTGTTGTAGCATCTGTGCTGTAAGGTCCAAAAAGTGAAACAGAACAGTTGGACTTGAAGTAGGAACATTTTTGGATGGATTCTTAAAAGGTTTCTGTCTTCACAAAGTGGGTAAAGTCTTGGCTGTATGCGGTACAGATGGTATTATGAGTCAGTAAACGCAAGACAAGACTTTGGGGCTTTTGTGAGTGATGTGCCAATTTGACCCAGGATCTGATTTGAAAAGGTTAGAGAGTCATTTTTCATTCATGTTGACTTTGAACTCACCACTGTGCCATTGAGAGCTATGGGTCCCAGTATCAATTTCCTTTTACTGAAGGCAGGAGCTCAGACGACTCTTGTCACAGCCACAGATCTGGCTGCCAGCTCCACGGGCCTCCTGAGTCTCCTGCTCTTTACTTTGGCTGCCAGATAAATGAAGTATTTTTTTCCTTTTTTTTTTAAATCTGGCAGAGCAGCACCTTTTAAGAGGTCAGTAAGAGTGGCTTCGCTGAGGTATTAAGCTCTGTGGATACAGCTCATAGCTCAGCTCCTGGAAGAGCCAGCAGTACTGAGTGTGTGAGACCATTAATCTCAAATCATGCATGCTTCAATAACTGCTAATTTCTGAGCGTAGAAACAGGCAGATGGATGTCTTCTTCTCCCAGCTAATGTTTCCACTGCCATATAGGATCAAAACCAACTTGGACACAGCCAATACTTTTTGACAACAGATATCCATCAGCATTAGGATTTGGTCTCTTTCTGTAAAACTCACCAAATTTTAAACAGAACAGTCAGAGCAGAGGAAAAAGTAAAAGAAGAAAAAAAAATGGCTGTGGAGGAATGTAAACTAGAAGGAATGAGAATATGTCTTTAGAGTTGCATCATTTTACACAAGATATCAAGTTCATAGAAGTATTATTTTTATTAAATGGATATTCCAGAGTAAAATTAAGTTAGGGTCCAACACACCGTAACACCAAGTTAGACAACCCCTCGAGAGATAAATGTTGCTGGCCGCTTGCTTCTCTAGTTAAACCAACTTTAGTAACAACCGCAGATAGCACAGCGGTCTATGTCTCCACGTGCAACTCAACCAAAACGCCACGCTGTAGCCACAAATAATGTTCAGAACAGCACCTAACGTCATCAACAGTACATAGAGGGTCCCAGCCATAGCAATAGCAACCAAACATCTTTTTAGCTTTTCCTGATTTCTTTAGCAAAGAGACGAAACACAACTTACCCAATCTCTTCCAGCAGCCGTTTGTTTGTGGGGGCGCGCTGACGAGTCGATCACTGAGTGCAGCGGATCATTTCCTTGAAGTATATCCATCATATTAATCATTTTGCACTGCAGATGCGGTGGTTCTTCTGCCTTAGCATCTCGGTCTGATTGCATTTCCATGAAGAAATGATCATAAATGTTCTTCCTTGAGCTGTGAAACTCCACTGCAATTGGGGATCAACTCGTCAGGACTCCAATACAGATTATTGCGTGTGAGATATGTTTTAAAGAGTTGTTTTTCTGGAGGTAATCATACACCACATCTGTTATTTGTCTTAATCACTGTTGTAGGTTCTCTTATTTTAAGCACGTCTCCTCAGAGTCCCAAATCATGTCTTCTCCATGACAGCAGTAATGCATGGGGAATGCACAGCCAGCTGTGTGTGAATGTGATCATTTGTAAGTAGACAAGGCAGCCTGAGAAATCATGGACACAGAAATTAAGGTAAAAAGAGGACTCCAATAAAGATTTTAAATAATTATAAAAAACGAGTTAAACATTTCAGAGGATATTTAAGGGAAGAACATGCAGACTGTCTCACAGAGAAACCTGGGCTCAGGGAGTTGTTTGATTTATCGACATTTCTCTTGTATCCTCTTATACTTGAACGTCTCTTTTTCTCCTCTAGAGCTCTTACCCCTACTTTAGCTGTTTCTTATTTTCCTCATTCTGTCCAGTTTTTCACAATGCTGCTAAAAATCCTTCCCCTTTGACTTGTCCTTTTTGTTGCTCCATAAACCCTGCTTTCTCTTGTGTTACTGTACAGTTGTACAGGCTGGAGCAGGTTATGTTGACATGCCAGCACTCTTTCTCTCTGACTTTCAAAAAGCCATTCCTTCTTCTGTATTATCATTTAAAACATGCATGTGGCATGAAACCATAAATTTACAAGGGAACGGTATTAAACCAGGTGACAAATTAGAAACTGGCCTGATTGATTCCTTGTGAAGTGAAATCGGTGGGCTCTTCCCTGCCATAGTGGGAGCAGAGTTACCTGCAGTGTGATTGAAGGAGGCTGCTCGGCTCTGACACTGTCATTAATAATCAGCAGCTTTCACGGAGACTCATGCTGCCGCGTGCGAGTTCAAAACACTTAACCATTACACATGACGCTGAGGGCTTGATATATAGCAGCACGTGACTCTGCACTTCAACTGCAATGCTGTGGAACAACAACAGGAAGTATTAGGATTTTGTCAAACAAGTTTAGAGGAAACATTGTGACACAATGTCAGCTCATTATAGGCTAAATTAAAATAATGACTGTAATGTTAAGTTTACAAAGTTTAGCATCTCTCTATTTGAATGTTTGAATAAAGTGTTGCAGGAAAAACACAATATCACTGTTGGTTTATCATTGAGGAATAACGTCTTTGACTGAATTTGTTTTACAAACTCTTTGAGTGAGAAATCATCTCCAAGTCCCACTCTTCTTGAAGTGTTCTTAGTGGGCTTTAAATTGTGAATGTGACGTTTTTAGTCAAAATCACGTTACCTGTGTCATTTTCAAGGGCTTTCTTCTGCAGAGCTCCAGTAGATCATTAGCAAGTTGCCTCTGAGTTGTGGGCGGAGACAGCGCTGCTCAAAACACTTCTCTTCATACTAGCTTGCAGCCTAACATTGCCGGTGTAGTAGAAGTAGCAGGTAACATAGGAGCTATTCGGCTCTCGGACACTAATGTCTTTAGGGGCATGATGAAAGTTAATATAATAAGTTTCCTTACGAGCATTGCAATCCGCTAACGCACATGCTTGTTCCGTGATCATCCTCTCTCAAAGCCTGGCCTGGGGCTCTGGGGGCGGAGCATGGATTTGCCAGGTAGGAAATCTCACTGGTCTGACCCTGCCATCGAGGTCTGCCAGAGATTTACAGCGATTTGAATGCAGAAATACTCAGAATATGTCCTGTAGCATCAGAAAAATGCCATATGAACATGTGGACAAAAAGAAAAACATGGTTTTCATCGGAGTGGGTCAGAGCGGGTTTGCTCACACAATTCAAAATTCCGCATATCCCGCTTCTAAATCTCTACATGAGGGTGAAATATTATGAATCTGGGTGTAATTTACTGGCTGCTAATGCTGTTACTTACTGTAAAACAGGTTAATTTGCTCCCTATAAAACAGCAGTAGATATTAAATCACCTCATTACCTCACTTTCAGGCTGAAGCACCTCAATTTTCTCTCCAACTTTTTCCTCTAAAAATGAATTCAGCAGAGATTAATAAGCAGTTTGTGAGTGGCTTTAATTTGCCTTGGTAGGGAGTCGGCTGCAGGTACTTACAGCTGATAAAGCTTTTTAAGAGATTATGAGGAAATGAAGGGGAATGGCATAGTACCTGCTGATACTTCTGTTGCTTTACTTGAAACTCTTTGATTTGTGCCTGCACATATAGATTTATATGCAAAAAACACAAAGACTTTTTCTTATATGTGCTTGATGCTGACATGCGTAGTTTCCTTGATTTTAAGTGTTGGCAATTTCCCACTCATGCTCACAAAGACCTGCCAACCAAGAGAGATAATTGCAATGCCTGAGATTCATCTGGAGATGTCTGACTAATTATTTTGTGTCATCATTTAAACTGTCGGTTGAAATCCAATTATGAGGCTGTCCATGTAGCTTACACAATTAGGGCGGGTGTAAAAAATTGAGGATTAAACAGCCTTAGCGAGAGATAAGTTATAGGGAAGCAGTGCCTGAAATATGACGAATTTCATTGAGAAACTTCTGAAACTAGATTTTGATGTTTTAGTACAGCTATTTTCTGGAAACAAAACCCCCAGTAAGAAGAAATTTAGCTTTGAAGAAACACAAAACACATGGGGATACCCTTCTGAAAACCGTGAGCTTTAGTGTAGTGCCAAAACGTTTTGTTAGCAGTAAACTTGATTCATCTCACTACATCTCCTCCCATGATATTTCTATCTGACAAACTGTCTGGTGCATAAAGTAAGAAGCCTAAAGAGGCTTCTGGGGATGCTCAAAGTTGATAAATAACATAAATAATGATTGTGTAAAAAAAACATTGCCGCAACAAGAGAAGCACAGAGCTTGTTTTAGAGGTTGACTGACACATACTGATGCCACAAAGTTGTTGCTTCTTCCTGATAACTTATGAATCATGTGCACACTGTCATTGACCTCCTGCTCTCCGTCTCTCTCCCATACACACATACATACATATTCTGAAGTTAGCTGTCATGTCTTGTAGTAGACCTGCTACATTTCCATCCAGTGTCCCCAGGGCCCCAGCAGCACTGCATAAATGAGTAAATAAACTTTGACCTCGGGCAGGTCTATAAATTGTGATTCTCTCAAAGAGGTGTGTCTGTTAGTCGATATACTGAGGGGATCTCTGTCTGTTTCCATCTCAAACCAGGGAAACAAGTTCCCACTGAGACTGGACTGCAGCAGCAATGAAGCTAGAAAAAAACCCTCACCGCACCATCAAACCCTTGACAGCTTGTCTTGCTCTTTGCCACTCTCTCCATTCTCAGTCTCCCCTCTTATCTTCCTCTTCTCTACTATGCCCTTTACCCTCCCTCATTCTTCTCTGCATCTCCAGCTCCTCTCCTCTTCCTCACTCTTCTTATTCGCACTTTGACACACTCTAACTGTTTTTCTGCACCTGATAGGACCCCTAAACACACTTTGCCCCACTGTTAAATCAATGCAGAGCACACCTGAGCGACAGCCACAATCTTCATACCTGCCTTTTATTCCCCCTGCCTTAAACTCACGGTGATTCTCCTGTTTGTGCTTCAGGAACTGAGTTTGTTTCTCCTTCATTCAAACACTTTGGTTGTATATTCTGAAAAGTTATATCAGTGTGGAGTCTTTTTAATTTGTTTTGCTTTTCTTCAGTTTCCTTTCTTTAGTTTGCCTCTGCATGACAAAATCAAAATTTGTTTCTTAGCCAGTGTTTCACTCATTTTTTTTTTCCGATTGTATTTTGATGTTCATCATCTTCTGTCAATCTTACATCAGTTTTTATTAATTAATTAATTAATTTATTTATTTTATTTTATTTTTTGGAGGGGGGGCAGTTTTTACCTCCATGAGATAGGTACGAAAGAAGATTAGGGCCACAAGAAGAGGAAACAATAATAATTACAGGAGGGAGATTTTTTTTAAATTTCCATTGCAAGATTTAAGTGGAAATATTTTGAGATTAAAGTCGAAATTTTTTAAAGCTGAAATGAAAGAAATTAAAATTTCGACATCAAAGTCGAAATTTCAATACTTAAAAAAAAAATCAAAATTTCGTGAATAAAATCAAAATTTTAAAATAAAATTTTTTCATCTCAAAATTTTTACATTTTGTAATCTCGAAAATTTGACTTTACTCTTAAAATTTAATTTTTAATCTGGAAATTTTGACTTTATTGATATAATTTTGATTTCTTTAATCTTGAAATTTTGACTTTAATCTCCTTCCTGTGATTGCTTTTTTTCTCTTCATGTGGCCCTAATCCTCTTTCATAGGTAAGACACCTGGGGCCTCATGTATCAATACTTGCGTGGGACTCATACCAGAAACGAGCGCACGCAAGGTCCGTCACGCTGAAAAAAATGCGTATGTATCAATGTGTGCGGGCGCCGAAATCCACGTGTGTTTCCTTGATAAATCCCAATCAGCGTGGAATTGAGCGCAGATGTCGGAGTGACTGGGCCCGCCCCCGTTACGCCCTCCTATAAATATGCAGATTTATTTAAATAGGGTCTCCCTGTCCTCGCACGCAGACAAAATGACAAGAAAAACTAAATTTACGGCGTGCGAGGTGGAGGTGCTGGTGGCGGAGGTGGAGGAGCGACAGCGTGTTTTGTTTGGCAGCCTGTCCAGTGGCGTCAGTGCAAAACGAAAACGCTTGGAGTGGGAGAAAGTTTGCGAGAGGGTGAACGCGGTGGGTTCCGAGACACGCACCCCCGCGGAGATTAAAAAAAAGTGGTCGGACCTCAAGGTGGAGGTCAAGCGGCGTACAGCTGTCCTCCGGAGGAGTACCGGCCAGACAGGTGGGGTTCCGGGGGAGGAGACCCTCACGCCGTTTGAGCAGCGGGTCGTGGCGATTATTATTATAGGGTAAGTGGCGTGTCACACAAATGTCCACATGCTTTGCCATCCCACTGAGCAAAAGACGTATATTAGACGTCTAGTCTAAGTTTATACTTCATTTCAACGTCGGGATTCAGTCTATTTCTAGACGTGATTTATACTTCGCCCTTAACTTCATTTTTCGATAACTTTTTATGCAATAAACAACTGTAATGTGCATAACTGACCTCGAAATACTGGATTACATTACCTATGATACCGTGGAGAGAGATGTAAACGCAACAGATACACAGAAGCAGGAATTGAAATGAACAAATATTTTTATTGTGTCACAGAAATCAATGTGTCGGCCGTGTCGCCGGCTTGCGGAACCCCGGCCCGCGGCAGCCCGTCTGCCGGCTCAGAGTCGTCGGCCAGGACCAGCGGCATTCGGGCCACCCCGGCCATCAGCACCAGCGCGCCGACAAGCGGTGGAGCGTCCACCAGCCGCGGCGCTTCCGCTGGACCACCCGGACGCAGTGGAAGGGTCCTCACGGAGGCGGTCCTGCAATCGCAGGAAGAAATCATCAGGGGGATCGCGGGGATCAACGAGCGGCTGGACCGGCTCGTATATGTCCTTGAGCGTCTGATGGCGAAAATAAATTAATTTGGCTCATTGAACTGTGTATTCACTTCTTACCCATTCACCAAACACCGCCACACAGCGTCGCCAAAGTGCCGTCAACGCAAGTATCGGCTCAACGCCAACTTCTACACCACCTCCTCACTTTGCGTTGATTAGCGCTGGAACCGACGCTCGTTTCGTGATGATAAATCTGGACGTGTGCGCCGATTTTGGCGTACGCAAGGTTTTCTGGCGCCGCCAGCGTTGATACATAAGGCCCCTGATGAGAGTAAGGAAATGTGGGAAGTGGAAAGTGAGAGATGATATGCAGCAAAGGCTCATTGCCCTGTTGTGAAAGTGAGGACTAACCTCTAGGGTGTACGCTTAAACCAAAACAGCCAACAGCAACTTCTTCACACATTCTGTTTGCTCTGTGGATTTCTTCTACTCACCCTGACATCAACAGTTTGCTCTCCATTTGTTTACGTGTGTGTGTCCCGGTGCCTCAGATTGACGTCTGAATCTGTCAGTGTCTCTGATGTGATTGTGATGAGATGCAGACTCATTTAACTGCACATCAAAGCAGCACATTACCCCTGACAACAGGCCTTTGTGTGTGTTTTGTGTGTATATTTCAGGCCCGGAGACTTCAGGCGCATATGCTTCCCAGTGTGTAGTCTACTTGTTAGATGATTTAATGAGCTTCATAATTGGATTGGATGGAATCTGAAACTTGGAGAGCTGAGATGCTGAACAGGAGAGGGAAAGACACACACTCACACTGAGGACACACACATGAAATACACACAAGCAGTAACCTTTTCCTCGTTGGTTGAAAGTCTGAAAAAGGTTCAGGCAATGAAGGAGCACTGCATCTGGAATGGCGCGGATCCAGTTTGATTGCATGATGATGCAGAACCCGCAGATTCACGTGCAGTTGTGTGATGACTAGTTGTTTTTAGCCACATAAGCTAACCATATAAGCAGTAGCCTGTGTCCTTCCAGAGGAGGAAATCTACTTTTAGACTTCTAAAATCAGCATCTCCTCAGCTATGGTGTCATCGGGGTGAAATGCTGTCTATAAACCTTTCACTTGTTCGTCCCCGCCCGTGTGCATGGTGTGAGATACGATCTGCCTGAAACATGTAGTGTTTTATTTTGAAAAGAAGCTGGATGTTGTATTTTGTGTCTGTGCCCAACTTCCTTTCCAGCACAGGTTAATCTGTGCTGAATTTATCCGGCATGCTCCGGCGTCCGGAAAAAATAGAATTCTTGCGATCAGCTGCGGAGTCCGGTGATCCGCAGCGGATCAGAAAGAAGCTGGTGGAAATTGACACATTGACTTGAACGGTTTTGATCAGCAATGATTAGCGGATACGGCCTTTTCATAGCTGTTCCAGATTGCCAGTTACTCACAGCTGAGAGCCACACAGGTCTCCTTCATCCGTACTACAGCCTGCAACCAACACATACAGGGAACAAAAAGTAGCATCACAGATAAACTGTGAAAGGAAATAATATTGAATAACAGATTGACGGTTCTTAGAAAAGAAAGAGGAAGTGACAATGTGATAATGAAAAAGGGAGGAAAGAGTGATGTTCCCCTGAAAATATGGTGAGAGGAAACTTTCTATGTGCAGGAGAAGCAGCAGATGTCTGGGACTTCTCATTTGCTTGGCTGCAGTACAAATGTTCAGTTTGTTTTGGGCCCATCAAGGTCCCCTGGGATCATCTTTGACCAGAATGTAAATGCGGCTTTGGAGAAAAGTACTGGGAGCAACTTGCTCACAAGAAGACTAAATTGCAGAGAACCAAAGGTTAAATGATGAGAAGTTATCTGTAACCTTTTCTGTGCATTAAAAAGACCCTATGAGAATAAATGCAGCAGCAGCTCACTGACCGATGACACCACAGACTTGTATAGTGCCACAGGTCAGCTATTGATGTTTAGCCCTCTATGCATTTATTAGTAAAAACAAACAAAATAAATAAATAAGGGATTGGTTGGACGATAACTCAGTACGATGTTTTATCTTAGTCCATATAGTGAGCTTTGACTCATCTGATGGCATGCTCTATTTTTAGTGCTCTGCCCTTTTCCTTCACAGCGGTCTACCAGCTCCCTTTCTCTGTCAGTTTTTCTGTCACTTTCCCGTGAAGGCCTAGCAAAGCATCAACAGGGATGAAAGCCTGGTTAAGATTCAAATTTTCCTCTCTCATTCATTGAAAGATCAGATCTTTAACTGTACACCACCCCGTTCTTTTGATCATTTTTATCAATATCTCTCTTGTCTTTTTTGCTTTTAATCAACTGTGATTTTCACCTCTTATTCACATTTTCTGCCTTTGAATGATTTGTTACTGGGGAGTTCAGTCAGATATCACTGATTCCTTCAACACTGAACAGCATGTTCTCCTCAGGCACATAAATATTTACTTCATGTCCCACAAGTTTTATAAGCTGATAAGGCTGCTTTTTTCAGCCTGTTTTCATTTTGGGGCTTTTATACTGTAAAACTTCAAACAACAAAAAGGATAATATGCTATAAGACTGACAGGAACAGGGACCCAGTTTCTGAAAAAGAAAAAAAAAAGTGCACAGCTAAAGCCACTTATGTGTGACACAGTGTGACAGGTTCCTGTTTGATACTCCACTTCGGGACTAATGTGTTTTATCCCTGACCAAATATTTGATGTTTTGCCCCTCTTTCCTTTCCTAACCTCATTTTTTTTTCTAAGGCAAACCAGCATGCACATGTGTGCTGCATGGACCACCTCACTTTGTAACAGGGGCCACAGCAGGCAGCCTGAGTGATTATTGAGTCCTCTTTATAAAGCACTGTGATGAGAAAAGAGTGACAGGATAAACTGAGAACAATAAAGAAAAAAGGATAAGAGCAAACAAAGAAGAAATCCTGAGTTATGGATACAGATGCAGCAAATGCAGATTGGGAGGTACACTTTGCAAAGAGGGGCAATAAGTCAGAGATTAAAGATCAAATCAGATGGCATATTTATCACAATGATCCTTTTTCCCGTAAAAGTTCTTCAATTGATAAGGAAAATAAATCACTACAGCTTCGATCTGTACCATAGACTGTATATAGAATGGACAGCGTCTGACTCCTTACTGGGTGAAGCCACTCCGAGAACAGCACCCTCTGTTGATTGGCTGCAGTATAGGTCATAAATCCCGCCTCCACCAGCAAAGCTTTTGAAGCTGTGGACAAACTTTAGAAATTTATTACACAGAATATAAAATTTTCTCCCCCCTGCTTGTGATGTTGATATGTAGTTACTGTCAGACTGGTTTGTGCTCAAATCCTTTTTTTTCTGTTCAGCTCCGTTTTTAAAAGTTATTAGGGGGTTCATGTTTTCTATGATTGACACCTGATACAGCCTATGGGCATTCAGGGATTGCGTAGCTCACCCGGGGGATACGCTGTTTGAGCTGAGCATCATCACAGTGACTCTCGGCGACTGCGTGGCCGAATGCGTGCATCGCTACAGCGCAGCGCTGGTTTCAGGAAATGAAGAAAAATCCCGGAAATATCAAGAGCTTTTTGGCTCCAAATCCGTATACAGGTGGTAGGCGGAACCAAGTTGTCCATAGTATATACAGTCTATGATCTGTACATTTTAAAAGTGTACCAAATGTGAATAAAGATATATATATATATATATATATATATATATATATATATATATATATATATATATATATATCTTGCACTTTATATTGCATACTTTTAGGGCTGGGGTGATTCGTTGACGTATTCGACTACAAAAATTTGTCAACGCAAAAAACATGCGTGATGATGTAAACAGTGGTTACCCCAGGTAACGGTGGAAGCATGGACAGCAAACGAGCTCCACCTAATGGGGCCAATTTCAAACCTACTTTATCATGATCTATTAGCAGCTCCTCTCAATCAAGGCATGTGTTTTTTCCGGCTTCCTCGTTCACAATCCAAGATCAAGCTGCTGTCATTCAAGGAGATATGCTGTGACCTGTCAATCAAATAACCCACCGCTTGTGCAGCAAACGCCACAATGGACACTGCATCATACGCCCTGCATCCCATATCTAATTCATTCACTTTAAGCAGTTGGCTTGGAGTTTAAGCATCAGTTTTGTGCTTGTATTTGTCCTATAACTCGCTAATTAATCAGCTGTGTGATCGCCGACAATAGCTCGCTAATGCTAATACTCGGCACACACGAGCTCTGCTGCACATATGTATACTGATACACAAGTCCGAGATAGAGCCATGTAAGCAAACAACTCATTTTTAAAGTGTGGTGGCTTTTATTTAACTGTGGTACTGCGCCACAATTGATTGCATAAAGGGGAAACCCTGTTATCTAGCGTTGTGTCATACTCTGCAATGTAAACAAACACTGTCGCCAGCATTATGCCAACCGCGGCCCACAATGCATTGTGACATAATGTGCCTCTGCGACATAATGTGTCTTTTGGCCCATGTGATTTGACCCATCCGAAAACCAACATGAGTGAAGCACTTTGCATTTTTTAGCAAGTTATGATGGCAAGGAAAAACTTTCCTGTAACAGGCAGAAACCTTGAGCAGAGCCGGACTCATGTTGGACTGAGTTTCAGTCTTTTATTATTTAAAAAGGCAACAGCTTAAAAAAAAAAACCTCAGTGTGCTTTAAAGTTAAACCATCTAAAGTTGTGTATTGATTAATATCATACCGTACGTTGTTTTTTTAATGCTCTTCCACTGACACAAGACCTTGCTGCTGTTTACCTCAGCTTAGGCTATGACTCCAGAATATACATGGTATCAGCCATTTACAGGCACTCTTTCCAGTATCCAGTATAAATCCCTATCAGTTTATTTCTAATTTAAAGTAAAAATGATCAAACTTGACAACGAAACTTCAGACACTGCTGGTTATCAGTACTGCTTTTCTTGTTTATTCCCTACCACCCGTCTTAGATCACCTCCTCTTGGCTTTCTGCTTCTGAAAACTCCATTCATTTTGTTTCTTGGTCACCTTGTTCAACGCGCTGAACCCCTCGATAAACGATAGGCTGTTCAAGAGCACAAATCCTGTTTGATGCTGCCGTGCAGAGCATCAGTTGGTGCTTATCAAAGACAATGTCATTTGTAGAAGCAGAGGAGTGGGTGTTTATGTTTGTTTACCCATCTGCAGGAAGAGTCAAATGTGATGGGAGGTCTGCTGTTAGGCTATCAAGGAAAAGACATTCAGCCTCTTAACTTGAGCAATTGCAACAACAAAACGGTTGTAAGAGGAGTGAGCCATTACAACTATTCACAAGGCTGTTGTGTTGTTATTGCTCAAAGGCACATTATCCATTCAGGAAAAAGAATCTGAGATGCATTGAAGTGTGAGACGGCTTGTGCATAAGAGTGAGGATTCTCGTATGTAATCTTTGAAAAGTAAAAGAAAGGTGACATTTTTTTACTTGTTAAAGGGCAAATTCACTTAAACGCCTCATCTACTCTGAAAAAATAGCAATAAAAGTCAAATCTGAATCATGGAGTGACTTTTCTCAGCAAGAGATGAAAAATCAAATCCACCAGAAAAAAAAAACAAAAAAAAAACTGCTAATAACTTTGTATCTTCAAATAAATACTGATCGAATAGAAATATGATTTTCAGATGAGAAAGAAGTATGGAAACAGATGTACCTCAGTTTTAATCTGAAAGCTGGCGGGTGGTCATATGGCAGGAAAGGAAGAGAACAAAAGGCAAATAGCGAGATGTGGTAAGAAAATGATAGAGCAAACAGTTTGGTGACCTGTGGGAAATCAGTCTTCCACAATTCTGCAGTTTAATCCTGAAGAGTGGCATCCACTTGCTTTATATGTCACGCTTTAATATGCATCCAATCAAACATTGGTGAGGAAAGACAAACATAGAGTGAATCTAAAATCAATGAAAGAAAAGCAACAGATGTATTAGCTCCAACATTCAACCCCACTGTAAACCCCTGCGATGTTTGTGCTCGTTCTGGTCAATCAGATTCATATAGTTTTCAAGGACACTGAGGAAAAACATCTGTTGCGTATGCAAAGGGCTTTCAGATGAAGGTTGGTCATCATAGTTTTCTGAGACTGTTGTTGATCAGTGGTGCTGTGCTGTTTTTTTCTCTGCTCTCTGGGACGTACTGTGCCATGGCTCTACTTAGAGTACTAAAGAAGCTGTATCCTTGCCTCTTTTTTCCTCTCTTCTTATTATGCTATTTAAATGCAGCAGCTGCAGTGAAGGAGGTAAATACATCAGACCACGAAGAGCCACCAAAAACAGTTTTCTCCCCTGTCTCATCAAAAGTTCATACCACAAGCCTCTCAGGATGCGGTGGTCTAAGTAGGGCCCCATGATTTCTGTGAAAAACACCAACAAATTTGTAGAACTGGACAGTAAGAAATGGGAACAAGTGCAAAATGTGGGATATCAGGAAATCTGCAGAATTTTTTCTTGCTCAGAAAATCTCTGACCTCTATCTTTCTCTGCAACTGATTTACTGCAGTGCCTAACACAAGCTCTGCAAAAGAGAGAGGGAGACAGGTCCTTCATTACGTCCTTCCTGTTGACACTTGATGATTGAAAAGTGATTACCTGTGTTGAACACCATTGTTACCTCTAATACCATTGTTCAAAAAGTTTTGTGCAGCTGTTAGCTACCGCATTGAATAGTTTCCAAATTATTTCATTTTTAATGAGCCTTTTTCACATGCAGATCACCTTTGAAAATAACAGGATGTTAAAGGGATATTCCGGCGTAAAACTAAGTTAGGGTCAAACTCACCGTAACACAGAGTTAGACACCCACAAGTCTTCCTTAGTGCTTAGTCTCTCTGCTAAAGAAATCAGGCAAATCTAAAAAGATGTTTGGTGGTCAGTGCTGTGGCTAGGACCCTTTTTGTACTGTTGATGAAGTTAGGTGCTGTTCTGAGCATTATTTATGGCTATAGAGTGGCTTTTTGGTTGAGTGTGTGGCTCTCTGTATTGCTTTCTGTGGTCATTACTAAAGTTGGTATAACTAGAGAAGCAAGCGGTCGACAACATTCATCTCTCAATGGGGTGTCTAACTCGGTGTTGCAGTGTCTTTGACCCTAACTTAATTTTATGCCCGAATATCCCTTTAAGTGGGATAAGCTAAAGTTGTGTTATTTGGTTGTTATTAGACCAGTCCAACCAACCTGTTTCCTTTAAACCTGCTCATCTGTTAAATGTTCCTAATAGGTGATTTTTGAGCATTCCTCAATTTTCCCAGACTTTTGTTTTGTTGTACTTTTTGGGAATGTATTTCAGGCATCAAATACTTGCAAAAAACAATCAATCTCATAACATTAAAAATCTTGTCTTTGTAGTGTATTGCATTGAATATAGATCAAAAAGGATTTGCAGTTAAAACTTCACTTCAGATCATGTGATCTTTGATTGTGAACTATTAAAGTCCTCTATGAATAATAATGACCCGGTTTCCATGTCAGATGTTGAAGATCTGACAACATTTTCTAAGATCAGTCTGAGACAGTTTTAACTGATGTTAAAAACATTTGAGGACACAAAATATAAATCTGTATTTGGAAGAGAAACAAAGAGACAAGGGAAAATATAAAACAACAAAAATGAAAGGGTTACAGCTCTGAATTGTCTGTCACTGTCCCACTTTCTGTTCAAAGTTCATTTTTTCTGTCTCTTTGTTTTTTAACAATCTGTCCCTTTGTACTCCAGTCAACTTTCTTCAATCCTCCATCTCTGCACCTCATCACATGCGTCTCCTTTAATCTAGTCTATACCCAAGTTTTGTCTTTTGCCTCCTTCACAAATGAATCAGCTTCAAGGTGACAGTGTCTTTGCACTGTACTTTAATGAACATAAAACAATCAAAGACTTGACATCACACACTAAACCCAGGACAAACTCTCTTCCCTGATGTAAATAGAACACACACCCAGGGTGCTGAGCCTGGATGCTTTTAGTATTTTCTCCTATAAAGCTAGAACAACGTCAGACCCTGATAAACATGTCAAGAAGGATTTGGTTTATTATCTATGAATGAGTTTCTGCTCATGTTTCAGGTTTTAGGTTGCATTTTACAAGTATTTCTTTGACCCAGATAATGCACACCATAAATTCATGTAAACAGTTTCTGAAGTGTCCTCTTTACTTGTTATATCTTGCTGCATATAGCTTCTCAGTATCTCCATGTTCCAGGTGTAGGGGTTCAGCGCCCCTTATGACCGCTATACGAGGCCTTTCTCTGACGCCAAGAGGGTGTGTGTGGAGAACTCCAGACAGCTGCAGGCTGCCTTTACAGATGATATGACAACTACGATGCTAGATGGCTGTCTTACCAGACTGTGTAATTAGTATTTTGACTATAATTTATAATTTTCTCTCCTGCACATCAGTGTGTTAAATCTTGGCTATCAGGAGAAGAAATATTGGGATTGGAACAAACACACAACAGAAACTATTTACATATTTATACTAATTCTTCCAGGCATTTTTTTTTTGCTATTTACAGTTGTTAATGCCACTCCTTGAAGCAGTTCCTGTCTGGAATGAGACAGAAGGCCACATCATACTGCTCATGATCTCGTCTTTGCTTGTTTCCAAGCATTGAGAGCCATTATTTCTTATTTTGCAGACAAGCAGGGAACTTTCTTGTCTGTTGTTGATCTTTGGTTGCTTCTTATTGGACACTACTGCCAAAGGAACAAAAGAAGAACAATATGAGACCATGTAACTGGTCGAAAGTTTGACAGAAAAAGATGTCACCAAAACAGCTTGTCAAACCCGGAAGACATTAGCGGCATTTAGCAATAGCGATCTTTTTTTTAATCACAATAATATAATAAATTATCATGTTTTCACCAGTATATCACTGCAGATTTAGCATCAAACGTCTCTGATCAAACACTTGTTTTTGTGGCTTGATTGTAAACTTTATGGGAGGTGTAGAAATGCCTGGAAATCCCTGATAGATCTCCAAAAGGGTAAGCTTTTGAACACTTTTTATCCCATAGAGATACACGGTATAGTTCCCAAGAACTGTAAACAATATTAATGGCGTCATGTGGGATTGCCGGCGATCCAGCGGAGTTTTAAGTGATAAATAAACGAAAAATTAAAAGAAGGCATTCGATAAAGATATGATTTCATAAGTGGTTTAAAAGAAGACACTTGTAGGAGATTCTCCACGTGATGGATCAGATTCTCCTCATCCTGCAGGTGCTGACTATTCTCAGGTTTTAAACTAATGAGACCAACTAACCAAGCCTCTCTGCTCTGAGCGTATGTGTGTAATGAAGACCATTAGTGAAACAAACAAAAACAGCTGCTACTCTGTATCAACATAATTGACCAGGATAAAAAAAATCAAACAGGGAAAAGTTAATTCTCTTTTAAATGATTCTCTACCACCTGCATCCCAATAGCAGATAAGAGCAGATCCAGCAGTGTGTTTGGTTTGATTTCGCTCTGCTTCCCCAGACCTAAACAAACTCTGACTCATTCTCCCTGGTCAGAGAGATAACAGGAGTGCTGACTCTCTATTTAGATATACCTTTAACATCTTTTACGAAGTGTTTTCATGAATCCTCATTTAACTTCTCTTCCCTTTTCACAAGCCCAAAGAATAGGCTCTTTTAGTGTGATGACTGCCAGACTGAGATCATAGACTCCTCCTATAGGTACACAAGCTGAGTATTCACACCCTGAATGAAAAATGACGACTTTTCTTACCATTGAAATACCCAAAATACCATCCTAGCACCGGCTCAGAAGGAAAGATACAAGAAAGAAGAATTAAGGCTAAAACTCTCCCAATGACAGCAAGAGGAATGATCCAATAAAGGTTAAACCTTTCTCACCTGTGAATTGCTGGAGTTATTGATATAGATACTGACTGCTGTGCAACCTGAAAACTAATATTGACCTGCATGGTATAAATGAAAATCAAAGCTAAAATCTGCATGTATTATTCACAGCAGTATCCACTTATGGTGGAGGATGGGCTGCTCTGCCATTCGCTCTCACCTCCGTGGATGTCTCTGCCAATTAAGCCACAGCTCTCTGAAGGTAGTGAGTAATGATCGCAACAGTAAGGACAAGAAGGGGGGAGGGAAGAAAGAGCAGCAAAGATGAGGAAGAGTGGTTAAGAACAGTCATTTCTTTTCAAAAGCTGACAGCTCATATCACTTCTTCAAATAGGATCAATGGGCTGTGTTAGCTTTATTGCTGAACACCTCAGGCTAAACGTTAGATCTCAACACTTCTCAGTTACTGATGGTTGCCTCTTTGATTGAAGGGGGGTGGAAAACTTCGCACTGCAGACACAATATCAAAGACCAAGAAGACTCTAAACTACTACATCCAATTATTTTGAAAACTTGTCTCAGTTAGCTCCCTTGCAAATAAAAAATATTTTGTGACATTTTATGTTAGTAGACAAAAAGATCTGCACACTGAACTCTGGGTAGATGCTCCTGATGTGACTCAAACACTCCTGCAACGACTACCCTTCAGTCTTTTTATAGCATGACATATCTGCTGATGAGGGTGGCAGTAGTGCTGTCTGTCTTTCTCTCTGCCTCTCTCATTCTCAGCCTCCTCTCCCCCTGTTCAATATAATGTCACTTTGATCTGAGTGATTCTCTCAGCCCAGCTACACCTCAAGAAGCTAGGGCTGTCACTTTATCAGATTTTTACTTCATGTTTATTGTGGCCATGAAATATCACAGTGTTATGGTGATATCTATAAGAAACTAGAAAATAAGACTACACAGTCAGTCAAACTTCGGAATGGCAAGGGTGGGGCAACAGTGCGTGTAAGTGCGTCTGCTGTTTTGATAATTCTCACTATTTTATCAAAATTCAGCTTAATAGTCTGACCATCCTAGCTAGGGAAAAAATCACATTACTTATTTCAGCAGACAGTTTTTTTTTTTTGTTTGTTTGTTTGTTTTTTAAAGCTATCCAGGCTTGGCTTATTCAAAACCAATGGAGCTGAATCCAGACCCCATAATGAACTTTCACGCTTTGGTCTATTCTGCGTCTGTTTAGAAGTCACTGCGTCAGGTCTCAATAAACGATCACTTCCAACTTTAACACAAAATCAATCCAGACAGCAGGGTCCAAGACTGATATTATCCTTTGACTTCACCTATTCTGACCACTTAACTGAGAATCCCACTGGATCTGGAACCGCTCCGCTCCGGACCGGCAGACAGATCAAATATGCAAGCATATAGCGCCCACCTGATCCGATCCGCTGCCTTCGGAGGAGAAGTGATCGCAAGATTACTGATATTTCTCGCAAGACTGGACATGATCTCATTAGATCTCGCATGTTGATAAACGGCGATGTATATAAACACCCACATCCCACAACCCTGGCCTCTCCTATTATCAAGTGAAGAACAGTTTAATGCATTGACTTCATTTAATTAAAAAAATTAACCAGGTATTTTACTCTATAATCGCATACAACTTCCGCTGCTGCTTGTGCTCCGCTGCACTGAATTGATTATAATGCTTGCATATTTGATCCGCCTGCCGTGTTGGTGCGGAGCGGAGCCGTTTCAGATCCTGTGGGTTTTGCCCGTTTCAATGGGCCATCAAGTTAATGGTTGTGTCTAGACTAGGACCCTCTGGAAATGGGGTTTATTTGAGCAAACACCCCACCTGGGGGTCTTTGGAAGCCAAATCCCAGCCAACTGAGATCACTAACTCCCCCACCTCCCCTTGGTAGTACAATGCTGGATATCATGCAGGCCAGGAGAGAGACAAGGATAGGATGATGTTGATACTCTGCTGGCTATAAAGAGGGGTGGAGAGAGAGATGTAAGGAAGCAGTGAAAGAAGACAGCAGGGGAGTCAAACTGAAACAACCTGCAAAAGTCCTGCTGAACTATTGTCTGTGGCAGAGCGCTCTACTTTATCCCACTGGCAGCTTGTTGAACAACCAACTGCCCAACCCCAGACCTCTGTGAGGAACCAGAGACAGCCGGGGAAACCAGGTATAAGAACCTCTCTTATGCCTTCACAAAGAGTAGACAGGTGTATAAATTCAGGTTACGCATCTCTGTATCAAAAACACAAAAATCCTCCTTGTGACATATAAAGCGCTTAATGGCCAGGCGCCATCATATCTCAACGAGCTAGTTATACCGTACTTTCCATCTAGACCGTTACGCTCACAGTCTGCAGGTCTGCTCGTTGTACCAAATGTCTCTAAAAGTAGTATTGGAGGAAGAGCTTTCAGCTACCAGGCACCTCTCCTCTGGAATCATTTACCGCTCGAGGTTCGGGGGGCAGACACACTCTCAACTTTCAAGAGTAGACTTAAAACGTTCCTCTTTGATAAAGCCTATAGTCAGGGCTGATTTGAACCAGCTCTTAGTTATGCTGCTATAGGCCTAGACTGCCGGGGCTATCTGGCACACTGAGCTAGAGTCTGTCTCTATCTCCTCTTTAGATCTTTATGTCCCATATAAGTCACCGACCAGTTTTCTGTCTCTCTGAGTGTCTCTGAGTCTTTTAGCTGCCACTGGACTAATGCTGCAAACAGGTCTGCTGCGGAACTGCCTGACCCCAGCTGCATCCACCCTGGGCCCTGAGCTCCTCCAACTCTTTGGCTCTTTGGCTCCTCTGGACCGTTGCCGCAGACCGGCCCTGAGCTCCTTCTTCTCTCTGATTCCTCTGGACTGTTGCTGTTACTGTTACTGCAGACATGAACATCAGCCTCACTGTCATTATTGACATTAATAATACAAAATAGAACTGACTACGATTAAGCCTGCTAACTGTAATCGCACTCAATTAATTCAACATTGTCCATTATCACTCATATCCTAAACCTGTAAACTGAACTTCTTTTTGTTTCACCATTACATGAGCTGTTGTTGTTGTTGCTGTTGTTCCTGCTGCCTCCTGTCTCTCTCCCACCCTCGTTCCCTACTCTCTCTCCCTCCCCCTCCCTCTCCATACTCATTCTCTCTCGCCTTTCCCCCATCTTGTTGTCTCTCTCCCTCCCCCCGTCCTCTCCCCCCCTCCCCTCTTCTCTCTACATTCCTCCCCAACCCAGCAGCGGCATGGTGGCTGTCTAGCATGAGGCTGGTCCTGCCCAAGGTTTCTGCCTGTTAAAAGGAAGTTTTTCCTTGCCACTGTAACTCATGTTAGTTGAGATGGGCCAAAAACCCATCTTAGGTTGGTTCTTGATCATCAAACAATGAGCGTGGTCCAGACCTGCTCTTGTTCCTTGAAAAGCGTCTTGAGATGACGACTGTTGTGAATTGGCGCTATATAAATAAAATTTGATTGATTGATTTGAAAAAGGGTGCAAGTAGAAAAACCATGGTTACCTGACTTGAAGAACCACCTCTTAGCCACTGCACCACATCTCAGATACAGTATATAGTTGTCGCTGACTCACCTCAAACTCTATTGCAGGTACATTAAAAATAGAATCCAGGTCTGCAGTGTCCTAGTCCTTTTATGTTTGGAAGCTTGTGGACACTTTTCAAGAGTGTTAGCACAAAATCAGAAATAGACAAGGATGACACCAAAGAGTAAAACAACCCTTTGGCTTCCTTGTAACCAGCTGTGCCTATTTCATCTGAACCATACGCTATCTGGTATTTCCAATGAATGAACTCCATGTCACTGTTATCTTATTTATTATGAGGGATTCTTGTATGAGGGACTCATGTTTCATTTAACCTTCCTGTCGTGTTCGGGTCAATTCTGACCGTTTTACAACTTAAAACACTCATAAATTTTGTATTTTACATCTGATTGCCTCAAGACCTTATGATATCCTCCACACTGTGCACTTGAACATATAAAAGTGATAATGACCACTTTCATTAAACTTTGAATGTTGTAGTCAACTTTGTAACATCTGTGGTGTTCCCGGTCAAAAGTGACCGCCATAGGAGATGAATGGATATCCAGATTATATTCATCCCCATACACACTACCCCAACACAGACACACACACACACACACACACACACACACACACACACACACACACACACACACACACACACACACATCAGACACATCAGACTGAACTATTTTTTTTGTGGGGTACACATCTCTTTCCCACACTTAGGTTCTGACCCTCCCACGTGAACCACCTCCCAAATCAAACAATGTATCATTTCTTTACTAGACTAGACAGGTGTCTGTTACGAGAACCCCATTTTTCCCTGTGCACACACACATGAACCACCTTTCCCAATATATAGCTTGATGTGCCTTTGCACTCATTTTACTCTGAGCACAATGAGTAGGTGACTGACAACACGGTTAGCTGTCAGAGAGACTCTAGACCTCATCTTTGAAGATGAAGAGGGCAATGAGGTTGAGCTAGAGATAGAGGAGGATGTCTCAGAAAAAAACTCAAAACAAAACTACAGGATTCTGTATAAGCTACGCTTAGTCTGGTCCCTCCCCCAGGACTGGAAAAAAAACTAAAGAAAAGTTAAAAAAAAAATAAAAAAATTCAAACGGGCAGAAAACTGGAAAAAATTAGAGAGAACTAAAAAAAAAACGTATAATTTTTGAAAAAAAAAACTTAAAACCGGCAGAAAACTGGAAAAAAAAACTAAATAAAACAAACAAAAAAAAAGTAGAGAACTATTCTGAAAAAAAGAAACTGGAAAAAAAATTAAAAAACAAAAAAAAAAGTAGAGAACTATTCTGAAAAAAAGAAACTGGAAAAAAAATTAAAAAACAAAAAAACAAAAACAACCTAAACCTGGTGTTTTGCACACAAAAAAACTGAAGAAAAAAAGAGCTAAAACAGGCAGAAAACTGGAAAAAAAAATCTTTAAAAAATGTTTTAAAAAATTTAAGAGGGGTGTTTTGCACAAAAAAAACTGAAGGAAAAAAGAACCTTGTGGTTTTCCCTCCCATGGGAGGGTTTTTATTCCCCTCCTGGAGCTACCACCATAGCATGGTGGAGGAGTTTGTGTGTCCCAATGATCTCAGGAGCTATGTTGTCGGGGGCGTTATACCTCTGAAGGGTCACCCAAGAAAAACAGGTCCTGAGGGAGGGACCAGACTAAGATTAGCTCATCCAGACAAAGGTGCCAGGCAAAAAAATAGGAAAAAAAAGGAAAAAAAAAATAAGACTAGCTCATCCAGACAAAGGGGCCAGGAAAAAAAATACAGAAAAAAAAAAATTAAGAAAAATTTTTTTTAAAAAGTATTTCTAAAAAAAATAACAAAAACACCCTTAACCTGGTGTTTTGCACAAAAAATAAATAAATTAAAAAAAATAAATCATTAATTTTTTTCCAGTTTTTTTTTTCAGATGTACTTTCATTTTTATTTTTTCCTTTAGTTTTCTTTAGTGTTTTTTTTTGTTCAGTTTTCTGCCTTTTTTATTATTATTATTTAATGTACAAAAAAGCCGGTTTAGGGTGTTTTTGGTTTTTTTTTTTTTGCTTTTTTCAGTTTTTTTTTTATTTTATTAAAAATTTTTCCAGTTATTTTTTTCAGAAATACATTTCTATTTTTTTTATTTTCCTGTAGTTTTGTTTTGAGTTTTTTTTTTTGCCTGTTCTTTTTTTTATCATTATTTTATGTGCAAAACAACCAGTTTAGGGTGTTTTTTTTCCAGTTTTTTTTTTCAGAAATACTTCTTTTTTTCTTTTGTTTTTTTTTTTCAGTTATCTGCCTGTTTTAAGGTTTTTTTTTTTTTTCTTTAGGTTTTTTTTTCAGTTTTCTGCATGTTTTGAGGGTTGTTTATTTATTGTGCAAAACACCCGGTTTAGGGTCTTTTCGTTTTTTTATTATTTTTTTATTTTTTTAAATAATTTTCTTTTTTTTTTTTTTACTTTTCTGTAGTTTTTTTCAGTTTTCTGCCTGTTTTGAGGGTTAGATTTTTTTATTTATTATTATTTTTATTTATTTTGATATTTTTTGCAAAACACCAGGTCAAGGTTGTTTTTGTTTTTTGTTTTTTTCAGAATAGTTTTCTTTTTTTTTAAGTTTTTTTCTGGTTTTCTGCCTGTTTAATGGTTTTTCTTCTTCTTCAATTTTTTTTTTCCTGGCACCTCTGTCTGGATAAGCTACGCTTAGTCCGGTCCCTCCCCCAGAACTGGAAAAAAAACTAAAGAAAAGGAAAAAAAATTTTTTTTTTTTAAACTGAGGGAAAAAAAACGTTCAAACGGGTAGAAAACTGGAAAAAATTAGAGAGAACTAAAAAAAAACTTATAATTATAATTTTTGAAAAAAAAAACTTAAAAACGGCAGAAAACTGGAAAAAACTAATTAATAAAAGTAGTGAACTATTCAGAAAAAAAGAAACTAGAAAAAAAATTAAAAAACAAAAAAACAAAAACACCCTAAACCTGGTGTTTTGCACACAAAAAAGAAAAAGAAAAAAAGAACCTTGTGGTTTTCCCTCCCATGGGAGGGTTTTTATTCCCCTCTTCGAGCTACCACCTTATTGTGGTGGAGGGGTTTGTGTGTCCCATTGATTTTTTTTCAATTGTCTGCCTGTTTTTTCTATTTATTATTAATTTATGTGCAAAACAGCCAGTTTAGGGTGTGTTTTTTTTTTTTTTGTTTGTTTGTTTTCTTCAGTTATTTTTTTTTTTCCTATATTTTTGCCTGGCACCTTTGTCCTGATAAGCTACTCTTAGTCTGGTCCAAAACACCTAGTTAAGAGTGTTTTTTTTTTTTCTATTTTTTTCAGGAATACTTTTCTATTTTTTATTTTCCTTTAGTTTTTTTTTTCAATTTTCTGCCTGTTTTTTTTTTTTTTATTATTAATTTATGTGCAAAACAGCCAGTTTAAGGTGTTTTTTTATTTGTTTGTTTGTTTGTTTGTTTTCTTCAGTTATTTTTTTTTCCAATATTTTTGCCTGGCACCTTTGTCTGGATGAGCTACTCCTAGTCTGGTCCCTCCCCCAGGGCCTGTTTGCCTTGGGTGACCCTTCAGAGGCTTAGCTCCTGGGATCAATGGGACACACAAACCCCTCCACCACGATAAGGTGGTAGCTCGAAGAGGGGAATAAAAAACCTCCCATGGGAGGGAAAACCACAAGGGTTTTTTTTTTGGTCCAAAACACCTGGTTAAGGGTGTTTTTTTTTTTTCATTTTTTTCATTTTTTTTTCCAGAAATACTTCTCTATTTTTTAATTTCCTTTAGTTTTGTTTTTGTTTTTTTTTCAGTTTTCTGCCTGTTCTTTTTTTCAATCATTATTAATTTATGTGCAAAACAGCCAGTTTAGGGTGTTTTTTTGTTTGTTTGTGTGTTTTCTTCAGTTAGTTTCTTTTCCTATATTTTTGCCTGGCACCTCTGTCTGGATGAGCTACTCTTAGTCTGGTCCAAAACACCTAGTTAAGAGTGTTTTTTTTTTTTCTTTTTTTTTTTTTTTAATTTTTACTTTTTTTTTCAGAAATAGTTTTCTATTTTTTATTTTCCTTTAGGTTTTTTTTTTTCAATTTTCTGCCTGTTTTTATTTATTATTAATTTATGTGCAAAACAGCCAGTTTAGGGTGTTTTTTTGTCTGTTTGTTTGTTTGTTTTCTTCACTTATTTTTTTTCCTATATTTTTGCCTGGCACCTCTGTCCTGATGAGCTACTCTTAGTCTGGTCCAAAACACCTAGTTAAGAGTGTTTTTTTTTTCTTTGTTTTTTTTTTTTTTTTTCCATTTTTCCTTTTTTTTTCAGGAATACTTTTCTATTTTTTATTATCCTTTAGTTTTTTTTTTTTCAATTTTCTGCCTGTTTTTTTTTTATTTATTATTAATTTATGTGCAAAACAGCCAGTTTAGGGTGTTTTTTTTTGTTTGTTTTCTTCAGTAATATTTTTTCCAATATTTTTGCCTGGCACCTCTGTCTGGATGAGCTACTCTTAGTCTGGTCCCTCCCCCAGGACCTGTTTGCCTTGGGTGACCCTTCAGAGGTTTAGCTCCTGGGATCAATGGGACACACAAACCCCTCCACCAGATAATGTGGTAGCTCGAAGAGGGGAATAAAAACCCTCCCATGGGAGGGAAAACCACAAGGATTTTTTTGGGGTCCAAAACACCTGGTTAAGGGTGTTTTTTTTTTCCTTTTTTTTTCAGAAATACTTTTCTATTTTTTAATTTCCTTTAACTTTGTTTTATTTATTTTTTTCAATTTTCTGCCTATTTTTTAAAATGTATTATTAATTTATGTGCAAAACAGCCAGTTTAGGGTGTTTTTTTGTTTGTTTGTTTTTTTGTCTTCTTCAGTTATCTTTTTTCCCGATATTTTTGCCTGGCACCTCTGTTTGGATGAGCTACTCTTAGTCTGGTCCAAGACACCTAGTAAAGAGTGTTTTTTTTTTCCTTTTTTGAGAAATACTTTTCTATTTTTTATTTTCCTTTTAGTTTTTTTTTTCAATTTTCGGCCTGTTTTTTAAAATGTATTATTAATTTATGTGTAAAACAGCCAGTTTAGGGTGTTTTTTTGTTTGTTAGTTTTCTTCAGTTATTTTTTTTTCCTATATTTTTGCCTGGCACCTCTATCTGGATGAGCTACTCTTAGTCTGGTCCAAGACACTGAGTTAAGAGTGTTTTTTTTTTTTTTCCGTTTTTTTTTTCAGAAATACTTTTCTATTTTTTAATTTCCTTTAACTTTGTTTAAGTTTTTTTTTTCAATTTTCGGCCTGTTTTTTAAAATTTATTATTAATTTATGTGTAAAACAGCCAGTTTAGGTTTTTTTTTTGTTTGTTAGTTTTTTTCAGTTATTTTTTTTCCTATATATTTGCCTGGCACCTCTATTTGGATGAGCTACTCTTAGTCTGGTTCAAGACACCTAGTTAAGAGTGTTGTTTTTTTCTTTGTTTTTTTCTTTGTTTTTTTTTTTCCTTTTTTTTCAGAAATACTTTTCTATTTTTTAATTTCCTTTAACTTTGTTTTAGTTTTTTTTTCAATTTTTGGCCTGGTTTTTTTAATTTATTATTAATTTATTTGTAAAACAGCCAGTTTAGGGTGTTTTTTTTTTGTTTGTTTGTTTGTTTATTTGTTTTCTTCAGTTATCTTTTTTTTCCTTTATTTTTCCTGGCACCTCTGTCTGGATGAGTTACTCTTAGTCTGGTCCCTCTCCCAGGATCTGTTTGCCTTGGGTGACCCTTCGGAGGCATAAAGCCCCCAACAACATTGCTCCTGGGATCATTGGGACACACAAACCCCTCCACCACGGTAAGGTGGTAGCTCGAGGAGGGGAGGGGAAAAAACCACAAGGGTTTTTTTATTTATTTTTTTATTTTTTTTAGAAAAAATATATTTTTTTATTTTAGAAAAAATATATAAATATATAAATAAATATAAAATAAAATAATACATAATTTTAATATAATAAAAAAATATATGTTTTTGTAGAGTTTTTTTTTTTTCTTTTCAAAAGTACTTCCTTACTTCAAGGAAGTTACTTCTTCTTCCACTTCTCAGGCTTTCTTAACCCCAAGAAGTGTCTCGTCTGTTTCCAGACTGAGGGAGGTGGTTTGGTGGCATTAGAGGTTGTTGTCTCTGCTGGTCCTGCAGTTCCAACTAGTTCTGGAGATCCAGCACTCACTTCGATTTCTAAAGCTCCTGCCAATTGTTCAGCTCCAGAAGTTTCTGCAGTTTTCTCCAACTCCATGCAAAACTGCTCGATGTCCATGTCCATGAAGTCCTGCTCCTCAAGCGTCATCTCACGTTGCCTGATGTCTGTCTTTTGAAGTTGAAGCTCAGTTGAGAGTTCATTTGTTTTTTTGTTTTTTTCATTGTTCAAGCTGGCTTCTTGGGCCACTTTAAGCTCCTTGTTGTCCATCATACCGGCTGTCTGGATGTAGAGCTGTTGTTTCAGCTCCTCCAGCTCAGCCCAGTGCCTCATCTCTGTTTCAAAAGCTGCTTGCTGCAGAACAGCTATCTTCTCCGTCATGGAGTCCTGTTCGGCTCTCAGGATCTGGATGGTCTGTTCCTGTAAGAGTCCATCATGGTGAGCCTGATTTTGCAGCTCACGCTGAAGGGTCTCAACTTCCTGTTTCGCAGCGGTGAGATCAGTTGCATACTGGAATTTCAGTGCTTGGTATGAGGTTCTCATCTTCTCCTGTTCTTCATGGAGGACCGCGTTTCTTTCAGTCAGTTCCTGGACTTGTGTTGTGAGCCTCTCATTTTCCACAATATGTGCCACCTTCAGCTCCTCGTAATCGACATGAAGATCCTTCTTCTTCTTCTGCCGGCTCGTGTCCCTCACCTTAAGAGCAATTCTGTGTTTGGAGAGGGTCTCCTCTGAGCTGTACTTTTGAAGCATCTGCAGCTCCTTTTTGAGCTCCTTCCCTTTGTTAATGTACACTTCCTTGAGAGCCCTTTGTCTGGTCAGCTTCTCTTGAGTCACCTCCAACTCCTGGCTGAGCAAGAGTGTTCGGTTCTTCTCTCCCTCGAGCTGAGTCACAGTCCTGGTCAGCTTCTGTTGAGTCACCTCCAACTCCTGGCTGAGCAAGAGTGTTCGGTTCTTCTCTCTCTCCAGCTGTCCAGTTAGCTGAGTCACAGTCCTGCGGAGCGTCTCCATCTCTCTGTCCCTCAAGTAGAAGGTCCTGTTAATCCTGGGTCGGTTTGTTGGTCGCTGCATTGTCTTTGACTGTTTGTAGTCTCAGAGTTCTGCTGCTAAAAGATTCCGATTGTCTCTTTCTTGAAGTGTAGCTACTCGCTGAAAGGTTCAAACGATACCCTGGACAGCTGCTCTACTTCCAGTTAGTAACACGAGATGAAAGCCGTGATGATGTCATAATGATGTCATCACGGAATTGTTCGTGTGATGTCACGTTCTCTTGTTGTTTGTTTACATTTGAATTTTTCACATTTAAATGTAAACAAAAGCACACCCTATAACAATCATGTCCCAGATAGCAAAAGATAGTGATTCAACGTTGAATTTTGGTAGAAAAGGTTTTTTCAAACCTGCTGTTAACCCACATTGATTTGAGCTGTTTTTGTAATAGATGCTTTATGAATTGATATGTGTTGATGAGTTAAATAAGACAACTTAGTACTACACACCAGCTGTTAAACTGAGCTTTACAGATGCCATCTTGCCTGTCTACTTCTGTCTATTGTTGAACCAAAATTAAAAAAATAGTTCTCTTTAACCCTCGGAGCATCTTCAGGACAAAAATTGACATTTTGGGTGTATTTTTTTGTTCTTCTACCAGTAACCCGGTCAGTTTAAAGGCTAGCTGTATGAAATTTTGGCACTATTTTTTATTTTTTTTTCATTTTACTTGCACTAATTCCAAAAGCCTATCTACTGAAGTGTTTAGAATAGGAGATTTGCATAACACTGACACTTGTTACCCTCATGGCCAAATTTGGCCAATTGACTCCCATTATAACCACATATTTGTCATACGCTATAATCCTAACATATTATAACGCTTTTTCTATTCATAATAGATCTAAGCTTTTACCTTCAAAATTTGGGGAAAATATGTTTTAGGTGTAATGACCCCCTTTAACAACCAGAGGCTATTACATATAGTTTTGGAGAAATTTCAGTGAAGGCCTGGGTTTCTTACCTCGCAAAATGCATAGAAATAACAAAGCTAAACACCATAAAATGGTCTTGGTATATTAGCACTGATATAAAATAGTGGTTTGAATATGGATGAGGGAAAAAAAAGATCAACAGAGCCCTTTTGACCTGGGATTCTTTGATTTTCACACATAGACAGACATCTAAAGGGTCCTTCTGTAAGGGAATAATCGGCCCTCCTGACTCTCAGATGAATTCTCACAATTCACCTCAGAAACATGCTTCTCATTCTCCTCAGAGTACTGCAAGATACATGCACATACACACACACAAGTACACACAACTATATGTTAAGGAGTTTGGTCTCTGGTTTTTGATTTCTTTTTTACGTTACATGTTAATTTTTTAATATATTTTCAATAACTGTTTGTATTTTCACTGCAGTTATTCATGTTAACTACTACTCAGAGACATTGTTTACAGCTGAAAAGAGTGTTAAATAAAGACTTGGTGGTGAGTAATGGCTTTTGTGTTAATTTAAGAGCAGTTAAAATAGACCAGTCAAATTTGACCGGGAACACTGAAGTAAGGTGAGGGGTATGAACACGACAGGAGGGTTAATAATGTGTGCAGCTCACTGAGATTCAGAAACATTAATCTCATCAGTGCTTTCATACATCACAGTAGCAGCAGTACGTGAACACTTCTGTGTGCCCTTCATCTGAATTCACAGCAAACCAACTTAAATAGATCTACCTCTATCTCTAAACTGTCTGTGTCATGTTGTTTCATCCTACATAACCCCCTTTGTGTCTCTTCCACTCTGTCATACATCATGCATACTTAATCTAAGCCTATTTTCCTTTTTTTTCTCCACTCCTCACACATTGGTATGGAGAGACAGCTGCAGACTGCAGACTTCAGTGCACTGAGGTGAGACTGACCTGGTCTTTATGAAGTGATTCATGAGCGAGGACAATTAGGGGAAGTGGGAAGTGCCTAAGCACCCAACAAATCAATGCAGTCCCAAACTATTAGATGGGACTCATAATTGGCTGCAGCCTCTTCTTCTCCTCACTCTTTTTTTTTTGTTCACAATAACTATCATTAGCACTGTTGCCTCAGCAAGCTCACATTGATTTCTTTTAGTTGCAAAGGAACCTGTCACGGTGGCGGAAAACCACAGAGTTAATGAACACGAGGGAGGTCGGGCACACTCATTTACGCTTCACTAAAACTTGAAATCAGAACAGCCAAATTGTGTTTCCTCATGGTTCAGTGTGTCTGTTTGGAATCAAAGCAGTATTTTTGTTAACTCATAGTATTGTGTGTGTGTGTGTGTGTGTGTGTGTGTGTGTGTGTGTGTGTGTGTGTGTGTGTGTGAAAAGGTCATCACATTAAGAATTCAGAGCTGGTAGGTATTCAGTAAATGCAGGAAGCATCTTATGCTGCAACTATTTCAGAGTACAGACATTTCGATGCTGAACTGCATCACCACTGGAGAGCCTTTTTGGTTTAACCTTAAACAAGAATTTTCTTTTGTTCAATTCTTTTTTATTACTATTATTTTTTTCTTTCTTGATTTTTTTCTTTCCCCTTTGCTGAACAGAACAGCTGATTTTAACCATAGACTGTATTTAGAATGGACGCTGTCTGCCTTCTCGCCAGGTGAAGCGGCTACAAGAACAGAACCCTCTGGTGACAGGCTGCAGTACAGGTCATAAATCCCGCCTCCACCAGCAAAGCTTATGGGGCTGTGGACAAACTTAAGAAATTTATTGCACAGGATATAAATTATTCTCCCCCCCGCTTGCAATGTTGACATGTAGTTATTGTAAGGCTGGTTTGTGCTCAAGTCCTCTTTTTTTTGTGCAGCTCCATTTTTAGAAGTTATTAGGGGGTTCATGTTTTTCCATGATTGACACTTGATACAGCCTATGGGCGTACAAAGATTGTGTAGCTCACCTACGATACGCTGTTTGAGCCGAGCATCATCACAGTAACTCTCCGCGACTCTCCCATCGAATGCGCACAATGCTTAGTGTTGGAGTGCATACAACGCTACTGCGCAATGTTGGTTTCAGGAAGTGGAGAGAAAACGCGAAATTACAGAGAGCTTTTTGGCTTCAAATCCGTATACTGGCGGGAGGTGGAACCAAGTTGTCCATAGTATATACAGTCTATGATTTCAACCTGTAAGAGCAGCAGCAGCATATCCTCATGACTTTGTGGTTTTAGTAGAAGTGGACAAACTTATGACCATTCAAACCATGTAAAAAAATTACACAAGGTATTGACCTAAGCTTGAGCAATGTGTTTTTGTTTGGTTGTTTGTTTTGTTTGTTTGTTTTTTTGGTGATCAATTTTTTTTATTGAATTTTGCCATTTCATTAAAGTAAAACAACAAATTAACAAAGACATAATGAAAATACACATGACATGACAAAATAAAACAACAACAACAAAAAAAAAAAACAAATAGACATAAAAGCATACAAGCAACATGAAAAATAATGAAAAAACAAAATAATTGAGATCATAAGAAAAGTAACAAAATCAAGCATAAATTCAATACATAAAGACATCCAAATATATAATGTGTTGAGTGTTGACTGTAATCTCATCATTTGATTTTGTGGACATAATTTGGATATTAGTCTTATCATTTAGTTCAAATCCTATTTTCTGTTGTTACTGTGGTGGTTTATATACATTTTTGTGTGATTAAAAGAGATGAGGCCCTCCCGTGATGTGACCTTACCAACTTATCAGCTATAGTACAGAGAAAATTACAGCAATTATTGTCTGCCTACTACAACAGAGAGATAGAGACAAAGAGGGGGGAAAGGGCAGCATGATGGACGGATCTCAGGGCGAGAAATTAGTCACAGAAGAGGGAGGAAGAGGTCGAGTGTGTCCTCTGAGATGCTGTAGTGGGAGTACTAAAACCCCTTTAATCAATGATCAGAGACTACTCTAACACAGCTGTACAACCATCTTTTTCTTTCTGTCCTCCTTATTTCTTTACTTCCTTCCAACAGAGCTGTCTCAGTTCTCTCTCTGTATATAGTATACTGTATAACTCTACATCCAGCTTGCCCATTCTCCATCACTGTGACCTCCAGCTGAACCTGCACACATAGGCGACATATCCATTTCTATAAAAACTGATATAGGAGGAGAAACCCGCCAAGATGAGGAATGGACCTCAATAATGCATCACATGTCACACCAACACATATACACACACATATATATGCAATTTTCTCAAACTCCTACTGCAGTTAAAATCACTGTGTTTTGTTAATCTAAGTTCAGAAAAAAATTAATGGATTTTCCGGCATAAAATTTAGTTAGAGTCAAACACACCGTAACACAGAGTTAGACACAGTAGCGGGGGGATTCAGCTCAAAGAAGATCATTTATGATCATTACTTTATCATTTCCTTGAAGTAATAATCATGATATTAATCATTTTGCACTGCAGATGCAGTAGTTCTTCTGCCTTGGCATCTCTGTCTAATTGCATTTTCTGAAGTAATAATCATAAATGTTCTTCCTTGAGCTGCGTTCCCCCGCTGCAGTCGATGGACTCGCCCGGACGTCTCTGTACAAACAAGCGGCTGGTGAAGGAGAGACTGTGAGTTGTGTTTAGTCTCTTTGCTAAAGAAATCAGGCAAAGCTTAAAAGATGCTTGGTGGCTAGTGCTGGGCTAGGACCTTCTATGTACTGTTGATGAAGTTAGATGCTGTTCTAAGCATTATTTGTGGCTATAGAGTGGCTTTTTGGTTGAGCTTGTGGCTATCTGCGGTCATTACTAAAGTTGGTGTAACTAGAGAAGCAAGCGGTCAGCAACATTTATCTCTTAAGGGGGTGTTAATTTTACACCAGAATATCACTTTAAGTTAAATCAAGCTGCTGCTGTTAAGAAAAAAAAAAAAAAAGATCTCACTTAATCCCTATTGAAAACGTAAATAGACTAAATATCAATGTGGATCTAATATTCATATTGACATTTAGAGCAAATCACTCAACACAAGTGAAATGACTGAGTATGCTTGAATTTAAATGTTGAGTCCTCCACTTAAACTCTTCAATATAAATAGTCATAAAAGATCCATGAGGACTGGAGAGTAATGAATTAGGCTTCATTACTGTGACACTGATAGTCACAGATTCTCCAGTCTAATCTGCTTTTCATTCGTGAAATAAGTTTGTTCAATTCAGTATTTTCTATTATAATCTTGATCTTGAGCCTTGATTATTAATTTATTAGTTTACCTGGGGTTTCATGTTTTGGATTTTTGGTCGATTGGTTGATTTTTTTTGGTTGGTTATTTGCCTTTTTGGCATTTCCGTTATTTAATCTTCAAGTTAAGTCTGCATCATGGGTCCTTTGCTTTGTTTGAATTCTACTCCAGGACATTTTCCTCCATGAGGGTAGATTGGCATATCAAGAAAATAATAGAATAATAAAATGGACAAATGCATTTTATGAGGAAAAGGTAAAAAAAAAAAAAAAGAAGTGTGGAAGGTTAAACTAACAAACCAAGTAATATCTTGACTTGTTGGGGAGATTTTATGCCATTTTCCAGTTTAAACAATTTTTGGGATTCTATCCAGATTTTAGTGAGTAACTTAATCAGAGGCACCTTTTTTCTTATAACAGCATTTCAAAAATCACATTTGCAAGTGTCAGATGGTTTATTTTGAATGTAATCTACTGAAATTACTCTGTGCTTGAACTCTGTGCTTGAATTCTTTAATTTCTTCGAGAAACATCAAACTCAATATTTTTGTTTCACAGCCTTTACAAAGGGCTGACAAATAAGACAAATGTTATACAGCTTGAGTACGTGTTTTTGTAAAATTAAACAAAATAAAGTGTAAGAGGGGAAAGACTGTGCAATGGTTATTGGCTGAAATATGTGTCCCTAAAGGTCCATTCATTCTTTCCTGAGCAGCTGGGCTGATTTCCTTCACTGGTGGAAATGTTGTACATCAAGTGAGTAGCATATTGCACACAAACTCAAGTCAGTTTTTGCTCTATCTCATTCATGTTATTCACACCCCATACCTTTACATTGAGTCTATACAGAGATTTTTTGCTGACATACTCTACCTCTATTGGTTCAGGTTGGGCCTGAATTGGGATATGAGTATGGTCCTTGGTGCCCAGGACACTGGGGAAACCTGAGGGAGGGGTTCAGTCAATACAGACAGATCAAACTGTAGGCGTCTCTACATGTACAGTAGGTCTGCTTTAACTGCCATGTACCTGCAACTAAGTGAAATGCCCCCTTGATCCTTTGCATGGGGTGATGGCTAACCTGGGATTTCCACCGCATCCGGAATGGCTCCAACGGCGATTTTTGCATCCGGAACAGCTCTGATCTGTAACGGCAGCGATTTTCGCTGTACACCAATTCCTACCGGGTCTGTTTGTTAGGCAAATTTCGTGGCGGATTACAGACAGCAGTACTCGCAAGAACTCATAAGAACCCGCGGATTCACATGCGTGATAACAACTTGTCTTTAGCCACATAGGCTAACCATATAAGCAGTAGATTGTGTCCCCCAAGAGGAGGAAATCTACTTCTAGACTTATAAAATCAGCATCCCCTTGTCCATGGTGTCATTGGGGTGAAATGCTGTCTACAAACCTTTAACTTAATTCGTTCGTCCCCGCCCGTTTGCATGGTGTGAAATACGATCCGTCTGAATCACTTAGTGTCTAATTTTGAAAAGAAGCCGGATGTTTTATTTTGTATCTGTGCCCGACTCCCTTTCCCATACGGGTTAATCTGTGCTGAATTTATCTCGCATGCCCCGGCGTCTGGAAAAAATAGAACTCTTGCAATCAGCTGTGGAGTCCAGCGATTCACAGCAGAACAGAAAGAAGCCGGTGGAAATTGACACATTAACTTGAATGGTTATGATCAGCTACGATCGGTGGATACAGCCTTTTCGTAGCCGTTCCGGATGTGATAAAAATTGCCTGTAACAATGGTAACAAGGTTTTTTTTTTTTTTTTTTTTTGGGAAGTAGAGCAAGATATACACCCTCCTTATCTCCTTGTACACTGTTGCCATAGAGAGTTGCTCAGTATCACCCACACTGTCCCACAGGCAAAGATCTGCAGTGTATAACAGACAGACTGCGCTGTGGTCAGAGCTGGGCAGTTCTAGCAAAGTGCAGAGGTAAAGTATGCTCAGCCTCCAGATCCAGTATCCCTCCCACAGATTATCAGGGAAGGCAAGTGGATTTGCTCTGTCCCAGAAGACCTTAAGAGTTGGTGGTGTAAATAACCTATGGACAATTGACACCTTCTTCTATAAAAGGACAGACCATGCTCTCCTTTTCTCTCTATCAGACTCTCTCACTAACCCACTTTCACACACTCTGTCTCTTTCTGTGCAGGTTTTTTTTACTTTTATGTTTATGTGCATGGTTGACACAAGTGCAGAAATTCAGAGGTCTTAAGTTTTCTTTTTTTTTTTTCATTACTGTTGAATGAATCATTTTCAGTATCAACAGTCGTCTCTCTGTAACTCTTTATTACAGAGCGCAAGTGGGTGGAGGATAAAAAAGCTGATTTAAATTCAAGAACACTCATATCGTCATTGCACCAGTATTGAGTGATTTGCTCCAAAGGTTAAGATAAATCCCCATTTCCCTTTCATATTGAATCTGTCTCTGCTTCAAGGATCTGCCAAATGAAATCCTTTGTCTTTCTGACAGTGGCAGCATTAGATTTATTGAAATGTTTGTTGTGAAGGACACATAAACATGTGCACATCTAAAGCTATTCATGTATTGTATGTGATAACACTAAGTGAAACTCTTTTTTTTTCTAACAATTTATTCATAAACAGTTTTTCATAAACACTATACAACTTCCATAACAACAACAGAAGTACAAATTTCACCCAACCCCGCGCCCCTCCCAGAACAAATCCCATAGGCCAACTCTTACCTACGTCCCTAAAAAAATAGTAATAATAATAATAATAATAATAATAATAATAATAATAATAATAATAATAATAATAATAATAATAATAAAAATGTGTAAAAGAAAATATAAATGTAAATAAATAAAAGAATAAACTACATTAATAATAATAACAATAGTAATAGTTCAAATGATGAATAAAAAAATTGTTAAATAATTTCGTAAATAAAATAAAAAAATATATATACAAATTACAGCAAAATACATGCAGCAAAGGTCAAGACATTGACAATGGAAAAGCACACTCCTACTCCTGCAGATATGCTACAACCAACAACCACCACCACACCCTAATCCAGTTATCCAGGTATATTTTTTTCAGCATTTTTGAAAAAGATGGGGTTTCTTTTTCATATTGAACATAATTTTTTCAGAGGCCATGTATAATGCAACTTCTTTAAGCCACATTGAGGCAGTAAGTGGGTGTTCGCTTTTAATACTAAGTGAAACTTAGTGCAATGATAACTGCAGGAAGAAGAAAGAAAGGAAGCAGCAGATAGATGCTCTGTGAGTTGCAAGTCTGTGAAGGAGAAGACAGATTGATGCCATGCTGCTCCCCTCAGGACATCCCATTCATTCCCCCGAAAGTGATGGGATGGACATATTTTAAGCTCTAAATCCTCCAAGTTTCAGTGCTCGGATCAATATGTTGTTAGGTTTTACCGCTGATTTATTGCTTTAACTTTTCCTGCAGTTGTGCAACCACTGCTGCTTACAACACTGGAAGCACCATCAGAAAACCACAGGCTTGAGGAACCCTCCATCTGCTACTCGAAAAGCCCTGTAAGGACACCTGCAAACCCTCCAAAGTCAAAGAAAGAAACCTGGTAACACCTAAAAGAGCCAAGAAGGATTCTTACCAAAGCTTGCTATTTAGAGATCTTCAATAGGAGAAAAATCAAGATGAGGAAAAAAAAGACAGTTATATATAGCCAGCAGCAAATGTAGATTGAGGAATGTTATTTTGAGGAAAAAAATTATCAAAAGCAGGAGACAGGAAGGGAAAGCCAGAGATGACCCTGACCTTAACCCTGCATGCAAGTGCTGATGATCCTCTCAATCTAACCCGCATTTCCACTTAAGTCCTTCACTATCTGCAGCTTTGCCCTTTTTCTGTCTTTAAGGAGAGTGGAATGGATAGGGAGGCTAGGATGCTGGTGGCTCTGTGGCAGCTGGCTCAGCTTCACTGTCTCCGGCTTCTCACTTGGGGCGATGACCAGGGCAATGGGAGCTCTGCAAACCTGCCATAGAGATGAAGCGACATAGGCATTATAGCATGATATGTCTAGCCTGTGGTAGAGCAGGCATATGTGCCAACTGTATGTCTGCTGACAGGTGCTCCATCTGCTCCACAGGTCCTTGATTGGGGTCAGCTTGTCTCTCCTGTGGCAGTCTGGCCGGGACAGTCAGTCATCAAACTGCAGGGCCAGATTGATCTGCAAAAATCTCTTCTGGGACATTGTTGAAGCAAAATGTCACGCCCCATCTCATTGTCATTCAGACTCTTGGTTGACTCATGCTGTGACCTGTACATGCCTGCCAGGATCAGCAGTCTCAGGTAGGCCGTTCAAAACATTTTTGAACTATTTTCAATTTCAATTTCTGAAAACGACTATGGAAAACATACAAGAAGTATCTAACATGTTCAAAAATGTCACACTCCAAAACGACGTCTACTTTAAACCAGGAATGCCCTCTTTATCTTTAGGAACATGTGCACTTCTTATGTGTGAAAGGCTGTGTTACAGTTGCAATCCATACACTAGCACAATCCTCCTCATGCTCAAACTTAGTGAGGTTTAGCATCATTGGAGTAGCCCTCCAATGCGTGGAATGCCTTGGAGGAATACAAATAGTCCTGATTGCAAAGCAAGTTACGTATTCACCCATACAAGGGATTCATGGGGGTGTACTGGTGCATAGCATTGTTGATAACCCCTAACCCACGCTTATGCTTTCTGCCATCTTAAATTTTATTGTTTGTGTTTTGTACTCTTCTGATACCACCAGATGGCAGTGTGGGTATCCTTGCATGTGTACATATGGCCCAAGCAAAGTAGAATTAAATATTATGCTTATATAACCCAATATGTGATTTACACGCAGGTGTAGGTCTCAAGAGGCTTGATCTTAAAGCCACAGTAAGGAGTTTGTGAATAGCTGTAAGAGTCTGAAGTTAATTACCCTGCCGCTTTCAGGCACACAAAAAAAAACTACACCATTGGGGAAACTTGTATTTTTAATGCCTGAAACTGCCATGAGGAGAAAGGTGTCATACAAGCCAGCAGAATATTCATGTTTAAAAGAAATTTAAAAATCCCAAACAATAATAATCTGTTTTTAATGTCCCAACTATTATGAGGTGGCTTGGGCATCTAATCAGGATGCCTCCAGGATGCCTTGCTGGTGAGGCGTTCAGGGCATGTCCCACCGGTAGGAGACTGCGGGGAAGACCCAGGACACGCTGGAAAGACTATGTCTCTCAGCTGGCCTGGGAACACCTCAGTGTCAAGGCACTAACATGCGAAAAATCTTAAGCTGTTCTGTGATTTTTAAAGAATCACAGTTATTAATGGGCTGAACATGAGTATTTTCAAATAGACAAATAAAATTGGACCATTTTTAGGGGTGTAGACATTCATTCACAAAACAGAGTCAAAAATGTGTCTAGATGAGTGAAAAAAAAGGGTCATTTTGTTTTCTTGGTCCAAAGTGAGTTAGACTGAAGTGAATTGAAGATATAAAATTACAGAAATAGAAATAAATGTTTTATGTCATGTTTTCACAGACATCTTAAAGCCATATGTTTAAACCATCAGGTTGGGATCCAAATTCAAATTCAACTTTATTTTTATATCACTTTTAAGACAAAAAATGCAGTTCAAAGTGCCTCACAGAGGCTAAAAACAACATTTAACAGCAAAAAAACCCAACCCTCCCACCCACACACCCACCCATGGACCCACACACACACAAAGACACACACCCACCCTCTTTCACCCACACATACACACACAAACAAGCGCACACAGTGTGAGACTTTAAGATATAGTGTTAGAGAGACATGGCCTGATTAATAAAAAGACTAAGAACAATAATTAATAAAATGACATAAAAGAAACATGAAGAATTTCGATTAAAGTGACCATTTGCAATAAGAGAAATATAAAAAGGCAATCAGTGAAAAGCCTGGTTAAAAAGGTGAGTCTTGTCCGAACAACAGATTTGGAAGAGAGAAGATGGGAGTAAGAATGTGGAAAAAGAGGTACAGAGAAAGAGAGGGAAAATGAGAAGGGAGACAATCTAGAATAATGTATGAGGTTCATACTGAACACCTGCTTCCAGCTGGTTTTGTCTCTCATTAGGAGAATTCCCCTGTGAGGAGGGAACCATGAAGGAGGCTGGTCACAAACAACATAATACAAGACAAGATGGCTGACATTTCAGCGCAGATCGACACTGGGGAAAATAAACATTCGGTGAACACACAGGGTTGATCAGCTTTGGACAGAGTAGATAAATCGTAAAAAAAAAAAAAAGTGGGTGAAAAAGACTTTTGTGATGAAAAAACAAAAATCAATTTTGATTTTTTCTGACATCATGTTGCCAAATTCTTTCCTGTTTCCAAATGCACACCATTGTTGTTTCGTTATTGTTTTCTAGCAATGGATGTCTGAGCGGGGCGGAACAGTGGTGTAGTGGTTAGCACTATCACCTCACAGGAGGAAGGTCCTTGGTTCAAATCCGGGTCAGGGTGTTTCTATGTGGAGTTTGCATGTTCTCCCTGTGTCTGTGTGGGTTTACTCTGGGTACTCCGGTTTCCTCCCACATCCCAAAAACATGCAGAAGTGGGGTTAGGTTAATTGACCACTTTCAAATTGCCCATAGATGTGAATGTGGAGGGTTGTTCATCTCTATATGTCAGCCCTGTCCAGGGTGTCCCCTGCCTATGCCCGAGGATGCAAGGATAGGCTCCAGCCCCCCACAACCCCCAATAGGAAAAAGCGATAGAAAATGAATGGATGTCCAAGTGTGATAATGTGAAATCATTATCATCAAGTAGCCACTGATTGAGTGAATTGTACTCTTTATTCATTGAAAACAACTTTTCAGCCAAATCACAGATCGCCTCTTGCCACATATCTAGTTTTTAACAAAAAGCACAACAAGTAATAATAGTCCAAAAATGCATTTTCTTCAGAGCACTCATTAGCCCCAGTAAAAGATAAGTAAACAATATGAGAGATTTTCTTTGAAGCGTTGGCAAAATGACTGAATTATATAAACTCTTTATCCTGTTGGAAAGCAAGACTTTCACAGCACAATCAGGACTTAAAGGAAAGAAATGGGGAAAATGTTAAATTGTAGGGGGAGCCTGAGCTGTTAGAAAATGAGTTTTCTTGGGTGTTGTGTTACTAAAAGTCAGGCTCATTTTCATCTGACTGTCTCCACCTTCAGCCAAAACTTTCAGGAGAGAAGTGACTTAGAATATTTGTCTTTCAAAGTGTCTGGCTTCTAGTGTCTGCCTCTGTTTTTTTTACTGCTCTGCATCAGTCTGGTCTGGGGCTCCACGGGCAGTGCGATCAATATAGAGAGAAGGAGAGTGTGGTAAAACTTCACAAGTCTTTGCAAGGTTCAACAGAGAAAATTGCTCATTTGCATGGCAAAGCTCCAAATGACCCTACATCCAAATGCTTTGTGTGCACTCCGGCAGGTTGGCTAGACTGAAGCAATTTGGCAAAACAGCACCTGACCAAAAAAATCAGCAGCTGACTTTTACAGTAAAATTTCTCCGAGATGACAAAAGAAAAGCTCCTCTCACGCTGTGTCTGTTTACATGTCCGCACTGGATTCATTTACTGAGAAAAATTATATATAATCATCCTGTGAAGTTGGATTCATACTAAAATCATGATATTTGGACTTCACTTTGATCATCCTTTGACAAAATCCGTTTCTTAGGTCCCACAAATCTATTAACACAAAATTAACTTTAATCTCAGCTCCTGAGGGTTTAGATCTTTTACCATAATCAAGAATACCATCCTGTGATAAACTTTTGTCCTAGTTACCTCAACATAAAAGCAAAGTTCCGCTACATCAAGCCCATAGACTGTATATAGAATGGACAGTGTCTGCCTCCTTGCTGGGTGAGGCCACCCAGAGAACAGCACCCTCTGTTGACGGGCTGCAGTATAGGTCATAAATCCCGCCTCCAAGACAAATCCCACAGCTCCATTTTTAAAAGTTATTCGGGGGTTCATGTTTTCTATGATTGACACCTGATACAGCCTATTGGCGCTCAAGGATTGCGTAGCTCACCCGGGGGATACACTGCTTGAGTCGAGCGTCATCACAGTGACTCTCGGCAACTCTCCCACTGAATGCGTACAATGCTACTGCGCAATGCTGGTTTCAGGGAATGAAGAAAAATTGCAGAAATAGCGAGAGCTTTTTAGCTTCAAATCCGTATACTGGCGGGAGGCGGAACCAAGTTGTCCATAGTATATACGGTCTATGATCAAGCCAGGTCATGACACTGTCTGCCAGGGCAACATTTTTTAACTAAACAAACATAAACACACCTCCATATCCCTCCTCGGTTCCTCTGTCATGTGTTACAGCTTAGTTTATTAATGTTTCCTCTCCTGCTACATGTCTGATGTGAAAAAGCAGGTCTGTTTGTGTAAATCTAAGATCATCTCTTCCAGCTCCATGTGTGCAGAAATACTACCTTCAGCCATGTTTAAAAGACATCCTTCTGTCATTTCAGCATGATCTCAGTTTGATTTTCAGAGGAAAACCTGAACTGAGGCATGAAGTTATTTGTCCCACTGAGGCTTCCCTGCCTTTAAATTCATTCTGTGTTCAGGTGCGTGCTACATAAGCTACCAGCCTTGAATCCCGGTTATATTCAGTCAGCTGCTGACTTGTTACTATGGTGGTTTAATCTTTGAGTGAATGATAAGTTAACGAGGATTACATCTTCATTCAAGTCTTTTCCATTCATATAAAAAGCAGATTTTTTTCCCTTTTTTAAATATTTTTCTGCAGTCTGTCTTAAGATCTATTGTTCCTTTTCATTTCTCCCTTCTGTCTTTTGAGTGATGAAAACATGCTCATGTGTATGAGTTGAACTGGACTCCTTCCTTTGATTTCATCAGACACCTCTGTTCAATCTTTTCTTTTACCTGTATTCTTCTCTGCTGTCACGCTCTGTCACTTCTCTGCAGCACTGTGGGAGGTTTCTTCACACTCTTTGTGTGTTTGAAAGTCTATCTCTTTTTGTAGACAGCATCTAATGCTTTATAGAGATTGTGTATGTTGATATTTGTGTGATACCAGAGTATTTCCTGAGGCTGAGAAGTTGGTGATTTCTCAGCTGGCAGAGCCAAACACAGCCACATGTAGATATCTCAGACTGTCTGATTTAATGCAGATATTAGCTCATAGCTTCTGCCATCTCTAGTTAAAGGCATGGATGATGATCTGAGAAACAGTTGAAAACACTGAGCCGTTAAGGCAGATTTGAAAGAAGCGTCCCACCCCCCACACACAAACCTCTTCCCTCTTAGCTCCATGATAACTCCCCCCGAAACTGTATCGCCCTCCCCATGACACACCCTCTCTGGCAGAGCAAGAAGCCAGCCAGGAGAAGATTCTACGCTAGCTTCAAATTGGATTTACCACGTCGGATTGCCAGTGACTAGCGACAGTAAACGCCAGCTCTGCTAGCAAGCACCGTCTGCAGCTGCCATGCCTGGACAGCTACCATGTTGACATTGCAGCAACTAATAAGAGTTATTTATGTAACATGTGCCATGATAAAAGGCAAAAATTACCTGTTCAACAAAAACTCTGCTGTCTTGGCGTCTGTATTCAGGCCCAAATCCCGGCGGAGCTTTCTCCACCACTCAAAGGATGACCCAATGTTTATTCGTGACTTGGTCACATTTCCTCTTCAACTGCCCTTTCTTCTTTTAGCTTGCGTTTTCTTAGCACCTTTGGCGGTGGGGCAAACAGAAGTGGTTTTTTTTTTTTGCATCCTTCACCATCACAGCTCCTGTCGCTAAGCTGCTATGCTACTTTTAGCCACTCAGAGCTCCAAGGAGGGCCGGGAGAGTGGGAGGAGACAAGTCGGAACTACGGGAGAGGGGTGTGTCAAATACAGCAAAGTGATTGGATGGAGAGGTGGAGCATGAGATTGACTAATAGGAGCTGTCCGGGATGGATGGTTCCTATTGGTCAATTTTTTTTTTGCAGCCCTGCACCTGCTATGGTGAACGGATTTTTTCCATTCTTTCTCCTTCACTTTGTGGAGATCGCACCATAGGACTATGATCGCCATATAAACAATGTTCATAATAATTACCAATCTCGCCAATCGTCATCTAAGATTCTGATTTGTTGATGCAAAAATAAATTACTGTGACTAATTAATTTTTTTCTTTTCTCCTCTTTTTGAATCTTAAACAAAATTTTACCAAACATTTTACCTGCCAAATATCAAAATATCATAACCTTCATGATTTTGTCAGCAGCAGCAGCAGCTGACATGGAAGCCTGTCAGTTCGACAAAAAAAATTACAGCTGAGCACAATAACTTGTAGTAACGAAACAACCAGCTTGATAATCAAAATAATCCAATTCACTGGAAATTAGTTCTCCCCCTTGCTGCTTTTCTCTCTCTCTCTCTCTGTTTTGAAGCAGAACTAAATATCTACAAATTACAAACAAAAAAGGATTGTGTTGCTAATTAATCCCATGGTGTCTGCTGGTGTTTGGTTGTGTGTGAGGCATGTGTTTGCTTTTCCTCCAAACACAGACACAGCTTGTATTTCATCCATCTTCTCTTCACACACCTTGCCCTTTCAGTGTTTGATCTGCTTTGTTTGGTCTTTGGTTTTTGGTCCAAAATAAAAAAGTCATGTCCAACTCTACTACTGCAGAGTTGTTACTGGCAAGTCTGACTGGCACTTCTGGTTTTGGCATGCAGCAGCTAACACAGGAGTGTGTTGATGATTTTGACACATCATGTGGAAGTCCGAGTTACAGAGATGAGTTAAAACATGGTACCAGCACAAGATATCGTTCAATCAATCAGTCTTTATTTGTATAGCACTGTTCATGCAAAAAAAAAAAAAGATTTAGCACAAATTGTTTTACATTGCAGAGGAATAAAAGAAACAAAGAAAACCCTAATCTAACACAACCCAACCCCTCATTCCCAACTCGCAATCTAAGCAAAATACAAATGTGTATTAAAATGCATGAACTTAAAAGGGCTCGATTTCATATAAAAAGGAATTTTGCGAACCGAGGAAACGCCATTTTAAAATTCAAGATAAGGAAACACTGGAGGTTTAAAGTCTAAAAACAAAGTAGCATAAAATGAAATTTAAGAAATAATAAATAAAACGAAATAAAAACAACGGTAAAAGATACTTAATTAAGATCACCAGAATAGCTCAATAAAAGATTATCCTGTCATTAAAACTAGAAGAGATAAATGCTAAAACACTTACACAAGGTCAATGATTTAAAATTAAGACATAAAATTTAGTTAAAAGCAAGACTAAAAAGGTTTATTTTCATTTTGCTTTTAAAATCATGAAGATTAAGTCCTCAGGTCTTCAGGCAAGCTGTTCCATAGACGGGGGCCGTTGCCATAAAAAGATTCCTCACCGTATGTCTTGGAGATATGAGACATATGAACATCTTGAAACATGTACATCACTCCTGTGAGAGCTGTTTGACAGAAAAACAACGTAAAAGTTGAGCATAACCTCCATTAAAGAGGACAGCAAATGAATCACCTTGGACCTTGGCGCCATAGGAGACAGGATTAGAAACAGAAAACCTTTCAGGAATGTGAATGTGGTGCAAATGGGCGAATGTAACATGTAATGTAAAAAAATCTTTGAGTGGTCAGAAGAGAAAGCTCTAGATAAAACATTGTCCACTTACAGCAGCATGCAGAGAAAAGAAACACCTTTTTTCACCAGTGTGTAGTTGTTTAGTCTTTTTTTATGAAAACGTCTGATCCAGTTTGTAAAAAAAAATAAAAATGTCTGCCATAGTGGATTACATGGACCTCTAGGAGCAGAAGCTGCCATCTCGGTTGTTAATGAACACTTTGAAGCAGTGCTCTTGTTTTGTCGTATAAAAAAAAGGACTTTGATTGGGTTGGTGCCTCGGAAAGGAAAACATTTGTAATGACAGCTTCTCCAGACTCACATACCAGAAAAATGAATCTGAGCTGGCTGATGGATCTGGCAAAGCAGGACTTTGGAATATGTGAGAAAATTTGTGAAAAAAACAGTTTGAAGGCTGATGTGGTGACAAACAGAGCTTTTAAGAGTTGTCTCTTCTGATACAACAGTTTTTTAGTAAAAGCTGGTGTTTGAGATTACAAGTGTACGAATAAAAAGCGGACATCAGATGTGTTTATCATTTTGCCTTAACTATGTCTGTGCCTTTGAGTTAGTTCATAAATTCCTGCTGGTTAATCAGAAATGTCCAAAGCTACAAAGGTATCTTCTCTCCACACTTAACTCATGACAGCCTCAGTTTTCTGTTTGTTATCAAGATGCAGATGTGAGTTTGTACTGGTTCTTTGTTGTTTGTGTTCTTCTTCTGTTTCTGCTCCTGAAGCGGGTGATTTGTGACTCAACATCCGTTTCCAAAGTTCACTAACAGGCTAAAAAAGGGGGCGTCTGCCACCTGAGCCCTGTGACACCTGTTTGATCAGTCTGTGACTGAGCTGCTTCTGCAGAATCCAGATTCATGGCATACATGGCAGTTTTCTTGTTGTTGTTCTGGTTTTTGTTGCGGCGCTAGGAACAAATATTGAGTCATTTGTCAGTAGGGACCTGTGCACCTCTTGGTTTGCCATGAAAGTATAAGTCTCTTAAAGAAGAAGGCAAAAGCAGAAGAAACTAGGGTGCAGTCAAACACGAAACAATGTCCCTCAAGTTTGAACACCTGTCAGAGCTTCTGAAGAGACAGCCTCTCTCCTTAAAGCGCAGAGTGGAGGGAAATAGATTGAATTTAAAGGACAGACGGAAAGCATCAGAGCACTTGATCTGCTGAATGGAAAAAGAGAAAGAGATAGAGGAGAAAAGACCGTCTCAGTCTGGTTGTCTATCACTTCTTATGGAGAGAATGACTATGAAGATACTCCATAAATCAACACTGCACTCATAAATTAGACCACAACTCTTCTCACAGTCATAGTTTCATGGTTTGTAACTTTAGAACATCAGATTCTCTTTCACCCCCACCCTCCTCTCCCTGTCTCTCTTTCTGTCATTCTCTCTCTCTCTCTCTCTCTCTCTCTCCCTCTCTCTCTCTCTCTCTGCGGACTTCTTTTATTTGCCTTCTCACAAAAGACACTCCAACCTGTCAATCCTCAAAGACTCACACAGAAGAAAGGGAAAATAGTGTCTCTCCATCTCTCCACCTTTCAGGGTTTTAAACTGCCGAGCAGCAGAAATATCACTTAATGAGGTGAATAAATGACCAAATTAGTCAACTGGAAGTGTTAGGCTTTCTCCCCTGTCACTCATTGATGTCTGCAGGAATATCAATTGCTAAAACAAACTCCTGGTTTCTCCCTTTCTCTATCTTATAACAATAACCTCAGTATTAGTTGAGTCATGTCTTGTATTAGTTGGATCCTTCACCGAGCCCTGTCAAATCCAGTTCACTCGAGACAATAAACCTTTTGCATTTTTAGAAAATATATTCTGATACTGTAACAAGACTTTCCTAGATCCCAACAGTAGACGAGAACATCAAATGGTGATAAAACAGTAGCGTTATTTTCTTCTCTTTGTCTCTCTGCCACTGATGAGCATATCCAATGTTTGATGCATTTTACGAAATAGAATCATTGCACTTAAAAACATTGTTCCTTTGCTACTAAGTGACTGAATGAGTCAATAAGACTATGAGAAGCACTTACACTCTAAATGCAGTGTGAGGATTACAATGCCTACATATTACACCACAGAGTGGTATTTATTATGGACTCCTCCCATCCTCTTCTTTGCTGGGCTAACACTGCATATCCTTGTCTAGAAGAGCTCCACAAAGTTTAATTTAAACCACCCAATTTCCTGGTGTCCCTTCAGATTTGTTGGGGAAAAAGCTGAGGCCTTTTCCCTGATCCAGTGACTGCAGGGAGGGAGGGATGAAGGGGGTATGAGAGGAGTTGAAAATGAGGAAACTGGAGGTTGTTTAGTTGACAGATTGAACCTGAGCCAGATCAACTCTACACGTTGAAACCACACACACGTCATATTTGACATTGCGATACAGAGTCAGGGGCAGGTTGAAAGATAAGAGAGATGAGAACAGAGAGGGAATAGAGGATTGAGGGAGGGAAGATAGCAGACTGCTGACAGGGTGGTGGCAGGGCTTCATTACCAAACCAGCAGCACTGGAAGCATTTCTGAGAACTGTTACTGTTGGAATGGATTGAAACACACTTCTACTTGTCTAAACTGTCTCTCCACCAGTTTGCCTCTGATGTGGATTTAAAGTCAGATGAAAGAGAAACTGCAGGAAGGAAGAAATTGAAGCAGAAAACATAGAGAGCAAGAAAACAAGAGAGGGGCATTGGCGTTTTGATGTATCGCTCTCGTGTTTCAGGACAGCGGGCATTTACTGTGGAACGTTTTACACGATCCTTAACTCTCCTCCCACTTTTCTGTGCAATGCATCATCTTTGGGTATTTAATGTTCATAAAACCCAGATCTCACTTCCTGAAAATTCAGTGGTATTTTAGCTTACATGTAAATGTTCCTGTGTTTTTGTCTTAAAAGACTGCTTCTTGACTTTACAATAGACAAGCTAGAGCTGTGCAAACCAGTCACACAAACAGTCACAACATGGGAGTAGGTACAGGATAGCTATATTTTACACCTAATTTTAGATGTCAGCACATTCACACATTTTCGCTCATAGTTTGTCATAGACAAACTGAACAAATGACACCAAAGTGATAACATTAATCCTTTCTTACAGTTATGGCTAAATTCCACAAGATGGAATTAGCCTGATCAAACGTCTACTGTCCGGCTCCACTGCGGATCCACTAAAGCGGTCGGATCAGATACAAAAGACTTCTATTTTTGCTGGACAACACAACACAACACATCAATTCAGTGCAGCGGAGCACGAGCAGCAGTCGAATTTGATTGAAAATATTCAGTTAATTTTCTGAATAAAAAGTCAATACATTGAACTGTTCCTCGTGTGATTATGGGAGGGGCCAGGGTTGTGGGATTTGCGTGTTTATATACACTGCTGATCTCATTCAATGTCTTATGGTGAAACATGCGAGATCTCCTGACATCTCGTCCAGTCTCGCGAGAAATATCAGTGATATCACAAGCGCTTCTCCTCCGCTTGCTGGATTGGATCCAGTGGGCGCTTTATGCTTGCGTTTTGATACGCCTGTTGTTACAGAGCGGAGCGAAGTGGATCTGCATGCGGTGGAATCCCGGCATTAGCATCAACCTCTCCAACAATAAGCAAAAACAGAACCAGTGGCTTCCTCTATGTGGTTGCTACACTGTATAACTCAAAGTAAATCCTCACAGCCGCCAAAGACATGAAATCATGTCACTTAACAGCTCGCACAATGGCATTCACAAGACTCACGTAATCTACACGTTCTGTGCTGTTTTGCTGCTCACTGCTGTTATTGACCTTTGGTTGATGTCTCATCTTCTGTATCATTATCATTTTCATAGTTGTACATGGCAGCTCTTGTCTTATGGGTATCCCATAATTCTGATAAATGTCTTCCTCTGCTCTGAGTGGCTCCTGCAGAGATTTATTGCACTCCCTTCTGAAATCTCCTTTAGGTGCCCTTTCAGATAAATACAGGCAAATAACCATCTATTACAATGACATGTTGCTTTATGCTCTGGCGTTAGTATCCGTGAAAGAACATTTAACATATTGCAAGATTTGCTCAGTATGTGATGTGTCTTGAACCTGGTGAAACGAAACAGAGAAAGTCTCATTTTTTTTGGTTTGCCACACTTTCAGGTCATCTTCTACCAATCATCACTGACTCAAATACTCGGCCAGTGAGACAGTCTATGCAGGAAAGGATAAAACTTAATCTCACCATTCTTATCTTTTTGCATCGCTCCTCAGCCACATGTTATTACTGGCAGAGATATATATTTTAATCTTGTATCCACGTTTTTTCTCAGACAGAAACATGACCGTAACTTTCATATTGCACTCATCTTTCTTCGACATGCTTGGTTAACAAAACACGTGTTCAATTGCCTCAGAAATGTCTCCACCCTTGAAATAAGATAAGAGCCATTAGGGAGATAAATGTCACTTGTAATGATATTAATCACAGTGAGAAGATTTCTATTAAATATAGGACACATTAATCTAATCACCACTGCATCAGAGACAGAAACACAACCATTTTATTTCATCTCTCAGCTGAGGCCAGAAAGGAGAAATCTTAACACTGAGTCAAGCTTCATGTAACCTGTTGCACGAAGACCAAAAACTGGTAACTGTAATGAGCACTAGGTTGATTTTAAATGCAAAGCAATGGATTGAATCTATAGACTGTATATAGAATGGCCAGTTTCTGCCTCCTCACTAGGTGAAGCCACTCCAAGAACAGCACCCTCTGGTGACAGGCTGCAGTATAGGTCATAAATCCTGCTTCCGCCAGCAAAGCTTATGGGGCTGTGGACAAACTTTAGAAATTTATTACACAGAACGTACATTTTTTCCCCCCTGCTTGCGATGTTGACATGTAGTTACTGGAGCTGTTGTGTAGCTAACCCGGGGGTTACGCTGTTTGAGCCAAGCGTCATCACAGGGACTCTCTGCGGCTCCTCCGCCAAATGTGTACAATGCTACAGCGCAAGTGGGGAAGTGCGTACAGCGCCACTGCGCAATGTTGGTTTCAGGAAATGGAGAGAATTACCGAGAGCTTTTGGGCTTTAAATCTGTATACTGGTGGAAGGCGGAACCAAGTTATCCATAGTATATACAGTCTATGTTTGAATCATGTTTCCAGATGCCACCTTGGACAGCACCCCCTGTTTATGTAGCTGTTGAAGTGTGTCCGCTATTACTATAAGTTTGTTTCCTGAGCCATGATGATACCTGGTGAGGAACTATCTGAGTGTGTGTTTTGTGCCTCCTTTAATCCTGGTGTTAAGGAAAGTAAAGAAAGCTGAAGGTCATTTTGTAAGTCCTCAGTATCACAGCAGGAAACTTTCTGAAGAGGAATTTAGAGAACAAAAGTTTTATTTGTTTACCCTGAGCCCCAGGCTCTCACCTCAGATTCTCACACTTACTTTCAGGCTTCTGGGTCTGTCTGATGGTCACAAAGTTACTGTAAACCAATAGTTACTGAATCAGATTGGTCACCCAAGTAAACACCTCAGACAAATAAAGATGTCCCCTGAAACAGCCACCTCCATCTTGTCAGAATGAAAATGTAATTTTCTTCAAAGCACAGTACGGCACCACCTTTGATGCTCACTGTCACAAGTCCCCAGCATCCAGCCCTCCTCTGACCGTAATCAGTCAGTTACAATCACCAGCATCTTTCATCTCTCTGTCTCCTCCCCATCAGCCTCTTTTTCACACTGAGTAACCCTATGTAGTGTCTCCTCTTATCAGTGGAGTTTGTCAGCTCCATGCTGTGTATTTGCTGCCTGCTCTCTGTAGTTCACTGATCATGTGGTGTGTTCGCTCATCTGCAACTTTAAGGTCAGATAAGGTAATAAAGCATTCTGTGAAGTCAACAGACACCTTAATGAGTCAGTCAGGTCAATCCAGATAAGGATTTCTTTATAAATCTTGAAATAGGTGCAACTGTAATCTGGTTAGATGGTAGTGCTGTAAAATTTAATTACAAATACACAAAGTCAAAAAGTACTTTTTCTGTCACATGCTGCTCTTCATTTATCTTTTAAACATTTCTTTTTTTTTTTACATATAATTTCTGCTTGTGCTGCGAAAAAGTCACAGCAGTGCTTTGAGTTGTCAATACACATTTTATAGATAGTGTGTTGCTGTTTCTCTCCAGTGGGGAATTTGGGCTGCTTGGGGTAGCTTATCTTGAGGTTTAACCATAGACTGTATATACTATAGACAACTTGGTTCCGCCTTCTGTCAGTATACAGATTTGAAGCCAAAAAGCTCTCAGTAATTCCGCATTTTCTCTCCACTTCCTGAAACCAACATTGCGCAGTAGCATTGTACGCATTTGGCAGGAGAGTGGCTGAGAGTTGCTGTGATGACGCTCGGCTCAAGCAGCGGAACCCCCAGGTGAGCTGCGCAATCCTTGTACACCCATAGGCTGTATCAAGTGTCAATCATAGAAAACATGAACCCCCTAATAACTTTTAAAAATGGAGCTGTTCAGAAAAAAAGAGGACTTGAGCACAAACGAGTCTTACAATAACAACATGTCAACATCGCAAGCAAGGGGGAAAAAATTATGTTCTGTGTAATACATTTCTAGTTTGTCCACAGCTCCACAGGGATTGCTGGAGGAGGCGGGATTTATGACCTATACTGCACATGCTGTTCTCATGATGGCTTCACCCAGTGAGGAGGCAGATGGCATCTATTCTATATACAGTCTGTGGGTTTAACTAATTGATAAGGATGCCTGTTAACACTTTTTGTGCATTGCTTTTGTGAACACCATCATTCGCAAAGAGCTGGCAAAAGGTGGAGGAGAGGTGCCCAAAAGGCAATCAGAGAGTGCCTTACAGAGGAACTAGCAGGGGTTTGGGTCTTTTTCCACGGACAGACTTGTACTTACTCCTGGAGGACCAGAAGCAATACGCAACAAATGGCACAGTCAGCTAAAATTAAGAGTTAGCAGGAGAATCTTAAAAAATCTTTTAAAAAAGTGTGTGTGTGTGCATGCTTGTGCATGTGTATTTCTCCTCCCTCCCCTGAGGCAGAAAAGCCCTCAAAGAGGGAGAGATAGCCTGAGTGGGTGCAGATCCTGAGGCAGGATCCAGAGAGGAGGTGCACTGGAGATAGTTTACAGTTTTAAACACACTTGGCAAATCGGATTTTTGAATTCTATAATTTTTTTGCATTTCATTCGTGTGTTTTTTCTCATTTTAAGGTAGGGTAGGCAGCATCTGAGGAAGTGCCAGTTTTTGGGGAACTGGCACTTCTCTCCCCTTCTCTCCCCTCCTCCTCTCCCCTTCGTCGCTGCTCTAGAAAGCCCCACCCACAAACAGACACTCCTGCTCACTCGTATCGTTTCAGTTAAATCCAGACATAATGCAGATAAATACTTCAGATAATTACAAATGGGGCGCAGTCAATGTTAAAATAAAAAGCATTGGTGCGACAGCCAACACAAGCAATAAACGTAGTAAATACCGGAGAGTCTGGCAGAATAACGGGCGCTTAAAATGGAAGTAGACTGGAAAAGAGCGAAGAAGCTGGATCAACATCAGCATAAATGATGGGAGATGCTTGTGTTGGCAGCCGTGGCCAAAGGAGGATTCAGACAATTTTCCATACTTTCTGGTTGGTATCTACTGTTCTCTATTGTAGCACACTAACTTTGTTTGGGCTCGTACACATTATTGGAGGACGTAGAGCATGCCTCACAACATGAGGGAGCGGCGTCTGCCTCACAACCAATTAGCAACAATCAAGTTAGGGGAGGCAGAGAATAGCTTTGTTTACAGTCAGAAAGAGCGGGCCGCTCAAAAATTTTAAAATATTGACTACACAGACATAACAAAACAGCAATATTGTTATATTCCCAAATGTCATCAATAACTAATAGCTGTTGACTGATATTAAAAGCTTTTTTTGTATATACACCACAAAAAAAGATGCTCCTTTAATGGAATCCTGCCTACCCCACCTTAAAGCGCTGGCCACCAGTGATGATGCCAGCCACTATATGAAAGACTCAGAAGCCAACCTGATGGGCGAAGCCTTCCCCTATGCACTCCATTTCAGCAGCAACAGGGAGATAGGCCATCTTTATAGCAGTGGTCATATCAGTGACCTAGTGTATAACATCATGATCAGTGGTGATGGAGACATCATCATATCATATTTGCGATTCATTTTGAATATCATTTCCAATGATGAGCCGATTAAAGAGGCAAATAAAGAGATGGGTAAAAGCCAGACTGAGGAGTAGATAATTGAGAGCATTAACTTTATTAGACCAGAGTTGATGTAGAGAGAAGACGGGTAGTGCAAACATTGGCTTTATAATATAGAGAGCTAGATTAGGGATTTAAAAATGGCTGCACAGGATAGAGGGGATCTTAAACATGCAAGTTTACTACTATTACCCATAAAGACAAATTATTCATAAACATAGATGTAGATTGCATGATACAGTGAGAAGCAGACTAATAAAGTGATCTACTCGTCTCTTATTTCAGAATAGAAAAGCTAAAGAGGAGAATGAACTTTTTTGGTCTGCTTTTTTTAAATAACTCTTATAACTCTCTGAGAGGGGCTAATACATTCCCATGTCCAGATCATCAGGTGAGGTTCTCTCTGATCGGTGTGAAAAGCATGATCCCGACACAGAGGTAAGGCAGCCATCATTTTCATCAAGCAAGTTTTTGGGCAGCAGTAGCTTAGGAGGTAGAGCAGTCGTCCAATAACCGAAGTTTGATGGTTCAATTCCCCCCTATCCCTAGTTTGTCCGTTGTGTCCTTGAGCAAAACACGTAACCCAGCTTGCTCCCAGTGTGTGTCCTCCACTAGTGTATGATTATGAATGCAAACTGGCAGCCACATTTCTGTCAGTCTGCCACCAAGGTGTGAGTGTGTGAGTGGATGAATGATGTATCCAATGCAAAGTGCTTTGAGGGTATCTTATGAAGCAGTATATGAAATTGATGCATTATTATTATTATTATAAAGAGAAGTCATATGTACACCGAGGCCACCTTAGCTTGACATCTGCTGCCAATCAGCACAATGCCAATCTGATTCTCCGACAAACAATCTGTTCAATCTTGATATCAACAACATGGAGCAACAGTTGGGAAACTGGAGTAAAAGTATGTTATCCTTGATGCATGCAACATGCTCAATTCCTTTGCATTTTCACTGGAGTTTGAGACAAAAGACGGTAAAAATAAAATGGAAGTACTTGACAGCTCTCAAAAAACTCAACATAAAAAAAGGTCCAAGACTCTGAAGTTAGCTCCCATTCGATAAAGGAACTAAAAAAATCCCTATAGTTCACCTGGCGGCACATCTCATCAGTGTGGCAGACGCCATAAGGTTCAATGAGTAAAGTTTAAAGGTGGAGGAGTTCAAAGGCTGCACTGCAACCAGATGCAGTTTTTGATGTGCTCAACAGCTGCAGTCCCCTTAGGGCTGGATCAGTTTCAAAGCCCCAATCGAACCAACAACTACAAATTGAGTAGAAACCACCTTAAAGCAGACAGGAACTTTGTCCCGAGGGTTCAAGGCCCAGCAGTCCAACAAGACAGTGCCACACCAGACCACAAAAAGAAGACTCCCATATGTTGCTTATTGTGAATGGTGTAAGTGCACTAAACATCTATTATTTGATGAGCCCGTTGGCTTAAGGGCTCAAGCCCTGAATGTTTTGAGGCCTTTTTATATAGGCACATATGAAACAAGATTGTTCATCACCAAATTGCTAATCACCAAAGTCATAGCGATGGCTGCCAGAGCTACCACAGCAGCCCTCAGCAGCAACGGTAGATCCAAAAGATACTATAGCTATTGTGGTTTTTGGTGGTAGTGACCAGATGTGCCCCGTCAGGTTACCAGAATCTTACCTTAGCAACCGATCACTACCAAAATTGAGCCAAACCTCTCTCCTAAGTTGCTGCATTCAGATGTCAACACATATTTACACAAGCCATTCCCTGGAGGAAAAAAGGGAACTTTTTCACATCTTTGTATCTCTATGCCCACTTACTGTGTATAGCCAGGACCAGACATGACATACTTAAAATGTAATAAAATATAGAGAAAAACTTTTTTTTTTAAATCAAAGAAGTAGCTGTAATCCCGCTGAATCGTTCAAGACAACTTTACAGTGTATATAAAAATTGATCTTTTTTCATCTCCACATCTTACAGCAGAGCCATGAGAATTTGCCCTATGAGGAGGTAAAATAGCGCAAGACAGAAAAAATAATTGGAGAAATGAGCAAGAAAGAGGGTCTAGAATTGAGTTTTCTGTTCTCTCTTTAAGCTCTGTAGAAGAAGAAGCAGCCCTGAAGCCCAGGACACTTCATAAAAGCAGTATGAGTCGATAACATCTATGCAGACATTGTACAATTCTGTTAACAACTTTCTAAGAACGGCAGCAGGAATAATCATAGCAATTATTAGTCAACAAAACCTATATTTGCACAAATAATAGGGATTTTCAGTCCAGAATGTCTTGATGAAAGAAAACAGGAGATCTGAAGGTATGACAGTGGGCTTGAGGCAAATATGTATTATACTTTTTAAAATAAACTACAGGAGATCTCCATAGCAATGTGTAGTCAGTAAGGTTGAGCTGTGCTGAATTTAACCAATCTAAAAGAGCATTTACCCCTGATATTACCCTGGCTATTGTCAGGGGAGCACTCCACATATAATAGAAAATGAATATGTTAGTTTTTGTTATATTTGTTTGTGTGTTTTACAGCTTCACATCAAAAAATGACTGCAAAAAGTGGCAATGGAATCAGCCTTCACATAAGACAGAAAGTTAAGGGAGCAGAAAACACATTTAAATTGATAGCCTTTAAGTTTAATTTTATACTGTGTCTCAGATGAGTCATCTCTATTCAGTTTACTGGCCCTCATAAGGTTTTTACAGGTTGTACGGAGTGAGGGGAAATGGCCTGTGGCTGAGGTAATGGGGGCATATGAGCCAAAGAGTACAAAATAAACCATTAGTGTCACTGAGCTACAAGTATTTCATGGCATTCATTAAACATCAGCATATTAAAATGTCTGCAATACAATAGCTTTTTGCCTTTTTATCAGTATTTGACAATCTGCCATTACAGACAACGAATATACTATATAATAAGAGAGAACACAGGGAACTGGTATGTTGCTCCTCAAGTCTTTCACCACAGAGTATAATGCCATTTTATTTTTGCTATTCCAAATTCTCTCTGTGCTGCATGTATGATCACACAATGATAAGTAGGTTGGTTTTATTATGTAAAAACACACACACATCCTTTTTCCTCTTTCAGAAAAGAAACTTAGCTCAGCCACAGACTCCTTTAAATAATTAAATTAAACTTGGGCTGCAAGTATTTCCAAGATTGTCCTGCAGAGATCCCACCACAGCAGATGAATGCGTCTCCTCATTAAGTATAGTGGTCATTTACTTAAACACAAAACGCTGTAACTTCAGAGATAATTTACACCTCCAAACATGCCGATAGAGGCAGTAACACTGTAATGTCTGAAAGAAACAGGAAAGAAAAGGTCTCACATAGTCAGTCCAGGTCCATAAAATTTCTTTTGTATTCTTTCTGTCTCTAACTCTAAAGCACTTTGTAACTGTTTGGAAAAGTGTTACCCTTCCCTCTCCCTGGTCACATTATCCAGCTCTTCCCAAGGGATCCCAAGGCATTCCCAGGCCAGCTGAGAGACAAAGCCTCTCCGGCATGTTCTGGGACGTGCTCTGAACACCTTATGAGTGAGGCATCTGGGAGGCATCCTGATCAGCTGCCCAAGCCACTGATGGCTCAAACCCACTGCACAAACAGGACTGTTAACAAGGTAGTGGTGGACTGTGACTCAAATGTTCCAAAACTAGCTACCATTTAAATGGACACTCATAAACCTTTCACTGCATTACCAGCTAGGTTACTTGCTCTGTCCATGCTGAGTATGTTTTCTGTCCTGATCATACGTAATGTCTTAATAGTTTTGCTGTCAACAATGGTTAAAAAGCCCCCATAATTTAAATGTGGAGGCTCAGCTACACCTGGCGCTTTTGTTCTCACTTTTTAGTGTTGAATCGTTCACGGACGATTCGTTCAAAAGAACTGAATCTTTTCAGTGAACGCACTGAACTGGATCACTCCTCAAGTGATTCATTTGTTCATCGTTTTCTGAAGTGAGAAACAGCATTGCCAGGCGAACGAGGGACCGCATGCACTGTCGCTGAATCACTTGGTGAACAAATCACACATTGAACTACACTCTCTGGAATCATTTTTCTCTGACAAAACTAATTTTGTCCCCAATTTACCAAGCAGACCTGTTTGCCAATTCAACACAGCCAAACACTCTTGTCTCTCAGTCACAGAAGCTGTGAATTGAACTGAATCCTGAAACGTACAGTTGTGTATCAGTTCAGGAGGTCGGAGTCGCAGGCTTCTCCCGCTAAATGATTCTGTGATTTGGTGAACGAATCTTTTGAACGAATCTTTTGAGTGAACTGATTCTAGCGATTCACTACATCTAAAAGAACTGCCGTGCCCATCACTTTCAGGAGGGCGCCGGTACATTATTTTTATACAAAATGCACAGATGCAAATTGAAGAGTCAACTTTCAACACTTTCAAATGGAAGCACTCTCTGTCACTGGCTTTAACATTCAGAGAATTGACAGAGAGAGGAGGGGGAGGGAAGGGGAGGTTAAAAGAGGTGCAAGAGGGAGTTGTTGAGTGTCGGCTGATGGGCTAACTCAATTTCAGGGAACACAATGGAGCCTGAGGCTGATTTCTAAAAGGCAAATTGTCATTCAGGGCAGCATGGCACCTGTCTGCTGAGTTCATCTCCTGCGAGTTGAGTATAGCTGGTGGAGGAGGCTGCCTGGGTCCTGAGTGGCAGACTACATTGCAGTAGACTGAGATTTGAAAGTGGATGCATTGAAATGAAAATCAGGCAGGTGATTGGACTCTATTCAGAAAAGCTCTCACTGGGTTTGATCATACAGAGAGGTCAAGTTGAGATCAAGAGAAGTGACCCTGACAACAATGCTGTTGCTTTAGTTATGGATCTGGAGGCGGCAGGACTTCTGCCCTAAACTATACCCTCAACTCCTACCATCACTGTAGAGCCACCCACACACACACACACGCACATTCCACTGTTTCACTTTTCTCCACCTCTATTATTTCTGCACCTTTCAGCCTGTAGGTGTACTGTCAGCCCCCCACCCACCCCCACCCTTATATGCTCCACTCCAATTTCAGAGCTGTCTGCACAGGTTAAAGAGCCAGCCTATCTGTAAGCAACTCTACACTCAGAGAGACACACAAAAGAGTGCAAGCAAACAGCCCAACCAACCCCACACCGAGAGACATCTGCATTTGCATCCACTGACTCAGCTCTACAGCATAACAGCTTACCTGACACTGTCAACAACACTCACATCTGTCAGCACAATACACTTGACCCCACTGACTGTACACACACACACACACTCAGACAAAAACACATACATAAGAAAAACATAACAAACAGCAGGTTTTTACCTCTGCTGTCTGTTGCCTCCAGAAAAGAACAAGCTGTAATGAGACTGACAGCTCTTACCTAAAGGTGTTTATTCATGCTTATGTGTATGCAAGAGCAGTATTATTTTTCAATGTACATCACAGCCTTATCAGCTAACATTAAAGCTAGAGTGTGTAACTCATAGTGCCCCCTAGAGGATTTCTGCATTATTACAATGATACAGCCAGCACCACAATATGACTTATGGCTAGTGTAACCCGTACACGGAGTAATTCTTGGAACTCACCGCATACTGCTCGCCATGGTACATGGACTGTTACTGTCTACACAGTGTGTAGGCTACTAAAGTTACTCGTCACAGCACACAGACTCCCTGCAGTAAGTTACACACAGCAACACTGGCTACACACCTTGTAACTTACTGAATGTTAGGTTAATGTTACACAATGTGGCAAACACCAGCCTGCTAACAATACATTACATTCATAGCACCATTTCCAAGAAAATAATAAAGTACTGGGTACCAGTACATGTAACCTGCTCATAATGAACAGAATCACTCACTTAGCAGTATCAAGGTAACATCAGTTGCAACTCAGTCCAATCTCCTCCTTCAGGGCTCTCCATCGAGGGAAAGTGACACTGATGCAAATACGTGCTAGTCTTCCCCGTTTGTCACGCTCTCTCTTCGCCAACAGACCTACCGCAGAATGAGAAGACTTTTTCTTTTTCGTAGAATCCACTTCTGAACCTCTTGGTCACTTCATTGTGTTCTCCGCCATGTTACTTCTAGCAGTGCTCTTCTCCCCCCTCCCTTCTCGTTGTCAGGTAAAACCGAGTAGAATGCGTAATTTCCTGTGCGCCAAATACAAAAAGAACAAATACTAAAAAATACCTTAAGTTGTTGGAGGAGCAGAACAGCCTAATCAACGTTGTATCATCTCCTCTTGTAGTGGCTTGGGTGAAACAAGACACATAGAAGTTACACACTATAGCTTTAATTATGATTGATTAATAATTCAAAACACTTTTAATAATTTAAAAGACTATATTATACCCCTACACAGCTGGTTATACTGGTTATAAAAGCTGTGATCTCTGATTATTGAAAACTTGAGAGAACAAGAAAGAGGGGGATCTGTGAAGCTGTGCTCTAATGCTTGGCTGCTCATGTTCAGAGTTATTGCTGTGAACAAAGCAGGATCACCAGATTAGAGGACAGTTGATGGGGTCATACATAGAGCAGAGGAAGCCCACTAAAATATAGAGTATGGAGAGTACTTCACCTGCCAACACAGCTAAACCTGAAGAGACAGGAAACAAGGGTGGGGAAGACTTTGAAGAGCAAAGAATATAGGATATCTATCCTGTGACAAAATTGTGTTAAACTCTAAAAAACCAGAGAATACAACAATTTAAATAATCTCATGGGCTAATTTCTCGTCAAGGCCTTATTTCTAACCTGAAAGTGAAACTCGGCCATCCTTACCCGACAAATCTCCATGACCTTCCTATGAAACGATAAGCTGCTCTTCAAGCTGCGGTCTCCCGTGGGTGCCGGCTCATACTTCAGCCATCACTATAAGCCCATTTTCTTGCTCAGATATCTGATCCTGGGTATGTGATGCCGAGGTGGCCGGCTGAGAGGGCTGAGCGAGCCGTAACCTGTGAGCCTCCAATCTCATCATAAGCGAGCGGAGATCCTGACAGCTGGAGTATGAAAGAAGCAGAGGCATGTCAGAAATCCTGCCTATTGTACACTGTATGTAGTCAGGCTGCAAAAAAAACATGCTGTGTCCAGCCACATTAAAGGGCACACTTTTATCAAAGTCATAGGTGGCAAACATTTTTATTTTTTGCCGTTAACAAACTCTTTGTAATGTGACCCTAAATTTAGCACATATTTTCTATTTATACCTGATATTTCAGTGTGTATACGCTCTATAATACTGCTAGCAAACCTCTTGAACCCGACACTAAGCAATCCCAAACTTCCATTATTCTTCAGCCATCCATCAATCTGACAGTAATTTAAAGCAGCAAAAGCATGCATGTCCACCTTTACCCTATAACTAAAACTCTAAAAACTAAACAGAAAAGTGAACTCTCTCAGTGTTTTCAAGAACAGAGCAGCCAACAAAGAACCCACTCTGACACTTCTTCAGTGTGTGAATAAATTATGAGTGATGGTGCTTTGTAGTGAAGGCAGCAGAGCGTGTTGTCCAAATGTTCTGCTTTTTAATGATTTAATTATAAAACCTCACTCAAACTGAAGCAGAAAATTCCAACAAGAAGATGAGCAACGAGCTCTGCCAGGGAACAGAACTGCAACTCAAGACCCCGTGTTAATTACCGCAGCAGCCTGACAGATGTGCCTCACACTTCTGCCCATTTCCTGCTTGATTTAAATAACCATGAGGAATGCCAAATGTTGTCTTCATGAATAAAATGATTTATGACAACTACACATTATGTCTTTCTAATTTCCCATTTTCTCTCTTTGTTTTACAAAGGATGGTGTCTGCGACTTGAGGCAGCTACACTGACTCATTTATTACAGCCATCATTAATTTCCGATCAGTCCCCACTAAGACGAACCGCTCAAGTTTTGGGTCTGTTTTGCAGCTCATATATGGAGGCTGCGCATACTGACAGGGCCAAATATTTTATCCAATTTCCTCAGAGTTTAAAGCTGTAGTTAAAAACTTTTGATTTGTGTTGATTTTGGCGCCCCCTGTAGACAAAGCCATACCTCTTATCTCCAGTTCTGTACATGTGAAAATAAATCTCTGAACAGGGCACGCTATCATAACATTAAGAGCTACTTTGAGTGAGGTTGAACCAACAGGGTGCCATTCACACACGAATTCAACCAACAGGGGCTGTCAATCATTTTCATACCCCATGATCTTGAAAACTTGACCAAAGTTCACAGAACTCAAACATTTTTCTTTGAAAGTCAGCACAAAGTCATCTTTTAAATCTTTTTTTTTAATTAGTTCGTTAAGCTGAAACAACTTAAAATATGATATATTGCTATTTTTACAGTGTACAGTTATGGATTCCATTCATCATTAGGCAGTTTGTAAGAAGTCAGAGTAAGTCAATGCACTGCAGAGACCACTGCATAAAACAGTTGTTATTGTTAGTTTATGCAAACTGACCTTTTCGTAGTCCATACTAACAAAAACACCTTAACACCTCCTGCCAGACTGGTAAGGATTTAGACTTTTACATGATTTGAAGAGATTGATACCATATGCAGCTTGAGCTACCATGGTGAAGGGTACAATGTGAAAAGCGAGTCTCTGCTTTGAAACCCAAGGCGAGTTAGTCTGTGAACCACAAATGCTGCTGTAATTATATGGTCTGGAGCCATTTAGCATAAAGCAGAGGAAATGATTTCCCAATGTTGTACATGTTTATTTAATTCAACAGAAGGGTAAATGTCAATAAAGGCAAAAAACTGGCTTATTTCTGGGTTGGTGCAAGTCCATTGATTTCCAGGCAACCTAAATGTGCTTGTTAGTGGGAGCAAAATCAGCCTATGTAGGTTCTTGGCATGATTATAGGCCCCACTTGCAGCCCACTTTGGTATTATTAGTAGCCCACATGAGTGCAGCAGACATAGTACCTTGGTAGAGCCAGAAAAAAACAACTCCTCAATTGCTTTGCCAGCTCATCATCCATCCATATGAGACCAGCATGGATAAGTGGGAGTCCAAAAGGACTTCTGTTTTAAGCACCAAGCAGAATGACCTGCCAGCTTTTCTGATCAACAACTCAACAAAACCCATTAACACTGACCATCATAACACTTTACAGATATAAAACACATACTACTAAAGATTAAAATCCCAATCCATGTCCAATCTGTCACTTGACAAGGTGTTGCAGTCACCACAAAGTTAATGTACTGTGTGCACATGCTGCTCATCCTGGGTTGGGGAAGCGTGTGTGCACCCAAGTCACTCCCCCAAGCCCTTCACACGATTTTCACATAGACAAGATATAGGGGAGTGTGGGGTAAGTTGAGCCACCCCCTGTTGCTTGGAAATAGTAAAAGAAATTGATCATGTGACCAAATATTTAGGAGATGGGCATCAATTCATGGAGTCTGTGAAAGTTAGAAGCGCATGGGTGAAGGGGTTAGACATGTATTTCCAAATAAAAACCTTTTTCCCTCTTGAAAGTGAATTTAGTCTGTCATAAGTTTTATTAGAATTGTGTTCAGACCAAAAAAGATCATTTTAAATTTGTTTTATACATCAATGTGGTATAAATGGTACATTGGTACAATGTATGTGGTATCTATGAGCTACAACATAAAGTCAAAAACCTAGCATAAAAATCCACCATTTTAGCTTAGAGGACTAATAAAGTCATAACAGTAGATCTAGGGTAAGTTGAGAAAGTGAAAGGAGTAGGAGAGGGAGACCTTTTTATTTGATGTGCGATATTATCAAGACAGTTATGTTTACACTCATTCTGTTGGTTTGCAGGGATGCACAACATCTTGAAATATATGCAGATACACTAGTTAGAGACAAAACTATGATCATCTTGATGTAGTGATCTGAAATATGAAAAATGGCTCATCTTACCCCACTCTCCCCTATTCAGATTTTGTACTCCAAACCTATTGATTATCTGCAGTGACAAAACCTCAGCAGGAGCTCTCCATCTATAGAAAGCCAAGATCCAAATTTATGCACTGCCACACTCCAACAAGCAGATGCATACAAGGGGATATGTGCTCTAATAAAAACTGTGAAACTCTGCTGCCTGTGTTTATCTATTTGGATCATTAAATCTGATGTAGATCAATAGTAAATCCTTAGCACGCTTTTTTAACACAATGAAACTTCTGTTTTTCTATGTTTCATTTTAACTTCCTGAGGGATTAACCTTTTTTGCCCAGAGTCTATAGCGCTCTCTTTTTATTGATTCCTATCTCATTACCCTCTGTGTGTCCTGATGCAGGTACCAACACGTTGGAGAGCACCATGTGCATACAGATTTATAATTGTGTACTGTCTCTGACTAATGTTCAACTCTCAGGACGTCCAATAACGATAGCAAAGACATATTTGTAGTTGGGCACTTGTTCCTCCACTCATACTTTTAGACGGATCATGGCTGCCATCTGGTGGCAGAAAGAGAAACAATAGCAGGGACTGTCGTAAAAAAACATCGTGTTACTCCCTCGTTTGACGGCAATGCGTAATGCGTAAGTGTCGGCATGGCGTCCTCTTTGGTTTGCAGTGACACTCAGAGCAGGTAAACACAAATGCATGATTATGAAGTTTAGTCGTTAAGACGCAGCACGTACACCTTAATGATATTATCAGTGTATATCACTAGTTTACCGCAGACTGCCTTGTTAATGACACGTGCTGTATGATTTTGTGTAAACGTTTTTCTATTCGCTTGTTCTCTCATTTCAGGGTGAGCTCAGTACTGAACAGGGATGTGAAACAATTCGGAAAGAAGTTCTTGTTTGACAGCAACGAAGAGACGTGTTGGAGCTCTGACCAGGTAACACTACAGCAGCAGACAAACCGTATGATTCTTGTGTTCACAAACCGACCAGCCATAATGAACGTGACTACTTACAGGAAGCATAGGGAAGACTGGGGTAAGTTGAGCAAAGGGTATTTTGAGCCACCTCCTGTTTCTTGGAAATGGTAAAAGAAATTGATCATGTGACCAAATATTTAGGAGATGGGCATCAATTCATGGAGTCTGTGAAGGTTAGAAGCAAATGGGTGAAGGGGTTAGACATTCATTTACAAAAAAACATTTTTCACTCTTGAAAATGAATTTAGTTAGTTCCGATCAAAAATGATCATTTTAAATTTGTTTTAGACACCAATTGTGGTATCTATGAGCTACATCATGAGGTCAAAAACCGAGCATAGAAGTCCACCATTGTAGCTTAGAGGACTAATAAAGTCATCATAGTAGTTCTGGGGTAAATTGAGCCAGAACTGAGAAAGTAAAGGAGTCTGATGAGAGGATCAGAGTTTCAGTTTAGATTGTTGAAATGTTTTACTTTTTTCTTTTCAAAAATACAGCCGTGAATGTTCTGAATCACTTAAAGACATTCTCATATTAAAATGGCTTTTTACAAAACAGCTTTTTAGCAGTTATATTCAATAATGATTAAAAGAATTGTTGTACCAGTTGAATAGTGTACAATAGATAAAAATATACATGAATGTGAAGAAGTGACTATTATTTAGGGAGAGAGAAGGTGAGGGAGGGCTGGGATACGGCTCATCTTACCTCGCTCCTATGGTCAACTTACCCCATACACGGGGTAAGTTGACCATAGGAGACCACTTTTTTTTTTTGCATGCTATATTATCAAGACAGTTATGTCTACACTCATTCTGTTGGTTTGCAGGGATGAACAACATCTTGAAATATATGCAGATACACTAGTTAGAGACAAAACTATGATTGCCTTGATGTAGTGATCCGAAATATGAAAAATGGCTCATCTTACCCTGCTCCCTCCTACAGTTTTACAGACATGACCAGACGGGTATATATTGATATCATTATTGAGCATGTCGTGGGTGGTGGTGATGTGCTTTGTTGTGTTTGAAGGTTTCCCTTACATTTAGTCCTCTTTAAAAAAAACGCAAAATATTAGGAACACTTTTCAGTATCACGCACTTCAGTACACCTGCACCGGCACCTATTATAACTTCAGCAGCAATGATAAAGATCTGTTCGATTAAATCAATTAATATTGAATATGCTGAAGCTTTGTAAAAGTCTAATTTGTGATAGAGTTGTATTATGTTTTGTTAGATTTCTTAAGTGTTAATGATGTTATGGCCGGTTACATTTACATTCACTGTGTGAGACTGCACCCACGTGTACTCTATTTGTGTTTCTATTCTAAAACAAATAACATTTATAATATGTCATCCTCAGAATGTGAACAAAAACTCTCATACTTCAACCAAAGTAAATGCACTACAGGCAAACAACTAAGTGAAATACTGAATGTTTCCTCTAATAATTTGAAAGAAAGTTTCCAAATCTGTCTACCCCTCATCAAAAATTTGTATGAGAAATTGTAAAATTGTGAACAGCGATTGCATGAAAAGAAAAGTACACAAGCGCAGCAGGCTCAGTTCCCAGTATACACACAAACTTGTCACTTACTTGGCACACATTCTTGCTCTTATGACTCCTCTTGTAAGTATTAAAAGTGTGTAAATATACTCCTGATACTTCAAGTCTTCCACTTGCGTCATGTTATTTATTTGTATTAATAGCATTTAGATGTGTGTGCTCAAGATTTTTTTAAAGATGCTTTTATAGACTATTACTGTTTTATTTTTAACAGGGTGAGTATCAGTGGGTGTCTCTGGAGTTCCCCAAGTCTGTCAGAGTGTCAGAGCTGAAGATCCAGTTCCAGGGTGGCTTCTCTGCAAAAACATGCAGATTGGAGGGTAATCCCCAGACCTTACATCTTTAACTGTAAACATGACCTTAAATGGGTTCCTGATGCGATTTTCTCCTGGTTTTGCATGAAGTACAGTTTGAGATAAAATTTAGGTTGTGACAGTGTAAGGGCAATGATCATTTGCTTGTGCTTTCTGCAGGTTGCCCAAAAGATGGAGACTTTGGAGCAATCAGCAATTTTTATCCAGAGGACAACAACTCTCTTCAGATATCCTTACTTAAAAAAGTTTTGACAAAGGGTTAGGGGTAAATACTGCAACAGAAACCCAATTACTTTTTTCTGAATGCAAAGCAAAATGGGAGGATATATTTTTATTGACTTTTGTTTCTAGAAAAGAAGTTGTTACTATTATTATTGAAAAAGCTTCTAATATAAATTAACTCAAATTCTTTCACTCACGGTAAGCAGCAGCCAATTAAAATGTGTGCTTTCACGGATTGTAAACATGATTCTTACATTTTGCTTTAATACATTTAAAATACTGCATGTTAGTCTACTCAGGACAGATTACAGAAGCTGGAGCTGTACCTGTCATCCTGTCACATTCTGTGTTTCCTTGTACTGTTCTAGTTGGTTCATAAGTATCCAATAATATTTTCCTGGACCTGTTTTTCATTATTACCATGCTTATCTTGTTCTTAACTCCACACCCACAGCTTTCCCATACAGGAGGCCCCTGCAGTTGACAAAGTTAAAATAATGTTTGAGAATAGTGCTGACTTTTTTGGGAGAATTATTGTTTATTCCTTGGATGTCCTGGGGGAAAAAGCCTCATGACCATTTTTTTTTTACCCTCTCATGAGAGAGGAAATGAACCCTGGGTAATGTACAGGATGGTGTGGAGGCACATCTGTACTGCCACCTCATGAACTGATGTGAATGTGCCCTTTTTTGGTATGGACTTTTAAAGGGATCTGTCAAGTCATCTCACTTCTGCTGACTTTAAGGGAGCACAGAAGGCATCATGATGGAGCCTGGTGTCGGGTATTATTACAAATTTAATGGACTTCTTCACATTCTCTCTATTTATCATGTGCCTTTAATTGATGCACCTGTCCAGTGGAACACATGGTATAAAAATATATCTTTATTGAAAAGTATCGTTCCTCATTCGGACAGTAAAATTCTGCCGCACAACTTTTGTATTTTAGTGCTTGATTTTACATTGTATACAAATGGAATAAACTATTCATACAAAATTAAAAACACACTGTTTACTCAGTGTTAATTTCTATGCATATTGGATGGTCTATCATAATCAAATTAATTAAATTTTTTGACAGAAGTCTTGGTCTTCTCACCACCACCATCTGACAGCCTGATGAAGATCTGAGAACAACTGTGTCCATTCTTATTTAAGGTTGTGTCATGTTGGTTGCTTGTAGAGTTTCAGAATATGGTCCTCCAACACTTTCTGAACTAGAACACAAAAGAAATGAAAAAGTTGATTCAGTACAGCTCACATCTGTTACATTCACTTAAAATGAAAAGGAAACTTATGTTATATAACTGCTGAAAGAAAACAATGCATACGCTTCTTGTGTCCGAGGGCAACAGCTAAGGCCATGGGACTGTACCCAGAGTCTGACTCAACGGTCATGTCTGCCCCTTTGGCTGCAAACAGTGCAGTTTAGGGGATTATTTAAGTATTCTCTAGACTTTATGACAATGCTATGTAAATAAGGATTTAATTGGTATTTACCCAAGAGTGCTTCTACACATTTAATGTGGTTCCCACGCACTGCATAAAGGAGAGGAGTGCCACCATTCTGTTTTAAATACAAGAATAATCATTAAAAAGTATCATGTAGTAGCTGCACTTCAATTTCTACACATTTATAGTATCTTTGTAACCTAATTAACTTGCTACAGTTAATGAACTTTATCTAACAATGTCATTGTGTACCCAGTCATAAGTGTTGATGTCAACTCCATGTCTCAGAAGAGACTCCACGATATCCACATAACCTCCAGAGCTGGCCAGAGTCAGGGCACTCTCCCTCTCTCTTGCTATTGTTTTAGGATCTGCACCCTACAATTAAAACAGATAAATAAAGGGCATCAGTTAGCGCATTTTGTTTTAACATGTTCATTTCTGTCTGGACTGCAGAAGCTTCTTTCTTACCTTTTCCAAGAGGAAATCTACCATTGCTTTCTCTCCAAACGCAGCTGCCCACATTAAGGGTGTAAAGCCCCGTTCATCCTGTTTACTGAGCAGCGAGCCATCTAAAAAATTGAGGAGTACATCTCACTTACAATTGTGTTGTACATACAGTGCATGATGTCTTGACAGTTACATGCCGACTTCTCACCTCTACTCAAGTGTCCAGCCACTTGTGAAACCTCACCCTGAGCTGCCAACTGGTGTATTGAGAGAGCTGATTGGGAAAAAAAAAGTCTGAGTTATTTATTAGATTCATGGCACTGATTTCATCATGATTTGCTTTATTTATATATTCGAAGTCCTGGTCACCAGTGTACTGTAGTGATGGACAAGGCAGTTCTTTTAGATGTACTGAATCACTAGAATCAGTTCACTAAAAAGATTCGTTCACCAAATCACAGAATCATGTAGCGCCTGGTGGGAGAAGCCTGCGACTTCGACCTCCTGAACCGATATACAGCTGAACGGTTCAGGATTCAGTTCAATTCATAGCTTCTGGGACAGGGAGACAAGTGTTTGGCTGTGTTGCTTTGGCAAACAGGGTTTTAAAAATGAACTTGTTTATAAGGCATGATGTTTTAAGTACACTGTCTTCTGGTATGCTATTTATCCGGTCTGCTTGGTAAATTGGCGAACATGCAGTCCCTCGTTCGCCAGCTACTGGCCTGGCCATGCTGTTTCTCACTTCAACTCAACTCAAATGAAATGAAATCGAGGAAGTGATTCGGTTCAGTATGGTCACTGAAAAGATTCGTTCCTTTTTTAACGAATCGTTTGCAAACGACACAACGCCAGTGTACTGTGTCTTTACCAGTAGCCTACTTACAGTCTAATGTTGCTGGTCGCACTGTGACTTCATTCCCACGCTGCTTGTTGGTCAGGGTGGTGGAGTGTTTGAACAAACTTTCTTCATCCGCATCCATGCCCTCTGGAGACACTGGATCATTCAGATAAACCACAAAGAGTTACAGTTTAACAGATTAGAATGAAAAATACAAAAGGAACTAATGATATTGTATAAAAAATGAAATAGGCTACGGTAAGAGAGTGACTGCATGCACTTGTGTAACTAATATGAAACATTAGAAGTACAGATACCATTGGAACCCTCATCTCTTGACTCGGAGGGACAAGTATTGGCAGTGGATGGTTGGATAATTTGTATCTCTACAACCTCTTCATCATCTCCGGCCTCCATGACCACTGCAACGACCGAGGCAAGAACTAATAAATAAATATCGTACATGTATTGAGAAGAAGAAACAAAGTTTGTGGAGCTAATTACATGATCGACTCACCGCATCCAGCCTCGCAGTCTAATCGGCCCTAACTTCCTTTCGGAAAAACTGAAAGTAAATTATTTCATTCCACACGCTGGAGATTTCTGGACACAGAAGTGTACCCCTGTGCAAGAGTCATCTCTCAGTTGATGAGCAATTCATTTTATCCCATATATTTACGAGAACTGGAAACACGTTTGATTTAACTAACGCGACGTTTCACAGCATTCTGTACTCTTTGAAGGAAGAACCGTTCTTTTTCGCGATACATTGTTCTACCCGGAGTACTACCGCGGTAGCACACAACAACAAAAACACGGAAAAAACAAGAATCAGCTGACACAACTCGTTGAAGCTGCACCGTGTCACCGGTTTTTGACCGAATCGAGCACTGTGACAAATGGAAGACCAAGAGATGCAACTGAAAGTCCGGCGAGGTAAACACTTGCCGAGTAAAACAGCAGGAATACTCACCTCATCATTGCTAAATCTGTTTTAGCTTCGATTAGCCGCGAAGCTAATGCTATCTTAAACGTCAAGGGAGTCGTGCAACTTCCCTGTTTCACGCAGCTAAATGTTTTAATTTCTAACTGTGCCTATGTGTATCACGCTCTTGTGTCTTGTTTTTTCTCCTGCAGTGACTGACAAGTTCACAGAGAGCATGTATGTCCTCGCTAACGAGCCGTCAGTTGCTCTGTACAGACTGCAGGAGCACGTTAGGAGGTCCCTGCCTGAACTGGTCCAACATAAGGTATTTACCTTCATCCTGTGCTTTAACCTGGACACTGAGAGAAACATAAAGCTTAAGAATTAGTTTTAATTGTAGTATTCCAATGGACATCATTAACATCATCATATACAGTGCCTTGAAAGAGTATTCATACCCCTTGAACTTTTTCACATTTTGTCACTCTACAACCACAAACTTGAAAGTATTTTATTGAGATTTTTTTGTCATAGACCAACACAAAGTAGCACATAGTTGTGAAGTGGAACGAAAATGATACATGGTTTTCAAAAATTTAAACAAATTAAATTCTGAAAAGTGTGGTGTGCATTTGTATTCAGCCCCCATGTGCCATCTTTCGCTGTAGTTACAGCTGCAAGTCTTTTTGGGTATGTCTCTACAAGCTTTGCACATTTAGAGACTGAAATTGTCTCTGACTAGCTTCCCTGTCCCTGCTGAAGAAAAGCATCCCCACAGCATGAGGCTGCCACCACCATGTTTCACAGTGGGGATGGTGTGTTCAGGGTGATGAGCAGTGTTACTTTACCACCACACATAGCGGTTTGCATTCAGGCCAAAAGTTCAACTTTGCTCTCATCTGACCAGAGCACCTTCTTCCAAATGTTTGCTGTGTCCCCTACATGGCTTGTGGCAAACTGCAAACAGGACTTTTTGTGTCTTTCTGTCAACATGGCTTTCTTCTTGCCGCTCTTCCATAAAGGCCAGATTTGTGGAGTACACGACTTATAGTTGTCCTGTGGACAGATTCTCCCACCTGAGCTGTGGATTTCTGCTGCTCCTCCAGAGGGACCATGGGCCTCTTGGCTGCTTCTCTCACCAGTGCTCTCCTTGCTCAATCTGTCAGTTTAGGTGGACAGCCATGTCTTGGTACGTTAGCAGTCGTGGCATACTTCTTCCATTTTTGGATGATGGATTGAACAGTGCTCCTTGAGATGTTCTAAGCTCTGGATATTTTTTTATAACCTAACCCTGCTTTAAACTTCTTCACAACTTTTTCCCTGACCTGTCTGGTGAGTTCCTTGGTCTTCATGATGCTCTTTGTTGACTAATGTTCTCTAACAAAGCACTGAGGCCTTCCCAGAACAGTTGTATTTATTCTGATACTAAATTACACACAGGTGAACTCTATTAATTAATTGGTTGACTTCTGAAGGCAATTGGTTGCACTGTATTTTATTTAGGGGTATCAGAGTACAGGGGGCTGAATACAATTGCACACCACACTGTTCAGATTTTTATTTTTTTAAACTTTTGAAAACCATGTATAATTTTCATTCCACTTCACAATTGTGTGTTACTTTGTGTTGGTCTATGACAAAAAATCTCAAAATACTTTTAAATTTGTGGTTGTAGAGTGACAAAATGTGAAAAAGTTCAAGGGGTATGAAGACTTTTTCAAGGCACTGTAATTGTGTCTGCCAAGCATCAAGATTAATATTGTTGATGATGTGATCAAGACTAGACACGTGATATGATGCAACAACTGTACAGTGTCAAGCAAATGAACTACAACTAAAGAGAGTATATGCAGTCACACTCACACATACACTCAGTATCTGGCAGTTTTCCCTTGTGTTGCTTCAGCACTCAAATAGGCTCTGTTTGTCTGCGGGGCTGGAAGCTGCAGTTTATAAGATCGCAGTTCTTAACCCACATCATCAGGACCTCTGTGTTGTGTGACACTTAGTAAGTAAGTAGATAAAGTTTATTTATAGAGCGCTTTTCACAGATAAAAATCACAAAGGGCTGTACATAAAATAAGTGCAATTGGATAAACATAAACGATACACACAAATACGAATACAGTACAGTTGAGTACAGAAATAAGTTCAGATACAAAAGATAAGTAAAAGAGACAAACAAAACCCTGTTAATTGAGAGCTTGTCAATTAAAAGAGTCTTCAACTGCTTTTTAAAAACATCCACTGAGTCGATCAAATGAAGGGAGATGGGTAGATCGTTCCAGAGTCTGGGGTTAATGGTCTTTAAGGCCAGGTCTCCCTGAGTTTTAAATCGGGTCTTCGGCACCTTTAGGAGGTTCTGGTCTGAGTGTGTTGCACAACAAGTCAGTGATGTACTGGGGGGCCTGACCATGCAGCGCCCGGAAAGTTAGAACTAAAATTTTAAGATTAATATGATAATTGACCAGTAGCCAATGAAGACGCAATAAGACAGAGGTGATGTGAGCAGATTTGGGCATGTCTGTCAGAAGTCTGGTGGCTGAGTTTTGGACAAACTGATGTCTCTTTATTGCTGCCTTATTAAAACAAATGAACAGAGAATTGCAATAACCAATACGGGATGAGATAAACGCATGAATGATCGATTCAAGATCTGGTTTCGACAACATTCTCTTCACTTTAAAGATATTTCTCAGGTGATTAAAAACAACTTTTGGTCAGCTGTCGCGAATGATGTGTACAGTCCATGGTTGCACACGAAACATGCAATCATACACACAAGAAGTAATGCTATTGTAAATAACAAGGATTTTAAAATAGCCATTGAAGAGCCTCTGGGTCTGCAGTCACATGCTACTCACTAAATTGGCTCTAGTCAGTCTCTATGCAGCTTGAGCTTCATCTGCCAGTTTTTTCAGGTGCAGCTGTAAAGTTCATGGCAAATGTATTATGATGTCTTCAATTTTTGCTTGTCAAGTGGCGCACAATCAAGGGACTAAACAGGTTTCAGGTCACAACAAAGAAGATGGTTAGGGCTTGATTATCCAGAGCTGTTGAGGATGCAACATTAGCCAAAACAATCAGCTAGTCTCCTCCTATTTGCTGTAAGCACCAGGTGTATCTAAAGCCAGGTGCATTTTTATTTACACAGCAGATTTCAGCCTCTCTAATTTAGATCGACCAGGCTTGGGCCAGCATATCATTCACAGGACACACACATGTCACTGTGTGAGTAATGGCTTTGAGGGATTCAAGTTTAAGAGGGACACTTATTTACACATAGGGTAAGGTTGTGTTACTTCATCGAGTTCAATCTCAACATGGACAGACTTTTAAGTATCTGATAGGTGAGATGTTTTTCACTGAAATCCCATGTGCTAAACAATAAAGGTGGCTGAGCACATTTGTTTCCTAAATTTTGCTGCTGGATCACATGACTGTACTGCATGTAAAATGAACACATTATCTGTTGACATGATGTTTTTGTTTCACTGATTGTTTGAGAATCATGAAAAATGTACAAGCAAGTGTTTCTGTTACTGTGTGCTTCATCTGAGAGAATCTAGATCACAGTCAGTACACATGGCAGAGTGTTGGTCAGTCTCAGGCTAAAGTTTTGGGCCTGTACAGGCCTGTAGTGCTGGCATCCTGACATCGACCTTAAACTGAAACTGTATTATGGAGACCAAGGACACAGGAGCTCACTAACTCCAAGTACTCTGTCCTGTTAAAAATCTCAGTTCAAATGTACCAGCAGGTTTGTCCTCATGAGTAGAACCACAGCTGTGTGTCTCTGTGTGTATGAAACAAGCAGAGGAACATGTGTCATGAATGTTTATCTCATGGACACTCTAAATATCAGAAAAGTACTACACCATAGACTTAAGACCTTAGACCAGGATTTAGTCGCATCGGGACAAAAGCAGCAGACTATCTCTCTGTCTAACTATACTTTATTTTGAAACCAACATGCCCACGGGTGCTAATGTGGGCGCAAGTGGCTTTGCTTTTCATAAAATGTGGATGCAAGCCATGAAAATGACAACTGCAATGAGGTTAAAATAGAAGTGATACTTGGGCTGGAACAGGGAGCTCTGTGCCAGGTGTGAGTTTAATGTAATGTTAGCCTGAAATGGCCTTCAGAATGAGCGTGTCTTTTTCTATTCAGTGTAATGGATGAGTATGAATTTTGCTCGAGCTAATTGGATTTGGTTGCTGCTGTTAACTTTCTAATATTCATTCTCTCTATTCTTAGCAGCCTCTTTCTTTATTGCTGAAGTGCTTTTCTGCAGTTCTGACAGGATACCAGCAGCTATGGAGATCTTTTCTTTGATGATTTAACATGTGCTTTGTTGTCCAATTTCACATCTTTACTTGATTGTTTAATGTTTAACGTAAAAACATATCATCTACTTTGATTATAAAGTTCTGCTGTTTGAATGCAGTAGTTTTACTTACCTGTCCTTTCCTCCTCCATAGACAGACATGCAGAGCTGGGAGGAGCAGAGTCAAGGAGCCATCTACACTGTGGAGTATGCATGCAGGTGAGGAGCACAGTCCTGTGTTATTGGATTCATCCAGCCACATTGCTTTTGCTCTATTGACTGCTAACACTTGAATCATTCTGCTGGATTTTTCAGTGCAGTGAAGAGCATGACGAACAGCAGCTTGTGTTTTAAAAACATCGATGGCCTCCTTCGTCAGGCCATCAGCCTGAAGGAACAGATCAGCACCACTCAAGGTCGCAGGTAGGAGGCAGTGAAGGACACCTTTATGTTTACCTAACTCATTACACACAAGTAAGGGAACTTCAAGGGTTTTTGTCACCTTGCTGAATATTTGTGCTACTATCTCAGAGTGTTTACTGATTTTTAAAGAAAGAGGACAATTTTGATCAGTCTGAGGCAAAAAAACAGCAACATAATTAATGCCAATGATTGACAAACCAGAGGATTAGTGTTTATTCAAACATTATATATATATATATATATATTTATTTCATGTTTGTATTCTCCCTTTCCCCTACATCATAATGAATTACACCAGCTTTCATTTGTTTCATTTGCTCCTTCATTTATGATCATTTGTATTGATTACACTTTTGCCTTTCACTCTTCCATTTTGTTTTATTTTATGACATTCATCCCCCGATAACAGCAAATCATGTTCAGTCCACCTATGAGCTCTCTGTGGTTGATGGGAAATTCATGCTTTCTCTTTCATTTGTCTGTGCTGTTTTTGTTTCCAAATGACACCTGCATGACACTTAAAGTGATGTGACCCCCTCTCCCAGTCCCCTTGTCTCTGCTTCACATGCCCCCTCCACTTCCTCATGACATCTGCACAGAGGTGTCCAAGGTTAGTAGTTCCTGCCAGGCGTGATATGATCATGTTCAGATCTGTACTTTGTGTGAACTTACTTTCTTTGTTCTTGAAATGTGTGGTATGTATATTTAATCACAACTGAAGTACAAAGTTTTTGTTTTTTTCACGAGTAGGATTTTGTTTTTATTCAGATGACATAAAGGCATCCTACTTTGAATCTAAGTTAAATTTTCTAAAATTTTATTCAAGTTGATATGAAACACACAAACATCAAAAAACAAATCGGCAAATAATGCACAAATATTTGGCAAAAAGCTAACATGTACAGCGGAATAAAGTATTTACATTATTATAATGAAAGCTTCAAATTTATAGGATTGATACTCTGTCAAAATCGGTCTTTACAACGGCATTTAAATCATGTTCATTCATAGAAAATACTACAAACTATAAAAGTTGTGCTCAGTATGTTCAAATCAAGAATCTTTTACACTTTCAGAAGTAGATCAACTGAGAGACTCGGGTGTGTTTTTCAGTCCATGTTGTCAGGAATCAGTCAAGGTGAAAAGCTTAGGGTCAAGGGGTAAAAATTGACAGTTCTATATCTGTGTAAGATGACGTCTCTGTTAGCGGTCTTCTTTTCAGTGTCTTTATCCACACATTCAGCTCCCTCTCTATCACACAAGGGTTGAGTCTTTTGCTGTAATCCCAGTCTTGCGAGCGAGAACACTCCTCATCTCACTGTTGACCCCATTCCAGGGTTTAGCCTGAGACTGCAGTATACCAGATTCCGTAGACAGGGTCCTGTGCATTCTGGGACCACTGCCACCACTGCTGTATCCATCTTTATCACTAGTGTGGCCCTGGGATCCTCTATCTGGCGAGTACTGTGGTTGCTGGTGTTTTTCTCGCTGTCTCGGGTTACTGTACTGAGGGTAGGACATTGGATGTTGGATGTGAGACTCATGCCGGTGTATCCGCGGTTTGTCCACGCCAATTTTAAGCTCACAGGGTCGGGGGAGAGGTTTGTTGCTACTCCCATGATCATTCTCGTAAAGAGTGTCGATACGGTCCGTCTTATACTGCTTGGCACCACAAGTAGCTTTGACCAGAGAGTGGGTCACGACAAACAGGAGGATTAAAATCCCAGAGGAGAGTATGCAAGCACTCGCGATGCCAGTCTCCTGCTCAAATATCAGGAGCATAAAGATGGACATAGCTGTGAAGGAAGAGAAAAAAGGACAGGGGGAATAAAATGTGAATGTTTCAGTAACATTTTCTCAATGAGCCACATTATTTCAGTGCCTGAGTCCTTCACAATGTTACATGAAGCCTTCTGTTCTGGGATGAGTTGTTTCTTTGTTGAATTTACTTTGTTCCTGTGATTTTTGAGCGGTAAAGCACCAGAATCTTGATGAAAAAGTTTCACCTCTTTGAGATTTATATGATTTTAATGTATCTTAACTTCCAGAAAAAGGACTATGGACCCTGGCCCGATGAAGGAAGGAGGTGAAAAGCACAGCTCCGGGATGTGATGGATCTTCCTGAGTTGCTGGTGTTGCTTCCATGGTCCCTTACTCTGCTACCTCTTGATAGAGGCTGAAGAGGGGTCTTAAGGGCAACACCTCCTCATTACAATGGAGTGGCTGCCTCCAGTGACCCCCACCAGTGCAAGCCGCTCAGTGGAACAGAGCACCAGAGCACTGCCAGGGCCGGCATTTAAAAACACTCAAGTCATGGACGCTACTCAAAGAATGCATTGTTCTCGCTGGACAGAACAGGGAGTAAGCAGTTGAGCTGTTTTAGTCTGCTGCTGCTGGAAATCCACATTTTTGCCAATGCATGGACAAAAGTTGTCAGGTTTCTGTTGATACTGTTGTTAAAAACTAATGCCCAAAAAGTACTTCACAGTCAGAGCTAATGTGTATTCATTGAAAACAACTTTTTTCGCCAAAAAAAGAGGTGTCCAGTTCTTATCTGCATTTTAGGATGAGGTTTATGTATCAGCCTGACCGAACGAGAAGTTCCTAAGTAGGAGATTCAATATCTTATCATCTCAAATAACTTTTTTTTTCAGTTATTTGTTCTTACCTGCCAAATAGACTGAAACCCCAAGGCAGAAGAGTCCTATAGCCACATGTCGTATAGACCTGCTGTCCAAAAGGAACCAGTCTGCTCTGTGGAAACAAATGTCATATGTCAAAGTGGAAGCATGTCTGCAGTTAAACTAACTACTTTGTTTTTTTCCTGTATGGTAACTGGAGATGATTTAAAGCATCATTTCTGAACCAGGTAGTTTCTTTTGTGTGAGTTCATGACAGCTTTTTTACTTAACATTTCTTTAGTCCCTTTTTTGTCCATCAGAAGTCAAGCATTTTGATTATTAGTTATTAAGGTTAGTCAAAATGTTTAAAAACTTTGTAAAGCTCATTATTATTCACATTTCTTGGAATGTCCCCTCTGTCAGGAGGGAGGTCCTGAGGAATGTTGTTGAATTTGTAAAGCGACGTGGGAACGGGCCAGCTACAGGCCGTGTGCTGGGTGCATAATAAGAGGAAGGCCATTGTTTAGATGGGATTCATAGGGGTTGAAAGGTGGGGGTCGAGCAAAAACACTGCAGTACGGGCCTCTGCACTCTGATGACACATGAGGACGGCCTCTTTAGGCTTCTGAAACTGCATTTTTCTTTTGATGAAACTTCAGATGGGCTACCAGTATCTGCTGCGGCCAACCGAGGATAACCGAAGATTGTGTGGGCACAGAAAAAATGAAATAATTTTTGTTTTCTCCAGTACATGAACTCAAAAACAGAAACCCATGCAGGATAAAATGCAGTGACGTACTATTTTATCATAACAACCAATCAAAATAATAATGTTATGTTTAATTGAGGTAATGATGAAGTCCTGGGTAAGATAGTGCTTTGTATAGTTTTGCTCTGACTAGGGCTGAAAGCTCAGGTTTAGCATGTCTAAATAAAAGGCTCACATATAGAGGTTGAATTGTATTACAATGTGTATTTTGTTGGCCATTCATTGCATTTTGACATCTTTATAAAGTACAGCTAGGCTTCATAACTTCTTTACAGCATAGCAACTGTGACTTCTACTGAAAACAAGACAATTTAATGCAACAGTGAATCTAGTTAGCCTCATTATGAAGTGTAATGTTTGCCAGTGTTAATGAACACGAGCTACTTAAGTGCTGTGTGTGCCAGACTAAGTAGAGTTGAGTCAGCAAAGCTCCCTTGTGAATTAAATTGAGAAAGAGGGGGATTTATAGTTTATGAATTAATCCCTTAGGTTCATATCCTAGGAAACTTGGTGCTTTATTTTGTTTAAACATGTATAGTCGTGCTGAAAAAGTCGAAATAAACGGGAAGAAGCGGTTGAAAATGGATGGATCGATATTGGCCCAATAGCCTCCATCGCAGGTGCTGTGTAATTAAGACCTTATAGCTTACTGACCGGAACTAGCTTAGCTCCGAATTATTTACAGCAAACGCAGCGCGAGAAAGTTGTACAAAGTGTGTGAAACGACCTTCAGGACATTCATAGTTGTTAAATAAGAGTAATATGTGTACCTCTCAGTGTCGTGCTCTCCCCTGCAGACCTCTGTGGAGAAATAGCTGTGGAGCAGACACACCACCACAGAGCTTAAATTCAGTGTGAGGGACAGGGCAGAGAGCACCGCGGAGACGGGCAGCAGCACTGCCCAGACCGTGGGAGGTATGGCCGCAGAGGTGGACGGGGGAGACTCCCTTATTGCGATCTGTTGAGACTGAAGCTGGAAAATTAAAATGACCGATAAAACGGACATGATGGCTGATAAAATCCCCAGTAAAGACAGGACTATGAGAGACCGCTGGCTGTACTTGAGTGTCATGTTTATCCCAAGGGTCCAGAGACAAAAAGAAAGTTTCCCTGGTCGAAGTTTTCAAAGCTCCTCTCCGGTGATCCTACTCTGCAGCATTACTTCGTGGTGGAGTTAATGTTTGCTCGCTCCTTTCGGGATGAATAGTTTCCTCTCCAGAGTGGGTTTCTTTCTTTTTTTTTTTTTTACAGGAGCCTAGTTTCTCCTGCTGTTGTTGTTGAGCGCCCCGCTGCCCTCTCCGAGCATGTGATGTGCTTTAAATCCCCAGATTAAAAACTTCGCAACAACAATGGACTTTTTCTCTTGGATCATCGGAAACAATGCATTGACGTGCTCCTGGGAGAGACAGCTCCCTGGCCAAACACAAAACACCGTCAACAAAGGATATTTAAACAGCTGCCTTTCTACTATAAGCTAATGAAACTAGCACAAATTACCTTTAATGATTTCAGAATAGCAACAAGCAATGTATGAATTGTTGACCACTGGCAAAAACAAAGCAGGACCATAATTAGGCTACTTATAACAGTGAGCTAATAGATTAGCCTAGTTTTTAGGCTCTTATGTATGTTACCTTTTATCCCATAATAAAATGATTAAAGGATTAGCTACAATAGCTCTTCCCAGTAAACAATTTTGATATGACATGACATGAAGAAAAATAAAGCAAAATAAAAAGGAAAAAAAAAGTGTTTCTTGTAAATGGGGGCATGGCAGGTGTAATTAAGAGCTAAGTTTTAAGGAGTTTCAAGCTAGCTTAGTTTACCCCATTTCAGTGTAAAATAGTCTACTATCTTCAATTTGTCCAATTTTCTGAATCTAATTGAATAGTGTTGTTGCCATGGAAACATGTACAGTTTATCCCAATCACAGCTATCATCTATAGCCAGATTACTAAAAGGTAAACAAACACCCCCCAATACTTCCATGTTTATCAACATGATTAAGCACTTAACCCTAGAACACTATCGCTTAAATTGGTAACAGCATCACTATCGCCAGGTGATTTTTACCCAAAATAATATACCCAAGAAAAAGTACTTGTCATCAAAATATATCAAAATAGGACAATGCATGACAAATTCAAGTAGTTTTCTTTTATTTTTAACTGTGCAATGTTCAAAGGAAGGGGGGAAAAAGTGCCATTAGGGGGGCCATATAAAAATGCAACAAAATGACTGAAATTAGGCATTCATGAACAAAAAATTCATGTATATCCATCTATCTCTCTATCTCTCTCTCTCTCTCTCTCTCTCTATATATATATATATATATATATATATATATATATATATATATATATATAGCTGCAGGAGACGGACCCAAAATATGGCATATTTTGAGTAAGTAAAAATGACCAGCTGACTAAAATATTTCTTATCACCATATGAATTCCCTTAAAAATCACAACTTTGTGATAGTCACTGCACGAAATAAAGATAGCATGCAAATTCCAGGACTACTCTTACTGACCTTTTTTCCCTACATATGCAGCTATCAAATCCACCCAAACCTACTGTACCCTCTATCACTATTGCTGGGTTAAAAATCACCCGAACATGTGCCTGTTGGAAAAAGCAGGTTTTGGATCAGGGAAACAAATATGCCTTCAAAGATGTCAAAGGCAATGCTGAAGCTACCCAGGGACACATGATACTCAGACAAACGCAACATCATGAAAATCATGTAAATATGTTTGGTTGGGTGAAAATCACCCAGTGATAGTGTTCTAGGGTTAATAAAATAAGAAACACATTTGATACCTTTATGATCAAATCTGGTAAAACATGAGAGCCACTTGGCAAGCTATATTTTCCGCTGCTGGATGGAAAACACCTTGACACACTTAGTAGCCGATGTGACTTATGATACAGAGGACTGATTGTTCTGTTAAAGGCTGGGGTTAAGGTTTGGGTTTGGGGTGGGTGAAGGGGGGGAGTTAAAGGTGTCGCCTTTATTCTGTTGAGATGTAGATAAGACGGTAGCTATTAAGGTACATAATGTGAACAATAACCCTCACACATGTACACTGACCAGGGAGGCTATTTCTGAATTCGACAGCCTCACCACATGCTCTAAAAGGGTTGAGGCTGATCTTGTCGAAAGCAGAAGTGAGAAGTTTCAGGAAAATGAAAAAAAAAGAAAAAATGGACCAGACACGGAAAGTTCTCAAAGGCACCTTCATCTCTGCTATTTTTACATCATGGCTCTTGCCTTAAGTATGCTTTAGGCTTTCCGTGAGTGTAACAGTTGTATATCAACCTTCAGTATCCGGCTCCATGAAGCTGTTGCACTGTTTACATGTTTAAATGGATAAAGAATACACTACACAGTTATAAGAGAAGCTGCAGGTGATTAGTTTGTTGTGTATATAAAGGGGTTTGCATAATCCTCTGTCCTCACAGGCCCTTGCAGGTGAATCCTGAGGGTAAATACTGTAGCAATCAGCAGGGATGTTGCTAACTATTGCATCAGATGCACCATTTGAGTTACCTCTTGGGGCTCACAAAGTGTGCACGTTTGTGCATACATAATGTAGTGTGTGAGTGTGTGTGTGAGTGCAGGCTGTGTTGACATGTTTCTGTGTGTGACAGGGAAACAGAGTTGTTGTCCACACTTGCACAGATCAGTGCCTTTAAATTCTCACTACATTATTTTTAGGAGTACAATGTGTTGCATCCCAGAATAGTCCATAATGCAGCTCATGCAGTGATTCAGTTATTACCTCTAAATATATCTATCAGGCTCACAGCATGCCTGTTTTCTGTTGGGGTCTTACTTTTGCATCCCTGAGCATGTTATTTTCATTTTTACCTAACTTTCTGTAACCATTCACTTTTATCAGCTGGACCCAGGGAGGGGAAATAAACACATGTGGTAAATAGTTCACTTTGAATGCATTTGGAAACAGGGCTTATGGGCGGTGATATTACATGACTTTTTTTAATTTGATCAAATTTGTGTGCCTTTTTTCCTCTCATAGAAACTTTCTCTTTAAGACATGAATAATTTGCTGAGAGTGTCACAGAGTTGTTGACTGAATTCTGGTAAATGTGGGTTTTTACTGGTGACGGTGTTGCAGTCAATTTTAGCCTGTTGTTGGGCAGTCTCACGATCTTTCCCAGCACATGAGACTGCATTCACAGCCTAAGTTGGGGCTCAGTTTAATAGTCTGACTAAAATGAGATATATTTGCACTGATCTGATCAAAAGGTTTGGAGTCCCAAAAGAATAGACAGGTGAAATTTTTAATTATTTGTTTGGTTGAAAATGAATTCAATTCCACTTTTAAGTGGATTTTTTTTAAGGGAGGAGATGGAAAAATCAATGACACAATCAACTGCTTTGAAATCTGAATAAAATTATCTTTGCAATGCTTCCTTCTACAAAGATATAACAGCTTTAAAAACATTTTGATGTTGTGTAACTGTTAGAATCGTAAATAGACAATTTTGTTCTAGATTATACAAAAATAATGCAAGAATTATTGTTTCCACATACACACACACACACACACATACACACACAAATATATTTACTGCTCGGGGACTAAGATCAAACTTTGCTGTTGCTGGTGTTTTGAGATGAATCAAGGGGGTCAAAAGGGTTCATGATACAGCAAACTTGTGTAGAGCAAACTTGATCAATGTTTGTCCCGTATTAAATGTTGCACATGTACCTCTTTAAGACACTAAGATATTTAAAAGTCTTAAAGGGATGTATGCATAACTCATCTTTAAATACTGTGTGTAGGGGTTACAAATTGTCATGGCATCACATGCTTATGCTTTGGGCATACAAATTCCCTGAGGTCTTTTTACTATGACTACACAGGTTCATTGATTTACACAAAGCATGTAGACCAGCATTTATACATACTACTGTGTCTTCACTGACAGACAGTGAATAGAGAATGTTCCTCTTTTTGTACATTAATAACCCCAGGCATAACTGCTCAACAAATGGACTTGAAAAAGAGAAGAAAATAAAAAAGAAAAACAGCATAGTAGGTCCAAAAAGTAGTGGTATCCAAAGAACCCATAAAAGTGTAAGATACTGTAAATGTTACACAGACAAACACATACACATCATGGTTTCATATTTTTGTAAGTAATCATTTTTAATTTATTACAGCACATTCATAAGGACTATCAGTGTGATAAGTATTTGGCTTACTTTCTCACCACTTTTCATATGAGTGGAAAATACAACTCTTTTCCTCCCATCAAAAAATAAAATAAGTAAATGAACTTTATGCAAATGATAAATCTCAAGACAGCACTACCCTCTCAGTCACCCCCCTTTCCAACCACTGATGCTGATCGACGTTAAAGCAAAACTACTTAAACAAAATACTTCTGAACGGCTGGTACTTTGTCTTTAATTCAGATCTGTGACATTGATTCGGACGGTAGGATGTAACTCGTGTGATCTCGCTGGCAGCCTTTGAGTGACTGTGGTGCGTTCGAAGGCGGATGGGAGGCGGAGGAGTGTGTCCAATGGCACAGTTGAGGAGGAGGTGGTGTGCGCTGACAGAGAAAGGCGGGCAGCAGCAGCCAGCTGTTAGAGAGCAACGCTCCTGAATCATCCACTTCTTCTGCGGCCCCAGGTGGATATTTCTACATCCACACGAGAACAGAGGAGCGGGCGACATTTGTGCGCAAATCTGCGTATTTCTACCCACGACTTTTGACCGGCGCTGGCTAAGTGGGTGAAACTCGAGAAATAACCAGAGAGAGACCGAGACCAGGTGAGAGCAGATGATATGTTTTCGTTTGTGAACTCTAATAATTTCTAGTATGTTTGCACTTTACATGATTGAGTTAACTTTTTGTGGCATTACTGCTGACATCGCCATGGTTTGACCGAGCCTACCTGTTGCTGTGTCATTGACAGCAGCCTATAGATGAGGCTATATTAGACAGGGATGCTTGGCAACTCGGGGACAGGCGAGCTATTCTTAAACCTCTGTTTCTGAATGACGACAGCAATTTGTTAGGTCTAATTATCTGCAAACTTGTTTTGGAGCAGCCGTGTATTTTTACAGCTTTTTATTTTTGGCACGCTGCGCAAAATGAGCCCGCGTCATTTGGATGAAGGCTGATCACATCCCATGACTCCTCAGCAAAGACTGACTGGCTTCTCCTCAAGTTCATCCTTTTCTCCTTCAAGCAACCTGTTGTCTTTACAATCACTTGATCGTTCAGCTTTAAGAGATGACCTCCTTCTTTCTCATTTAAAAGAGAGGCCAGTTGTCATCAAGATCAGCCTCACCCTCTCTTTCCTAGAGCTCATTGGACCTTGCACAACTCTATAAAGTCGTGAAAAACTTTTTTCTCTATTTATGGAAAGATCAAATGTTCAGCTCAAGCCTGAGTGTACTATAGCTATTCTTACTCTATCAAAAATATCAAGGCAATTCAATTATCTCCTGTTAAAATTAGACAAATATTTCCTCACCATTACTCTGGAGGGCTTGGTGGGTGCATGAACTGTCTGACCCTGAAGATGACACACATAGGGTAATGCACATTTATTTATCTGGTGAGTAGGAAAAAAAACATTTGAGCCCTCAACCTGATAGAGAATAATAAGTGTGTCAGAGGTTTTTTTTAACCTCTTTTTAGAAACATGTCGGTTTTCATTTGAAAGGGTAACACTGGGTCACTGACAGTTTATCGATTTTTGGCTATCACACTCTTAAGTCTGTATGTGTGAGGATTTGTATTAGCTCATGTTTTCATGTTTTAGCCGTCAAACACAGTAGTGGACTCAAATGACTGAAACAGTGAGAACAAGGCCGTACACTAGATTGGTTCTGTGCCATTCATAAACCTGCAATAGTGCCGCTGGGTCAGGTTTATCAGTGCTCAATATCAGGTACCACTTAAGGCTTTCTCTTAATTTTATTCTGAAATCAACTAACAAGAAGAGAAGTTTTAAAATATTGATTATTGTTGTTGTATTTAAAAATTTTGAACCTCAGAGAACTGATGGCGTTGACTCCTGTTTGAAGGAGTTAGAGTGATATTGCTGTCTCAAAGATCTGCTTAACAAAAATTGCAAATCAATTAGCTATACTGTACCTTGGCTTATATAGTGGCTCATGTTTACCATTTTTTTTGACACATTTACAGAGTACCATGCTCTGAATGAGTCATGGAAGGAAAACCACTGCAGCAGAACCCCAACCCTCGAGAAATGCCCTACTTGCTTTGCATTTCTCATTCATGCGTATAGTTCACAGCAGCAAAAAACAAAACATCAACGCTGATACATTACCAACTGATAACGTCCATTCACATCAATCTGTCTGCTTATTCACAAGCTTTGGTTTACTACAGTGTACATGCAAACTGTTGTCACAGTGAGGTCCCAGATGATGGTAAGCAGAAGATCCCCATGAGAAGAGCTACTATGTGCCAGTGCTGGGTGTCTGTGCTCAGGTTTTTCCACTGCGTTTCACTGAAGAGCCCTGAGACCCTGGGCAAGCGTGCTGGTTTGGATGCAGCGGCTATAACAAGGCGTTCGGAGATTTCACGATCTGCTCTATAATCATTGAAAGTTCAATTAAATGTAATATTGGCTTTAATATGTCAGTGATGACAGGTCATAAGGTGACTGTGGATAAGATAAGATAAGATAAGATACTCCTTTATTAGTCCCAAGAGGGGAAATTCCCATTTACAGTTCATCCTATCCTATGGAGGGTATCAGGCGGTAGATGGATAGACAGATAGGTAAATGGATGGATGGATGAACGGACGAACAGATGGATGTTAACTTTGTTATTGTAGTTTAGGTAGAGCAGATTATCAGAACAAAAATACAGCACAAGAGAATAAATAACAGTAATATTAGAAAACAAATATATGAATCGGTTCTCCTCAGTGGACATAAAATAATGTACTTAAATAAACTGAATCAATTCAAATAAAATCAAATTTAATATATCTAAAATATGACAGGGAGGTGGATGTTTTAATATGTAAATAAAGTAGTGTTGGTGCACTCTGGGGATGCATATAAAATATCTCTTTCTTGGCTTTTAGGCCTCTAATTAATCTATTGAAAGATGTACAGCTCTATGACTTACTCCACCCGAGGTGTAGCTATATTTACCCATCTTGTCATGGGTTTCAGCAAAGGCTATCTCTGCTGGTGAAAGCTGTCTTTTGGTTTTATCTGAAAGAACAGGAACTGTCTATATAACCCTGAGATTAATATATTTCTATCCTGTTCACGCACATACTGTATGTCCTACTTCCCTATCTTCTGAGCACCAGCGTGTATTGATACAAGGGTCTACTTCTTTACCCTGTTTTATGCAAGATCCAATACGCACTCATATGCAGCTGTTAGTATTGCTGTGTGACTTCTCTCTGCATCAGAGTCATCACATTGCACATCACAGGACTTTATAAGGTAATAAAAAAAGGGCAAAGAGGTAGATTCCTCCAGAAATGCCCCAGATGTCTGTGTGCCAAGCTTATGTTGAGGGACAGCGGGCACTTCAGGGGTCGTGGGAACACAGGCGCCATATCCGCTCAGGCACCATCAGAGGGATGGGGCACTAAATATAGAAAAAAAGTCAAATACATGTCTAGTATTGGGGGGAAAACCATGCAGTGAAAAGTCCTTTGGGCTTTGGAGAGGCATTGCTCGGTCAGGTCAGAGGACTGATAGTGGAGTGTAAAATGGAAATAATGTATACACTGAGCCATTTTATGTAGGCACTTGTGTATTTAGTGTCACTGCATGTCCAAGTCCCCTGAATGTCACATTTCTCCATAGTATGCAGCTCCATACAGTCCAACAGGGCAGCAACGAGAACAGGGGTTTTCTAAACGCAGAAAAAAAGGAAAACAGCGGGTGTGGGTTTCAAAAATGGATGTTCTCAAGCTAACCGCAATCCATCCATGCCATTTCCCTCTGCCGCTCAAAATTCAGTTTTTTTTTCTCTGCCCTGGCTGTGCATGAGAGAGGAGTGGGTGGCTTTTAGCGTAAGCCATTTTTCTAAAACACACCGTTTTCCTCCTTCTGTTTGGTTTGAGCTCTTGCCTGCTGAACCTTTAAAAGGAGCGATCAGCAGTATTTTTAACCCTGTCTCTCGGGGCTGTGTGGTGCAGAGGAACACTGCGCTGCTGGCCCTGGGGTAACCCAGACTGTGGGTGTCAGACTGTGTGGACTGCTGGCCCGGCAAGAGCCGCTCTAACTTTAGACCACATCGCCTCATGCTAGTAAAAATAAACACCCTGCCCAAACCAAAGGGGGAAGGAACTTGAGTCACTTACACCAAATGGTTGATATTTTCCCACCAGAATTACCAGACCAGCTACTGAATATTTGAATTGTTTCACATTAAAGTAAGCCTTAGTTACTATCAGTTCTCTGGCCACACAACTGATACTTTTCTTGAAAATATCCACACAAACACTTGAGTTATTGTCACATGTTATTCACAGTTATCACTGCAGACTTGTTTTACTGCGAATAATGAAAATATATTGTGTTTTGCTTTTGCTATAATGTCTTTTTTCTTCCTTTCACAGACTGCAAGACGGCTGTAAAAATGGGAAGAAAGAAAATACAAATTTCTCGTATACTGGATCAGAGGAACAGACAAGTGAGTCCACATACCAAATTTTATAAAAACTACATCTTTATTCACATGCAAATTCTTCTTTTCTTTTTTATAAAGTGCTGCTTTACCCAGTGTTTCTTAAATGACAGTCAACAATTTCCTCAATACAGTAGTAATTTTTAGATGAAACTGCCCAATCGTTTGGTTCTCTACTCAGAGGAATTAATTTTTTGCATTTAACTGTATGTGAACCTGTATGTCTGGCTTTTAGTCAGTTGGCTTGAGAAACAATTTGAACTCATCACTCACAGCTTTGTACACTTCAGATGACTTCTTCAAGGCTGCTTTTGACATTTTTTTGGACACTCTTTTTTAGTAACAGCCTGCCGCACTTCTGCGGTGCGGTAGAGTAATGCATGAGAGTGCAGGACATGCAGTAGAAGATAGACTGCACATATGTACATAAGGCTTAATGGTAAAACAACCCAGAATATAATGATAGTGCTAATTTGGATATGAGTATTAAGCATTTTCTGCTCTAAGATGTTGCAGTGAGAAGTTGCTCATATGTGTGTGCAGGACTTTAGAGGGAATTTCACCTAATGGTAAAAAAAAGACAATATGATAAAAGTCATGTTAAGGTAGGGCACATATGCGTTACTTTCCGTCATTTTTGTGAGGAGTTTGTAGGTTTAAATGCTTTGTTTGGTGAATTTGAGACTCATATGTGACGTAAAATCTCTCTGTCAGAGCTGGAAGCTTAAAATAACAACCAGCTGCTGCATATTTAATAAAATCTATAAGGTCTAAATGAGACAGATACGTATTATTTAATGCCAAGAGAGTGCACCCACGCTGTGTCAATAAGAAAAAAGAAACTGAGCTCTTTAAAAGGAAGAAATAAAAGGAAACATTCAACAGCAAAAGTCATTTATGATTTATTCCCAGCCTGTTAATAACTGGATATTATATAAGCTTTTAAGTAATGTTGTCAACGCTGACACTAGCATAAAATATCTCGTATAGCACTCAGAAATTAGAAACTAAAATATTAGAAAAAAGAAAAAACACTCGTCTATACTCACTCGCAAAGATTTGTATCTCTTGTATTATTTTTGAGCTGAATAGTTTTTGCAATGTGGTTTGTGTTTTAGAAGTTTGTCCTTATCTGAAAAAAGGTGCGAGGACAGACAGTATCAAATTTAACCAGGGCTGCCCCCAGTAATCTAGGTTTGTTTAACATAACTAACGGACGAACTAAATGCTGCCTCAGTGTATTTTATTGACAGGCTAAATATTTATTACTATTGTAAAATACCCACAATTTTCTCAGGTATAAGACACAAATAATGTACAAGAACATATCGATTTGTTTTCTGTTCACTGTGTAGAACCGTTTTATTTTGAATATTATTATTATTATTTTGTTGTTGCTTACATATTCTCTTTTTAAACATTTTCTGTTCAGGTCTAAGTTCACTTTTTTTCTTATAATTATATGTTCACTGTGTGCATGATCAATATACTTACTCTTCTATGTTTGCTGAGCTGACCCTTTGCCCCGTAACACTGCAAATTTCCCCACTGTGGGATAAATAAAGGTCTATCTTAACTTATCTCATCTAACTTATCTTAAATGGTGTGCAGATTGCAAAGCCTGATAAGGCAATCTTGGGTTTGGGCTCACTGTCACAAACATCACTGATATTACTGTCAGTAATTTTTTAATCATATTTTTTTAAACCATAGAATTTGTGTAAAATTTTTAAAGACTAGAATTAAACCATTTGCTTTCTTTTTCTATGATATAAAACTCATTATAACAAAATGAATTCAAGATAAGTAAAAATGAATTCATGTTCATGTTGCAAATTCTGCCCAAATCTTATTCCCATCATACACTGCAACAGTCTTTTTCATCCATGTTAAGCTTTAGGTTAATTATATTTGTTATTAAGTATACCTTCTGTTTTCAGGTGACTTTCACAAAACGCAAGTTCGGTCTGATGAAGAAGGCGTATGAGCTGAGCGTATTGTGTGACTGTGAGATCGCCCTGATCATCTTCAACAGCACCAACCGTCTGTTCCAGTACGCCAGCACAGACATGGACAAAGTGCTGCTCAAGTATACAGAGTACAGCGAGCCACACGAGAGTCGCACCAACACAGACATACTGGAGGTAATGGTGGAGTTACTATTCACAGAGAATGACAGAGTAGTGGAAACTCGTCTCAGAGCAGGATGCATAAAGCAAGAATTGGTGTCAGACTTTTACTAAAAAAAATAATGTAAAATGCCGTATATTGGATGAAAAACATTAACTTGTAATTCTTGCTCCTGTTGCTTTCACTGCGGCTTGTGTTCCTAATGTACCATCGGATCTGTACCAGACTCTGCGTAGGAAGGGCCTCGGCCTCGACAACTCTGAGCTGGACAGTGAGGAGAGCATGCAGGTGGCTGCAGACAAGTATCCTCTCAGTGAAGGCATGGATCTCTCTGTGGCTCGCCAGCGCTTCTATGTCAGTACACATACTCTGCATACCTTTTCCACACACACAGGCATTAACAATAACACATACTGTACCTCTGACAAGCCCGGATGTATTCTCCTTATTTTAACCATTTGAATGAACTGAAATTGCTCAAAATGACTGGAATAAAAATCATAATTCTTTATTGATATTTTTATTTACCCTTTCACTGATGTTGGACATTCATTATGATGCTGTTCTCATACTCATATTTCACTCTTCAGGCTCCATCGTTCCTCCCACCAGAGGCCCAGTTCCTGATGTCTGCAGGTTGTGAGAACGGCTTCCCAAACTCTTCTGGGTCCAGCATGGTGTCCCACAGACCTCCAGGCTTTAAATCCCTCAATGCCAGACCTGGTTCTGTTAGCCCGGCTGCACCTCACGCACACACTGCCTTCATGTCTCCTCACTCTGGTGAGCTGAAGTGGCTAGACTTACTGTCTGAAATATTGCATGAATCCTTCATATTCTTAAGTAAAAGAAAGTAAAAGTAACTACAAGTGTTTTCAAAATGCATGTAGATTAAAGACTAATGAAAGACAAAAGATCTAATGTATTTTAGTGCATGGTATACTGAATAACTTATTCAAACAATGAGTGTTAACAAAATGCTCATTTCTGAAAAAGTGTGATTTTTTTTTTTACAGTTTTTTTTACACCATGTAAACTGAAGAATTTATTCCAAAACTAATGCACACTAGATAAAAACAACACAGCTGTTAGATGGAAGAAAGTGAGAAATTTATGTATGAATTTCATTTTTACCATGTGCTTGAAATTTTGAGCATTTTACGATTCGTTTACCTTTTCCACATAGATGCAAAATGTTTAACATGCAAATCCTCTGAATACCCTCAGAGCGTCTTGCTGAATGCTTGCTGTCATCCCTCAGTGCAGCTGGCTGTGAACTCACAGGAAATGTGTGTTCGTGCATGTGTGTGCTGTGATCCACACATGCTTTGGGTTTGTTTTGTGAAACTGGCCCTCCATCAGTGAAACAGCGGCTGTAACCACTTGTGTGGTTTCTGTACAGAATGTGTCACACCTGCCAGACATGAAGCCGCCCAGTCTTCTACTATACAAGTGTACCGTAGATTTATTAGATACTAGGGTCTCTAGTGCTTTATAAATGGTTAATAATTCACACTTTTGGTCAGATTAGGTTGACAGATTTTTTTAATACGCAAGAATGAAGTACAAACATAAACATGAACTCAGCTGCTATTAAGCCCAGAAGGAGGAGAGACAAAGTCAAAGGTCAAATAAAAGGAGAAGTGTCTTTGCCATAGTTGTAAACAGAAACAGAGAGAGGTACAGAATCGATCATAGGGCAAATTCTTCTCTTGTGAGTGAAATAAGCTCACGTCTCTTCTCACTTCCTGCTCCTTGCTTTCACTGTGTAGGTATCGGCTACTCTGTCTTCTCCCATGGCAGCTTGAACCGGGCTCTGGACATAAAAAGCCCACCTCCCTTGAACTTGGGCGCCGAGAACCTGCGGGGTGATGCTGGTCAAAGCATGGGGGCCGCACGCGCTAACCACAGCTCTGCTGTAAGTGACCGTTATTATTCAGTGTAATTTATCACATCTGTAAATCTAACACATAACTGCTAACAGAACTCAACTGCACTTCTGGTTGTTAAGACAACAAGTATGAATTTTGCAGCATGTGTGCACTAACACCAATGTTTAACTCAAGTCTTGACTTGCTTGACAGAGGGGGGTATTATACCAGGGCCTGCATGGAAGCAGCTCCATGATGGCCATGGGCAAAGCAGGGCTGCTGAGTCAAAGTTTGGGGGGTTATGGACTCACCGCTCCCGGAGCCCCTGGTATGTATGCTGTGCACAATCTGCTCTATAATAAATGAGGACAAACAGAGAAAAATAAGAATCAAAAAGGATTTAATCCAATCAGAATATAAGCTGTCGTTTAGCACACCTAGCTTAGGTGTTCATTTGCTTTCTTGTGGGTCACATTTGATTTATAATTTAGGGTTGAAGTTATGTTATAAATGTGTTAGCTGAGGAAAAAAATACCACTTACACAGTGACAATAGAGCAGCAGTGACAGTACGGCTAAGTGTCTTCCGATAACTAGTAAGGACACGGCTTGCGGCTAGCTTGTAGCTAGCTGCTATGTATTATTTTAGGGCTGCAACATATTCTAGCTCCAACATGCTCACTCTCAGTCACCTGTCTTATATGTAAAAAATGTACCTGATGAAAGCTCAGTACAGAAAAACCGCCAGTAATACTCTGACCATGTATTAGCTAACATGATGCAGCTACACCAGAGCACAAGTATAAATAAATAACCTCAGCGGAGTAGGAAACAGACATTGGCTACGTTGAAGGGTCTGTGTAATTTAAATACACAAGTTTAGGCCGAGCTGTAGATGTGAGGATTAATACAACCCATGTATCTGTCTGTTTAAATATAGCTACGGCAAGCGGCTAGTTAGTTTAGCATAGCACAAAAAATAAGAGCGCGGGGCAGCAGCTAGCAATACTCTGTGAACAAAATCTACATCAGAAAAAAGGTCCATGCCAATGTGGTGTTATCAGCGGCTTGTGCTGAGTTATTTTTTGTCTTTGCTCGACACTAAAGCAGCCAAGGATCTCTGTTGGTCACTTAATTTCAGGGTGAGGTTAAATTGGAGGAAGTGAGCAAAGAAAAAACAAACAAACACTGCGAAAAGGTAGACTTGCAGTGGTTCAAAATTCCAGGGGTTTAACACCCAACATAAACATGTTAATTGGTGAGCTGGGACTGAACTAGGAAGGTAAGACCACGCTGAAAGTTTCACCCTGTTTTTGGTTTTTAAAGCTCCCGTGAGGTACTTTGGACAAAGCATTTGTCACTATAGACACGAAAATGTTGCCCATCTACAAATTCTCCAGATGTCGATGCTATCCTGTTGTAGTGAGCTAGCATTTTTTGAGATGATTTATTTCAAAGTTTTCAATTTTGTGTTTTTTGACTGTTTTGGAATGTCTCTTTTTTTCTGCCAGAATACGGCCAACCTGGTTTTTATCATTCTGTTAGTCTACAAAGAGGAGCAATGAACCCCTGGCACCCAGCACAGCCACCTCAAGAGCCCCATATAAACCCAGGGTATGAATAAGAATGTGTATTGTGATACCTTTGTGTGAATTTAAAAAAGAAAAGATAGTTACCAGTATGTTGTTACAAATATGGTTTCAGCCTTAAATTAAAAACAGAAGATGTCAAGAAAAAAATGGAAGGAAAATAGCCACTTTTTTTACAAGATGCACTGAAAATGTAGTGACGACTATGATCAATAAAGAAAAAATATGAATGAATAAACTATTCAAAATATAATTTATGCAAGAAGATAGATAAAGGAGAAAAAATAATAAAAAAGATGAAAGATCAGATTAAGATAAATAAGAAATTCACAGGTAAATAAATGTATATTTGTATATAATGTATATAATTTTTTTTATGAATATGGAGACACATTTTGCTTGTTCAATATTATTACTAGTATCATTATTATTATATTTATTTATTTTATATTTTTATTTATTTTTACAGTTATCATTTTTTAAAGGTTACATTTAAAAAACTGACATCGCTTTTGCCCTCTCCCTTGTTGTTCTCCAGGATGTCCACTGGAGGGTGCTCCTTTCCCTCTCAGTCCTGCTCCTCAACCTCTCCACATCTGCCCTCTCTAAACCTCAGCATTAAATCCGAGCGTAGCTCTCCGGAGCACATGTCATCCCCAACCTCTCCTCCTCTGCACCACCTCAGGCAGCACTCTCCAATGAGCAACCCCGATTCTGCTCGCCACAGTCCTCCAGACGGCTGTCCAGCCAATGAGACGAAGGAGTTTCCCAAAGCAGGATACCCACAAGACGCGGAGGAAGGAGGGCAGCCGCTCAGGCAGCTAGAGATAAGTGATGGGTGGCAGAGATAGCTGGCTCCTGCAGTCCAACAGCATCTTCCATTTAATCAGCCATCCTCCATCAAGTCTTCTCTTACACACACACACACACACACACACACACACACACACACACACACACACACACACACACACACACACACACACACACACACACACACACACACACACACACACACACACACACACACACACACACACACAAAGATAGAAACCAGAAGATAGCAAGATGGTGTGCATTTGTCCCCATCCTGCCAGAGAGGACTCCTCTCTCCTCACACAGAGCTGGTCTCTTCCCCCGAGCCACTGAGAGTTTTCTCTGCATCACCCGGTTGATCCCGTGAGGAGACATATGTAAACAGACTTTTGCTTTTTGTTTAGTTAGCTATTTTTATTTTCTGTGTGGAGCTTATACGAGTTAGAAATACAATCTGAAAGTTGTTTATTTTGTTCTGTGACTTTGTTGAAGGTAGCTACAGTAGCATGCGGGACCAGCTGAGTATATTTGTAAAGAAAACTGCAGTACCCCCTCAACATGAAGCCCAACACCAGTGACCTGGGACATTTCAATAGATCATTTCATTTATTTCAGTCACTTTTTGTAGAATAGCCTCTTTCTAAATGCAATCCTTATACAGTCCATCCCTCTGTTCAAAAAGATTAGGTTTGAATTCATCACTTACACATTTGTTCCGATCATTTGAGATAGTTTAAATTTGGCTGTGGTGGCTTCATCGAAAAGTGAAGAAACTTTACCATAGAAGTTTATACTAAAACGTAAAGTCTATGATGTGATTTATCAGAGACTGCACTGTTGCTCCACATAAATTCAAGGATGTACTTCCACACAGGATGAGGCCTCGAATGGCTCCGTTTTCTCCTGTACATTGGTGCATTTCCAGTTAGGAGGAATGATTTCCCTAAACTAGTGCCCTAATGTTTAAAAATCTGAAAATTGTGTCCTCTTGGATGCCTTTCTTTTTGATTAAAAAATATAAAAAGCCTCCTCAGTTGTCCTTAAAGTAGATAAAACAACAACAAAAAATTCCTTCATGGTATCTTATTATTTGTGTTTGGCTTTCAGGTTTGTTTGATACTACAAAAGACTTGATTTGTTTAATAAGCAAACAGAACCCAATTTTTTGGTTTTCTGTTTGAGTTACATTAAATTGCTGAGTTTTAAAATAGCCACGTGAAAAGTGACAGATTAAATCTGGCTTGAATGTGTGCTTCATGAAGGATTGGATTGGATTTAATTATATATAATTCTATATTTTTTTTCTGTTTTCCTTTTAGGTAATTGAATTTCAACCTCAGGTTCTCACAAAAAATATTTAACCAATTTAACCTGCCTATTCTTGATTAACAGGCTACAACCAAGCCTTTTGTGCAACTACCCAACAATTACAGAACAACATATAGAGAATGAAAGAGTTTTAAAGTCTCCTCAAAATACTACCAAAGCAGTTCATCAATCACAACTATCTGGGCAGGGTGCCCCACAGTAAACAGCTGGTGCCTTTTTTGGGCCTCTGCCCCTCAAATAGCCTGAGTACACCACTGCTGGAGTCCCATTTGTTAAAAGATTTCAACTCAGTATATCCATTACAAACAATTCCAACAGAGCCGACAGCTGATGTTCATGTCAAATATTTTTGGAAGTTTAGTGTTAGTTTTAAAATAAACTCAAATTAATGTGAACTTTTCCTTTCAAAGTTGTCAGAAGTTGAACATAGTTTAAAAAATTGCTTGTTCTGTACTACTTAGTAAGACTGTCAGTTTGGATAAGCTAAGCTTCAGTTGTATAATTCCTTCTAAAATGAGTCCTCTTCAAAATATTTTATTGTAATTGATCAATACAAAAACTTAAACCAGTTCATTTCGCCTAAAGACCAAAGTGTTTCAGTGTTGTCCCTATGCATTACAATGAAATACTTCAAGAGCCAAAGATATTAAGTGTTTGTTAATATTGGGTAAAACTGTTAAATTTTCAGGTAAATGATTTTATTTTCTAAAAGGGCTTCATTTGTTAATGCAGGTTATAGATGTAAAGCTCAACTGCCATCATTATCTGATCTTTGGAGATGTAACTGTAACGACAGAGTTGAAATATGCATTCGATATTTTTCATAAAAGGCTTATGTTTGGTTTTATTTCTGCAAATATTCTTTGGACTGTACTTATGTGCACTGGATTTCTTTTCTTCTTCAATAAAAAAAAATGACCAGAAGTTATTTTTAAAATATTCCACACATTGCCCACAAGGGGGCATGTTATTCTCAAAATTTGGACATGGGTATGAGAGAGAAAGTGCAAAACAGAGATGACCAAGTTCAACTATTGACGATTAATTGTGAATTCCTGTGACGGGACACAGGTTCAGGGGTTCACCCTGAAAACATTTATCATATAAATCATAAAATACTCTGAGCCAGCAGGTGGAGGTCTTTAAGTTCAAGTGCTGCTGTGGGATTGGTACTTTTTTGATTTCCTTTGTAGTCATGTAGATTCATATCAGCATCAAAACCAAATTGTCAGTATTCTGATGTTTTGGGTTGACTTTTGTTGTTTGCTAAATGCTTCACTAACAGAACAAAGAAGGATTTTTATTTGATATTTGTTGTGATTTCTTTAAATAAAAACAGTTTAATTTGTACGTTTGTCTATAACTGTTTTCCTTCTTCAACATACATTTAGTTTGTCATTTTTGTCAGACAAGTATATGAATCTGTAGCTTCTTTTTCATGCGTATTCATTTCAATACAAAGTCTCCTCTCTTCATGCACATTCAGTCTGAAGACGGTTAAAACGCCATCCTCTGTAGAGCTATCAAGCCTTCATGTGTCCATTTATTCACCTTTTGAATGCACACACTCCATCATTATCGTGTCGGGACCCTGCCAAGCAGCTCACCACGCAGCCACCAAAACACAGAACAATAATAGAGCACTTAAAGGCCCAGAGACATTTATGGTAAAAGAAAACACATCCAGGACAAAAAGGCTCATCCACACAGCTGGTCGTCTCACAGTTTCTGAGCTACAGCCTCCTCTTTTTCTACCACGATGGAGCATTTTAACTATGCACAGAGTCGGGCCCTGGTCCCCCTATGTCACCTCTCCTCCCTAAATGAAAAGAGACTGACTGGGGTCATGTCTGGTCTGCTCCCCTGGGACCAAGCTGGCCCAGTCTGTGTCTGGGCCCTATACACACCATTTTGAGTTCCTATAGCAACCACAGCCCTGCAGTTCACAGATCAGACTAAAGGGGGGCCCGAGGCCTTCAGTACAGACAAATATAGTTAATGTGGTTATATAGAAATGTAACCTGGTCACCTCTCAGCTCATTATGCTGGACTTTCTCACAGACCTGCTGCAGAGTCAGACTACATCAGACCCAGACTGATCATGCAAGGTGAGGAAGTGCGTTTAAAATGTCAAATGTAAAAATCATGCTGATACACAAAATCTGAAGTGGCTGTCCCTCCGTATATTACAGAGCCTTTGTGGCTTTTGACAGGACATAGAAGTCAAATGATATCACCAATAAATGATGTCTGCTTTCAAACAAAAGGACTTTCCAATCCTGACTATGGTAAGAGGTCATGATTCTTAACTATTTTTGCACGACTGATATTTAAGTCTAAAAGACTTCATCTGTGGCAAACAGCTTGTAAATAGTTTTCATTTTTTGAGAGAGCAACACAGGGAGAATGTTGCAGTTTTTTAAAGGAAGTAAATCAGTTCCTCAGGCCAAGTTAGGCACTTAGAGACATTTCCTCCCAGACTCTCGAGGAGCACTGGGTTCATAGTAATTATCAGCGATTAAACAATCATCTTCTCAGGAGGTTGAGGGTCAGAGATCAAGACCCAGCGCAGCGGCGAGACACTCCATTGTCATGCATGATGTCTTTTGTCAACTGCAGCAGAGATTTTTCTTTAGAGAAATGTTTTATCAGCGCTATCTCCCACGCTCCTGAAGGCTGAGCAGAAATAAGTGACATCAAACTGACATGAGACTGAAAATAAATGTTTTAATGAGCCACTCACACAAACACACTCAAATCAAATTAAGGTTTCAAAGTTAGAAACATCATGCCTTCAAAAAAAAAAATCTCAAAAAGCAATGTTTTCACATGAACTTCACAGTGAAATGACGTCAGAGCATTCAAATCAAATGTCCTATCTAAAAACCACAGCAAAAACTCAACAGAGAAATGCAGCATCAGTTCTGTTTCTAAAGAACAAATTCATCAGTGTATCATAAATAAAATCCACAGATGCAACAATGGGCTTGAATTTATCTTACATGTACAAGACTGATATGCTATAAAAAAAAATGCAAGAACAAATAAATGCTGTAAATAAAAAGTTATTTGAGACACTGGAACTAAAAATGATCCCAGCGAGTAGTGTTTAAAACTAACAGGAAAACTGAAATAGGTTCGGAGTCACCATTTAATCCTTCAAAAGTTTTCATTCAGTCTAAATACTTTTTTTTTTTTGTTATCAGGTTGAAATGAGTTTTTCAAAGTTGACTTAAAATCTCTCAGCTTTCAGGCACTTCGGTATTCTGTAGGAAAACACAATAAAAGCAGTAGCACTCCAGTTCTGGGCTAACACACAACCTCAGTTCTGGTTCATGTTCAGCTGTTTCCGTAAGATGGTCTCAGCTTTACCATTTCTATGCAATCAAAATATTACAGCAGAAAAATACAACAAAACCATTTAGCACTCTTGAATCGGTTCCTTTTGGGGGACTCAAAGTCCCACACAAAAATAAGACAACTTATTCGGACAGGGGTCAAGCACGAGTACTCAACCCCGGTACCAGTTAAATATCTTACATACAGTATATGCAGCATATAACAGTGTTCTATAAAGAACAGTTCAGGTAACACTCGTATTGATACATCTAAAAGGTGCAGAAGGAAAGGATCTGCTGAAGAGCTGGAAGACAACTGCAGCACTGTATCACAAAGCATGATGGTTGGTGTAGCTGTCCATCTTTGGTCTTACACTTTGAATCTGTGTGAAGGAGCTGGGCCACTTCTGATAGAGGCTGATGATGATGATGGTGGCTTATGATGCACCCTGGGGGGGCAGATCAAATCCTGCAAACGGCTGACAACTTGCAAACAGCTTATTTAAATAACTTAAGGGATTTTTTTTCAGACTGATTACCACGTTAACAGTCAACGAAAGACGATCATACTTTCATTTCATTCCAGTCAAAGTCATTTAGTCTGGCTGAACTAATCAGGCATTTTCTTACCCTTTTCAATACGATTGTACTTAACATACAACAAACAATTTCCCAGATACTCAGTAAAGATAAAATGTTCATAATAAGTGTGATTTGGTTACAAATATTTCAACTCACTGATGATAAATACATTTTCTAGTGAGTATCATTATGTCCTATCAAGAAATTGACTATTTTTTTCAATGTTAACTTCAAAGCGTTATTTAATAATCTACTTATTTAAGTAAATGCATCAGTAGCTGGATCAGTACCTAATGATAACCAGCTTGGTACCAGTCATCAAGGATTGTTGATATCATAAAACTCAAAAAGAGCCAGCATAAGTTAAAAGTGCTTTGTGATACAGAGTCCAGCTCTCTCTGTCATTTGTGTTATTGATACCAGGAGCCTGCTGATCATTCAAAGTCATATGAGCAAGAAAGTAGCCAGTAATGCAACCGACAGCATCAGTCGCCCATCTAACTCCCAATGAACCTTGCTCAGAGCCTCTGTTGCAGAAAGACCGGGGTGCACTGTCTGTAGTTGTGTTTTAGTGAAAAGTCTCCTTTGCTGCCTGCAGCTTTCCTCTGCAACAGCATAAGAACAGCCGAGGCAGGGGCCACACTGCAGGTAGAACAGTACAGCACTGTGTTTTCACACTTAGTTCTGCATAAGGTACTGGTGGAAGTAGATGCCAAACAGAGAGCTGATGACCTGGCAGGCCGCCACCCACCATGTGAGGAAGGCGAAGAAACCTCTGAAGAAAAGAGGAGTGAGGACAGAGCGCAGCGCTGTGAAGGCCTCTGACAGGCGTGCTACTGTGGCCTGAATGTCCTCCTCCATGTCCTCCATCCCTTCTTCATCTTCATCCAGACTGTTAGGCAGCACAGGTGCTGCTGTGGGTAAAACCAACGCTGGTGTCACTCCAGGAGCGTCCTCGTCACCAGACCCCCAGGAGAAATCCCCTGCAAGTCAAGCAATATTTACAACCTAGCGCAAAAAAACAACAACAGCAAAAATCCAACTGCAAGCTAAAACAAACTAACAAGTTGAGTATTTCTTGTTTACTCAGTACCACATTACTGCACACAAGGTTGTGGTCTTGTTTAATTTTTGCCTGATGCAGAAGCGGTTTCATGGTTCTTGCCTGCTCCTGGCTGTAGTTTCACAGATATGACAGATCTAGAGTTAGATGCTTATGTAACCTTTTAAATTACTCTTTTAAGTATAAATTTGAATGCTTAAGACAAAAAAAACTTGAAGGCTAATTTTCAAAGCATTAACTGTGGTGGTGGTGGGAGCATTTTATTTACCTAGAGCCTTCAGTGCCAGCGTGGAGAAGAGGATGAGAAGAACAGGAACCAGATACTGGAGAGTAACTACAGTCAGGTAGCAAAAGATGCGTGTCACCTAAAAAAAACAGCACACAAAGTTTTATTTTACACTTCAAATACAGTTAGTATGGTTTACCTTTCCACTGCCCAGGGAATTAACTCTTAGAGAGGGGGTATTATACACTTTTTTAGACTCTACACATCCTCTCTGATACTTCTTTAATAGCTTTAGATGACTTTCAGATCAAAAAAGCCTTGTGTTTCTCGCTCTGTTATATTAAAATACCATCTGAAACGCTTAGTTTTAGCTACTGTCTCTCCCTAATCTCTACTATGAGGTTTGAAAATTCGCATTAATACATTAAGTACACTAAACATTCTAACTTCGCGATTTTTGTTGTAAATATGGAAAAAGCGTAATACCCCCTCTTTAAAGTAGAAACAAAAATCCTGAATTCAAAAGTTCCACGTTAAAATTCCACTCTTTATCTGACCTTCCTCTGAATGTCAATCGCAGCAATACGCCCCGCCTCCTTCTTCATTTGCTCCACCCACTTCTGAGCCAGGTTGAGATACGCCTGCAGGTGGTAACGAGTAAGTCCTAGCCGCAGCACACACAACGCAACTATGATCCACAGGCGCATGCTGTCGAATGCTGCACTGGAAACTCTGCACAGAGAGATGATGAGGGGAATAAGAAAAAGTCAGGACAGGACTTTTGGAAACTTTGTATAGTTGGTGATTGTTTCTGTCTTAAAAATGTAATGTAAAGTTAAAGCAGATGAAATCAGAAAATGCAAATGTGCACATACAATGTGACTGAGGTCTTTCCCATTGGTGCATTTGCCAGGAAGTCTCTTGCGATAGGTTTCACCCATAGAACCAACACAATGACTGGAGATAGGAAACTCATGTGCAGCAGAATCCTGTAAGAAATATTTTGGACATCTTAAAATCTCTGAAGCAACTCTTAATATGTAAGAAGCCCATTACTCCTTTAATAATTTGGAGTATCCAATCTTACTGGATGAGGGGTCTGTCTGAGTTCATCTGCACAGCATCAAGATGAGTCTGAGCCAGGCGCAGGCCAGGGAAAGCGAGGAGAGCTCCAATGTAAGCGCAAACAGCAGCAAGGCCCAGCTTCACTGTCAGCTTTGTGACTGGGATTCTAAAAGGAGATAAAAGAGCAGAAAAGCATTTATCTCCGTCTGACACAGAAATGTCAAAACAAAAACACTGGGCAACAAATTAAGAATCTAGTTCTTGCATAAACACTTACGACCAATCAGCGTAGCCCTGCTGTTTGGCGAAAATTTCCAAGTTGTCAAAGAGGCTTGAAAAGCCAGACTCCAGGCCGAACTCCAGATAGTCCTCTCTCACCACCAGCACCAGCATGGCCACGAGCAGAAACAGAAAACCAAAGGCAAGGCACACAGAGCGCTCTCCGCCCTCTTCAGAGCGGAAGTAGTGGCTCATCAGCGTGTGAAGGGCTTTTCTGAGGGTTAGCAGTTAAATCAAAACAACCAAGAGAGGAAAAAAGTAGCATTCATTTTGCAAGAGACTCTTCCATGGCTAATGGATGCAACTAATCTAATCACAATGTTAAAAGTTTGAGTTACCTTTTTACAAGTGATCATCCTGAAATCAAGAGGTTACCATTTTCAGACATGACTAGCTGCTTTATAAATTGATGAATTTAATTTTTTTAATCAACATAATACTAACTGGTTTAGTCTTGAAGAGAAAATTGAAGATCACCTAACATAGATGTTTCACCTTGTACAGCATAGGACCCTTATGAGGAGCAACTCCATAGGAGTCCCTGTTCCTGAGGGGACAGATTTCTATAGATGACGATCGTAAATGGATCCATTTGATCTTAAACCTTAAAGCTAACTTATCATGCAAAGTCAGAAACTGAAGCTACAAAACTATTTTGTGTTGTGGAATGAATCAGGATTGATGCTTACAGAAAGGATACAGACCAAAAAGCACTGTCAGCACACACCAGATGGCTCCAATATTAACCTCCTTTCTGGCGTCTACGACACTGTAGTAACACTCAGTGAACAGGAAGACGCCTGATGCATAAACTGCAAAATCTATCAGCCACTGGTACTCCAGGAAAAAACGAAGCACTGTAAACAAAAACAAGATAAAACATTAGATTACCTCTTATACGGTATTCATTCCTAGCCAATATTGTGTTTTACAAACTTCAATCTTGGCATAAATGAAAGAAAAGTTAGTATTACCAAGAGCATCAACGGCGTTGACAGGAGCTTTCTCCAAGTGAAGGTCGATGTCTTTGGGTACGGTAAGAGGCTTGTTCTCCCCATTCTGTCTCCTAAAAATTTTTTTTTTTTTAAAGAAAAAGAAAAATTATATGCTTATCTTAAAATAACTCCAGATATTGACTGCAACCTCTGATTTGGACTGTAGCTTTATGGCATTCTTTGCTTCTTAACCCTTTCATTATGTTGTGTTTGTCTGAGTATCATGGGTTCCTGGGTAGTTTCAGCATTGCCTTTGACATCTTTGAAGGCATATTTGTTTCCCTGATCCAAAACCTGCTTTTTCCTACAGGCACGTGTTCCTGTGATACTCAAAGTAAAGTAGGTTTGGGTAGATTTGATAGCTGCATGTAGGCAAATAGGGTCAGTAAGAGTGGTCCTGGAATTTGCACGCTATCTTTATTTAGTGCAGTGGTTTTAAATAAATATCACAAAGTAGTAATCTTAAGTGAATTCATATGGTGATAAGAAATACTTTAGTCGGCTGGTCATTTTTACTAACTCAAAATAGGCCATACTTTTGTTCTCTCTCCTGAAGCTGTTATTGTGCCAAAGACCCTGAGTCTTAATCAGGGAAGACTCACATGCTCCAGGAATGGGTGGAAAATAAACTAAATTTACAGTTTATGTATATTTTTAAGAATTTTTTGTTCATGAATGCCTAATTTCAATTATTTTGTTGCATTTTTATATGGTCCCCCTCATGGCACTTTTTTCCCCCGGCGATAGTGATGGTGTTACTAATTTTAGCGATAGTGTCCTAGGGTTAAGTAGAGCTTGAGTATCAAACACAGATTCTCTCTTTACGCTGAATTACTTTGTTTATCTTCCCCACTGTGTCAGATCACCTTCCCCCAACTCCCACCTGTCTCTTCTGCTCTGTTTGGGCATCTGTTTCCCGGCCAGTGCACACAGCTCTCCCTCTGAGGGGTGTTTAAACCGGAACAAACTGGAAATGAAAGACACGGGTTAAACACAGCACAAGAAAGCCCGTGTATAAAACATAACCTGACTGCAAGGGTGCCAGTACCTGCCATTACACAGGAGCCAGCGAGCAAAGGAGCAATGCGGAGCCATCCTCTGCATAATGCTGGCAGCCAGCAGGCTGACCACCAGCTGAATCCCCATCAGTGCCTGTCAGAGCAAACACACACTTTAGAAACCCCCTCATCTTTGGCATGACAATAGACAGTAGAAAAATCCATCAAAGAAGGTCATTGCTTATGCCTAAATCTGTGACAGTGAGAATAGTGAGCATATCAAACGGACTAGAGATACAAGACTCTGGGTTTTACTACAGCAGTGGTTAATTTGTCCTGGGTCAGAGCTCGCTGAAGAAGCTAAACCACATACTATGACAAAATTATGCGACTCAGTACTTTTCACCGCCCTCAACACGGACTACACTGAAAGCCCTTGCGAAATGAATGAAAGTTAGCAAATGGCTAGCGTGCTAAATTTAGCTAAACTTCACCACCTGTCAGTGCTGCAGCCGTTACTAGCATGTTAGCATAACCAACCAGCTCTCATGGCAACGTTAACCTACAAAAGGAGAAGAGCTGGCAGGGAAATATTAAAGCAAATCTTTACACTGGTAAGTACATGTCATTGACTTAAGTTACCATGTCTTCCCTCGAAAGCCGTGGTTAAAACCAGAGAAGCTGTCGGACCTTCTTCTTCTTCTTCTTCACATGTAGGAAAGTCTTAACAGCTGAACCAACTGACATGTGAAACTGCTGAATGGCCCGGATGTGCTACTAGCCATGGAGTCTCGTGCTGCATTCAAGTACTACATGAAAGCTTCGTAAATTCACAGCACGACAACTGACACCACTGTACCTTCATTTGGGTAATAAAGGGGAAGTAACGTTGGGGTTTCCATTTTTATTTTATTTCCAGAAGTTCTATTTTCTTTCACTTTTTTCTTTTCTTTTCTTTTTTATTTTGCTGCCTCCTTTGTGTAAGACCGAGGCTCATATGCATCTCAATGAAATAGAGGATCATTAAGTTGATTTATAGCAGTAATTCAGTTCAAAAATACCTATATATAACATGCAACTGCCAAAGCAAGTGACTTTCTTTCTAAATTTATGCCAGACTCGTTTTGTTGCTAGATAAAATAAAAAAGTGCAATGATGATATTACATTGCCTTTTGTGATGTAGTTAGATTCACACTTGGACCATAAACTCACTTACAGGGACTTGGATTGCTGTCGTGGTGACACAGATTCAATTCTAAAACTTTTTTTTTTCTTACAAGAAGAAGCTCTCCTAAAAAATAGGAGCTTAGTAGCTGCAAGTCAGTCAACACAATAAGTGCTTTCATGTTGATTTTGTTAAATTGAAAATAACTGGGTTTGGCTAAACTACTGTACACTAGTGGTGCAACGGATCATCATTGATCCGTGATCCGTTCGGATCGACGTATTCGGTTCGGCACACATGTGATCCGCGGATCGATTTCTGAAAGCGGAGAAAGGAGGAGCTCGAACGCCCCGCGACACTTAAATCCCCTGTATGGGAGCATTTTGGCTTCCCTGTCAATTATGATGAAGAAGGAAAGAGGTCAGTGTACAAAACTGCGACGGAGTGTAGGCACTGTGGCATAAGAAAGCCATATGACAGTGGAAACACATCGAGCATGTTCACGCATTTGAAGCGACATCACCCGGGTGTTTTACTAACAGGTGTTGTGCCGTAGATTGCACCCCTGCCGTAGAACGCACCCCCCGCATCCCCTCCACCCGTTAGCTTCTTAAAGTGGAGATAATGATCTCATATTTGATATGAATAGCCTGAATGAAATTATTAAAGGCAAATGCTGTTGAATACATCCAACGTAAGGAAAACTTGTATTATTTCGCCTTGTTATGTACTTTCAACCGCGCTCCCGTTAGGGGGTGCACTATACGGCAGGGGTGCATTCTTTGGCATAACACCTGAGATAAAACGAAAGCTGCCCAACAACCGCTCAACACCGCAGCATTTAAGCAGCCTCTTCCTGCGCAATCCGACCAGGCTAAAGCTTTCACAAACTCTATCGGTGTGTCTATAGCTGCAGACATGAGGCCGTATTCAGTTGTGCAAAACGAGGGCTTTAAAAACATGCTGAAAGTGCTTGAGCCACGTTACGACATCCCATCGCGCACACACTTCATTTTTGGTTCATTGTTACATTTTAAAGGAAGGAGATATGCCTGTATATTGTACTTTAAGTTGTTTTTCATTAATAATTATGTTAAAAAGAAGATATTATGCCCTGTGCACTTCTTTTATATATTTTATTTGTCTTGTTTTTTTTTCTTTTTGCTGATCCGAAAAATGATCCGATCCGTGACTCTTGATCCGAGGAACGATCCGATCCGTGAGTTTTGTGATCCGTTGCACCACTACTGTACACTCTAAAATATCCAAAAAGTGGCGGTCTTACCATTTGGCAACACTGGGTGGTTGCGTAGGGCCCCGAGTTTCTGGGTGCCCCCTAAAACTCCTAATACACTTATAATTAATACAGATATTACTTATTTACGCATATAAATTATGTTTTTGATTAAAATGCATTCACTAAAATGCCAGCAGAATGCTTATCAGGTTATGTGTGTCTCGGAGCCCCCCCCTTCAGTCACGACTACATTGGATTAGTCCATTTTACTGCGCCTGTGCAGAAATGATTCCGGAAGACATACAAAAACAAACGGCGCGATTCCCGAGAGATGAGGAGAGAACAGAAGAGAAGCGAAAGACAGAAAAGAAAGAAAAGAAAAGAAAGTTATCCCAGTGGCGCTGAAAAGAGGAATAGAAGGAGGACAGCAGAAATATTTACCGAAAGTTACTGTTTTTTTAATTTTTTATTTCCCCCACCGGGGCAGCGGCTACCGCAGGTTGAAGAGGGTCCGTCGTGTGGAAATGACGAACAACTAGTGAGTAATTTTTTTTCCTATATTGAGAAGTAATCCATTAAGTTATGAATGAACCCTTTACCTACTACGGCCATGGCGCCGGTGCTGTGTTTTCTATGCCCAGAGAAGAATTTTTTTTTGCAGGATGGTAGGGGAAGGTCCCGCCCACCTTCGCCTTTCATTGGCGAGAAGTGATGGTCTTCAATTGGTTGTTCCTTATGGCTGTGAAACGTCATCGTCTGTCAGGTTAGGTTAAGGGTTAGGATTAGAAGATTCAGAAGTGCGAAAAAGTTCTGTAATGTTCTGTAATGTTCTGTTCAATGTACAGAATCGACAGCCCGCGTTTGGCTTGAGCATGTGATTTCTAGCTAATCAGAGGCGAAGGAGGCGGGACTTTCCCCTACCATCCTTGCTGTGCGGCGTATAATTACAATAATTCCTCAAAGTTTGTCTGATCAGAAAAATTTCAGCTGAGAGTTGTGGGCATGCGTACATGTATGATTTACTACGGTAGTCGTAACCTTATGAGCTAGGCATTCATTGTAAAACACAGGAAGTATCGGCAGAGCGCTACACAGATTTTCAATACAGTAACTCCTTGAAAGTTTCTCACTCTTAAAAATTCCAATGCTGACAGAAAGCCAAGAATCTGTGCTTTCTGTCAATATATTATGTATGGCACATATTGCGGTAATCTTGAACAGTACCACCAAAACTGCAAAATAGTGTATTTTTTGTAGAAATATAGTAGTAAATGGTATTAAATAGGGGAGAGTGGGGTAAGTTGAGCCACCCCCTGTTGCTTGGAAATGGTAAAAAAAATTGATCATGTGACCAAATATTTAGGAGATGGGCATCAATTCATGGAGTCTGTGAATGTTAGAAGCACATTGGTGAAGGGGTTAGACATTTATTTACAAAAAAAAAAAAAAACATTTTTCCCATTTTTAGTCTGTCTTAAGTTTTATTATAATTGTGTCCAGACCAAAAAAGATCATTTTAAATTTGTTTTATACATCAATTGTGGTATCTATGAGCTACAACATGAGGTCAAAAACCTAGCATAAAAGTCCACCATTTTAGTTTAGAGGACTAATAAAGTCATAACAGTAGTTCAACTGAGCCAGTGGCTCAACTGAAAGTAAAGGAGTCTGATGAGAGGATCAGAGTTTCAGTTCAACTTGTTGAAATGTTACTTTTTCTTTTCAAAAATACAGCTGTGAATGTTCTGAATCACTTACAGGCATTCTCATGTTAAAATGTTTTCTTTGTTGTTGTTGTTGTTGTTGCAAAACAGCTTTTTAGAAGTTATTTACAATAATAATAAAAATAATTGAATAGTGTATAGTAGATAAAAAATACACATGAATTTGAAGAAGTGACTGTTATTTAGGAAGAGAGAAGGTGAAGGAGGGCTGGGGTGGAGAGTGTGTGCGTGTGTGTGTGTGTGTGTGTGTGGGGATTGCAGGGATACGGCTCAACGTACCTAGCTGACCACTTTTTTTGGCATGATATATTATCAAGACAGATATGTTTACACTCATTCTGTTGGTTTCCAGGGATGCACAACATCTTGAAATATATGCAGATTGACTAGTTAAGACAAAAGACAAAACTATGGTTGACTTGATGTAGTGATCCGAAATATGAAAAATGGCTCATCTTACCCCACTCCCCACTATATAGTAATGTATGAAATGGCCGCTATGGTACGAAGAAGAGGAGGAGAGCTATTTGGAGGAGAGTGATTTGAATGATGCTTCTTCTGAACTGAGGTATGTTCAGAAGAAACAAATTGTGCATCACTTGCACACCTAAAAAGACTGTTTCTGATTCTAAACATGTATAGGTTGACTTTTCAAATGTGAAATCAAAAACTTCTTGAGTAATTACAAAATTTGTTCTCATTCAAGCCATGAAAAACAAATTAATTTTTGTGTTTACTTCTTTTAGACAGCTGACAATTCCATATAATGTGCAATAGTCACTAATCAGATGTTGAAAAGTGAAGTTCAAGTACTCTTAGAAAAAGGGACCAAAGCTCTCAGACTTAGGGCATTTTCTGACCATTTCACAGCTGTGATAACAAAATATCTCCAAATTTGCATTTGTAGCCCTAGTAGGTTACAAAGTATGTAACTAAGAGAAGTACTCACTCTGCATTAAATGATTCATGTCAGTGTTATAGCTTTGAATTAATATTGCTTTAATGTGCGTTTTTTGTAATTGAGATTTTTTTTATTTCCCTGGATTAAAGGGCAAATAAATAATAAAAAATACTAAAATGAAAAAAACAAACATATGCATCAGCTATCAGACAAATTGTCATTTTAAACATCAATATTGGCCAGGAATTTCACAATCGGTGCATCCCGAGAATAAAAAGATGCAGAGGGCCCCATGCCTGCCTTTACCTAGGGCTCCCAATTTCTTAAGTCCGCCCCTGTATTTAAATATATGACTTTTTCATTATATGACTGTATGGCTAAAATGTGTGAAATGCTGGGCAGATATGTGTTTTGAATTGAGACCATCTCCTCCAAATTAAGGGAAAGAAAAAAAGGAAAAATTGGATCCAAGTTGTTCACAATTCACCAACATGGTCCCACTCCACCAATGTTATTACAATGTCAACTTTATCCATCATAGCTCCTTGTTCTTCCTCAGTACCCTTGAACACCTCTAGGAGATCCTCCTAATGATAATCTCTTTGATTCATGCCTCCACCATCATGTATCTTAACATTTCAATGGAAAACAACAAAAATTATGCAAATGGTAGGCTTAAAGTCTCTGATATGCTCCTGTTACGCTCCACTTAGGCATTAAAACCTCAGTCACCAGGGAGGGGATGAAGTGATTTTGATTTAATTGTGTATTAAAGGTGTTATTTTTCTATTTAGAAAGATAAGCAGGGTTATAAGTTTATGTCTTTGTGATGTGCTGCTGTATTATTTTGTATGATCACTGCAGGTTACATCAGTATAAACCATGAGGTGTTTGAGGCACATGGTACGAGGATGGCAGCCCCGTGTGCCGTGATGCATCCTCCATGTGTGGTACGCTTGGTCACTCAGGATGAGAATGAACGTCCTTACACACGTGCACACTTGCACATACACACACAGTGGTCTGTGCATGCATTATAATGTCAGCTCATCCTCTGAAAGGCAAAGGTCTGTACCCAACAGAGCAGAGTTTTTCCTGCTGTCTGATTTCTTACAGATCTTTTACCAAAACCGTGTACCATATTAAAGTCTGTGCTTAGCATGTGCACCTTTTGTTATTTGGGTGGTCTGGTTGAAATCCTTTTTTGTTTCAATTGCTGACAGCCTTTCTGCTTAAGATGTGTCACAGCCTTTGCGCGGGGAATTTGTGCACGAAAGTACGACGTTTGAATGAGACTTGTGATTTTGATTAAATGGAGCTTTGTGCTGTGATGCAACAGCATCTTTCACATGGACAGGGTCGGCTCCTACAAATGCAAATCACGTAAAAGTACGTGTTCAGCTCGATGCCAAACTTTGATCTTTACAGGGGTTGTTTATGCATCTCCAGTATATACCCTATTAAATATTTGAAATTCAAAGCAGTTCAAAATTTTAAGTAGGATTTTAAGTAGTATTATTACTTTTACCTTGTATTATCAGTTTATACTGTGTGGTTCTGCTATCTCAAGATTATTACATAAACTTAAATGCACATGAAATCACAAACAAAATACAACCCCAGTTATAAAAAATGTTGGGATGCTGTGTAAAGCTTTAATAGAAATAAAATTTCATGGTTTGCAAATAATGTAAACTATTTTTTATCTTTAATTTTAAAACACTCCAGTTTCTCAAGTATTTGAAATGAAATGTCATTTCATTCTTGCCTTACAGGATTTAAGCTGCTTTATCTCATAATTCACAAATATTTTCAACGAATGACAAACATGGATGTATTGTTCGGCCTTAACGGTGCTTTACCAGATGCGTAGGCTCCCCCTGCCATGGGCATCCATGTGACCCCATACCACCGTGGGAGATGGTTTTTAGACTGCAAGCCAGGCGACCTCTCTCCTCTTTGAAGCAGCGGACACAGTGTGGGTGAGTTCTTAAAAAGTGTCACATTCAGATTTGTCAAACAACAAGAATCTATCTGAAATGGGCTGCAGCACAGAGAAGTCACTCAGTTCTTGGATCACGTTGCTGGTTTCCTGTCCACATCGTGCAGTTTGAACCTGTATTGGTGGGTGAGCAAACAGACTGCTCACTGCGACTTTTGGAGGGGATTTTGAGCACATGTAGTGATTCCCATTGAAAACTCATGTCCAATGCAGTGCTGTGTGAGTTTTTGTTTTTTTTCCCCCTTTTTTTAATCATTTATAATGTGTTTTGTAAGCGATGAAATCCCCAAATTCTTGTCAATTTCATGCTGAGTAACACTATTCTGAAATTGTTGAACCCTTTACTTACAATCATTTCCCACCTTTTCTTCTGAGGGACCCAACACTTTTTGGATTATACTTACAGAATCTATTAACCTGTTGAAACCCAAGTTCAAAGATGTTCCGTAATGTGTCTTTCTTTCTTTCTTTCTTTCTTTCTTTCTTTCTTTCTTGCTTGCTTGCTTGCTTTCTGTCTGGAGTAACACAGCTTTTTTAGGTAATGTTCCTGTCTCAACTGTTTTGAAATATGCCGCAGGCAGCAAGTTCATAAAGAGCATCTATGATCCAGATAACAAGAAAATTTCCACTTTCAACATTTGGTACGTTGTCTTTGCACTATTTTTCATGAATGCAGGGTTTAAATGATGTACAAAGAATAAAAAAAACTGTTATTTTCCCCAACATTTGGCATTTTACCTTTTTTAGGGTTGCATATTTATCACAATATTACCTTACAGATTTATATTATTTTGTTGAAGTTTCCTGATAGTGAAGGTAATTGCTACCCTTACGATTAAACACAGAGGCATTTTTTGTAAGACATATGTTCCCTCTTTCAGCGAGTGACCATAAAATATCAAGACAAAGTTTGGGCTGATATGATGGACTAGAGTGTTTGGAGAGTATATGACCCATGTGGCTGGTGCAAGATAAAGAAATGTGCAATGTGTCGGATAATTTGCCCATGTACATTTAACATGAACATAACGTGATGAATGTACAGAAATATGTTAAATATTCGGCACATTTGTGCAAAATGCCAGATCTAAAAATGTCACTCAGACTGTGAGAAGAAATGTCTCTGTCTCTGTTCCATAATCATCATCTTTGACACAAATGCTAATCTCTCTGCCATGTTAGCCATCTGTGGCTGAAGTGGCGGGGCAGAAATTACTGAGGAAAATGGACACAAATAAAATGCTAATTCACCATGGGCTACAAGTGGCTCCCCTCCCTGTGCTCAGCTCTGGGGGCCTCTCTGTTCCCACACCACTTCCCTGTGTCTCTCCCCGAGGGCTGCTGGGATACCGGCGGCTGCTTCTGAGCCCGCAGCAGGGATGCAGGCCTCCCATTGGCTGGTCTTTGTTTGCCTCCATGCATGGTATTCATGGGCTGATTTGAATATATGCAAATGTTGCAATGGTGCCCCGTCAAAGGAAACTCCCACCGCCGTCTCCCTTCAATTTGCCCGCTCTTTTTCCTTTTTGTCTCTCTGCTAACTGCGGCCTCCTCTGCGGTGTGGGGGAGAGCTATGGGAACCAGATCTGCTTTGTCACAGGAATTTAGTTTAAACAGGAATTTAGTCTGAAGACTGTTAATTACAGACCCAGAATTACAGTGTATCACAAAATGAGAAAGGCGGTTTACTGGTAAGACTCATCTTTGCTACCAAACCACACCAAACATGCGAGTCATTAGTAACAGATATGGAGGTACCACAGTTGTGTTCGTCTGTCCAAAGTGACCACTTAGTACGTATTGTGTGGCTATTAAATACGTAGCAGGGCCAGGTCAAAATAAGAATTTTACATGTTTTATATGCTGTTAAATTTGCAATACATTTTCTAATGTAAAACAGACATGAATCAATTTGTCTGCATCCAAATTTAGAACCTTAAGTCTCAATAGAGAAAGCCTTGTTTTGTCTTTTTACTGTAGATAAGCTACAGCTTTGACACCGCTGGGAAAGCACACATTAACGTTAACAATGTAAGCCAGTTGGCATGTGCAATACCAGAACTCCAAAAAACTGAAGCAAACAAATAAAATACAGCCATCATTCAATTGATCATTGACACTATCTTTCCTTAAAAAAATCAGAGTCAGTGCATGCCAAGAAATACAAAGCAAGGATGTTACAGCTTGAAAATACAACTCCTCCTAAAACACTGGCTTTCGAGTACCAGAAGAATAGATCTAGATCATGGATTTTCAATAGAGGATACATTGTTTTGTAAAAGAGTCCAACCTTAGTGGACTTTTTATGTCAGAGCAGCCAATGAAAATGGATCTTGTTGTGAATCTTCATTATGGACCTTCACAAAAAAATCTAGAGTTTGGGGTGATAGTGAAGCCTTGAGTGCTTTTTGTAAACTTTGCTTCTTCATCAAGCGCGAACAATCATCTTCAGGTTAACTCACGTAGCATCATTATTTTTAAACTGCATTGTCCTTTATTAGTCGGAAAAAAAACAAAAAAAAACATTTGAATTCCAAAGTTGTAACAGTATAAAATGTGAAAAGGGGTACTATATTTAACAATAAAGATAAATGGAGCCTATCTGCAAAAAGGATTTACATGTCCATGACTGTATCTGCCTCGTGTAATTACTTGATTTAGTTTGAAACAACAGAGAATTAGCAAGACCGGCTTCTGCTCTGATGTGTTAAGCTGTTACTCTGGCTTGTCCTCACACTGATTCTGGATTTGGACGACATGAATCATCGCACACTTTTACAGTGATTAGGCAAATCTACGCTTCTAATTTTATTTAACCGAGTATCTTTAGCATGGATGATCCCATGGATGATCTAGACCCCCTCGTGCACAGAGGAGTGCATGCATATGCAGAGACACACACAAGCGGTATTGAATTTACGCTGTTTTCTTTTGTCTTTATGTGTCAAAATGAAAAAATTGTACTCTACTCTCCAAATGAGGAAAATATTGGACTTCCTCCTGACATTCAGTCCCATTAAACTCAAATACTCTGTCTTTATGTCTCAGTTTCTTCTATCAGGTTCTCTGTGACTGATATAGATTTAAGTTAATGATTTTTTTTTTTTTAGCCATGTGAGTGATGTGGGCCTATATCAACAGAGAGAGAGAGATACACACACACACGTGTTATTTTGCATATGTAGTGTAGAATAAAATGTCTGTCGGATAAAACCGTCCTTTTACAGATTTGGGAAAATTTTACAAATATTTTCTACTCTTGATTTTTTTTTTTATAATAAAAATCTCAAGCACATTCTTTCTTTCTTTTTTTAGCTTTCTCACTTTTTGATCCCTATTTCAATGTGAGTGACAGAAACAAATAACCTGACCATCTCATACACTTTAGACGTGTTGTTTCTACATTTCTGAAACCACTTGTTTGAGAAGATTTGAAGTGAATTGTTATAATCAGGTAAACAGTTTAAACTATTTGTGCTCTAGTTTCTTGCAGTTGTTGATCATGTACAGTACCAAAAGTGCTTGAAATGTGAAAATGTTGGAACAAATAGAAAACTACAGGCCCAAATTTGTGTGTATGTGTGTGACAGATATGTGCTTAAGAATTTATAAATTGCCATGATCACAATTGACAATCTATTTACGGCATTCCAGGACGTTCACACTGAAGCTAAATGTAACCGGAGGCCTCCCTTTCTCCCCCCGTGAATCACTGTGTGTGTATGTGTATGTGTGTGTGTGTGTTAACGTGTTGTGAATGACAATGGTGCGCTGCGCTTGAACTTGACCGGCGGACTTTCCTGGGAAAAGAGGCGCGACTTTGGCCCTTTGCTCCTCTCCTTTATGGGCTGCAGTCTGTTCAGACTGATGTCAGCGCTCATTAGCATAAACTTCAGCCTGTTCCCAATTAAACCAGCAAAGCAGTCCGAGCTGCAGTCTGTTTGCACATGGCGGGGGACCCAACAACATCTCTCCCTCGAACCCAAGCATCAGGAGAAGCTGCTGCAATGTAAGTGTCACCCTTTTCTATCATCCCTGAACCATTTCAGTTGTAAAAAGAAAAGTTGTGCTATAGTTTTGGATGTCAGTGTTTTATATTGTCCAGTTGAAAAGATGATTTTTTTTTACATCCTGTGTTCCGTTGGAATTAATCCTCAGAAATCAGGTTTAGACTGACTTAATTTGATTTTTGTGTGTTTTTCGAGGCTTGTCAGTGTTTACAGAAGTGGTGTTGTGTGCGTAAAGTTCATTCTGCTCTAGTCCTGAGTGCTTAGGAAGACATTTTGCTTTGCCCCAAATCTTTTATGTCCTGGGGTGTTTGCTCTTTAAAAAAAAGTTGATTTAATTCCAATATCATTAGGCTATTCCCGATTCCCTGAAATCTTTGCTTTGTGAGAAATTCAATCGTTTCTGTTGGGTATATCGACAATAGTGTGCTGTATGAATTCGGCTGTAAGTGCTGCTTTCACTGGTTATCTACATCCATTCTGTTGAATCACCTGCTGGAGCATCTTTACATCTTCTTTACTTGGTGTGTTGCAAAAGCAAAATGGCTTTGTGTCTTTAAACAAAGTGAAAGCAATCCATTTGTTGAACTATTTGTGTTGATTTTATGAATGAAAATGTAAGAAATCCTTTTTTTTTTTCATTTTCACTGATGCTTGCCCCTGTCATATAGAGCAGGCCAAATATACACCAATTAAAATCTAACATTCAGAGATGCATAGATTTGACTCCAGATGCATTATAAAGTTTAAAGAGTTAAAAGATAAAATATTTATAGGAGCAGCATCAACAGTCAATGCCTAAATCTCATAACTTCTTAAACAGACATTTGAAGCTTAGTCACATATTTTCTCTCCTGATATAGCTCAGTTGTAACTTAGGCTGATTGATACCCATTTTTAGACTAAACCAAGATACCCAGCAAGCATTGCTGCTCACTGGTTTGAATTTCTATCCGTCTTTAATTTCCTTTCTATACCTGCAATCTTCATCAGAACAACTTCTTTGACTTAAAGTTCATCATCAGGGGCTAATGTGAGAGCGTGACAAAAGAGAGCAGAAATATTTGCTCCCTGTTTGTCTTCATGAGTGACCCCTGACCCCTTCATGTCCCGGTGTCAGCCCACAGCCCTTTGAAGAGCGAACATTACAATTCCCTCAAGTGGCCACTTCAATTGGTCAGTTATTAACAACTGAAGCTGGGAGGTCCAAAGAGCTCAGGCATGAAGACATAACACACTCATGAGATTTTTAAAAAATGAGTGAATGAATTTAAGAGGAAAGGTAGATTTGAAATGGCAGGGTGATGATGTGACTTTTTTCGTGTTTTAGTGTCCGTGTAATTTCACGATTATTCACAGTTATTGAAACAGTTGTGTTCTCATGCAAACTTTCTCAAAATGTCAAAGGTTCTTAAAATTTTAAAGCTTGAGTAATCTTTTTTTGAAAAAAATATAAATAAATAAAAAAAAATCCCATAAAAGAAAACATCTATTTTTCAAGATATGGCACAGTCTTCATATAGCTGCATGCGTAAATAACTCAATAAATACATGCTTTGGTTTATTATTTAAGCCACATAAATACATCAGAGTCTTTTTCACGTGTTTTAAACCTTCCTCTAGATTCACAGTATCCCAAAAACGTGATTTTGCGTGACTTGATAAATCTCAATACTGCTTTTTTCTTTTTTTCATTACAAGCCTCGTGCGCAGAAATGACTCGATGCCAAGCTTGAGCTGGCATCACGTGTTTTTGTTTTATACCATTAATAACAGACATATTTTACGAGATATCTTAAATCTGTCTGTTTTAGATTGAAAAATGACACCAATTTAAACATCTTTTACATCTTTTTTAAAGCAGATTGTTTTAAACCTAGAGCAGAAACGGCAGACATGTCCTTTTTTTTCTTCTAATTTTTATATTTAGCCTATTTTCCTATTACATCGTTTGACTTTACTTACATCAATACAGCATACTGTATATTTAGATGATTTTGCAATTGATTTATTCACTGTTAAAAACCTATAATTCTGTATATGTATAGGATGAATAAGCTCACATTATATCAATTTAAATAACACGTCAATATCACAGAATTAACCGCAGTATGTTTTTGAATTTGATGGACTAATAAATACAAAAAAAACCTCAAATCTGATTTCTGCTTTGAGCTTGAATACAATCCTTGTGAATCACCAGGCTTCTGAGCTTTTGAGGAGCACCTATACTCTTGTGCGCCTGTGCCAATACTTTGAACGAATTCTCTCTTATTTTAGCCCCACAATTAAAAATATGAATATAAAAAACACGATGCTCCCCCATTATTTTAGTGCAGTTTCAGAATCCTTTAATTTTATCACGAATTATGTGATTTTTTTGGGCTCTTTTAGGGGAGAAAATCACTAAAAGCGTGCTGTGAAGCGTCTCATTCTTATAGGGTTTGGATCGCTTTGGTAAAGTAGTTTGAACTGTCTTGTTTTAACATCGATTTCAGTCTTTGTTTCATATATTATTTAGAGGATGATCAGGTTTTTTTCCGGCACAGTATTAAGATAATAGAAAGCTTCCTTCTGCAGTGCCTCTCCTCATATGGATCATTGTGCCACATCCCATGACCTACCTGTGTGTTAACAATAACAATTACGCATTCATATTGATCTGTCAGACATAATCAATCACTGTATATTAGATTATAAAAGCATTTTCAGGCTTTTTCTTGGATTTGCAGTAAACAAATAAAAACAGAGAAGGCCTTCCACTTCCTCTAAGAGACGTTTTTGTTCTTTATCGAAAGGGTGGAAAGTTCTGCTGTATGTTTTTGCGTGAAATTACAAGCTGTATTTATCTATTCTTATTATTTGGGGGTTATGAGTCATTTCGCGAAGTTTTCAGTGTTTTCTGGATTTAGGCCAGTCGGAGCAGCTGCAGGCCTCAGCTGCCTGTCAGCCGGTAGATGTCGCTGTTTAGCTCCATTACTGCAAATGTTCAATGGATTGTTAGGCTTTATTGTCCATTTCTCTTAGATGTTTTCATTAATGTATCAATTTTCACCATTCATTTTAGTTGCCCTTTTTAAAGGGTATTCACTGTATGTTTTCATAGAAATAATAATATGATTTGCTGATATTTTTGAATTTTACTTGGCATAAATTATCCCACCTTTTTAATATCCATCCTCTGGGCGCATGTGACTACCATTCATAGAGTTAACTAAACTGTTTAAGTATAAAATAGAAATTCATTTTATGAATATTGATGATTAAGACTTTCTAAACTATTTCGATATAAACAGAGCTGAACTGTCGGTTTGACGGCTCCTCTAATCTCTGCTTGATTGCTCATCTCAATAGGAAAAAAAAACAGCATAAATAGATCATGGATTTGGATATATGATGATGGGCAAATTTAACTTCATAATAATAGGTGAGTTACTGTCTGGAGTGAAGTCTAGGTGGATTCAATTTTGGTTTTAGAAACATCAAAATTATCAAGTATAAATGAAAATACGACCAAGATATTTTAAGTTAACCGAGGAGACTAAAGACCATTATTGTTGTGATAATATGCCCGTGATTTCTAATTCTCCTACCTCCGTAAAATACTCAACAAACAGTATTTAAGTCTGAAAAGCATTTGGAAAATGTAACTTATTTGATCGTGGAGTCAACCATCATCAATAGTAGTTCTTTCTTTCATAGAGATGGTCCTGGACCTGAGCTAGCTTTGATCATACTCAAGGATCCTCTCTCCAATCAGACTTTAGTATTTAAATGCCACTAAAGACACACACACACACACACACACACACACACACACACACACACACACACACACACACACACACACACATACATAAATTCTTATTGTTTTTTAGTCAGTGATGATTTTTTTCTTCTATATAAAGTTGAAGACCTATGATTTAAGGAGAAGTGTTGGGCCTAAGTTAGACTTAATCAGTCTCTATCTGACCCCACGAATGAGCCTCAGCCGTGGATCGCACACACATGCGTATTGGATAACATATTTGGAATAACCTATCCTAGCACCTGACGTCAGCACGCAGAATTACGTTCATTCCAGGGGGCTGCGTTAAAGCACGCACAATTGTGTCTTTCCTCTTTGTGCATAATCTACCGTTTGTAGAAAATCATCCTTAAACTTTGGCTCTATTTTAGATTTTATGGCGAATGTGTGCGTTCTTTTACGCACACACGGGGTTGGAAGGGGACGTCGCATCACGTAAAGCAGCGTGACCCTCAGGAGCATCTGCTGCAACACCACACACTGCTGCTGCTGCTGCATGCTGCTCTTTAGTCGTCCTTTTCTCTCACAAAACGTTTCCCTTTCACGTCTTCTTCCTGCAGCCTGCACAGAAACACGTGGAAACTACAATATTTCACTCTGTCGTCGTTTCTGGTGCTTTATTTGTCTCATTTGTTTCCCGATCTCCCTGCGAGCTGTTGACTCAGGTGACTCAGAGAAGGGAAGGTGGGAACACCGCTATAGGTCATCTATCAAAAACGTCGCTAGAATAAGATGCTGGCTGAAACTGGAGAGGGACAGAGAGACGCGTCATTCAAACCAGAACAATGGACACCAGTTCACAATGGTCAATACAAAAAAAAAGCGGTGCAAAACGTGTTTGGGTTTCTGTACACGTCGTCCACAGCAGCCGGTGTGTGTGAGTGAGAGAGTGAGAGAGAGAGAGGGAGGGGAGTAAGGGAGTGAGAGAGGGGAGGGGACCAGCGACGCAGCAGCTCCGCGCGCACTGTCATCCGAGGCAAGGGAGGAGATGCTGGGATGTGGGAGCTGGATGCTGGTATAGCAGTGTCGCCTCGGCCTTGGTTTTTTCCCCTGAAGAAAATGGAAAGACATTGTTTTTTTTAAGAATCGCCTCGTGGGTTGGATCAGCTCATTGTGCGTTTTTCTTCTTCTTCCTCTCAGTCAGTGAAGGCTTGCAGCGTTTGGACTCCTGGCTCTCATAGTTTGGTTACATTGGACAGATGATGCTTGAGGAACTTGTGTGAAAACACTGTATGAACCTGGACCATAGATGTGGAATTAATTCAAAGTTCTTTCCCTGTAAGTATGATTTTTATTAGATGTTTTGTTCCTAAAATATTCCTCTCTTTACGCACGGCCTTTGCCATAAAATCACCAAAAACGAGACTGTAGAACAAGTAGCCGATCTGACCAAAAAAATCTAAATCATGACCACAAAGTGTTTAGTTTTTTTTTTACTCATTTAAATACACAAGTTTTAATTCATTGAAGTGAAGTGGTTGGGCTAACAGAGGAAGTTGAGGTGAAAAAAAAAAGTGAACCCGGGGATGGTGAGTGGCAGCAGGCTGCTCCGAGAGCCTGAGTGGAGCGGCGTGAGGCGGGCCGAGGCGGGCTGAGTGGCCCCTGAGCTGGCGTTTAGAAAGCAAACAGTTGTGTGATTGTTAGCGGAGCCTGGGAAAATGTCCCCTCGGCTGGGAGGTGGAGGGACTTGACGCCAAAGCCTCTTGTTAAGAAGACTTGTGTGCTCCCAGACAGCATTGTGATGCTAATGAGCACCAGCTCGTTGTTGAACTTGATGTTGACTTTTTTTTTTCTTTCTTTCTTTCATTGGACATTTTTTTCTTCTTTTTTTTTCTATGCCTTTTTTTTGGTCATTTGTTTGTGGGATTTTTTTTTCGTCTCTATGGAGCTTCACTGTGAAATTAATTAATTAGGCCTGTGCAGCTGTCTACAATAGAAACTCCTCAGTAATAGAAACGTGCAGAGTAACTTTTGTTCACCGTGGGATGTGAAGAGTTGGGCTCTATTTTTCCAAACCAGGTTAAAAAACGTGCAATTATAGAATAAAAGGGATTATTTTGTAAGATTATTTTAACAGAGATGAGTTCTTATTTAACAGCAGTAGACATGAGAAGATTATTACACATTGGAATTTTTTTCATAGTCTAACATCTAAATGCACAATTGTGAAATGGTCATTTTAATGTTGGCCAATCGTTTGAATTTAATTGATAAGCAAAAAAAAAAAAATTCTGCATATCGTAAATTTTTGATAGACCCTTTTTCTTTCTTTCTTTCTTTCTTTCTTTCTTTCTTTCTTTCTTTCTTTCTTTCTTTCTTTCTTTCTTTCTCTTCCTTTGCCTTCTTCCTTCCCCTCTTCTTTCCTTTCTTATCACACACAGTGCAACAGGTGTAGTAGGCCTGTCCATCTAAACTGAGTTGCAGCTCTTGGATCATTAGTCTATTACCTCTAAATGTTTCTGATGAAAACAAACATTTCTCATGGAAAAAATAATCAATTCACATCAGTGTTATGTTATATTATTTCAAGATTCAAATAGGAGATTTGACAGATTCACACACACTTGCGATAAGTTAATAAAACTGATCATTGTGGTTTAATTTGAGGCTATCAAAAGTTGTTAAAATCAAGAGAGTAAAACAATATTTCTAAATATTAAATGGCGCTGGTTCTAGTTTATATGTTTGTATTTTTTAAATAGACTATATCAGAATTATGATAATCTTATTTTTACTCACGGAGGTGAATCGTCAGGATACATCGCCAATCACAGCCTAAACTTTCTTTCTCGCTTTCTTTATATTTACAAAATCATCGTCGTATCAGTGTCACTTTTTCTGATCACTGCTGTGAGGTTTGAACTCCTCGATATAGTCCTAATTATTTCCCCAGCTCAGTCATTTTCAAACATCCTCAATACTTCCCATATAGCTACAGCGTGGATTTGTCAGGATAAATTCAAACTATTTAAGTGATTTTCCCTTTCCACGCTCTGATTCCCAAACAGCGTCGTGAATAAATTTCATTGGTTTCAGCACCAAGGACAGAGTCTGGACTGAACAGCAGAGGTGCTGATCGACGCTCTTTATTTTACACACTATTACAAATGTTTTAAGTCATTTAAGGGCGCCGTTTTGTTAAGCAAATCTTCATAGTGTCTTCTTGTAAATTTACTTAAGGGTTGAATTTGACAGAAACAAAACAGATGGATTGATTCTATATATTTTGTTAACGTTCCTCGACCATCACCCGGCTTGTTAAGCAAATAGAGACGGGCCCAAACCAACAGGAGACCACATTTAAAAAAAGATTTAAGCTTTATTTTTGCTTCAATTTTCCCAGACAATTATGAGGCTGCATGTTTTTCATACAAAGTGTGCAATTTAATAACATAACAATCATTTATAAAAGAATACAGCTGAACAGAGGTGTGAGGGATGATCTGCTGCTGTCTCTCTGCACACCTTTCTTTACAGTATGTCAGACAGGACGTGACGCAGTAAGGGGGCGTGTTCAAATAAATTCACGTGAGGCTGATGAAAGGAAGAGCTGAGAGTCAATCAGCATTAATGCAGAGTACAGTCAGAGGAGTGTGAGTGTGCCAACACACACCAACACACACGAAATATAGGCTACAGTAAAAAATGCACCAATTAAATTTTCTACTTCTTCAATATATTTGATACAAAATTTAGCTCCAGATAAATATTAATATTTTCAACAGGAGAGATTTTAAAATAACTTTTATTGTCAGTCTTCACTAGAAGTAGTTATACTCTGACATGAAGGGAGGGTGTTAAAATACAGTCTCCTAATGTGGACTCACCCAAACAGGCATGAACCCTCACAACTGATGAAATAGGGGTTCCTACTTCCAATAGTAAAGGGCATCAGCTGAAGCTCATCAACAGACCTGGAGTTTCTGTAATATTTGTGTAACTATATTTCTGATTGAATAACCTTTATTTATTTACAAAAGTACAGAGGAGAGAAAGAGGTGATTCAATTAAAAGAGACACACACACACACACACACACACACACACACACACACACACACACACACACACACACACACACACACATACACAAACCATCATTATTTTTATTATTATTATATTCAAGTAATCAAAATTGAGCTTTATGTAATTCACATGACTAAAAAGTGAAAATCCACGTTGTCGTTACTGATTTTATTCCTCATATAAAGCCAAAGTTGATGAGAATCAGCCCACTCTCAGGCTTTTATTTATGGAGCAGCAAATGCTAGTAGTAAAAATTATAAAAGGGTGTAAAGTTGTGCTTTAGCTTTTCCATAAAATCCAAATGCGTTTACAGGCTTGCCCCAGATAATACCCATCATACCAAGGACACAGAATAATAATGGAAACTATTCTTAGAACAGAAAAAAATGGACTAATTCAGTTTTATGATACAAAGAGTTCGTTACGCCTCAAACCCTTATACCGTCAGATAGTGCAGTCAGTGCTGCTGCTGCTCCTGCTGCAGGTGTTTACCTTGATCACCCTTACTGGTGAACTCACTGCTTACTCGGCGTTTCTCTCTAAGAGAAAACTTTGTGTCCTTATTTACGCAGACAGGGTGTGGCTGGAAGACGGATGCTTTCTTGTCAGCAATTCCTTAAACACAGCCGGTAGTGCGATGTACTGTCCAAGGCCTATCCAGCCAGGTGACTGTGCACGCATGTACTTCCACTGAGGACCTTAATATGGGCCCAATTGTAATTAACTGATAGCTGTAGTGTAAAAGTTGGCGGATACAGTGAGGTATGGCGTTTGATATATATTTCAGGAGAATTTGCGTGTATAATAACTCGTCAGAATATAATGTGATAATATTTGCACTTTTTTTGCTGGAGTATGGAGATTGCGCACTGTCGATTCTGTAAAGATCTTAACACCCTTTAACTACATCTCAAACAATTTACACCACTTTTGTTTTTTTATTCTATCAGATCGTTTTAGTTTGAAAGTAAAAGTCTTAGTTCCTCTGCGATTGACCTCCTTGTGTGTGTTTTTTAATATATATTTTTGTAGCTTAGTGTTCCCTGGCGTGTCCGTTACGTCCTCCCCATATTTCTGTTGCTCACCCATGTGTGTGCCAATGAGCATGCCTAATTCTGTGGACATCGCGCGTCTGACCCCGAGGCCCCCCGGGCGGGCCCTCCGCCTCCTGCAGCACACCACATCTGATCCTCTGAGAGCCGAGGCGCTTACTCCTTATACTCTCACACCCCCTTTACTGTGGCTCTGCTGCACTGTATATGACAGCCTGCAATGGACGTTTTATTCCTTGATTGTACCTTTACGGATACACAGACATTCACCGGTGGTGTACTGCGCGTAAAATGGACTTTGTCTTCGCTGTGTGCCGGCATCCCACGTGGTCGAAAATTTGGAGCATCACGGCTGGAGGGAACCGGGCAGTAGGGCTCTAAGCCAGGAGAATAAGAGGGCTGCAACTAACCTTTGTGGATTTTTAATAATTTGTTGTTGTTCCTTTTTTATCCTCACATAAAACGACTCATCCATTGTGGCAGCTGCTGTTTCAAGTATCATGTGAGTATAGGCTACTGTGTTTATTCTTAGAAGGCTAATTAAAAGGAAATACAGCTTCTATAACTTTTCATTATCATTTTATTTCAGTTAGAATAAGGTGCAGTTTCAATTTGCTTCAGAAGACCATTTGTAGATCGTGTGTTGCATTTTAGATATCTCGAAAAAAGGATTAGGCGGTCTATTTTTCTTTTTTGCCTGTAGCATAAATTAGATTTAAAGGTCCAGTATCTGAGAGGACGCATGCTTTGACACATAGTAACCACGTTTGGTGATGATAAAGGATCACGAATGCTTCTTAGTTCTGTTTGAACTTGTCAACATGTCACCAACTAATCCAGAGCGCACAGTGAGGCTGGACTTGTTCCACTAGATCATGTTGTTGACATTTAGCTGGAAGCCCCTCTGTACTGTACGCTGTATACAGGCCTTTGGTAGTTTGTCATGCTTTCAAACAATTCATGGATTAATTCACTCAAAACGGAAACTATGGTCTATGGTCTGAAATGGATCGATGTGAGCTGGCATTTAAAACAATAACAATAAGCTGGTTGTTTGTGAGGGGCCCTGGGTTGTGATCTCTGGGAGAGACAGTGGATGTTACTTCGTCTCTAAGCTCTGAATCTGGGGTGTTATCACATAAGGGCTCAAATTAGACTTAAAAATTGTCCTATTAGGACGTAAATTTCAGCTTTATGATGCAGCGTGGATACTAGTTTCTCTGCTCCACGTGTCCATTGATGACAGGTGGATGTGTCATTATCTTGTGCTGCTGTGACTTCACTCTGCAGATGCTCTAAGGCTTGTGGTTGATCAAAGCAAGTCTAGAAATTGATTTCAGTGTTAAAAAAGGCTATGTTAATCCAAAATCATCGGTAGGTATTGTGTGATTGAGCTCTACTTTATCCAAATCTAACCCTTCTTTGACTTATTAATGATAGTGTTGGCATGCTGATGGGGGTCATATTGTGCTCATTTCATTCTGACAACTTATTTATACTGTATTAAATACGGTTGTATGCTATTACAAAGCAGTATGAGGGCATGTTGTAATGCTAGAGTCAGCGTAAAGGCGTTTGATTGTGCGTAAAAGCACAAACGAAATCGGGCACCTGCGCTGCAACTATGAAGAGATAATAATGTAAAGTTAAAATACAAGATGTAGAAAAAAGAGGATCAATGAGAAGAGAGGCAGCAGAGAAGGGAGAAAGATAGGGAGAGAGCGAGAGAGAGAGAGGGAGAGAGAGGGAGAGAGAGAGAGAGAGAGAGAGAGGCGTGCGTATGCTGGCGGAATGCAATGGCTCCATGTGACCACAACACAAGCAGCTCCGGCGGCGGCAGCGGCAGCAACGGCGGCCCCTTTAAGAGACGTGGGTTAGTTTTTCTCTTTGGTTATCTAGCTGTATGAGTTTATGTAATATCATAAAGCTAGAGAACCGAATGTATAAACTAATCCTGCTGTCGTCACGCCGGACTGAGCCGGAACCGGGACCCGACGACTGGGGGCTGCTGCCGGAGCGGAGGGATGGATGAACGGTGCAGCCTGCACGGAGGACCGGGAGCCCGCGACAGTGACCGTACATCGCACCGTGGAACGCCTCCTGCTATTGTGGACGTACTGTCTGCCGGTGCACGAGAGAACGGCACCCTGAAATCACGGATTCACTGCGCTCCTTTTTTTCCACGGAGGATGCCTGGAGTGACAGTAGTTAGCAACCGGAGACAGGCTCCATTCATAGAGTGATGGTGAGGATGATGATGAGGATGAGGAGGAGAAGGGTGACTCGGTTGTACTGCTTGCTGTGTTCTTCCTAATGGGACAAGATCCTCTCAAGATAGTGTGGTTCAACTGCATTTTTTGGGTATTTTTACGTTGATTGTGTAGTTAGTTGGATGCTGGTAACCAGGAGGTGAGATGAACACGGTTTGTAGCTGGAGAAGCACCTGATTGGTCGACTTGGAGGAGTCACGTGTTCCACCAGTAGCCCCCATATCTCCTTGCTGTTGGCCTTTCTATGTAGCTGGTATGGATAACAACACACTTAAAGCAGATGTTGCAGCAGAATGCTACGATTAATGACTTTGAAAAGCATTTTTTTTATTTATTCTTGTTGTTTAAAGTTTGACAGAGGAGGCTTTGTTTCATCCAGTAGCATCATAGAGCTGATGCTACTGGATGAAATGAAAAGTGATCAAAGTAGAAAGTACATTTTTGAGATCTAGTTTGTCAGATGCAACAGCAAAGATCAGGAATTGGTCATTACTTTACTGTTTCAGAGGTTATAAAGTGGAGGAGAGGATGATTTTGTGATTGAGACATTCTTCAAAAGGATCATCTCATGTCCCTGGATTTAGTTTGACTAATGTCCTTGTTAGCTAAAGCTCCAGGCAGAAAAACGTAGGCAGTACTGCTGAGGAAAGGGACACAACATGTACAGATCTGTATTTTTGTCAGTTTATCTACATTTGATATGCAGGTTTTCAAGAATGTAGGTCATTCTTACACCTCAAAGGATAAAAATCGTGCCTTAACACAAAAGAGTTGTCAAAAAGAGCCCATCCAAAGCCCATATTTCCCCAATATTTGCTGATGTGCTGTCACAGGCCAAAAGGAGATTTTAAAGCTTCAGGGAGAACAGGGTCAGCTGCTCAGTTATCCAGAAACCGAGCTGGACCTCAGGATGGTTTTGCAGTCCTGTGTGGACTTCACGTCAGTTGTTCTCCGTCCTTCTCCACTCCATCCGAGTCAGAGAGGAGTCCCGATCTGAGTCCAGGACTGTTTGAGTGATAGGTTGTACTTGTGAGTGTATAGCCTGTTGAATTTTAAACAAGCCGGTCCTGTGTTAGCCGCTAAAGCTGTATAGCTGCTGTGTGTGGTGGCTCTGCTCTGCAGGGTGGGGAGTGTGTAGCAGCACAGAGCCGGAGCCAGGCTGGTGCTTCTGTTAAAGGCTGTAGGCCCCAGCTTACTGCGTCACAGAGCAGGGCAGGTGGAGAGACGCCAGGGTGGTTTCAGTGAGGAAACAGCTCAGTTTTCTCTTTCTTTTGCGGCAACATGCTGCTGTATGGCTGCGTGTGCTGACATGTAGCCTGCTGCCCTATGGTAGAGGCGTCTATATGTGTAAATACATGCCTATATTGACATGTAACACTGGAGTGTAAAACTCATTTTTCTGCTAATGTAGTTATTATGATATATATCGAGGCACTTATTATGAGCTGTGCAGATATATTTTGGTATTTTTATAGAGCGTGGTTTAGATGAGCATTTTCATCAAGAGAACACTGCAAGAGTGACAGGAAACTCAGGTCTCAATTTCAATCTTGACGGGTAGCACTAAATTGTAATATGCCATTGAGGTAATATACTATGCTGAATTAAACTTGTACTATATAAGGCGGTGAGAAAGTGTCCTGATAAAAGCCCGGGATCCGTTGCACCTTTTTTCTGCACAATCACGCCCCTTCTGTCCTTTTATGAGATCATTTGCAATGAAACACTAACGCATTCATAATACAGCGTTTTTTCCATTTGATGGAACAATGGCGTTGTGTGCTTCAATCCCAGCAAACGCCATGCGAGCAGAACCACCCTCCCTGCCTGTGCCCGGTTGCAGCAGAAATTAATGCATGGCTGAGGGGTAATAAATGGAGGATATGGGGAGAGCCCCTTTGAGATTGAAATGCAGTCTGGCGAGTGACTGAGAGGCAGGCTAGACGTCGCTTTTCCCACATTAATATGTGTCTGTCTGGGCCCTCTCCACCATCAGGAGGAGGCCCTCTACACCAGATGGAGCCCAGTCTAGTCTACGTCTAGTCTACCAACACCTGCCATAAGGCTGCATTAGACTTCCTATTGTCTCTGATGGTAATTGATTTGTTTGTACATCTATTTGAAATTTAATTGTGTCAAAAGATCAGATGTTTTTTCAGTGTGTTTCAACAAAAGAGGAATTAACACACTGATTAAACACAATTAGGGAGAAAAAAGTTGGAAACAATGGCGAAAGAATAAGACAGAAAGATAAGAAGAGAAGCAATGATGTGTTTATGCACGAATGCCATGAATTTCTATCCAACTTGTCCGTAGCCTTTCCTGTTGAAGCGTGGATTTGTCGGTCCTCCTATCCCTCTACTTCCTATCACCTCTCCTTCTGTCTCGCACTGTATTCATCACATTGAGCATTTTCATGTTATCGTTGTTTTGGTTCTTGCATGAGGTGGAGTGTTGGAACAAAGCATTATCCCTGTCCTCCGAGTACAGGTCCTGTACTCAGCAGAGCCATTGTTTTAGGTTCTCAGTCCTGCTGCAATTCCGGGTGACCATTCTATAGATGTTATCTAGCTTGTGTCACACTCGGTTGCTAGATTGCACAGCTGTGTGTCTGAGTACGTGTGAGAGTGTGTGCTTATGTTTTAGGACATTTGTACAGCATGAGTATGGTGTTTCTGCATCCTTTGTGCATCGTTTCCAGTCTGTGAAGAGTCACATTATAATGATTATTTTAGATTAAAAAAAAAGGTTTCTTGCAGCAGATGATGATTTTTTTCTTGGGTACGGCGCTGGCTAACTGTCGTCTTTATTTGCAAAGGTTTCTCTAATTCCTCTCTCTGCATTTGTTTCTGATTTTGAGGACTTTTTTGGAAGTAATTTATGTTTGATTTCATGTTTAAGGAGGTGTAATTCCCAGGCAAGTGTAAACACTTTCCTAAAAATGCCAAAGCTGCCTTTAAAATTCCATACCAACTTGAACTTGATTATACGGCTGTTATTGCTTTTATCGTCCTAGCTATTATCACACTTTGATTCATATCTTTAAAAAATTCTGGTTCCATTTGATCCCGTATCATCAGAATCCGTATTCCAGCGTTATCAATTTTCTATTATCATTTTACCTTGAATTGCAATGGCCTATATAAACCTTTTCTCTGAACTTATGAATTCTGGCTTTGGTAGCCTAGCAACCGCCTCTGACCCATGCAAGAGAAAGAGGGAAAAAAAAGGATTGAAAGGCTGACATGCAGGCTTTAAACCCACAGAGGACATCAGGTTTCTGCGGATGTAATCTTTGAGTATTTTGTGTAATCGCTTGTGAAGTGGGGAAGTGTGTGTGCATGTGTGTGTGTGTGTGTGTGTGTGTGTGCATGTGTGTGTGTGCTAAAGAGATTGGTATTGTCATGCACTCGCCGCTGAAAGTTCAAATATTAAATTCAGGAAACTTTCCACACACAAGTCTCTCAATATGAAACATTGTTTTTTTCCATTATTACACATGCTCCCTTCATTATTGTACAGTTTATTATAAGGGAATATATCATAATTGCTTTCACTGTGCAGATGAAAGTTGTTGTTTTTTTTTTTTTTTTTTTACTAGAGATTTACTACTTTTCTTTGTTTAGAGGTTTTGAAGTGGCTCTGAAAAAAGTCTGGAAATGTTGGGAGCAGAGAGTGAGGGGACAAAACAGTAACCAGTGTGAGCTTTTATATATGAAGCCTGCTTTAACCAGCAGGCCAACTGGCTCCACTAACTGTTATTTTTGTCATGGTATTTGTATGATAGGCCTCAGGAAATGTAGTTTAATTAAAGCCCTAATAATAAGAAATGGTGGACACAATGCTGCTTTGCTTTAGAAAAATATTACAAAAGTTGAATTTATTTTTAATCTTTAATTGTTGGTGTTAATGATACGTCTTTTTAGATGTCTTTTTAGATGTATTTTTTCTCCCTAGGTTTTAAGATTTCTGGTGTGAGAAAAAAGTTGTTCATTGTTGCTGCAGAATCCGCTGTGTAAAAGCAGAAAAAAAGATGAACCAAACGCTCTGGAATTGACCTCTTTCTGACCTTGATGTTTTATGTTTTCACAGGAAACTGTGGAGTCCAGATAGAAAGTGCGGTATCAGAGAAATGCACGCACAATCTATGTGATCTACAGGCCTGCGTGTGAGACTGCAGGACAACATACAGCGACTCCTGCTCGGAGGATTCGAGGTCACGCGGCGGGGTCAGAGCTTCATCCCTCTAAAGTTACAAGTGAGTCTTTAAAATAATCCTTCTCTGTGTGCTGCCCAATACACCTCTCCAATAGAGCGCCATTGATTTTGTAAACACACTTGAACTTGAACTATGAACCCACTCCTCTCAGAAAATTACACTTGAACATGCCTAGTAAAAATCCTTATATATTCATATTTTATCTTTTAACATAAAAGTCGACATTCCTCTGATTCTTTACATTTCTACTTCACTCAGTCCGACTCTTTGCTCACCCCCTGCTTTATAACATCTGATCCAATTTGTTCAATTCTTTGGTTTTGGCAGATAACACGCAGGGTGCCTACTTGTGTAATCTATATTCTAATTCCTTTGTCCGTGCGTTTTATCGCTTTAAAGATACATGGGGGGGCTGCTTGCCTGGATGTGTGTGTGTGTGTGTGTGTGTGTGTGTGTGTGTGTGTGTGTGTGTGTGTGTGTGTGTGTGTGTGTGTGTGTGTGTGTGTATGTAAGGTGTGCTCATGTGGAAAGACTGCCAGGGTGGCTAAGTCCCTCACTCCTTTAATTCCCTCTGAACTCCCTCCAAACTACTTACTCATCTGTCCTCTTTGTGCTCTCTGTCCTGGCCTTGTACATCCATCCGAGCACTCACTCTCAGAGAAAATAGTTCCTCTCTGTTATTTGTCATTTTAAAACTCTCTGAGGAGTTTTTATCCGGCCATGAAACATTCTAATGTGAGTAATTATGCCTTTATATGACCTATTCAAGCAAACAAGACGATGACTAACATGGCTGTCTTGTTTATGAAGTTTTTATAGATGTAATCACTGCAACCGGGTCAGAAAAAACAGCCTTTAAATGGCAAGAATTCATGTTTAGTTGAAAGACGGGAGGATGGAGGTGTTTTGTCAGATAAAACTGTGTGTAAATATCCAGGAAAAAAAATTAGCATAAGAGGTAAAGAGGTAGGTAAGAATCGGCGGAAAATGAAAGTTACTCACATAGGATTTAATTTTGGTGAAGTTCAAGATGCAACTCAGTAATGATCTGAATTTGAAGGTTCAGACAGGCTAAAAAATTGACATTCAAGCCTTTTAGTTCTCTCTAAATATTGGTTCCTGTTTTTTGAGTAGAATTTAAATAACGACTGAATTCAACCAAATCCTTATTAGGTTAAAAATGTATTTTATAAAGTATTACCTTTTGAGATTTGTGGCTCTCGCTGTCAAAGAGACGTGGCTATGCAGAAGACAAAATATTTTGTACCGCTGTCTAATGTTGAGGATGATGGAAGGCCGAAACTAAAACTAGGTGCCTCCCTCACTTTCCCCTCAGCTCTCCCATCTCACTGTTGAGTGACACGGTTAAAGATTACCTCCGCTATCCTAACAGCTGCCATAGTGGGCCAACAAGCCTGAGAGTGCCGCTCAGCTCGTGCATGTCGAACCTCTCGCCGAGAACAAAGTAGACGGCGTGATGGAGGGGAGAAGAGATTGAGCTCCGTCATTGGGGAGAAAACAGAAGAAGTGATTTTTTTATTTCCCTCCAGGGTTAGATGAGCGTTCAGTGACACTGGCCTACTTCTATATGAGCGTTGCCCCCCCAGAGAAAGAGTTGCGTTTGAGAATCAGACAAGGGAAGATCAGAGGAGATTTCACAGCCTGTGGCTATACTCCTCCATAGCGCTCGACCACCTCTTAAACCTCCTTCGCTTGGCTTCAACTCGATAAGGGCTGCCCGTCTACTTAGTCAATATCATATCCACAAACTAGATAAATCGATGCAAACAAGCTACGGCTGGACGTGGGCTTTAGAAGTGGAGGCATAGCTACAGGCTAAATTTGACGTAGAGATGCATCAATCCAGCAGTGACACTCTTCATATCTTCTTCTTATTCATAACACCAATTAAGAGCAGGCACGCATGGGTCTGCATTCGAGACTTGCGTTACCCTTACAGGACCCACCTTACAATATATGTGCATGTGCTGCGCTTGTTCATATGGCACGTGCTGGTTGGAGGATGTGTGATTTCACACACAGTGGTGTCGCCTCCACAGCTGAGCACTCTCATGTATATGGAAAGACTTGAAGAGGGGTAAGCAGTAATCCGCTCATTTACAGTACCTCAGATCCAGCCTTATATCTCTCTCTTGCTCTATTTTCTCTCTCAAGCACACAAACAGCACACACACCTTAGTGCACCCTATCTACTCCCCAACATCCCCCACCCCCAGCCCCTCCAACCCACCTCCCTTCTATCCCCATTCGGGCTCATCTCGCCATCACCTCTCCAGCTCCGCCACCCCAGAGAAACCAATTCAGACTTTCTGCTCCACACCGTCATGGCATGTTGGCCAAGGGAGATGGAGTCCTTTCAGGTTCTCGGCTACAACCTTCCTCCCTCCCTCCCTTCCTTCCCTCCCTCCCCTCCTCCTGTCACTGCCCCCTCGCTGCTCCTCAACATTTCCTCCAACACGCCTGGTGTATCAGCAGGATGGCTCGACAGCAGCGATAGGACTCTGCTCCTGAGAATCTGTTGGAGTTATTCTGCACATTATGACCTTTTAAAGTTTCTCTCGAAAATTGCGTGTGGGTGGGTGCGTGCGTGCCTGCCTTTGCATGGTTATACTGTCAGATTAGTAAGAGTATCTGAAGGAAATGAAGCCTGCGTTACGTGTTTAAACAGAGCGACTGCGGGGTTTATCAGTAATAGGTTATCTTTAATGGAAAAACCAAACACCCACTGCCCACCCGTGGCTTCTTAAAGTTGCCAATCTGCTTTTAATACCCCGCTGTTTGCTGGGATTTTTTTCCCCCCACCACTAGGCTTTCTAGATTTGTATACATAAACTGGTGTGCTGCTTGGCTGTTCTTAAAACTTGATTTGAATTATACCCTCTGCATTATGCCGCTTGATAGGAAATAAATCTCTTCAAATGAATACACTGGATGGATGTAGGGAGGGGGGGAATATGTATGTGTGTGTTTGTGGACGTGTGGAGGGGAGGCACTGAGTGGAGAGTGGCGGTGTATGTTAACATAAATTAAAGTCTTTCTGCAGACAGGCTCGGTCGGTGGAGGAATGGGGCGGAGAGTGTGAGGATAAGAAAGAGAAAATTGGGTTTGAAGAACAAAAATAGTTTGAGGAAGAAGAGAAGTGAGATCTTGATTATCAAACTAGCTTGTGTTGGATTTAGCAAGTTAGCTCTGTTGTTTTTTTTCCTCTGGCATCTCGGTGCACCCGGTCTGAAAGGCAAGGTGGCTGTATTGGAGGCTGGAGGTGGCTGCTAGGTTGGGGTGCAGCAGGGTGACGAGCAGAACGCAGGAGGGAGGGATGGGGGGTCCGCTGAAAGGCAGTAGGCTGCACATTGAATGGGAAAGGGGTAGGACAGAAGGGGAGGGAGGGGGGGCATTAGCAGTGGAGGCAGGTTGGGGGAAGGGGGGGGGGGTGGTGGCGGGTGGGAGTTGTTGGGGGGCCTCCATTGGTTCAATGCAACGGCCAGAGCAGCTGTGAAAAGAGGTCTCCCCTTTTTCCCACGCCCAGTACGAGGCACAAACCCTGCTTCAGCCTGCCAGGGTCAAGTCACATTTCTAATATATACACCGGGCCTGTGGACTCGCACAATGCATACGCACAGCTCATTTATTTTATGTATGCACACAGACAGACACACACTTGTATGCACACAGGCGAGTAGACGGCCTCTCAGACCGGAGGCAAAGGTGGGGGCTGCTGTAGAGAAGGAGAGAAAGAGTTTTAAAACACTGGTTTCGATCCCGTTGGCACCGTTGTTTCAGAGTGGATGTTACAAAGTAAAAGCTGCAAGCGACTGCCAAGACACACACACACTCACACACAGACACACACACACACACACACACACACACACACACCTCACCGCGTCATCTGCCACTTTGAAAAGTCACATTTTAGGAGACACAATTAAACAGAAATAAGGCTGAAAATGAATTGACATTAACAAATTCTGTTTTCAAGACAATCACCAGTTTCCCAGAATCCCTTTCATGAACTTGAACTCATCTGGCGGTATCTTAAGTGTAAACACCAGAGCATTGTCATCCACCCGGCATCCCACCTCCTCATCTCAGCTCTTTTCTTCTCCTCACACATTTATGTCTTTTTACAAACTTTAATCATATTCCAGGGAGGGAGATGTAAACGCTTTGTCCTCGCAGACCCCCACCCTGTCCCCCAACACCACCCTAGTGCCAGATGCCCTGCTGCATTGTGTGGGTGCTGGGGGGCAGACAGGCAGGCAGCCCCCTTCCTCTGTCTCCCTCTCTCTCTCTCTCTCCCTCCCTCTGTTTGCATCATGATGTCACCCTACTTGTGGGTCTGTCTGTCTGTCAAGGCCTTGACAGGAACTTGAGTGTGGGAAGGCCAAGCGTTCAGGGTAGGAGAGAGAGGGGGGGTAAGGGGTTCAAGGAGGGGTTAAGGGTTTTGAGGGTTTTTTTTTTTAGCAAGGGGGGCTGTTTGGGAGTTTGGAGGAGAATGTCTGGCCTGAGAGGTCAGCAAGTGAACTTGAGCATAGACCGAGTGTTTGTCTGTCTGTGTATGTGTGTCTATTTGTAGAGGTGGGGGTCTGGATGGGCGCTCTCCTAGCAACTCTAGAAAGAGGTGGAATTTAGATGAGTTTGTTGGTCTGTGTCCTCCATTAAGTCAGCTATTCTAACTCCTCGGTTAGCCACACAAAAAAGTCTGAACAGCACCGAGAAAAAGAAAAAAAGGGGAAACAAAAGCAGCTGTGGCTATTTTCTCCATTTGTTTGCCATGGATTCAACCATGTTCCTCCATTATCCCGCACAGCTGCAGAGAAGTTATGACAGTGTGAAGCTCATAATATTGACAAAGACATTGTAATTTATGGTGTTATATTACACATCACGGCAGAAGTCATTGTCTCCTTTGATAGATTCACATCTTTGTGAAGTTGAAGTGATGAGCAACATCTCAGTCTCTCAAGTGAAGTCTGATCATGTCTCCTCAAATTTATTTTTGATAATTAGGAATGAGGAGATTTGTAGCTGAAACACTAAGTTCTTGTTTTTTAATTATTGTGTGTGTACGGGGTAAATGATAAAGATGTAAACCGCATGAAAATGAATAAAACAGTATCAGTAACACCCCGAAGCAAGATGTCATTGAACGAGCTTTGAGATTCCTCTTGGGGTATTTAATATTAACATCTCTGTTTTTGAATTTTTCATCTTTTCTCATACGGTTATTCCAAAAAGCTACCTTAAAAACCCTCAAATTATATATTTATGTATGATCCTGCATTAGAAACAAAATAATGAAATCTATTCAAATAGGAATAAAGTTTGTTTTAAAATGTCACGTTTCATCGAAACACTTTCTACCTCTTTGCTGAAAAGTCTGTTTCTGGTGTTTGTGCGCTCGTAACAAACACCTCTGCAGGGTAAAAATAAAGCCGTGATGATCGGCCGTTTTGAGACATCATAAATAACTTGTGTGTCACGAATCTTGCCCTAAATTTGCACATTTCAGATTCGAATTTGGATTAAAGATTAACACAAAAGAAAAATGTCTTTCTTTTCAGTAGATAACTGTTAAAACCTCTTGCTACAATCACACTCTCAAAGGCCACTGTGAACTTTAAGGTTCAACACCTCTGTACAACACAAATGTTTGTGCTGCAGAGAAACTGAGCTCTGTTATAATATAGCAGATCAATTAAAACATCTGAGAACATCATCCATGTCTGTGTCTGTCACCGTTATCTGCCAAAACACTCAAACTCCATTTTACGGCCTTTTTGGCCTTAAAAGCACCCCTAGTGTTTTTATTTTTAGATGAGGCTGCCTTGATCCTGAGTTAACTTTACAAATAATAAAGATGGTAGCCAAACTGTTGTAGTGTTTACTGCTAACTGATAACCCTAGACATCAAGAACCTCCAACCACTGTTAGACATTTGCACAGACACATGCCTGTCATTCACCCCATTTTGACTCCTCCTGCTTTTGTATCTTCCACTTCTCTCCATCCTTTGCTTTAGTAGTCCTCCCTCTGACTCTCCCACTCTCTCTCTCTCTATCTATGGCAGTGTGAAGGGGTGATAGCATTGGGAGACAATGGGGAAAGACTCACTTAATTAGCTGGACGAGAAGATGCATTGAGGCAATTACCGAGCACAAAGGGAGGGGAAGGTATGGCTCTGTAATGTGCTGCTGTGTGTATTTGCCTGGCAGTTGTAGCCTGGAGTGCAGGCAGGCCTTTATAGGAGAGAGTGAAAGCAGTAACAATGGAAGACAGGATGTACTGCACATGTACAGCCATTTCCAGTCTTTTTACACACAGGGACAATAGCCGCTACAGTCTCGAAAAAGCTGGAAATGCAGAAGGTGTATTGCCTCCATGGGAAGATTATGTGGCTCTGAATTTACAGGTCCTATGGCTTTGTGCAATGCAACTATCCAGATGTATGTATAGTCTCGTTCTGAATAGGATTGTAACACAGTCTAACAAGGTAACCGCCACAAAGCTCTCTTTTTTTATACCTAAACATTTTACTTAAGTCTTATTAAGTTTTGGCAAAAACATATTTGATCTCTTTGATATTTTGCTAACCTTCTGAGTATTAGATTTTAAACAAAACTCTGGTAAAAACATTCAAAAGTTGACCCATAGAAAGAGAGAGTGAATGTTTTTTAAACCTCCAAATAGAGAACCTTCAATTTGACCATAAACTCAAATGTAAGAGTGCAATATATTTTTGATCAGTGCACATTTCAATGTCATGGGAAGTAGGATGATCAACCAAAACCTGAATGACTGACTGAATGAATGAATGAATGAATGAATTTATTTAACCCACGACCATGTTAATATGGTATGGAGCACATACATGCAATGTACATGTTATAATACAGTATACAGTATACAATATATATAAATATAAATACTCTTTTCCTTGACGGTTGTGGAAACGACAGAGTACAAAAGACAGTATAAAGAGGACAAGGCAAACATTACTTACTGATTTGAAAACTGTAACTAAATATGGCATTGGTGTAACAGGGCATTTTCATTTATTTATTACCTGCACTGTAACATGTTCTGTGTTAGCAAGAGAGGCTACTATAGCTACTATAACTTGAGAGAAAAACACAAAAACCAGAGAAAGAAGCCCAGAAATATCACTAAACATAAAAAATAAAAGGTTTTTGTGTTTTATTCTGTTTTTAAGCAGGTTAGTCTCAAAATCTCCACTAATTTTTACAGTTTTTAATTCTAGAAAAATAACGTAGGAAAATAAGAGAACTCGGTATCATTGAGTACACGAAGAAGGAGGTTTTCATGTCACTACAATCATCTTATCAGCAGCTATCAGGCCTGCTAATACTACCTGATCTTTTGCCTCCAGTTGTTTTCCCAATAAGCAGCCTGGTCATCATTTAAGCATCATTTCTGTGACAACAGCAGTGTTGTGTACATGATGGTCAAACATTCAGCTCTGGTTCATGCTATATTTTTATAGTCGTGAGATAAATCCCCACTTTTCAACTAAAAGTCTATTTTTGTCAGGATTTGTGTATAACCCAGGGAAAAAATCTATTCTCGAGATTTTTAGAGTGTGTGATGGACATGAGACTGGATGCTCACACCATTAGAATGAATAATCTGATCTGTTATAAGGATGCAAAATGAAAATAAAGTTGTTCTGAAGCCTTCACACAGCCAACACACGTCCTTTTAAAGGCACTAAAAGGTATTGTTGACTGTGGAAATGCAAGCAAGATCGGGGTTTACTGTACCAAACCAAAACCAAGCCTAGCCAAACCAAACTGGACCGCTAAATAAAAACTTACCATTAATGATGTTTGGGGATGTTTCTCTGTTGGTTAACGCAGCAACATCCTTGGCGAATACACTACTCACAAACAGCCACATCAGTATTGTAAAAATACTGTACTAACCTGGTGCTTGATTGAAACTGAGACAGGAATTGTTCAAAGAAAAGACATATTTATGTGTTATAGATATTTGTCAAGCCTTTGGACATGAAGAACATCGTAATGGTCACACCAGGACTTATCACCCTTCACATGGAGCTTATTTAGTAAGCTAGTTAGCAAGGTAAAGTAACTACCTTCAGGTAAATAGCTTTCTTGTTTGCTGCCTAATGATTAAAAACCTTGCCAGGGACTGTAACTCAGTTATTTATGGCATCTAAATAGACTTTTGCCTTGTAAGGATAAACTTTTGTGGATATCCGTCTCAAATCAAGGATCCATTGAAGAATTTTAAGTGTTAAATCTGTTACTATAACATTTTTTCTTGGATAGATTGGAAAGTTTGACCAATGGTTGTGGAGCTTGAGGAAAAGTAGCATTAAGTTTGATACTATGAGCGCTTTTCACAAATGAACTCTTGATTTTTTCTGTATAATTTCAGGAGAATAAAGTCCTGATAATTTCAGGAACTTGCTGTTCACATGTGCATCTAAAGTGGGGAATTTTCTCTGTTGGACATGTTTTACTACTGATATATTCTGTTTGTGAGTGTAAGGTATTATGGCAGGAGGGAAAACGTCTTCTGTTATGGTGACTGTAAGATCATTAAAACATGGATCAGGATATTTCATCAATTATAGACATAAGAGCATAAAAACATAACGTTGAAAACTGGGGCCTCAAGTAGAGAACACTCTGCCTATTTGGTAAAATTTCCTGCTTTAAGTTCTGTGTTCAAACATCCTCACCATGACTTCTTGCAGAAATTTAACAACAGAGCTGTCAAAAACTCATCAACATAAATGGAGCAGGCTTGGATGACGTCAAAAAATGATTGTAGTTTTATGCGAATGTGAAAGAAGACTATGCAAATGGAGAAATATTCATATCCCAGAAAATATTCATTTCACTATAAAAAATAATGAGTAATTGCTCTTCTCAAAATTTCAGGATCCATCTCATATTTTTCTGTCAGACTACCAATTTGTTAATTGACTAATCGATTGTTTCAGATTTACAAGGGTTGTTGTCCTCTGATATAACTGATTTTGTCTACGCAGCTGGTTTGAGGATGGATGAAACTGCTTGACCTCTTACATCGAGAAAACATTATTCTCAACCGCCTGTGATAACTTTGTAAAGCACTAGTCAAAGATTAAAAAGAGAATTTAACATTTGTTTCTGGTAAGATATGCCTTTCAACATGTTTGAGTCTGTCGGATAACTCTCAGTGACTAATTTTCAAACTCCCTTTTGCCCTCATTTGTTCATCCACCCTCTTCATTTCTACTCCTGATTGTCTTCTCGCTGTTTACCAAACAGGACATGTTGCTTTCTATTTCTGACTACCTATGAGTGGGCCGCTGCTTGGTGCCACTGCGTGTTTTTTGTGTATGTATGTATTTGTGTGTGTGTGTGTGCAGAGTTGGGCCTGGCAAAGAGCATCCTCCTCTAGTGGAGTGGCCTGAGGGGATTTCTTTCATGAAGTCAGATAACATCCCGGCGACCCCCTCTTCCCTTTTTTATAAGAGTTCTTTAACCTTGATAAATGAAGTAGAGGCGGGAAGGGAGGGAGGGAGGAAAAAGTTGCGGGCTTCTGTGGGGGATGAGGGTGTGATGGAGGGAGGAGAGATAGAGAGAGAGAGAGAGAGAGGGAGAGACACTAACTCCCTGGCCGGCTTGCTCTCAGGATCAATAACGTTCGGAGAGCTGCTGAGCACTCCTGTCTGGCAGCTCCACCATAGGGGATGGTAGGAACGGATAGAGGGAGGAAGGGGGGGTGGGTGGGTGGGAGGAAAAGCAAGAAAAGAAGTGTTGAAAAAGCCTCTCTATCTCCTTCTTGTCATCCTTTTTTTCTGTGAAAAGAGGGAATTGAGGCGGACAGCGACGTAGAGATGGAAGGATGAAGGTATGGATAGGAGCGCAGATTGAGGGGACTTTGCACCTACATCCAGCTGAAACATGCCACCCACCTACTTGCCTGCATGCCCGCCAGGAAAACACACACACACACACTCACACACACACACTTTGAGGTCTCCTTTTACGGAGCCACAAGGTTACAGAGTGTCGATACAAACGCGCACAGCCCTCCGACAAATGGGATTTGGCATGTTCAATCAACAGTGCTGCCAAATCCCTGTTGTTAAGTATTGCAGAGCCATATCTGTCTGCAGCGGGCCTGAGCTATGCTACCTGGGCCCGCTAACTGTCCCCTAAATATCCTCTATTAAAGTCCTCTCTAATACAATTATCTTCTGCATTCCCCTTTAGATCTGAATTGGCGTGTGTGCAGTGGCATAAACGAGAAACAACTCACTGACAATGCCCACCTGAGCTCTGTCTTTTCTCTTTTTTCTCAACCCTCTTCTACTTGATTTTCTTGCTCTGAGTTTAAGTCACTGGCTTCCCTCGTCTGGCCATCTCTCCTGGCCTTTTCCCTGTCCTCTGTTAGACCTGATCCTTTCATCTTCCCTCCCCTAATCCTGTGCTGGAGAAGCCTTCTCTTCACCCCTCCACTTCTTGGCATCGCTCTCTTTTTTAACTCCATGCCTCTTCTTATTTCAGCGTGTCCCCGCGCTCCCTGTTCTTATTTCTTCTCCTCTCACTTTCTTCCCTTTAGTCCCACCCTCGCCTCTTTTCCCACTCTACTTATTTCTCCATCTTCTTCCTCGCCCTGTCCCTCCTCTTCTTCTTCTATCCTTAATTAAGTTAGTGATCAGTTGACTGCCCCTATCATTGGTAGAGAGCAGGTTGGTCCTCCCATCCCAGGAGGGGGGAACATTGTCTGTGATGGCTGACCAGTGTAATCCCCCCACCAGGGACAAAGGGCAGTACCCTCGCTACCTCAGCCACCCCTTGAGGGCATTAGCCCCCTGATGAGAGCCGCGCCCTGGCCTGCCCCTGCCTGCCAAACACCCCGGCATCACACGGCCAGTTCTCTTCTTATCTGAGGAGGCAGTTTGACTCCACACAGCTGCGAGTAAATCCAGGTGACTGTAGCTGCAGGTGAACGTCACAGTATCATCCATAGTTCATTCAGGATTAAGGTACACAAGTACAACAGAGTCACTTGATTCATATATCAACCTTGAACACGCACTCATAAACACACGTACGTACATGTCTGTTTTATAAAGATCAGGAAGCCCCCCTTTAAACCTTCACACAACCCCACATACCTCACTCTCTCTCCCTTTCTGTCTCTCTCTCTCTCTCTTATTCTCTTTCTCTCACTCACACACATTCACACAGGGAATGAGTAGGTAAGGTTGCCATGGGAACGGTTGGTCAGAGTTTACCAGAGGGGAAACAAACAAAGTACTGTTCATGAAAGCAGGTTGCTCGGTGCAGGGAGAGCAGTGATATCACATGTGAGTGTGTGTTTGTGTAAATGCGGGTTGTGCATCATGTGTTTTAGTTACATTCATATGAAGCCAGGAACCCTCTTTTATTCTAAACTATGCATAAATACCTTTGGTAACACTTTATGTGATGCCTATCTCTATAACGCATTATAAATATATATATAATGCATTATAATCATGTTATAGCAATGTATAACTATAGTTATAAACACTCATAAAGGATCATAATAACACATTATAAAGCATTTTATCATGACCTTCAAGGTCAGGTATTATAATGTGTAATAACTGTTAACAACTCACTGACAATGCCCACATAGATAATACAATGCAACTGTTATTAACAGTTATAACACATTATAATACCTGACCTTGTAAGTCATGTTAATGCATCATAGTGCGTTATGATTCTTGCTATAAAGCATTTTGATCATTTATGAGTGTTTATAACTATAGTTATACAGTGCTATAAGCTGATTATAACGCATTATAAATATATTTATAATGCGTTATAGAGATAGGCGTCAAATAAAGGGTTTTTCGTCATTCTTTACAGTTTACCTCAAGAAAATCTTTGCAGGCTTTAGATAGTGAGCAAGTACATTTAATTTATAGAGCACTTTTCAAAGACAACAATCATAAAGTGCTCTGTACCAATAAAAACAGACATGAGAGAGAGAAAGGGAAAAAGAGCCTCATGGTGAAAATCATGTTTAACCAACAACACAATAAACAAGTACAGTAAGAAGGCAAAGAAGAAACACAGAGCAATTATGGTCAGAAACTAGAGGAGCATGATTGCGCACAGCGGTTGGCACACAGTGACTGCAGACCTCAAATGAATGCAGTGCCTTCAGACAAATATCTAACATAGAGTCGAATATGATATGTGACATCTGGAGTGACTATGTAGGCGTCACATATACTTTCTCTAGAGATACCGATTAATCGATTGATTGGTCAGCCCTCACATCCCTCCTCACTGATATCACCATTACTATTTTTTTCTAATATAAATAGAAAATTTCTCATCACCCATTTGCAAATTTTTAAAAAGTCATTGATTTGTGTTTTAATTTAAATTTGGTTATGATGTGCAGAATTACAATTTCAGTTTTCCCAAAGTCCTTTATGGCAAAATATTACTGAGCCAGATATTATTTAATAAAATGTTCAGTTAATATCTGTAAATTTGTTTTTCATCGGTAATGTCAAATAAAAAACAAGAGAAGTGTGATATTGGCATTTTATATCAGCCATCAGTTGACCTGCTCTCTCATAATTGTTACCTTCATCGACTATTGAAAAACTGCAATGGGTTGACTAATGCATGAATGTACGCTCACTTTTAGGGAATGATTAATACATATTTGCTTCTTCTAAAACATCAGAGCAACAATCTCAAACCAAAGCACATTTAATTCAGTTCCTAGAGTAAAGCTAAAAAGGACATTTGATGATTTCCTGACCTGATTTCTTTACATGACCTGTTCAAAAATGAACATTTTCTGCTGGACAAGTGGTCTAGCTGTCAGAGCTCTCTACAAATCATTTAAGCTACACAGTTCTCTGCATCCTCTCGGGTGTCTTTCATCTTGGCTTTGGATGAGTCTTGGAATTCGACCTTGATTTCCTTCTGAATATGTTCACGTTCAACTTGCGTCAAAAGTTCAAATAACCTGAACAAGTTTACACGCTCAAAAGACCATTGAATTGACGAGTCAGGGCGGATTGTTGTGTAAAAAATCTAGATGAAAATCATTGAGAAACAGAAGCATATATACAGAAGCATATATCTCTTTCTCTCTCTTTCTGCAGATGGTTAAATGCAACAAACTGGGATTATTGCAGCGTCATATGTTTCTACTAATTTTCATCATATCAGTAGATGGACACATGCAAAAAAAATGACATGTCTGGTTGTCTTTAAATTCCAATAGGATTTGCTTTGTATCCAGATAGCAACCTGACTTGTACCTATGTCTGAGTCATAGCATGCCCCAGTGCTTTCTGTGCTGGTTCACATCTTTCAGTTTTTCCTCCCTTCAAATCATAAACTGTATCTTCTCCTCTCTGCTCTCCTCTTGTGTGAAAAAGTAGGTCTTGTGGTAGTTGGATGTCACCTCAGCCGAGTCGCAAACAGCAGCAAGCTCCACAGTCCTCATTTTCTGTCATTCCTCTTTCCCACTCGTCTCTGCTCTCCCCTTTTGAGGCGTATGAATAAAATACATCTAAGCTCAAACTTGCAGTGTTTTCCCATAAAAAAGCCACCATTCCTTCCTTCCTCCATCTGTGCCCCCCTCTCTCTTTTAATGCCTCTTTAGCCCCACACTCGGCTGCTTGAGTAATATTTATTACACATCCTCTCTTTAGCCTCAGTTTTATGTTTTTACCCTGAAACAAACAAGTCCAATGCCATAGGGCACAGTCTCCCCCCCTGCACCACCATCTTCTCCGCCCCCCGGTCCCTCTGCCGTTCGCTCGCTCTCTCAGCCACTGACAGATAGACAAACGCACTGTTCTCTCTGTCTTTGCCTTTCACCTCTCAAACCTCCATCCATCCATCGTGCCGGACGGGCACAATGCAGGGCGCTCTGTCCTGCGGCAGCCCTGAACTAACAATATCACCGAGGCTGCCTGAATGCCGCCAAGCCCCATTGTGCTCTGTCAGAGGGGAGTTAACACCCATGTCTGAGCCCAATGAATAGTATTATTGTGTCTGAGACATGCACCGCACCCCCGGTCCCCATCCATGTCCCCCTAACTTAACTCGCCCCCCTCGCCCAAACTTTCCTCCCTTGTCCCAACTGTGTAACCCCCCCAATGCAACTCTTGTACCCCCTTCCTTAACAGACAGCTCTTCCTCTTAAAGCCTTGCCGGCCCACCGACTCTAAACCTCTACACTTTTTACTTCTCTATTCCCTTGGCAGTCGGCCTGTGGGTTGAGTCTCTTTTACAGAGGGGTGGACAGAAGGGCTGTCACAGCTCCGTGGTGGCTGCTGAGGATATTCTTTTAAAGATGGTGTGGTTGGCGCAGTCCAATGCGAGCTAGTGGTGGGGGTTGAATTTGGCCACGGCTCTTTCTCTGCTGAAGAACACAATAGGACCAAGAATCCTCAAAGAAATGTGCCCCCCAACTGCTATTATCATAAGAAGAGGGCTGCTGAACGCATTTGAATAATTCTGGATGATACAAAAGCTGAGATGTTTTCTTTGACAAAGTTTCTATAGAGCACCACCGGTCCGGCCAAAACATTTCCATTCCTTCACTCTCACTATGGCGCGACCAGAGAATGGTAGTTTGAAATATCCCATCAGTTAAAAAATTCATATTGCTATTTATATCTGTTAGGGGCAAATAAATAAACACAGCAGGCCTCAGGGAGAGTAAAAATGAAGGGTTATTGAAGAGAAACTTTGCCTGTAAATATTTCTAATATATTCTATTGACGCAGGGGTGATTTTTATAATGGGCCCACTCTCGCTATATTTTGCTATCTGCAGCACATCACAATCTAATAGCTGAGAGTACCTTTGGCAGCCAGCATCTCTCTGCCTGACACACTTAACTCTTGGGCCTCCAAACCCTGCAGTTTGTGCTCTCCAAGGTTAGCAGGTTCACATTCAGGCTGAGGGAGGATGCCAGATTCCTCACCCCCGACTTCTCCCTGATCAAAGCGCAGGATTGACATTCAGAGTGGGTAAAAATGCTGGAAGTTAAGATCAACTTGTTTTTTTTTTTTTCCATCTCTGTCTCTGCTTGTTTGTGTACAGAAGGAAGAAGAAAAAGAGGAGAAGGAGGAGGAGGAGGAGAAGGCAGTGGAGGAGGAGGAAAAAGAGAAACAGAGTGGGTGGAAGGATGGAAGGAGAGAAGGATGGAAGCAGTTCAAGGAGGTGGTTCGAAGCGGGTGAACCCGGAGCAGGTGAACACAGCTGTGGATCGCCATGGGCTCTCTGGCTGCCTTCCTCCTGTGGCCCCGGTGCTGCATTCAGGGGTCCCGCGGAGCCAGCAGGGGCCAGCCAAAGCTGCGGCAGAGTGGGCAGGCTAGGCCAGCCGAGCCAGGAGAGAGGCAGGTGAGGTGGGTGAGCCGAGCGCTCATCCCTGCCGGCTAGGAGCCTCCGCGGCAGAGCGGAGCAGCGCGGAGCAGCAGAAATCAATACAGAGGAGAGAGGCTAGCAGAGGTTGCCCAGCACTGCCTGCAGGCTTTGGAGCCCAGGGACCAACCACCACCACCGCTCCCAGCTCCTCTCTCCATCTCTCTTTCTATCCTTCTCCAACAGTCCCAGCATCAGCAGGGCCAGGGCCCTAACCCCGCAACCACCCCACACGCAGTGTGTGTGTCAGGAGGTGCACATGTGTGTAAAATCGAGAGAAAAAGGGAGAGGGAAGAGACGGAGAGAGGGAGTCTTTGTGTGTGGTTCACCCGGAGGGGTTTTTCTGCGTCCAACACCGCTTGATAAAAGTTTGTCAGAGAGACACGGAGACTGTGAGGGAGGGAGAGAAACAGAAGAGGAATGAGACAGGACGTTGAAGGTCTCTTTTCTTCCAGCCCCCTCCCTCTTATTACTCATTCCACCTTCACTCTTTGAATAAGGATCCATTGGAGACGCTGCGTTTCTTCTCAGTCCCACTTCCTAGCACCCAGCGCACAATGTTCCTAAGATCTCATGAGCCAGGATGAAAGGACAATTTGAACTTTTTCTCCCATCCGCTGTATCAGACACAACCTGTCTTTTTCACCTTAGATTTTCCTACCCTCACTACAGCAGCTCCCATCAGAGGATATGGCAGCGCAGTATTGATCTATAAGGTGGAAGAGAGGGAGGCGGGCCTGGGCTTTCATACCTCTCTCATGTGTGTGGAAATAGCACCTGAAGTCCACTTACTGCCGTGCAGCAGGGATCCCATGGCAGCATGAGTGAATGGCTGCTAATTGAATGAGAGATGAAAAGGACAGTAGTTGAACGTGTTTTGTAACCCCCCCACTTCCCCTTTTTTCAAGCTACAAGGTTTTTCATTCGACTTTTTTTGTCCTCCACGTTTACAAAAAGTCCTTCTCAACACAAAGAGATGTTTTAACAAAACTGGCAGCAACTAACAGTATTGGAAAGATCCTCAGGAATAGAGAAAAAAAAGCATCCTGGCATCAGTGTAGAGGTGAATCTTTGAGAAGGAAACAAAAAAGAAGAGGACTGACAGCTCCGCTTTTTTCCAAATGGGGAAATTTGCAGTTGGATTCACGTCTTTTGGTGAGTACAGTATCTTCATTTAGCTTCTTCTTCTTCTCTGGTTAAATAACACTCGTAACCAAATAACGAGAAACATATTGTTCTAACCAAAGACAATAACAGAAACAAGGAACATTTCCCCTTCTGATAACAGTGTTATGACATGATAGCATCTCTCCTCAGAGGCGCGTGTGTGTTTTTAAAGTGAACATAGACGCGTTATGCAGCCGTTGATCTCCTCAGCTCTCAACAGGAGCCCTGTGCTGTGATCAGACTGTCACTGACTGTTGGAGGAGTTCGTTGTTGTTGCATGTACCAGGGAAAGGGTATTAAAGCGCAACTCCCCCTCGCCTGCCAATCTGCTGGCACACAGAGAGAGACTGGCGCCTCTCTCCGCCTCAGCCTGGCAGCGACCCATGCTTACAAAATGGCCGATTCCTGTCTGCCAGCTGTCTCCCTCAGCCAAGATGGCGCTCGGTCGCTTTTTTAATGCCCGCTGTTTGCCATCTGTCCTCTAATTGTTAACGGCTATGCAAATATCTTGTAATTGCATTTGCATGTGCTTGATACTTAACCCCTCCCCCTGGGTTGTAAATAATAGCAATAGCATCGAAGGAAAAAGGAAAAAAAAATTACAATTCAGCGCGTTAGCTGATTGAATACACAGCAGGAACAATTAGCGCTGTTGTTGCCCTCCTCTATACTTTCATCTGAGCTCACCTTATGCAAATCACCGATACAGCGCTCTTGCTTTTGATGCTAGCTGAAAAATGGAGCGTCACCCCGTCTTTCTCTCATTTGGAGACGCTCATGTGTCTTCTCATTGTGCCATATGTGACATCTGTGGTTGGCTGCATTACCAGGGTACCCTGCCTCTTCTGACAGGCTGAGCCCACACTGTAAAAAAAAAAAAAAAAAAGAGAGAGCAGGCGTGAGGGAGAAGCATAACATAATGACCTCATTAGCATGCTCAGCACTCCCTGCTATAGGCCCTGGTGCGCTGCTGCGCCGTGGGACCCACGGGTGTACGCCCTTCTCACAGCACTCAGCATGCAACATTGTGTTCTCCCCACACAATGCGGCGCTTCATACAGGCTTTATTACGCCTTGTCAAAGCGCGGGGGGATCAGGGGTATCAGTGCAGGAGCAGCAGGATCCGGGCCGTGTACGTGGAGCAGGAGATGTATTGGTGCTTTATGGTCTTAATGTGGTGTTAGCCGTCCTGATGGATCCACTGTTGCTGTTGTTGTGCATTGACATGTGTGTTTATGTTTGTATGTGTGCGTCAGGGCTCCATAGTTGTGTGTTTGTGCAATTGTCCGTTTCATTGTGAACTCCCGTGGCATTCTGGGCTGTTTTCAGCTGTCAGTGCTAATTATTGGAGAGAACGATTTAGGGAATTGTCTGTGTCCTGGAAACAGGCCATCACCCACTCTAAAGACCTGCTATACAGTATATGTTTGCCGGTGTGTTGTAGTGTAGCCTTGAGGCTCACTGTGAAGGCTAGAGGACGACACACACAAACACACACACATACACACACACACACACACACACACAAACACACACAAACACACACACACGAGCACAGAGTCAGAGTTAGTCTCGTTCCCTCAGGATGAGTCCATCACAAATAAATTGTATTTCTAAAAAGATGGGTAACACTTTATATGAAATACATTTATAAGGTCTTATGATAATCCTTATAAATGACTGTGAGCATTCATAACCATGCCCCATAAACATATAGATTGTAATGCATTAAGAAAATACAGCGTCTTTTGAATTCTGGGTTTAATAACACACAATTTTTACAACTTTACCCAGATATAAACTTACTAAGAAGTCATTTTCATATAACTAAACAAATTTAAAAAAAGATAACGTCTATGATGTTCAATTCTCAGATATCTGATTGATACTCAGTTGATAAGTTAAGTGACTGCCCCAACTAGCAAATTTAATAGAATTATCAGCAGTATTATGTAAAGCGTCAGACAAATATACTGCACGGCAAGAATACGTTTCTATAATTATATCTTTTTCTTTTGCATTATAAACCATACCTTTATAAGGCATTATGTTTCGTGCTTATAGCACTGTTATCAATGCTTATTTATTTATAAATGTGCTTATGATGCGTTATAAGAAGTGGGTTCATGTAAGGTATTACCTGGAGTTGCCTATGATGCAGCAAATAACAGATTGTGTTTAGCATCTGAAATCACGTGTTAGCATTACTGCATCTTATAAAGGTTTGTTCAAGGCTGCTATTGTCTTTTCTGTCAGGCTCAGACAATTTAATCAAGCTTCTCTGTTTAATCAGCTCAGAGTGACACTGATGAGGCTGAAGTGGAAAGCAGGTTAGCTTTAAGAGCAGCTGAAGTTAGCCTGGAGAGGCTTCATGCTAATGTACAGGTCTGTGAGGGAGAAAAGCAGTCAGGGAGACAAGCAGATGTGGAAAGATATCAAACATTAGAATAAGATAGAAATAATGAATTCATTCTTTTCTTTTTTAGTTTATGCAATAACATTTATTAAACCTTGCTTCATTTGTGGAAAAATGAAAATTAAATGTTGAAGAGGAACTAAAAGAGACAGATTTTAACCTGATCTGTACATGTATATATTTTCAAGTGTGTGTTCTATAAAAAGGTCGGTCATGGGAACTGGGATTGAAGAGCAGTGCAGGGAGGTGGGTGTTAGGAAGAAATAGTATAGTATTATGGATGATGTGGAATTAAGGGGGAGGAACTGATGTTTCCTCATTTGCATAGTAAATAATGGGAACCGTATGTTATATGAAGCACAACATGAACAAAATACTAGATGATGTATGTAACCTGGAGGCTGTAACTGTTGCATGCTCTGTAATGTACACAACCCCGCAAAGACGCACACTTGCAGGCTAATCTATTTGTCCATACACGCTTATACAAAAAACTAGACACGAATACCAACGCCACGCTGTGTAGAAAGCTTTAGAAAACACACTTAAAGCGTAATGTGACAGTGCGTCACTGCAAAGAAAACACACAGGATGGTCACCAGGCATTGCTTTGAATGGACTTATTGTATGTGCATGAATGCAAAGTGGTGTGTACGTATGTGTCTGAGAGGTTTGAGCTGAAAGGATGTATCTGCTGCTACAAAGACCTGCAGCAACAAACCACATGTAGGAGTGTCTAATGCTTCCATATAGTGCCATGAATATGACTCATATTCATCCTAAACACACAAATGATGTGCCTTTTTTGGCTTGAGTTTTTATAAGTACATCTATACTGTTATTTACAGTAAAAGAGTAGCATTGAAATATGAATGAGAAAAAAAAAATCTTGCATGATTTGAAGATTTATTTGGTAACAGTGAAATATAAGATCTCCTGGCACAAACTTTACACAAGAAATACCAAAAAAGATCAAAATCTAGATTTGGCTTCAGCTGTTACAGTCAAACAGTTTAATCCAATAATTAAATCTGTATTTAGAGTTGCATTTCCTCGTAATGTTAATGCAGAAGCTTGGATGTGGACTGTTCATTTGTGTGAGTGTGATTGTCGTCCAGTCCGCTGCAGCTTTCCTCATTCAGACTGCCCACTGCTTTTATTTGCTTAGGTATTGATTGAATGTGTTCCACCCACTGAAGTAATAGTTGCTGAAAGCATTTACAGCCATCGCTCAATTCATCCCAGCCCACGTCTTTCTTTGTTTCTTGAAACCAACAAATAATGTAATCAGCTCTTTGCCAAAACAACTTAATATTCAAAAGACAAAATTATATATTTTTTTATCTTTTATATTTTTTAACTTAAACATGCAAGACATTATAGAACAGTCAGATTAACTATTTTCAGGCAAAAGAAAGAATTGTATTTTTTTTCTTCCCTTTATGATGTAAGAAAGCTGCGTTTGTTATGAGGCCTTTTATTTTGAAATGTTGAATTAGATGAAGACAAATATTTAAAAACCACCGTACAAGATAAACATTTTTAAACAATTTACTAAAATGAACAAATACATATCAAGAAATATGTTTAGTCTCTTTTATATGAATAAATTAAGACTCAAACTGACATATTGAAAGATGTGAAATCAAAAATTGTGTAACTGATTGCACATACAGCACTTTTTATACTTCTACAACTGTTTTATTTTTCAAACCGCACTTTGTTGATCAAAGTAAAAAAAAAAAAAGTCATTGCATTGCTACTCAGCCAAATTCCTTCTGTGAAACTCCCCTCCTTAGGAAGTAATTCCTGAGTCAAGTGTTGCTGCTGTTTCCTCAGAGGTGCAACACTGAGCCCCAAGTCTGATTATAGACTCGTGGAAAAACAGTCAGGCATTTATCCAAGTCACTGATTATGTCATTTCAACAGGCTGCAAACACTCAGGCGGGTTAGACAGCTCTGAGGGGAGAATTATGAAGCCAGAGTGGAATGGAGGCTGTATGAAAAGGAAATGAAAATGGAGTAGTGCTGTATGTGTGATTAAACTGCCTGCTAGCCAGCAAAAGGCCACGCGGCTGTAGCACAGGCCTGAGATTTGGCTGTAATGAAAATGTGAAGGTGGAGGGGTTTGAACCCCCCTGAATGACGTGTATGAGCATGCACACACACTCACACATACATTATATGGGGTTGTATGTACTGTATGTGCTCTAGCTGTGTAAGAGTGAGCCACAGAGAGAGGCTGCAGTTTCAAGTTAACATGAAACATAAATAGTGCAAAGATAAAGAAAATCCTCTTGAATTCAAGATAAAAGATTCAGAATTATGTTTATCAGGTTATTCATGATAATGACGGATAATCCTGCAATTGTTGTCGCCTTAAAAACAGACAGACAGGACTATGGGCGCCACATAAATATTAAATCACACCATTCAGATGCAGAGACAGCACCCAGTCATCAGGCGTGGGAACGGGCGAAATGATTAGGCAATGAGGGGTCCGTGAGGTAGAGGGGGGTTGTGGTTAGTTCAAGACTAGACGCCCCAGCTGCACCGACTTCCATTCAGAAACAGGTTAGGAAGGACCTCAGGGGTCAAGGTCAGGGGTGTGTGTGTGTGTGTGTGTGTGTGTGTGTGTGTGTGTGTGTGTGTGTGGTTCATGTGTGCTGCCCATTCCTGGCTATAGATGACTGTCTGTAAGCTGCCTCCATGTTTGCTTACGTTATAAGCTGCTTCTTATTGCTTCGCTCTGGGGACAACTTTAGTTGAGAAGCAAAGGGAGAACCCCCCCCCCCTTACTTCTTCAGTCAGCCTCTGGCTGGTCTCCAGCCGGCCCTGAGCCAAATCGAGCCAGAAATCAGTCCTGCAGCCCCGTCAACCCCCTGGTCAAACAACCCCCAGCCAAACACAGTCAAACCAAGTCAGACACTTTGACAGCCCCCCCTCCCCACCTCTTGTCTGTCTCAGTCTGCTGCCTCCTGTAATTTAACATGTCGGGTAGGGGTTCATCGTAGGTGTGCACGCCACAATCCGAAATGTATCATTCATCGCATGTACCTCTTTTTAATGCTTCGGCTAGACTGCATAAATAATCCCAAATTCAAACCAAATTTCCGGACACGGTGTGTTGTTTCTCAGTCCGTGCAATTTGCTAATTTCAACCCGTGCTTTGCCGTGTCTCTCATTCTTGGATGAAGCAGCCGTCAATAGCACTCCTCTTTATTGGTGAAATGCAGCCGGTCACTGTATCATTGCCATTTCATCAAATCATGTGAGAGGCGAGTGCTTGAGCTTGCGGCACGTTAGAAATAAACAGTGTAAGCCCTTTAAGAGGAGGGACTGCAGCACATGAAGAGGAGATGGGAAGAAGGAGGGAGAAAAAAAAGAGGAAAGGAGGACGGAAGGAGAGGAGAAGAGGGGGAAAATGGAAAGGAGCAGAGACACAAGCTAACCCACCCTGCGGTAGCCTGCCTCCATTCTTCATCGGGGACTTATGCTTCATTAGACCGTCTGAAAGAAAGACCCGCTTTCCCTCATCACCTCAATAGACTGGTCCCCCCTTCTTTCCCATAGCCTGGAGGGTTCTCCTATAAAAACCCACCTCCCTTACACCACTGTTTTTCCTCCTCATTTCTACCTCCGTCTCCTAATCATCTCAACTCGCGCTGAAATCAAGCTTAGTAACGGCAGTTTTGTAAGACCCTCTGGTACAACCCCCCCCCCCCAACCTCCTCCTTCTCCCCCTCCCTGCCTCCTCCGCCTCCTACCATCCTCCGATCCCCACCAGCTCCCCTTCTCTGCTCATTCACTCACCTTGGTCAGACACACCACCCACCCACTGCTTAAATCCCTATCAGCATGTCAAGTAAATGTCTGCCCAGCTGGGGTTGACACACATATACTCTCACACACACACACACACACACACACACACACACGCTGAAATATAAATGCACCGCGCACACAATCTTTTGCTTGCTTCTGGGGTTTAGCCTTCCTCCCTGCTGACCCTTTTCACCCGTGTTTTGCTCTCTTCCCCTTCTCCGCCGCCTCTCTTTCCCCCTCTGCCTCTCCTCAGGCACTGATCTGACAGGATGGTTTGGCTAGCTGACTATATCTGCAAGAGGTTTATCACGGGGCTTCACTGCACCCTCTCTCTCTCTCTCCCTCTCCCTCTCTCCCTCTTTCTCTGTTGCCTACCTTGTTTTGTATTTTTTAAAATTAAAGTGCTTCCTCCAAAAAGCTGCACCGTACCTCAGGCCATGTTCACCCTTACGTCCCATCTATTTGATTAAAAGGTTACCAGAATCCTATCCTCTGAATTTGTTACAGTAAAATCTGGTCAGTTTATCTCCTAATAAAATCTGCGGCTGAAATATCTGTGCTGTGTGTTATGAAATAGGGTCTCATATCTGCAGTATTTTAAAGTCACTCTACTATCAAATATCCCTGCAGGATTTTTATTTTTTTATTTTCTGCTCCATGAGGTAGTAAAGAAATCACTCTGGAACATTCCTCCGCTGAAGTTATCCCTTGACTATATTTCTAACATAAATTATATTCAAGAAATCTTTGCTTTTTTGCACAATGTACCCTTGTAAGACTTTATTTTTTCAGCAGGATTGTTACTTATTTAAAAATAGGGATGAACTTTTGTTTGGATTTTTGCATATTCTAGCTCTCAGTTGGTGAAAAGTAACTAGCTTGTTTGTCCATATCAGGTGGTTTTACATAAATCTTCCAGTTCCAAGTTCCTTGTGGATGAGACAATATTAATCTCTGTTTTTTCAAGCTGATAAATTATATTTAAAGTAAATAAATAAAATACCTAAAAGGACCCTTGTCTCATTCTTTAACCAGTTTTGCACCGTGGAAGTGTTAAGTGTGCAGTCTCAAGTTAATGAGCACATTCAAAATATCTGCCTCCACAGTTCAGTGGGAATAGGTGTGTATGTTTCTGTATTTCTGTTTACAATTCTAGTATTTTATGTTGTTTTATTCTGACCAAAGTGTTTATATGTGTGATATTTACGCCAATTGGGCCATTTTCCTTATTTTAATCTGATTGTAAGCCCACCTATTGTCCCAAACTTCTCAATTTGATCCTCTATCAGACACTGAGTATTGGTCTTACTGGCTAAAATAATAATTCCTGTTTATTTAGCTTTCATTGCTCTACATATATCCTTCACACTACTCCCCTGATTGTGTCAATCCATTCATACACACAGCTGATGCCATTAACATAATAGAGGACATGAAACTCTATGCTCCCAGCAGACTCTTAGAAAAGCTCCCCTGTTTCTTCAGAACCCGTTTTATCCCCCCTCCCGTAACGTTTCAATCAGATTTTTGGGGACAATGACAAGCATGCTGCATCCTCAGCAGAGCCTCAGTCATGGCGCCATCTTTATGTAAATGTATTCAGATGCATTCTCAGCTCTGTGTGCACCACCCTCTCTGCTGGATGGTGGTGCAGGTGGCGGCTGTTCAGTCACATTTCCGTAAAAGGCAAAAAAAATAAATAAAAAATTGCAACGTGGCTGGTGAAGCGCACAGCAAGGTGGACCCCTGCCAACGCGCCTCAGAAACCCCTATTAAACCCTATGTTTATATTGGGGCTGTGATTTACAAACGTGAGATTTCTCGCCTTTAGGCATGTGCACCCCCTATGCTCGTTGTGTTTTTTCATCAGGCGCGCAGCAGACAGCGATAGAATTGCGAGGACGGGGTCCTTGCTGCATGTGCACGGCGAGATGGAAAAGGGAGGGGAGCAAGAGAGCGGAGAGGAGAGGAGGTGTGTGTGTGTGTGTGTGTGCATTTTCATCTTAGTGGGTGCTCTTCTCTGGTGCTTGGCGCCCTGCTCATATTGAGATGTTCCCTGAGCACGATGACACAATTATGCATATTCACACACACACACACACTCACTCACACACACACTCACATGCACAGTCAGAAATACTGTTCCTTTGTGTACCGCTGTGCTCCTCAGCTCTGGTTCATTTCTAATGTTCTGAACTTGACTCTCTGCGAGTTCATTGTTATTCATTTTACTGTCATCCTGAGCGCCCTGAGAGACTGACTAGGTCTCTGGCCCAGGTTTCCAAAGTACAAGTTTGTCACACACAGATCCGCACAGACCTATTGTTCCAGCAGCAGGATGTCTGTAGTCCTCTGGGTAAACGTGTGTGCTGACTGTATCAGAGGACACTGTTAGATGCTGCAGTTTGTCACTGACCTGGTTCTGCTGTTTCTCACTACAAAGTTCAGCTCTCAGGTGATCAGATGCCGCGAAAGCAGCTGTATCTACAGAGCCTTCTGGATAAGGTCGTGCTATCTTTAGTTTGGCAAGTTTCTTTATAAACTAGATTTAAAAACAATACCTTATTTGAATTTCTTTGGCTCTAGCTGTCATGGCTTTAAAGTTTATACTTCCCATGGATGATTAAAAAACGCTCTTCAACCCTTTTTCTCTCTTTTTCTGTTGCCCCTCTCTGTCTCCTTTCTCTCTCACAGCTTTTTTCACCTTCTCCTTCTGGCACAAGAAAACCAGGGGCTGCAGTTTGCTTAGCTGAGTCCATAAAGAGGCGTTTTAAAAAGCTGTGTTAACAGAGCCACAAAGCTTTAAATGTGCCCCCCTCTGTGAAGGGGTGGTTCCCATAGGGATGTAGCGTGGCGCTCCATTGGTAGGCCTCTATCCTGCCTCTGATTCAGCCCAACGCTCAGTCATGGCCACTTATGGTAGGAGGGAAAATCACACAATTCAGCCCAGACCTGATCCAATGACATGTTTTTTTAATGAGCTGGCTCTATGTCTTTGTTTGGGCACCAAATTCAAGTCCAGACCTGTGCGAGTCCTGCTGAATAAGATGCGAGGCCATGGCCAGGCAGGAATTACAAAAAAAAAAAAACACACTCACACAAAGAGTTTGGCTTCTGTTGAGCCTCTGAATACCTCGTACTTTGCATCAGTCCCTACCAGAATGTTACAAGAAGCAGGCATACAGACTTATTTATCTCAAAGTGTGATTTCTTACAGTGTCTGACAGTTTGTGGAGTGTTTGGAGCTGATCATCCGTTTAAATCTTGTTATAAAATGTGAGGTGAAAGGTGTAAATGTGCCACAGGAAAAACTCCAAACTCTTGTTTATTTTTAACAGAGAAAAGCGACGGTCAAAAGAGGCTCCTGTTAGTCATTTCTAGCCCCTCCAGATATTTTTTTCCGGGGTCATACACAGAGAGATTTCTTTCTCTTTCATTTTCATCGGGCCCGGTGTCTTTTTCAGAAAAACGCCACACCATACATCACACATATATGTGCACATGTCATACGCTGTGTGTACATCTAAGAGCATGCCGGCCGCTCACTAGCTTGTATGTTCAGGGGTGAGGACTGTCATTAAACTGTCTGCCTGCATCACCAGACTCAACCATCACCCAGCCCGCCTGTCTGTTCTGCTTCTTGCCGGGTCCTCCAACAACACGCACACACTGATTCACTTGGCTATCAGCCAGAATTCACATACACAAAGCAAACGGTATGTTTCCTCACAGTCAAAAATTGAACGGATGCAAGGTTTCGAACACTCATTTAGATATATGTAGTGTGCGATATTGACAAAAATTGTATCTCGATATTTTTCAGGGACTTAACGTTATTTTGAGTCACGCAAAAGGTGTTTGTAGAAGTGGTCTACTGTTCAGTATTATTAATAGTATTTAGAAGTTGGTAATGATCTCAAATATAATGAAAATGATAAAAAAAACAGATCTGACTTATTCACTTAAAACTAACTTCTTTAAGTTAATACAGAGCAGAAACATTGAAATGGCCAGTGTGAGTGCGCTGAAATCAAACCGTGCGAGTAGAAGTACACCATTTGAAATTGACTTACAGGATTTACTTTCTCAAATATTGCACCAAAACCGCATTTTAAAAAAATCCAAAGGAAATAAAACACAAAGTTTGCTGAGTCTATTTTTATTTCGCTGTTGCCTTAGCAGGTCAGAAGAGGTCAACTGACTCCTGAAGCTTTTTATATTCTCATTTTGTGCAGGGGTTAATTTGCTGAGATGGTAAAACTAGTTAGTTGTGGAACTGGCTGTAGCAGCGATAGATTCCTGACATGTCCATTTTTAAGCTAAACCACCTCCATGTAAGTGAGGATGATCAATGTCTAGCAAATTAAATCTAAAGATAGTAAATGTGAGGCTGACTGTGCTTGTGTTTTGTCTTCTGGTGCTGTTTGTTCAGCCATTTATAGATTTAACCGTGCAAGTAGCTGTGCTAGCTTAGCTTGTTATGATGTGTGAGTGCTCATGCTCAGGAGTTTGTCCAAGTCCAAAATGAGTAACACGCATAATTTAATCATTTTGCACAATTAAAACAAAAGTTATTTACAGTTATCATAGGGTGACCATACGTCCTCTTTTACCTGGACATGTCCTCTTTTTTGGGGGCTGTCCACGTACAAATCTCTGCGGTTTTGTACGTAAGTTTCCATTTTGTGTCACGTGGACTTACTGAGTTAGAAGCGCGTAGAAAACACTCAATCCGACCCGAAATACTCTCAAAATTAACTTCATGGGACTCTGTGACTCCGCCCCCACATAGTCGCGTCCTCTTTTTGGGAAGTCAGGATATGGTCACCTGAAGTTATCATATAAGTTGATGTTAAACGCCACACACTCCTTGTCAGTACAGATATTTTGAGAGGAGAGCTTACCATCTTGAGAGAACCATCTATTAAATTTGGAGTCCTCTGTAAAGTATTTGAGGACCTTGCAGATCTTTGTGATAGACCCCTCAAAGACAAACTACTCTGTTAGAGTTGATATGTTTGAGTTATTCCCCCTCCCAACCCAAGAAGAAAATATAAAAATATATTTTTCCAGGATTGAATAGATGTTTATCAATACAGTGTTAACTCTTGATGCAATCTTGCAACCATTTTTTTTTGTTTTAAAATTATCATAACAGTAGACCAAATCAGTTTATACTACCTGATCTAATAAAGATGAATAAATACATTTCTAAAGTCTAAACTGCCCTCATTATATGACCTGTTCTGCCAGTCTGAGCCTAGCACCCTAACACATGACTCCGGCCTGATAAATCCGCCTGCGTGGTACCTGAAGTGCTCTTTTAGCCCTTTATACAACCAGCCAGCCAATCAGCCCAGCTACTTGTCTCTGATTTAGTCCGGCCCTGGTCTTTGCTCACGTTCAAGGTTGCTGTAATGGGGAATTAGTATGCAGAGAAGCAGACAGACGGCCATGTGGATCTAATAGGTAGCCAGACTGGAGGAGAACACTGAAGTGTAGGGGGGGAGAGCATCCCTAGCAGAGGGGGAGTTCAGGTCCTTCTCCTCCTCCCTCCCCTCTTCCCCTTCATCGCCTCGTTCCCCATGCCCTGTCCCGAGCCTTAATGGGACGTCAGACGGACAGCCTCGCCTGCATTGAGCATGGCGAACAGCCTCTACCCCCTCTTGTTGTCTCCAGACTCCCCCATCCCCCCTTTATCTTCCCCCATAGCCCTCTTGCTCCCACACTGCTAGCATCCAGAGCTGCTCCCCTTTATTCTATGGGCCTATTGAAAGGGGTCCCAGACACCCTCCACTCTTCAGCCGCTCAGCCTAACTCTGCATAAATTAGGCACGTCTCCCTGGTGTCTCGTCAGCCGGTCGGGGCACCCCTGGCCCTGGATCTGCCGTCTCCCAATCTGCTGCTACTTCTCCCCCTCATGCTGTCACCTTCTGTCTCCTTCCACCTCCCCCATCTACTGTACTCGATTCAACGTCTACTCATTTTCCTCAAACATCCTCGGCTCATAAACCTCCCTTTTTAAATGTTGTCATTTGTATAAATTAGAATCACTTTCTCTGAAGAGTTTCTGTTTTTCATTGTTTTCCCCTCAGACCCTTTGACTGATACTTTTTTTTTTATATTCTCCACATCCTCTCTCTCCCTCTACTTTGAATATCCTTCCAGCACCATCCTCCCTCCATACCAGGCACTCTCCTCTTTTCTCTCCTCCTCTTCAGCCAGGATATTGTTTACATCTGTCTTGCTAATCACTGGCAGAGCCTCTCTAGACCTCACAGATGTTGCAATAATACAGGGGATTAGCGGGCTTAACACTCTGGCTTGTTTGGGGAGTTTTCCCGATGGCCTGGCAGTGAAGCCCGTCAGCAGCTCCTCTGAATTTGACCTTTTTTTTCTGTTTCCACTCTGAGCTAAGATCCTGCAGTCTTGTTTCCCTTTGATTTCTGATTTTCTTCTTAAACAAGTGTTTGGTATTCTGGTGTTGTTTTATCCAGATTGGTGCTACGAGCTCTTAATTCCTGCAGTTTTTTAGGCTGTGTCCGGAATGGACTATATGGGGATTAGCGTCATTTTGAGGGGTGTCCCAAACCTGAGTGATCAATTCCAATGCCCAATATAGGCAACTCCCAATTTCCACATAGAGCATTGCAAAATGTAGTGACCATCCGATGGTCACTCACCGGTGGTGGGCATCCCATTATGCATTGCATCTCCAGCGGCAATTCAAAGATGGAGATGACGAGAGCAAGAAGAGACAGAACCCGAGCTCTATTTGCCATTTTCAGCATAAATTCAGTTTTCGAAGAACGATTGTTTGCTGCGTCATATAGTCTTGTGCACAATATGACGCAGCAAGCAATATTCAGCACGAAAATATAAGGCCTTTTGAATCAATTACTAATTTATTATTTTTTTATTTTATATATTTTTTTATTTCCTGAACATCCTGGAAAAACAAATACATCCATACAACATCATAAAATTCATAAAAGATGTGAAAAAAACAGCCGCAACTTCAGACGCAGCAGTCTCAGCAGTGACGTCACAACGGTGCGCCATGTAGTGTCTGAAACCTCCAGTGATTGAGCTCACTACATCGTCAGTGAAACCCTGTATGGGGGTTAGGGGTTAGGGATTGAGTGATTCATTTCGGACACAGCAGTAGTTGAACCATTTGCAGTGTTTAACTGTCTGACATGTGACTGAGAGAAACAAAATTTAGCTTAAAAAATAAACTGCTGTTTTATGGGGTGCTGGTTGAGACATTAAATGTTCATTTAATACCTTTAACAAGCTGAAAATGTTCATTGTTTGGGATATTTAAGGTTATTTTTTTTATCATAGTTCCCCTGTCTTCTTCATCCTTGCAGCATTTACACTTTGATGAAGCTAGCTAGCAATCTAGCCCTGTGTTAGCTGCTTTTTCTGCTCACCATGGCGACGCCTCAACCTCCCCTGTCCCCTCTGCTCCCCTCTTTAACTCAGCACTGGAACATAATTACATGGCCTTCTCAGACTCAGCATCTCTGCGTGCAAGCCAATCCAGTCCTGTTTTATGACCAAGCAGATCTACAGACTCTCCGTGTGTATTTGTGCGTGCGGATGTGCGTGTCTTTGGGGTCAATGTATTTCTGTCTGGATCCTAATCCCAAAGGTGATATTAGTCTGGTAGGGGTGCAACCTCCCCCCCCCCTCCCTCTTGTGTGTCTGCGCGAGTGTGTATGTGCTTGTGTGTTAGTGCTGCAGGCGTTGGTTCCAGCCAGGAAGCCCAGACAGCCTCTACCTTGACCTTTGACCCATGACTGTCTGCAAGCTCAGGGGTCACACACACCATAGATACAGACAGCTGATAGACGCACAAACAAACGCAACACACGCACACACCCATGCAGGAAAACACAGCCTAACCTCCATGCAGCAAGAACTGACAGTTTGGTGTGTCTGGAGGAGGTGATGACGCAAACAGCATCATCCCAGCTTAATAGTGCATATGATTTATGAACAGATTTTCAATGTACACCTGTCTTTTCAAGTGTTTGAGTCACGACAGGGAATTTCTGAGATAGTCAAACATGTATTGTTTTAGGACATGAGCCATTCCTGTCTACTGTCTTAAATCCCTTTCTTTCTTTTCCTTTTTTGTCTTCACAGATGGGACCAGTCAGCAGTTCCACCAGAGAGATTGAAAAAGAAACACCATTGGACCCTGCTGTCAAAATGCACACATGCAGTCTGTGCCCAGTTTCTATGGACATGTTTAAATAGACACACACAGTTATCAGTTTTCCAGTCTGCGGCTTTTATGGACGAGGACAGGTAAGTTGGAGCCATCTTTAAGAGGTAAGTTTAGAGGTTGAATCAATTTAAAAAGCTGCATGGATTATAAAAATGGAGCTTCTGAGCAAAATTCGCTAAAGTTATTTTTATTGGATATGAATTACTGTGTTTGAAACCAATATCAGGTCTGAGATTGGATGACACCCCAAGGGGTCCTTCCTTTTACTCAGTAATTTAGGATCAAGTATTTGACTTGAAAATTGTTTAACAAGTTTTGGGGATGTCATCCTAGTTTCTGCTTTTCTCTGGGATATGGTGTACTCATTTTTTCACTGGGTAATTTATCATGAAATGTTAAAACAGATCTCCTGAATGCTAAGAGTTTGGCCTTGATGTGATATAAATTTCAATAAAGTCGAACTGTCTACAAAATGAAAATTTGTCTTTGCTTTTTTTCCCCCCTCTTTTGTTCCATTATTTTGTTTCTGTGTCATTTAGTTTCCTCTTTTGTTCATGAGATTGTAGCTGAACCTGAAAGGACAATTTCAGTGAAGTTCTACATTTTTCATTTTTCATCAACAACTCCTAAGAAATGACGAACAACAACAACAACAATGGGTCGACTAAAGCTGAAAAAAAAATCTCTTGTGTATTCACAGCTTGTTGCACCTTACCTCAGACTTATTGCTCTCTGTCTTTGAATGGCTTTTAAAAAACAAATTTGCATATTTGCACTTAAACATGAGCGCTTTCTGTCAATCTCACTAAGCTCTGTAAATTAAAGATTCAAGCATGGATTCATGTGCACCTGAAAATGGATCCATACTTACTGTATTTTCTCTCATCTGAGTGACACTGGATTAAAATTACAGCGCCCAGGTGTACCCGCAACTTTTTGTACATTTTTGAAAGACTGAACTGTGTATTTATGTCCCCCATTTCAGCGGTTTAAGGAAGACCCAGCGGAGCAAGCAATATGACATTTTGAGAGACTCTTGACATATTGTTGGTTTTGGTCTTAGAGGGATTTGTTGACCCTTAGAAAAATAAAGATTATTTTCAGCCATTAATGCTTCATATATAAGAATCATGAAAGATGTGCAATGACTGAGCTATATGTGCCTGTATACTTGGGTTACTCTGACTATTCCAGCAGTGGCCGAAGGGCTGGATGGGGAACAGTTAAAGCTAGTGGCCTAAATCTGTGGTGTCAATTAGGTGCCTTTGTGTGTGAGCAGCAGGGGTGTTGAAGCGAGTTGCTGGAGCTGAAGGAAACTCTGAACAATGATACACATTCATAAGCACACACACACACACACACACACACACACTCATACGCTCTGAACCTATGTTTTGTGGGGATCACACCTCCTTTTGTTTTCCCTCAACAGCCAGTGAAGGCGATGCCCCAGTGCCCCCAGTGTGCTCCGCTGCTCTGGCTGAAATGGGCTCCTTGCTCCCCTCCCCTCACTACCCCCCCATCCCACCTCACACTGTCCCCTCTCTCGCTCCGGGTTCCCTGGCTCTCTCGGCCTCCCCCTGACTGGTTCCTGACCTGAAATCAGGGCCAGGCGAGCCTCTGTGGCCAGGCCGGCATAAAAGGAGATCTATGTGTGTGTGTGTGTGTGTGTGTGTGTGTGTGTGTTTGCGTGTGTGCACCATGGCCCTGAAAGAAAGTAGGAGATTATCCCATTCTGTGTGTCCAGTCACCAGTGCAGTATTGACCATGGTGGCCCACCCAGGGAGCGTCCAGCCAGCCGTGAGATGGCCTGATATACATGCTTACTGGCCATGCTAGATTCCCCCACTCTCACCGGGGAGAAGGCTGAAACCCTACAGGCTGGAGGTTTTCTGAAGACGGGAGTCCGTACACCAAGTGACCCACCCTCCATGCACAGACGCTCACACTCAAACACACACACACACATATGTACACACGCTCGCACACTGTTGTGTACAGTGAAAGACATTGCCATCAGGTCGTTTTCTGTGTCCTGTGAGGCGAGGCGGAGGTCATTGGGAAGGTGGAAAACCTCTTTAATGGTGGGAATGATACCATAACACCTATAGATGGAGTTACGGATCATGTCACATACACTCTGTATACAGCGTACAACTCTGACAGCGAGGCCTGCTCTCTGCTGATTGTGATCATGAAGAAAAACATGAAAAAAATGTCCTCTGTATTAGAGAAATTATTGCCAGTGTCCTTTTATTTTTCTTACACCAACTCATCCATATTTATATCTAACATTATTTGTGCATAATATCCTCCTAAAAAAAACTCTTATCTCTCATGATATAAAGTGAGCCTGGTCATTTTTCATACTCAAACAATCTCAGTCTTTGTTTGTGTAGAATTTCAAGTCAAAGTATCTAATGCAGGTAAGTCATTACACTTAAGAAAATACATCTTATTTGGAGTTGAATATATAGATGTATTTTATTTGTTCATTTTTTCTTAAAAATAAAAAAAGGAAATTCAAAATTGGTGAGGTATTTGTCACTTGTACTTGGTTTAATGAAATATTTTGGCTCCAAGTAAGATAAAAACACTTGGTAAGATTAAAGGTTTGAAAGATTTTTTTTTTTTTACAATTTTTTGCATTTTTTTAAATTTAAATCTAAGCAATATAAATATCACAGCTTTTTTTGTTGTTTTTTTGTTCCACATACATCCCTCTGAAAGTTTATCAAAACTTTTCTTACCTCCCCTCCACAGTGATGTGCGACTCTCTGTTGTAAAAGCAGTCTATTGTTAAGACGAACGAACCCCCAGGGGTCAACTCATTGTCTTTTAATTGCCCTGCTGTTTGTTTGTGCACGCACAGTCTCTAACATCCTGGTCTGTTAACAAACAAAGGCCTTTAACAGCAGGACAGAGCAGCACAAAGCTCTCCAGCAGTAAAAACAAATGGGACAACTGGTGAGGGGGAGTGTGTATTTTTTTATGGCTTGTAAAGTATTGTTGAGAAGTTATGGTGTCAAATTACAGCAAAGGAAATAAAAGATGCACAACACTCTCTTTTTTACTTTGATTTTATTTACTGTAATGAGATAAATGTGTGGATTGTTACCAGCTAAATAAAAAAAAAAAGAAAGCTGCTATTGTAAAGACCACATTATTATTTTACATAAACATATATCATGGTATTTCTGCAATATCTAATGTACAACACCGCTCAGTAATGTGGGCCTCACACACACACATGCATTAACACACACTTTGATTGGTTAAACTTGCTCACCAGAGGAGAGATCTAATTAATAGTGCAGAATGAGAAAAGGAGACGTATCATTCACGCACAATGAATGATGTAATAAGAATAGCATATACATGTAAAAAGGGTTTCAATAAGCAAAATGCCAGTGTTCATAAACTGCATTCTTATTACCCATTATTGTCTCATATATCAGTGTTTATTCTCTAACGTTTTTATTTCCTGATTTTCACATCCTGTTTGCACTCACTAATACTGAGGGTAAATAAATCCTTTCATGTGTATACACATTAAAATGTTAGTCTGGGCCTGTCTGAAAAAGGTTCCTCGGAATACAGTGCAGTTTTGTTTTCCAAATTGAGCTCATTAAAAAGATTGGTAATGCCGTCGTAAAAGAGAACAAGCACATTTGTATTAAAAGCGGGTCCACGGCCTGCAGGATCCACAGTAGCCATAAACACACAAACATTGCAAGAGCATGCTCTAAAAAATACTCATTAATTTACCATGATATAAAATGCACATTAACATAAAACAGACTAATGTTAATTGTTTGTATTAATTTTACAGTGTGGTAATAAAGACTCACTTAGAATTCATGAACACGTTAATGTTAAATGGTTGCCCTACAAATACTGTTGCTTTTATACAACCAGCAAACACCCAAAGCAACAATAAAACATGCAAGGACTGTCTTCCCGGATAAGCTTCTCTAACAGACACACAGTTGGGATTAGGACTTCTTTTTTATTATTATTATTACAAAAGGTTTTGATCACAAACATGTGATGTGTTGTTGTGTTTTATTTTGTTTTGATGCATCAGAATCCAAAGTACATGGGTTCACTGAGTTCAGTTGTGGTCTGCTGATGAGCCATTCGTGCATGCACACATACAAAATTAAATGCTTATGTAAGTGTCCTAATTTCAGATCCAATGACTGTTCACACGTGTGCGGGTAATAAGAGGCTGACTCTAAACCATGTTGGCGTGGTGTAAAAAAGGCAAAAAACCTTTTGAGGAAAATTCTCTGCGATATTTTGGAGGAGGTATCATTTTGTGTGAAACTAAAATTCTCTTTGGAAGTTTGTTTTCATTTCTTTTTTAATGTAAAGATGTTAAAGAAGTCCTTATGAAAACCAATGCGTTTGTAATACTATGAAAAATATGTATTTCTTCATGCACAAGTTTATGTTTATGTGTATCTGTGTCTGTGAGCATGTGCAGTGAACTTCTCCCGGCCTCCCCTGAACTTGGTACCCCCCTTAGACACTTCATAAAGTCTGCAGGCCCACCCCATAGTGCACCCAGAGGAGCAAGTTGAGGGTAAGGGGTTCATGTTGGTGCCAGAACATGGATGGGGGAGGATGATACAATGGGAGAGGGGGTTAAGGGGTGGTGGCTGCTTTTAAAATGTCCAAGAACTTGAAGCCTAGTTTGTCATGCTAACCGCAGCGATGCCAGTGAATGTGGACACAGGGAGCAGAAGGTTCACAGGACCCCGGCCATTCTCATGCAAAGTCTGTCAGGGGGCTTCTTCTTCATATGTCCACCCACAACCCACCCATTCACAGCTTTACTCCTGCAAGAGAATTCCATACATGTTTATAAATGTGCAAACACTCACTGGGAGCCTCTTTCTTTGTATGTGCTCTGTCTGGAAATATATGAAGTATATTTCAGTATTGAATAAAACTGAATCAAATCCATTAGAAATATATGAAATAGCAACCAGACAAGAAATTATAGCGCCAATTTAATAGTCAAGGGGCTATACAACTACCCTATCATTATTGGGTTTTTTTTCTAGAAAGCTGCATTTTGGACATTAGACATTTTATTCCTGATACAAAATCATGTAAAGTATCTGTTCTACTCAAATTTGTAGATTTCAGAAGACGGTTTTGAATGAAACCCACATGTCTGCAAATTTTAGATTATGTACTCTAAAGAAAAGGAAAGCAAAGCCAAATGTAGGTCAGCAAATTTCATAATTTTAGCATCCTTGCAGTTAGAGGCATGCATCTTATTACAATCAACCTAACTTGGCCATGGCCTTGACCCCTTGACACCCTGACATTGACCTTAAATTGATTTTGCAAAACAGTTTTGCTAATCATCGTCCACACAAACACAAACTTTATTCAAACGTCTGTTTAGTCATGTGTAGTTAATCCATCCCACTCTCTTTGTTTTATTTCAAATCACTCAAAGCTTCACCTCTCATCTTCTTCACCCGATCCACAGATGGAGAGAAGCTACAGCTCATTTAGTGTTTGAATCTGCTCAAAATGCCAAGTGGTTAAAACGTCAGCCTGCTGTATGAGAGCACATACACCTATACATTTACTCTTTTTACATGCAAACACTCCATGCAAATGAACGTGTTAGCCCCTCGGGGCTCGAAAAGGGGAGGATAAGCACACACTCTGAGACTGACTGACTGAGCATGTGTGTGTGTGTATACGTGCTTGGATTTATGTGCTCAGATTTATGCGTACGATAGTTTCACAACCACAGAGTGAAGGAGTCTCCATTTGTATGTAGTATATGTGTGTGTATGTGTGAAAGTGTGTGTGCTTGTGCCCTCTCATCTGCACTTGGAGCAGCCGTTTGCAGCCTGTATTTGATTGAGTGAAGGCCGACGCTGCCTGAACACTCCCTCTAATGGAAGAGTAGAGCCCAGCAGCTCAGTAATGCACTGACCCCAGAGCTTTTACAACACTGCCAGCCGATAAGTGGCAATATGCTGGATCTTATAAAATTAACAAGACTGAGCTATGGGGAGTGGGAGCTTGAAAGGTGCGGGTGGTGTTAGGAGAGGATGACGCTCCTATAGCTCTTGTAAATATAAGCATGCATGCATGAGGGGATTATAGCTGTTTGTCAGTGAGTTTTACAGTCTCAGCAGCGTGATTAGCTATTCTTTCTCTCGTTTCTTCGCTTTTTTTAAGGCTAGTTTACGGGGAAGTGTTTACAGGACAGTTTACGTTGGATAGAATGCATCTCAAGGTGTTATAATGCTGTGAATTTATGAAAGATACTCCGAGCCAGCAGGTGTTTGAGGACTGAATGCTGAGTTGACCTTCAAAGTCGCAGCAACTGGATCTTAGCCAGTGTGCGTTTTGCAGGAAACCACAGGGGTGTGAGCATGTGTGTATATGCATATGTTTACGATACATTCCACCCCAAGCCTCCCATGGTGGGACTTAAAAGTAAAATCTCAAAGTCAAACAGCATCTATGCCTGCTTTTGAATTTATTGTGCGTAATGTAAAGGGGCCGTGTCTATGTAGAGTGTGTGTTAAAGGGCTCTGAAAAACCGATGATATTAGAGCTGTAGCCGCTGCTTACTGCATTCAGGCTTTATTTCTGTGTGCCTCCCAGTATAACCTCCTCACCTTTCTCACACTGGGTTCTCAGGCAGGGTTTGTGTGCTCGAAGGCTGTATTTGCGCCCATTTTCGCCCATCTATGGTGCATTTGTGTGTGTGTGTGTGTGTGTGTGTATGCCTGAACAGCTATTGTCTGCAGTGCTCCAGCAGGGGCTTCAAAGTGAATTATTCATGCGAGATTTGAATACATGCAAATGGTTAGCTCCCCTCTCCTGGCACACATCCAGGTTACCTATGGCAACGGCGCCTTCAAGAAGCATCTTTCGACCCCTCCTCCTCCTTCTCCTCCTCCTCTTGCACCTCTCAGGCACCCACCCTTTCGACCATGTTATCCATCCAGTGGTATTGTTTCGATCGTTGCAGTACCAGGCTGGGTGGCTGCACACTCTGGGGTGGCAGGATATCCCATAATTCACAGTCAAGGTCATACAGGCGGGAAAGGTTGAGAGACAGAGGGATGGAGGTTGGACAGATGTAAAGAAGCAAGGCGTCCACCATCCAGCTGCTGGACATGAAGTTGAGGAGACGACTCTTAACAGCTGACGAAGAAAAGGGTACAGTTAAGATGGTGAATGATGCAATCACTTATGCGGCAGAGTTAACACACATTCATCTGCTGTTCAGATTAAATCACTGCTAATCCTCCAAATCAATAAAGACAAACAGAGAATGATATAACTTTCATGTGCAACATTTTTTTGCAACATCATTTATTCTATTTTTTTTTTTTTTTAGGATATTAAAAAAAATGATGTTATAGCAGGTAAAACTAAAGATTGCTTTTTTTCACTGAATGTAAAATGAAATAAAAACCTTTTGTGGAATAATGTGTCCAGCTACTTTCTTATTTAAGATAGAAAAACAAAGAAATAATTTGTTGGTTTAAAATTGTGAAGTGTTGCAGGAAGTGTATTGCTTTTTTTTTTTTTTACACACATCTGGGTATTGTTAAGTGTAATTTGACATCTTTTTAAATCACTTTATTCTAGTATGATTAAGATGAACAAAATGAAAATAAAATATTATTCAAAGGTTGTGCATTTGTTTTTAAGCACTCATAAATTTCTTTTAACTAAAAAAAAATCACATTAATACGGGTATCAGAACAACCTAAAGAACTCCTAATGAAAGGAAAAAAAGTGCATTACAATTAACTAGTTTTTTTCCTTAGGTACATTTTTACAAATTGTATTGAAATATATATATTTATATTTTTCAGTGACTCAAAAAAATTTTCACCCTTCCAAAAGCTTTAAATTTAAAACAGAAAACACTAAAAAAATCAACAATGACTCTTTAAAAGTGTCTCTGCAAGGAGATTGCAGGTCAAGTTCAGGCCATGAGGTGGTCAGAGCCTAACTAACCTCCATCACGGTCACACTGAAGAGAGGACACTCAATGCTGCCATCTACTGACCAGAAGAGGTAGTAGGTGGTCTCCACACATGTAGGTCAGATATTATTCATCTATTTCATACAAAAAATTACTTCTTATTTTTTAAGAGTGTATTTATCAATAAATCAGATTTGACGATTTCTTATAATTTCTAGATATTTTTCCACTGTATCCATGCGGAACAGGTGCAAAACACACACTTAACACATTATATTGTATGAATACAATGAGGACCACTGCATTTTTTAAGATCAAAATACATATCATATTTATTTTACCTGTTTAAAAAAAACTAAAATTTGTTATTGAAAAAAAAAAAAAAAACGAGTATATTTGACATCATTACAGTTATCTTCAACTACATACCCACTGTATTTAAATGAAACGGGTGCAAAGCAAATTGATTTTATCTCAAAGGTCAGACCACTTTATTGTTATAAAAAAAAAAGATAACAATAGATGTGATATTTTTTCATGAGAAATGTTAAATCTTCAGAAACAGTATCTAAATTTTGATTCCTTCTGTCTTGTTTCGGACCAGTCCTCAGAGTGACTGGTGATGTGATGAGCTCTGCCTATCATACAGCACCCCCAAGTGGACAAAATCACTCACTGCTCAGGATGGTGGATGGACACTTTATTGCATTGTGTGCTTGATACAACTGTAAACTGAAATCTTTGGAAACACTGAAATACACACTAGAAATGAAATTTTAATGATTCCTTTTTCACATGAAACGTATGACTGATGTAAGTGCTTTGGTATATTGTGATTTTGAAAGTAAACAACGCATCACAGTCGAGTCAAAGCCCAAAGCACTGATTGAATCTGCGCAGCAAAATGAGCACTGTAAAAAATGAAACCTTAATGATATGAATATAAATCAATATTTTTAGTTATTTTTAAAGATTTATTTCCCATACATCTGATTAACCCCTTAGTTATTAGACATATTATTTTCACACCACCTCAGTGCTCGATGGACAGTGGAGCTGTGCAACCCTCCGAACATGCCCACCCCCCTTTTCCTACAATCATCCGCTCCATCGGCTTAAACTCAGTTAACATTGGCACCATCTTAAAAATGACATTTAAAACCAGATAAAATCAAACTTTCAAAACTAACCTTACCCCCAAATCTAGGGGTACAACCAGGCTACTTAAAACAATCAAAAAGAGAAAAAGCAAAATGATTATCAAAAAATAAAAATCTCTCCAGGTTAAAAGCAACAAGTTTTCTCTCTTGACAAAAGATTAAGTCAAAAGAACATTGCAGGACTAATAAAGTGCAAGCATCATCAACAGTCTTCATCCATTGTTCATCTTTTAATCACCGAGCCCACCCTGTTGGGGCCATGGTTTCGAACAAAGTCATGAATATGTGAACAATGATTTAAAGACTCTGTTTTTGTCATCTGACTCTGTGACAGCGAATTCTGAATGTGCATAAACAAAAGCACGAGATACTGTGAAACGTTCTTGAACCGCAGGCTTTCTGTCCACTCATCCAGTCCATGTTTTACACAACCAGGAGCAGGTGACAACCCTGCCTCGACTGAGTGATAACACTTATCATTGCCGCTTAACAAAGTACATCTCCTCATTCCAACAGTCTCATGTGTGCGTATCATCCTCCCTCTATCACACCTGCCTGATTCAGTGGGTGAAGTATCTCATCTGGTGGAGTTTGAAAAGAAGGCCCTGTGTGATGTCAAATGTGGTAAAGCTGACCCCGACAGCAACGGGCCCTTTAACCCAGTTCATGCTCAGGCCTTTGTAAAGTCCATGTACAAATCCCTCCTTCGTTATGATCTCACGCATGGTTCCCAAAATCGTGACGTAAGACGACCCTGTAACTCCAGCTGTCTGCATACGCCGACGCACCACATCCAGAGGGTACGAGGCGGATTGTCCGACCAGGCCGGCGCAGGCCCCAAAAGCCAGTCGCTCGTACGGGTATGGCTGTGATCGTTTTGTTTTTTCTAAAGTGAAAGAAAAAAACGTGGAAAGAGCGGTTACACATCTATATATTGCTTCAAATAAATAAAAAGAATTAAATCATTTTATTGAAGAGTAGATCAGAGACAGCGGGAATACATTCAGTACCTGTGTGAAGCTTCTTGAGGGTCTCATATGTGAAAAATGTGATGCCTGCATAGGGGATGACCCCCAGAATAGTGGGGCTGAAACCTCTGTAGAGGGTCCTCATACCCTCTTCTTGGGAGATGCGCACAAACACATGCATGATGTTGCTGTACCTGTTGAGAGGAAAAACACCAGGTACACCATTTTTTACTCGACTGCATCAAAACACATGCAGTCAGGGGTAATACTGTATAATAGTAAGTGACTTGCATGCATTGTAACAGTAAAGGTACAGAAAACATATACACAGGGAAATTAATCATTGAATATTCTGTACTGTGTTATAAAGAGTAATAAATAAAAGGTAAATGCTTACATTTCTTTGGCTGTGACTGCCATCCTGGCTCGCACCATGTCCAGGGGGTAGGTAAGCATAACAGCAGTGGTGCCAGCCAGAGAGCCGGCCATTAAGCGAGGGACCGGAGGCAGAGCTCTGAAAAAGACAAAAAAAAAACAACCACAAATTCAAACTTAAGCAGACAGCTGTTTTTTTGTTGATATCCAGAAGTTTGGGTCGGTGTGTTTGATAGTGTGGTGATTTGAACAACACTGGTGTAATACGAATAATGTTTTGAAACTTTATATGATAAAAGTTTAGTGTGTTAGATAAACATACAAATCGAGCTGTGGCTGATGGGAATGACATCAAATTTGCAAGTATTAGCTTAATCCCAATCTCCATACTTACAAATTAACAGACTTTGAGGCCTGTTTTTGCTAAGTGTGTGATTGTTCAGTGCTGTCCCTTAATCATGTGTATGAGGGCTCTGTTGAGGACTTTTAAATGATAAATTGTACATTTTACATGAGTCTGTATTTTTACAGACTCTGCTGTAAGACTCTGAGTTCTGCTCCTTACTCAATGTAAATAAATGTTTGAAAATTAGAGCAGTAGATGATAAAATCTGAAAACACTGTCAACAAAGTAGGCATGGACTTGATGGGATATGCGTTTATCTGTGAGTGGTCAATCACCATTGTGATTGTTAACAGCATATTTGCAGTGTTGTTGATGTTTTACTTGATTGTGCATTTTCAGTGTCATGATAGTGTGTAGAAATAGACTGTTTAATTGCTCGGCCAATCAGTCAGGCTGATTAATGCCATTTTTACATCCACAGCATTATATTGGCATCAACCTTCACAGGGGCCAATATCAACATCATCTTTCCCCCATCACTGTTGACAGCATTTTTGATCTACAATGTTCAGTATAAACTCTGTTATGATGGGTAGAACAGAGCAGTTTTTAACTATTGTCAATATAATGACAGGGGTTGAGACCAGGCCTTTCGGTCTTACAGTTAAATATCAAAATAGATTGATATGTAAACAAAATGTTGACCTAAAGATGGTGGTAGATCTGATGTAAAAGGGATCAAGATTGTTTCAGGGCGACCTCTTGGGGACATTAACTATCATATCAAAGTTTATAGTAAACTGTTAAATATGGTTTTCATCTTTTTGTGGGTGTGTGTTGTAGACTAGAATAGAGTAAGAGACGATCAAAACAATCCACATTTCCATATTTCCAGTCCTGGAAAAATGCTACAACTATGGTTGAAAAAACATATAAATACGGGGTTTTCTACGACCAGTTAAATCTACTATATAATAACTGTTAAGCTAATAGTCTACTTACTTTCCCTGGTAGCCAAAGTAGCCTCCCAGATGCCTTTTGTACTGTTCATGTGAGCAGAACTGGATGGCAGCGTAGGGCATCACCCTCACCATGGTGGCTGAGTTCCCTCTCCACAGACTGAGCAGCCCATCCTTCATGTAGGAGTGGTAAATGAGCCTGAAGGCCTCCTGAGGGTGGGAGGAAGTATACAGTATGTTGTGTAAAAACAACTATTATAATTTCAAAGTTAAATTACTTATTTTCCAAAGGCTTCAGGGTTTTTTGCACGAGATGTTCTAACCATTATTTTGTGATGCAGTGTACATGTCAGACAATAAACCAAATATGAAAACTGTCACTAGTTTATTTTAAGAATTGATATTTTCCTTATTTTAACAGTATTATTGTCTCCAGTGTACACATGCTGGATTGGGTTAATCAGGAATATACAGTGAATACTCAGCTGTGAGATAAAAGCTTAAACTCACCTTCGCAGAGAATCTTTTTGAGGACACTGTGGAACAACAAGAGAGACACAGTGAACCTCAGTGTTAATCAACACTCTCCCATTTAGGCTAAACATCCACTAAGAGGATTAAATATTACTTAACAGTTACAACATTCAGTGAAAATGTTGTTACAAACACAAGAACAGAGGCTGCATTTTCCGCGGATTGTAATAGTCAAAGCAGGATCAGTCAGTAACATAACACAAGACTCTATTTTCTGCTTTCAGATTCTATATTTGGGAAGAAGTATTTTTGTTTGTGGGGTTTCCTTGCCTTGAAAAATGATCTTGGTTCTGTCCAGGGGCGCAATGACTGTTTTGGCAACAGCCCCAGCAAATGCCCCGCACAGCAGGGTGTCCAGGGCTGACAATCTTGGCCTCAAGTCCTGTTTGGACACATAGACACGTGCACATAACTGTAGAGGACACTCTGTCTCATTGTACTGATATGAACTGATAGCTCACCATAACACTGACCTCAAACTATCAAGTTTCAAAAGGTAAGAAAATACTCAATTTAATAATCTAACTCTAATTATGTGACCTCAAAAACATCGAATATACAAAGTCACATGCTTATCAGCACATCCACTCCCATGTTTATCTCTTTGAGGTTTTACTGCAGCAGGACTTTTTTTCCAGACTCAACTGCTGCAACAAAAAACACATGATAACGCCAACTGGTGTTTCAGTGGAGAGGAGTTGTGCATGCTTGTGTGTTTGTGTATCAGTGTGTGAACCTCCACGCATGCACATGAGTTATCATTTAGTTGAAAGGCACATTTGAACCCAATAAACAATCCAACCAACTGATAAGCAGGTCCCTTGGCAGGAATAACAAACATGTTGCAATACTTAAACTAGAGCAGTGAAGACACACTTTTGGATTCTCTATTAATCATGAACAATTAGATTTTGATTTATCGTATCCATTACGCCACACTAGTACAGTAGCCTGACAACTGCAGCCAAACTTGTTGAACAAGTTTCCTTTTTATTTGTTAAACTGATATTGAAATCAAATACAGGAAAATATTCTATTTGAAAAGACAAAGTAAGTAGTATTTTCCTGTTGGCAGTACCAACACATGCTTTTAGGTCTGTGATAACCCACTAAAGGGAACACCTGCCATGATTCACCTTTCTAATACTACCAACTGTATTACGTAGTAAACCTAGACCAGCTTTAGATTAGCTACCAGTCCCCTGCTATTTACAGCAATGTAACAGAAGAACATGTCCTCTGAAAGTTTAGTACCAGGAAAGCTGTACTGTATGTCACAACAACAGCCCCACAACACCGGGCTGACCATGCCCCTCACATGCTCAACCTGTTATTGGCTTATACATAGGCCACTGTAAAATCATATACAGAGCTTTTAAAGCAACCTTATACTTAAAAAAAAAAAAAGTTTTTACATTTTTTTTTCATCTGACATGGCCACACTGGTTATAATTGTCATTTAAAGTAGTTGTTTATGTTGAAGTGGATGTTTGTGATTTAGTGCTTTATACTGAAATTGCTCTCATTTGGTCATGCTGTGGTATGACTCTCCACCCTTTTATTCTCCTTTTGCCTCCTTTCCTTTTCACAAGGCAAATCTCTTGTATGTGTAGCCCAACTTTGCAATCAACCTGCCAATGGTTCTCTGATTGTTGTCTGATATTGAAGGAAGTCTACAAATTGCTGTATAATTCTCCTTTATATCATGTTTACAGAATTTGGTCGACCCTGCAAAGCCTCTACTACTGTATGTCACAACAACAGCCACACAACACTGAGCTGACCATGCCCCTCACATGCTCAACCTGTTATAGGCTAATACATAAACCACTTTAAAATCACATAGAGCAACCTTCTTTATACATTACCAAATAATTGATCAAAAGTCCATTTAAAATGAAGACACTCAAACAAGCTCACATGCCACATGCCATCCACTCAGATTTTGTTGTGGTTGATTTCTTGCTAAAGTCATTGTAAACAAGGTCAAAAGTGTTGCTCCACTGTCACTGAAAAAGCGGAATTTTCGATCATTTCTACAGTCGTGAAACACACAAATGAGTCAATGGAGAAACAATACTCACTTGTGTTTGGCTTGACGGGGGCAGAGCCAGCACAGTGGCCTGGGCCACAGGCAGGCGGCTCTGATGCTCGTTTAAAGTGTGGGCCATGTGTGCCCTTCACAGATTACGGAGGCTGTCAAATATTCGGTCACTCATTCAGGAAAACACGCTGCAAAATGGGGAGAAAAATCAGTGAAATCAATGAAAGAGACAACAAATACAGGGCCGCCGTGACGCACAGCTGGGTTACCTTAAAATATACGTGACTGCACGCATGCCCATGTCCTAGAAAAACACCCTGGCTTGTAAACAGTGTAGTGCGTTACAACGATTCAACCTATTAGGACTTTTTCAGCAAATTACCAAATGCAACGCTGATGTTAATCGATTCTTAATCTAGCTCGTGGTTATGTCAACTAATTTATGCAATTAACAACTTATTGACCACACCTAAAATAAATAAATAAAATCATTGCCACTCAAAAGATCGATAAGTAGGTCAATGCACTATCTATATTGAATATTTTCTTACCTTATATTGTGTTTAAAAGGACCCAGTTTTTGCAGATCTTCGAGTAACCACCACTTAGTCCTCCAGATTCTTGCACACATTCCTCGTTTGCTCGCTGGAGACTGGCCAGTCGATCTTTTAACTTGCTGCGAGGAGGTCTGTGTCTGCACGTACTCAGTCGGTCGTTGTTTACGTTTCTGAATGTGATCGAAACAGACAGGTGTCAAGCTGCAGCTCACTGTTTTGCTATTTATAGTCGTCGGTCGCGAGGAAATTCTGCGACTGCCTGGTTCTGCGCAGAAGATTATTTGAGCTTTCCAAGGTCTTAAAGAAACTAGGGCAGGATATGTCAGTATTTTGGACTACAACACCCACACGCGAGTTCCGTTTTTTCAGAGAATCTCGCGAGAAAATTGAGAAGATTTGGTTGCCAGGTTTCTTCTAAAATCACTATGCGTTGTTTCTGTTCATAGTTCCTTTAACGTTTATTATGACAAACAGAACAACTAAAAAGGAATAAAATATAACACCAGTTGAGTTTATTCATTGATGAACGTGAAATTGAGACAGCACTGATTATGCATTCACCAATAAAACATTATACTACGAGTACTTCAGAGTTTGCATGTAATAAATAACTGGACGTTTTGTTCCTAAAAGCTTGTTCTGTGTTTAGAGAGGTCAAAGATTAACTCAACTCAACTTTGTTTGTAAATCACTTAAAAAAACCACAGCGGAACAAATTGCTGTACATCATAGACAAAACAATGCAGACGTAAAGAAAAAACAATCAAATTAAGTGAAAAATTCAAAATTAAGTGGGATTGTCAATGGTACATTAGACTGCAGGTTTGAATTTTGTGACATGATAAAATAAATTTTATAACTTTAGTCCTTGGCAATTTTACTTCTTTGTGTTTTCTATTGTAGTTTGGCTGCTTTTCTCAAAACCGCAGTTTAATAATGAACTAACTTCCTTTATTCAAGAGTTTGACAAACATAGTCGTATATCAAAAGCTAACGAAACGCTGTTGTTTGCTTAACTAGTGGAAATCAAGTAAGAGATTTGGGCCTACTTTGTGCTTTATTGCTTCGGTCATTTGCTCAACACGACCAAACCTGGCAACCCGGGAGTCTGGCTGTAGCGCTGAAAAACTTGTTGTTGTCGGGCAAAATGGCGTCAAACGTAGAGGCCCCGGAACGCTGGTACCTCGCCCTTCTCGGCTTTGCGGAGCATTTCCGAACCTCTAGTCCGCCGAAAATCCGTCTGTGTGTGCACTGTCTACAAGCAGTGTTTCAGTTTAAACCCCCGCAGAGGATTGAAGCTCGGACACATCTTCAGCTCGGCTCGGTTCTCTACCACCACACCAAGAACAGCGAGCTGGCCCGCAGCCACCTGGAGAAAGCGGTGAGGGATGTTCAGTGTAGGAAAGAGCGGGGATGCATCAATAATGGGAACTGTGTAGGCCGCACGTAACGAAAACACTAAATGGCGGAAATCTTTCAATAGCTTTGTGTTACAAGTATTTGTCCAAATGTTATACCTGCTTTCTTTTTAGCATGTTGTTGACCCTGTTTATACATTGTTTATAACGCTGGCCAAATAACGTTGTTACTGAATTACAGAGATAGCTATCGCCGTCAATAAGATTTGCATCTCATCTTTTTTTCAATCTCCCTGCAGTGGTTTATATCCCAACAAGTCCCCCAGTTTGAGGATGTCAAATTCGAAGCTGCCAGCATTTTGTCTGAACTCTTCTGCCAACAGGTAAGTACATTTTTCGTTACATTTGTAGTAGTCCACCATGGTTAGATTATGGGGCCAAGTTAACATGTAATTTGCTGAGTCTAATAAAGACGATGTAACGCAATAATTAAATTACATCTCGTATGAGTATATATTTTTTAAAGCTTTAATTTGATTTTTTTTTCCACTCACCGTTATCTGTACATTCCTGCACATTCCTGCACATCTGTACAGCCTTTCTTTACACCTTTTGAACACACACCCACCAGCTTTTACATTAGAAACACCTGGGCAGTTTCTTGCAACCCAATACTAGAGCTGAAATTTATACTTCGACAAAGTTTTTACATTTAAGTTTTTCATTTGGCATAGTTAAACAGGTTATAATTGTCATTTGAAGTAGTTGTTTATATTGAAGTGGGTGTTTTTGATGTAAAAGAGCGCTTTATACTGAAATTGTTCACTGTGTTTTGCCCCCTCATATTTGTTAAGTTAACATTGTTCTCATTTGGTCATGCTGTGTTATGACTCTCCACCCTTTTATTCTCCTTTTGTCTCCTTTCCTTTTCACAAGGCAAATCTCTTGTATGTGTAGCAAAGCTTTACAATCAACCTGCTAATGGTTCTGTGATTGTTGTCTGATATGTAAGGAAGTCTACAAATTGCTGTGTAATACTCCTTTTATGTCATGTTTTCAGAATTTGGTCGACTCTGCAAAGCCCCTACTGCGCAAGGCCATCCAGATATCACAACAAACACCCTACTGGCACTGCAGACTGTTGTTCCAGTTGGCGGTGAGTACACAGTAATGACCTCTATGAGAGAAATTTTTGAGTGCAAGTCTCATGGTTGGTCATAAAGACTGTTGTGTGTATTTTTTGTTGATTTAAGTTTTTCGTTATTTTGAAGGAAGTCAGGGTTTATGTCAATAATGAGAGTCTTAACTGATGGTAGCATTTTTTTTGTCACTTACAGCAACTTCATACTCTGGAGAAAGATTTGGTGTCAGCATGTGACCTGCTGGGTGTTGGAGCAGAGTATGCCCGAGTGGTTGGGTCAGAATATACCAGGTAATTGTTACTTAATCCCACATTGACTTGTTTTTTTCTTTCAAACTGCTTTCAGTGTTTATCATCTAATTCCTCCAACTGAAACAAATACATTATCAATCAAATGTGATAATTATTGTGGAGCGGATTTGGCATTTTATGGACTATCCTGAACTCAATAACAACAAATTGACAGTTTAACTCTAGGCAGCAATTTTTTGTTGCTAACATTCCCAATTTTCTTCTGCAGATTATAAAAAAAACAAAGATTCATAATAAATCCCCCTTAAGATGAGGTCAGGCTACATGATCCCTTTTTCTGTTACGAAGGACACTGCCGATTAGGCAATCACACAACATCACAATGGACATGATAACACTGATAGGAAGAGAGGCTAGATCACACCTTGGAAATGCTCAGGGCAATTACTCACTGGACTGTTGAAAGAGCTGCTGCTTCTCAGCATTTCTCTTTTTTTCAGTCAGTTCTCATTGCCCCTTGACATTACATCATAGAGACGGGGAAGTTGTTTGAGCTCAATGAACTGTTTCTCCATCTATACGTGTCATTTTGCCGTAACAGCTGTATCACACCTCTTTTGCTCAACAAATTGGTTTAGTAGTGCTTGTGACTTTTGCATTTGTAAAGTTCCCCGTGCTCTCATTGGTCAACTTCACTGACATGATAGAATTTATCGTATGAGTCAGACTGAAAAAATCAGACATGCTGTAATTTATGTCAAGGGGTGTAAGATGCCCAGGTGTGAATGGGAGAGTTTGTTGGCCTACAAAGGCTAAAGCCCTTGTGGCAGTGGTAAGTGGTTCAAGCCCCGACCATGACCATTTGCTGCAATTATCCCGCCACCTCCTTATTATACACTTCCTGCTGTCCTTTGTAATGAAATAATAATAAAAATAACTTTAAAAGACTTAAAATGATTATTGGCGATGAGGAGCACTGCTAGATCAAGCTGTGATCCCACTGAAATGATGTAGTCTGACATCAGCATCAGTTGTCGATCTTAATCATAGAGAAAAAGGCTTTTTAAAAATGTTTTTGAATTCAACTGAAGAACAAAACTTTTAAGCTGATGACAGATTTTTGAGAACTGGATTAAAGTTTTCTTTTTTATTTCTTCATAGGGCATTGTTTCTTCTCAGTAAAGGAATGGTGAGTAATTTCTTCACTGTAAGGCTGAAGCCATATTTGATATCCATGAAATGATCATTTTAGCTCTACTTTTGTGTATTTGACTAACAAAAACAGCAAACACCCACAGACAACAACAGTACAGATGATAAAGTTCATATTTATGAAACTAGAAAATTCCAATTCCATCATTTGTTGACTGTTTTATTTAATCTTCTAGTTGCTGCTAATGGAGAGGAAACTTGGAGAGGTGCACCCTCTGTTAACACTATGTGGAACCATTGTGGAAAACTGGCAGGGAAACCCCATCCAGAAGGAGTCACTGAGGGTGTTCTTCCTGGTCCTGCAGGTCACACACTACTTGGATGCAGGGCAGGTAGGAAAACAACTTTGGAGTAATATTCTGCTTACGTTTAAAAACACTGCATCTCTTCAGTCATGGGAGCTTTTAATTAGCCGGTTTGCATACACTAATTTCATACAGTATTGCTAAATATTTTCCAGTGTTCAGTTGTGTTAAGCAGCCTGGAGCTGAGCTGTATTGTCATTTCCACGTGTCCCCAGGTGAAGAGTGTGAAACCATGTCTGAAACAGCTGCAGCAGTGCATACAGACCATTTCTACACTCCACGATGATGAGATTCTGCCCAGCAACCCAGCTGACCTCTTCCACTGGCTGCCCAAGGAGCACATGTGTGTCCTCGTCTATTTGGTAATGCCACTTCTTTTTTTCCTTCTCTCACTGAAATCCCTGAAAGCTATCCAAAATAAGAAAACACGAGGGGTATCATTGGTTAGATTTGTAGCACTGGGGGTTTTGTTAACACTTCAGTATCACGTGAAAAGTAAAGCAGTAAAACCTCAAAAATAACATTCCAACATCCCCTATTTTTGAGTTCTTCTACAGAGGTTTATCAGAGCAACATCCAGTCCCAAAACTGGATTGCTGAGTCACATTGCTCTCTCTCCTTTGCTTTAGATCTGTAGCAGACAGAAATGTAATGTGGGTTATTATTAGACGACAAAGAACGTATCAAAATGTCAGCAGGCCTATTTGCTGCGAATGAGGAGATTTAGTAGTTGTCTGTGGCGGTGCATTGGCACGCGAAGTTTTAAAGGACGAAATGCTACTTAAACATCAAAAGCAATCCAGCACCTTCCCCCTGTCGATGCATAGTTTCCATAAAGGATGTTCAGAGGCCACAAACTTTCAAGTTGTTTAAATGAAAGTTTTAATTCTGTTTAACCAACTAAAGTAAAGTGAAAAACACTCAGAACTGAGAATTCATTAAATAAGGCTCAACACGAGATCATAGGGTCTGCAGGGCAAACAAAATGAAATTGGTGAGCCAAAAGTGGCGAATGTAAGCAGAGCTAGCACCACCGGCCTCCAGTCCTCCTTGTTGGTTCGATGACTGTTAAATGCCAGTTTAGCCAGACACAGCCTACACACAACTTAATCTCCAAATTTTTTCAATCAGAATGATGCCAAACCAAATCAAGCTACAAGTTAAGATCTGCTATTGCATCACAGCATTATGGTCTTAGACCGAGCTAGTGTTGAGTGGCTGCGCTACAGCCGAGACATGAGACGCAGCGTATGACCATAAAGCCCACTAAACGCTCAAATCCCCAAACCAGAGGATAAAAGGACCAACTATTGTGCTGATGTTTGTGTTGAAGTTGAGCTCAACCTGTTTTAAACTGAAAGCTGTGAGTAATGTTAACTGTTCGTGTTTATTAACACACATAAAATTATAATGAACAACTACAGCAAACCACTTGCTAATTAAATTTGCTCTGGTTTTAATCAGCGCTTTATCGCTGTTTGTCTTTGTAATTAGGACTATAACCAACTTTAATGCTATTGTGGTTCACAGCTCAGGGGCTTTGTTCTCATTTGGTGAATCTGTTAATCACTTCACTCTGTTGACTTGGCTGCCTGTTGGGATGTGACACAAAAGTGTATCCCAAAAAAACAAACAAACAAAAAAATAACAAGGATTTATGACTAAGTAAAACAAAAGTTACCTCTATAGTAAGCACACAAAATCAAACTAGTAATTTTAATTGTCATAAAAACTTCATATTAAATGAACAGAAGGTGAAACAGTGGTTGCACATTTATTTCTGTATTCTGTATTCACACCTTCATTGGTTTTAAGTATTTAGCATAATTTAACATTGGGTTAAATAGCGTTAAACACACTGTAATGTGTGAGTCTTTCAGGGTCAGGCCTGGAGAAAAAAGATCTTTTTTTATTGTCTGATGCACGTGGTTCTGAGAAATGATATCTTAGATTACCTTGTATGCTAACTGCCTTTGAATATTATAAGTATTATGTGTGTATATTTTTCTGTTTTTATCCTTTATTTTTGCCAACGACCTGCCCGCTAAAATTAGATGACATTCACGTTACAGTGCTGCTATTGTACCCTCTAAAAACTTGACACAAGTGCCCTTGACGCAGGGATTCAGTTACCGTGGCGCTCAGGAAGGTGTTTATATTTCTAATGTGCCGATCAAAAGACTGTTCAGATTTTTTAAGGAGTACTCTGCCTTGTCATTTCACAGGTCACAGTCATGCACTCCATGCAGGCGGGTTATTTGGAGAAAGCCCAGAAGTACACTGACAAGGCTCTGATGCAGCTAGAGAAACTTAAAAGTGAGTTACTCGTGCTCGTGCTCTCGGCTGTGACTAACTTTATGAAGTGGAAAACCTGCAACATTTGTTTTTGTAAATACTAACTTTAATTTTGGTGTTTCAGTGTTGGACTGCAGCCCCATCCTCTCCACCTTTCAAGTCATTTTACTGGAGCACATCATCATGTGTAGACTCGTCACTGGCCACAAGGCCACAGCATTACAAGAGGTGTCTATTCTTCCTGTATCCATGTTCATCTACTGTATTATGTGAAAAAGAAGTTCATCAAAGTATTGAAGCTGCTGGAGTCACATTTTGCCACAAGCATGATTTGCATACTTCATTAAGCTCATGGAAGTGAACACTGACTCTGTTCTGTCCTTTCAGATCTCTCAGGTGTGTCAGCTGTGCCAACAGTCCCCCAGGCTATTCACCAACCACGCTGCTCAGCTTCACACTCTATTAGTGAGTACTTCAGCCCCAACTCCCTTTTAACATCGGTGTGCATCACTGTGTGTGTCTCCAACAGTGACCAAAACCAAGACCTAATCAGCTAAAGTCTGAGAACGTTGTCACAAATTTTACTCAAAGTGTTCAATGGTTTTGTCAGCTTTAAAGAAGTACGATGAAGGACAGTTTCACACTTTTAGTGTTTTAGGCTGTGTCTGAAATGGATCCCTAACCCCTATATGGGTGACTATATGGGGGTTAGCGCCATTTTGAGGGGTATCCGAAACCTGAGTGATCAATTCCAGTGCCCCATATAGGCGACTCAAAAATTTTCATAAAGCATTGCAAAAGTGACCATCCTGTTATGCATTGCATCTTGCCATGTAGTGTCTGAAACCTCCGGTAATTGAATTCACTACATAGTCAACTATATAGTGAAACCCCATATGGGGGTTTGGGATTGAGTGATTCATTTTGGACACAGCCATAAAGTTCAAACTAGTGGTTTGGAGTTACTTATTATTCCAAGCTGATAATAAGGTGTATTTTTGTGATTTAATACTACTTTTTTGGAAATACTTAAATCTTACAAGATTTTTTGTAAAAGGTTTTTCTTTAAACCAAGAGTTGACAGTTTAACCCCAACACTAAATAAGAGAGGGATGTTAGCATTGGCAAGAATTTTTTATTCCTCTTTGCATATACAAAATCAGTGCATTGAAAAATATTGGGAAAATGAGCAATTCATAATAAATACTTAGTTTTGCCATGAGTGTGTTGTGTTGAAGGCAAACACAGGTACATATCGATGTTATGGATTTATGTATGTGAAACATTTGTAAAATGTAGAAGCACTAAAGTAGAGATATAAACAGCACATATTATCACGTAAATGTTTGCGTGAAAAAAAAAATTCACATTTAGTGTTTTTGTATAACTCATTTCTCGCTTTCTCCACACCACAGGGTCTATACTGTATCTCAGTTAACTGTATGGACAATGCAGAGGCACAGTTTACAACAGCCTTGCGGGTGAGTTCATGGCGACTTCACTGTCTGTCAGACGCTTTTATAACTCAGCTTTTTATCTCTTTTCCCTTTAACTCAGCTGCTGTCTATTTTCGTCTCAAACATGCCTGTATTGTTGTCTTGTAGCTCACCACACACCAGGAGCTTTGGACATACATCGTAACCAACTTGGCCAGTGTCTACATAAGGGAAGGAAACCGACACCAAGATGTCAGTTTAGTAATAAGAGTCAAAGTCTTTTTAATATAACAGTATGATGGAGTGAAGTATTTAGTGAATGCAGTATGAGTATTTGTGGTTCACTGCTGTGTAAAACTAAATTAAATCTTCAGCATCACAAATGGCTCATCATAGCTGTGTTGTTGTTGTTTTGAGTACAGGCTGACCCAGGGGTTACGGATAATGGCTTTTTCAAATGTGTTCCTCTTCTGTTGTTTGGAAACAGTGTTATTAAGCAGTTTGTCCACTAGGTGGTGTTGACACATTAGAAGGATTAAGTGTCCTTCCTATTTCACATCCTGAAATACAGGCAGTTGATTCCACTTATGATAGGAGGATATGTATTTTATTTAATTTTAATAATTCACAGAGATATTAAAATGGAAAAACGTTTTTCTCACTTCACAAAAAAAGACTAATTGCATTTTCTGTGTCATGACTTTTTCAGCTCTATAGCCTCTTGGAGAGAATAAACCCAGATCATAACTTCCCAGTAAGGTAAGAGGCAGTAGATTCTTTTTTTCAAATATAAATGTATTTGTAAATTTGAAACGACTCACTGTGTTGAATTGAATGTTTTAGTTTAAACAACTACCTTTGTCTTTGTTTTCCATTCAGCTCCCATTGCCTCCGTGCTGCAGCCTTCTACATCAGGGGACTCCTGTCCTTCTTCCAAGGACGCTACAATGAAGCGAAGTATGACGGATCTTAAAAAAAGAACAAAAATTAAACAAATAAAAAAAAACATTTGAACAAACCTACAGATTCATCCTGTGCTTCCACCAACATATACTTGCTTTGTTTTGTTACAGACGCTTCCTGAGGGAAACCCTGAAGATGTCAAATGCCGAGGATCTCAACAGACTAACTGCCTGCTCCCTGGTTCTTTTGGGCCACATCTTCTATGTACTGGGAAACCACAGAGTAAGACTCGGTACACACCAAGTGTACCATATTTGCTCATATTGGATACATAACTATATCCAACCATCCCAATTACTTTGACAAATATTTTGCATCGAATAAGAACACCGAAAAAAAACTGATTTATAAGCTGGACAGAATCTAAGCCTGAATTCAGCTAGTAATTTGAAGCAATGGTTGAATTATCCGATACAAGTTCATGACTGTGAAGAAGTAAATCAATGTGTGGAGGTAGATTGTGGTGCCAGAGGAATAACTCGTGTTTAACACATGAGAAAATCAACACATGATCCAAGGCTCCTTTGAAGGATTACTCTGGTAATAAATGAAACTATTGTCTTATTTTGTTTTTAGGAAAGCAACAACATGGTGGTACCTGCCATGCAGCTTGCAAGTAAGATCCCTGACATGTCTGTTCAGCTCTGGTCTTCAGCCTTGCTAAAAGGTACGCACCCATTTCATAGCCAAATATAATTTATTTTTCCCGGACTCTGTGTCTGTGTAATAACTTAAGTGGTTGAATGTTGTGTCTGCAGACCTGAACAAGGCCCTCGGGAACACCATGGACGCTCATGAAGCAGCCCAGATGCATCAGAACTTCTCCCAGCAGTTGCTGCAGGACCACATCGCTGCATGCAGCCTCCCTGAACATAACCTCATCAGTGTATGTCAAAGCAATCACCCTGCTTCCCAAAGTTTACTTTGAATTTATCGTTTTATTTACTTTTCATTTTAGCACCATGTAGGGTAAGCCTTATTACACTGATTTGATGGGATGTGTCAATATTTTGTAGAGCTGACATTTATGCTGTTTTCTATCTGATTTTCAGTGGACAGATGGCCCTCCCCCAGTTCAGATCCAAGCCCAGAATGGCCCAACCACCAGCCTTGCAAGCCTTCTATGAGAGAACACCTATGTAATGACTGACGCTAAAAAAACAAACTTGCTATAAGACCAGCTGAGATTTGAATGGATTTTGACAGGTCACTGAGTTCAGACCTTCACTTTATTAGCTTGTCCACATTGCCCCCTGATTGTTCGCTACAACATTTCTTAATTATTAAAACAACGACAACTACTGTTCATGTATTTCATGCTCTCTAATGGAACAGATGCTAAAAGAGTTGGACTCATGATTCGAGTAGAGAAAGACATTAAGCAATGAGCTGAAGGGCTTGCCTGCAAGAGAGAGACAGCCCTTCTCTGTGTTTCTTTTTCCATTTCTTGGAAAAACAAAGGGGTTCGTTTGGGGGCATGTAGAAAATTAATTTATTCATGTTAATATTTTTGTAACTGCTGGTAAATATTTTACACCTTGCCTTTTGTTAACATCCTGTTTTTTCATGCATGGAAGTTACTGATGTGGACTCCCTGTACATTAATTTCAGACCTGGGTTCCTAACAATACATTCTTGGTATATACATTTTGCACAAAACCCATGCTAGAAAGAATTGGGACTTCTTGTAATATATTTTCTCACAAAAGTCAGTGGAAATGTTTCATGATGCAAATAGATGGCGTGCACTGTATTGGGATATGCGCAATCGACTTGTGCAGTTCCACTATGGACCAGAACATGCCTCAGTTAAGTTAAATGGTGACATTTTATACCATTTTGTGGCGAGGAGCTGCCACGTACCTGATAAAACAACACAATAACATTAACTTTTTGAAGTCCCATCCTTTATGAATTCTGATGTATTAAGTTTTTACAGATCGATGAGCTAATGCTAATCCTCAGATATTCAAAAGTCCTCTTGTTTTATTTTGATATATTTTAATTTGTCTTGATAGTTCTACTAAAGGGTTTCTTTCGGTATGTTTGTATAGATTTGCCACTCGTCAAACCTTTATTGTACAGTGACATTTTATAAAGTCAATTTAGTAAAGTGTGATATGTATTTTTAGCTATCCTACGTAGGAATCTCAATGCTCAGTATTTAAGGCACTCTGTGCAGACACAGTTTAAGCTTGAGTACTAGCCATAGCCTATTCTATCCAATGCCTATGTTTTTAATGCTTATGTTGTTTTCAATAATTTTTCAATAAAAAATCTGATCAAAAGTTTATTTGTTTGATACACTGATTTTTAAACTTCATTCCAAGAAATTAGGTTGTTTTGAATCGCCTCTGGGCCTTGAGCACATGATTGCTTTGTAACAATGTCAAGTCGAGGTGGAAAACTGGGACGCTCATACCTCTGATGACCTACTCAGTATGAGGGGAAACTGTAAAATCGATGGCTGTATGACGCAGAGAAGTAAGTTATTAACTGCAGAGTAAGCAAGTTTCTTTTTTAGTTGGGGTGGACTTTGTTTTCAAAGCTGCCTCAGGGTGGTGCTAGAGTTACCTTTTTTTTTACATGCAGAAGTTTGTGCGGTTGACCTTTGAAACCAAATGGACACAAAGTTTGATTTCAATACAAAAGCTAAATTTACTATAGGGGGATATGCTCCAAAACCATCATTATACTCACATCTTTGTGTCCAATGTGCACCACCAAAATACTTAAAAATTTGGATTGTCTCTGTGATTAACCAATGGATCAACTTAAGTATCTTACAGAGTGTGAGTATTGTTTAGTTCATTATAGTTCAGTTCTTTATAGTTACATCTTTTGATTCCTGATTCACTTGGGAAACAAAGTAGAAAGTTCCAATAGGTAAACAGGCAGTGGAGATCTCATATATATCATCGGATGGATAACACTGGCATTGACCCTATTTTGTGTCCATCTAACAAGCTGCTTGTCAACTAGATCTATTGTTGTCTGCAGATTAGTTTCACACCTTATATCAGTCTGTTGTTAATGCATCTAAACTGGCCCTTCTCATCACGAGTGTATCTTTTTTTAATCCTCTTATATCGGACCTGTACCATGAGTAAGGTTACCCCAGTTTGACTATCAACATTTTAAGTTGCACCCCTTAGAAATGCAATTAACAAACTTTGAGATCTTTGTAAAACAGTCTGCATTTAGTTTTTTTAATGTATCTTTTGTGGTCAACACTGCTCAGGCTTTGTGAGTACTATATGGACGTATGTGTAGCATTTCCAGACTTAATGACTTTTTGCTGCATTTACTAATCCCAATAATGTGGGTTTGTGAAATGGGTACATGTGGGGATGTAAAAAAAATGAATCAAGTGTCGCAGGTCCAAAAGGCTGTTTAAATATTGAAACATCCTCCTTGTTGAAGCCAACGGTTTCTTAGTCTTCTGCACCCTTAGATCCCTGTTTTCAGCCTTAACTAGACTGTCCCACTTCACTGATAGACTGATATTCAGAGGTAGGCATTCACATGGCAGGCTAAACAGGTTTGGAATTAGCCTGAGGAACACATGAACCAAAGAATTTCCATACTAACATCAAGTAGTATGTTGTACAATTATATCACATGGTTACTACTTTGTTTAGTATAGATGTGTCTCATGATGCATTTCTGGCTGTCTCTGTATTTACTTCAGAACCTGAAGTACCGGATATAGACAAGTGCACCACATAAACGGAAAGAAGCACTCTGCAAGATGGCAGGGGATCCTATACCAGACTAAACAAAAGGTTAGAACTGGAACTGGCTGTGTTAGAACTGGTCTCCATCTTTTCTGGAGCACCTATGGAGAGGGATCTCCATGGTTAGTCATAACAAAACAAAACGGCAGAAGCCAGATCCACTTGTGTGTGTACTCTGAAACCACCATCTTACCTACTCGACTAAATATCAAGCACAAGCTGACACAATGAGAAAAAAAATGTACAGTATAATTTAATCTATTCATTTTATAAAGGTAACAGCCTGTGTTGTATAAAATATTACCCAATGAATGATACCCTCTATACTTTGACAGAATGTCCCTCTCTAGTGATGAATACAGTATTCTGATTCTCATTAGGATAGGCAAAAACAAAGTCCAGTTTGAAGCATTAAGAAACAACACAGATAAAGTCCACTTACTTTTATTTATTTGACCAGAAAGGATCCAACCATAAGGATCCAGGAAAAAAAAACAAAGATGTCATTTAAGAAAAGTGACAGAGACATCTTGTATACACAACTGACCTAGCCTGTCTGGGCCATCCTGTTGCGTGAATCACTTTGCCGGCAAGTGATTCACGCAACAGGATGGCCCAGCCAGGCTACAACTGACCATAGACGATGACAGATGTATATCAAAAGTATTAATCTTGATGATTTTAAAACTAAACTGAAAACATACCTCTTTAGTCTTGCTTTCAACAAAATATTAACTTTAAGTGTTTTGGCATTTATCTATTCTAGTTTTAATCACAGGTTTTTTACTGAGCTATTTTGGTGCTCTTATTTTAGTATCTTTCACTGTTGTTTTTATTTCATTTTATTTATTATTTCTTAAATTTTATTCCAAATTTCTTTGTTTTAAGATTTTAACCTAAACCTCCAGTGTTTCCTTATCTTGAGTTTTAAAATTACATTTCCTCAGCGCACACATTCCTGTTTCCACAAAATCAAGCTCTTTTAAGTTTATGCATTTTAATACTGTTTCTGTTGGAATGAGGGGTTGGGCTGGGGTAGATTTGAGTATTCTTTTAATATTGGGTTGGGGTAGATTTAGGTATTCTTTGTTTCTTTTATTCCTTCTTCTGTGTAAAGCACTTTATGCTACATGTTGTGTATGAAAAGTGCTATATAAATAAAGAGTGATTGATTAATTGATTGTTTGTTATTAACACCAAGAGGGGAACTTATGGTGGACAGCATACAATAGCAATATGCAAATACATAATATGAATGCCTCATTCAAAAAATCTTTTTACACACATCAAACACGATAGTAAGGCGTGTTTAAAACCCTGTAGGTAACAATTAAAGGGCCATTCACTTACTTATTTTTGGATTTCCATGTAAATGTTTTGTTTGTGGTAGAGTCAGCAATCTAAAAACGGCAATCCGCGTAGATATAAAGACGATTATCATTGTGTTAATTGCTCAATATTCATATATTAGACATTGCATGTGTGAACCATGAACTGCATGGTCAATGGTGTGAACAAAAACTGGAAAATTCTGTACCAAAATTGAATCTAGTTGGATTAATTTGCTTTCATATTAAGTTATAATCTGAGGTAATACTTTTTTTGCAGGGTCAAAGTGGATAAATGCATTTTGGGTTCTCCTTTAAGAGTTGGTTTGTTTTTATACCCTCAATGTAGGGTTGAAGTCCCAAACGCAGCAACGTCCTTTTATCTCGTCTGTTGGAAACTTAACATTTCCGAGGTGTGTATGAACGCAGCATGACGCCGCCTGTGGTGGCTCATTACATTATCTGGCAACCGGAGTGGCAGCGGACAGAAGAGAGGGGATCCCCGGGATTTTTACACCGAAGCCAGTTAAATACCATCAGCAAACATCTGAAGACTGCGGAGGAACTCAGCCAGGCTCCTCCTAGACTCCGTAAGTTCTTTATTTCATGACGATATTACAAAGGCGTTCAATATTCAATCTTCAATTAAATTATGACGACGGTGGGAAGTTTCTCTTTCGGCGTTAGCACGGCTAACGTAAGTTAAGCTAGCTAGCATAGCTTCATCTCAGCTAACGTGAAAGGTAACAGTTTGTGTGTCGCTCTGCCACACACACACACGCACACATCTATTGAGTGCGGGTTGCCAAGAACAAATCCGCCTCAAAAAGTGGAGCAATATTAAAACAAACTTCTCCGGCAAACTTGTATAAAGATGCACCATAGTAGGATATAATGTTAGTTTTTGTTTTTTCGAAACTCAAAAGAGGATGCTAAAGTTGGGGACATATTGAGAGTTTAGTTTGCAATAAAAGTGTGATTATTGGTGAATATTCAGAGTGTCTGTCTGAGCTGACGAGTGTCCAGGGAGGTAGCTGCTTTAGCGGGCTAACATCGCTGCTAGCTAGCCTTTTAACACCAGCAGCTCACTGATACGGGGTCGATTTCATTGTCTGTCGTGTATCGCTATTTGGACGCACACACACATCCAAGAAACAGAACCACAACCTCTGTGCTCAGAGTTAAAGGAGTGTACACTCCAGCGGTCACTTCTTTAACTTTTCCCTTTATTAATGGTCATGGTCATTATTGTGTGTTAGCTCGCGTTAGTTAGCCTCTGGTTTTGTAGCCGGGCAGATGGACAGGTTGTTGTTGGCAAGCCAAGTTAACGTTAGCATGAGATAGCTTGTTGTTGTTGATGGGTTAGTTGAGGGGAAAAAGGTAGCTTTTTTTATTGGTTAAAGTTGTCTCTCTAAAGTTTAGGAACATCATGAGGAGCATTTATACCGGTAAAGAGTGAGCCGGCTGTTGTTTGTGGTCGTGGATGGGTCTGATTATTGCTCCGTGAGCCATTGATCTCAGAACTTTGTCAGATTAGCTCAACCGTGAAAAGCCTTTTTATGGAGGCGTAATGGTGGACGGTGGTGCCTCCGTCTGGGTGTGTGTCTCCCTGTCCACGACGGGCTAGTTGCGATCACTCAACACCAGACTGTTCGGAACCACGTTGGCTTTGTAATAAAATATCACGATTTGCACCTTAGGTCAAATTTTGCGTGGTATATGTGGGTAAAAAGACCTTGTTCCCCCTAAGTCTTAAAGCACCATTACCACTATGCTGTTAATTTTTCTGATCGTGCCGAGCATTAAAAGGCTTCCTCTGATCTCAATGATTTGATGTTAATTATGAGATCAATTATTTGTGAGGTATGTCTGAATTATTAAGACTTGTAGCAGCAACTCTGTTGGGGCACAGGTCCAATGAATTTCTAGACGCTGTGAATCATGGGTCATTTTGTTTCTAGTGGATACCTAAAATCATTTTAGCATCCACCTGTCTTTGAGGTGTTTTTTTTTTTTTTTAAACTAAGCAGCACTTGGTACATCCCTTCCTCTCTTGAGCAAGTGTCCTCCTTTTCAGAACAAGCAGACAGTTGGCACCCTTGGCTAGTGACGGGGGACACATGTCGCTTTGCATTTTATGATGGGCCTTCGATTTGCCCGAGGAGGGGTGCCTCTTATGAAAAATTCTCCTGAGAGTGATGTAACCAGACAAGCATTACTTAAGATCCACTCTTATTCTGCTGCATCAACTTTTTTTTGTTAAATCTTTATTTATCATCTCCCACTACGTTCACACCTTTTGGTTTCATCAGGGTTTGTTCTACTTTTTTTGCTGTAGTTTAGTGTTCAATATCACCCTTCTTCAAAGGAACTGTAATCCCGACTCCTTTTGCACGTGCGCTAAGGTACAAGTTGTGCTGCTCAATCTTTACATTGAGTTGGGTTCATACAGGGCCACATTCAAGTATTTGTACATGTAATCATAAGTCATGCTTGGTTGTTATTTTTTAGGGCCCGACCGATATGGATTTTTTGGGGACGATGCCAATACGGATTATTAGTGGGGAAATTTTTTTTATAAAAAATATGTATATATTGTAGATATCTACAGTATACTTTAAACTACAGTATACTATATACTGTAGGCTACTGCTCTTCATGTTGACAGCAAGACTGACAGATTAAACTCAGACAAGAAAAGCATTTTCAACAGTGTTGTTTTGTTGACGATGACGAATATATTTCGTCATCGTCAACAAAAACAACACTGCAGAATATATGTTGAGTGTTTGACTGAAACGCTCATGAATTTTTCTACTCTGTTCGTCGTCCACCAGTAACGTTTTCGTCTAGTCTCGTCAACGTCTTTGTCGTGGAGAAAAAGGGGCGTTGACTAAACATTTTATTGGGTGATATTCTGTGCCTCCGCGTCTTAACTCACATCTGGAGACATGCAGCTGCCTCGGTAAGAGAAGTAGCTCGATCACGTAATCTGTACTGTTGTTTTGTTTATTCTACCGTTACTGACACGGCTAACAGTATAGCAAGGCTAATAGCAGGTGGCTAACGCTAACCTTGACTTGCATATTACATGGTGCTTCACCGTTAACTCGGTGTGACCGAGACCAGCACAGCGGGGAACATCGTGAAGTGGGTTGAACTGAAACTTGTTGACTTATTGTGTATTTCACAATAAGGCGGACCACTCTCCTCCGTGCGTCCCTGAGCTGCCTGCTTCAGATTCGTCACTCTGCTGTGCTGTGAGGTAGTTAGTGGATGAAGATTGTCATGAGGTCGATGGGCCATCTACAGGATAAGTCGGGGAACTTTTCAAATTGCGGAACATTTTCAAAGTGAAACCAAATCTTATTCTTCGCATATTATTTCTGAACATATCGGCGAAAATCTGCAATTTTTGGCCGATTAGTCTTAAACATGCAAAAATTGGCAAATTTAATTGGCTCGCCGATAAATCGGTCGGGCCTTACAATGTATAAATGTTGGTTAGATCACATCTGGTCAATACAAAAACAGGCTAATCCAACATTCCCCACTTCAGGTTTTGCTTCTTACCTATTGTAATGATAAGCTGATACAACCAGCACTGATACCTTAAACTTCTGATAGCTCCCTGCAGTATGTTATGACTCTTCTCTTATTGTTTTCATCCATCTAAATCTCTCATGGTGTCGTAATAACAGTATCAGTGTTGCTCACTGTAAGGCACACTTAAACTTAGCACACACAGCGTCTGGCTGAGCGTGAGCCCTGTCATTTTGAGAAGTTAAAAGGAAGTGCCGTTCAACCTAAGAACTCTACAAAGTCATACAGCTAGATAGTGTGGATGTGCATGAGAGATGAAGGATCCGTATGTATGCATTTTAAAGATAATGATTATCTCATAGTGGACGTCATCGGTGGGATTCTGAGGCTCAGGCAGCTGAAAGCACTTGTCTATCAAATGAGATGGTGAGGAAGGATGCTGTGAGGGAGAGTCAGTCGAGTTTATTCAAAGAAGTTCACTCTGAAATAGTCCGCTTGCATCACAGAGCGAAAATACTATGTTATTTTACATTTCTTATTCACTCAGTTTCCTAAAGGCTTGAAAGTGATTGGATGCTTGACAGACTGACATTGATGTTGTTAAAGTCATAGCCTAGTATCTTAAATTGACCTTGTAGGACTTTGTAGTCAGACCCTATATTGACCTCCCCTATTTGAGTAAGGACAAAATACCCTCAAAGATTTGAATGATAAAAATAATAGATGAAACACATAAAAGATCCCTGACATAGGACATTTATTAATGCAATAGATGATGTCCTGCACAATAAAACCAGCTTAAAATATCAGTACAGGCAATCAGTTTGACAAAGTTAAAGAGATTTGAAATGAATTAAAGGATCTGGACCCCTGAGGACACAAGCTAGTAAAGGTCACACTTCCTTCCTCTGTATGATTGAGACCTGGAAAAGTACAGACCACAGAAACAAACATCAACTCAAACAGGAGAAAGGAAATGAGAAAGAGACACGGACAATACACGCACAAGGGGAGAGTGGGAAAGAGACATGAAAAAAGAGACTGGATCTCCTGAAAGACAAGCATCCACATCCAGTCGTCTAGCGTTTGGCACCACCATCCAGGGGTAGAAGTGAGGCCAAGGGTCCAACATGGAGAAACCTCAGGGGGAAAGAGAAGACTGGAGGAAACAGGAAGAAAAAAGAGGTAGATCCTCATGCACTTGCAGTAGTGGAGTGTAAAACCATTTCTCATATAAGTGATAGCTGTCTCCTGAGATCAGAAAGGTCCTTCATGCCACGAGAGCTGTTTCTCAAATCAAAGATCTGAAAGAACGTATATGAACTATAAAATGTATATTATAGGGCTCTTTCTTGCATATCAACCTATGACGCTGCCTCAGCCAGATTTCCGCACCGCCTCAGGCTCTTGTCAGCCCGAAGGTGTTTTTGTCACCATTTCTGAGAACACATTCGGTGAATTTGTCATTTTTAACTGCATTACAACAATGTGGCGTCAGCGCTGTATCCAAATCAGTCCAGTGCAGTCGAAAAGTTGCTGCCAAAAACCGCTCTTCTGTCCTGTTGTGTCTGTATAAAACCAGGGATGAGCGGGTATGTGAACCAAGGAGGTAATCGTCTGAAACATTCATAGTGAGCAGGCAAGTTGGTGGTCGGTTTTGTACACGTTGAGCAGATTTTCACTACTCCCTACTCTCAACTCCATGCCTCGTTTGTCTAATAATGTGTCTGCTATTACATTGGTTACAAATAATGTCATGATATCAACCCAGAAACAGTCACCGTACAAAGACTCCTTCTGCTCCCTCTGCTGTACTCGGGCGCCTTCTTTCACCTTAACCAAACTGTGCGTTTAGAGTCGTCTGAGAGAGGGATGTTTCAAAGACAAGTGTGGAAAATTTGACGCTCTGAATGCCCTGAAATTGTCTTGAAACTTGAAAGAGATCACATGTGAGCTTCAGACTGTCTGAGTTTAGGACTTCCTGTTGTCATCAGGGACGTTCTACCAGAGAAAGACTTATTTTTAACTCCAAATGAAGACCAGCGCTCTGTGTTCCTGAGAACATGGGCTGGTATTTGAGGTTTGAGGAGATCATTCAGGTACGGCAGGGTGTGTCGTTCATTCAGTTAGTCATCAGAGATGTGATTTAAGACAGCGGGGGCCTCAGCTTAATAGATATACACGGTAACTGCAGGATCTGCTCCGTGTTTTTGTTCTTGTTTTGGGAGCAGTCTGCTGCTCACTCAGTTTCCTTGTTTATTGCATCAGATGCCAGAGGACAGGAGTAGTCATATTGTCCACAGAGTCCCACCCAAAGGCCCCAGGCAAGTCTAGGAGCTGGAAGAGAGGAATCCTCCGATGTTTAACTGGCTGATTCTCGTTTACCCTGTTGGACTTCATATTGACTCAAGCGCGTGTGTTTACAGTGCGACCAACCTGACAATTAGAGGAAAAAGTGCACATAAAAGAAAAAAAATGACATGTTGGTCATTTTGTTTAATGACGCCAACCTCAAGATTAAGCAGCAGTTCGGGAGAACTACAAAGACTAGGGGTTAAGCCTCACTTAGTGTGATACCCATATGCAGTACTATTCCCACTTAGAGGTAGTTTTGGTGTTAGTACTTCTGTACTACTGCTGTTGGTGTTAACCTGTGTAATACTGCCTCCAGGGTCAGACTGGACATGCATCATTTAAGAAGACTTGTAGTTCTTCTTCAGTAAATGGTCACCTGCTGACTAGATGTTTTATGTGGCCTGCTATGGATCTACCTTTCTGTGAATATTTAGACCTAGTATTTGTTGTTGTAAAGGCTCGCCTGGATGAGTTTGAAGGCGTTATTTTCAAGAGCGTAAGAAGAAATGACAAATTCGCTCCGGTTCAGAGAAGATTGGAAAAAAGCAATGAGTCATTTAAAAAAGGCAAATGAATTTACGGAATAATACGCACCTTTTATGTCTTTTGTGGAATCAGAAAAGGGCAACTCATCCTGTGCAACCAAAGTGCAGAGAGAGGTGTTTTATTTTGTTGCAGTATTTTATCCAGAGGACGGGGCAAACAGCTTCAATCAAGAAAAGTTACTGTTTACAAAGCGAGGCAGACCAGTCTTTTATACTGCTTTTCTCTTTCATTGGTCATAGTCAAGGATTTTAAAAGAAGTACATAAAAAGTGAATAAACTTATTGCAGTTGGATTAGAAAGGAGGTACAAGTCTGAATCAGTGGTGTGCAGGTGGTTCGTACCTTGCAACTATCAATGCGTTTGGCTGTGCACAACTACTGTATTATTGACTGACAGGGTTGGGATAATAGATGGTGCTAGAAGAAGCTACACCTCTACATTCCAGGTTCCACAGGAACCACACACTCCAAAGCTGATTCTGGCTCATTCAAGAAAACACTCATGTTTCCAGAGCGAGCGCCGCAGTGCATCTCAGCTCAGTTCCATAAATGTCTAGCCACTCCACTCCACTAAAGATACACGCAGGGTCTATTTTCAATAGACCAACACGTGTTTAGTTGAACAGAAGAAGCTCCAACATGACTCTAACTGTTAACTTTGTCTGTGTGTAGTAGCACAAGTAGAACATATTTATGAACTTTAAATCTTTTTATCCTTGAGGAGAAAACAAAAACAACAAAAAAAAAAAACATAATTTCTTGGCGTACTCAGCAAAAGTAGAAGCACACAGGGAGACACTGCAACCTGTCAATGTTGTTCTCTCTTTATATGGTGTTATCATAAAATCTTGATAATCCTACAAAATCTTGTGGAGTTGTACGGTGGGCTTTCGTGATCTCGTGAGTCCAGCTGCTGTGGTCTGCACTTTGTTGTACTACGCTTCAAATGTGGTGTTGATGAGACACGGCACGCATGCTTCCTGTGGGACCTAAGGGTCGGTCTTCATGCAGGAACAGTTCACACTTTTTTTTCCTTCAAGGAACCCCCACAAACACACACAGCAGGGCTTCCTCCAGGATTTTTGGAAACTGTGGGGGAGGGCTCTGCCTGCGAGCCGCAGTCGAGCTGGACAGGAAGTTGAGACTCAAGTGTTGTTGTTTTTTTTTCAGAATTAAGTTATTCGCAGAGCAGCGTCACCTTTCATGAGTACAATTCCACTTTATGTTTGTATAGATCCATTCATACAATATAACTTACATTTAAAACGTTTGGAAAAAAAAGATTATTATTCAAAAGACATGACGGCTTTTATTTTGGCGTGTAGTGGAAATACCTGAGCAGTCTTTTTTCACACAAGTGCATCCTGTATTTGAGATTTTTTTCAGTAAATAAATGGATGAGGTCCGTGTAGAAACTGCCTGAAATATGACAAAACTCAACAAGCTATCTGGATGTATTGTATTGGTTCAACACAACATTGAAGCACAATGTTGGTTTTCCAAGAGCTTGATGCTTCCTTGCGTCACTTTTACAACCGTATAGTAGTGTCAGGAGTTATGCTCAATTGTTGCATTGATTTCTGCACCCATACTCATCCTTGTATTTTTAGAGCTGTTACTAGTACTCAGCACAACATGGAGGAGAAAAAAAACAACAACTCCATGTTAGGGTGGATAATGTCTATGCAAATCATGCCCCTGTGAAGCTCCACTTCACATGTCAGTGCACAAGTGACAGTCCTCATGAGCAATAACACCTGAGGGGGGGCTTTGATCTAGAAAACTTTCAGCACATTCACAGGTTACGGCTCTGCAAATAACAATTGTTTTCTCAGTGGGGCCATTGCTGACACAGCAACTCTTGAACTCCGAGTGCAACAAACAGGCCGACCAGCACCTTGGATGCAGCATCGGTGCTCGTGTCCAACATGGGGGACAGACTGGCCTGCCTTACTCCCTGGCTCATGGCTGTTTCACTCACATCATGTGTGGGTGTATTTCACCTGTGTAGTTTTAGACATGGCATTAACTCAATAAAAAAGGACATTTTCAAGGTTTCACCAGTTTTCACCAGTGTTAGCATCTGTTTTACTCAAAGAAGTTTACCATATTAGAAATTGAACTCCACAGCAGTAGACTGGGAGGTCGCTGAGGATAGGATGAGAAATGGGGTTGAATTTTGAGTGTCCTCTGTGGGATGAGCATTAATGCTTCTGACATGGTAGTCTTTGTGCCACAGTGCTGTGAGGTGCTCCACACACTGCATTGATTGTCTTGTACTACGTCACTCTACATAGGAAAAAAATGACCTGATTATCATTCCTGAAGCTCACTGTCATCCCCACTGTCCCATATCTGTTGCATGAGTCCATTACCAGCATGATGTTTTGAAGCTTTAGCAGGAAAAAATCTGATCATAGTTTTAATATCCATGACTCCAGAGTTGAAGTTTAGTTTCATATGGGTGGCATGAAGGGTGTTAGGAAGTAATAAACTATGAATAAGAACTACAGAGACCAGGACTGTACTCTGGTTTGACGATACAGCAGTAAAAAAAAGGGGTTTGGACTTTAAACTTGGAAAAGTTCCTATAAAGAAAATTTGTAGTTTCTTCTTTGGTAGTGACTTTAATACAGTGGATCCCGTTGTAAATGACACAACTTCCATTAACGTCTTCCACAACTCATCTAATTCTTAAACATTCGCTTATCTGTAACTATAGTGAGGAGGACAGTATTGATATACAGCATCTTTATGTGTCCACATTATGATCTAATAACGTGTAAGTGTTTAAAAATATAAGTTATAATGATTCAAAAATGAGAAACAACAAATGGTTCACTACTTAACAATTTGAATAAAGTTCTAGCACTGATGCAGAACCAATCACCTTTGCCGTTTCTGTGCTGAAACTTTTCTGGATCAGGTGAGGAAACCGTCTTAAATGAATAAAAAACACATAAAGTCAGAGCCAGAGTAGAGCATACCTTATATTATGCACAATAGTTCTACGTTAAAATTTTGTGAAGAGAGAGACATTGTAAGGCTGAATTTGTTGAAGAAGTTTGTCTGGAAGTCGCAACCAACTACATTTATCTTCATTGACTTTTTTGTTTTTGGGGGTGAAGTACAGTAAACAAATGACATTAGCACTAAGCATTTGGTAAGGTCTAGTTCAGTGTCAGTTTTACCTATAGGCTCCAGAATAATTTTAAATTTCACCAGTTTATACATAACCACTTTACAACACAGCTGTCATGACAGTCTTCTTTTATTTGCACCAAATTATACACTTGAACATTAACAAGACTTCAAGTAGCATATTGCATGTGATGAACAATTCAATAAACGAACAGTGGCCTTTTTACAGGGCATAACAACTCTTTGATTTTGTAAAACAAGAATACAGTCCAACTTATACAGATTGGTAGAGGTTCAATGTCCAGTGATATCAGATGCGGCTGATAAAAACTTACCTTCCCATAAATTCTATTGTGATCCTTGATCTTTAGAGTTCAAATGTCGTTTGTGATTTTTTTTTTCTTTACTCCACCAGGTGTAGGATAACATTTCTTCAAACTGTCACCAAAAAGGAATAATGACACAGAAAAAGTGACATTTGCCATCAAATTGTAACCACAAATAACTCTATACCAGGCAGATAAAGAGCAAAGAGGATGCTCAACATTGTCACCTGGTCCCTGTAAGTTGTCCAGTCATCCAAGATTGTGAAAGCTTCACAGTAGGGCTGGGCGATAAACCGAAAATTTACTGATTCCGAAATTTATGACAATAACCAACGTCATTTTGCCCAAATCAATATAGTGTCAAAAAAATAAAAGATGGTTTTGGATGTATGTGTAGTGTGTAGGTAGGCTATGGTCTCATGTCACTTTAAGATGCTGTCCTACGTCAGAGATGCGACTCCCCCCATCCAGTCTGTAACAAAGAGGGAAAGACAGGTGAGGAGATGGGAGACGGTTCAAAAGTTGTAGCAGCTGAAGTAGATGAATTCAATGTGGGAGGTGGTGAGCAGCTTCTGGAGTAGTTATCGACCAGTTATCGTTATCGAGGTGAACTGCTCAATATATTGTGATATTGATTTGAGACCATATCGCCCAGCCCTACTTCACAGCACTACACAATAACTCAGAGAGCACACTGTTGTTATACCTCATCTGCATTTTGAATAGCAGGTCACAGCAGAAAAATAACTTTTGTTGACAGTGGGTCAGATGTTTGTTTATTCCTCCAGTGACTTTTTCTGAACCAGCCCTGAGATCAATTTGAAACAGATGATAAATAATCATTTGGGCTGGCCAGGAGTTCATCATCTATTGTTGCTGTGATGAAGATATTAAATAGACATTGAAGCTTGTTTATTTTTACTAATACTGTACGGAAGTTCAAAATTCTGGTATTGGGGGAACCCTACATCACACAGACTGGTAACAACAGTGGAAATCATCTTTGGACACTTATTCTTCTCAACAGGTAGCCTGTAAAAAATCAACACCTCATGGATGTTTCGTTCTTGTCCCCGAATACTTTCCAAAAGTCACCTAAACAAGTTGAGCAGGTTACAGCTAGTCTTAAACTTATAATGAGAGATTCCTCAGGACATTAACCGTGGTGATTGGTTATGTCATGCTGTCAAGATAGGAGACATGGTGTACAGAACTGCTGGCATGGAATCATAAGGTCAGGTCTGGAATCTGGTTTTCACCCCCAACTCGAGTCTTTTCTGACATTTTAAGGACTCGTCCAAAAATATTGATGTCAGCTTTCTCTCAAAGACACGAGACCACTGACCTACTTCAACTCTGTTTCACACTCCTGCTATGTGCTCTGACGATGTTCTCAGCGCCTCTTGTCTGGTTTGCCGCGTTTCTTTTACACTCCATAAGTCTCCTTTTCTTTCTCGCACTCTGGTCACTTCCTGCTGCCATCCATTTCTGCGAAATGTAATCTGATAGCCCAGTCTGCGTGTGTCCTGGCCCTCCGTTCTGCATGTGAGGGTACGGGCTTCTGGTTTTACGGGATTATGGAAGAACCATTTGGAAGCAATTTGGCTGAAATTGGAGATTATTCTTGTGTGGGTTTTTTAAAAACATTTAGCTTTCCCTTTTCATTACGGATTTTAAACCCTTGTGGTTGAAAATGTACACAGTGATTTGACCCTTTATGAAACTTCTACTTGAGATATGAAGACGCGTCATCACTTGTAGATGTAACTTTTGATTTTAATGGTGTAAATGAATGAAAAGATGGTCTTCACAAACTTGACGGTACTCGGAAGATGTGTTGGCTGTGATCAGACTGTGCTTTCTACACTTGAAGAGTACATCATCTTGCATCTGTGTAAGTGTGATCCAGCCGCGGTCTGACTTGTTTTAATGGCTATACATGTTTTCGCATTCTGATGTGTTAATGGACAAAAGTCTGACTTGCACTTTTCGACTCACTGCTGTTGTCGTTGTCACGTTGCCGAGGGAGAATCCAGGTGGAGACATGCGCACACATACGTACACTCTGTGGCTCCGGCTCTCACTCACTCGCTTGCTCACACACACACACACACATATGAACACACACACTCACGCAGAGGCAGTCTGGCAGATTCAGGGTTAAAGGCTTCCATTTTGTTAGGTAACACCCTAATGGTCTGATCTGTCAGTGGCGTTAAAATGGCAGGGGCTTAACCCTTGGCGTTCGGGACACAACCAGCAGGGGCACACACACACACACACAAACACACACTGGGCTGGCCGAGCCTACAGCAGAACAACTGAGGAGAAGGAGGAAGAGGGAGGGGGGGGTGTTGAGGCAGGGAGGGGTTGAGGGACGGAGGAAGAGTGAGCAAGAGAGAGAGAGAAGACAAGGAAGAGTATTTTTCACTTGGGTACAGTTAGATTATGGCTCAGCTAACCACATGCGCTCTGCACCCTTCTCCCTCCCCCCCAACCATGGCACCTCCTCAGCTGGGTCCCTGCCCCCACTCTTAGCCTGGTGAGCACAAATTAGTATAGGTAGTCTAATCTTTTCAGAAGAGGAACCCTACTCTTTGATAGCCTGTAATAGTTTTATAATTGAAGGACATAATTTTGTATGGAGGAAGTGACAGAAGGAGAAACCCTTCATGGTCGTCAGAGGTCACTTATCACTCCATATTTGAGAGAATCATTGCCTGGTAATAAATCTGGTGTCTTAAAGTAATAACTTAATAAAACAGGAGCCACAGGAGAGAAGCAGTTGTCTTTTATCGGGCAATGATGATTCTTTCTTGTATTGCTTGTATTGGTCAGTATAATTGTTGTTTCCACTTCCTGTGAACCCTAAGGACACAGCCGAATAGTCTCCGTTTTTTTTAAAATGGCTGTTAATGTGTTTGCTGGCTGAGTCCGGTCCCAGTGGGGAGATCATTACAGAGCTGGAGATGAGAGGCTAGCACGCTACCTGAGGGTATGAGCCTTTGCCATTGATCTGCTCTCAATGAACTGCTGCTGGACACAAAAGGAGACGGACCGAGAATCAGACCTGTAGTGTCAGTCCAGGTCACAAGATTTCCATTTTCTTTCAAGTGCATTGTCTTGTCCACACTCGCACAAAGAAAGACATGAGAGACTGTGTCTGTGCTGTTTACTTTATGGGCATGGATACTGACGTTGGCTAATACAGCCTACACAGAGAAATGCGCCTTTCATGTGCACCTTTTTAGGTACACATTTGTTTATTAGGGTGCGTAGTCAAAATGTCCTATCTCATATGCGTCTGAATCCCTCATCCCCTGTTTTTCTTTCCCCGTCTAAGATCCGCTCTGCCCTCAGGCCTTATTAAGGAGAGGGACACGCATCCACTCCTCCTCCTCCTCCTCCATAGTCTCCTGAGAGTAGCAGACACAGATCACCAATCACTGACAGCCTTCCTCCCTTTCTTAGCTTCATGTCATTTTCCAGCTCCTTCGAGGTAACCTTAATTCTGTTTCAGAATGCTTGTCGTCTTCCTGTGGTTTGATCATTTCATCCGCATTCATTTTAGACAACATAACATAGCAATAGTGTCTACAAAATTGCTCGGTATTAGGCATTAATAGAAAGTGGATTGGCTAATCTTTTCAGAGTGACAAATGCAGAAGAAAATAAACGTTTTGAAAGTCATCAATAGAACTCATGGTCCAAGGTTAAGCTGTAAAATAACCTAAAAACTGTCAAGCACTAGCTGGTTGAAGGTGTCATGATCAGATGCAGAAAACATCAAGTGATATATAATATATTTTTTAAACAAAGTTCCTTGTTCCAAATGGCTTCAGACGTTTTTCACTCAATTTCTGATCTTTGCCATCAAGGGGCAAACCAAGTGGGTGGTATCATTTGATGTTTGCAGGTATTTCATTCTCACAAGTATTCATGGTAGCTATAAAGCTGCTGGTTTAGAATAAATGCACATATTACAAGGGCCCACTAACAATCAGTTCTCAGTTGTGGTTTATCACAGAGTTGCAGGGATGAACCCAGATTAATTGCAATTGTATTTGCATGTTTAGATTTCCATTATGTTATATTTTAAAAAAAAGTGTCTAAGTCCGTATTTACAATATAAATTGTTTTTTTTCCCCTAATGTTTTGATCTGGGAATCAAACAAATACAAAAAATGTGCTTACCTCAGTTTTAGATTAAAATAAGTGATGCACTGCTGCACTAATGTGGTCTGAAACCACAATCTACAGATAGGAAACAGCTTTAAAGGTCTTACTCAACAAAAAATGCAGTATTTTATTGTTTTTTTATGTGAGGAAGGATGATGCATTTTAAGTATAAGAAATTGCAGAAGTGTATACAAAAAGTCTCTTACATTTTAATGTAATGTGAAGTTGTTGTGAGGTAATTTGATTCTTACATCACGTCCAGTGATCTTCACTGAACAGTTTTTACATGTTTTAAGTGTGCTGTTCTGTTGCTCTCATTGATATATAGATCCTGTATGTGTGAAACGTGTGTCCCCTGCTAGGGTGAAACATCTGAACAGTCACAATATGCCAAGCTTGAGACATCACTTACATCTTGGTGACAGGCCTATGGGGAGTTTTACACTAGTCCTCCCCAGACTTCAGGGGTAGCCTGCTGACATGATTAGTAACACCTGTACATTTGGCTCATGGGCGGTTTCTGAAACTTCAAATAGTTAAGTGACATTTTAATTTGGTTTGACACAAAATGCATAGTACTATTGACATGCAACCTGTGAGGCCTTGAGAGTTTAATTTAACTTTTGCCATTAAAAAGCTCGACACTGTCAATCTTTGCAAATAAGGTTAAGTACTGACTGTGTTATTTTGATTGAACAGTTTACAGTAGAAAACGTTTTTTTTTTTATTTTCCCTCTGAGGAATTGAAAGAACCTCATCGTCTCAAGCGCTGCATGCACAGATACGGCTGTAAACCTGCTCAGATTAATTTTTAATAACATTTTCAATGATGATAAAAACGTTTGTATAAAAAACAGAATGATGCAAGGTCCCAAAATCAGCACCAGTTGAGGTATGTTAATTTCAGTGGGCTGTTAGATTTACGACAGGTCAAAATATGTAGAAAAATAATCAAACAATGTGCCGTCTCCTCTCCCATGATCCTCTACTTTCTGCTCATGACAAAGGGTCTATTTTGTTTAGATCTTCTGTGAACCCACAAGAGGCTTAACATGTATATTTTTTTCTCATGGGACAATGTGAGCAAGTTCACTTTCTGCTAGTTCAGCCCCTCCTGCTCTTCACTGTAAAGGCCACACAAACATGAGTGAACACAGGTAACTGCTGTTTGAGTCCACAGAGCAAAACTGATCACAGGAGGAAAAAAAAACTATTGAAACTGAGTGTGAATTGGTGGGAAAGTCACAGTATTGAATTCAGCATTAAGGCAGCCTGTGTGATTGTCGTTGCTGCAGTAGGTAGTGAGCTCCAGTTTCTGATTCACATGGAGACTTAAGATAAAGATGTTTAGTTTCTAGACGTCATATCAAATTGGTAGTATTAAATAAACTATATAGCTACTGCCTTGTGCAACGATCATATGGCATACATAGGAAGTGACTGTTGACCTATTATGCTAAAATTACAGACTGTTCCGCGTTTGGTTGATGTTTTTGCCGTTTTGAACTATGTGTTCCTGGAAAGTTACCGATCGGTGCCAGAAACTTTAGGTAGTGGCCGGAGTTCTGCATCGTTGTCCCATTTCTAATCTTTTTATACAGTAAGCTGTAAGAAATCAAGAACATTTGTTCACACCGAGTTACTTGAGCTCGCATCGTGCCTCAAATTTTGCTTAGCGACAGCTGATGCAAATGGTTCTGGTGAGGTGATTGGTTTTAAATGCCAGTCCTCCTGCCCCATGACAAAATTCAGATCAGATCAAGACATTGTGAACTATTAATGGAGCAGGGTGTGGCTACTTGGGCCTAAGCCTTAAATATTTTCTCCAAAGCCTTTAAACTTGCAGGTCACCAAAATGGTGTAACTCTGTGTCATCACTATGAACCTTTTGTTTTAGGTTACTGACAGTGCATGTAGCAGAGACAGACTCAGGTGGTCAGGAGTGATGTTTGCTAGTGTCTTTTACTAAGGAGGACAGGAGGCGTAACATGTCGCATGTGAGCAGCACACACATTAAGCTGCACCAAGTGTCTATTTCAGGGCACTAAGTGTGTTTATTTCGTGTACCGTTGGCTGTCGTAACCTGTATTGCTCTGCTAGTGTTGCTGCTCCAGTCAACCAGTGTAACGATCAGCCAGGTAACTAGAGAAATGATCATCAGAGACATTAAAGGTCGTGAATTTATGGGATATTCGCCTGCTTCTGATAGATAAAGAGAAAAAGAAATAAATGAAGATGAAGGGGCCATGAGAGTTTATACTACAACTAATTTTTGTAGCCAACCTGACATGTCAAATTGGACTTTTGCCTTTGTAAGAGCTCATATTAGTAGAAGACAATCAGAACTATCATGAAAATAAGTCTATATCTGTAACCACACACATACTCTGCTTTTCATTTTAATAATTCAGGTTTTACACAGATTTCTTACACTGTCTGTGTTATGTAACCTAAGAGTAGGATCAGAATAGTACCATCATACAGCCTCAGTCTTATTAGTAGGAAAACTGTTCATTTTCATCATGTTGTGTTTTGGTTTTAAAATGCTTGGACCAGTTGTGAGCAATCGGTTAAACCCTAAATTAAAATGATGTTTGATGTTTTTTTGTTTTTTTTCCCCATGTTCTATATACATTTATGTCTGTAATAGTTTTAAAAAAGTGCATCTACCCGCACAAGCAACTTCATGTTTGAGCAGGTGACTTCTGCACTGGGGGTGGGAGAAAAATCGATACAGCATAGCATCGTGATATTTTGTCTAGTGATATATCGTATCATCTCTTTTACCAAATATCGATTTTTCCAATTAATTGTTCATATGAAGCCAAATCTATGATAATGGAAAAATAAAACCAACTGTGGGCATAGAGCAGGAGAAAGTAAGTTTACAAGATGTGCTACATGAAAATAAAATACAGCAGAAAAGAAAGACAAATGCTAAATCAGCTAAACACTTGAAAAAATTGTATATATTGCAATATATTGCATTGCAGTACACCTTGTATTGCAAATTGTTAAAAATCACAATTAGATCATATCGTGGCCTAAGTATCGTGATAATATTGAATCGTGGCCCAAGTATCGTGATAATGTCGTATCGTGGCCCAAGTATCGTGATAGTATTGTATAGTGGCCCAAGTATCGTGATAATATCGTATCGTAGCCCAAGTACCATGATGATATTGTATCGCGGCCCAAGTATTGTGATAATATTGTATCATGGGGTCACTAGTGATTCCCACCCTAACCCTAATCTGTACATATCCTGCTGTCAGCAGATGCTTTCCCCCCAGTAAGCAGTTAAAGGCAAAGTTTTAAAAAATCAGGGGATGAAACTGTTACTAAACTTTGAGCAGTAGTGTTGTCACCCTAGCCAGTTCAGGGCAACTACAAACTCCCGTACATCATCATATGACATTGTCACATGCTTTTAGATACCACACAACTCTGCTTTTGATACTATGGAGAATGGATGCTGGAGGGCAGTTCTGATCAAGCATATCACGCAGTAATAGGCAAGATGCAGCCTTAATCCATGGCAGAAAGGGTTCAGGGTACCCGCTTCAGCCATGTTTCTCCCTCTGGACATTCTGATGGACAACTCAGACTTAGTTTAGGGGTAGTGTCAGTCTCATTAGGTTTTACGCACTAGATGGATGGACCTGAGGGAGCATGAAAGCTGCCAAGAAGACCACCAGCGCTGATTGATTCGCAATCCTTTTACAGGCCTTTTTCCAACCCAACTGGTTGACGTAGGCTCAAGTAAAGAGTGTTGTGTAAAAACATGATTCTGTGTGCTGTGTACAGCCCTGCTGTTCTTCTATCTAACCTGTATTCTGCAGTGTGGAGGTTTTATTTATTGATCAATGATGGGCATTTTGAGCAGATCATTTACCTTAGCTGCCACCGAGCATGAGGAACAGACATTTGCATTGTCAAATTTTTAGCAATAACAACTGCTTTTCTGAAGCCAATGTTATTGTTTTATACAGAACAGCCTGTCAGTTTAGCAGCAATCCTGTAACAACCCTTAAAGTGATATTCTGACGTAAAATTAATTTAGGGTCAAACACATCGTAAGTTAGACACCCCGTCGAGAGATGAAAGTTGCCGACCACTTGCTTCTCTAGTTATACCAACTTTAGTAACAACCGCACCATAGCAATACACAACAGTCTCAGGAGCCACTCGCACACCCACACCAACAAGCCACTCTGTAGCCACACATAATGCTCAGAATAGCACCTAACTTCATCAACAGTACATATAGGGTCCAAGCTATAGTACCAGCCACCAAACATCTTTTTAACTTAGCCTTACTTCTTTAGCAAAGAGACCAAACGCAACTCACCTACTGTTGTCCAGCGGCCGCTTGTTTGTACAGAGACTTCAGACGAGTCCATCACCAACTGCAGCAGGGGGACGGAGATTGAGGAGGAACATTTATGATCATTATTTCATGGAAATGCAATCAGACCGAGACGCTAAGGCAGAAGAACTAACTCATCTGCAGTGCAAAATGATGATTATTACTTCATGGAAATGATAAAGTAATGATCATAAATGTTCTTCCTTGAGCTGCGTCATCCGCTGTAGTCTGTAATAGACTCGTCTGAGGTCTTTGTACTAACAAGCGGCTGCCAGAGGAGAGTAGGTGAGTTGTGTTTCGTCTCTTTGCTAAAGAAATCAGGCAAAGTTAAAAAAAAATGTTTGGTGGCTAGTGTTGTGGCTGGGACCCTATATGTACTGTTGATGAAGTTAGGTGCTGTTCTGAGCATTAATTGTGGCTATAGAGTGGCTTTTTGGTTGAGCGTGTGGAACCTGAGACCGCTGTGTATTGCTTTTATGCAGATGTTACTAAAGTTGGTATAACTAGAGAAGCAGGCGGTCGGCAACATTCATCTCTCGACGGGCGTCTAACTCGGTGTTACGGTGTGTTTTACGCCGGAATATCCCTTTAAACTATCTTGTGGCTAAAATAGTAGCATTGTGGAAATGGTGTCTAACTAGAGAACAAAAACAATCCAACAGACCAGTGCAATATGTGCAGTATGATTATTTCACAAGGCAGTAGTAGTAGAATACTACCAGTTTGATACAAAACCAAAATTTGATGCAAAAATCAAACAAAAATCTTGACATACAACATTAGAAAGGCTCTCTCTCTATAAGCAGTGATTTAAAACACGATTTGACTGCTGTTGGTTGTATTACAGACATAAGGAGCTCTGACATTTGTCCCATGTCACTGCTGAGCCTCTCTGCACACTGGACTGACTCCTCTACTGCAGAGTTTAAAGTGATCCACATCAGCTGATCTTGTTATCTGGTTTTTGAAGGATATAGAAATAACAAATGGGAAAAACATAAAGAATAAATCAGTCCATATTATTTTCATGATATCAGATCTATTGTACATGAGTTGTTCTTTCTGGCAATCATCATTTCTTATCATCCCATCTTGTTGGGCGTTCACAGATGAGAAAGTTTGAGCACCCTCTGTGCTTCAGTTATTTCTGCCTTTTTCTCCCGACTGTGGGAGAAGTGCCCCACCACCTTCCTGCACAGCTTTATCGCTCTTGACACTCTGTCATCTTTGACTGCATGTCCTGTAATACAAAATAATATGAGAACAGTGTCATTTATACAATTTGACTTATGTGATACAAGGTTATCAACTTTTGGAATAAACACACACTCACATTCTCTCCCTCCCCTCAATTTTTACATACTCACACAGAAACACTCACTATCTCTCTCTGCTCACACACATGCACATGCCCACATATATGTCACTAGACTAATTAACATACCGTTGCCAAGATGTAATTGGTGCCCAAAACACTGGAGTCTGGTCCCTTCATTCAGCTGTGCTGCCATCACCATGTTCATTGGTTGTCTGTCATTATTCAGACATGTTTTTTTTCTGTTGCAAGCGCCTCTCTCAGGCCGGCTGCTATATTTCCCCCCATGTGGTCATCTGTGTGCGGGTAGTAGGATGTTTGAAGGCAGCGAGCTATGAGATTCAAGTCTTCGTCAAGTTAATAAACCATAAGACTCATATGGCTCCGCTGTACGGCTTGACCGCAGATCAGTTATTGTTGCAAAAAAACGACACTGTTTCAGCTCAACTGCAACTCTGTCTGCGTTTTTATATTGCTCAGGTATAGCAACATAGCTGATTTCTGTACCGCATATCCATTATGACTATATGCACACTATATGAACGAGCATCATATGTTTCACTATGAACTCATGAAGAGTGATGGTAGAAGAGTTGGGTCAAAGATCCCTGTCAGCTTTGCGCACTTGAAGTTAAAGTAGGCCTGGGCGATTTGGCAAAAAAAATGATCACAATATATTTTGTCATATCATCCGATCTCGATGATTATCACGATTTTTTCACTGCCTGTTTTAAAGCATCTGTACTAAAAACTAAAGCGACTAGTTTAGTTAGTTCAACATTTTATGAACAAACAAAATAAATAAAGCAAATTCGCTCACATACCTTCCACATCGGCTTAATTGCGCGACGTCACTTTGGAGAAACCCAAACGACTGCCACACAACCGACGTTGAATAACTTCTCAACAAGAACATCTTCGGAGAATGACTCAAAGTCACAGCTGACATCTATTTTGCTGCCCTTAGCTTCGCGTTTAGCTCCACGTTCGGTCATTTTGTTTACTTCTCCGGTAACTTACAGAAGTGAGCAGAAAAAGCTCGACTCTGATTGGCTGTTGTGACACACATTTCCGTTATGTTTGATGAGTAAATATGCTCACAGCTGATCACCGCGATCGAACTGAAATTTATCACGATCATACAATCGCCCAGTCCTAAGTTAAAGCACTGGTCACTGGCATTTTAGCCATGCAGCTATCCTACATGGCTTTGTGGCGTTTGATGCACCTGTCAAATTACTGCCTTTGCGATAAGAAAATCTCATTTTAGCATAACACAGTATTATCACAAATGCAATTAATGTTTCAGCCCTAATAGCAGGGCTTCGATAGGTTTCCATATAGGTGACCTGCTTTCTCCAGAGTCCCAGCCTTCAGTCGTTGTTCGCCTCCTCACAAGCTCATTGTATGTCCTTTAACCTTCTATCACACAACAGGCTCATGGGCTCATATAGAGACTGAATACATAATGGGCTCCAGTGAGTGGTGCTCCTTCACTGAGGCCTGAGTGAAATGGAGAGTGCTGCAACAATGAGATCTTGTACGCACATCCCTATTAGTCAGTCTTGATTGCATAGAAAATACTCTCAGCATATGCGTGGACAACAACTTTACATGGTTATGCCCTCTTGTTGCTAAGCAGCAGTGCATCCAGAGTATGAAACATTAGATTCATGATGCCGTCAGTCTCCTGCGGGACCACAGACACCACGTGTCTTAAGATGTGAAACTAGCAACCACGTCCGTATCTAGTGATGTGCAGATCATCTGATGCTGCGGCTGCACCGTCCCAAGAGTTACAGTCATTTTGTAGCTGACAGGGTTCACCATCACACAGTCACAGCCAGAGCATTGTGCAGTCACTGTTCCTACTATCTTAACAGTTCAGTATGCTTTCTAAATCACCGTGCGATGCATACAGGCATGCACACATTCATACCCACCCACCCGGAGGCTGTCATCTCGAGAAGATAGATAGCCTTTGTGTCCAGGGATGGTACAGCAGGGCACATCTGTCCTTGTTGTGTACCAGGGCAGGGTGCTTTTTTGGTTCCTCACAATTGAATTGCAAACGCAGGCCCGTGGGTTTTAGATGTTTTGTTACATCTTTGGGTCTACATCACACAAAGAGAGTAAGGACACCTGCATTTTATTTACAGTTATAATGGAACTTGCTAGAATTCACTGGTATGAATTGTTAAAAAAAAACAAAAAAACTGCAGCCTTGAAGTAAACAGATTTGTGGAAAATGCTGAATAGCAGTTTCATTTTCCCACCTTACTTTTCGATTCTGTCCTTGCTTTGATTCGGTTCCTTTTTGTACTTTTGAGTCTACTCCAGAGAAAGTTGTTTTTTTAATCAAACAACCTTGTTAAGATTAACAAAAGGGCTGTGACATGAATCAAACCACTTCTTCCATATCATTTCCTCCTTTGACTTTGTTTGTGGCCTCACTGTCTTTCCCTCCCTGTTGTGCCACTCTGTCTCTCCAGGGGTTAAACCTGTGCCTTTTCCCAATTGCAAACCAGTCTGAACCGGTTTGCAGGGGAACATTTTTTTTGTCTCTCATGGAATCTCGGGATGGGGTCATGGAGAGAGCTGCAGTGATGTCACGCTGGATTGGGAGGATCTTGAGTCACTTTTTCTGTCTCAGACAAGATGGCGGCTGTTCATAGTTAATTCAGCCCAAATCATCAATCACAAAGAAATCTGAAAGGTCATTTGTTTAAGTCCACTCCCCCTCTTGTTTGTATGCATGGAATCACAATAGTTAAAGACTTATGATTCAGAGGAGTTTGCCCGATCCATAGTTCACGCTCTGCACTGCAATACCTGCTAAAACTCTTGAATGCTTAGTATTGTGTTTTTTTCGGTTTGTTTGTTTGTTTGTTTTTCCCCCCACAGAATTCTCAGTAAGGTTGTGGTCGGCATTTTGTTGTAGGCTAGAAGTTACATCTGAGGGTTTTTTTCTTTTTTCAGCAGATGGAAATTTGAAGTTAGCTGGAATTGTATCTAAAAAAAGCTGCGGTTGTTCAAATTTGAGATTGATAATACCATTGTGCATTTTTTTAAAGCAGTGGTTCTCAAGTCCAGCGCTCAAGGCCCACTGTCCTACACGTTTTGGATGTTTTCTCTGCTCCACCACACCTGATTCAAATGATCAGCTCGTTATTAAGCCATTACAGAGCTTGATAACGAGCTGATCATTTGAATCAGGTGTGCTGGAACAGGAAAACATCCAAAACATGCAGGACTTTTAAAGGAAGTTTTGGTGTATGGAGGAGGGATTTTGGGTGGGAGTCTGGTAGTGTACTGCTTTATGTGTTTATGTTTGTGTTATATGCTGGCTGATGTACACAGGGTGAAAATGTTCATAAAATATGCAAAAAAAAAGGGAATTGATTATTTGCTGTTAGGTATGTGCTTAGCTCAGATAAATTCATACCCCCCCCCCACACACACACACACACACACACACACACACACACACACACACACACACACTATTGTTTCTCTACTTCAACTTAATATTCCACAGTTCCTCCACAGCAGAATTTTCCACATAGTCCTGGTGTAATGTAGTCAGAAAATGTGGTAAAACATGGATATTTACAATGCTAGGATAAGGATTACATAAAAATTGAGTGTCATTACCTTTATTATATCAACTTAAAAGGCATCTCCTCCCGTGTGCTGCTACAGTTTTAAATAGGTAAACTCTGTCTAGTCTCTAGTCACTCTAGTTTCTAGTCACCCAGGCTTTTACTTGGCCGTGATTCTTCCTTCTTCTTCTGTGAACATTTTAAACGAATTCAGACTGTTTCTGCTTTCATTGTGCAGCGCTGTACATGGTTCTCATTCAGTGTGTTTACATGCAGTCTAGCCCCTGTTTTAGCTCGATTAGGCACTTTAGTTGGATTTCTGTTTTTGTCCCAGTATAGACATACTGGCCACAAATTGATATGCTGACAAAACCAAGTGTGCCCACCTCCACAACAGTAGGTGTTGTACCCTCTTCAGCCAGTTGTACCAGTTTCTTGGCTAACATGTTTCAGACAGATAAACAGATCAGTAAAATAACATCAAAAACAAAGACAACTCGACATGTCGGTACCTTTTGTACCAGTCTATACTGACCTTATAAACCATATAGGTTTTGTTTACTTCCTTCTGCACATTTATAAAACTTTTCATATGTCTTTATCTCCCTAGGGTGAGAGCAGCCATGTCCGAGGAGGCAGTGCGTCAAACGCGCAGCCAGAAGCGTGCTCTAGAGAGGGACCATGCAACTGTGGTGGGGTCCCCAGGAGACATGGACAGTAAACGGGTCAAGCTGGAGAAAGGTGATCCCGCCGGAGCTCCCTTGGCTTTAGTAGCACCTGGAGCTGGTGGAGTCAAGCTGAAGAGCGAGCAGGCGGCAAAGGTAGCAGCCAGCATCCTCAAATCTGGGGAAGTGAAGGCCACCATCAAGGTGGAGGTGCAGACTGGAGACGAGCCTGTTGACATGAGCACATCAAAAAGGTACGTAATTGACACAAGATCAAAGAGTATAAACTGCTTAATGAGTGTCGAAGTAGTGGAATGATACTGATGATCCTCTGAGGGTGTTTATAAAGAACATGTTGTTCAGTTCAAAGTCATTATTCTGAGCAACAATGAAAGGGATACCATGAACACTGTACCTTAGGTTTATTCCTGTATGCTGAGCCTCAGAAGAGCATAGTCAGCCAACTTCGTTCACAATCAACTCTTTGTAAGTCCTTCCAGCTGGACTAGATGCACTCTAATCTCCTTATACTCCAGTTAATATCGGTGAAAGCACAAAATGCAAAGAACCGTTCCCCACTGTTGTCTAGTTGATTATGCTAAACTGACGCTGAACCATAGTTTTTTGCAGGGAGGGCGTTACTTGCAAGTGGTGCTTTAAATAACTTGACAACTCCAGCTCTGGATTTTTCTGCACTTTGTAAGTTAGTTTGAAAAAATTCTCCAGAGTGATAAATGTTTTTGAAGGTCTGGATATCATTTCTGCAAAGAGCGCGTGGCGGTGCACGAAGACGAGTCTGTCTGTAGTTTCAGGCCCGTCTCTAAGTTTGCATTCACAAGTGGTCTGACAGGAGTCATACAGGAAGTCACTGTGTGGTTGTCGGCAGCCTGCCCCCATTTTGAAAAAAAGTTTGAGGCTCCTGAGGCCCGGGCTCCATTTTCTCCCACAGCAGCACCTGAACTCTGCCTCACACTTCACACAAAATGAAGGCTATGTGTCACAAACTGGTTCCAACTGGCCGTTGCCATGGTTTCCACATTGGAAGGAGCAGTTGGAGGAAGGAGGGGCCAGGAGGGGTTGGTGGGTGTGTCACATGACCACACAGAGAAATGCCTGATGTCATGTGACGTGTTTGGTAGAGCAATAAATACAGAGAGTGATGTGATGGCAGCAGAAGTGGGACAGAGAGGTGTGTGTGTGTGTGTGTGCGTGTGTGTTGGCTCTGATTGTGCTATATCATGAGTGTCACCTTTGGCCCCTGTTCCAACCTCACCACCCGCTGTGTTTGTTCAAGCTCTGCATGTTGATTAAGTTTTTCTTGCAAACAGCAGCGTAAGTCTGCGTTAGGTAACTTGGTCAAACTATCAAGTTACCTTTGTTTACTCTTGAGGTAGTTTGCATGAATTCATTAAAAAAAACACCTCATCATTTACATGCATCTGCGTCCTATTGTACCGCTCATCTATTTATTAGACGGAGAGCGCATTACAGAGCTAAAAACGGCGCTTTAGTAGAAGTGTTGCATTCAGAACAGACAATCCCTCCGCTCCTAATAATGACCGATTCAGCAATCCTATAGAAGGGTCAGTGTGGAGCCTGTGATCGCAGGAGCCGAGGCATGCAGAAACATTGGACCTTACATAACCAAGCTGCTGCTGTTGTGTGTTGTGATGCTTGTGTAAGCAGTTCTCAATAGAGACACGGTAGAAACCATCACAAGCTCTAGTCCCAGTCAATCAAGGTGACAGATGAGCAGTAAGTTAGAGTTAGTGAGAGGGGATATGAGGCCTTTGAGTTCTCTGTGTCTGTACATGGTGTTTTAGTGGATCATATCGGGGTGTATGTATGTATGTCTGTGTTGTAAACAGCTGAGGAGGGAAAAGTGCTGCTGGTTCAGACTTCAGCTGGGACAGGAGAGTAATCCCTCCCAGAATAGCAGTAGGCTGTGAGGGCACAGTGTTAGACATCGTTTTAGATTCCAGCGAAACATGGGAAGTACTTTTCAGGAAGCGCCACGATTGTGTATTTACAAAGCCGGTACTGTGTTTGCAGCAGCTGGTTAAAGCAAGATTATGACTGTCAATGTTGGGTGCAGTTGGTGTTGAGGTTGCTGAGTCTGCCGAAATCCTCATCTCATGATGGTTTGGATGAACAGCACGCTTATTGTCGTATAGTTGACCTTGTTGAACTGAGCGCGCGGCGTCTGTTGAGGGGAGCTGTGAGACAGCCGCTGCGAGGACTGAGAGGGCTCGCAGAGAAACGTGCCTGAAGACAGGCGGTACAAAGGGATGAAAAAGTGTGAAGAAGTGCGTCAGTGAGTATGCAGGAGTATAAAAGATGAACAACGAAGTAAGGTGGGGGATGGGTGTGTGAAGTATTGACTGAGTGATTGACTGAGTGAGCGAGAGAGAGTGTACACAATAGGTTGGCTCCTGGCCATGCATTCCCCTCCCCCTCACTGTCACCCTCTTCAGTGTCTCCAGCGGACCTCCGCTCTGCTCAGCTTGTGACTCTGGTGTCGGCAGCTGGGAGGGAGGGGAGAGCTGAGGCCCAGGCTGTACTGTTCAGGCTAGGCCATAGGCCTTGCCACGGAGGTGGAGGGGAGGGGTGAGGCCCTGTCTGGGTGGTAAACTGGGCCTGAGCTTGAATCCCTTGAGCATTTGACAGCGCCTGAAGAATTATATAACATAACTGTAAGCGTACATGCATTACTCCACATTATGACCCAAACCTCTTCCTCTCACATACTACCATACACCACAGTCCCAAAAGCACCTCATCCTCTCACACTTCTGCTTACTACTCCGACTTTTTGTTTTGCAAACATGCCAATCCTCAGGATCCCCACTGTGATAGATTTATTCCTCCAGTCGTCCACGCACAGTCAAATTATAACCACCCTCTGCTTCTTATCTCCTCCCCCTCCAGATTGATGCACATGCAGCTTGCCACTAGTCGCCTTTGTTCTCCTAAGTCCTCAGGAAAAGCCACTTAACATTCTATCAGGGGCTTTGAGCTTTTAGTCTTATAAAAAAAACACACAAATTCAGTTAATTGGACCTTTGTTTGCATGTTGTTTGAGAAAGGTTGCCGTGTCTGTAGGCTAGAAGAGAGCAGGAGGGCTAATCGTTGATGTTACCTCTCTCTAGATATAATGGTTTACTGCGATCTTCCCCTGCCGCCATTACTCCATTATTGATCTCTTGGTTCCTGTCTTCTTGTGTGTCCCAGAGCTCATTTGTGCTCCAACAAGGTCTCTGAAATCACAACTATGTGCTGCCATCTACTGGATGTCTGATAAAAATACAAGCTTGTTGTAGCTGGTGGCCCTTATTGTGTCACTTTAGACCAGTAGTTCTCAAGTCCAGTCCTCGAGCCCCCATTGTCCTGCATGTCTTGGATGTTTCCCTGCTCCAACACACCTGATTCAAATGATCAGCTCGTTATCAAGCTCTGTAATGGCTTAATAACGAGCTGATCATTTGAATCAGGTGTGTTGGCTCGAGGACTGGATTGATAACCACTGCTTTAAACTTAAACGAAATGAAGGTGCTTTGTCTTGTTTCAATGGTAAAACATATATTTTTTTAACATATTTGTGTCCATGTTTCTTTTCTCCTCTCAGTGACATCAAGAAAGAGCAGCAGCCGCCATCACCCGATGATGTCATCGTGTTATCAGACAATGAGCCATCCAGTCCTCTCATGAATGGCCACTGCTTCACCAAGACTGACACTGATAAACTCATGGTGAGAAAACGAGTCTTTGCTGCCCTTTATCCGTCCACTGGCTCAGTCAGGAGGATGAATTCTCACTTTTGTTGTTAACAACAGGGTTCCTACGCAAGTGTGGAAAGTATGGAAATAAATTTGGTCAATTCCCAGGTCATAAAAGTATGGAAAATGAAAAATAAATTATGGGAAAATATTTATGATTCCAGACTATCACCACAGTGCTAAAATAAGTAGGTATTTCCAAAAATAATTCTAAAAAGTAGGGTATAGAAAAGTGTGGAAATTCCAACTGTGTAGGAACCCTGTCACAAAACAAACTTTTATTTATTTACCCATGCTTAAAAATTACACCTGTATGTCAGCTAACTCTTGTTTAAATCTGCCATGGTGTCTACAGAAAAGTTCACCCGAGGAGAGGGAGCGCATCATCAAACAGCTGAAAGAGGAACTGAGACTTCAAGAAGCCAAGCTGGTGCTGCTCAAGAAGCTTCGACAGAGTCAGATCCAGAAGGAGAGCACTGTGCAGAAGGTAAAACCCCAAATGACAAAATGCTATTTTAATTATTCAAGTTTTGAAACTGTGTGGCACTGTCAAAAGGGTTGAGTTATTCTTAAATGCATCCAGTCAACATCAGGAACTTAAAGTTTTAGTGCTTGTTGATGCCATAAAGTAGATCAAACTTAAGAAACTGATCCTGATCCCTGTTCTTTTCCAGTCGACCAACTCAGTGGCCACTCCCCCTCCTCTAGTCAGAGGTAGCATCACATCAAGCAAAGGACCCCTCCAGGTATTAACTAGGGCTGCTTGGTAACGTCAGAAATCATAATCATGATTAATTTGATTGAGATTAAGATCACTATCACACATAATTAACTTTTTGAAAAACACATTAATAAGTTTTACAGTTTGACTTCTTTATTTTGGCAAAGCAGGGCCTGTCTGTCTAACTGGATTTATTTTTAAAAGTGGCATGTAACAGTAGTGAGAAAGACCCCGCAGCAGGTCTTCACTTGACTTCAAGAGCCCTGACTTGATTTTAACAATAAAATCTCTTAGTTGAATGCCTTTCACATGTAATAGAGTTGCTTATTTTTACAGTGTTATTGAAAACTGAGGGACCTGAGCTATTCCCCCATTAATACTTTATTGCAGGTTGCAGATCCAACATATAATTTCATCTTTTTAAGACTTAACCTCAATTACTTACCCGATTTAGGCTTATCTTTCACTGTGATTTTACTGTGATGTAAAAAACTTGAACAAACTCATTATCACCAAAGCCTCCTTTCTCATGGGGAGCCTTAAACGTAGGCTTTAGTAATATTACATTTTGTCAAAGCCATCTACTAAAACTTTTTGTTTTTTGATCCAGATCTTGATTAGAAGCCACAGAAGTTTAGTTGTGTGGTTTAGTTCCAAATCTTTCACATATATCACAATCATAACTAAGATCTATGATGTGCAGTGTTACAAAGCTTTGTTTGCATCATTGACTCGTTTTCAGGTACCAGGTCGAAGCTCAGGCACGGTGATTCCTCCCCCCTTGGTGCGAGGTGGTCAACATGTACCGTCCAAACACAACTCTCAGATTGTTATGCCACCCCTGGTCAGAGGGGCCCAGGTTAGTGTTGGGGGCTGAGACACTTCACAAAATGATCCAAGGCCTCATTTTAGCTCACTTTTGAAGAGGTGTACTTCTGAAGAGATCTTTGTTGATGTATCTTCTTTGTCCTCTCCTCTTCTTTGATGGCTGTCCTTGCGTGCTACAGCCTATCGCAATGACTCCTCAGCAGATAGCCAGTCTGCGCCAGCAACAGCAGCAGCACAGTGGATCAGGGCCCCCTCCACTGCTGTTAGCCCCCAGGGCTTCTGTGCCCAATGTCCAGGTCCAGGGCCAGAGGATCATTCAGCAGGGACTTATCCGGGTGGCTAATGTGGCCAACAGTAATGTCATGGTCAACATCCCTCAGGTAACTAGGACACAGTAGAAACATGCGATAAGAATAAATGAAGCTTATGAAATGCTCTTTTTCATGACGCCTTTTTTTTCTTTTATTACCCGAAGAATAATTTTCTCTTAAGCAGTTGCTGAAGTGTTTCCGCTTGTGTTTTTGTCAAGGCTTCTCCAACCAGCCTAAAAAGCTCTTCAGTGTCACCCAACTCAAGTGTTAATGATTCCCCTGCCAGCCGGCAGGCAGCTGCTAAGCTTGCTCTGCGGAAGCAGTTGGAGAAAACGCTGTTGGAGATCCCTCCACCTAAACCTCCTGCCCCTGAGTTCAACTTCCTGCCCTCTGCTGCCAATAATGAATTCATCTACTTGTTGGGGTTGGAGGAAGTGGTGCAGAAGCTTCTGGAGATGCATGGCAGGGGTAGGTAGACCTTTACCCTTGTGTAGCTACTTTTGGAAACTTAGAGGCAATGGCATGTTGGATAGTAAAACAGATATGATAACATCCCAATAACTATTATTGTTTTTTCATCCAGGTAATCTGGGTCCAGCTGCTGCCATGGCCAGCTCCATTCCCAAAGAGCCATACACCTGTGCCCAGTGTAAGACGGACTTCACCTCCCGCTGGAGAAAAGAGAAGGCTGGGACCATCCTCTGTGACCAATGCATGTCATCGAACCAGAAGAAGGCCCTGAAAGCTGAGCACACTAACCGGCTGAAGGCAGCCTTTGTGAAGGCACTCCAACAGGAGCAGGAGATCGAGCAGCGTATCCTCCAGCAGGCGGCCTCCTCTTCATCTATCATTAAAACCTCTTCCTCTCCCTCACTGTCTAAGAGTGAGATACTGGTGTCCCAGCAGTACAAGCAGGTTGGAGCCGCCATGCAGCATAGATCTGTGTCTGCTCACCACTCCACCATAAAGCAGGTAAGCATGGCGGCTGATTTTCTGAATCGTTGAACAAAATCGTGTCGTCAATATAAAATTTTTCGGCATTTGCACCCAAATGTCATATCTGTGTGTTGGCTAACGCCTGCAACAACACTCAGCATATCTTCCCTTCACGTGTTGTTTATGTGCAGAATCAGCTGTCTCATGGCATCCAATCTGCAGTGACCTCTCATGGTCCGGCCCACTCTTACACTTCTTCCTCTCAGCTGCAGAGAGCAGTGACAGCAGCGGCGCTGGGGAGCAGGCCAGGTAAGCATGCTGCAGCACGTCTGCTGCAGCAGGGGGCAAAGGTCAGCGCCAGCAGCAGTAACCAGGGCAACATGACTGCCTGGAGGAAGCAGAACGCGGGCAGCACAGGTAGATAAACGTTGAGATGAGGTTAGGTGGAGAATGCGCCTCACTCCCATCTTCTTATTTTTCTGCTCCTCTTTGGGCTCATCTCTCTCTCAAAGTAAAATCCTTTCTCCTGCTGTCATCACTTCATCTTTTTTTTCATTTTCTGAAACTAGCCTCTTCATTTTAGAGACACTATTTATTACTCATTATGTTGGACTTTTGTGTTTAAAAAAATCCCAGATATTTTCATGATCCTCTAAAGCATTTTTCCTCCATGATCTTTGCCCTCAAAATTCTACGCTGTTATAATTTGCTCTAGTATTTATGAGAATCAGCTCAGTCTTAAATCCATTGACCCCTGATGTGTGTTTTTCCTCTCAGGTGTGACTATGGCCTACGTGAACCCCAGCTTGTCAGCTCACAAGACCGCCTCTTCTGTGGAGCGTCAGCGAGAGTATCTGCTGGACATGATTCCTTCACGTTCAATCTCCCAAGCAGCCAACACATGGAAATAATGCAATTTCACTCCCCACTGACATCATAACCATTACCTTTCCTAATATCAATAACAGCCATTCTTATTATCACTCTAATTCTTTCCATGGACGCTCTCTCTGGCCAAAATTGCGCGGGGAAGAATCAGCCTAGTTTTGCGTTGGATCCAGGCGTCCCCTCTCTTCTTCCTCAGATATCTCTGCCTCCATCGTCTTTACTTGATTCCTTTATCCCTTATTGGAGTTGAGCGGCGTCGCTTGGGCTCTTGGGATAAGAGGGGTATGTCAATTAGATTTTGGGTACCTTTTTGTGGGGGGTCAGGGTTTTACATAGGCGAGTACAGTTTCACAAACCTCTCCAGCAATGTTGCCTCTGCATCTCCTGTGTGTTGGTTGAACTTGACACCTGGCAGCACAAGGAAACCTCTCCGAGCTCCCCGGCCTCTGGATTAGGTAGGGAAAGAATAGTAGTCATTCAATCAGTCAGATAGTCGCCTTACGTCCTACCCCCCTTCTGGTCTGAGCCAGTCAGACTCTGGGCCCATGTGGTGGCAGAACCGAACTTCACCGAAGACCTCATCACAGGGATTGTGGTTGAGCTTCAAGGACCATCCACGAAAAAAACAAACAAACAAAAAAAAACTGCTTCAGCTTTGCAAAAATGAATAAAACACGAAAAAGGACTGCAAAAAAAAAAAAAAAAAAAAATGATCTCTATCTGCACACAGACTGCCTCTTCTCTCTAACCCACAGTGTGTATAGCAGAGAAGTTGATGTGTGTTGGATTATTTTGTATGGCTGAATGTTAGGATTTTGTCTTTTCTTCTTTAAGTCATATACTGTGTTTGGAATATTGTGCTCCCTGATACTTTGGAAGAGGCCTGTTGTCCAGGTCTGAATATTCAGGCTAATGTTACTGTTGAGGTGGTTTTACATCTGCTGGGTTCCATGTTGTGGCCTACTTTTAAATACTTTGTTTTTTCTAAGATGAAGTGGAAGAACTAAGATAAAGGTTTCACTGATTAATGTAAAAACATGGAGCATATGTTTTGAGGACTATTCTTATTGAATATTGTAAAAAACAAAACAAAAAAAAAACCTTCCAAAGAACTAGTGGAGCCCAAATGGAATCCCTTCTGCTAGAAGGTTTCTAGTTTATTTGAACCCTCTCTGGAATTTAACATGAATTCATGCGAAACTGAGGGGGTGTAAGGAATGTCATATTTTTGACATTGTTTTTGCTTTTAGTCATAGGTTGTGGTGCATATTTTTCTTCTATAGACAAACTGTCTCTGGGTTTATTTATAGGGTCATGTTAGTAAAGATATATGCTTATGCCCTGAGTTTGATGAATTTTCCACTTAAAAAGATTTGTTTTCTCTTGTGTGTCCAGTGGCTCCCACTCACCTTACAATTGGTCTGAGAGAGCTGGACAGCTTTCAGAATGTAGTTATGCAAAAACCCCTATAGCAACAAATGACATGAACTTCTTAGTCTTTAACATTAAGGTGTGTATGATTTATGTCAGGTCCTCGAATTGAGCGAACTATGCCTTTCACGTGAGCTCTAGTGCATTTTTGATCAGGTTGCAGCAGCACAGCATAAGCTAGTAAGTCCAACCTGGAAAAGTCCTTTGGTTATTGAGGTAAATCTATCATCCATCTGCTGTTTTCTTTCATTTCAGTAACTGAGGTGGTCCAGTTTCTTTAATTCTCACTGCAAAAACGGATCATCAAATATATCTAAGATAAGATGAGACAAGAACTTTATTTATCCCAGAGGGGACATTTGAGATTTGTGGTCAATAGGGAAATTTCAGAACTTTTTACATTTTCATGTTTTAATTAGCGGGAAAATAGAAATAAAAAATGTGTTTCATAATTCTGAATGCAAGACGTTACTCAAAACAGAAACAGAACTGGCAACAGAGGCTGATCTCCTACAATGTGTCCATCTCTGCTTTCACATGAAAACAGCAGTGGTGATCACTTTATCATTATGTCATGTACACACCTGGGATCGTGTCGCCCTGTTGGGTTCTGTTTGCTGCACTCTTTAGCTTCACTCATTTATGTCAGATTCAGTTTTGGTAGGTGGCACACTGCTGCCTTGAACTGGGTACCAGTAAAAGTGATTCTTCTGTGCTGCAGCATCATCACCGTACATTAGAGTATTAGTAAGTGTCCATTTCTGACAGAAATACAAGGTTTATTAATAAGTGCTGAATATCAAGTAATCATACGTCACATAGCATCAGAAATCAAACAGGTTGTCTGTACATTCCTGACAGGCAGATGGTAGCCGCCCGCGTCTTACGGATGCAAAATAAGCAATCTGGAATGAGCCCGTCATCTAGTGCCCTGCTAAGTGTAGCCCTGTGCTGTCCTGACTACTGCCTGCTGCTGCTACTGTTCGACAACATTATCACCATTCCGTTTGTTTGGGGTCGAAGCTCTGCTTAATGCAGTGTAGCCCATAAGGAAAAGAAAACAATGTATGTGAAATATTTGTTTTATTTTGGATTTTTTTTCTGCTCTATCAAATAATAATAAAACTAATTTTAACCCCTCTCATGGCTGATTTGTCTTTTTATTCGAGGTGTTAGCAGAGCAATGCCTGTGAAGACAGCAGTCTTTATCTTTTTCTAGCTTCTTTGAGGTTTTTCCCCTGACGGAAAGGAAAGGATCTAGATTTAAACCTCTGTGTTACATCTCACAGACAAGAGAAACTCCATCCATAGCAGGCTCTTTTTTTTTCCTCTATACCAGGCAGAAACCTGGAGCATTAGCATTACATTCCACTTGAATCAAAATGATTATATATAAATAATATATAAATAAACCCGAATAAGATGCTCCATATTCCTCTTACCGGTTCATGTGCTCAAAATAACAGGTTAGTATAGTTTAGAATTATAGCTTTTTAAAATCTCACAAATCCACAACTTTATTTGCTTAATATTCCACCATTATTTTTTTAAAAATACAACTTTTCATAAATTTACAACTTTGACCTTGATTTTTAATAAACATGCCTCATTATATAATATAGGCAACACATATGGCAGCATTTCAACTGCCCTCATGTTATGACAGAACAGATTTCATTGAAACATCCTTGAGTAGATTGTTCAGAGCCCCTGAAGTCCTGCAACAGTGATTTATCTTATTCGTGCTATCAAGATGTTATATTGCACTCAATAGGTAAGTAAATAGGACGGCAAAAGGGAAGCATTTGTGTACCGTCTCTCTTGCCATGTGTGAAAAATTAGACATACAACTTTTTTTTTTTTAAACTCCTGCAGACTGGTTATCCAGTTAACAACACCTTCTCTAATAGGGCTGGGCGATATGGCCTCAAATCAATATCACGATATATTGAGCAGTTCACCTCGATTACGTTAAATGGACGATTACTCCACAATCTGCTACAACTTTTGAACCATCCTCCATCTCCTCACCTGTCTTTCCTTCTTTGTTGCAGACTGGATGGGGTGGAGTCATGTCTCTGACATAGGACAGTGTCTTAAAGGGACATGAGACCATAGTCTAACTACACACATCCAAAACCAACATTTACTTTTTTTTTTTTTTTGACACCGAATATTCCGATATAGGTAAAATGACGTTGGTTATTGACATAAATTTCGGTATCGGAAAAATTTTCAGTTTATCGCCCAGCCCTTTTCTCTCATAATCTCTTCAAAGTGGGAAAATAAGACAGAGTAATTGCTTTAACACCAAATGCGATAATTTAACTAACTGTGGGATTGAGCTGCAACACCAGGGAAATTAATGCTGTGGGTTTCCAACTAATAGAGCTGAATGTGGTTAGCTGCAGCTACTCAATAGCAAATCTATATCACCGCAAAGGCGTTTGATATTAAATGAGTAGGTTCTCCTCAACACACCTCATGGGTGAATAACATTTTCACTAAGAAATAATGATTCAAATGACTTTAGTTAATGAAACGTGAGGCACACCTACAACTCTGTCCAGTGGAGGGAAATAATCAAACACTCTTTAAATACAGTATAAACAGCATTTCCACAATCTAAGAAGCAAATAATGAGCAACTTTTGGCATTAATTAGCAAATGATGCAAATAAATGGAAGAGGAATAATTAGCTTTATGTGTAAAGGTAAATAACTCACACAACATTAAACTAATAACCATAAAAATACCTTTACCACCCTGTTCTGTATTTAATTGCAATAGTTTATTTTGATTACTAGATGGCAGCATACACCAACATTCAGCACCCTTACGTTCCCCTTCACAGCAATTCAACCCTTCCATTCCGACGCTTTCATATATTTCATGTTTAATTTGGAAAAATATAGCATGATTAGATTGTTATGCAAAACCACAGCTATATCAGATGAGCTGTTCAGGAACCTCGCTGTCAAAACAAACAGGAATGAAAGAAAACAATAGAGATAATAAAGGAAAGTGTATTATTGTTTCTAACCACGACCCACTTCTGAGCATTATTTGGCAGCTGAAGGTTTCCCCCTGGGCTCTTCTATACATATCCTCTGTGTATGTGTGCATATGTTAATATTTCCATGATAGTGTGTTTTTCTCCCCTTATACTTGCCCTAAATGCATATGATCAGTCTACATTCATTTGAATCTTTTTCAGGTCGCTGTGGTTCTCTTCATAACACCCTCCTCTTAAACATTACATCTAAGATCTGTAGCATCACTCATGTACTGCTATGCAACTATCTCAGCTGTGGTCTTCATCGTATCAAAGATTTGTCAGTGTTTATGAATCAAGCAGCTGTCAGTATGTCTTCATTGTGATGCTTCTTCTCGACTCTTTGTTATGAGATCCTTTGCCACCAAGGACCGTAAATAAATGCGTGTGAATTTTTAAGAGGTTGGGGGTGTCAGAGAAGCACCCTGGATGACTGAGCTGCTCTGATCGCAGCAGCCCCGGCCAATCATCCAGCGAGCACCATGCTTGCTGATTCTTAATTGGCTGTCGTTCCCGGTGAGCTGCAGCTGATCCACGGAGCCAGATGGTTTTATTAGAGTCCACAGTGGGAGAGACGGAGAGAGAAGAGAGGCAGAGATACAGCGGCAAGATTCAGAGTGTGTGTAGCAGCAAGTAATTACCTTCCACTATCTGAACCAATCAAGAGCCACGGATAGAGAGAGAGAGAGAGAGAGAGAGAGAGAGATACAGAAGAGGGAGGAAGCCCATTTAGATTCTCACTCTACTCCCAGGCTCAGAGGTAGACAGTGCGCTTATTGATTTAGAGTCACACACAAGCAACGGAAGTGTGTTCTTTCAGGCTGCACAGCTCATCCTTTCTCGTATTTGCCGAGTCCTGCTGGGTGACAACAGATGGACAAGATGAACCACAGCTCAGCCGAGGCAGAGGCTGAAACCATAGAACCCCTGCGTTACCTCAGGTAGGCACCTGCTCATTCCTGTTGCATGTCATCCTCTCACTTCTGCCCTTTTCTACTCAGTCTCTCTTCTGCATCTTTAGCATTGCTTTCCCTTTTAACAAGCACATTGGTTTTTACTCCTAAGATAATGCACAGGAGAGACAGGCAGGAACCCCTCCTGTAGATCCTCTCGAGAAGTCATCTCATGAGACTTGTGGTGAACATTCATCTTGCTGTCTGTTTGAATCAGAGCAAGCTGTTAAAGGAAAACACACAGAGAGGAGGGAACACAAGGTATCTATTATTTAAGTTGCCTGCTTGACGAAAGCCTCAGGAGTGCCGGTGTTATTGATGAGGATGAGGATGCTAATGGTTAAAAGGAGGATGTCCTCAGAAGTCCTCAAGCCAACCTTTGGAAACTCCGTATCTGCTTTGCCAGGGTTAAGATGTTGTTGTTTCTGTTTTACACTCCACTAAAACCTGAAATAGGCCACTGTTGCTCTCAGAGTGATATAAAATTAAATATCAAGAATTAAAAAAACCTGGTTATGTCAGGTACATGTCTTTTTAAAAAAAAAAAACAGGTAGTAAACCACACGAATGCTCACAAACAGCTCATTAACACATCATTTCTCTATTTGGATCTACCCAAGATTCAAAATGACAGTCTTAGGTCATGATATTCACATTTATCAAACTTTTGGCTTTTAAAATTCTTAAAACTCAAAGCCCTTTATTTGAACGGCCGATCTAAGTCACGGCTTCATGAATGAGTGCTTTTTTTTCCCACAGTACTCAAATCCCCAACAGAAGTGTGGGTGGTGGAATTGCATTTTGGGTAACGTTTGCGCCAGACTTTGAAAAGAGGCTACACGACATAAATCTCTGGTTCTTCTGCATTTACTTTTATCCCTTCCTTTTTACTGTCAGTCATGAGTCATGAGTGCAACACTAAATCAGTGTTGCTTCCTTAACCACTGGAGCTCTCTGTGTATTGGCTTAAATTTTAGCGCAGCTCAAACGCTATGGAGCAGTAAACAGCGACACATATGCCTACACATAGACAGCTGTACCCTTTGTTTTAAACGCCTTAAAGATGAGTAATGGGGATAACATTCAAGATGACATTCAAAGATAGAGCTGTGAATGCCTGAACTGTGTATGACCTTGTTGCCTGAGAAATGGGACTGTTAACATATAGGTATATCATGCATAAAAATGTCAAATGTACACTGGAACTTATGTGGATACAATAACCCTCCTAGCATTTATCTAACAGCTCCAATCTCCCTGCACACATTTACTCCTGCTCCTCTTGTTATTGCAATGCCAATCAGTGCGCGCACCTGTTTATTACATCTACTCAAGGCTCTGTTTTAGACTCCTCTAATGTATGTAATTATCAGTACTCTCTTTGCTCTGGCTGCATTTACATTCTTCCCTGTGCGTGTGTGTGTCAACATGTGAGAAGCAGAGGCTGCAAATAAACCATCACCCTCGAGATGTTCCCTGTTCCTCACTCTCTTAGATCTCTGCGGCTTGATTGGTGCCGGCTGTCAGTCAATTAAGGAAGTCAATTAAAGCCTCCTTATACCATCCCACCGGTTACTGATTATACATGCATTAAGATCATCTGAGCCCATGTATATGCATGTGTTCATGTCTGCAGGGAAACAAAAACATAATAGGTGTGACCTTGTGTGTTACCTCGTTAATTTATTTTTTTAAATTAAAATCAAAATAATACCTTTTACTGTCTCCACACATCAAGCGTGAGTAAAATCATTCGCGCGAATGAATTACATGTTATGTCAGTGCAAAGACACGATTGGGCGCTCCTACTACTCTGGCGGTGCGAATGACGCGAATTGGGTGGGAGCTGAAAATGTCTCAACTTGAGCAGATATTCGCGTTGTGATTAATAATCAGGCCGAAGGTTGTCAGGTGATGTGCGAAAATTGGACGGTTGTTCACTGGTGTCTAAAATGGAGGACAAGCTGATCGTGTCGATGTGTGGGTGCCCTGAATTATATGATATCTGGAGGCAAGTGAGTGAGGAGGTCGGATTACCTGGTAAATTGTAAAAAACCTTTCTCTATCACTTGATCTTGGATTGACAGGGATTACCGTTGAAATTACCATTGACACATGAATGAAGCGAGTAAATACAATTCATTCACTTGTCTAGATTTGCGCAAATTAAGCGAGTAGCACATGGGCATTCAAGAAAGTCAAAAGATGGTAAAAGATGTATTTTGCATAGGTAAAGGTGCAAAGAAAGGTGCAAGTTAAATAATTGCAAGTTGAATATTTTGGTAAAAGTTTTAGTTTAGAATGCATAAAAAACATATACATTGAACTATAGTTTCAATACACATAATGTAAATATTTCTCGGACTATGCACCTGCCCACAGTACCAAAACTACCACTAAATGGTGTGCTTACCATAATACTACTGTGATTGATTGACCAACATCATTGCCTGACCTGATCTTTCGAGTAAATAACCAGATCTAATAAAACGGAAAAACTGAAGGCTGTTTTTAAAGTAACTTGGGCTCCAATAACACCTTAGCACTGGTAAATGTAGATCACCTCCACTCTAAATATTCATGCAGTCATCATGGTATAGTAGCTCCAAATAAGTAATCAGTGAATTAGTGGTCATACTTTCCAGAAGTTGGACATTTCTGCATTTTAAATTCTTTTTTTAACCAATCTTTGGAAGTATATTTAATTTAAGATGCTTGATTTCTGATTTCCAAGAGATAACTGTTATTATCATCAACATTGTTATAAGGCCTGAAATATGGTTTTTCACACGTAATGAATATTGAATATAGAAAAGATTATCTTGTTGAAAAAAGTCACATAAAATGAATGTTTTCATAAACTTTATATTTCAGTGCTGCACTGATATTGTGTATTGCGCAGTAGATCAATCTGTATTTCATTACTGTTCTAGTCGGAGACATATTCATCTCATTTTCAAGTCCATTGAGTTTATAGCTGACAAGCAGCTGTTACAGAAGTCTGTTGAAGCTAAGGCTTGGTTCACACTTTGTGTGCAAAGAATGTTAAACTGAGAAATATACCTTTAATAAGTTGTCCAATGATTACTGTGGAAAATATCCTTTTATTGTAGACAGTTTAGGCCCACAAAAACCCTTGTGAAAAGCTGTACAGAAATGTAATTGTACAGAAGCTGTAAGTAATGCATCTGCTAGAGGCAAAGAGAAACCTATTAGGATGATGCATGACATTCAGGGTGTGTGATGATGATCCTGCTGTTTTGGTGTAATAATGACTACTACTGAAAGATCAAATTAGCTCCAGTATGACTCATGCCTTACACTACAGCCGAATAAGCTATGTTCAAAATAACACACACACACAAAAAATGTAATAAAGGATATGAATTACTACATTCATAAAATTTAAAAAACCATAATCTGGAATTAAAGTTAATTTATCACAACATATTTGCTGTCAGCAGAGGAAGATTTAAGAGCAGTTGCTGTTGATATATTGTGTTGTCCAGGTATTGAACTGTTAGCAGTTGTTCTTCTGCCATATTATGTACCAAGGGAGTTCAGTCATATCATAACAATACCTGCATATGTGTATTCTCTATGATACTGTTGCTAGGATACAGACTCAACATCCTGAGGCACTTGTAATAATACCATGTCACTGTATCCTCTCACCTGACTGGATTTACAGTTTGTTAACTGTCCTTCCAGAGGAAAATTTTCATGATATTCCAGACAAATTAATTTTCCTTGGGGTTAAATAAAGTTATTGTATTGTCTTGTATCCCTGACGTTTGGGAATAACCTGTGAATGTTGGAGCTGGTTCTAGGATGAGAATGACTTCGCCACGTATCAAGTTTTGTTCCTGCTTGGTTTCCGCTGATAGCTTTTAAAACTGTTTGAAGCTTGCTCCAGAAGCTTGCAGATTTGCTCTTTTTCAGCATATGTATGTTTTCTGAAAGACCACGCTCCTTTATTTAATAACACTGGTTTGGTCCAGTTGTATCTTTCTTGACTGTCAAGCATCAGCAAGCAAAGTCCTCCAGCTTGCAGGAGAGGGATGAAAATATCTTAAAAGCTTGATTCTTTTCAAAGACTCTGAATTTAGAAACTGTACTTGGTGGCACATTTTGTATTGAAGTGACTCAACAAACAGTGTAACACCTGCCGGCACACTTTCTCATTTTCAGTCAAATCATTTGAACTTGGTTATTCTTCCTTTCCTCCGGCGCTTCTTCTTTCTTTATCTCTTCTTTCCACTCCGACACTGATAAATGTTCGGACTCCTTGCTCCACCTTTCATCTTTGTCCACACACCTGAGACTTTAAACCACCTGCACAGAAATATCTGACTCCTCTGAGATGTTTTTTGTCTATTTTTCCACCTGCTGGTCCTGACTGTCTTTCTGAGCCACAGCCAGTGTGTCAAACTGTCTGACTTAACCTGCTCAGCCTTCATGTCTCTCCTACCTTGGCAACGATGCGTATTGGGCTTATTGTTATTCATTTGGCTTGCTTCCCTTCTTTCACTTTCCCTGCCACCAATTCCCAAGTTGGCGGCCCCCATTTGCCTGTGTGACAGTTCAGGTATTTATTTATAGGCCTAATGTGATGATTGATGCAGACGGGTGGACACAGAGATGCAGGATGGAGAGGGGTGATGATTTTCCAGCAGTGAAATGTTTGGCCATCATTTTCTCCTCCCGTGTATGTCAGATTAGCCGTGAGAGGTCTCTGTTTGCTTGGTTGAGATGAAGGCAAAGCAGCGTGAAGATTGATGGATTGTTTTCAAGTTAGTTATAGAAAAAAATCAACTCAATACGTAGGTTGTCAAAAGGAAGAATGTTCTGCAGTTAAATAGGGAACATGAAAATGAAGGAATAAAAGAGGAGATGACATATTCGTCTACTATTTTCAGAAACTGAAATTTCTCAATCAACAACTGAGCTTTTCATCTCTTTTCAACTGAGATAAGACAGCTGTTTTTTTTCCCCTTTGCCGCCAACTCAGAGCAAAAAAAAAAAAATCCTTCTGATTCAGGTCGGTGTGAGTCTCCAAACACCAGCTTTTTGTTCATAATGAGCACAAGAGGGCTGTTTGAGGAAGGCTAAGCCAAGACTGTCCTCCTAATGATGTCCACACTGTGAATCATTTATGGGGCTTCACTTGGTATTAGAGGACACAGGAGAGAAAAACACAGAGAGGCCCAGTTTTTCTTGGTTTAGAAGAAAAGAAAGATTTCAAAATAAGACTTGCTTTGTCTAGTTGGCTTCGGGGAGATCAGAGCAGAGCAGGGGTGTGTGACTAGAGTTGTGGTCATGAGTGGTGTGGATCCTTTCTTGACATCTGATTGGCAACCAACCCGAAATCCTATCCTAGCGTGGATAGCAACAGTTATTACAGGGAGGGTAGTAGCGAACATAGGCTGCCCTCGCTAGGTGAAGCCGCCGTGAGAACAGCACCCTCTGGTGACAGGCTGCAGTATAGGTCATAAATCCCGCCTCCTCCAGCAATCCCTATGGAGCTGTGGACAAACTTTAGAAATTTATTACACAGACTATAAATTTTTCTCCCCCGGTTGCGATGTTGACATGTAGTTACTGCAGTGGTTCTCAAGTCCAGTCCTCGAGGCCCACTGTCCTGCATGTTTTGTATGTTTCCCTGCTCCAACACACCTGATTCAAATGATCAGCTCGTTATTAAGCCATTACAGAGCTTGATAACGAGCTGATCATTTGAATCAGGTGTGTTGGAGCAGGGGAACATACAAAACATGCAGGACAGTGGGCCTCGAGGATTAGACTTGAGAACCACTGAGTTACTGTCAGACTGGTTTGTGCTCAGGTCCTCTTTTTTCTGTACAGCTCCTTTTTTAAAAGTTATTAGGGGGTTCATGTTTTCTGTGATTGACACTTGATACGGCCTATGGGTGTACAAAGATTGGGTAGCTCACCCGAGGGATACGCTGTTTGAGCCGAGTGTCATCACAGCGACTCTTGGCGACTATACTGCCGAATGCGTACAACGCTACTGCGCAATGTTGGTTTCAAGAAGTGGAGAAAAAACGTGGAAATACCGAGAGCTTTTCGGCTTCAAATCTGTATACAGACGGGAGGCAGAACCAAGTTGTCCATAGTATATACAGTCTATGGTAGGGAACTGTTGTCCCCCCCACCTTGTGTGATTTATGTGTGAGTCTGCACTTACACTATATACCATTCTGTGGGTCATCAGCGATACTCTTGACCACCAAAAGTGAGGACACGTCCCTACAGCAGAGTAAAAACACTTATTCCAGGTTGTATTGTCACGTGGAGTTAAGTTGTTTAACTCCACTCAGGGTTTGTAGTCATTTGTCCTTCACTCAGCAGTTTGTGTGTGTATTTGCACGTAGCTCCATACATCAAGGTGAACAAAGAGACAGAAATAGAGATAGAGCGACCACAGAGGAATCCTCCCTGCAGAGCTAATTTGTGCTTTTGAGTGAAGAGATGAAACAGGTTTAGGATGTGCCAATTATTGAGGCATCACCAGTAATCGTCCTTCACGTCAAGGAGAATCTATGTGTTTAAGTACTGTATGTGCTGCTACCTGTTATTCTGAGGCACAGTGGGAAACTTTGAAGTGCAAGATGGACTCTTATCGGTGTGCTACCTCCCTCAGAGCTCTAACAATGGTTAGCGCAACATTTTCTGAAATAGCAAAGAAGAAAAAAAAAGAAAAAGGCTCTTCTGCTATTATTCTTCTGCACAGACTTTCCAGTTTGTCATGTCCTTCAAGAATTTGGCTCTCTCCCTTCTCTGTGACATCTTCATTTGGCTACTGCTCATATTTTATGCACACACGTAAAATACAGGTGGTCACAGTGTGAGGTGCTGAAACATGTCTTTAACTGAAATGAAACTTGTCAACCTTCCTCTTTTAGGGTTCAATCCAGTTCGATTTGTATCAGAATTATAGATACTTGAATACAAGAAAAACTTCAAGGCTATTTCTCTTCTTTAACAAACCAAAATGCCTCAAACAGAGACTCCCATGAGTTTTTTATTGGTTAGTCGAGGCTTTTAGTTTTTAAGGTCTGTGCGACTGTGCTAAAAGCATTGAAACTCTTAAAAAGAGAGTGCTTCATAGATTTTTTTGTTTATTTTATATATTAAAAGTATGAGGGCTTTTATGGTCACAGATAAGTGTGTGTAAGACTGGCTGAATAAGGGACTTTATTGAGCTGCTTTGTCGATTTGGTGGCAGCTGAATGTTACTCGAGAGTGGCGTCTGTAGAGAAAATTTGATTGAAAGGCCTCCAGACTTCTCACGGATAAATTCTCATTACACCTCGAGGCTGCCGCGAGTATATTTCTGATTTAAAATGCGATTTTCTGTATAATGTGTTGCTGGCCTATTGTACTTTGAGTGGAGGGTGATTTGGTGTCTAATTTTAGAGCACTTGCCTTTTCTAAAGTAGGAGCATACTCAAAACTTTCAGTTATGACAAGAGCTTTTACTGACTCAGAGCAGCAGGTTATTATTGGAGACAGACTACTATTTCACTTGGCAGGTCTTGTGCCTCAATTAGCTTCTTGTTAATTAAACTGTTGTGCTGATTAAATGTGACCTTTTTTGTACGATGAATTATTATCATTTAGTAATTTTGCCATTCCAGGGGGTACTTCATGCTTTTCCCTCGGCTTTTTCTCTCGCTCTGATGTTCAGATCTATCATTTTCACACACTCACATTTCTGTCTGTGACTCATTTATGGCATACTTACTTTAAACAGAACAAGTTTTACAAACTGAATGAGTCTATTAGGAAATACATAAAAGTTTTATCCAGTATTTCATTCAGTTAACTTCTTTAAAACGACTCTGTGGTTTCATTTGGACTCTTTTATTCATTCACGGCTTAGTTTTGCAGGATTGAAGGGACATTCAGGGACAAATTTGTCTGCGTTTTTGCTTTTACTTTTCTCAGAACTGTCATTAACCTGCCTAATCGTCTATCTGTTTACGTTTCCTGCAGTCAATGCTGTTAACTCCCAAGATCTGAGCAATGAAATTAGTGCAGGAAATGAACTGTGATGAATGATAGACAACGATGGACATGGGTATAAAGTAAGGTTCCCCTAACAAAACAAAACAAAACAAAACAAAACAACAGAGACTGTTGATATTTTTAAGAAGAGGCTCGAGACTCACTTTTTTAACCAGGCTTTTTACTAATTGCCATTTTAGACTTCTTTTACTGCAAATGTTCATGTCTCAGTGTCAGGCCATGTCTCTTTAAAATTTTATCTTAAATTCTCACACTGTGTGCGGTTGTGTGTGTGTGTGTGTATGTGAGGGTGGGTGTGTGTCTCTGTGTGCGTGTGGGCCCATGGGTGTGTGGGTGGGTGGAAGGGTTGGGTTTTTGTCTTTATTGTTGTTTTTAGCCTCTGTGAGGCACTTTGAATTGCATTTACTTCTGTATGAAAAGTGCCATATAAATAAAGTTGAATTGAATTGAATTGAACAAAATTGTGCCTGTGAAGCTGTTTCTTTTTCAAGAGGCCCACTTTAAATGCACAAGTAATGTTTTAATTGACAGTATCAATGAAATACACTGAAATATACTATTAATATATTTATACTGAGTCAAAAATATAAACCCAAAGCAGAAAGTTATAGGATGTGCAAATGTGTGAGTTCCTGTGCATTTGTGTATTTGAGTTTGTTTGTATTCACAAAACATAATAATAAAAAAAGACAGATATTCAAACCATTGATTCCTACAAACTATTAGAGGCTATGGTTCACTGTGTCTTAAAGAACAGGACAGCCTCATTCTGGAGATTTATCGACAGATTGTAAATCAATTTGGAAACCTATTAGCTGTCCACTCAGCCACCTTTCAGTGCCTTGTGTTGAGACTATCGACCAATTAGAGGCTGTTTTCCAAAATTTCTACCAACTCAAGTGCAAATGTAAGTCCCTGTTGATCTCCAACAATGTTTGTACAGTGAGGTACTTAAGGACAAACAATTGTGCTGCAAACCAGTGATGGATGAATTTGAATCTACATTTTCATTACAGCTTATTCCTTTTACTCCCTGGATATAAAGCATCTGGTGTAGTTGGAAAAAAGCACCTACAGTGCCAAAGCTACCACCAAAGTGGGTTTGCTAACCATCATATTACTGTAATTGGTTGACCAGCTGTCTCTTTCCAGCCTAAGCCTCATCATAAATCACCAGGTCAGACAAACTGAAGGATGCTTTTAAGGAAACTTGGGCTTCAAAAACCCTTCAGTCTTGCCAAATCACCTTCATGCCATATTTCAAACTGTGGTTTTAACCAGAATGTGAGGAAAAAAAGGGTGTATTGTTTTATATGTGGAATTTAGTAATTAATAGGATTTGTTTTTTATTGGGGTTTACGCTGTTGTATACAGCATGTTACTGTTTTTTTTTTTTTCTTCCCAATATCAGCTCTGAAAATAGAGTGGTAAAAAGTAGCAGCTTACTGTAAAATCTACTTGATTTGTGAGACCGGCAACTTTCAGAGAACCAACTCTGCGTGACACCCAAGGGCTTCAGAGACTGTCTGGATCTAATCCCTCATTAATTTTCTAGCTAAATATTGTCATTTCTGTGGTTATGTGACCGTGCTAAAATGAAGACAGATGTTTTTTGGCCTGTTGACCATTAAGAGTCTGTATCGCTGATCAGTAGACCTTATAATCAGAGTTGTCTTATATTTGGAACAGTATGATCATTTTTACGTATGCTGTGAAGTGCCCTGTCTTTGTTCTTGTAGATAAGGGTGGGGCAGCTATCTAGTGCTCACTGTGGACCAGACGCCACTGATACTCAAAAAAGTTGCTGTAAAATTTTTGAGTAAATAAAATGTGCTGATATTGTGAGTGGGCATATGCTGGATATTTACCAAGCTTCACTAGGAAAGCAGACAGGCATAGAAGAGCAAAGATAAGGAAGAGGAAAACTGTGTCCTTGTGTATCTGTCAGTGTGTGTGGGTGTGCATGTGTGTGGATGGTTTACATGGAGTAGATGTTTTATAAAATAGGTGCTCTTGTTTCCTTTGCTCTCATGCTTCCAAAACAATTGTAAGACACAATGACTGAGCAGCCTCCTCTATAGCACGTCCTTCAAGCTACTTGTACAAGGGTTTATTTGTATTCCACGTCTGTTGTTGTTGTCAGCGTGAAGTATATTGTTATTTGATTTCTATATGAATTGCTGCTCTTGTGATCCTCTGTAACAATGAATAAAACCGCAAACAAAGCTTGCAAGCAGACTTTGAGAGGCTTTTCAAGAATTCAGTCAAAGCTCTCTAGTCTCTGCTTGATTGATTGTATAGCAGGAGTACTAATAAAATCATCATTGTCATGCTTCTGAATCAGTCATTATTGTTCTATACCTGGCATGAGCTCTCATCTTCATTTGGCTTTATTGATTTCAAGAGGGGGGACGATGTGGAGAATTGATTATTCTAATTACACATTCATTCCAGTGGCTTTGCAAGACAGGAATAATCCATCAGATCTTGTCAACAGAGAACTGACGGAAATGTCAATCAGAAAGACTTATGCAGCTTTACGATTCATTAATCCTGGGATAGTGAGGTCTACCAGACGGCTTAAATCATCTTCTGTTCCCAAGCTGACAATTTGTTTTCTTGTGTCCTTGATAGAGGTCACGGGAAGCCTTTATTCAGAAAGCTATTGAGCATCCATTATTTTGGAAAATGTTTGTCACCCATCCATCAGTACAATGTTTCTGCATCACTTGGTTTGGGGTTTGGATCATTTTTCAATTTATTCTGCCCGTCAGTCAATAATTTGTGTGTCATTGCAGATTGTGTCAATCTCAGTCAGTTGCCCTCTAAATGTCCTGCTGGTTAAAGGTAATTAATCTCTACATCCTATCATCGTGTGCCTACCTCCACATTTACCTCTCTCCTATGCACAGAGGACTCCAAACCTACTTTTTTTTTTTCGTACATGATCATTGGCTTTATAATGGATGCAGCTCAGAACCTCGTGTGTGAACACTGATGCATGCATTGAATGCTAAGGCTGGTCTCAGTCCGACTGAGTCACATACAAAGAAAATTGAATCTCAACCACATTATCTAGGTATGTTTCTCCGACTTTGAAGGGTTTAGTTTTATGTGATTTCAGTCAAACTCCTGGCAATACATTGTTGTTGTTTTTTTAGCATGTCAACATACAGACTGATAAAGATGGATAACATATCTCTGTCTATATTCCTATTATGTGAAAATAAAGCAAAGTCATGTCCCACCCCTTCCACTTATTAGAAAAAGTGAATAAATACATAAAAGTAAACAGCAAGAACCACAGATTTGGATATATTAGAGGACAGCTTGATGTGTTGGTCTAAGGTACGTAGATAATATTCTTAAAACTTGAATAACTGTAGTGATAAGAGAAGATAAACCTTAATTCATCCCATGGTGAGGAAATTGCAAGAGAGAAATATAAGGAGCAACAACAAAAACTAAACGGTTCTACACAGTGAACAAAAAAGAATTGGACATGTTACTGCACATTATTTGAGTTTATATACCCAAGAAAAATGAAGGTATTGGCTGGATCAGTGACCGTCACTGAGCTCCACCGTGACTCAGATGCCAGCAAGGTGGAGGTGGGGCACTGATAAGGACCAGTGTTATTTAAGATCTGCCAGTTGCATCTTTTTCAGATGGACTCAAAATCAACTTCCAAACCCACTGTCAGTTTTAAGAGGACACTTTCTTCAAGTAATGGTACAGGAAAAAGTCTACGTCTTTCAAGAAGGCTGTGCTATTTATGCAGGACAATGCTCCATCACGTGTATTGAAATACTCTACTGTGTAGCTAACAAGTAAAGGCCATAGAGATGAAAGGAATAAGACTTGTCTAAACGGTGTCTGGGAGGCTGTGGTTGCTGCTGCACCAAAAGTTGTTTGTCAACAGACCAAGAAACTGAAAAAATTCATGACTATTACTAAAAAGAAGAGTGGCGGTCACTGTCTTTTTAAAGAAATTGTTACTTGTCAGTTTGAGTTTTTTGTTTATTATTCTCAGAGAGAGGGGAATTTTTTTTGCTTTTTCATTTAGTTGCATACTAATTCTGCGCACTCATAGTTGCCCAATAATTGTGCATACAGAGATATTCTCCTGAGAAAGCCAAAACCTCACAGAGGTTAATGGGAGGGTAATAACAGGAGAGTAATGATGGACTACTGTGACCTGCACGGTGAAGGTATCATAACTGAAGCTGTTAAACCACTAAGAGTAGTCTTACTGGCTTTACTTTTTACACTAGGGAAGAAGAAAATCAATAGAGTAAAGGGCAAAAGGGCAAAAAGCTTGTGTATTGACCTGAGAGGTGTCTTTGATAATAACAAAGTTCGTTTGAACAAAGATAACATTTAAATTTCATATGAATAAAAGCATACTCTTCACAATACAGATACACCCACTGTGAGTCCATGTACAGAGATTTCAAACATCCAGTCATCACTATTTACATTCTGTACTGATGTCATACGGTATAAGATATAGAGGAACAAATATTGCGAAAACTCAAACTGAATTTCATTTTTCATAAAGTATTCCCTCCGTAACATTTCTAAACTTATAAAGATCTTTGGCAAACACGGAGGAATGAAAGGCCAGTGGTGACCGGCAGGCACAACTTGTTTGCTGGATTAATGTGATTGCCAGGATTTGGATTTGGTTCATTGGGCCTTGGGGTGCCACAGAAAATATGCTGTCAGAATAAAAAATTCTCACAGTTCTATAAACACAACGCTCTGTTATTTGGAGGCCGAAATAAAAATCGCCTGTACAGAACAAAAGAGGAGACGGGACAAATAAAGGCATGCTGACCCTGACTAATAACAACATAATTTGGCATGATGGTTTGATATGATATTCTGATTTTCAGTTGGAAGGTGCGTTGGTAGTGTGGTCAGTCTGTGGTCCTACTTCCAGTTTGATACAACAATCTAACAGTGATAACATGCTAGCTCCTCAGGTCTTGGACCATTTTTATTTAGTACCTAGCATTAGCTTAGCCCGGCTACGCTAAGCTAATGATTGTAAAACTCTCTGTGACTCTCGTCCACAGAGAGTTTTACGATCAGCCGACTGACTTCCTGTGCTCAACAGTTATATGTGATAATTACTGCTTATTTTGCTGATAGCTGAGAAATTAATTCCTGAATGTTTTAAGCTAAAATGATGCTGGAGACTTTCACCAGAGCTCAAATGGCTGCAGTTTTACTCAAGACTACAAAGGAATAGAAGCTGCCCTAAAAACAAAACAAAACAAACAAACAAACAAAAAAACCTTTTGTATTTACTGAGATTGCAGGTAATAGTGCTGTAGCTGTCCAAGGTAGACTCACACAAGTTTGTTATGCTTTTAAGTTTTAACATGGGGTCCACTTACGCAAGTGAGTAGCCTATCAAGCACCAAAATCTAGGTTCATTTTTTCTTTTTTTTCCAAGAAATGTGACTGTATTTACACAAAGTCTGAATTTGCGCTATCGTTCTTTGAGTTTATTTCACCAATTAATAAATTCATTAATCAATTTTTATTTATATAGCACCAAATCACAACAGTCACTCATACTGACTTACAATTTGCTGAATTTAACATATTATTTCATCTTAGGGAAATCTATGGAGCCCCTAGGTGCCAGGTCAAGACAAAAAAAATTACATGCAGAAATGTGCGCACAGTTTAAGATTAGTGTGTACTGTTTCATAACCAGTGGGGACGGGTTCTTAGTTTGTACTTTCAGATGACAAATCTGTGGGAATGGATCTGTAAGCTGTACGAGCAAATTTAAGATTGTGAGCATTTACAAATCCAATCTATGCACACAGTTTTCAAACCAACGTAGACAATACAGATTCATTCCCACAGACTCATAGCACCATCAATAAGTGTGTAGACTGTAAATCTGTACACAGGGATATTAAGCTGTGCACCTGGATTTGCACATACTTGTCCCTCTTTTTTTCCTTGATCTTGCTAACAAAGCAAAATGCAGCACATGAATTCATGAACCCTGCACTTTATATATATATGTATATCTATGTGTGTTTTTACATATCAGTATTGCTGTATCAGGATACTACACTATTGTCATCTATGGTGTACCAGATCCTATCATACTGTGCAATTCTAGCCCCTCGAACAAACACCAGAACCTCTCTGGTTCCATAATGCATTTTCATCACTTATGTCACAGACACACAAAGTAAAGGTCCTCCGTTATCACCTCAGATTCCTGTGTAAAGGGACGGCCTTGAGCTCACTTTCTGTGGGTGGTGAATCAAACATCACCAAAGGAAGCTGATGAGGGGAGATTCTTGGCTTGTTATAACTCCTCGTCCTGTAATTTCAGCAGCACCTTCAGCTGATTGCAAAAAGAAGAAAATCACCTCTTTTATTTAAGTATCTCCCTGGAGTTAGAATATCTTTTTCTTCAACGAGGTTCTTACTCTAAATTCTAACAATCATCGTAATAGAGTGCAATCGACATAATTTTACTGAAATGGCAGGCACTGTACTCACTTATGCAACACGCTCTTCAGATTAATTTCTCCTCCTTCAGGGGGGTTGTCTCCTGGACCTGGTGGGTGACTCGCTGCCAGGGGTCACTGCTATATTCGAGAGAATGTGGGTTGGGAAAGAAGTGCGCTCATCGTGGTGACAAAATGTGAGCAGTGCTTAATAGCACCTCGCCTTCTGTCCCCTCTCAGCTGGAAAATCAATGCGGGGAAAAGTTAATCACCAAAATAAAAGTGGAGAGGAGAGATGGCAGAAAAGAGGCAGGGGAGGGGACAAGAAGAATGAACTGATAACAAGATCCAGAGGGGGATGGTGTCCCAGCCTTCACTTTTCTTTCAGCTATTACCACTTGTCAATCACATATATATCGAGCCAGTTTCCATGGAAATGAAACCTAGCTACACCCCAGTGGGAGTTGTATCCTGCCTCTCAGTCTGACTGACTGAGTCACAGAGAAGTGATTGGTTTGTTGAAGATATTTGCTGGAGGGATGCTGTCAAGTTAATCTTTTTAATTCAGCAGATGTTACTCCTGAGGTGCTGCATTTGGTGTTTTCTGCATTAAAATTGAATGGTAAATATTTGTCTGGTTCAGACCCTCAGTACTTCACACTAACTGTAGATAAAGACCGACAGCAAGTCTCCACCTCCTTCTTCTGTTAAACAAAAGCCCTCTTGTAAAAGCTGACATTTGTGTTAGTGATGTGACAGGAGCCAGAGCTGTAGCAGTGGAGATCTGGCTGGTGGAGCAGCAAAGTTAAAATCCCTTCCTTTCTGCCACCCAAAACCCATTTACCATAAAGCTAGTTCTTCTGCCAATGTGAGGCAGACCCTCATGTTTTTGGAAAGTTCAATGACTCTATTGCTTGTGTGTGTCATATTGTCTCTTGCTGTTCCCTCTTTACCATGTTGCATCACTGAAAAAAGGGGATAAGTAATCAGGAAAGCAATTCGGCAGTGTTCCCTTACCAAGGATGTTCAGCTGGATGAAGAAACTCAGCTGCATAAATAAAGCACCTTTTAAGAGTAGGCATTTTTTACCCAGTCAAATCAGGTTGAGGAACATATGGTTAACACTTACAGGAACAGTAGCCACGTTCAAATGGGCCAAATTTCTTGATCCGACTAAAATTTTGAGGGATCGGATAATCTGAATCCACTGTATATATGGGTTCAAAATTGAATAATCCGATCATGATGTGCATACATGTGCACCAAGTTTTATTCAGATTAGAAGCATTTGGACATGCGCAGAGTTGTCTGATTTTGCTAAAACAACCACAGAAGAAGAGTTGTATTGATGCCTGTGATGTCAACAAACCAACAAACTATAGTGGCTCACTCCATCCAGTTCAGGAGTTTTCCCCCTGTTAAATGTTGTCACTCTATGTCGCCCTTGCAGACTTATTTTACTATCATGTCAAAGGTTGCACTGTGCGTGCAGATGTGATGTTGTTACGCTGTATGTATGCCTTACTATGTTACCGGAGGAGCAGATACGGCACCTGCGGTTGTGTATTATGCTAGAGTGTTACTAATGAAACCTCCTGTACTGGCCTCAATAAATAAGCCAAAGGTTAAAGAGTGAAGATCGAGTCAGGTTAGAGAGTCACGATCAGAATAATTGTGTAGTGATTTGAAATGAGCCTCATACGGTCGCACCAAAATATATGTAGCGATTTGAAATGAGCCTCACAAGGCCGCACCAAAATAATACTTGGCGATTGGAATTTATAATAAATGTCTGAAGATTAATAATCTCAAATTATGACATTTATGCACTCGTTGAAAGGGGCACCACCCACCCTTAATGGTGGGAAAATAAAGAAAACAAAAGTTTAATTCAGAAATCAAACATCAAGTCAGTTTTAATTAATCAGTCTTAATTAATCAGTCTTAATTAATCAGTCTCAATTAATCAGTCTCATATCTTAAGTCGAAATTCTAATTTCAGGGACTCCACTTCTGGAAGAACACTAACAGACAGGAACTTAGAAAAATAATGATCTGTTTATTACAGGATAAATGATGGTACAACACACATGCAATAAATGATGATAAGATAATGAAGATAGATAATAATAGGTGAATAAATAAAGATTCTGAGTCAGGCTAAGAGCACTAAAGTTAATGATAGTGAGTGAATATGCGCTAACATATTAACCTACCCTAACTTTGGTGTCGAGATAAACTCGGATGTGGATTTGGAGGAATCTAAGATTACCAGAATAAGTGGATATCTGAGTTATGAACGCAGGAGACAGCACCAGCCCTCTTTAGAGCTCTGGAGGTTTGCATACTTAAGTGAGACTGGTCCTTGGAGAAGATGGAGCAGGTTCCGAAGGTCCGGGCTACTGGCGGTTCGAGCGGTTCAGCTCAGAAGACGACTGAAGTCAGCCGAAGGATGAGCCCGGAGTTGCAGCACTCAGGCCCGAAGCAAAAACCAGCGCCTGTGGATCCTGTGGATGCTCGTTTGGGTACTTCTTTAGTCTCACTCAAAAACTCTGGCACAGAGGATGACCTGGGCCTGTTGGATTGCGTTCGGAGGTGACTTTGAAATCACGCAGAAAACTCAGAAAGACGAGGCTCGAAGAGCAGAGAAAACTTTCAAAAATGGCTTCGCGAAATTAAAGAAAATCAATCAAAGGCTTAATCTTGAATTGCTATGTGCACAAGAAGTTGAAGTTTCAAAACTTGAACTAAGACGATGTTAAAGAAAAATCAACGTGAATCAACACGTGGCGTAAAACTTAGAAGACTAAGAAAAAGTTCTAAGAGAAAACAAAGAAACGCACCACAGAAGGGTGTGGACAGAAGAGAAGGGGCATAAGAGCCGGGGACAAGAGAGTCAGCAGAAGAGCAGAAGCATAAGAGAGATAAGAGGAATAAGAGATAAGAGAGCGAGCAACCCCACTCCACTGGTTTTATCTTCTCACACTGGGAGTGTCTGAGGAGAAAGAGGAGGGGTCATCGGGTCTCTGATTATTTGATCTAACTTATTCTTTTGGCTGGTAAAAGAGTCAGATCTGATACTCACTCACTATGATTAATATCATTGAATGCTTGGTTTCATGATAAATAATTTGATACTAAACACATATGAATGAAGTGTAGGATCACATCAAACATTCTCATTATGTTTTAAGTATCACATTGAACATGCTAAATTACTCTGAAATGAAACAGATAGTAACACATAGAAACTGTGAACAACAAAAGAGTAAACACATGTGAATGAACGTCATCATGATTAATAATGGATTCTAAATACTCACATTCAGATTATTCAGTGACATTATAACCACCTAATGGTTAAGATACTAAATAAATAACTAAAATATAAACCAAACATTTCTAAACTATTTCTGTTACTTAGAGTAAACTTGGGATTCATAGTCAATAAATTTAACTCTTAAAAGTTCATGAAACAGTCTGAAAAGCTGTTGGTCTAAAGAACTAAAGAATAAGGATTTATTCTGTCAGATAAGATAACTTGGCTTCCGAAGCACATAGAAAAACGGGAAACATCTCATTTTAACACAAATTTCATGATTAGACAGATTAGTACATTGCTGAATGCATAAGATGTCATGATCAGTCATTTGTATTCTTTCACCAAAGGAATGCAGTCTTTATCAGTGTATGGTCGAGCAGGGTTTTACGACCGAGGTCTGGAGGTCAGTGTCCCCCCTTATCCTGGGGTCCGTATGTTCACACACTTTAAGACGCTTAATCTCAAATGGGAGATCTGGGTTAAGGTTAATGTTTATTTAGATGGTCAGCAAATGGAGTCAGTTTGAAAGGTAATAAAAACTCTGTCTCTGTTCGCCGAACTGACCAATCCTGAAGAGTCAGAGGTTTAGTCAACCTCCGGTTGGGTCACTTATTTAACCTGAAAGTGCAAACACGTCTGGAAAGATTTATATCCTGTTTCCTGGGACCAGATAAGGAAACTTTCCTGTAAGGAATGTGTGGGTTTCACATCCAGGGTTGTCTTGATTGCTACAGTCCCCCCTTCGTCACGGTGGTCCTGTCCATGGAGCATCGGGACGACGAGTAGACAACCATGAAGCAGCAGCAGCAGCAGCAGGTGTATGCAAATAGGACTGATGCGTCTCGTCATCACTATGTGAATCACTAGTACTGCTTTGAGATAAAATTAAGCATGCATTAAGCTATCAAATAAAATCGTCTAGTTGTTAGACTCTTCTCAGTTAACTATTGGTAGACTAATGTGAAAGAAAATCTCCTAATTTTCAATATTAATGAGACTTAGAAAAGCACTCTTTAGTCTGAATGCTAACTGGATCTAAAGCTATAGCTGTTTTTCATGCTTGCTGGAGAAGTCTGAAAGTTCAATTTCAGTTTCAAAAATGGTTAAGACTTAGGTGGAAAAGAAATGTCTGCTATAGACATATTAACCATCTGTGTATGAGCATAGTCAACCTGAATCACAAACATCAAAAGTTTACTGCACAGAGTTTCTCTTAAACTTTGTCTGTTAAACTTGGGGATGATGCTCTTATCGGTTTGACTAATTATCTGCTATTAAGTCTGAAATTTGTCAATCTGAGTCTTAATGACAGAAATTTCAGGTTTTAATCTGTTCATGGGATATTTGACAGCTGACAAGCTGACTATATTGACAGAGGAGAGACAAATGCTAACAAAGAAAGCAGCAACTGGGATTGCAGTCATCAATGTATCACCACAGCATTTGGATATCTTATTGGAGTCATTTAGCTTTGGCTGGGTGACTTCTGCTTTCGCAGGACTCACACCTTCATGACTCCACAGTGTTAATCTCAGTGGTTAGCTGAGTAGTCATGTTTATTCACCTTCAAAGTGGATGAAACCGATTGAGGTGGATAATAAGATCGTCGTTTCTGAGAGTGTGATTTACTCTGATTCTGCCAGTCATTCACCCCCCTTTGGTGGTGTTGGTGGTTTTTCCTTTGTCTGGGATAAAACCCACCGTGACGGGAGTCTGAATAACAACAGTTGGTCTCAAAGTTTACCGGGCATTGGTCTGTGTCAGACCTGGGCCTTGGTGTGTAACTTTGACCTTTGTGAGTGTGTTGAGGTCGAAAAGGTTTTGGAGGCCTGGTTAACCACTCATTTGGAGGCTTATCGGAGCCTGAAAATACACAATCTGAAGCTTCGTTCAGCTCCATGGGCAGTGATTTTATCTCCATAGCCAACAGAGTAACAGGCTCTGCTTTCTTAGCCAAAGTTTGTCGTTGTTTGGCAAAACCTTTTACAGCAAGTTCACGAAGCTGTCGGCTAGTCAAAGTGTTTGGACAAGCTAAGACGCCAAGGTGATGACTGGTGGTAGGGTGGAGGTTCTGGACGAACAGCGTTTTGAAGTTCAAGTCCTCCTCCATTTCTGGTTCATTTCGGAAACCAAAGTAAGCTTCGCGTAAGCGGTTGTAATAATGTTGGGGAGATTCTGATCTCCCTTGTTTAATAGACAGAGCAGCAGAAAGGCCTGTCTGGGTCAAATGATCAGAAAACTCTTCAATTAATGCTTGGCAGAGCAAGTCATAATTATTTCTGACATGATAAGGCTGTCGTTCAAGGAAACTGCTAACCTCTCGACTTGACGTCGCCTTAATAAGGTAGATTTTGTCATCAACGGTTGCACCTGGAAATTTCCTCAGGTAAAAGTCAATGTCTTTCAAGTAGGTGCAGGTGTCAATAGCACCTTGGTGCTCAGGTTCAAAGCGTGCTATGTTACGAGCAATTTTGTCAAGATCCCTGTCTGAGGGAAATGGCAAGAAACCACCATGAGGAGGAGAGTAGGACTTTTGGCTTAAGGATGACCTCTCAGGGTCAAGCAGGGTCCTGTCATGATGCTGAGAGAGATACTTAAGAGTTGGTTTGGAAGGAAGTGATGGCGCTCTCTCAGGAGGCTGATCATATATCATTTCTTCGAGAAAAGTTTGCTTCATGCGTTCTCTTTGGGCTCGACCTGACTGGAGGGAGCATCGTAACTCTCTTTGGGCATCTTCAAGTTCTTTATCTGTCTTTTCTTGCCGTTCTTGATAAAGAATTAACTGTCTTTGAGCTATCTGGAGCTGGTGCTGTAAGGTAGAAGTTTGCTTCTCCTTAACTTCAAGAGCTTCAGCACGCACTTTGACCAGTGCTTCCAAAGCTTTTACATCTTCTGTTGCTTGCTCTAGTAGGGATTCTGACTGTATCAGATCCTCTGTGGTCTTAGCAAGATGCTTATTCGTGTCATCAAGTTCTTTCTCCTTTTTGTAAAGGTTTTCATTAAGTCTTTCAATCTTGTCTTTGAGATCAAGATTTTCTTCATGACTTATCAGTGAGGGAAGCTTTGACGCTTCACATCTGGCACTGTGTTTTTCTAAAACACTTAAAGACTTCTTAGTCTCCTCTAGCGTCTTTTTCAGAGCGCTGTTTTCATCTTTTTGCGCCTTTATCTTTGCTAAAGCGCATTCCAGCAAGTAGTCTTTATACTCAAGCTGAGAAGACATCATGACAGACATGCATCTAGTGAGCTCTTTGTCACGAAGTGTCGTGGTTAAGGCTGTTTCCAGTAAGTCAGCCATTTCATCCTCCGGATTGGAGGGTTTGGCCTTTTGAATCTTAGTCATGTACTGAGGTATCAGCTGACTAGTCAAGTTTGCCAACACTGTGGGTATGTCCCTCAGGGGGTCTCCCTGGCTGGACTCTTTTGTGTTAGGCATGTTTGGTTTTGGTAAAGAGGTGCAGCTGGTTGGTTGATGAGTTTGAGTTGACTTAAAATAAAAGGAAGAAGCAAAATATCAAATTAAGTGGGTTAATCGACTTAATTTATCAGTGCTTGATAAAGAGAAAGAGCCTATCTGAGTAGATCTCTAATGGAGAGAAAAATAACATAGTTAAATTCATTTCAATGAAAATTGAAAACAAAAGGTGAAATAATGTTAAATTAAATTTAACATCAGATACAGAACCATTGAATAAAGGGTTCAGTTTGTCTCCGTGTTGCAGAGATCAGCAAAGCTTAAATAAACTGCCTGGTGCAGTTGGATGAATTGGCAAAATCGATGAAATTGTCAAATTAAGGAATTAACTCTGAAGTTAATTCACAAATTGCAATAAATCCAAAGGTTCGAATACCAAATCTATCTGGAATGTTAAAAGAAATTTGAAATATTAATTAATTTGTTCGTTAATTAATTAATCTTATGAGTAGGGTTAATACATTCATGTATTATAGGGAACAGTAAAACTGCTCACTGGTGTGATAAGTAACAACAGATCAGGTGATTGATTCAAGGAGTTACTTCATCAATACATCAAAATCAATGATCAGTGATTTAGAATAAGCACATCAAACTTCATCAACCAAGTCAATCACTTGAGTTATGTCTGTAGAGTGTTACACACTGACTACAGGGAGGCAGTACAGCTGGCTGATACTGCAGGCAGATAATAGCAGTGTTAGCTCAATACCAAAAGCAACCATGTGGGGCAGTATGGAGTTGGGAGAACTGCACAAGCTCAACACAAGTGGAGAAGAAGAAGAGAAGAGGAAACAGTCATCCAACTAGCCTCTTTTGGCTGTGAGGAGTTGGGAAGTATGAAGGAAGGGGCCTTTAGGCTCTGCCTCCTCGAAGGGCCTTATCTGCTTAAGGCCAAATGGTCAGTCTCTCCACTGACAACAAAGGGTTAACATTTCACAGCAGGCTGCGTCTGCACCCTCAAACATAGAACTTTCCACCATCTGCTCAGGCCGATTGGTTCAATAAAATCATTTACAGGAACAACAATCAAAGTGACAAATCCTTAAACAGCAGATTCAACTGCAGACTTTAAAATCACAAACGCGGCGATTCGTGATCACGGATTTTGTCTGAATTCATTCAAACAACAACCTCCCACTGTTACAGTGGTTTCCTGTGACAGATAGCTTATCTGTCAGGGGAAAGGAGGAAATCTAAATCCCATATAGTTACTAGAACTTCATAGCAGACTATAGAGACAAGAATCAAAGTGACAAATCCCTCAACAGCAGATTCAACTGCAAACTTAAAAATCACAAATGCGGCGATTTGTGAACACAAATTTTGTCTGAATTCACTCAAACAACAACCTCCCACTGTTACAGTGGTTTCCTGTGACAGGTAGCTAATCTGTCAGGGGAAAGGAGGAAATCTGAATCCCATATAGTTATTAGAACCTCGTAGCAGACTATAGAGACTTCAGGGGCTTGAAACCACAGCTCGGAGCATCGCGAACACTGGGTTCAGCCAAAGGCCTTAAATACAAGCGTACGGCGACGCAACAATCGTGCACTTAAATATTGGACAGTCTAGACAGAGCAGAAGAAGCAGTTTCACTGCTACTCAGAACAACATTTCACGCTGTCCAGCTCAAACACAGACTACAGGCATGTAGTACAAAAGTGTGTGAAACACAGAGCATAAAGGTTTTATGCATAGATCAGGAAAACATCAGAACTTAGTCAAGCAACTTCAGCAAGCATAGCATTGATTGTGATTAAGTCTAAAATAGCCTGGGAATAAGTTTCTCTCATCAATTTGGAAGGCTAAGTTTTAGGTTGTCTGTTAGTATCCAGAAGTTTTGTTTGAAACCCCTCACACGGGGCACCAAAATATATGTAGTGATTTGAAATGAGCCTCATACGGTCGCACCAAAATATATGTAGCGATTTGAAATGAGCCTCACAAGGCCGCACCAAAATAATACTTGGCGATTGGAATTTATAATAAATGTCTGAAGATTAATAATCTCAAATTATGACATTTATGCACTCGTTGAAAGGGGCACCACCCACCCTTAATGGTGGGAAAATAAAGAAAACAAAAGTTTAATTCAGAAATCAAACATCAAGTCAGTTTTAATTAATCAGTCTTAATTAATCAGTCTTAATTAATCAGTCTCAATTAATCAGTCTCATATCTTAAGTCGAAATTCTAATTTCAGGGACTCCACTTCTGGAAGAACACTAACAGACCAGAACTTAGAAAAATAATGATCTGTTTATTACAGGATAAATGATGGTACAACACACATGCAATAAATGATGATAAGATAATGAAGATAGATAATAATAGGTGAATAAATAAAGATTCTGAGTCAGGCTAAGAGCACTAAAGTTAATGATAGTGAGTGAATATGCGCTAACATATTAACCTACCCTAACTTTGGTGTCGAGATAAACTCGGATGTGGATTTGGAGGAATCTAAGATTACCAGAATAAGTGGATATCTGAGTTATGAACGCAGGAGACAGCACCAGCCCTCTTTAGAGCTCTGGAGGTTTGCATACTTAAGTGAGACTGGTCCTTGGAGAAGATGGAGCAGGTTCCGAAGGTCCGGGCTACTGGCGGTTCGAGCGGTTCAGCTCAGAAGACGACTGAAGTCAGCCGAAGGATGAGCCCGGAGTTGCAGCACTCAGGCCCGAAGCAAAAACCAGCGCCTGTGGATCCTGTGGATGCTCGTTTGGGTACTTCTTTAGTCTCACTCAAAAACTCTGGCACAGAGGATGACCTGGGCCTGTTGGATTGCGTTCGGAGGTGACTTTGAAATCACGCAGAAAACTCAGAAAGACGAGGCTCGAAGAGCAGAGAAAACTTTCAAAAATGGCTTCGCGAAATTAAAGAAAATCAATCAAAGGCTTAATCTTGAATTGCTATGTGCACAAGAAGTTGAAGTTTCAAAACTTGAACTAAGACGATGTTAAAGAAAAATCAACGTGAATCAACACGTGGCGTAAAACTTAGAAGACTAAGAAAAAGTTCTAAGAGAAAACAAAGAAACGCACCACAGAAGGGTGTGGACAGAAGAGAAGGGGCATAAGAGCCGGGGACAAGAGAGTCAGCAGAAGAGCAGAAGCATAAGAGAGATAAGAGGAATAAGAGATAAGAGAGCGAGCAACCCCACTCCACTGGTTTTATCTTCTCACACTGGGAGTGTCTGAGGAGAAAGAGGAGGGGTCATCGGGTCTCTGATTATTTGATCTAACTTATTCTTTTGGCTGGTAAAAGAGTCAGATCTGATACTCACTCACTATGATTAATATCATTGAATGCTTGGTTTCATGATAAATAATTTGATACTAAACACATATGAATGAAGTGTAGGATCACATCAAACATTCTCATTATGTTTTAAGTATCACATTGAACATGCTAAATTACTCTGAAATGAAACAGATAGTAACACATAGAAACTGTGAACAACAAAAGAGTAAACACATGTGAATGAACGTCATCATGATTAATAATGGATTCTAAATACTCACATTCAGATTATTCAGTGACATTATAACCACCTAATGGTTAAGATACTAAATAAATAACTAAAATATAAACCAAACATTTCTAAACTATTTCTGTTACTTAGAGTAAACTTGGGATTCATAGTCAATAAATTTAACTCTTAAAAGTTCATGAAACAGTCTGAAAAGCTGTTGGTCTAAAGAACTAAAGAATAAGGATTTATTCTGTCAGATAAGATAACTTGGCTTCCGAAGCACATAGAAAAACGGGAAACATCTCATTTTAACACAAATTTCATGATTAGACAGATTAGTACATTGCTGAATGCATAAGATGTCATGATCAGTCATTTGTATTCTTTCACCAAAGGAATGCAGTCTTTATCAGTGTATGGTCGAGCAGGGTTTTACGACCGAGGTCTGGAGGTCAGTGTCCCCCCTTATCCTGGGGTCCGTATGTTCACACACTTTAAGACGCTTAATCTCAAATGGGAGATCTGGGTTAAGGTTAATGTTTATTTAGATGGTCAGCAAATGGAGTCAGTTTGAAAGGTAATAAAAACTCTGTCTCTGTTCGCCGAACTGACCAATCCTGAAGAGTCAGAGGTTTAGTCAACCTCCGGTTGGGTCACTTATTTAACCTGAAAGTGCAAACACGTCTGGAAAGATTTATATCCTGTTTCCTGGGACCAGATAAGGAAACTTTCCTGTAAGGAATGTGTGGGTTTCACATCCAGGGTTGTCTTGATTGCTACAATTGTTTACATGGACGTGTTTCGGAATAACAATCGGCATAAACCACCCCTCTTGATCGGAATACAATTTCTTTCCGATTGAGCCAAATTGGATCAGAATCTTCCAAACGACATGTTTACATGATACATTTTTATTCCGATCAGGCATTTATTCCGATTATCAGTGCCCATGTAAACGCAGCTAGTGTAGAAATGGGACTCACTATGCAGCATTTTAGAGAGGTCAGATTCTAGACTGAAAAGCCACCCTGCTCGCCCCTCTTGTCTGTGAATTGACTGCAGCCTTTGAGGAAAAGAGGCTCATGCGATGTTTGGTACAACTCCTTATGTGTCAAGTTTTTGCCATTAAAATTTAAAGCCAAACCATATAAGCAGATGGAAACAAAGTCCTGCTTGTTGTTGTTAAAATCACAGTAATGACAACAAGACTCCCCCCATCCTCATAATTGATTGTTTCATTCCAATTTACTTTGTTGTCGCTTGGTTCTTTGGTTGCACAGGTTTTGTCAAAGGATTTTATCTGGTATCTTGCAGCTGATGTAAATTATGGCTTCTTTTCTTTTATACATTATGTACAAATGGGAAGCCTATTCTGCAACTTTTGAGGAGCTGTGTCATCCATCTTTTTATATTAAAACTGAATTAGAGTAAAGAGCAGAAGTGAAAGAGCAGGAATTTCTGATGGTTTTTTCTTTCTTTAACACAGAATGCAGTAATGGATTCTGAGTATTATGAGTCTGCCTGGTATTGTGTGTGTTGTTTCTCCAATGTTTGTGTCTCTATGTGTGTTTTTGTGAGCATTTGGTAGTGTGTGTGTGACTGCCTGCAGTCAGGAAGGCTTTCCCAATTCTCAGTAATTGGGTTCACTGTCTCGCTCTGCAGAGTCCTGATTGTGCCTCTGTTTTGTTTCTCATCTGAGGAACACTGTCGCTAAATTCTGATTATGCAAATGAGCCGGCATGTCTTTTAAATAGCACCGTTTTTGTTTACCATGTCCTCCCCATTCACTGATGTATTACAATCTAAATTGGCTTTAGAAAGATAAGAATGCCACAGATAATGCATTAAATTTAATTAGCTTTGTGGCCGTTTTTTATGGGAATTGGATTACATTGGTGTTTGAAAGGAGTACACCTCTAAAAATCAAGACACGATTGGTTGTTTAGCAGTCAAAGCTGCCCCCAAACCATTCTTTCATCCACCCCAACAAGCCCATAATGAGCATGTGAGGTTTTCTCTCTGTTTCAACCAATAATGTCTTGCAGCCCAGGCTTCCTATTTCAAGATCTGTTTTTCTCTCTCAAGCACCTGTAATGAGATGATCATTGGAAGTGCCGAGGAATTCTTGCCTCCTGGATACTTTGATGGACAGACTCCCTGGCGGTCTGTGAGCCAGCAGGTTAATGGTGATGCTGAGAGGCATGCAGAGAAATAGACAGCTACCCGGAGAGCCGAAGAAGTCCACAGACAATCAGGGAAATGTTAATGTAGTGAGAGATGATCACCTGAGGGGGGGTGAGGGGAGAGAAATAAGAGACGAGGTAAAAAATGAACAGGAGCTGTGTGTGTTTTTCCTTTGTTATCATAATAATCCTTCAAAATCTGGTTGCTTGTCTGAGCTCAGGCCAGTTTTTTTTTCTGCTTTCTCTTGCTTTCACAGCCAATAATACATTTCTGTCCTTTGTTATCCAGATTTTGTATTAATAACCAGGCAGAGAAAGAAGACGGCGCATGAGTATCTTTGTTTTTTTTTGGATGTCTGTCAGCTTACTGTAATTAACGAATATAAAGCCCAGAGGTCTTTCACTAGGATGAAAGATGAACCAAGTGGGCGGCATTACGACTGTCAACACTGAAGATGATTTCTAAAGAGGCTTTGTTCAACGCCAAGATTCAATTATTGTTCTGCTGTCAAACTCAAATTATTTCATTAAAAAATTTGTGAAAAGGACAAATTATTATCATTCCATATCAATTCATTATATCAGGAAAAAAATGTTCAGTACATGTGTTTGGCAGCCACTACCATGGTTGTATGGATGTATTACTCATATAGTTCGGCTGTTTGTAAAGTCATGTCATTGTTTCAGTCACTGTAATGAGACATCTTAGACCTCAGTTCAAGCTTACATGAGCATCCCTTGGTTTATGTTGACATTGGCACCCCTATGTGCAAAGTGATGCCTCTTACCTACCAGCCTGTATATGTCACAGTATAGAACAAAAGCCTCATCCTGTAGTCTTCAAATAGTGACATTTATCACTCACTGTGAGTAAATGTTGGGTACAAAGTCTAAAAAGGTGTTTTTCAACCTTGCTGTCAATCGTTTGGTCTGACACCAACCCCCTCACAGAGTCTCCAAGCATTAGAAATTACCACTGTGAAATTTTCAGACTTGCTATTCATGGCCTTGTTTGCTTTTGGAGGACATAAATAGGCATCTGTGTCAGTTTCAGTTTGAAATGACACAGAATAAGTAAAAAACTGCTTATAGTTTCCCACAATGCCAACACTATCAGTGGCCCACCATGCACCTTGCCTGAATCTTTGACAGCACAGACCAGTCTCTAAATCTCTAAATTTCTCTTAATTGACCCAGTCGTAAAGTTTGACATGATAAAAAACAACTCATTAATCCTGTGTTATGTTTACAGTTAATCAAAACCACTTGGTCCTCCTAATTTGTCTTGTGTGATTGAAAGGACAGCTTTAACTTAGCCTTACTAGTCTTACTGTTGCTATTTTTGCTTCAGTATTGCTCACTAAATATATAGACATATACATAATGATGAATATTTATGCACCATTAAAATCCACCCACTCTGGTTTGCAAGCCTGTAGACATATTTTGCAGCATAATGAATTCTGTCTTCCTTCAGTAAATATTGGATGTATAGAAAATGTATTAATTTTGTTAATCTACTCGTAATCGTTTCCATTTTTGACTTATTTAGTGTTCAATCTAATTTCTCTGGACTGGCATTAACTTGGCAGTACCTGCAGTATTTTCAGCTTGGTTCATAAACTGCCAAAAAACGTTGTGTGTTTTGACTCGAATCATTATCCCTGATTTAATTTTGAATTGACATACTATCACGAATAAAACTCAAACACCACAGGCTTGTTGTGTAACGCCTCATTTTTCATTTTTATGGTTATTCAGCTGGTGGATTAAGACCGGGTGTTCTTTGTGCTAACTAACTATCTGTCAAGATTTCAAACATAGCTGCTTTGTACTTTCTTTGAATTAATCCATCTGCAGAGTAGGCTCGAGGAGCTATGATTAAATCACCAACCAAAACTATTTTACTTCCTGGAGCTCAAATATATCAAAACTTACAATGAACAATAAGTGCTCTCTGTACTGCTTTGTTCATTCAAAGTTAACAGACTGTCTGGGGAGAAAAGTGAATGAAGGAGAGTGTAGAAGGTGTTTAACAAACGTCCTCTGACAGATTCACTTCCCTCTATGACACTTTCAAGGTCTTATTAATGAGATAAACCAGTGTTGAGGAGATTTCATAGTGATCGTCTATTAAATCATGCAAAAGAAAATTAAAATACTGCAGTTCTTGATATCTGAAAAAGGGTCAGTGAAACTGTGTCAGACAATGTATAATTGCCTTCAGCGATGGAGCCTATTAGCAGGAGATAAAGGTTTTGTTGGCAGGACTGTAAGCTGTGCCGTGCCATTATATGAATTTTCTACATTCAGCTGAACCATAAGCTGCACGAACAGATCTCAAAACTGGATCATCTCATAAACACCAAGGTTTAGTAAAAGAAAAATTACTTCAAGTACTGCTGCACTAAAATGTTCTAGCAGAGCTGCCCTCTCTGCTATTATGATGCATTTTAGGAGCTCAAATGTGTTTAGGTGTATATGTGAATCTAGCTACTTTAAACTGATGACGTGTCTCAGTCTGGTCACGTCTAAGCTCCTGTGGGAATATAATGTTTATGAAATCAACCAAGATTTACATTTATGCCTTTTTATGAAATGCAAAGCAAACAATCTTCAACATAATTAATGATTTCTTTTTCTTTTTAATGCCTGTAACCAGTGCCAGAGGGTAGGTCTCAGCTGAGCAGCTGAGGAAACAGCTCTGTTTTTACAATTTCCACAACTAAAATACACAATAAATAATACATTTGACCGTCTGAAGGCAGAATGGTGAGATTTTCTTTTTGTCAGAAGACACTTTTAAAGTGTAAAATGGACAAGATGAGCAAAGGCTATTTTGTCCACAGGGGGGAACCAAAATTCACATTAGTTGAAAGTTCCTCACATGAGCTTTAAGAGAAAAATGGTGTCATTCTGGGTCCCTCAAGGTAAAGACTCCTCCCTAATGTACAGAAAACATTAAGTCTCATACATAATGGTATCTCAGAAAGTTCTAAGTCATATACCGGCCCCATAATATTATGGCCCCAAAATAAGCGCCTTTCTTGGATACATACTGTAGCTTTATTGTTTTAGTACATGGTGGTCCTGTGCTCAGCACATACTAACCCCCTGGCTAGCTGATCATACTCAGTTGTCTGTTGTTTTCCTGTGGATACCAGTGATTCTATGTTACAATTTGACAACGGCTGAGTGTGTTGGATCCAAGGAGAAACAGAGAAGTCCATTTCTGGAAAAGCTTCTACACTGTGCTTATATATTTTAACTTGTTGTGATGTAAAAAAGATTTAGAATATAAGCTGACAATAAAAGAAGAAAGAAAGAAAGAAAGAGAAGTATTAAAATATAGATTGGGTCCAAAATAAAGCACTGTTATCTACAACCTTGTCATTCATAGTAGATTTCATTAAAAATCAAATCTCATATTCAATGCACTCTGCAATATCAGCCTTTACAAGGATCCACTCGGTGTTATCAATAAACTGGACTCTGTATGATATTAAGATTGACTGATCCAGACCTTTCTATTCTGGAGTTATGAGCTCATGTCTTGTGCGTGATCGTGGCTCACTCTCACAGTTTGCCATTTGCATAGAAGTTTGCAATTCCATATGCACTACTAGGCTATACAGTAGTATACAATTCATACGCTCAAGTCATTAACTTGAATGGCAGCTCGCAAGTTATTCATGTCTGCATGTTGTTGTGTTTTGTGTTGGACATCTGGCATCTTGATCTTGCACCACTAACTTATCTGTGTCATCCTCACAAGACTCATTTACGGTAAACTTGGCAAACATGTCCCAATTAAAAAAATTATGGTAACACTTTATTTGACGCCTAGCTATTTGACCCATTATAAATACATGTATAATGTGTTATAATCATGTTATAGCACTGTATAACTATAGTTATAAATACTCATAAATGATCATAATGCTTTATAGCAATAATCATAACACATTATAAAGCATTTTATCATGACTTGCAATGTCAGGTAATATAATGTGTTATTCTCACTGACAATTCCCACATAGATAATGCATTATACATATATTTATGATGTGTTATAATTTGCTTATTAACTTGTATAACTATCATTATAAACAGTCATTAGTTATCATAAGGCATGAGTGTTTATAACTATAGTTATACAGTGCTATAATGTGATTATGACGCATTATACATATATTTATAATGCGTTATAGAGATAGGTGTCAAATAAAGTGTTACCAAAATAGTTATGGCATATTTGACTGCATTTGACTTCAAAAGCTTTTCCCTTTAAAGTCTATCCTTGCTCTTTTTATGAGGTGAACCAACCCTTGTGTTTGAGTCTCTTAAAGTGAGGCAACATGCAGTAAAAGCCCAAGTAAAATCATTATTATGTTTACATGATGATGGTTGAGAAAGTGTAGTGAAAAAATTAACCTGTGGTACCTCCTTTGCAAATTAAAATTGTATTGCTCTCAGCTATTAACTGAGATTTTATTCACCTTCCGAAATGAGTTTGGTGGCACTTTGATGCAGGAATTAAAACAAACCTCCTGCTCAGTCAATAGATGGTTTTCTTTGAGTTTTTTTTTTAAATCAAAGTTACTTAAAAAGAGAGTGTATGAGTAACAAACCACCCACTCTTGTATTGCAATTAATCCAAACCTCTAAGGGAATGCAAAAATGCCTTGGAAATCTCCAAAGGTCTGCATAATGCTAATTGTAGTTGATCTTCTAAACACAATACAGCATAAATGTTAATTATACCATTAATAAAAATAATAAAAATAAAAAAAACTTGTAGTTAAATCTTACTCTAAATAGTGCAGGTGGTTATGTTGGTACAAGCTGACGGAGTAAATGTGAGTGTTCTTGTGTGGGCAGCAGTGACATAAGCCGACTCTGCGTGACATCCCCCTCCTTCACATCACACCTCTGCAGCGGGAGGCTTACACATCAGAGCCACCCCCTTCCTGCTGCTCCTCTTCACCTCCTAATCATTTTAAGAGGAAATGAGGAAGCCTGTTGTACGTGCACATGTGCACCCTCGCATGAGCGCCCTAACATGTGTGCGCCGTGTGACTGACAAACACACATACACACATGTATGCAAATCCAACAAGTCTCATATACGGCACCCCGCCAGGCTCCCCAGGGCGCACAGCTTGTGTGACATTCTCCTCCTAATGTATGGGGAAATGCCACATGTGCATACATTACAGCTACGCCCGTCAGTAAAAAGCCGTTCGTAGCCCGGGGTAAGATTTGCACACATGGACCTTTAGTCTGAGCAGACAAACATGTTTGTCAGGAGAGGATGATGCCAAGGGCAAAAAATGAAGCAGCAGCAGCTGGAATGAAGTCTGTGTATTCTTCAGCCATGAGGTGACATGTGTATGGAGATGGTGTATCAATAACACGACACAATGCCACAGGGGACTGTTAACTGATAGTGTTAAATGACACTTAGCTGAATGAAGATTTCCATGTTTGTCTAACTCACATTGAGTCATTGTGTTGTTGTTTTTTCATCCAGTTTTATCATAACGCCTGGCTGCTCAGCTATCATCATCAAAAAGCATCCCACTGGAGCGCTCGCTCCCTCTCTCGCTCTCTCCCTCTGTCTTATTTTCAACTCTTTCGTCATTGTTTTTTCATTCAAAGCCTCTCTGAAGAATACACTTTTCATCTAATCTGCCGTCAGCCTTGGCCTTTTTGCACCCCTCGCACATTCCTCCCTGCCACCTGCCGCCCGGGCATCGTAAACACACCCACACACGCACCCACGTACTTGCACATATGCATGCACACACACTTGCCAGTGTAGGTGTAAAAGGTCGGCCGAATGCCAGTTTAGGTGCGATGGCTCTCTGGTCCCTGTCATGGTTCCCCACCCACTGCTGTCCTCATCAATTATACACGGCCTGTACATAGTATGTGTGTGTGAGTGTGTTTATGAGAGCAGGTGCTCTTGTGCATAGGAGAGCTGTATCAGGAACAAACTGCGCATAATTTGAAGGCTCCCGGACACACACGAGGGTGAGAGAAGCTACGAGACAGTGGCATTATTGGTTTGGGGCTTTCTTTCTCATTGGTATGCTGTTTATGTGCTGTGTTTATGTGTGTGTGTCCTGTATCTAATTGGCTTTCAGTTGACCTGATGGCCTTTTCCTTATAAATCAGTCTGCATGGTCTGGTCGGTGAATGAGAAATGAATCAGGAGGCACATTCACACACACACATAATGATACACATCTACAGACAAAGGGTAATTAGCTGTAAGGGAAAGAGAACGTATTCATGTGGGGAAGGGGCAAAGAGAAAGTCTTTAAAGTTTCAGATTCATGGAAGCATTGTTTTCCTTTTGTTCCTCCCTTTTTCTTTGCCTGATTGTCTTCAAAACAAAAGCCTTTTACTCAAAGTGCTGTAAAATAGAGCAGTATCATTTTGTCGCTCTTAATAGAGGTTTTTGTGTCATTGAAGCTTTTCTGCGGATGTTCTTGCAGACAGAGGGTGGACCTTCTTTTCAGCACAGTCTCACTTTGGGCGTTGGTATTTTGGCGTTGGTATTGTTTTTGGATGTTACTTTTTTTTTTAAAGCTTGGCAGCAAAATTTGTGTACTGTCAGGGTGACATTAGACAAACAAGCCTCTTAGCCCTCCGTGCATCCCTCTTTGACAGCTGAACCTGCCCTGCTGCCTCACCGAGGGAAAAAAGTGGCAGGGGATGCGATGCAGAGAAGAAACAGACATGCCCTGCAGCTTCATAACATCTCAACATCAACCTTAGCTCTCTATTATTCCCTCTGAGCAAAACAGCGATTGATGCACAGTAGCTGTAAACAGCTTAAGTGCAGTAGATCAGATCTCCACCTCTTATCTTCTTATGAGTCAGCACATTGTCGTAAGATTGGTCTAGCACTCTGATTTATAGTGAGAGCTCTGCTTCTGGTATGATCTTGTTGAAAGGCTTTGGAGACACTTTCTAAGGCTAGTACTGAATATCACACATCTTTATGTGTTAAAAAAATCAGAGGCAGCTTGCTGAGGTAGTTACATGGCTGTGTCTGTGATTGGCTGCTTGATCAGACATTTACTGTGGATCAAAAATTGCATTAATGTTATTTTATATTTCAGTTGAGTTATGTTTCAACCAATTAGCCCAATGTTATCCCAGGGATCACACATGAACAAACTCCTAAAAACTTCAGGAGCTACAGAATGACCCCTGAGTGAATTATTCCTGTAAAGTCGGGGTGAGTTGATGTGAAAGAAAAGCAGGAAATATTCAGGAAAATTCACTCAAAGCATGCAAGCAAGAGTGATGACGTTCATAACATGCAAGAAGTAGGAACCTGGAAGAGTGACACATAAGTGTGCGATGAATAAAAACCACATTTTCCACAGAGATGTGCGTACATACACCGCTTTAAATGTCTCATAGATATAAATACAAAGACGGTCCTCATCCTGCATGGTCTCTGTTCCATCATTAACCGTCATGTTGTTAATATTACACTGTGGTCCTCACAGCATGTTTTTGATGTCAGGAACATTTCAGGAGTGCATATGAACTGACAGGTGTTTTCTGTTGGCTCTGTTTTGGTCTCCACCATAGACTGTATATAGCCACCCCGAGAACAGCACCCTCTTATATTACACCGAATATAATTTTTTCTTCCCCCACTTGCAATGTTGACATGTAGTTACTGTGAGACTGGTTTGTGCTCAAGTCTTCTTTTTTCTGTGCAGCTCTATTTTTAAAAGTTATTAGGGGGTTCATGTTTTCAATGATTGACACTTGATACAGCCTATGGGCGTACGCACATTGCGTAGCTGTTTGAGTCAAGCGTCATCACAGCGACTCTCCCGCCGAATGTGTACAATGCTTCTGCGCAATGTTAGTTTCAGGAAGAAAAATTATGGAAATACCGAGAGCTTTTCGGCTTTAAATCCGTATTCTGGTGGAAGACGGAACCAAGTTGTCCATAGTATATACAATCTATGATATGATGACAGGTGTTTTCTGTTGACTCTGTTTTGGTCTCCACCAACTTGTAAGGTCAGTTTGGCAGTGAATCATTGCTCTGTGTTCACCAGCTGTTTGTGTTTGTCTCCACGTGTGTTTATACTAAGTTTAGTTGTTTTTTGCTCCTGAGTATGACATCTCCTTGGCTATACCTCATTGTAATAACTCAGCATTTGCTCCCTCTTAATTAGACACTGCAAAGAAATTTAATTAAAATTAATAATGCAAAACCCTTGCTTATTAAAACCAATCAATTGCAGGAGCTCTTATTTAAAACAATGATAGAGTCTCTTTAATGTTCTCCCCTGGAGAATTAGGTTTAAGCCTCATCAGCAGAATATTTAATGTTGGAGCTGTTTTAATTGATTTTAGCAGCATAGCGCTCTGTAATATGTTTCTTTTAGGTTAACAAACATCTGGAAGCTTTGTGTACTTTTACAGCAAAGTGTTAGCCTAAAATATATGTTTTTTGCCCTGTTCCTACCCTGTATACTCTAAACACTTTCCCCTCTGCCACATTTGTCTGCTGTATATTTTCCCACCCTCTCTTTACACTTTGTCCTGTGCCTAACAAGCTGTGACATATAGAGCCAAATGGGTGTAATAGTGGAGGACAGTGAGGCTTAATGGGATTATAGACCAACCTGAAATACAGCAATCCTCATGTTATTCCCCTACAGCCAGTTTCAATCCTATCAATTCTGAGTCAACACTTGCAACATAATAACAGGTCATAGACTCTGATAACAGAGGCTCATGCTGGCATGGAAAAGCAGTGGGGTCTCCAGCCTGGAATAAAAGTATTCATTTATCTGCAGAAGAAGACTGTGCCCCTCATGGCAGGGTTTTATTAGTCTGACTGGCTGCTCAGTGTTGCCGGTGGCGGCACTTCTAATTATGCTGTGTCACTTTCTCCTCCTCTGTTCCCTTTTTCGGCAGCCTCTTCACCTCCAAATCTATCTTTTTCTTCTTTTCATTAAGCTGCTTTGGCAAATTTAACCTCTCCTTACAGCTAATTTTACCTTTTTTTTTTAACCATTATTACAATGTCATGGAATGACAAGGAAGATTTCTTTCCACAATATCAGAACTGAATCACTCTGTGTTCTGAATAAATCAAGAATCATTTGTCTATCAGTATTGTGAATGGTTGTCCTACCCAATTATACCAACAATAATGCAATTTTTCAGCCAACAGCCAAGAATGTCCTTGAGCTGATAGTCTATTTTATGTTTAATCAGCCAGTATGATTGCTGTACTTGGAAAATAAATGAAAAGAAAGCCTAGTTTTCAAACTTCTCTGTCAAAATAATCTCAATCTTGCCATCACACTTGTGAGTGTTCTTGTTCTGAGGAGAGCCAAAGTGATTGTAAAATTTGAATTCAACAGTTTCTCCCATCTGCTGCTCCTTTAAACTGTATTAAAACATGGAAAGAGGCAGAGACGAGCAAATCGAACTTCATAGAGTCAATGTTAAATGATAAAAATACACACAATACACACATATTAAGTGTGAAGCAGGGGAAAAACAGCATGCAATGTCCATCATATCCAGACTCTTATTTTTACCAGTTTACATCACTTCTCTCCTGTCATGCAACACTTACCTTCACAGTGTCTCCCACATTTATCATCTTTGATTGCAGGTGACATATCACATCCTGTCAGATGGTTGCCATGGTAACTGTCAGCTGCTTGAGGCTGTTTATGAGATGTTAAGGCTCTGGCTCTAATCATAGGCAATAAAAGGATAAAAATACTGAAAAGCACATTTCCTGTACTCCTGTATGGACCGAGAGAGTGTAAATAAGGATCGCAAAGGCTCCTTTAAAACCAAATTAAAGTTGTCTACTTGTTCATATCAGATACTTTAAGATGTCATATTACTAATCATTTTAATACTTTAAATTAAAAGTATCATGACTTCAAAGAGGGGGTTAGAAAACCCACATACACCCCACCACCCCTTCACCATTTAGTGTTGAGGATGAATTTGCTCCACATTCTCCTTGCCTATGCGCCTATGGGCAATCACATGACAATGGAAACTCTGTTGCCATGACTACATGGTCGTCCATAAGGGCCACAGTACTGAAGGAAATTGGGTGACCTTTTTCTTGTATAAGTTAAAATATCATGTGCTGTATCCAGACAAATATGTCGAGGTTTCTACATTGAGTAAGAAAAAAAGAGACTGTAATAATGATCCGTCTTCACTGGGGATTGATCAAGACGCGCGGCATTGCTGTGTGAATTCACCATTCTCAAATATGATATGGATTTATCTGGGAAACACAGTGGGCTGGAAAGGGTAAGAGACACAAAGATTGACATGTAAGAGCCAAATTTCTCTCTCAGAACAACTTTTCCTCAGATAGCACAGGGCAGCTGAGAGATTGTTCTAATTAAGTTTCAGGTCACACGGCAACACAGACGGGAGCTCATGCCAGCCAGCAGTTTTTTAAATTGTGTTAGCCATTTTGCTCTGCCTGCAGTACCTGGAGGACAGGACCCTGTCTCAAATGAAATAAATTGAATGTGACAACATATGCCTCATAATGTGTGGTGCTGCTAGGTGTAAAGATAGAGGTGGAGGTTATAAATGGATGCTCTGGATAATAGACGAAAGAAGGAAAAGCCATTGAGAGAGAAAGATGATGGTGTAACCTGTGAGCATGTGTTATTGCTTGGGCTAATATATTTTGTGCATGTCATTATACTAAGATGCAACACTCAGTCTTTATAGAAAATCAATTATAAAAAAAAAATCCCTTTTCCTTGTGCTTATGTGACAACTCAAGCTGAAAAATGACCAGACCTGACTCATGCTGGACATTTTTAGCCCACAAAGAACACACGCCAAGTAGATATGCTTGGAAACACCTGTGGCTCCAGCTAAACTGATCCATGCTCTCTTTTAATAATGCCTCCAGGTGCATGCATGGCTGTTCGGGATAACATCAGTTATGAGAACAAAATTTGGGAGCCGCTGATTGGGATTATCTAAAGAATGACTGCCTTGGTGTACCAGAAATGAGGAACATGAGCGAACAGCTAAACTGATTAGGCCTGATTTGGAAGAATGATGCTCCTGGAGACTATTGTATGGATCTGAATGGGTCCCTCTCTCTCTCTCTCTCACACACACACACACACACACTTTATACAGACAGCCTGTAATCATAGCCTTAGGAGACTTGAAACAAAGTGAATCATGCCATCCTGATTTGATAAGAAATGAGCAGCATGGGGAGGCTCACGCTGAGCAGCTAGAATGGGAGCATATGGAGGCACAGGGCCAGCTCCTATCTGCCAGCTGAGCCTGTTCATGAGACGCTCCTCATGCTGTACCACCTGATCCTCCTGCCCATCATCCAATTAGGGCCGGGGAAATGTAATAGCTGTCTTTATACTTCCTGCAGGCTAAAAATGTGTGCTTGAATGCATTCAGACGCCTTAAAATACCTCGTAATAATTCGGCTCACTTGTATTGGGATAACGAAATGACGCTGCTGTACTTCCAGCGAGACTCCTCCAAAAATACATCACACAAACTTCATTTTCTACATAGTCGCAGAGTTTCACAAGGAAGGCTTTGGTTTTTCATATGAAATATGCTTATGGGATCACTTGTTTCTTGTTTTGTTTTGTTGAAGTTATTGCGCAGTTTTTCTCCCTCACCCCTGCATGAATTTCTTATCAGAAAACCCCCTCTTCTTCACTGTGTCTCCTTCACTCTGCAGGGAATCCCATTGAAGTTATTTTTCAATTTCAATCTCAATTTTGCCCAAAGAAAAAACGCCTCTGTTCTCTTTTATTTGAGCAATCCAGTCTGAACCGTCCTGCGTTTCACCGTCGCCCTCTCCCCCTTGATTTTGTGTCCTTACATCACCTCTCCTCGACGGTGTCCTGAGGTGACACATGTTGTACAGAAGTGGAAAGCCCACTGGAAACCTTGTTAAATTGGCAGGGGAGCCATCTTTATGCAGCATAGAAGCTCAAAAACATGGCTATCCATCAGGAATCAGGACTAAAACCTCTTAGCTGGAACAAGGCTGAATATCCATAACAACAGGATTTTCTCGGGGTAATGATGTAAAGTGAAGCATAAAATGATAGAAGTGGCTGATGATGTTATACAGCCACATTTACATCCTGTGGTTTTTCACTAAAGGACATTTCTCATATCAAAACCCATGTATTGAAAAACAAAACACCCCAAAACTCACCGGATTAAATAAACCAGGATGAGTCATCTCCCATGTGTCCGCTCATTGTCTGTTTTTTCTCCCTGACTGAGTGTCTCTTGTTGTCATCCCCCAGTAGTAGTGATAGGACGAGAAATTGGAGTGTGAGCGCGTCAAAGGGAGAAGAAAATGGAAAATGGTTTGCTGAGTTGAATGATAAAGCAAGATCAGCAAAGTTTGGGATCAAAGGGCAGAGCAGTGATGCTGCATGTTTGTACCACAGTATGTCACATCAGACCGCCCAGCAGAGATATTTCTGCATCACAGCTGAGGCTTCTTTTTATGATGATCGTGGTCATAAATAAGATTTTGGTAACACTTTACTTGAAGCCTATGTCTATAACACATTATATATATATATATATATATATATGTATAATGAGTTATAATCACATTATAGCACTGTATAACTATAGTTATAAACACTCATAAATGTTCATAATGCTTTATAGCAATAATCATAACACATTATAAGCATTTCATCATGACTTAATAGATCAGGTAATGTGTTATAACTGTTAATAACTCACTGACAAGGCCCACATAGATAATGCAATATACATATATTTTTGATGTTTTACTTTGCTTATAAACTTGTATAACTATCATTATGAACACTTAATTATCATAAGGCTTTATATCAATAAGCATAACACATTATAATACCTAACCTTGTAAGTCATGATAAAATGCTTTATAATGTGTCATGATTATTGCTATAAAGCATTATGATCATTTATGAGGGTTTATAACTATAGTTATACAGTGCTATAACGTGATTATAACACATTGTACATACATTTATTATGCTTTATAGAGATCGGCATCAAGTCAAGTGTTACCAAGATTTTTTTCATGTTGACAGTGGTGACCATTTTCTGTTAATCCCTTCAGACGGGAGCAAAGCCATTCCTTTGTCTTAGCAATTCACATACATACAAAATCAGTGGACTTATTGAAACACTTGAAATTAAGTTTTGCATTTGCACGGGATGCAAAAACACAAAGTCTCAATCCATGATGCTGCTTCGGTTTTCGCAGTTGAATCACACAAAGTCCAATTAAGTGGAGGACCAAGGTTCATCCCCAACCTTTTGCTCTGGCCCTTCTCATTTTCTCTCTTGTGTCCGACTCTGTTTACTATCCTGTCTCTAAATAAACACTTAAAAAACAGCAAATTACTCAGAAAAATAAAGCAAGCCAAAATCATTGTTTTGTTGACCTCCGGTGGGGATGTAGAACAAATTAAGATTTTTCACCATGTTGTTTTTCTTTCATCCTTTTTACTTGTTTATTTCAAGGAAACCTATTATACTCATTTCATTTTGTCATCTCAAGACTCCTATTGAGTAGCTTTGCAGAGCAGAGGATGATTTGCAGTTCATTTTTTTTAAACCCTTGTCGCAGCACTATCCAGTCTCTGCCAGAAACACTTTGTTTTGGCTGTTTTCCTCAGTAACATAAAGTTAATCACAGCATGAGAGTGGACTTTTTACACAGTTCTGTTGTCACAAAACAAGCAGAAAGTTATACCTTTGCAGAAAATGCCTATTAGCCTTAATGGACCTATATTAGCTCCCAGTTTAGCCCCATTAGCATACATTAGCGATTGCTACAGATCTACTCTTATAAAATTACTTATAACTTGTGGTTCTCAGACGAAAATGAAAACTTGCTACTGTTTTCTGATGTCTTTGTCAGGCAGCTTTCCTTTAAAACAAACAGGAAACTTAGATTGTGTTAACACCAAAAGGTCAGTTTTCTGATACGAGCCAAAGCGAGGATGATGCACTGATGATACAGCGTTGCAATTTCTCAACTGGTCCAGTTTGCGTTCACAAAGGCCAAACTCAAACGGTCCAAAAATTGTCACGTGGCAGCAAAAGCTGTTCAGTGATTGCTTATGCAGTTTAGGCGGGTAGACGACAAACCCCTTGCAATTTTTACTGTTCATCATAGAGCATTGTCTGCTCATTTCTATGTTGGACTTATGAGTGGTTGGAAAGACTGCGGCAATTAAATAATGTATTAATACATGCATGTTGCAGGAGATGCTCTGCAATTATACGGTCATATCACAGAAGAAAACAGGCAATAATTCTTAAGTCCATGTTTGTCCCCTGCCAGACATTAGCTGCACGTTGCTAACTTTGCCTTTGACCAAAACAGGGTACGACGTCTAAAACAGCGTGCTTCCTGCGATTGGTGCAGATGGGGTTCACACCAGAAGTGAACCACTCTAGAGTTCACTCGATAACGGTTTTGAGAGCGGTTGACTGGTCCGTACCAGAGCTCAAGGCCAGTGTTCACACAAACCAAAACGAACCGCACCAAGGAGGTAAATGCTCCAGGGTACAAGGCTGGTGTGCACAGGACCTTACAAGTAGCTTTTGGCGACATACTGAATTAACAAAGTGTAGAAAGGGCCGAGCTGTGAAAGCGTCTTTCTTGGTGAGCCTGTCATTTAGCATTGTTGTAATAGGATGGCGTAACTGTTGGGTTAAGGCCATGTCTTGAAATGAGCTGTTCAATGAGTGTGCAAACACAACAGAAGATTATATCACCGTCTGTGTATCTCACGTTGTGAAACTTTGCTGCTATTTTTAGTATGGACATCTAGCATTGTAACATATCATGTATGTGTTAAAGTATGGATCAGAAGAAAAGGTTTTCTTCAACCCAGTCACAAGAAAATTAGCCTATTTGGGCACTCTCTGCTTCGGTACAACAGATTGAAGCCTCTTTTTTACTCTTCCTGAGTGTCCCTGCACACAGGTAGAAAAACCCCAGACATGATGGTGCTTAGTGGATGATCTTTGTGGAAGGTATTTGTTTTTGCATCAGTGTGAACACAACTTCAAATCCATCCACCCACTGAGTCTAACTCAACCCCCCGCTGGCTGCTTTGCAAATCAAAGAAATATGGAGAGCTATTACACACAGCAGTCACAGCCTATCTCATGCTTTACAAAAGGATTAAACCAATTCAGCTGCTTTCTTTACAGCAGTGGTCAGCTACCCTTAAAAGCTTTCATTATACTTGTTTTAAGAAAGCATGTTTTATATGTATATGGTTGGATACATGAGTGACATACTTATAACGAACAATACGTGTGGCTGCAATTTTCAGATGAAAGGCTGGATGGAAATTTGGATTTTCACCATTAAGACATCGGTTTTATGAAGCATCACAAAGAAAATGTTTTTTTGCACAAAAATTATGCAGCTCTTTGTCTCGTCATTCAATGTAGCACAAAAGCTTTTACTATATTGCACTGAGACCTAATCAATGACATGTTCTTTTAAGTAAATTAAACTACAGCAACATAGAAGCTAATGGCAATATCACAAAATTAAATGTAAAGCAGGAAAAAGAGCAGAAAAAGAGCAGAAAATAAATGACCTTCTTCTCATTTACACAAAATTGGATTTGCTGTTTTATTTGTGTATAAAAGGCCCAAAGTGTCACTAACAACTCTGAAGTGTGAGATAGACAGATGGACTGAGAATGGGAGCAACGATGAGCAGAAAAGAGGACAAAGACGAGGCCTGAGAAACTGAAAAATACAATGTTTTATTCTCTCTGTCCTCTCCAAGGCAGGCGGGAATGTGTTTTATTTCAATCAGCCTTCTTATCTCACCATGCAATCACACTGGTGAGGTGAAATTAGGCAAAGTGAGATGAAGGGGGTGGGAAATGTGACTATTCCTGTCTCCAGGGTTAGAGAAATAGAATAGAAGCCTCTCTCATTTTCACTGGAGTATTCATCTTTTATATAAAACAATAATGCTTTTTGCCCACAGCCTAAACACAGTAACACATGAATATGAATGTTTTACAAGGGAGCATTGCAGGTGAATTAATACTGCTTGCATTAGATAATACTACCTGTGAGAAATCGGTCCGTGTTCACTAATTGCACTTATGAAACACTTTGTTTTTTATTTTTTTATTAAGTCATTCAATGATTGCTCATGATGGCTTTAAACTCGCGGTATATCGGGTCATTTTAGGCTATCAACACGCTGGTAAAATAACATTAGAACTAATGAGATTGTTTTGATTATGTTCGCCAAACCATTACATCAAGACACTCAAAATGACCAACCCCCTCCTTTTCTTTTCTATTCCTATTCTTTTTTAAATCTCTCCGTATATGCTCGGACCATTTGCTCTCGCAGTGTCCCCATATTCCCACAGGGACCATTAAAGTTTCATTTTACCTTATCTCATGTGGAAGATAAACAGACTCATTAAGCAGGTTGGGATCACAGTGGAGCAGCGATACAGTGTAGGTGACACGCCACAGGAGCACATCACGCTCAGCATGGGGAAATCAGCTCTCTCTCTGGGGAGAGGCTGCTGGCTGTTGCAAAGCTGTGGCTACAGGTGTAACAGTGGAGCAGTGATACTAATAAGGCTCCACAGCTGCATAACACATGTTTCCGTACACACAATGACACAGCGCCTAAATGAACAACTGCATAGCAAATCTTTCGTAAAGATTAAGTAAAATAAAGTGCAAAAAGTACAAAAAAGAAAAGCACTCCTCATCAGTTAATTGGCTTTCACACCAGCACTGTGACAGAAACTTCTTTAGAGAAGAGACGACCTCGTAAACGATTGCAATGCTTTTATTTTGAAGTATACTATCTCAGGTAGACTGTATCTGACAGAGCTGAATGAAACAGTAAGACTCTACTTGATGCCCATCTCTATAACGCATTATAAATATATGTATAATGCATTACAGTGACTTTATATCACTGTATAACGTTAGTTTTAAACACTCATAAATGATTATAATGCTAAAGCAATAATTATAACACATTATAAAGCATTTTATCATGACTTACTAGGTCAGGTACTATAATGTGTAATAACTGTTAACAACTCACTGACAATGCCCACATAGATAATGCATTATACATATAGTTATGATGTGTTATAATTTGCTTATAAACTTATATTACTATCATTATAACACTCATTAATTATCATAAGGCTTTACAACAATAAGAATAACACATGGTAATACCTGACCTTGTAAGTCATGATAAAATGCTTTATAGTGTATTATTATTATTACTATAAAGCATTATGATCATTTATGAGTGTTTATAACTATAGTCAAACAATGTTATAAAGTGTTATCCGATTGGTCAGTTACAATCTCCAGTATTGTTGTTAGATTCACAATAAATCTTAATGCTAGTTTAAAAAGTGCCATGTCATACCCCAGTACGCTACAGGTCACTTACTAGCAGTCTGCTACTTCCTCTTCACGTCTTCTCTATGTTGATGTGTACGACGTGTGGTAACCAGCAGAAAGGACAACTACAATGAACTCATGGTATCACAGTATGCTTATTTTCAGTGCAGTATCAGTCTATTATATATTACCGTCATATATTGCTACAATCCTAATGACTAGTTAAATATCATAAGTCATGATGATATGCTTTATAATGTGTTATGATTATTGCTATAAAGCATTATGATCATTTATGAGTGTTTATATCTATAGTTATACAGTGCTATAATGTCTCTATGACGCATATTACATATGTTTATAATGCGTGATAGAGATAGGCATAGAGTAAAGTGTTACCATTATTTTTTAAATTCCACATCAGTTTCACATAGTTCAGATCAGCATTTAAAGTAGGCGGTAAAAATCTGGACAGTTTTTTGAAATGGGCATAAATCCATGGTAAAATCAGGCTAATTGGGAGGCAGCCATCAGCAAACTAGGAATAAAAGAGGGGGGAAAGGAAGAGAGATGATTTGATAATTGTCCATCTCTACAGTCTTTAACACCGTTTAGTATTTTTAGTGATCTAATGCTGATTAATAATCATATTTAGCACCACTGGGGCTGTCGGACAGATACATATAAGGCCTGAGTCTGTCCTGAATGCTCTGAGCTTCTCTTTTGTTAAAGAGCCTCTCTGCTGCTGTTGAGAGCTGTACACCCACAACACTTTGTTCTGTCAGAACTGTTAAGGATCAATAGTAACAAGCTGTTCAGCAGCAGCAGAACTGTAAATGTGATAGTATCAGTCCGGTGCTCAGGGTTATCCACCATCCAACAACAACAACTGCCCAGCTTTCTTATAAAAACTGGACTTCTCTAGGAAAGGCGATAAAATGATTCACCCTTATCTTAAATCAATTCTGCCGAATCAAAAGTCTTAAAAAAGCTCTAAACCCTGTGGGCCAGGCTGAACTTTTCAAAGATCATTTGTCTCAGTGCTTCAGGAAACATCCCTGAGGTGAGCTGTGGGTGACAGCTGCTGCCTCTCCACTTGCTCAGGTAAATGCCAGAAGCCCCACTTGGATACACCAGCTCGCTAAAACATAAACACACACACACACACCACACATACGGCCATATACACACACACACAAAGGCATGTCTTTAAGGGCCTATAAAAGGAGCACAAGCACGCTAGGCATTAGTCAAGCGGCCACTGGTGAATAGGGACAAATGACACTGAATGAATGCATTTATACACACACACACACACACACACACACACACACACACACACACACACACACACACACACACACACACACACACACACACACACACACACAGAAACCCCTTTATTGGCTGTTTCTTCAACAACAATAGAAGTGGTGATTGTGTTTTTTTTTTCCTGGTAAATAGATAATGCTGCATGACAATTGCAAAACAGTTGCACATGACAGGATTTTCTGCTCCATAAAACATACAAACTAATCCACTGTTATAGCGTTCCTTCATTTGGGTGACCTCTTCGACTGTAAACACATCTTTAATAATTTAAACCTGTTTTTTATGCTGACACACGGAAAGCACAATCAGGGCCACCTTCGGAAAAATAATGTGCACACATGCATGCGCACACACTCTCACAAAAACAGCTCTTGATCTATTTCGAGAGGTTGAAACACAGTAGAGCGACCCCTGTTGAGTCAGTGCTGATTAGAGGCACAGCATCGATTTTGCTCATTGATCCCTTTCTCATCTTGTCTCATTGGTATTCAATAGGCTGATGATCTGCACTGTAATCATACACAAACACTGAATCCCATCTGAATAACCTCTTCACTTCAAGGCTCTTTGCAACATCTCTCTTCATGCAGAGATCCGCGTTTCAGATTACCTGGTGTTCTGATTAGCTGCAGTTCTGATAAAGACCACCAGGGGTCTGTAGAGTTAAAGGAATGTATTACATTATGAAACAGCCCCCAGGTGAGAAAGGCAAGAGTTTTTATGATTTCCACGTCCTGCTTTCCTGGTCCTGCTCTTCTATTCGTGACAAGGATCACCTCTGTGGCTGCGGCCTTGTCACCGGCCCACTGCTGTGCTGTCCAATTGTCACAAGCGCACACACACTCGACACACGACACACACACACGCTCACAGTAATAACAGCACCAGCAGGCTCTCATACAGGAGCTTTAGTCACGCAGAGAGCAGCCAGATAAAGCAGAGTTGCTGTTATCATCTCAGAGCTCAACAGAGCTTACATTAAATTGCAAATACACTGATTGATGCACAAAACATTTCAATTTTAACAAACAACCTGGTTTAACTGCTGCCAAGGCCAATGGCCTATTTTTAGTTTCATTGCCATACTTCCCAGAAGCAGTTCAGGTTAGTTATGAGTGGTAGTTGACACACAGAAGGCCTTAAAAACCAGCTGAGGCCTCATGAATGTCCTTTAAGCATTAAGACATGAGTGACAGTCAAATGAGTATGTATGCTTGTAAGCAGACCAATTTAGCAGGGTTATAAATAGCTGTTTTTTTTTTCGCTCTGTGGATGACGACATACCTCACACATCTATGTAAATGTGTGTCTTTTCCATGTTATATAAAACCCCACCGTTAGCTTGCAAATGCATCTTGAAGTGTTGCTGTTTCTGTCAGTACTCCATGATTATACAGTATTTTAATGGAAAAAGAAAGATTCATGTAACTTAAATTAAAAGCATGTTTCTTGGTGAGCTAGGTTATAGTTCACATGTGGAGACTGATAGACTTTACTGAGATTACCTTCATGTTTCTTACAAACTATAGTTCATTAGAAACCCTCAGCAGCAGCAGGAATGCTCTGAATATTAATGACCCTTTTGGTTTCTGAGGAGGTGTCACGACGCCGGTTGATGGCAGCCACCTCAGTGGAAATGCTGACTCACCCCTAACTTTCAGTCAACCTTGATACAGGCATTAAGCATTCTGGAAAAGTCACCCAAGCTACACCACCTATATTGCAAATTTACTAACAAATTTTAGCCTTTTATTTTTTTTTAATTTTTCAATGGTGATGCTCATGATGTTGCAAACCCCTTTCTCTAATCACTTGTTAATCTGCATCTCACAGTAAAGATGAAGCGGCAGCCATCGAGACAGAGCTACTGAAGGACTACAGGTTCGGTCAGCAGCAGCTGATAGAAATTTGGGGACAAGCGTGCGCTCTCGCCATCACTAAGGTGAGCCTATTCCTGATTCTCAATTGTATTTATACCGAATTTTCATATTTTGTCTTCTCTGTCTTTTCTGTTTGCTTTAATGTACAAATATGAATCACAACACAACACAGGACCTGATATGTTTCTGGCTTTTGATTCTGGCTCTAATCCTCATTTATCCATACCTTCATCCATAGAGAGAAGTGGAAAAAGCATATCCCAGAATGTTTTTATTGCCGTTTTCTATTTTCTGTTATGTAATCAGCCTGTGCTTGAACATCCTGTTATGCTTTCAAAGCCCTGTTCTTTGGACCATTAAACCAGTAGCTACAAAAAATGAGCAGTATTTGCAATTCATTGGGTATGTGTTTGTGTTTAGTCTGCACAGCTGGGCTGTAAAACTAAAACCTTTTTTTTTTTTTTCTCGTTCAGAGACGGTGACAGATTTCACATAAAGGGAAGACTTAATGTGTGCAGTTTCTAAGCAACACTTAAGGAACAAATAAGGAACAGACTTATGAACAGTATATTACAGGTGATAAGTTATTGGAAAGCAAACTGGAAGATACTTGAATGAATCTTAAGAACAGAGGTGTCTGCCGCTCAAGCAAAAGCTTTGCAACATAAAACACCATAATTCAAGTTGTTTTAAAGCCAGATCAGTTTCTAAAACACTGGCACAGAAAAGTTAACACTAAAATTTCACAGTTCTCTTTTCTTTTTTTTTCTTTTTTGGTCTTCAAAAGATTTCATAGCTGTGATGATAAAATATAATTTTAATCCTTTTCTTCAAGCGAGCATGCGCTTTTTATCAAACGGTTTGGGAAAATAGTCAAATCAAAGGAATAAGTGAATAATTTTTTTTTCTCCAATTTGCGTTCATTTCTGCATGAAGACATCCAAACCAGAACCACTGTGAACAATTTAATCCAAATAAAAATAAACTGTGGCATCAACCAGCCCACTCCTGTGCAGGCCTCTCTAACAGCCTGTGCTGGGCTTCACTCTGAGCTCTGTTTTTAAAGGTCACAAATTCATCCCTTAGAGTGGAAAAAAAAACTCTCTGTTCAGCCACTTGTAACCTCAGTAATCACTGTGAACCTCCTGCTGTGACTCTAAGACCGAGTAAGAGGGTGAAAAGTCACAGCTGCTGCTACTTTTGCTTTCCTTATTTGCATGAACTTCCATTCAAATGTCTGATTATTATTTTGAGGAACTTTCTTTGACATTAACCTCCAAACATTTGGAGCTGCTCACCTAAGGCCCGAACACCTGAGCTCACTCTGTGGCAGTGATCCTCATCCACAGGCTAGAAACCACAACGCCTCTTCTCCATGATCTGGACTGTGTTGAGCTGTGTGTACGTGCATATGTGTGTGTGTCCTGCTGGGAACACATGTGATTCCCTTTGACTAGACCATCGGCTTGGGTGAATGCCGACACTGGTTTCCTCAACGGGCTCTTCAGCAGGCTGTGATGAATAAGAGTCTGGGCTAAAAGACACATAAAACCGTGTGTTGAAGGAAAGATGAAGAGACAAAAACAACGATGAGGAAAGGCAGAAGCAAAAACACAGAGCAATGTTTTATAGGGAAAAAGTGATAACAACAAAGACACTTTTAATATCTCTTCTGTGAATAACCAAAAAAGAGACAAGAACATAACAGACGAAATGGAAAAACGCAATGTGCAGATTGAATATACATGCAAAAAAAAAGAGTACTTTGACTCTGATGTAACCAATAAAACAACTTGCTGGCACACAATATCAACAATCCTACCTTAAACACAACTGTGATATAAAAAGTATTGAAAAAAGTCAGTCTATTCACCTGAACAATATCACAGCCCCGACAGCTGCACTCACTCAAACACACACAGCACTGTTCTGCCCTGCCTGCTCCGCCTCTATAAGACTTCTCTCCTCTTAGAAGGGGGGAGTAGGAAGTCGTTGGTAGAGCAACTTCCCCCTAAAATTCCACCTGCTAGATGAGATGTTACAGGGGTGTATTCATAGGGTGACCATATTCTGAATCCCCAAAAAAGGACAAAGAGTCACACAAAGTTAACTTTAAGAGTTTTTTGGGGTCGGATCAAGTGTCTTTTATGCTCTTCTAATTCAGTAAGCCCATGTAACACAAATAAGAAACTTCCATACAAAACCCCAGACATTTAAAGGATTTCATAAACTTCCCCAGACAAAGCCAGACAAGACTGGACAGCCCCCCAAAACGAGGACATATCAGAATCAAACAGGACATATGATCACCCTAGTATTCATCCCTCCTTATAGTTGCAAGACATAAGAGCTCTCCAGTGAAGACACAGCAGTTGTACATCTGAGACATTAAGACTGATTATAAGACAGATAATCAGATTTAATGACTTTTGTCTTCAGGTTCAGCAAAGTCCTACACACAACAATGGATTTGTCTCTGAATTTTGTTTTGTTTTTGTTTTTTTCTGTGCTAAAATTAGAATATGAGGCAAAAGTTGGGAGAGTAGCAGCAGACCAACTGTCAGGGGATGTAAAATTATACAACAAAACAAGATAAAAAAAACACATAAATATAAAATACAACAATATAACACAAGTGTGTGCAATAACAGTGGTGAAAACTGCACAATAAAACAAATATGCAGCACAGATGTTAATGTTTGACTGCTTGAGTTTGTCTGCATTTCAACACCTAGAAGAAGTGACAGCTACACTTTACAGACAGGGCTTTTTTTTACCATTTGGATAATTTAAGATATTACATTGTGTATTTCCCAACATCTGAGTTTGTTTCACATAAGTGTTCCTTTTTATTAATTTTATGTTCCCTTTCCTTCATGAAATTATTCACCTATTTAACCTCCGTTAAGGTTTTATTCCGGAGCACTTTCATTGTTTATGGTTTCAGTGGCCTTAAACCACTCTGTCATCTGTTTTTATGATAGCTTGTTTTTCTTTTAACTGCCTCCGCAATTTCATCATAAATCAGGGCGTCTTAATGGCCAATAAATCCGGCAGGACATGAGTCTTCAGATTTTGAACCCCTTTTTCTTGTACCTGCCGGATAAGTTAAAAGCAAGGATTCAAGATGAACAGTAAAAGAAAAGGTTGTGCTCCTGTCATCCGAGGCACTCAGAGACATTTTCATTGCAATATTCTCTCGGACTATTGTGCATAAACTGTTAAGTTTAATAGTGTCACTTTGCAAAGGTCACTTTGACATTCTTGAAGATAATATGCAGCTCTCTCATCTGCGGCTGTTCATCTCATGGTGTGACATTATACTATCATAATGTCAGAGAGGGATGTCCACCTGAACAATCCTGACTTGTTATGCAGTGTTGCTAATGCTATGCTCACTCCCAAAGGAAATATAAGCAGATTCCCTCCAGCAGTGCCTCATTGCTCTCTCTCCTCATCCATAACCTAAGACTGGAAGTTGAAAACTTTATCTCATAAATTGAATTGTAATTGCTTGTCTGAGGATGAATGAAAGTAAATGAAAACGTGCTTTTACAAGAGAAATATTGAGACAACCTTGCGGATCTCTTGGGCCTCACAAAGCTTTTGCCGCATCTCTCATCAGCTCATTGTTTGTGATCTGAGGGACCACAAATATTCTGTTTTTAGCCATTTTTTTTTTGTTCCTGTGCTCACCAAACCCATTCCCAGCTGCCTTTGAAAAAGTTTTTAGTGTGGAAAAACACTAAAAACAAGCAGAACACAATCTTCCCAGCACCAAATGGCAGGCGGACAAACCTCACCAATCAGTAATTGAGCATTTAGAGGCATTTAGAGGCTAAAAAGTCAGACGGTTCCCTCAGGAATTGTTTGAGAAGAAAAAGGGAGCTGAACATGAGCAAATATTGGAGTTGCATTTGCAAGGTGTCAAACTTTAAATAAAAGGTGATGTAGCAGTATGTCTGTGAATGTGTGAATAAGTTACTGTTGGCTGATGCATGCGTATCAGCTTTATGAGGTGATAATAATTCATTGTTGTGTTTACAGCTTTTGCATCCCCGAGGTAACAAAAACAACACAAATAATGCATTTTTAACAAGTGTTTGCTTGAGGGTGAAATTGTAATCGTTGCACTGCTCAGGCTTGCAGCTGATATCACTCTTTAATTGCTCTGATTTTATTGGAGTTCTTGTTAATAACCACAAATGTTCGAGTGATGCAACTCTGTATTGTTTAACGTATTAAAGCCGTTACATTCTTGGAGAGTGAGAAGGAGGCCGACAAAACGGCAGAGAAAGTGAAATGGAAAACCAGGAACATGAGGGAAAAAAGAGAAGCAGTAAAAAGCTTCAACGGTCCGAGCGGCAGCATCAGACGGGACGGGGGACTTTGTTTTCTCCCCTCAGAGTGTGTGATTAAACCCACCACATCCACTTCCCCTCTATTATCATCAGGCACCGCTGGCCTCATGCCCGGCCCTCCACCAGCAGCCCCAAACAGCATAGCCTTACTAGACAAACACGGCCAGGACACTGCGGATGGCTGCTGCCCACAGCCGCCAGCAGCACCCCACTGCTAACATGACATCACTGCTATTTAAAGAAAATTACAGTAGAAGGCGATGCAGACAGTCTTTATTTCGCTGATTTCACTGCTGGCCTACTGCTACTGGCTTCCAAGTGTACCACACAAACAAGCATGCGCTCGGACTCACACAGACACCCACACACTCACACACACCTCTGTTTGCCAGATAGATTATAGGTTTTCTGTAAGTAATCCTTCCAACAGCAGCAGCCACAGCCTCCAGGTCCAGACTATTTGTGTGTTTCTGTATCAGTCTGAGGCTTTTCAACACCTGAGCGGAGACAGGAGACGTTTTTGTTACCCCACAGCAATAAATTAGTCTGTAGTTTACACGAGCCCCTGGACTTCACTTTGGACTCCTAGTACAAATATAAAAGGCACAGTTTTTCTGCATGTGTGGGGGTGTTTGTGTTTTTAGGAGCCTGATAATGTTTTTTCAGGCTGCGTGTGTGTTTCAGGTTGATTGGAGGTGAAAGAACATGTGCCTTTAACATTTGTTTCAAAGAGGTTATTCCCTTGGAGACCTTATTATAATCAAGACAGGCATATTTTCAAGGTGTGTGTGTGAGAAAGATAGTGTGTGTGTGTGAGAGAGACTGTAAAGGGGATCCTTGCAGTGATCTGTACGAGACCCCACACTGTTCCTGCCTTTTTAAATCTGGCCTCTTCCTGAAGCGGCCCCCCTCCTGAAAGTTATTGTTGTTTTGCAAAAGAAAAGTTTAAAAATACTTCGACCATGCTCTCATCAATATAACTCATTTTTATTTTGAACTAAAGATATGTGGAAACCTCTCTTTATGACTTCGATATCATGTCCACAGCAAAGTCATAAAATGTCAGAAGTTGTACAGAAGAACAGAGAATAAGAAGCATCTAACATCGTAAACCTGTTGAGCAGATGCAATGGACCATCTGTCCGCACTTGTAAACCGTCTTCACATCAAAAATATCATAAATATCTCAGACGCTGGAAAACATTTCAACAAGTTTACAAGCCCAAAACTGAGACCGTACAATAATATATTAAAAAATATTGTCATGACCTGATTTTTTTATTTTTGTTTTATTTTTTCGCCAAGGTAGTGTCAACATTAGGCGTGCTGTATTATGCTGTCTTTGGAATACACAGCACTATTGGCTTCAATCAAAATATTTAATCTCATGTAAAAGAGGTAAAGCTATCATCACTTTTTTAAACAGTATATCACCTGAGCTCTCTGTTGGCCATTCTGCAAATCCATTAGTGTGCATTACACATAGATACCCAGAAAATCAGAACGTACTGCCAAGAAGCCTCTAATGAACAAATAACACTCAAGCAACATTAAAATTCAGTCATAGAGAGCTACCAAGCTGGATGAAAAAATATAAAATAAAAACAATTCTTCAGTGTGAGCAAGAAGAGTAAATGAGACCATCAGCATCAACAGTTTCTATAATATAGTTTTCAGTGCCTGTAACCACAGCAAAGGAGGTAGGCGTTTTTAAAAACACACTTTTATTCCTTGGCTTTTAGTACATTTTAGTGTTATTTTGTTTGTTATCACCTTAGCACTTGTTGTGAGCCTGCTTATTTATAGATCTATTTATTTATTGCGTTTATGTATTTTTGCTCTCTCTATTGTGTTCTTTGCTTATTTTATTTGTTTTTATGTCTTAATGTACAGCACTTTGGCTACCCCCATGGTTCTTTATTGATTGATTGTTTGACCAGACGACTTACAGCACACTGAAGAAAAAGCCCATATACTTTTTTTCAAAGTAGATATTTACAAGAAATGAAATGTTTGACTGTTGACTTGAGGCATGCAGGACTTGCCCCTTTTTTCTGGTCAGAAAACACAATTTAATTGTAAACTGCAAGAGATAAGAGGTGCAAATTTATCGACAGAGGGCGTCAAACAGAAAAGCCCATTCAGGAGCAAGAAGCAATAAAAAAACAACAACATTATTAACACCAACACTTTAGAAACAAATCTATAAAACAGTATGTTAACATGTTCAGAAAAATAGATTTATTGCCTTAATCTGACTGAAACTGGACTTTGAAAAATATCTCTTGACCTTTTAGTCTGATAGGAACAAGCAGAGGTGGAAGTGCTTTTGTCAATAATATGATTTTTGTGCATGTAAACTGGGAAAGTTCAGTTCAATTACCAACTGCTGTGGCTGTGCATGTAAACGTACTCATGTTCTTAATACAGGGATCGGTGTGGGCAGATACTTACATTTGTATTGGGACTCCATAACTCTCTCCAAAACAGTTGAAAAAAAAAAAATAATAAAAAAATCAAGACAAAATGTAAGCCTGCAGCACGTGTATTGTGACGTCTTGCTTGTGGCAGTATATTTAAAAATATAGATTTTTATTTCCATCACATCTCTGTTTTTAGATTTGTTTTGGATCATGGTGACTTTCCTAAACCTTCAGCCCATTTTTCTCCCTGTAGAGATGGTTTGTACCTTTGCCCTTGAAGGCCACCGTACCTCCTTCTAATTCCTTGCCACTGGCAGTCACCTATTTAGTCTGACATCTCAGGGTCATATCAGACGAAATAACCTGACCACATAGTTATGTTTTGAAGTGAAGTCAGTTGAAACAAGTTCTTAAAGCAACAGCTGGTGCTGCGTGACTGGCTCCCTTCATAGCAACTTACCGTCAACAGTGAGTGTCTGTAATGGTTTCTCCAGCAGCACGAAACGGCTCCAGCGCTGATATTACTGATCCTCCTGATGGTAGTTAGCATATTTAAAAAGGCCATTAAAAGTTATGATGCTGATTTTTGTATGTTGAAAACATCAGGGGAAGCATGAGACAGATAGAAAGAGGGAGTACGAATGCAAGAGAAGCGAGCAAACTCTGTTAAATCAAGTTCTATTCACTGCAGCTACTCTATGTGTTTATTGTAAAGCACTTTTTCAATTTCGACCACTTGAGGACAGTGAAGCAAGCAGTAAACATAACACTGACACTTTATTTATCACCTTATTAAGTTTTACAGCTTCCAGGTTGGTAAATGAGTCTATTTTCACATCCAGCAGATATTAGCATTCCATCAGAGCAGCGTCTGTGTTCTCCAAACAAATTTAGGTTATATAACAACTCCCTACATTAGCAGCATTAAAAAATATCAACAATCGAAAACTGAAAATGTTTGCCGACTATCTGACACTAACTTCATTCATTTATATAACCCATTAGACACATGTTTAATCAGACTGGCGATCACTCCTGGGATCATGTGATTGACTTTAAAAGTTATAAGTTTAGCCCCCTGAGTCCAACCCTCTGTTTCTTTAATCTGTTAATGTTTTAGTCTATTCTGATAGCACCTATAGGTGAGCTCCTTGTGGGTGTTGGAGATAGTTTGTCTTTCACATCTGATTATAGTAATTACAGTTTGTGTTTCCCTCCAGGGGGCGAGTCAGCAATGAAGCTCCACATCAGTCCACACATGCACGCACACACATTCGTATTCACGTATCAACAGAGGGTCCCATTGTAATTTAAGTCAGCGTGGTGTGTCATTAACATCAGGTTACGCAGCAGGAAACTTGCTAAGAGCTTCTGTCTCATCAGATGTGAAAATAAAAGACACTGTCCTGATTTTCTGTCCTGCACTCAAAGGCTCCGTCTCTCTTTTTCCCCTGCTCCTCTCTCCTCATAAAACTCCCCTCCTCCAACTTATTAAGTGTGTGTGATGATTTCTCAGCTGAGCAGTTATGATGGAGATAACGGCTGCTGTCTCATCTCTCGGATTCATCGCTCCACTTAATGTACTTTGAGTCTTGTTATATCCAATTATTCACTGTGCATGGGGGCCTATTCTCTACATGAACCTTCTCCTCTACAGAATACATTAGTGGAAGTAGGAGTAAATTGATTGAATGTACACGAGCAGAATAGGTCTCCATTTCAAGCTCGTCCACGAAATTTGGAGGTGTGAAGAGTTTTAGTTTGCATTACGTAACACTTTGTCTTACAGCGTGTTGTATTCTTTGATCATATTTTGGGATGTAATAAAGCATTTGGGGTTAGGGTAGGACACCTTTTGCCTTGTAATACAGTGTTTGAACCTGTAATTGATAGTATTACAACCTTTAGAATAACAAGGTATGAAATATATTAAAGATATATAGAATTGAGGAAATGGTGGAAATTTCCCATGACTTTTACTTTTCACGAGTAGTTCATAAAACATAGGGCAGGAAATTAAAATAATGACAGTATATGTTAAAAAGTGTAGCCAGCCTGTAAATAAAGGTGCATTTATTATTACATACAAAGTTGAACTCCTTTTATTCCTTACTTTAGCCAAAACTACATAACTGTACTGCCTGAATGAACATAAATCTTTAGCAGGAACATATAGACTCAGTTAAGTTGCCAACAAACACAACATTTTTACCCAGTTATTTTATGACTTATTCTATTAATGTTCCCCACTACACAAATTCATTAAACTACAGGCCAAACATAGACTCTGGATAGAGGTCATAAACAAGGCTTAATGCTTTGTTACGCACTTTTCACTGAGCTTAAAGTTTGAGTAGTCTCTCTCAGTTCAACCTTACATCAAACTGTAACTATACTGTGACCTTTACCATGATAAACACTGTATCTGCCATGATGTGATATTTTAGTGTCTGAAAAACACATCTTTAAAGCTTTGGCTGAATCCTTAATGTGACATCCAGGGTCTTTGCCTCGACAAATCTGTGGAAAATGAAGGCAAACACCTCTGGGGCTTTCATTAAAAATCATGACCGAGTGTACACACTAACACACACTAACACACACACTGCGCTACTGTTTAGGTGTTGGAGATGGAAGATTAGCTGCTTAGGCTGACAGTTCCGCAGACTCATACCTGTCCTGTTTAAGAAGGTGCAGGCTGATTTACAAGGTAAAGTGCGGCCAGTAAAGATGCCAGCAGCCCGGTGCTGCCGGAGACGACATGGAAAGTGTGCTACACATACAAAAGCATCCCAAGGCGAGGACGCTGGCATATTTTCCATGATACAGCCCAGGTCTTTTCTCGTAGATGGAAAAGACAATGAAGCTGGTGCCATTTCCACCCTCGTCTGGCATGCTTGGCATGTTGCAGTCTGACACTGAATATTGCAGAGAGGCAAACACACGGATCAGATGACCTGTTCTGAATAAGAGGTCTGAATCTAAGGGATAAAAACAAACACTGCTGGATATTCATCTTTCTATTGTTTTCTGTCAGTGACTCAGTCTATTTTCACCTCTGCACATATATATCATATGTTTTCCTGTCATTCAGTCATCACCTCCTGTTTCTAACCGCCAACCTTTCATTCTGTCTCCCCCTCTAGGCCTACCCTCTCAGCACTCTAGCGAAGAAGCAGCCAACAGTGCTGGTGATCTGTGGTCCGGATCAAAACGGCTCAATTGGTCTGGTGTGTGCCCGGCACCTGCGCATGTTCGTAAGTGGAGTTCCAGAAAACAACTTTCTTTCCAGCAGAGTAATTCCATCATGGGTTCAACAACACAACAAATTAGCCATCGTTAATAAAGTCGTGTGAGTCATTTTAATGATTTCACCATAGAAAACTTTTCTGGTCTCTGGCGTACAGGCGAACGAATCCCCTCGGCTCTCTCCACTTCACAAAATTTCATTTCAGCTCCTGTAAACGACTCCAAGCAGTTATCCTATTACCCTCCCTGCAAGGGCACTCAGACAGTCATGATATCATCGAATTGTTACTCTCGTTAAAGCTGTCTGCTTCTTTGATATGATGTCATGACCGTGATATCTGCCCCTGCAGGCCACAAACTGACTGACATCTCAAAACTAATTGTTTTTGGAGGCATGATCCACCCTCTCCATCACATCGCAGATCATGAGTGGAGCTGACAGACTTTCTCTCCTGACAGCTCAGTGGATTAAAGCGCTCTGTGCTGCTGCTCTGCCTCAGCCCACGACTTTATTGGAGGGGTTATATCGGATATGTGTTTTTGGGATCTTCGGTTCAGAGAGGAATGCATCTTTACTTTCTACCATATGTGTCCGACATGCTTGATTTACAGCGCATTGATAGTTCTGATTAAAACCATGTAAGATCGACTCATGCAGCAACCTGATGGCTCTCAGTGGAGTCTTTCTCTCTTCCCTAGCCACCCACTCAATGTCTCTTTTCTCTCAAGGCCAAGGATAGTGTCAGAGGTCAGAGCAGAACAAAATGTGTTTCACCCTTCGCAAAAATATGGAGAAAATTCCAACGATCAGACTCAAAATCCAGATTCCTTTTTGATGTGTTCAGCTCATTTTTGTCCTTTGAGTTTGCCAGCATCACTGACACATTCACCTCCGTCTTAAAACGTGTTATTCAAATTAAGTTTTATCATCAATATTTTCAAAGTGACTGCACCCAACACTTGGAACCTCACTCGTCTGGGTTTGCTCTAACTCCAGAAACTTGAGTACTGACTGACTTTGGATTGTGAATCGCTCTCTCTCAGTGTTAGAGTTTATGTTTTTCACGGTGCGATGTGATCCCTGTCAGCAGGAAGACATGCAAGCATACACGTGAGACACAGGCATAAACACACTTAGACACACAGACACACACACACACACACACAGCCTTGAGTTCCTGATGCGGAGCTGTGAATGTGATTAGACAGCACAGACAGAAAAGATCAGGCCAGCTTGCTCCTCACATCACTCCAATGTCCGTGTTCACAGACACACATCGCAAGTTGTTTCGGATCCTGTCATGCATCATTGATGTTTCAACTGTTAGGTCATGGCGAAATACACAGAGCCTCATACCAGAAGACAGACATATTTCTTGATCAAATTTAATGCTGGATCAGAATAAAAAAGCAAGTCTTAAGTGCATTAGTTCCAGCGTGTTGTTGGACATGAGGTTATGTTTGGCCTACTACACTGGGCTTTAAAAGAAATCACTGCACTGAGAGGTTCCCATTGCTGATCTAGGTCACATAATAGACTCATATATAATGCATAATATTCTTTAGTAGAGGTTTGGTACTGTGGATTAGAACCAGACTCATGTAATGGGGCATTCACACCAAGCGCGAGTAAAACCATCTACTTGCTGAATTCACACGAATCTGGACACGTGAATGAATAGTATTTACTCGCCTCAGTTGCGCGTCAATTGTTATTTCAATGGTAGTCCCTGCCAATTCAACCGGCGGGATTAAGTGATAGAGAAATGTTTTTTACAACTCACCAGGTAATCCGATCTCCACTAACTTGCCTCCCAGCAAGCTCCTTTTTATTCCGGTTTCGGTAGTTGAAAAAAAAGATATCATAATTCAGGGCACCCAAACTCTGATACGATCAGCTTGTCTTCTATTTTAGATACCAGTGATCAACCGCCCGTTTTCATACGTTACACTGCAACCTTAGTGCCGATCAGTTATCGCAATGCGAATATCCGCTCAAGTTGGGACATTTTCAGCTCTCGCTAATTCGCATCATTAGTGCTGCCAAGGTAGTAGGAGTGTCTAATTGCGTCTTTGCATTGACTAGACGCGAATGATTTTACTCGCACCTGGTGTGTGGAGACAGTAAGACATTTACCTACTGAGACTGCATTGGGGTTAAAAAGAGAGAGATGGACAGAGGAGAGCGATCCAGAGGAAGCCATGACATGATGGAGCTCAGGGACTCCCAGAGAAGTGCATTAGACTGACTCTAATGGGACATGATGATTCAAAGTTGATGAATCAGACAAAGAGAGGATGGAGAAGGGGGGGAAAGGTGCTCAATGTGCCAGGATCTCTCGTAGTCTGAACCTTTAGTAGCATAACTAAGAGCTGGCCCAGGCCTGAACCCGCCTGAACTGTAAGCTTTATCAAAGAGGAAATGATTCAAGAGGGCCTGATAACTGAGAGCTCTACCACCCAGACCACCTTTTAAGACTTTAGGTATGATTAGCAGGCCTGTATGTTTGGACTTGCCTGACAATGAAGAGCTTTGGCGATTAGAAGAAAAAAATTAATGATACTGGTTAATTTTCAATCCAATGTGTTATCACATTGACAGTGTACCATCTAGAAATAACAGACTATTGCTGTGGAATACTGACCAATCAGAATCAAGTTGTTCTTGTGATCAAGTAAAACATCCGCTAAAGTAGACTTGTGTTCAAAACTTCCCACATGTTGAATTGTTTTTCCAGTTTTCTGTTTGCTACAAGCCTTGTCGCGTCATTTCAGCGTGCTGTGTACAAGAACAAAATACAACCACACACTTCTATCCCACAGAGAGAGAGACAAAGTGATATCCGGTAAAGTGTGAGCTTGAGCTGGAAATGTTCTGTGCTTTGTCCTTTTGCTTGTTTTTGTTTTCTGCGGCTCATTTCTGTTCATGCTCAGTGACACAGGGAGTCCTTTGAGCTCTTCCTCAGTTTCACACGGTGTGATGGTGGAACTGCTAATGAGGTTTGAGGGCATGCAGGGGCCACTGCCTAACCCCCCTGAGGGACACTCACACGCAAACACATATAGACTCAGTACAGATTGTATTCTACTGAGTTCCTGCATCTGTGCTCGATGGAGGTCATAGTATTGATGATGTCTGAGAATTCATGTCTATGACAGAATTTATTGGTTTAGGATTCCCAGGAGACAGAAGTCTGTCTGATCTGATAAATAACTTCCTGTGTAGGTGCTTGATCATATTTAAAAGAGCTGTTTTCATACCTTTGTCCGTTCACCCATGTGAAAGAGAAGGTGAGACCATTAGTGGCAACTCTCATGTTCTATTTTTTTATAACAGGTATAAAAGGTCAACAGTTCTGTTTATCTCACATGGGTAATTTTAATGGCAGTAAGGTTGGCTACCTTGCTTTTAGAGATCAAACCTCTACACCAGGGGTCACTGAAAACATCCAAAGTGGTCCAGTGAGGAGAATTCCCAAGCAAATGTCTGAATGTCTACATGATTTAATATCACATATTTTAGAGCAGCTAAGTATTAAATCTGTTGGCAGCCAATAACTGATGAATGAATCAAATAAAAAAAAAATCCAGTTTGAGGATGCTTTAGATATAAAAATACAAAAAAGTGAAATCCTATTTTTGGCATCCTATCGGTTATTATTTCATTCTACTTATTAGAAAAAAACACTGATTTACAAAGGATGTTATTGAATTATCTTTGGGTCTGTCAGTAACAAACAAGACAATGATCACATCATGAGTGGGCCTTAGACATAACATGGAGATAGATGAAAAGTCAGAGGATCGTCACAGATTTTACAATTAGCATCTGTTCTGAATAACAGGGTCAACTTCATGTATCACTGAAATCATATCTAATCATGTCTTAAACACGGCATCATCTGTTATGTTCATGTTTCTTTTTTTTATGGTATGTTTGCTTATAATTTCTCTTTTTGGTTGGGCTGATTGATGATTAGTCTATGTTCTATTTATGACAATTTGTATATGTTTTGACCTTTCTCTACTCATTGTATATCTATAACCTGTCTATGTCCTAATAACTTTGTTGTTTGCACCCTGAGCCTTTACTACCCAGACGGGAGTGGAACTTAATCTGTGTTAAATAAATACAAATACAAACTTTACAAACTTTACACGAATTAACAAAAGCCAATGTTTATGAGTCTCACAGTTGTAGGAGGACAAACGAGGACATGATTACAGTCCTAAGCAGACTTTATCTAGGATGAATGTCGGCTTGATGTATCAGGGAAATCCATTCAAAAGTTGGTCAGACATTTCAGTAACTACCAACGTGCCAGACTGACAGAACAGCATTGCCAACCCTGCTCTGGCTGGCTTAAAAACTTTTTGTTTGTGCGTCAGAATGTTTTCTTAGTTTCTCTTAAGTGACAGGAACCCTGATTAAGCCAAATAAATAATTAAAGTGTTCCATTTGGGATTACCCAGACTAGTTGCACATTGTTCTGGGTGAGTGTTACTCATGGTTTCCTTTTGGTTTCATTGTTTTGGAATGTTGGATGAATATGCAAAAGAAAACACTAACAACATGGCTTCAAACCATGTAAGAAATGTGGAACGAATTAAAAGATTTAATGATCAAGTTTTTTTTTTTTTTAAGTAAATCTTCTGTTTACAGGTTCCGGGGTTCAGATTACCTAAACTTTTGTTTCGAACAAACATATAAACGGACACTAATTCTCAGGCTTTATCTGTAGAATTAGGTAGAAGTCCCACATCACATGGACTTCCCTCTGACTATCAGACCTCTCAGACTGCAGCTGTCTGGATTTCTACTCCTCTTTGTTTCCACTTTATGTGGACACTGTTCTTTCAGGAAGCAGACTGAAGAAAATCACAGCCCCTGCTCACGCATCAAATGTGTTGTCACGTGTTGTGAGCAAAAGGCCAACTGTACATTTTTTTGTCATGCACTCAATCATGTCAGATTTTGCTGAAATTGCAAGCTATAGGGATGATATTACGTAACATATTCTACTTTTTTCTTCCCTCCACTTTTGTACCCCTCCCTCCCTGCTGTTTTCTCTGTTGCCTCATCTCGTCCCAACCCCCTAACTCTTCTATGCTTTTTCTCTGTTACTCATCTCACACAGGAATATGAGCCCACCATCTACCACCCTAAACGCTCCTCTCAAAGTCTACACCAGGACTTTACAGTTCAGTGCGAGAAGATGGACATCCCATTCCTCTCCTATCTCCCCACAGAGGTCTGCAGCCCTTTTTTTTGAAAATGTTAATGAAGTGTAACCAAAAGTTTATACATTAAAAATCCATCTATTCCTTCACAGCAGGAACTGTCGATCAGTTTTTTACAGTGACAGCTTGGTTTTAAAGAGTGGTTCAGTGATTTGTGAAATTTCCTTTGATTTCCCTGTACACAGCTCAAGAGAAAAATTGATAAACTTTCAAATCTGTAAAGTCATCATGTAAACGAGGCCAGAGAAAGAGGGAAACTGCTAGCCTAACTCCGTCCAATGGCTGAACTACCTGCACCAAATTCTGTCAAGTCCAAATCCCGAACTCTATTTTTTGTTTTGACCTTAAACTTCTGTGAGTGATCTAGGAATTTGATAGGAAGTTGATTATTATAGAATAGGCTGGTATCGTACAATGTAGCAAACACATTACACCAGACAACCGATGAATGTAGCATGTCATTTAGGGGAACTTGAAAAGGCTCTGTAAATTATGTTGCTTTTTGATAAATTAGCAGTATAGTTCTATCGGGATGCAGTTGAATATGTGCAGCTATCAGGGTAAACACAAGTGTCCATTCAGGACCAATAATGTGATGTATCATAGTGAATGTTATGCTGATGTGTCATGTCGACACATCAGCCGTGTCGTGTCGTATCGTATTGAATTGAATTGTATTGTATCGTATCCTAACTCAAGCATCATACTATATTGCAACAAGATATAAAAACTTCAACCTTTTTGTACATGTAACCTAGCCTGGCCGGGCCATCCTGTTGCGTGAGTCACTTGATGTTCCTTCCCACAACAGTCTGGACTTCGGCCCATAGAGAGCGTGTATTCCCGATCAGAAAATAACTGGGCCAATCAGAGACCGTGTTTCCACTGTTACCCGGACAACAGGGAAATGCAGCCCCTGATTGGTCCATGTGTAGTGGTGATGTCTAACACATGCTGCGGGACTTTTCAAAGCCCCGTTCATTCAGAACGCCGTTAATTCTGCAGATGACTCTGCAAAGTCGGCAGAAATCGTTTATATATGCAGATATATACGGATATAAACGATTTACAGTGGAAACATGGTCTCTGATTGGCCCGGTTATTTTCTGATCGGGAATACACGCTCTCTATGGGCCGAAGTCCAGACTGTTGTGGGAAGAAACATCAAGTGATTCACGCAACAGGATGGCCCGGCCAGGCTACATGTAACCCTCATTCACAAGTAACTATCTAATAAAATGTTGCTTTGTACCATTGTACCATCAAATCATAATTCATTGTAACATATCATAACGAATCGTGTCATATCTTATGACCAATTTAATATATCATATCATGTTGTATGATTTGACACCATTGTTGAATCTTAACATATCTCATATATATGGTTTGGTTTGGTTTGATATGGTGAGGTATTGTCTTGTATCATATCATGTAGTCTGAAATGTCCTCCTTTCTTTTTGTTTCCAAAGTTTTCTAGCCTCACTGCTTTATAAAACTCCTTTTAGCTTAAATTTACTGAAGTGAGATTTAGCCTTCAGTCACAGAAAAAAAAGTCTATAAAAAGTGTATTATAGAGTGCAGCTCTTTTTTTTGCCACCATTGAAAAGAGTAAGAAATTGCTTTTTGGCTCTGGCGCCTGTGAATGAAGTGAAATATCTACCTGGTCATGAAGTTTGCTCTCCAAGGCTGTTATTCACTTTTCCACTCCTTAAATTCGCCTAATGAGTCAGCGGTGGTTTAAGGTGTTGACTGGGATTGCTCATTAATTCATGCTATCTTGTTGTGCTCAGGTGCAGCTCATCAATGATGCATACAACCTAGTGATTGATGCCATGCTAGGCCCAGAGACAGACTGTGCCAACATTAAAGAGCCCTATTCTGGTATCTTGGTCACCCTGAAGCAAATCAAGACCCCCATTACCAGTGTGGATATACCCTCAGGTAAGTTTTCACACCAAGTGTAGACATCAGGGTGGAGGCTTCAAAAAAACACAACATGATAGATGGGCCTCTAGGCAGCTCCCTAGGAGCTTTGGCTCCCAGGCAGGAGTTTTCCAAGTCTGGAGGCACACGTGGAGGATAAATCTTATGCTACGGTCAGCTCAGTGTGAGCTCATCATACCCCAAATACACTACCTGCTGAGATTGAGTCCAACAGGCAAAGAAATACCACAGTCCCCCTCTCCTCAAATGCCTCTTCTCTTCCCTGCCCTCTCTTTCTCTGTCCCTCTCTCAGGTTGGGATGCTGAAGAACCAAGTCAAGACGGGATTAACCCCGATGTTCTCATCTCACTTACAGCTCCAAAAAAGTGTGCCATGAGTTTCTCGGGGAAGCATTTCTTGGCCGGACGCTTCCTGCCCTATGACATCCAGAAAAAATACGAGCTTAACCTCCCAGACTACCCTGGCACAGACTGTCTCATAGAATTGTAACACATGGGAAACATAAGAGCCATTGTGGCCCCTCCTCATTTTCAAAACCGTATGTTTGATCTATTATCTTGTTTTGTATTTTATAGATTGTTAATGTGATTAAATGTTAACATCTCTGTTATGTAGATCAAGCGCCACATTAGCAAAATGTGCTGTTGAGCTACAGTAGAAGGATAATCTTAGAAACTGTGGTTTCTGTCATGTCTAATGGGGAAATGGCATGGGGGAGTCTTTTGTGCAAATCTACTCGTAAAAGCTGTAGCATTACACTGTTTTCTGATTACTTTGCAAAAGACAGACATTTCTTTTTCTACAGCCAGCAAGAAAAGATGAATTTTCTTGGACATCAGCCACTGGAATCTTTTTTTCCCCCCTCAAAACTTACTTTTAATGTTCATGTTCTGCTGCTTTTATGTTCCTCAGTGAAATTTCCTTTTAAAATGTTCTACTGAGATGAATTAATGTAGGCTGTCAAGTCTTGATTTTTCTGTGTGTTTATTTTGGTTTGCCTTGTCAGCCTGAAATTCTGCATTGCCTTTGTTTGAGTGACTCCAATAGCTGTTACAAATGGGCCCAGCAGTCCTAGTTGTTGAATAAAGAAGTTACTTTTAAAGGGATGGTCTGGTTTGTGTGCTTTGTTATCTTTGGTCTGCAGCTGCACTGATTTAATATCAGCAATAACTACGTGTAACCTGGGATTTGGTCTCTATAGCGAAAAACCCTACAAGAATTACAAACCCAGAAATCTCAACAGTTTGACAAAGTTAGTAACTATCTGGTAAACTAAGGCAAGAATTCAGAAACATTTTTTTTCAGGAGATCAAATTCAAACTTTGGCTTTAAAGCCACTTTGTGAAGTTTGAATTGGTAACAACCTGTGAGGGGTCTTTGTAATGAAACCACTGACCACAAGATTGACATTTTCTATATTGTGATTTTTTTTATACCTGTAACTACTACGAGGGGTAGGTTTACCAAAGAAACAGTATTTCCTTTTTGACTACAAATATTCTAGTTGATTGATGAAGCACAAAAAAGGAGAAAAACAAAAGACTCAAATTCAGACGGTGTAAAAAACACAAAGTTTTAAATACTTTCCCTGGATGTGTTAAAAAAAAAACATCAGCTCTGATTAAATGGACTGCGCTGATATAACAATTCTTTCAGTCATCTGACCTCTCAAAGTGCTTTGACATTACATGTCACATTGACATTTCATTCATACCGTGTTAGCAGAGGCTGCTATGTTAAGCGCCCATTAGTATTTATTCCAGTGATTTCCATTCCACATTGAGCACAGCCACTGGGGACAGTTAGTGATCAAATGCCTCACCCAAGGACATTTGCATGTGGACAGGGCTTCCCAAAAATGGAACCCCCAACCTTCTGATCAAGAATCTACCAACTCACCAACTGAGCCACGTCAGCCCTAACTGGGCTGGCAGACGTCTGGCGTGTCGTGCTTCTAGCTTTAAATCTAACCCTCTGCTGTGATGAACTGGTGTACCAGCTCCCACTGCTCTTGTCCTGTCCTCACTATGTTAAAGTTTGTCTTGGTGACACCTAAATGAATTAAAAGGAGGACATGAATAAAAGTGAAGCTGGATGATAAGAGATTTCAAAACATTTTATCCTCTCTAAATTCACTCTGTCTCTGTTGTGTGATGGAAGTAAAGTCAACTTTTCATCACTTCCAGTAAAGGCCTGATAAATTTGCACCCCACACTAAAATTATGGTGTGCAGTTAGTTTATGGATCCTGGAAAGGAGGATAGTGTATGGGCTGAGATTTGTGCCACAAAAAACTGAAATTGAATAATTATATTGAATTTGAAAAACACGTTTTGGAATTAAAATTCATGTTTTGAAACTGGAGTTTATCTGCCTAGAAATTATATTAAATCTACTTGAAACTTCAACTCTCTTTTTTCCTTAAATTTAAAAAAGGACAAAATCTATTTCAGTTTGCACAACTCTGATTCAATTTTACAACTCAATTTCAGTTTAGTGTAGCACAATCATTGTGTCACCTACATCTGTGAGGAACAGTACTCGAGCACATTCACACAGCTCCTATTTACATCTACACATTTACGGTCTGAGGCTTTACTCCTCAACTGAACTGGCGCTATTTTCATGATGCCTGAAGACCGGGTACTGAATAATCAGCTTTGCATTAAACTTAAAATTATTCATATTTATCTTCATGCATTGGAAAAAAAATGCAATGTAAGCCCTAACATTACTGTAGCTTTGGGGGCTAGTTAACAACCCACACTAAATTGGAGGTGCCAACTTACTTCAAGCTTTAAGGCAAATGCCGACAAGGAAATGGCACAACAAGGGCTGATGTTAAGTTAGCCACAATATAATACACTTCAAAGATTTCAAGTTTTCGAAATGAAATGTTAAAACAAACATACACACAAGCTTGGCCACGCTGACCTGACCATGAACTTGCGAGTGGTGGCCAGTTGAACCACAGTAAAAATAGCAGGATTAAAACAGCTATCCCCAATAAAGGTTGCTATCCCTATCATGAATCAATACATTTAATGCATATTTTACAGCGTGGGGTTGCAGTTCTTTGCCCATCTTTCTTTGAGGTATGTACGTTGAAAAGGGATTCGCCTGAAATTGAAACAAACACCTTTATGCTGTCCATGTGCTGAATACATTTGTTGGCAACATTTTGGTCCAAAACACTTTTAATCAATTTAACCATAACAGTTGTTTGCAAAAGTTTGTTTACAATTTTAAAAGAACATTATAGACCCACTCTGATGAAAATCGTGTTTTGCTTGTTGTCTACATACTTATATGATGTTTTTCTGATGCTGCCGTACATATCATGAGAAAAGTAAGTGTGAAATTGCATTTCTGAGTATTTCTTCTTTAAAATGCTGTAAACTTCTCACTGACTCAAACGACAGGCTCAGATTCAGTGAGATTTCCTATGTAGCAAATCTAAGCTCCGCCCCTAGAGCCTCGCTATGACGGCCACACTCAGAAAAGTAGAGAGGATGATTGCACAAAAAGTGTGTGCGTTAGCGGATTGCAATGCTCGTAAGAAAGCTAATTATGATATTAGCTTTAATCATGTCCCTAAAGACATTAGTGTGTGAGAGCTGCATAGCTCCTATGTTACCTGCCACTTCTGCTGCACAGGCAATGTTGGAGTACAAGCTAACGTGAAGACGAGTGTGCAGAGCAGCGCTGTCTCCACGCACGACTCAGAGGCGAATTGCTAATGATCTACTGGAGCTACTAAGATCGGACTGGGTCTTTAAATTGTGCTTGTAGATATGCATGTTTTTTTTTTTTTTTTTGAGTCCTGAAAGAATTCTCCAACTTTTCAAAGTTTAACATCACTGATACTTTTGTGTTCGTTGCCCAGCCTGGAGGACATTGCCAGCTCTCGCTACCTGAGCAGAGCTTGCTCATCAAGGACTCATGCCACCCCGGAAACCACCTGTTTGACCTGTTACCGTTGGGCCGAAGGTACAGGTCACACAAAACAAGGACCAACAGACTCAGGGATAGCTTCTTCCCGAGAGCTATCACTGCAGTCAACAACAACAAGTCCAGTTGAATCTGTCCCCCTCAACCATCGTATATTACTGATCACATTTATCTAAGTGCAATAAAATGTATCTTTATCCGTGCAATAACACTGGGCTTCACTTCTGCAATTATCGGGTTTCATATCATTTAGATCATTCATTCCTGTTTGTTTGTATTTTATAATGTACAGATATATACATTACTGCCTTTTCACTTTTGTTTCTTCTTATTCTTACCTTATCTTGTTTTAACATGGCTTTTTTTTTTAGTACTTATTTATTACTTTCGCTATGCACCAAAGGGAGTGGCGCTCAAGTTTCGTTGTACTGTGTACAATGACAATATAGGCGATTCTGATTCTGAAAGTAGCTTCGATTTATGGAAACAGAGAAGGTAAATAAGTGATTTGCATACAATTCATGCCCCACCCAGTATGAGTCTGTGCTCTAATTGGGCCCCCTCAGTCAAAAAATTTAAACACCCTTCAGTCAAGGACACTTTAGCTGGGTAGCTGCTTACAAACACATCTGTGAAATGACAGTGCCTTCTCATCAGGCCACCTAGCTGTATGCATATACATAACATGCAATTAGTGCTGCCCTGTCTAGATTGGCGCACACTGTTAACTTTTGTTTATTGGTCCCCAACTGGATTTGATTTAGTAAGGAAAGCCATAAACAGGTGTGATGGAGCTATAATCAGCTGTGGAGGGAGGCCTCTCATTATCGAGCTGAGGGCTGCAGGCTTCAGTGAGAATGACTAAGTGAGACTGCTGTGCTGTTTATGGATGAGGTAATGTGTATTTATATGAAGCACAGGAGCTTCTCCTGAATACTAATGCATTAATACCCCATGTGTGTGCACATGTGTGAGTGGGTGTAGAAAGTCAGGGAAAAGGAATGTGGATCAGTTTTTTCGCTCGGTGGTATTAAATCTGTCAGAGGCAAACTGACAAGGGCTGTAGAAATATGTCTGAGCACTCAGCGGTCCTGTCTTTCATGCCTGTCCAATCCCCATCAGGATACAAAGTCTTGTCACCACTCTGTCCTTTATGCTTTTCATGAAAGCCGTCGAGTAATGAGCTCTGGAGATGTCGGTGGCCCGCAGAATTGAACAATCATAACTGACAGTGGTACTTGTCGCAATATTCCCATAAGATCGTCTTACATGGTGTGCACGGCGAGGCAGAAAGATTAATCCTGTGCTTATGTTGAACAATACACAAAAGCAATTGAACAGTTTACAAAGCATTTTCTAAATTGCTCAAAGGATTCCAGTTCTCTTTCAATGTGATAAATATTTGTTTCAAAAACCAACAATCAATGCATGTTTCATAAATCAGAAACATACTTGAGTGATGTACCGGCCCTGTTTCAGATTTTATCGTCGGGGTTGTGAAATCACTATTTGCAAATCACATTTCATGATCCCTTAGTTTATCCTTAAGGCTCAATGGTGGAGGAGTGCGCTGGTCCTCATCTTTACCTCTTTTGGTCCTCTCTGTTGGCTTGTTGTCTTTTCCACATAGGCTGTTGCTCATTGGACACCATATATGGCAACACACAACTCTGAAAGGAAACACACAAAACAAGGCAAAACACAGAAAAAGCATCATGTACAGTATGCCTGATTCTTCTCTGGAAGCTGTTTGAACATGACAGCTCTTATGCTATACTGACAAAAATTGGGGTTTTGTTGATTTTGGAAGCATTTTGAACACTTTCTGTTAAAAATGCAAAATAAGACTAGTTTCCTAAACTGACAGCTACTTTCACAGCTGTTTCAGGCACTAAATTTCATGATGTAGAAATTGTCAGTTTTGTTGTTGATGGTTTTGGCTGATTTTGTAGGTCATAAAGAAGCATCAGTATCAATTTTGGTATGTTACGACTATCTAAAAACTTCTTTGAGGAGCTTCAATATGATGAGTTCTGGGCTCTGTAGTTATTTCACTAATTGAACCACTCAGAAAATTGTCTGTCAAAAGAAAGCCAAACTCCTCTTATAGAAATAGTTTGTATTACCTTCCTTAACCAGACGGTGTCACATCGAACTCTCTGTCCTTTCCTCTAAGTTTGCGTATTGCTTTGTGAACTAACAACCTCAGGACTACCAGCCTCCTCTCTGATGCTGTAAACAGCCTCCTATCCTCACTGGCACACATCTTGTAATGTTTGTGTGACATTTTCTTTTGAAAGAACTTGGTGGTTTTCATGCCAGGCCTTGCCTCATTATGTGCAAATGTTCCACCAAAACAAGTGAGTTACTCACACTACTTTCTACCACGGCTGCCTCTTGCTGCCAAAGATGATCATGACTGGTTAAGATGACTCCTAAAAAGGACTTGAATACATTAGTGCTTTCAGTCACTGAGAAGTTCGGTCTGTTTAAGCGTTTTTAATGACGTGAGCAACACTTGTGCTGTTTTTTCGAGAACTCGTAGGAGCAAAATAATGATAGAAATAGAAGTACCAAAAGGTAAGAGTTCTGGCAGTGTTCTTAAGTCCAAGTGGAGTCTTCATTACTTAGTGTTTAAATCAGAGTCAAGTTAATGGACTATATTTATTTAGCGTTTTCTCTAGTCTTTTACAACATATGTAACATCTACCAATTTGCACCACATTCACACACTGGTAGAAGAGGATGCTATAGAGCCCATCAGTTTTTTTGACTTGTTTCATCCGTACTCTACTGGATGCAGCCAGCGGAGGCAGATAGGGTCAAGTGTCTTGCCCAAGGACAGCCCTGAGATCAAACCCCTGACCTTCCATTTGGGAGACGACCGACTTTACCACTGAGCCAAAGCTGTCTCTTTCACTGATGTGTAGAAATCACATTTCATTTACTAACATTGGATTCTGACTGATTCCGACTTGTTATAGTGCTGTGCATCATACCTTAATTCACACATTTCTGGTGTGGTGGTATCACTGTTAAATGATTTATCTGTTGTTCACCTACTTTTAACATAACATATCACAACATGGACCTAGTCACTTTAGTCACTTTAGAGGCTAACTCTAACATTGGCTCAGTCAACAATCAAAGTAACTTTGCTGATTCACTTTCTTTTCTGCATTGTGACAGACGTTTGTTGATGCTTGAAGTTTCCAGAGTCTTCACCTTGATGGTTGCATGCATTGCTCTGTAAAATCATTTACAGTAAAATCAACGAAATCAAAATAAGGTTTTTATGGTAGCATTTTGGGCGTCCTGGCAAGAACTGTTGCCAAACAAGGCGGTATGCGAACACACATGCAGGTGAAAACAAACATGCTCCAAGCAAAAATAAGTTATTATGGTCAAAGTAATCAAACATACAAACAAATGATATAAAACCATTTGTAATAAGAAACAAGTCCAAGTCCTCACTCACTATTTTCTGGGTCTGAATGCAATAAGTACTTGAGTCTGAGTTCAGCGTCCATGTCAAGTCATAAATTCTGAAAGTCTGGACTGGAGTTGAACTGGAGTCTGGGACCTTGAGTTGAGAACTATACAGCACTGATTAATGGGTATTGTAATATTTATTACATCATTTTGATGCAGTGAAGTGTGTGCAGAATTTTACCATTATATCAGCCTTTGGTTTGAACTACTTTTCTTATTTTATTTCTCAGTCATGGCCATCAAATAAAGGACAAGAGATGAGAGGAATCTTTAAAGTAACACATACAGTTTATATTTTGTTGCTTTGTAAAATTACAGAATTTTTCTCTGAAACGATTTTTCAGAAGAAACCATTAGAGAATTTATGAGAGAAATTGTCATTACTGGTACAGCGAATAACTCATTGTATCTAGACTGTGATGAACTGTGTGTGGTGCTTAACTGAAAAAAATAAATAAGTGTTAACAAATGCTCTCATAGTTAAACTTTCCTGGCAATAAACAATAAGAACCATTACTTTGCCATCCTTCTCATTGTACACCAACCTTGATCTAGACTGGCATAATGTGTGACTTATGTAATGAGAAAAACTTTTTTAAGAGGTGCTTTACCTATTACGAAAAAATCCTTCAAAGGTCGCTGTTCAACACCTTCTTTTCTCTCACCTGGAGGGATTTATATAAAAAAACTCAAACATGCATAACTTTTTAATTTCCATGGATGTTTTACAAGTGCCGTTGCTAGATTGCAACAATTCAAACGCTGCAAATGAGCCAGGGTACATTGCACCTCATAAGCACTTCTTGTGTCTGCGTTCCGAGTTTTTTCCTCAATGGCGTGCCACATGACGCCACTTCCACTCTTTGGCATTGCATCATCCCACAATCAGTGACTCTTAGAAAGTTACAAAACTGAACCAGAAGCCGAATCAGAGGGGGAGCAGCATCTGGCACTGCTGTGTCTGGTAGCTAGACAGATAAAAACCAGAGACCCAAAAACAGACTGATGTAGGACACAACTTTTAACAAGATAAAACACTTTAAATATTCATCATTTTTTAATGTTTTGAATGTCAAAAAAGCCAGAGCAAGAAATATATAACATAAAAATGCGCGTAAAATGAGAAACTCGTGTGTTTAACAGAACAAAAGTTACATTTCTGCATTTTCTAGTCACGCCTGCTCTTTGGATAAGTTCAACTACACAGAGGCAAGATAGCATAACAAATGAAAGAACTATGAAATGAAAGTTGCAGTAGCAGTAAAAACTCTGAAGCTCTTGCATGGACGGACAGGAAAACACCTTTTTTATTTTCAGCAACAGCCTCCACATGCTCACACACTCCCTCTCTGTCAGTCTCACTCTCTTTCTCTTTCTCTCTACCCCCACCATACCCTTACCTTTTTTTGGAAGATGATATGGGGGACCCAGATGTTACATTTCACTGGCCAATGGTGAGCAGAGAGGGGCTGGATTGGTGTGCACTCCCAATGCCCCTTCTTTTAAAAACGGCTCAGCTTCTGTCCTCCAACTCAGCAACTCAACTCACGGCGGCAGCTCTACTCTGCTCCACTGGCAGCATCACACACCTGAGAGACTGAGGCGGCTACTTATTTAGCTAGAAAAATCCCTCTTTTTTTTCTTTCTTAAATTAAGTCTATTTGTTTAGGGATCAGAGGGAGAGAGAAATCATCTGCAGTTGAAGGTGTGGGACCATGTTGGGATTAAAAAAGGTGGCACTCCTGCTGTCTGTCCTGGCTTCAGTGGCTCTGGGCCAAGGTGAGTCAAACTACAAACTCAATTTTTCTTTACAAAGAATTACATAATTTTCACAGGGAATGATTCAAACACAACCAAGTGTATAATGAATTATGTTTGGAGTTGTAGCTATTTTTCACCTTGTCATTATTAGTAATCACAAACTGTGTGAGTGAGAGGCCAGAGCACATGTGCACAACCTGTAGACTCCTCCGTGTTGACGACATTTCCTTTTGGATGTCAGCGCAGACGGACTCTCAGGAAAATGTCCCGTGATGAGCTCATGTGATAAGAGTGTGCATGGGTATTACCGTGTGTTAATTTATAGACCATCTCAGTAGCTCTTAATCCGTGATGCTCAGACACCAGCACATTTCAGCACCGGGCTAATCAACAACATGTGGCGATGGAAAAGGAGGTTAAGGGGAGGAGGAAATCTGTGGAGTGAAAACCCTCATTTGGTGCCCATGTGCTCTGGTATGAAGATAAAAAAGCAGGCTATGGTGTTGGCGACACTAGGGCACTGGTGGTACCACCTTTTATTGTAATCTAACGACAAACTGCAGCTGCCTTTTGGGGAAACCAGAGCCATGGTGTGCCAACTTTATGATCCCAAAAAAAGGAATTCAAACTTTGGATACTAAATTCTTGTTTTAAACTTCTGCATCTTGTCTTGGACAGATCAGATGATGCTTCTCTTTTTTTCCAAATCGAAAAAAATCCCCCTCCCTTATTTTCTCTTATCATCATTTGGAAGCACTCTCCATTAATGACACCAGTAGTAGCACTTTTTTTTCCAAAGCTGTCCCATTCTGTCCGCCTTACAGCTGCTCTCCATTAACAGGAGCTGGCAGTTCATAAAAGCAAATGACTGTAAATACACCTTAATAGTCTCCATATCTTGTTGGCCTGGAGGCCGCGGAGTCGTAAAAGTCTCCCAGAGGCTCTGCGCCATTTACTGATGAGTTTATCAATGACAGTTTGGTAGAAGCAAAAAGGAGGTTAGCGCAAAAGTGGTGAATCACATTGACTTGAACTGGACGGAAAAGTGTGCCACAGCTGCAACTGAACGCCGACCTTAAAATGGACTGTAAAATTTTACACCCTGGGCCGAGCTCCTTTAGCATTACATCCCCATCTTGCAGTGAGCTGGTGCATTTTTGTCCTCATTTAACCCCAGGAAGTGGTGCCACTGGCCCCTAAAGATATAAACCTGGTCACCTTGGTAGCAAGAAGCAATAATCACAAACCAAGTGGCTCATTTTCCCACCTGCTGCGTTTGTGCTTGGTTAAATGAGAGAGTGGAATAAAAGGAGGGGTAGAGTGCACAGGTAAAATGACTTTACCGTCCACTGGCCAGCATGTCACTCTTTCCTTTCTCCTTCTTGATGGCCGTCTCAACCCTCTCACTGCGTTTCTTTCACCATCAAAGCGACGCCTGTGTGTCTCCATCCGTCTGCTTGTCTTCATTTGCTCACTTATTATTTCCAACCTGTTTCCCACAGGTATTCCTTCACACTCCCTATTTCTGCCTTTCCACAAGTTTTATTTTTTTTTTTTTACCCCGCTTTATTCCATCAAACGCTCTCTCTTCGCCTTGTTCTCTGTCACTCTCTCCATACACCTCAGAGCTCACAGGATTTATGAGCTGTTTGCTCATTTGAAGGTGGCAGCTGTAGCTGAATACCTACTGTAACAGCAGCATTACCAACTCTTAGCACAAGTCCTGTTTTCAGCTCTTCACTTACTGTACTCTTACTGTATTCAGGCCTGTCTAACCAACCAGAGGAACTGAAGTCTCCTCTTGCGTGATTGTCAAGCAAAACTAGGTGGTGTGTGTGTGCGTGTGTGTGTTTTAGCAGCTGGAGGGCTACTTCTCCAGATGCTGACCACTGTCTGCTCTAAAAAACTGAGCTGTCTGGCCAGCTGACTTTAATGACTGAGACAGAAATTACTGGGGATTAAATGAAAAGGCACAAATTCCCATTAATGACAACCTCAAAACCGCACAACATATTTCATTTCCCCTGTGAATTTATGTGTCGTGCATGTGTGGATGGACCAAGATGTTATTTATTGCAGGGCTACTCTGCTGCTTTCAATTGAGCAATTTCTTGCTCCGGGCTGTGTACCTGTGCACAGGTGCAGAGGTTCATCTGAGGACTTCCACATATTTTTCATGCAGATATTCAGAAATACAGGCCGACTGTGTTTTTAATAGCATCCTGGAGAAAACAGAAAGCCTTTGTAAATCCCCGAATCTTGCGGTTTATTTGCATCATTAGTTAATGTCGAGGACGAAATTGTTGTTTCAAGAATTTTAATGAGCCGCAGATGTTTAAGAAATCAGACTTGGATTTATAATAACAAGGAACATAAGGTTTAAAAAGACAGAGATAGGTTCAAGGAGAAGAAGCAGACAACATACACCTCAGTGAAAAAACAAGCCAAACATATAATCTCGGACATCACTGAACACCTCCTTTTTTATCAATTCAAACAGGCCAACACTTCAACAACAAATTCTGAACAGCTTTGTTTTCTTAGGGAGCTTAACTCTGTCCAAAAGTTTGCACAACTTTAGGAGGATGGGTGTCTTCACATCGTTTACTTCTTGTAAGGATCTGGTTTATTATAAAATGAATCCAGACCCGTCTGTTTGCCAACATGCATCTGTCAAAGCCACAGCTCAAAAACCTTTGTGGTGCAATTTCACAAACTCCCAGCATCTTCCCTTCCTCAGCAGCTTTTTATTAGGCTCTGGTGGAATCTGAAAACTCTTACTCAGAAACTGGACTACAGGGAAGCTGCCACTTGTAAAAGTGCTGGCGATTATTAATAGAGGATGTGTCTTTGTGTTGCCTGGCTATAAGAAGACCTGCTGTAGATCAGAAGCTTCCACTGTGACGTTTGTCCTTAAATCCAAACATAGTGCTCTAAAATAAGAGTTGCAGTTGTCACAGCAGACTCAAAGAGGGTTAAAAACCACAATGGGGGGCCGTACGGCTTCAACTGTAATCCAGTAGCTATGTTTCAGACATGTTACTAACATAGTCAGGAATTCAGGTGCTCGGAGCATGTCTATAACTGGAACCAAGTCTTCAAACTTTTGCAGATTTACTTCTCCGTTAATATATTCAAGCACCAGTTATGTATCTTGTTACCATGTTCATGGTTTATGGGGGTCACAGTGAGGTTGGCTAAGGTTTATAATAACCAGCACATGTGGGGGTCCGTGTCAAAGGTGAAACTGCAAGAGAAGAGTGATATATCCTTATGTACGTTCCAAAACATGTTTGAGCAAAGCATAAATTCCGAAACGCAAAGATATAAATCAACAAAAAACAGTCCAGAAAGCAAACAAATCAACATAATCTGTCCATTTTCAGTGAGAAAGCTCTCATTAAGACCATCGGTTCAGGAATAAATTACTTGAGAGGTGTAAGGTGAGGGATAATGTATGGTAAATTGGTGGTCACGCAAAATAAAAGTCCAATGAGGCGAGCAGAACCCTGGCATGAAGTGAGACGTTGAACATTGAGCGAGGTGAACAAGACTCCCACAAAGATATCTGCCATTCCCTGGATTGCAGGATAAAATGTTGCTCCACTTTTCCCTACCAGAGATGGCTCAGGCCCAGTGGCTCCTTAGGCTGCTGTCATATCTTCATTATTTCCTCACTCTGAAGACCAATTCGAGACAGAAACTTTTTATTTTTCCACATTTATTGACTCAGAAAGCCAACAGATACAAAAACAAAGTGTCAAGAGACAGACGTGAAATGTGCTGGACTTGCTTCAGCAGATTGATTTGATTTTATTAAAATCATAAAGATGTTCCAAACAATCCCTTTGCTGATGAAAATGAGGATTCAATCAATGACAGTCAACTATATCAAAAAGCCAAAGTGTTTATATCCGTATGGAAGCGCCAACACTGGTTCTGTATTCAGTTTTTTACTGTCAAATGTTTGGACCCCAGTAGTTGCCTTTCTGACATGATTCTGTGACACCAAAGGTTAACCAATTTAACAAACAGTCCATAAACTAAAAGACAAACTCCGTCTTTTCCCAATGAGCATATTGGCAGAAGGTTTTATAGATACTTTTGTGACCCATCCAAAATTGTTAATTACTGCTCAAAAAGAGAAAAACTCAGTAAAACAGGAGCACACATAGCGGCATTTGCAGGTTTAGTTGAGAGTGGACTTTTGTAGCGCTGAAGAGGAAATCATAAGCTCTAACCTTGCCCCCTCTGGCTTAAAAAATGTGTTATTTTCTCCTTCATGAGGTAAATGTCCTCACATACCAGCCATATGAAGCATACCCCCATAAAACCTCACTGCTTTTAACATTCATAAAGTGTTAACATGCTAGTCAAAAAGCACAATAAGCTCTGTGAGTCCGTCTCAGGACTCGGGCCAGCTTATATCTGCCATAACTTAGGTCACTACCCCAACAATTGCCTTCTGCTTGAGCTAATCCGGGTTTCCTCTTTTAACTTTCGAAAACCATTAGGCACCTCATAAAACTCGAAACAAGGAATCATTCGCCTATTTAGCTTTCATTTGCAAACATCTTGAAGTGATAATCAGGAGTGAAATGGTTCTGCAGTGAATTCTCTTTGTTTAGGTGTGAATGAGAAAACAGACTGTTGCGCAACAAGAGCAGAAAAAAAACCATTTGATATATTCTTGGCAACAAATGTTTCCACTTTAGAGCATGAAGGGTAATTAATTAGCCACATGTTTGGAAGTGAAATTCAATCAAATTAAACTAAAAGCTCGTTTTTTTTCCATTTTACCACATGCTTTTCCTTAGAAAAGTTATTAAAAGTTCTCAGAGCTAACGTCTGAGCATGCAACTTGAAAATGCTTTTAAAATCAGTGATTGCATGTTGTATTAACAGATATTCAGTACAGAGTAAGTAAAAAAAAAAAACTCTTTTAGAAATGCTACCAGCCTCAAAACGGGCACAGAATCCAGAGGACAAAAGAAGTAGGGTGGAAAAACTATTCAATTTGATTTACTAAACTAAACCTGAAAGCAGAGCCACATCTGCCTGGCAGATCAGTGTGAAAGCATTTGCTTCTGTTTATCCAGTGATTCCAGTGTATCAGAGAGACAAAGCCTATGTGGAAACCTATCAATGCTTTCAGAAAGCCAGAGGCACAATAAAGCATCGTAAAGGTCAGACGACTGTCTGTATCTGACCTGAAAACTTATGTAATACATTTTTGGACAGTCTATCTTTGTTCTATTGAGCTACTGCCCTTCTTTGCTAAATCTATCAAAAAACTTTAGAGGATGAAAAGAAATGTGCTGGCATGACAAGAAAGACTTGAAGTGAGCCGTAAAACCAGTGTGGACTGGGATTGATACTGGCCTCTGTGCTGGGACTGTCTGCTCGTAAAATCGGCAGCGTCTCTCCCAAAGTGCTAAGTGTTTGCACGTATCGCACGCACACACATGCACGCTAAGTTTGCGCAAGTTTCTTTTTGTTTCTTCCATGCATGCGCCATGACACTTATGTTTTCCGTGCGGCCTATGTGACATCCCGGAGATGAAATGTCAAGCAAACAAGTGACGTTTTTTTGAAAACATGACAATTTTGTTCTGAAGGAAAGTGAATCATTAGACTTCAAAGCCTGAGGGAAAACATGACGTTGAGCCAAATTCACAATGAATGTTGAGTTCCTCGTCTAATAAGTCCTTTCATCAAGTCATCACACATGTCTGAGGATGATGTAAGAATGACTCAGTGAGACAGGCATGCTGTGTGTGTGTGCATCATGTCATTAATCCATAAGAAAAATAAAATCTGCAAAGAATTGATGCATGAAAGTGTGTGTGTGTGTGTGTGTGTGTTTGTGCATGTGTGCGCTCTGTGAGAGGTGATGGAGCAAGTTTATGTGAAGTTTTCTGGCTCAGCTGCACGCTAACAGATGACTCGGCATGCGCTGATTTGTCACAGCTGGAGCTTGATTAGCATCCTCAGCAGCGGCGGCTTGTTGATAGATCAGGAGGAGAGGGGAGGACAGGCAGGGAGGACGGGGGAGGCAATCAGCTGGGGGATGAAGAGACATGACAAAGAGCTTGACGGGACAAGATGGATGGAGAGGATGTTCCACAGTTTGGATTGAAGAGCGCAGGGTGTTGCCGCCAAAGTGAGAGATTGAAAAAGATTGAAAGGAGCAGATAGAGCGGGAGCAAAGTGAAAAGAGAGAAAGGGCACAGAGTAGATGTGGCGTTATTCAACAGCTGACATACATCTCAGAGGAAAGGGAAAAACGGACAGAAAAACGGACAAAGAAGCTAACAGTTTTCTCCCTTTAGTAGCCCCAGAAGTCCAGTCATTGTTTCAGCTCATAAAAAAGGGCAGAGGGGCCTGTGGCGAAAACGAATTAAGTGAAAAATGTAGGGAATAAAATGAAAAGGGCAAAGGAGAGGCGTGTAATAAGAAGAGCCAAAACCTCTTATAGGATGGAGAGAGTCCTTTTTTTCCTCTCTGTGTTTAAAAAAAAAAAAAAAAACAACAATGAATTGGATTTGCAGGCTGTTTGACACGATCCAGACTTTTTTTTTCTTATTTTAAAATGAATATAAGTGTTCATGTAGCAGAGTGAAACTCTAGGGTTTTGGAGTATAAAATAAAAAAAAATAAAGATATAATAAATAAAAAAATAGCAAAGGAAACAAGTCAAAGGATGGACTCTCTGTTGTACTACTTTGTATTCTGATGTTTCTTCTCTTTTTTTACAGGACTTGTGAGGACCAGGAACCAGTTAGACAGAAGCAGGAGAGCAGCCATCAATGGTTTCACTGACACAGGATCAACAGGTATTGACTCTACCAAAGCTGACTTTGTGGATGGGTTTTAAAAAAGGGGGAAGAAAGGACAGTGAGGGTCTGAGTGAAAGAAGAGGGGAAAATAAAGAACAATGCGGTTTAAAAAAAGTAGAGTTTATATCTCTGTTTAATCCCAAAGCAATAAAAAGTTTTTTAAAAGTTGATTAAAGTCTTATCTGCTGATTGGTCACACTTACAGCTGCCAGCAGTTAGCCATTTTATTGAATTGGCATACATGTGTTGACTTTGGTGCAAAAGCTACAGACAAATTGATATAGGTGTATTGTGAATTAGGTTTGACAATCACCTTTCCACATTAAATAAACAGGTACACGACACAAACATATGCCTTCACACATGCTTTTGTCCATCCTCTCCCATCAGTGCACGCTGAATCACTGCTGAAAACTTTTGTTTACCAAAGGAGGAATTCATCACCTCTAGAGCAAAAGATCTCATCAGTTTACTTATCCATTCATTTGTTTTCAATCCCTCAAACGCTCTCTGAGGATGCGCTCAGATTTCGGAACATGCAGCTGACTAAAAACCGAGACAACATGTCTCATCATTCAGGCCAGGAGGTCTGGAAAGAACCAGGACATTGCAGAGCTCCCTGGAGACATTAAGTCAGTTTCGAATGGTGGTAGCAGACCTCCTCTTAAAGTTTGTAACCCATCCCAGCAGTTTTCCTGCATCTTGTTTTTTCTTGGTTCTGACCCATGTCTCCCCTTCATGTAAAACTAGGTAACAGCCCCCCAAACTCCCCTCCTTCATTTCTGGATCCAAAGCTGAATTGTTTTCTCTCTGTCTGACTTTTTGCTCTCAGGCGTGACAGAGTGGACGTCTTGGTTCAACATCGATCATCCTGGGGGGAATGGGGATTATGAGCGCTTGGAAGCAATTCGTTTCTATTACAGGGAGAGGGTCTGTGCGCGGCCCACAGCAATGGAGGCCCGCACCACGGATTGGGTGGCAGCGGCAGACACGGGTGAAGTGGTTCACTCCAGTCTGGAGAAGGGCTTCTGGTGTATCAACAAGGAACAGCCTCAGGGCCGCATCTGCTCCAACTATCACGTCCGCTTTCAGTGTCCCCCAGGTAGCTCTTCAGATAGCAGCTCAGGACAGAACACACTGTTATTTCAAAGACGTAAACATTCAACTATCACATGATTGAAAGAGCATTTACATTTTTTTATTGTACAGGATTCAGGCTTGTTATTTGTCTGCTTTAGCCTGATTTTAGCCTGTAACATTTTGTTCTTCAACGTGGCTTTAGTGCAGAGCTTCTGGACCGACTGGAGCAAGTGGGGTCCCTGTTCAACCACCGTTTGTGATGACGTTGGCATCCAGGTCCGTCAGAGGAAATGTGTGAACACCCAGCCCATGCCTCTCCTGTTAGTACCGGCGTGTCTGGGGCATCATTCAGAAAGGAGGGCGTGTTCCAACCCTCCATGTACAGGTGATACTTACCAGATCTCAGCTTGTGCTAAAACTCTTGGTCATGAAATAATTGCATGTGAAATAAAAATCTGCTGTGGTAATGGAAGCAAAAGTGTAGCGACACACATCGAAAATCTTCGGGTCACTTTGCGCCTCCATTTGTAGTCCATTTGTAGTTCCAGTGGTTCCATTTAGTTGCATGCAGGGAAACAATCATAATTAAGAGGCTTTATTTAGACTCAGCAGCTATCCTGTGAGAATGTTTTAGTCTTTTCTAAATGTCTTGTACAACACAGCATTTTCCATAAACACATCCCAGCTCCAACACTTCTCTCTCAAATTCTAATTGTCCTGTAAACACATGGTGGGATAAGTCTTCACCCAGATATCTATCTGTTATCTAAATATCTACCGGCTACAGCAGAAGCCTGAAGAAACTGGTCCTTGCCCGCAGAATCTAAATCATTGTCAGTCCAGGGATATCTAAGCGATGCTTATCTGGTGACGGGCAACTTTATTATCTGCTTAGCCATGAGACACAGCAGGATACTTCCTTGTTTAAAGCTGTCTTTTAAAGACTGAAAGCAACAGGAACAAAGAAACAAAAAGGAAAATATTGACTACAAACCACTGGTTGCTGATCTCGTCAGTTTTAGTCAGCACTTGTGTGGCTTACTTTTGTACTGAACTAAAAGTCCCCAGTTAACATGTTTTGTAGCTTACAAAACAGTCTGCCCATCATAGACTGTACATAGAATTGACGACATCTGCCTCCTCGTTGAGTGAAGCCACCCCGAGAATAGCACCCTCTGGTGACGGGCTGCAGTATAGGTCATAGATCCCGCCTCCTCCATCAATCTTTATGGAGCTGTGGACAAACTTTAGAAATTAATTACACAGAATATACATTTTTCTCCCCCCTGCTTGTGATGTTGACATGTAGTTACAGTAAGACTGGTTTGTGCTCAAGTCCCCTTTTTTTCTGTACAGCTCCATTTTTAAAAGTTATTTGGAGGTTCTTGTTTTCTATGATTGACACTTGATACAGCCTATGGGCGTCAGAACATTGCGTATCTCATCCGGCGGATATGCTGTTTGAGCCGAGCGTCATCACAGCGACTCTCACCAACTCTCCAGCCGAATGCTACTGCGCAAGTGGTGGAGTGTGTACAATGCCACTGCGCAATGTTGGTTTCAGGAAGTGGAGAAAAAATGCAGAAATACAGAGAGCTTTTCGGCTTTAAATCTGTATACTGGAAGAATCCAGTATGGACAACCAAGTTGTACATAGTATATACAGTCTATGCTGCCCATACACTACTTAAATAGAGACTAACATAAACATCAGCACTTCCAAACTACTATCTGTAAAATGATTACAATTCCTGTGCAAGCCTTTCCCTCCCCCCTCCCACATGCATGGTTTTTAAGTATATTTGTCTATTAGGGAGTAGCTGAATGCTAACCTTGGCTGTGATTTGATTTTAACAGATGGGCTGTCAAATCCAGTTGACGGACATATTTGATCAAAATATGGCCCAATCGCTCATCTGTGTTTTTACTGTTTATTTTCTGTGTCGCTGCTTATCATACAGTGAGCTGTGAAATGGCCACAATTAGTCAAACTATCAAGGTTTGTATGATTTATGACCTGCACACTGTAATAATACATGAGACTGTTAATCCCTGAACAGATTCAAGTTATTCTCTGTAGAGTTTGAATTACAGGAATGAGAAAAAAACTAGCGTGCAGTGCTTGTTGGAAACCATTGTCGAATCTGTCTCTCTCTTTGTGATCAGCCAAGTGGAGTCCATGGGGTCGCTGGGGAACGTGTTCAGTGACCTGTGGAGGGGGTCGTCGAATACGACGGAGAACCTGCATACGAAACTCAGAGACAGTTTATTGTACCGGACGGCCTGTGGAAATGCAGAAATGTGGGAAGGGTCCATGCCCAGGTATTTTAAGTGTGTGGTGTTTAACTTACACTGTTTTTTGCTAGTCTACATCTACACCTGTCTGTTCCAACATTCTGTGTCCTCATCCCCACAGCCAAATGTCAGCTGGTGTGCACTGAGGGTCGACCCAGCGAGGACTGTAGCAGATGTGTTTGTCAAGGTCATGTGCTGCATGGAGAAGTCTTTACAGTGACTAATGTGCCCGTGGCTGGAGCTTGGGTGGCTCTGGCCAGTCAGCCTAAGGTGATCCGAGCACGTACAGATGCCAAAGGTCAGTTCAGGATCCCGGGAATTTGCTCCTCCACCTCTACGTTGATATCCGTCAGGAAAGAGAAGTTTGCTCCTGTCACTGTGTCCACCACCAGCAACAGCACAGGGTTGTCATGGGTACATGCTGTACTCAAATCTGCTGGTAAGTCGACCTTCTCTTCATTAAAACCACATTTACCATCCAATTATACATGCATTTTATATGTGTATTAAAAATATACAAGTTCCTGTCTTTATTGCTGCAGGCACAAGGATTTAGCATAAACTTAGGATACTACTTGTGGTTCCTCTAACAAGCTGTTTTCATTATCAAAGTTACCTCAATCCCATTTACATTATATTAAAACACAAGTAAATTTTCCAGTTTCTGATGCTTAGGCTGTGAAAAAACAGGAGATTGATAATATTACAGCATAAACAGTCTGGCCTATTGAAAGACTTCACACTGTCTGAGCCACTTTCCTACTTTATTGCATTGAGACCAAATAAAAACAGGCATCTGCTACTTTTGACAGAGTAAAAATCTCCCAACAACCGTATTTCATAAGCCCACAGACCAATGTGAGGATAGAATGAAATGTTTGACTGAGTTTTATTAGGTCTCAAAACTCTGCAGCAGCCATTAACATTACTCAAAGTTCGGTCTTTAAGTCTCACTCCTCTCTGCTTTTTACAGAAAAGCCGTACATTGTGAAGCACCCAGAGGACAAAGTGCGTTACGAGGGGGGACGGGTGCTGCTGTGCTGCAAGGCAACTGGATCACCATCACCTGATAAATACTACTGGTGAGATGACTGATGGTGCTGGCGCTTTATCAATGACACTACAACACGAAGGAACAGCTAGCATCTCAGTATTCATGTCAGATTTCTTTTCCTATCAGGGGCCCTAAAAGTTCTGATTTTACGTGCAGTGAACTGAGATAATGGAAGCATTTTTGGACCTCTACTTGGGCTCCAACTGATCCTTTGGCAAGAGATTTTAAGTGGCTGCAAATTCAACAACTACATTCACTCTACACCCTCTTGCCATTAGGTTCTTGGCAGGTAGTGGACATAAAGTATCTTAAAGGTCTCTTGCTGCCAACATCAGGCTGCTGCAGTAAAAGAACAGTGCTGATGAGACTAAGCTGTAACAAGATACGGCAGATCTCACAGAGGTTATTGTAATATTAAGTCTGGCTCTCAGTGAACTGATGAGGGACAAATGTTTTAGCCCGCTCAGGCGACTGATGACTGCTGGAGGGAGAGCACACGATCAGCACCGCTTACCTTCAGTTTTTCCAACATGTCTTGGACTTAAGCCAGTTTAGTTCTGTAGGTTTCTGCATGGACCAATAGAAGTGACCTTACCTCTGACCAGTTAATTTGACAGGCATGTTTGATGCTTTGCAGAGGTAATGACACTCTGTGCAGATGTGAATAACTGCCTGTCTTTCAAACTTTCTGCTGTTGTGTCGACCGTCACATCTCCTCTGCCTTTACAATACCCCTACTGTTCATAAGCATACTGCAGCTTGATTCCACATTGTGTAATTTTTTAAAGATGTGCACAGTCAAACCATTCAGGCGGCCATTTTGCAATTGCATGTCTCTGGCCTGTAAGGATGATGCCGTAGGAAAACAACAACATGTTGGAAAGATACAGAATCCTATGATGTGGTTGAGAAATACCCCACTGATTCATCAATTTAATAATCCACAGTGACAAAAAACACTGGGATTAAACATACATTTATCTCAGTTTGTATGTGTAGCCAAACAAAACTGAGATATTCTGTTGGTTGGAATGACCTCATCTCTGCTCGTACATCATCTCTGCCTCTTGCCAAACATATATGGTCATTTTCAGACCGGATACAGCGCTGACCAGCTGTCTAGTGTGTAGGACAATGGCCCAAGAATCCCCAAGTCAGAGTGAACTCAGCTCACACCATCTGCTCAATAGATAACAATCCATCCTCAGGAGCTGCAGACTGTTTTGTGTTAGTGAGTTGAATTGTGGCCCGGCAGGCGTGCCTGTTGATTTGGGGTGATTTGCGCAGTGGGGTGGGGATGAGTTGTTTTATTACTGAGGTTTTATTGAAAGCCAATATTTTCTTGATGGGTACATGCACTTATCGTTGTTGCTGCAGATATCTCCCTCAAAAGTACTTGTAATCCACCTGCTAATTAGAATTTTTACCATTCAAACGTCTTATCTTTATTTAAAAATTGCATTTACCAGCATGCAGTAAGTAAACTATGTACTTTCTTGTTTTTCTGTCTAATTTTGAAGGTACCACAATGGGACTCTGCTGGACAGGAAGGTGTACAAGTATGAAGAGGACCTTGTGTTGCGGGACTTGAAGCTAGAGCAGTCAGGGCAGTACTACTGCAAAACCAGCAGCCCTGCAGGCAGCATCAAATCCTCTCCAGCCTTACTCACTGTGATCGGTATGTATGGAGTCAGATCTCTCAAGACAAGCATACCCATGCATCAGAGTTCGCCCAGCTGGCACTGGGTGGATTCAGGGTTCATCCTGGGCAGTGCTCCACTAAATAAATAATAAAAGATGTGGTAACACTCTACATTAAGGTCTTTGTAATAAGCATTAACTCATCATTAATCATCTACTTGTAAGACTTCATAGGAAACTTCTAGACATTTATAAAGTTCTATGAGTGTTTTTAAAAGCCTAACTAACACATTTATTATTGCTTTTGAAACACAAAGACCTTAATATTAAGTCTTGCAACACTTGGTTGGGTTTTGGAAGTAAAGATGAACAAACTAGACCAATAAAGAAAAACTGGTTTATTCAGCACTCAGTATTAAAGAGTAAAAAAACATCCATCTCTTTGCTGAGACTGTGTTCTCACAGTCAGGAAGATACAAAAAAACTAGCCTCAAGTCAATGTCGCGGTGATGTAATTTAAACTGTAATTCATCATCATCAGCCGCTAGAAAAACTAATTAACCATGATAACAGCAAGCAGAAAACAGGGATTATTGCTTCGAATGGCTGCTATCCCAGCTCACTTGACAATGACGTATTGAGTCAAAGTCCCGTACAGGCTCAAGTTAAACCACCATCTAAAAGCAAACAACCACAATTCATCTGACTGTGTAAAGAGCTGCTGCCTCAGACATCGAATACACACTTTATAAGGAATGTCAGCGCTGAGCTCAAACTTAGTCATCCATGAGACATGGCAGTGCATTAAGAGGATTCAAACAAAACCACAGTGTACTACAACCCAAAGAGGGAGAAAAGCCAGTTAAGAGGCTGTCATTAGGAAAAAAGAAAAAAATTACCTTCAAAGCAAGTAGGAAAATTAAAATCTATCAGGGCTCACATAATCTGGTTGCTCTTGGGGAAGTTAGTTTTTATTATGTTTACTTTGGTTGGAGTTCCAGCTCTCTAAACTGGGATTCTTTATTGTCTGAGATGGATCTGGACACTGTAAAACCTCAAACCCTGTTTCTTCAGAACACCCAGTACTGAGGTGAAATCCAAGTTTGTCAATAAATCCTGTTTTTTTTTCTCTCCTAGTCAGACAAGTATGCTTTGCCACATCCGTGTGGGAGGACTACAGATTGCTTATATCCTTCAGGGGCTTGTTAGCCAAGACACATATTAACAAACAGGGTTTTCATGGATTTTCTATCTGAGGTCACGTGCCAATCCTCTCACTCCAAAAGTTGTTATGTCAGTGGACACATTGTGCATGCAAACACCTCAGTCAAAGAGCAGGACAAAAAAAAGTTGCCTCAATCCTTTAAGTCAGCAGTTTCTTCTCAAATTTGTCAATATGCAAGGAATAAGGCTACACCACAACTGATCAAATAAAAAGTCATATAATTTACAATATGGAAACTGAAATCCCTGTTGGTAAAGCCATCAGCGGTGCTGTAATGACAACTCATAAACACTGCAAAACTTGTTTGTCTGTAATTATTGACTAACTCAGGAAATGGTGATACTTGCCTTTAAGCTAGATCATGTCATCTACATAAAATTATCCTGCCAGTGTCTATGTGACCAACACATTTCTTAGTCAGTCAACCCACGCTGAATCGGTCAAAACTTTTTTGCAGCAGCACAATTGTTTGACCTCCGAACTCTTAGCAGATGAACTTTACACGCTAAAACTAAGAAGCCGTTAGAGAAAATGATAAACCCCCTAGTCAGAGCTCGTAGGTTCATGCTAGGATGGTGGTAGGGCTGAAACACTGTTACAACGCACTTGTTCACCTTAGCTTTTGACGGAGTATGATACTTGTATTGTTTTTATTTACATTTATATGTTACATGTCTTTTGTTGCTGCTGTTTGTTGTGTATGACTTGCTTTTATTGCTACTGCTTCGTTATTGTAAAGCACTTTAGAAGGCCACTGGCTGTTTAAATGTGCTATACAAATAAAATTGACATTGACATTGACATAGACAAGTCAGAAGTGGCATTGACAAAACAGGGCTAGAGAGTGGATATCATATAGACCACCTAATTCAAAGGATATACCTGTGAGGTGATTGCGAGGCATGACACATGGAAAACGTGAGATCAGTACAGCTCAGGTTGCCTGCCTGAACCAGCTTGCAGAGGTCACTCCACTTATTTCCAGCTCTCATAGCTGGTCAATAAACATTCTATTACACTTGACAATTTTATTCTCGTTTTGGCCACATACAGGTACTCTCAGAGCATGCAGCATACATTGTATGTATGTATGCATTCATTTATAAACTTCTTGGGCATAAATAATGTTTTAATTGCTGAATTTATAAAGGCCAGTGTATTAACGTTCCACTTATTCTATTTCACTCATGCATTGAGTCACAATTGCCCAGTACTCTGCAGTCTTAGACTAAAAAACTGATACACTTGACAGGCTTTAGAGAACAGGCTTAGTGTTCAAATAGAAAGTTTACAGAGGCCAACAAAGCCAGCTGTACTGCAGTGGTCCAAAGGATCTTCACCAGGAGCAGCATGCTTCAAGCTCAGAAATTACACACAATCATCAACACATTCAAAAGTTCAAAACCGCAAACTCTGCTGTAAATAAAAAACATGCTGCAAAGAGCTCAAAGTCCATAAACAGTAAGCATGATGAAAAAAAACTATAAACAATGCACAAACACAGACAACACATGCAAAAAGAAAAATGTTGGAAATCAAGACATGACAAGAAGATCTCCAGGTGTCTAGGGGAGCTCAGTATTTATAAATGATGTGAACAGTTAGACTTTATTGAAACTCCACAATACTAATTGTTGATTTAAAAAAATGTTCAGATGAGAAATTGGCATATCCCAATGACAGTGAATAACATTTATATCACTAATTAGGGCTAATTTGGCTCAATGCCTAATGTACACACTGTCCAGAGCCTGACAGCTGGCAGAGGCTGCTAATAGTATCGATGTAATTAACTCATCATAATTAAATACAGTGGCTTTAGCACAGCTGGCTGTACCTCCAAAAACATTTCACAATAATGGTTGTGTTGGTTATAACGTTGTGTTTTTCCACATTAGTCAGTCAGGCCTGGCCCCCACCAATACTCCTCTAAATAGGTGTCTATCATAATGGGATAGTGAGTTTGCTGCCCCATTTTCCAAAGAGAGTGACCAATATGTTCTTAACCACTGCAGTCCTCTTGCATTCATGAAAAGTTTTCCATGTAATATTCATAAAAGCATGCTAACCCATCCAACAATTGTGTCACATCAACACTATTTAAATGTCATCTTTTTTTTATTTTTCATTTGCAGCTAAAGGAACACCAGCATGCAACTCAACTCCTGAGGCTCACCTGATCAGGCTACCGATGGATTGCGTTCAACCTGGGACAGACTCCAGCTACTACAACGCTGGCCGCTGCCCTCATAACAAATGTGCTGGCTCCCTGGACTTTGATATGCGCTGCAGAGATGGGGATGGTTTCTGCTGTGGGGTCCAAAGTATGGAAAGCCGTACAATTGACTGCGGGAGCTACAGTCTTCCCATTCGGGCTGTGACGCAGTGCAGCTGTCAGAAGTGTGTCCAGCCGACGATATTGGTTCGTGGCAGGGTGGTCACAGCTGACAATAATGAACCTTTGCGTTTTGGGCACATCTACATTGGTAAAGAGAGGGTGGGTACCACTGGATACCAAGGAAGTTTCACCTTAAAGATTCCTCCTGACACAAAGAGGTTAGTGGTAAACTTTGTGGACCCCACTGAAAAGTTTCTTGACACTCCAAAGGTGTTCATTTTTGATAAGAAAAGTGGTGCCATCTACCATGATGTGAAGGTCATGAGAAAGCAGAAACCAATTGATATTGATGCAGCAGAGACCAACTCTATTAGCCTGGGTGACATAGAAGGGGAAGACCCTATTGGTCAGTTGGTGATACCCCCAAACTCTTTCCATAAGGACAATGGTGAAATCTATGAGGGAACTGTGAAAGCCAGCGTGACATTCATTGACCCAAGAAATATTACCACAGCAGCTGCAGCCCCTGGTGATCTCAACTTTGTGGATAATGAGGGTGATATGCTCCCTTTGAGGACCTATGGCATGTTCTCTGTAGATTTCAGAGATGAGACCAATAAGGACGTTCTTGGAGCCGGAGCTGTCCAAGTCCTCCTCGACACACAGCACGTCAAAATGGAAGAGCACATCCCAAAAATGAAGCTATGGTCTCTAAATCCAGACACAGGAGTCTGGGAGGAGGAGAGTGACTTTTCCTATACCACTACTACCTCTGGTGGTCATGGGCGGAGCAAACGAGAGGAGCGCACATTTCTCATTGGCAACATGGAGATCAGAGAACGTCGGCTCTTCAATTTAGACGTGCCTGAAAACAGACGCTGCTATGTCAAAGTCCGTGCCTACATGAGCGACAAGTTCCTACCTACTGAACAGCTGGAGGGTGTTGTGATAAGTTTGATAAACTTGGAGCCAAAACCTGGGTACTCTTCCAATCCTAGGGCATGGGGGCGCTTTGACAGTGTCATAACTGGATCCAATGGAGCCTGTTTACCTGCATTCTGTGATGCCCAAAGGCCTGATGCTTACACAGCTTATGTTACAGCAATGATGGGTGGAGAGGAACTGGAAGCAGCCCCATCCTCCCCCAAGATGAACCCAAACATCATTGGAGTGTCTCAGCCATATCTAGACAAAATAGACTATCAGCGCTCTGACCATGAAGACCCAGCTCTTAAGAAAACAGCATTCAGAATCAACCTGGCGAAACCAAATCAAAATAACCTTGATGAAACTAATGGTCCAATCTATCCATATCAGAGTTTGATAGCTTGTGAAAATGCCCCTGTTGATGCTAATCACTTCAGATTCTTCAGAGTGGAAAAGGACAAGTATGAATACAACGTTGTCCCCTTCGAGGAGAATGATTTGACAACCTGGACAGGGGACTACCTTTCCTGGTGGCCAAATCCCCAGGAGTTCAGAGCTTGCTTCATCAAGGTCCGGATTCAAGGACAGAAGGAAGTGATGGTCAGGTCAAGGAATCTTGGAGGATCTCACAAGGAAACAAAAGGAAAACTTTATGGCATAAGAGACATTCGCAGCACCAGGGACATGCGAGAAGCCAACACTTCAGCAGCCTGTGTGGAGTTTAAATGCAGTGGCATGTTGTTTGATCAGGCTGAGGTTGATAGATCCCTTATATCGATCCTTCCCCAGGGGAACTGTCGCAAAATAGGCACCAACAACCTCCTACAAGAGTATCTCATCAAACATCCACCAGTAGCTCAAAACAACGATTCCCATGCATTCACAATGCTAGCTCCTGTTGATCCTTTAGGACACAACTATGGCATTTATACAGTCACAGATCAGAATCCCAGGTTGGCCAAGGAAATCGCTATAGGCCGCTGCTTTGACGGTACCTCAGACGGTTTCTCCAGAGAGATGAAGTCAGATTCTGGAGTGGCGCTGACATTCAGCTGCCCTGAGAGGAAAATTAGCAGAGAAAGCCTCTTCCAACGTCTGCAAACCAACCCGGGTCAGACACTATCTCAAATGGCGAGGGACATGCGAGAATCAGAGGGGCTGCAGGTACAGAGATCAAGCACCCGAGTGGTGGCCTATCCTTCAGAGCAGCGGACTGAGAGTCGCAGAGTCAGCTCCACGACAAGGAGGAGAGTGTCCATGCGCACACAGCAACGCCAGTAGATGTGCCAGCAGGTAAGCTGTGATTTTATAATGAATGTGTGATGACATTGACAGACTCATTTATACGTATTTTTTCATTTTAGGACTTCAGTAAAGACTGCTTTGATGGCATCAGGTTGAGGAAGTACAAGTTGCCCATCTATTGATGAGTGTGAACTCCTCCTGACCATGGACACCCCAAAGCCACGACAGACACGATTTCAGAAAAAACAATGAATTGAAGATATTCATCAGACTTTTACTTACTTGAAGGGTTGGTATATAAATTTTCTCTCTCCTAAAAGACTTGCACCATTTGTTTTGAAGAATGCAGTGACTGTCATTTATTTGATTAGTTGTGGTCGAACTTTTTTCAAGGAATATGAATTGTTTTGGAATGCAATTTTTATAGCTTTAATTTGTGGAATTATACTTGTGGTGTTTTGCTGACATCTGTCAACACTTGAATTGAAACAAACCTCAAAAAACTGTAAATATTACGTCAGTCCCTCAAACACTTCATAATTGGTCATTGCTTTCCAGTGAAATGCTCTTTAAGATTGAAAAGGAACTTGTTTCCAGCCAGTAGACACTGAGTCCTTTTACAAACCTGGAAACACTTAACAACTTGGAACCTCTCTCCATGAAGGCGTGGCATCAAAAGAGACAAAGTAGGTGCAGTAGGGGGGGAGGCATGCCACCCAGGGAACAGAGGATGTTTTCAGTCATGCTTGTTGAAGTTTTCTTTTGCATGCACGCCCTATTGCCAAGCTGCAAAACAGCCACATGTCCTTCCACACCTACTTAAAATGTGCAAGACCAAAACCTTCTCCAAGACAAGCATGGATCTCATTGCAGGAAACGGCGGTCTAAAATGAGAGCAGTTGATGTTTTATTTCAGGAAGGACTTTTGTCAACATTCCAAATTCCAAATTTATCGAACATAAAGATGAACCGTGTTCCCCCAAATAGCAGTCACAGTAACTGTTGCAGCGACTCATTCAGTGTCTAATTGTTGGGTAATGTTTTTGTGAGCAGCCTTTGTATCTAAAAGTGCAATAACTTTGTAATTTAACTTGGGAATTCTTAGAGAAGCATGTGAGACAAATATAGAAGTACACAGAAAATGCTACTGGTGATTGAAGTAAGAAGTCCTTCAAGTGCCTGTGGTAGATGTTTGTACAAGATTTTGAATAAGATTCATTTTGAGTATTATTTTTTTTTTTTGCGAATAATTTAACTACTCTGTAATCAATTTTCAGTTCTCTTAACTGCATCAAGTGTATAAAACTGTTTTCTTTGCTGCATGGCTGTGTTGATTTTACAGTGTGTACACAACAGTAGTATTTTCAACCCTAGAAAAAGTTAATATTCTTCATGGACAGTTCTCTTTATTAGCAAAACCCACAGCTTCATGAGGACCCTGAAGACTTACACAGCCAAATTTCATTGACACTACTGTCACTGACTGTCAGTGTGTCAATATGGATGAAGTTTGTACCCCAGTACATAATGAGACAAGATAGACTTTTGAAATCAAAATAGTTTTCATTTTAATTATTGAACTCAGCAACAGAGAGACACTGATAAAAGCTCCAGACTTGTGTATATGCATAACAGGCAATAACAGACCCACGGGAGAGGCTTGTCAAGCTGAACTAATCCAAAACCAAATGAGGGAGACCATGAAGAAACTAGGGGAGGCTGAGAAATAAATATAAGCCATCTGTTAATAGGAAAATAAATCACATGCTCCCATGAGGTCTGGGAAGTTAGGCCAACTTTGACAAAGTAAATTTCAAGGACACAAAGTTGATCAACCATTTAGCTCAAAAGTTTTAAGGTATCTTTAGACAGTATTTTCCACTCTGTCCTTTTAAGCCATATATTAACACGTTTTTCCCTCATGTGCAAAATATTTATTTTTGTTGTCTCTGAACGGTGAGAAGTGCAAATGAAAACCAGATATTACCCCACTTCAAAAAACAATTTCTGCTAAATTATGACTTGGAGAGGCACACTCCTGAAAACAGTCAAAACAAAGTAATATGGGTTGACAACACATCGAACTTTCACCATTACCACTAAACTCTCTAATCACAGGCCTGTAGGCCATCCGCAACAGAATAGTCCGGATCTCCAGATGAAAACAAACATCGCCCCGCAGCAGATGTAGTATCCACCCTATAAGAAAGATGATGATTGAATCCAGGTGAGGGAAGAGATAAGCCCTATAAAAATGCGATGGTGTGTGAGGTCAGCTGAGGAGGACCGACAGCTGTAGAGCAACTGGAGGAAATGTTAGACAGAGACTTCAAGAGACAGAAGGGAGGAGGGGATTATCCAGTGATGGGTTTAATCATTTTTGGGGTACTGTTTGGTAAAAGGGGAAAAAAGGAAGGGAAAATATTAGTGGTCTTTGGCCTCACAGTCAATCACTTCGAAAACATCAGGCTTCAAAAGTGGTTGCACATGGAAGAATGTAGGTTTTAGAGGAGAATGCTTTGACAGGAGAATTGGCTTATTCATGAGGAGAAGCCATCAGGGGGGTTTGAAGGACAAGGTAACAATAACAGGCCGAGTAAGCCATTATGTAAGGCTCTGCATGGGAAAGTAAGCTTGGCTCTCAAAGAGTTACTTTGTCTTGTGGGGAACTTCAAAGAAGATTAAACATCCTCTGCAATGTTTAGTCTAATGACTTGTGAAAAAAATGTTTACAATAAAATACAGTTTAAAACTGAAAACTTCAGTGGAAAGGAAATGTTTATCTCATTCTTATTGAATGGTATGTCAGTCTGAGGAACAACTGTTGCATTAGGCTTCAATGCTAATGTCACCTGGCTCAATGAAGGTAGATGCTTTGTTGTTTTAAACTTTTGATAAAATAATTTGACATTTCATTGACTACCATGCAAAGAAAATGATAAACAGGTCAGCAACCCTATAATTTCTGTCAGTGAAATTCATCCCCACAGTCAGTGCCAGGCCTGCCTTAGCGTTAAGATCAGAGAAGCAGAAGAACTTGTCAGGGTCTTTCAGGAAGACTTGCTAGCATGGCAGAGCGAAGCCACCCATGCTTGTAGCATTGTTACCATAATAAAGCTGACTCACAACCCCCTAAAATTACAACTTGTTACTTTACAAGGTCTAATTAGCTACTAACCTAGCTTGCCTACCGTACAGATAGATCTATAGGTGGTGTTGATATCCTGTACAAAGTCACCCAAGGCTGGGCATATGCTGTGCCCAATTTTTAAGGTGTACAACTGATTTTCTGATCAGGTTTTCTAACATTTTAGAAATTTAAGATGGTCAACTGCATCCTCTTGCTCATTGAAGGCAGGGCTACATGCTGGTGCCCCAACTTCATAGCTTTGTTTTGCTGAAAGCAATTCTGCAAAATGATTGCATGATGTAAACACTATAACACCAGTCTAGTTTGATAAAGTAACGAAAATCTACCACTTTTTCTTTTCCTTTTACAAAGCCTTAACATTTCTTGTTTGAGTGTCATGTCAGAAAGGTGATGACTACTTTTTACCTTTATGATCAAAGTCAAAGTCTCTGACTTCAATGTTGATGCGCAGGATTATGTTGACAATGGTCAAAGCTTCATCCTTTGTGAGCAATCAGGTTGCGCAGTGTGAACACATAAATAGTGAGCTTTGTTTTTGTGTCACAAAATTTACTTGCACAGTGTGAGTTCATTTTCCACCATGATGTAATACGACTGTAAGATATATGCTCAGCCCAAGACACCAAAGAGCAAGCATTTCCACAATGCTCTACCATTCCTTGATTACTTGTACTTTTTTGAAGTGCCAAGCAATTCATACCCAAAAATCTACCAGATAAACTTCAGAGGGTTCATAATTACTGTCTTATTTCACTTTTTAGTAGAGGGGCGCACACTTTATATGTAACCACCTAACCTCCAACAAAAACTTGAGCACAAACAGATACATCCTTTTTTTGGCTATTGCGGTGTACAACTGGTCACAACAAAACCATATCTCCTTCAACAAATTTCCTCCACTTTTCATCCAAAGTAATGTTTACAGGGTGGATGTTTGTCTTTTAGAAGGGCACCTGAACTCCCAGAGAAAACAATGAAATTAATGAAATCCTACTTATTTCTGTTACCGCTTTGAAATTGCATGGTGCTAATTGTATGTTTCTCTATGATTTACGTTGGTATGTGTAAATTGTGTATTGTACGAAATCTACTAATATTGTAGAAACAAGAAACTGTAAATAAATGATTTTGTGTAAACTTCTTGATTCATATTAATCCTGAGTTGTGTATTATGTGCAGATCCACTGCAGGATTTACCTCAATTTTACAGCTTCCTATTTCTGAAGATAAAAAAAACAAGCTTAATTGTCAATTTGACAAAAATAACAGACTCTTGCTTACAGTACAGTTATCAATTTAATTAATGAACCAAACAAAACAAGAAAATGTTCAAGTTCGCATAAATAACAACAAATACAGTTTAATCAAAAGCAAAATAATGGCAGCTGAAAACAAAAGAATACAAGTAAATGCTTTAAAAAGGGTTTCTTGCACATTGGCAAAGTACAGCGTTCAGGTAACGATACATTAAAATTAAACAAGCATATAAAAATATGGAGACATCTGGCAAATGCCTGACAAGAATGCTGTATAGATTAAGAGACTGTGCAAAATTCTGAACAATATTTGCTTTCTACCTACGTGAAATAGCTCATCTCCACTGTGTAAAACCATTACCCTCCAGGTGATGAGTTATACTCCAGACAGCAAGAGCCCCGGTGAACCCAACGGACATTTTAGCCAATGGAAATATTATTGTAATAAAGTTGCACAACAGGGGGCACAGCAGGAAGGAAAATGAGAGTGTTGAGCCACACTGTCACTGACACCTCCAGGACTGGACTCTGTGCCTCTGCCAGAAAGTAGAGCTGACAGAAAATATACTAAGTGACTGCTCTCTCCACTGAGAAATACAAAAAACACACACTCACGGATCGGTGCACACACACATACACACACATAAAAGTAGAAAAACACATTTTTCCTCCGTCAATGGTGCATTTCAGGTCGTGAACCTTACCCCGGCGCCTCACTAACCGTTTCTTTTGAGTCCCATTGCGTCAGTAACAGACAAACCTGTCTGAAAACAGGCCAGGGATGGAGGGAAACGCTGATGGAGACGTCTTACTGCCGGGCCTGCCACCAATCGTAATTGCGGTGCCCTCCATGTGTGTTCTGCTTGCTGGAACTTTATTTGGGTTAAAACAGTCCAGATATACGAATACTGAAAGGGCTTTTCTGTTGAGTGACATCACTGGAAGAAATGCCCAGAGCTTTCCAAAGGCCGTAACTCAGCAATGAGGATGAAAAGTTTCACAATTTAGGGCCTCATTAGAGACATGGATGGCTTATTAATGAACACGAGACCATTTACATTAATCAGAAATTAGCTGCTGAACGAGACCTGCATAACACTTCTCTTATTACAAATTCTTCCATTGAAAATAAGTGGAACTTAACACTCATAAAAAGGTTCTCTGCTTATTCCACCTCATATGCCGATGGTGTGAACTTGGATTTTCACAAAATTCCCCAACTAATAACTCGAAGTAAAAAGTTTAGTCAAGAAAAACAAAAGAAAGAAACGAGAGAAAAAAAAAGATCTTTGTCATTAATTTTGCACAAGTCCTGCATCACTGGGTAAGCATTGCATTTTGCACAATGTGATGAATCCTGATACCTCTAATATGTCCCAGGATGAAGGCTTCAAGATTCAATATGGTTGCATGTTTAATTCATCCTCTGATTTAAGTTGTGGTTTGACTGTTTTTAAATTACACTGTTTGTATTTCAAAGAATGTCTAACATTTTTGGGGCGGTTTGAGACACAATTTGCTTGTGAGGGCCGACCAGCTCACTCAAATACTGATTATATTTTGGCTGCTTACAACCAAAGATGCAAAGACTGGTGCAGATTTAATTCTATGTAATGCAGAACTTTCAACATATTTTGATAACACTGGTATAAATTTATCAGCAAATGATTCAGAGGGATGCATAAATTCAAATAATAAGGATTGGGAAAATTGCTTTTATCTTGCAAACAATGACATTTGCAAACTAATTTTATGCTAGCATAAATTATTCTTTACCCTTTATGTTGCATATTTGCCCATAGCTCTCAATGTTAATGAGTCTCTCTATGTGGAACGCCAGTAAGAAAAACTCTGAAACAATTTAATGAAGTCATGTCTTCTCCGGACAATCCTTTTGATATCCTCTGGAGTTCACAGCAATCAAAGGAGAAATGGTCTGTGAAAACGGACGATAAGGCTCAGGAATGTTTCAGATGGCTTGGGTTTGTGGAACAAGTCTTAAAAATAGCCAGAGTGGGCTTACAGCGGACTCAGGGGTGGGATAGTCTCACTGAGGACGTTCAATCAGCTCTTCTGATCGGCAGGAAAAGGCTGAAGTGAAAGTCTGCTGGCGTGTTTCACGTACACGTTACCATCCTCCAGCTTGACTTCGTACACTTGTTGCTGAAGAGAAAGAGATAAAGAGGGACAAGAGTCGAAAAAAATTGAACTCACATCTTCACAAGCTACCGTGGAGGCAGGAAGTGCTTGCACAGAACCTCACAAGTACAAGTCAGCCTACAGTTAATATCATAATGTATGGATTAAACATCAAGCAAGTTTTCGTCAGTACATAAACTCACTGACATTAGAAAAATAGTTATTCTAATCCCCCTTCCTCACAGTAAACTTCAAAGTGATTAGAGAGCAAAACAAAAGTGTATAATAATGATAAATGGAAAAGAAGATGAGATGTTTATTGAAAGTTAAGCCCTTGTTTAGACTGATCACTGGCACATGTATCTGGACAACAGAACAGAAGAAGACAAATGTTTATTAGAACAAAAGAGGGGAACACAATCTTTACTCTGACTGATGAGCGATGATTTATCATGCCTTGTCAATTAGTCCAAAGTCCAGCATTTAATAGGCGTGGATGATTTATTCACTTACTGCTGGCAGTATTTGGTAACTCCCTCTGATGGGCTACATTTGAGGTGCTCATGATTTCAGTTTTCATACATTTCAACTAATTTATCATCCTTGGGAGGAGATTTCATCAATGTTACGTGTCTGTTTTTTCTTGAGGGTACAAGAAGACTTTTATCTATCATGCTGAGCAAAAATAACTTCATACAGCCATTTCATTACTGACCTGTAAGGAGGTCCCTGACTTCCCTGTTCTGAGGTCAAAGTCGTAATCATGCCAGGGGCAGAAGACCTGCAGGACCCCATCAGCCTCCTCAATGTCCCCCTCACACAGAGGGCCGCCTGGGAGACAAAGCAAATGTTACAAATACCTCACCCCAAAATACATGACTATCATAATTATAATAAAATATCTGTACTGTCTTGATTCAATGATAATGTCAGCTTGTATTTCAAGTCAAGCTAAGGTTCATTCAAGATGATGGATGAATGAATCAGTTTGCCCCATTCCAGATACAGTTCAGTGCATTTCGGTAAATACTCGCCTGTAATTGTTACATGTTTACAAAAATGAGCTATTGTGCAGTATGGTGCCATCATAAACATCTGAGTGAATGGAGGATGGATTGTTTGAGGCTATACCGGAATGTGAACAGCGAGCATCCATAGCGAAAAACTCCCCCTTCACATAAAAGAGGCAGACATCAGAGTCGTAGCCGAGGGAGGAGTACATCAGACGGCACCGCTGCTTGGAAAGCACCGTGGTCGGGCCTATGAGTCTCCATGTAGCGCCGTCCGTGCTTCCCTCTTCATCTCCGGAGCCAGAAGCCATAAAGAACTGCGATATACGCTGGTTTTCTAATTTGTATTTCTACGAGGCTGCTTTTCTCCGCCTGTGAAAATGGATTCGCCAGCTCTCGCTGTGAATGTATTCCGTAATCATCAGCAGGCCGACGGTGGAGCGACGGTCAGCTGTGCAGGCTGAGCTGCCTCCATCCGAGCTCTTGCCTGCCCGGGCACCGTCACCACAATGCCACCGCTAACGCGAGTAACAGGAGATAAATGGTCGTCACAGACAACAGATGAGCGGCAGATCGACATAATAAAATGATCTGCCTTTGCTTTGTCCGTTCAAAATATGTTTTTACAGCTACCCCAAATATGATAGTCCCTTAGCTGTAATAGCAGCCTGAACAAGGCAGTAAACAATGTGCCCCTTCAATTTAAACCCTCTAAAACCCCATGTCAAGAGTTATGGTGCTGAATCAATTGACTAAAACGATTCATGATACCTCAAAAATCATAAAAGATCATTTAATTATAATGAAAATACTTTGAAAATTGTGAAAAAAAACTTATGGCAAATGTTGTAATGAAAAATTGTATATATCTCAAAGACAGAAAAAAAAGTTTTTATCGGTTTGATACCACTATTAACATATTTGTAAACAGTGGCAAAATTATTAAAAATGTATTAAAAAAAGTTTATATATATATATATATATGATAACATATACTATATAAAAAATAATAAAAAATAAACAATAATAATAATAATAATGTTTTATATTATAATTATTATTATTATCATTCATTATTGTTATTATCATTCATTATTATTACAATAAATACATACATACATACATACATACACATACATACATACTTTATGAAATATGATATTTGAAAAACTTGGGTGAACATCTCCCAACTTATTAGGCTGCTCCAGAGAGGCTGAGTCTCTCTGACATAGAGATGGAAAGAGGTTCACCACTCTGTGAGACTATGTCAGCAAATGATTCAACAGTTTCAGAATAACGTTTTGACTCAAGAGTGGAAATCACTGCATGAGCTCAAAATCACTTCCAAAAACCACCGTCTGTGACCACAGTTTGTCGACGTAGCCACAAATACAGCTCATAACCGTCCCATTTAAAAGGGAAACCATAAATATGGTTTAGATTTACTGGTGACTTCTCTGGGCCCAGACCCTCCTGTAAGATGGTGAGAGTAAAAATCTGTGGTCGAACAAATCAAATTCTGACTTTCTTTTTGATAACTATGGATACCCGGTCTACAGCAGGACAATGCCAAACCCAACTCTGCACACACTGCAAAAGCATGGCTCTGTGGAAGAAGACTTGAAGTGCTAAACTGCTCCAACTTGTCACCCACTGAAACAAAATTTGGGATATCATAAAACAAGTAATATGATAAAAGAGATCCCAGACTTTTAAGCAGCTGAATTCCTATGTCAGGCAAGAACAGGGCAATATGATAAGAGTGTTGTAAAAGAAATAGTGATGCCACGCAATGTTGAACATGTCTTTCCCAACTTCATCAGACATGTTAATGGCATCAAGTTCAAAATGACAATCATACGATTTAACATTTGATATGTTGTCTTTGCACTATTTTCAATAAAATCCAGGGTTTACATGGAGTTAAAAACATATCTTTTTACACATAACACAGCCTTTCAACTTTTTATAAATAGTAAAAATAGACCCAGACATCAACATCCTTCTTCTTGCTCTCTCTGATGAGGACCAGTTCCTGAAATAAACTTTTTTTTTGTGTCCAAACAATGCAGCTGTTCATCATTTCCCCTGGGTTTCGGGGCTTATTGAGAAAACTTTTAATGTAGCCTGCCTACAAAGTGCTGGACTTTTTCCAAAATAGCGCGGTAGAAGTGGAACATTACTTTTTATGTACCGTGCAAATAGTTCAAAACCATTTCTCAATTATCAGTTATAAAGCCTGTTATTGTCCTTTCATAAAAACCTCTGTGTTCCAGACAGGTATTTGGCAGACTGTTTCAGGTTGAGTTTCAAAACTGCAGTTTTAAAGATCATTATAAATGGATTCTCGCTCTAAATGCAAGTGTTGCTGGGTTTATGTTTGGGCTGTTGGATATCATCTCTAATCTGATGGGGGCGAAAAAAAAGCTTTCAGTGTTGGTAAGATACACCTGAAAATATAATGTCCAACTTTTGTTCGTGTATTTACTTGATTAAGAAAGTTTATGTTTGTGAATAAGTTGGATATTGGATCCTTGCTTAACAGCATCAATGTTTTAAAGTTGAAGTCAAGCCTTGAGCCACCGTTGAATTTCGCCAATTGGCAAATTGCAAGAATAAAAATATGATTGATCTGCTTTCCTTCGACTTTCTTTCACCTTGGCTCCATTGCTTTATTGTGCCAGTGATAATGCTCCTGGCAGTTTAGCTTACAGTCATGTGAGTTACTGTCTAGACTGGACTGATGTATAACAGAGGCCACTTGTTCTGATTTCTCACTTTTAAAAACCGACTCATGTAAGGCATGCTGTGGGAGCACAGGGGAGAGCACTGTGGCGTGAAAACGTGGTAAATGAAGGTGGAAAAAAATGCTGCTGCATTTTGTCAGAATCTGGATCTCAGCGGGAGAAACTGAAGTAAAATCACTGAAGAACAAGTAAAGCCAGTACAAAGAAATCTGAGCTAAGTGACCCAGTTCTCTGGTTGTGTGCTAAGAACTTTCGCATATTATCACAACAAAACAAAGACTTGTCAGGCATCAGTCCTGTGGTGATCTTTGAGGTGTTTTCGTTGATATGTAATCTATATATGTGAACATGTTGACCCTTTTGTACATTTTTTTTAAATTCTGTACTTCATTCTATCACATTTTTTTTGTGTTTTTAATGCTTATTATCTGCACCAGACAATATAAGATCACTGCATTAAATATCCCATTTATCCTTAACAAAGGCATAGCAGATAGTAGCGCTAACATGCTACTGCTCATCCCCCATTCCCAAATGATACCTACTGAATCTGAAAATGTTAATAGTCATTTTAGTGGCCATCAGTAAAACAGGGTGGAATATTTTGGCTTGCTAATTAGCGCAGGTAAGCTTGGATTATGACGCCTTTGCTCATGCAGCAGTGCTGAGGAAAAACCAAAGGTGTTTATTTTCAGCACTGGGGCCAAATATTACAGGAGTATGAGCAGAGAGTGGGGCACTGGGGAAATAAAAAAGGTCTATGAAGACTTCAGCCAAAAGGGTTCACAGTAAAGTGGACAGTCTGCAGATTTTAGGTGGCACTGACAAACCGACAGTCATTACCTGTAGCTCTGCTCTGGCTTGCTGAAAGGTGAGAAAACTGAAAGGAACAAGTTATTTCCTAAAACTTTTTTTTTTTTTTTTTTCAGAGAGAAGAAAAATTTAAAGAAATCAAAATGATGTATTGTGGAAAATTTGAATCGGTAGTCTGAATGGGATTAATAAACAAAGGTGAAGGCAGCAAGAAACAGCCAAAATGATCACAGGAGAATAGGACCGGCTATAAATTTCTCTGACTTCTTATTGCGGTACTCAGACCACTGGACAGTGTAACTATTTGCATGAGGTGAAATTTGGTGTAGAGAAATCTGGCTCCGATGAGACATTAGACTGTGACTGGAGCCCAAACTCATCCATCATTAGCCTCGTCTTGTCTACAACCCAGTAACCACCCTCAAAAGTCTCCTAATTCATCCGCCAAGGGTGGATGGAAGACCAGCTCTCCAGCCAACATGGTTTTCATTAGCTAAGCAAATGCTTGGGCCAGTCTCACAACACTACTACCTGTTTCTTTGCTCCTTGTTCTACTGGATGATGTCATTTCAGGGCTACTTGTTTAAAGCACTGATACGAGAACAGCATGTTTTAAAGCTCCCGAAAAGAGCTCATAAAATGATAATACTATTGTTTTCTTGGTACTTCATGACTGCTATTACTATGAGCCATGGATACCCATAATGTCATCATGTCACTTCAAGTGCATATCCAGACTCAGCTTTGATGTTCTGAGGACAGGAAACTGAACCTACCATTGACTCCTTGGCCCGGTCCCAATGTCTGCCCTCAGAGACCTGCGTTCCCAATAAGCCCCTAGGCTCTGCTGCGTCTTATGTGAAAACGATAAGTGGTTGATGGCCCTGCCATAAATGTTTGAGTCCTCTTATATAAGTCTGCAATGCTGCTGTCTTTGCAAAAAGATGTTACCCATAATGCTTTGCTGAGTAATGTTGAGACAAGGGTTTAAAGAAAGTCTGAAGTCCTCAAGAACAATTTAACATGTCGCGGCAACCACTTGTGTTTTATTGTCTTGATAGAGACCCCTTTAAGTATTCATCTGCTCTAGTCACATGACAGGTCTAAAAACAAATGAGCCAGTTTTAGATTAAGTCATCTGGAAACTCTCCAAAACACAAAGACATGAAACTTAGTTATGTTTTAATTTGATATTTAATTAAAGATTATGAGACCATTTAAACTAGAATTGTCTGCTCAACTAAACGTATAATTGTAGGGATGACTCCTCACTATCTGTGTAAAAGGCATAATGGTTGAATGGCGAGGGGGAGGTGTTTAACCATGCTATAGAAACATTGGTGTAAAAGAGGTTCAACACCTTCTGTGTAAATGTAGAGCCCTCTAGATGGAACTGTGTGGTTTGTGTGTGTGTCTGTTAGTAAATATGAAGCTCATGCAGTTTAGTTGCAGTTTGTGCCCATTTGCTTTTATGATACTATAACACTAAATCACACACACTGTGGCTTACAGTTAAAGTATACAGTGGTGTAACAATACTTCACTAAAGTGCTGTTGTGGAGTGTTGTTGCAAAAAAAGGAGCTATATAATTCAACACGTCAGTTTTAGTTTTTTCACTTTGTGTCATTAACGCTATTATTTTTATTATTATTACAACAATATTTGTCAATTTATGTATATATTAAAGTGTAAAAAGTTATGAAATGTAAACACTGGGACACACCCTCTTGAATAGCAGTATGTCCCTGGTTAAAGTCTATTGAGGTTCATACCAAGTCCTGAGGGAATGAACGAGACAATAAAAGCAACAGATAATAAAAGAAAAGTATGCTCTCTCTTTTGAAAGAGGCAGATGAAATCCTCCTGTTCTTTGGTGGATAAGACATATGCAATCCCACTCTGTCTGCTCTTGGTCTCATAAAGGTTCTATGATGTTTAAACCCGGTTACAAGGGAGGCCATGCAAGGACCTTGTTTTTAATAGTGTTCATGAGACAACTCTTTGATTTGTTTAGCAGTATTTATGGGTGCATCAGGACCTGGAAAACAGGATCATGCTTAGTGAACAGTGTCTGCACCACCTGGGCCTATAAAAGAGTCTCATATACTGGCTGTTATATGACCATGCAGAGCAATAATCAGATCTAATGACATGGCATAGCTGCTCACACCATTACAGATCCTCAATATTAAACTGCTGGCAGTAGCTGAGGTAGACTGAAGGCATCCTTTGGCTTTTTCCAAACATAAAGCTCCCCGAGAGGAGGAAAACGGGCTAATGTCATGATGACTCATTAGACCAATGTTTCGTCTGAACTATGGAAACATGCAGAAAAACAGAACAATGAGCAGACCTCTTGCTGCTAATTGGCATTCAACGTGAAACGTGACTTCTTGAGTGGTCTGATTTATTACTGTGATTTAGCAGCTTTAGGGTCAGATGTATATTATGTAAAGTATTTAATTTCACTGCTGCTTGGATCAAAATCCAAGCTTAGGTGAATAACACTGGGTTATAAAAGTTGATTGATGGTCTTGTTTGCTTTTCTTGTGATTTAATTTTGAAAGTTTTATCACATTAGTTTGATTGATAGTGTTGAAACAAAAGTCACCGTAGATGGTTCCTTATTTTTTCATACTTTCTCAGCTTGTCAACATATAGCTTATTCCCCTGCAAACTTGTTTTGACGCCCTGTCTTATGAGTGGTATTTGTCATGCTTAAAGGTCAGTGATGACAGTTAGACATAGCAGGGTGTTTTGTGGAGATAACTTCTGACAGGGTTGATAAGATTTTGAGTGTCTTGAACAGTATTATTTCCAAAGTGTAGAGAAAGTTTCTGAACAATTTTCAGTGCTGCATGGTTCAGTTAAGAACACCTTATTTGACCTACAAGTGAATTAAACCTTAGACCGTTTTCCCCAAGCAATCTGTATGGGAGAGACATCGCTTAATTGTACCCAAGAGGGTTCCCTGTAGTCTGCCCTCCACCCCCACATCTCCTCTGCATACAAGTCTGCAAGAGAGATCAGACTATGCTACATTCTTTCCCTCATGTCCTCAGACCTGATTATATCCAGACACAATACGTCTTGTTCTTCAAGGTTCCCGGTTTTAGTGGATCGACTGTTTCGGGAGATTGAAAAGTGTGGAGACAGGTTTTGTACCAAATGAAAATGCAGAGGTGTAGTTGTCATGACATGCCTGTATGGGGAATGTTTTACGGTGTGACACATGGTTTATGTTGGATTGTGTTGATAGATTGTGTTGATTGGAGGAAACATGATCAGGTCTGGCTCTTAAATGATCAAGGCCAGGAGTCCACAGTGTGCTAGTAGCTCTGTGAGACTGCACAGAAGGGCAGCTCAATGCTAATGGTCGCTAACAAGGTTGGGGTACTACGTAAATGCTAACATGCTGTTTATGATTTGGGAGATGTTAAGTTAATCATTTTTACCATTTTATTCAATTTTGTCATAAATCTTTAAGAGCTACATAAAGACTGTTACTAAAATTACAAAGTTACAATGTTTGGTGTTGATACTAGCCGTATGCAAATAGATAAAAATAGATGTAAACGGCTCAAAACAGTTGATTGGGAGATCTCCCGATAACTCAATGAGATCACTAACTAATGATGTCATTGCAATAGGCTCTCCCTCATCTGTGCTACCGGCACAGTGGGACCGCGTTCTTCCAACGGCGTGTGAGGTGACGCCCACAGCAGAGTGGGTTAACGCCGCTCCACTGCTCTACTGATGGATCACAGTAGAAGGGGTAGGTCCAAAACATCGAGTTTTGACTTCGGCTGGCCTCTTGAAAGCCCCCAGAGAGGTGGTCGATCAGAGGAAAGTGGGCTTGTGGAGAGGGGACTTAAAGAGACAGCAGCTAAAATAAAATACTAAAGTACTTCATTTTAGCTGCTGTCGCTTGAAATAATGATACTTAAATACACCAGAGTGAGAAACACAAGGCTTTTTTTGATCTGAAAATTATGCAAAGATATTAAAGAGGTATCAGAGAGGAAGTATAGAGTCTGAAAAAAAAAAGATTTGCCCCCCCAACAGAAATATTAAACTAGATCAAGAGTGAGGAAGGATTAGCAGCAGATATCTATACCAATTTTTGTGCAAATCTAGCAAATGATTGATTAATTATTGGTCTTGCAACAGACAAACACCAAGCTTATGTTTAAGGAACAGTTAGAAGATCCCCAACTGTATTCAGCTCATATTTTAGGAATTACAGTGTCTGTATAATTTCATGGCCATCCAACAAATAGTTGTTGAGATGCATAACTAGTGGTCAGCGCAAATAGAGACCACCAACTCCAGAGCCACAAAGCTAGCGTCGCTAATTAAAAACAAGGGACATCCAGGCTCAGGAGGTTTAAAGAGATTATTTTGAGCTGCTGTGTAAAATAAAGAAAGAGACGCAGAGCTATAAACAGAATTTTCCAACTTTTTGTCTTTATTATATAATAGCTTCTCTGGCACACTATATTGCAGCAAAAAAAGGATAAAAGATGGAAAAAATCCACTTTAGGAACATGTTTTCCTTAAAAAGCAGCACTGTCTCCTCCGTATAAACAGGACATCTCATACTGCAAACAAGGTCAACTACGACTCTTTTTTTAATGTACTTTGACAAATTATGATAATTTATTCGTGAGACTTTCCTCCTCTAGTTAAAAATGAGTTATGAATTCGTGACGACAGGAGGCTGATAAGGCCTACATGCCAAGGCCATCAGCAGAAGCACATCTATATCTATTTAGTGAGTATTACATTCCCCAAGTAAACCTTGAGGCGAGACACTGTTGGCATTCTGAGTAGTAGAGTGATTCAAATTCAAAGAGAGTGAGAAAAATTTATGCTGCACTTTTTGCAGACAGTTGCCTGTATCAAGTGTCCACTTATGATATAGTACTACTGACAGATTTTAAGAATAAAAGATGAGGTTGCTGAATCATGTGTTTATTAGCACTTAAATGAGACAATATCTACCAGATATACTCAATAAATAAAATACCCTATATATCATCCATATTGGTGCTATAGCCTCAAAAGCTTGATTCCCAATGATAAGTTAAGTAGCAGTTTTGTTTGATTAATTCAAGTTGGAGCAAGCAGCAGTGGAAAGGGGAAAGTTGTTTTGAGTGTGGGATAAAATGAATTAGGACATCTTATATTTGCATTTTAGGCTACGACAACAGAGTCTGTCCCACCATCACGGACCTATCAGTGATTTACCCTGCTTTTTATGGTGTTTTGGCAGCTTGTTCAAGTAAAAGATAGAGTTGTATATCATCTGCATATGGGTAACATGCGACATCATAATTGATGAGGGAGACATTTACAGTATTAGCAGAATAGCAAGGGCTCCAGGACTGGGCTCTGTGGGACCCCACTTAACAGCAAGACTCAGACACAAAAGCTTTGTGTACGTGTGACATGCAACATCCCATTTATCAGAATAAAATCAGTCTGATTAGAGATTCCTTCTTCACTGTTTATATGGACGCTTGATAAAGTGACTGGATTAAGGTGTGCCTAAGTAGACGTATAAAGCATTAATTTAGAATAAAATCATTATGATGTGCTTTTTCTTGTTGTTGTTTACTTGAAAGGAAATCACTGAAGAGGATGCTGTTTTTGATTTGGTTGATAGTTCAGTTGAAACAGGGAGTTATATGGAATAGAAGAGAGAGAGAGAGAGAGAGAGAGAGAGAGAGAGAGAGAAAGAAAGAGAGAGAGCTAATGCTGCAGAACTGCTGTTGCGTTTTAAGAGTAGTGCATGGCGAAGAGTAAAATCCTTTTCCCTCGGTTGCCATTAAGATGATTGACTGCTGCTACAAATTTTATCCCCAGCTCAAACTAAATATTGTTTTCCTCTAAAGAGTACTTCAAGTGTCACAGATCTGCATTTGTCCTACAACAACACTCCTAAAGGGACACACTGTGCTCCTTGGCTCTTGAAAACAAATTGGACATTTCATAATAAAGCGTAACAGTCTGGGGAAGGATAGACCAGACTGAACAAAGTAGGCAAAAATTACTTTTTTGTGTGTTTGAAATTTGCTCTCTTAGGCTCAATCCATTTTCTAAGGCACATGCCCCAGACTATAAGTTAAAGAGTTATCTCTCAAAAGTTCTCATTTTCAAGAGACCAGCACAAACAGTTATAAACCATGCTTTACCAAAGAACGCCTATCACAAATTTCCATCAGAGAAGATGAGAGAAGTAAAAGATCACTAAAAAAACTGTGACATTTGGGCAATTCCACAGTTCAAGATAACTATAGATGTAAGGATACATAAAGACGGTTCAGCTCCTTAAGAGGCCATTTCACAAACCATGAGAGGAAAGATGAAAACTGCATTTTTATTCTCATATTTTAGATTAAAAGACCAAAACATTATAACCAGCCTTAAGGTTTTTACCATCAAGTAAAATGAATCTTAGTGAAGTTACTGTAATGAGTTTAAAGATTTTTGACACCTTGATAGTTAAATATGTTTCTGATAAAGACCTGGCCTAGTTGGCATCAAGGGAGGGTAGAACAGTAGATAAACTAGGAAAGTTGGAAGAAAGAATGAGCAACAACATACAACACAGAGCCGCATTTGAACCCAGGCTGCTTGCCTCAAAGATGTTAGCCTCTTTGTGTGTGGTGTGTGATTTAACCCCTCAGCTAAATCATGGTTAGATTTCAAATAAAACCAAGAAACAGGCACCAAAACAAAGACTTAAAAAAAATACTTGGGACTTGGTCCTAATGGAAGAAGCAAAGTTAGCCCAAACATCCCTCTTATAAGATATGTTTTAAAGCCTTTCTTGTAGATCTTTGGGTGTTTCCAGGCCAGATAGGATAGGTCCTTTTGCAAATTGTGGGTCTCCTAGTCTTCCAATCATAGGATTTCCATTGCTGCTCAAAACTCATGGCCATACAGCACTAGAGCTACAACAACCGAGATGACTTAAAGGAGTGCATGGTGATTGCCCAATACTCAGCCTGCATAACTGCTAACATTGCACCAACCCATCTTTCTACCACATAATCCATTGTGCTCTGACCTCAAGATACTTGATGTGTCCAGCTGGAGGAAACAATCCACTGTTTTCTGGTGGAGAACCATGGTCTCAGACTTACAGGTGCTGACTTCATCCAGAATGCTTCACACTTGGCTGAAAACCACCCTTGTTCCAGCTGGAGGTCACGGTTGGAAGAAGCTAAAAGAATCACATCACCCAAAAAATCACTGAGATGCAATTCTCAGATCCCTGAACGAGGCACAGTGCTCCCCTAGGCTGCATGTTGAGTCCCTGTACATGAAAATTAAAAGCAGCCAGTGACAGCTGATAGCCCCAGAGGAGGCCAAGATCCACTGGAAAGGTGTTTGACTTTGTTCTGAGGAAATGAAGTCAGCTGTCAGGAAATAACATTTATACTACTCTTGTAGTGTAAAATTTTGATGGAAGTATCAATTCTGCCTTGTAATCAAGGCAAAAAAAAAAAATCAAAGATGTTCAGACAATACTTGCTTCATGCCCCATTTGTGAACAACAGTTTCCGTTAAGGTCTATGTGGCACCATATCCTAATCCTGTGAGTGAGGGGAATTTAAGAGTTGGATTAGGAGTGGTTTTGGATGCATGCTCCATGAAAACCACTCCTGCCGTTACATCACCACAGGAGCAAATTCAAACCTTTCTTGAATAGGTGGGCCACCGAAACAATGCATACGTTCCTTGCTTTTATATTCGCAGGGTTGCAAGGCTGTAGGATACCTTAAACATATATGTATGGGTAAAATGTGTTTTTTATTATATGGGCACCTCTCCAGTTAGAACCTAAAGCCAGAGGTGCATATACCTGAACCACTTTGCACTGTTCCTAAAGACACTGTTTTAGGTGTATAATTTTGGTGAGCAACTTAAAAATGCTGACTCTCCTGATTGTAAGTTCCCCTCATTGGTGATGCTCTTTTCTTTAATACATGCTCTTTTAGTCCTGCATGTCTCTACACCTACTTTCAAACATGAGGATCTAATTATTCTCCATTCCACTTTACCTCGGTAGCCCACTCACTCAAGAAACATTGGCAACTCTGCCAGTCCTCAACTTAATCTCAAAATCAACAAACCTGATTTGGACCCCTATCGCACCCCTGTCTAAGTACGCCATGACTGATTAATCAAAAAGGTTAAGTCTTGATTAAATCATCATTCATTCATTGCATAATAAAGCTTGTGTAACATGTTGGAGCTGGAGTTCTGCTTAGCCACACCTCACTAACATCTGGGGCAAAAATCTGCCCTAGACACCTGTTGTCTCGCAGATGTTACTATATTTCACTTCAGATCTGGCAAATATAATAAGTTGCACTTGCTAAAAACTAGGTCAGTGCAGAAGATGCCCGGTCAAAATAACTTGCCTTTTGTCCAGGGAATCCTTTATGTGTTTTTGACTTTCCTCTAAGTGTGAGCCGGGGGCTTTAGAGACACAGTGGAACATTTAATGAGGTGCAGGATGTCTTTCCCATCAAAGATCAGGGGGACCAAAGGTCCAATGATTGTCCAATTTAAATCCTCCATAAAGAAATGAAAGGATCAGATCCAGTCATTAATGCAAAGTTGCACAAATCATTGAAAAAGGACTTAAAAATCTAACTTAACGAGAATGCAATGTTCTGCTGATTCACAACCCAGCCTGAAGAAATGTTTTATAATATTAATTGATACTTTATTTAAACTGCAAAGCAGATGCAGAGCTTTTCAAGCAGATGTCAAACAAGTTTTTATGATCTGTTTTCTGTTGTTGCTAGAGTACCAGATCAAATCATAGATAATTGCAGCAGCTGCTCTGATACTTAAGACCTCGTTACTGGCCCTAATATACACTTAATTCTTTTGATTTCCTAGTTGCCTAAAGGTTTCAATAAGTGCAAAAGAATTGAGATGGAAAAGAAGTACAAATGAGGAAAACACTCAAATGGCTTTAACAAATGGGTATAATATGAAATTTCCAGGTCTTCCAAGTTAAAAACTAATACTTGAAGGGTTTTGCTGAATGTGTATTTTTTTTTTGCGCATAGTTGTTGAAGTTATGAATATTTTAAAGAGGTAAGTTCAAGCTGTCTCTTTTGCTCCCAATATCATCTCTCAGTTGTGGCCGCTTACTCTCCTTTTCCAGAGGTAGTATTGCTGGTGCAGCTCAACACTTCTGCAGAAGACTTAAAGTCTGTAGCCAACATTATGACCCTCTTCTTTTTTGTTTGCAACAATTTTACAGCAGCCTTCGTAAGTACCAAACAGATGGCTCCAGTTGAAAGGTTTGAATCTGTCACGGTGACAAATGATCACCACACTAAAGGAGTCTCAGTATTGTTCAGAGTAATAGTACCTGCATCTTTGTGAGTCTGACATCGCTGATATTGCATTTGACCCTGACAAAATCCTCCCTCATTTCACAGCTTTTTTTTCTACCAGATCATAGTTGGCTTGTGATTTAAAAACTAAGCTTTGACAGGGACCTACTGGGACTGCTGCTGAAGGCCAGACATTTGAGACATGAATCATCACGGCAAAACAGGTCAGTGTTCATCCTAAAAGCATGTGAAACTCAAGAAGTACAAGACAAAATGTTTGCCCTAATTTATGTTTTTTTCACTTCTGTACAGACAGATTCCCAAATAACCAGACCCCGCCACAATAATCCACCAGCTGCCCCCAGACTCTGCATCCTTTTCCCATCACCTGAACGCCCACTCAACATTACACCTGTTCCTATTTCTCATCTGCTTTGCAATCTTCTCCCCTTTCCAGACCATTAAAGGCAATGTTCAGACAGCAGGTTAAAAAAGGGGTCTGTCATAATTCTGAGCAGGGGTTGGCAAGTGCAGCAAATGCATCCCTTGACATCCTAATACTTCCTCCCTGAGATCTGTTTGTTGGAAGCATTCATCTCACAATCCCATCTCTTCTTGTTTGAGTGTCTGTTTTGTTCTTCATCCTTTTATAGTCATCATCATCTGCTGATTGTCTGCAACACAAATGAACGTATGAGTGAGGTGTTGACACTGAGTACAATACCACTGGCTGCTGCTGGGTGTGAGATCCTTGCCGCTGAAATGGAATTGGCATCAGGTGAGCCAGTACCTCGCAGTCTGATGTATGAATCTGGATTTGGGCAGTTGTTAAGTGTCTGGGCTGCTGATCTCTCTTTGCTATGAAGGGTTGTTTTATACTTTTTTCACTCCAGTTTACAATGACATATATGTCAACTGGACTTTTCACTTTGGGTAAGGCTCTGTATGTTTCTTCACCTTTTTGTATAAAGGACGGTCCATGTACTTTGTGTGTTGAGGAACTTATAGAGGCCTTAACTCAACTCCACTAATTGTTTAATGGAAGGAATTAGAAAGCTTATTGCAAACAAGGCCATCTCGACTAATATCACTGCCTTGCTTTTTGGCTGAATGAGCGCTGATTCTCACAGACTGACTCCAAAATCTTGGTAGAAATTCCCAAAGGAATTGTAGTTGTTTTACAGTGGGGTCCATTCATGTTATATGGGAGGACCAAACAGGCTCATACACTTAGGATGTTGGCTATTCACTGACTGTTGGCTGGATGGTGTTTATCTGCACCTGCATCTCAAATTTGCTGTACAGCTTTCTTGACGGTCTTGTGCTGTTTATCTTGTTGACTGGCCCTGTCCAGATTTGGGTCTTGCTGGCTTATATCTACCCGGTCTAATGGAGTCAGAGCTGGGTCAGTAAACAGCGTATGTGACAGTGAAAAATGGCAGTCATTTACTAAGTGACTGAAGTTCTGATGTCATGTTCCTCGACTTCTAAGCTATACTGAGAGAAAAACAAAAGAGCTCAGCAAAGTCATGAAAATGAAAATTTTGGCTTTTGGCCAGAAAATTTAAAACAAAACAGCTCAACAATTAACTGACTGTCACATGGCCAGTTCATTATAAGAAAGAAGAGTATTGTTTCCTTGAGTTTGACTTTTGGTCAGACATGAAAGAAGTCATAAAGCACAAAGTTGGTCCAATGGGTGGTCCTGGACAATGAGCCATGTCCAATTCTCATTACAATAACAAAACATAAAAGGACAAGCAAAGCATACCGCACAGACTCATACAGGGCTGGCACAAATTTGTACACACAAACACACTGATCCTATTTCTGCTGGATCCCAGCTGACAGAAATCTTCAGATAAGAGGCGCTCTTCTGTTTTCTCCATTGAAAAATCTCCTTTAATGACAAACACAGACTGTCTGAGTCTTCTTCCACCTCAGGCAGGCTGCTCCAAAGATACACACTCTATTGTTCTCACTCTTATCCTCTTTGTCCAACTTCTGTCTGTCCACTGTGTACTCAAATACCTTCAAATACCTGCATTTTCTTCCCCCACTGACTGCCAAATACCCAGAATACCAGTATCTTTTTCCATCTGTTATGGGACCAAATGCATTCAAGGTTTCATGCAAAAGAGTGAAATCTCTGGAATTGGGCAATAGGAAGCTTGGCTTCCAGGAAAAGGCATCAACACTGCAGCACAAATATTGTTGCTTTAGAGAAATCAGATAATGGTAGATTTCTCTCAAAAACTGTGTATGTGTATATGAAATCCCCATGCTTAGAAACAGTGAAAAGGCCTGAACAAGAACTGGAGTTTAAGAGTGTGGTCTGATGCGTATCGCTTACTAAGAAATGAAACACATTTGACATGGCGGGACCTTTTTTAATCTGAGTTTAAAACACCAAACTAAATTTGTGTGTTAGATTTATGAACACACGGAAATCCAAAGAAGCAAGTGAAAAAAGCAACAAGAACAACCTCTCCCCAGAGTATCCCAGGGCAAAGAAAAGCGAAAGAGTTTTGGCCTAGCTGATGGAGCTAAAAACCAAAGAGTTTGCTAGTTACTTTTTGTCTTCTGACATATTTTTTTATGGAGTCATGATGGTTTTTCCCGCTGCATTTACTTCATCGCTGGATAAAAGAGGGTCAAGCGCACCAAAAAACTACACAACAACAGCACCACAATAGACAAATAAAGCATGGACGCATCCTGCCTTGAAGAGGCTGTATAATGGATACCACGACCCAATTTGACATTGTCAGAGCAAGCTACTTTTAATGTCCACATCTGGCACTTCGATTATTTCCCCTAGCTACGCTAATGTCTAAATATCGGCTTACCCTCCCTATCAGACTCCTCTATGAAAAGGGCTGATGTATTGGTCCTCTGTTGCCTCTTTTGCACCACAGTGAAAACCTATACAGCAGCTTTTCAAAGGTCTGTTTTTGTTTCCACACTGTTTGACCGACACAATTTTCTTTCAAAGGCTCTCTCTGTGGTCAGAACACTAGATCTGAGCGCTCAGACAGACTGATGAGGAGACAGTGCACACTACAAAGTGTAGTGTTTGCATAGTGTGTGTGTGTATGTGAGGGAGAGAGAGAGATGAGCTGTTGTGGATCTCTGTTATATCTCTTGATTTACAGAGGCTCTGTCTCAGACAGGCTTTAAATACTGTAATAGAAACGCTCTGTATGTGTCTTTGATAACAAGGAATTGTTACACAGTCATTTAAACTTTATAGTTGGCTAATTTTACTGCTCTCCAAGACATGAAAGCTTTGAATTAACCTACAAAATGCAGATGTGTCATATAGAAAAACAATGCTTGTGATTCAATTTTGGATCCTCTCTAAATGCAAGAGCACGAGCTGAATAGATGAATTAAACGCTGCATTTGTCGGCACCAACTCAAGCTGCAAATAGCTGCATATATGCCTAGCCAACTTCATACCTATAGGGGGTTAGTGTTTTCCTCTTTTATGCGTGGTTTCATCTTCTGCAAAGCAGTTAATTCCTAGACGTACCGTATACCATTACAGCTGAGGTGTAATCAGAATTGAGACATTTCACCAGTGAGTTGGATAACAGAATCCTTCACTGAGCTCAGGTGCAGTAAGACTATGAGACAGGACCCAATTGGTTGTCTAGTAAACATAAGGCTGTTTGCCAACTTAGTAGACAGCTGCTGTCAACAGATATGCCAAAGTTCAATGGGAAGATTTGATAACGTTCAAATTCACGCAAAGAAAATAGAGAACCAAATAAATAATTCATCAATGTGCATCTGCCCTTCACCTCCCTTTGCTCTGCTTTGCTCAATCCAATATGGCGACCTCTGACCAGTGAGTTTACAGCCTCAGTCAACAGCAAAGAGATGTGTTTTATTGACTCCCTATGTATGCGTTCAGCACAGAATACACATTTCACTTTTTCAGGTTTTGATCTGCCATTGGAGCAAATTCGATTGTGCCCTTACACCTGGAACAAAAATAAATCTGAGACCTCATAAAATGCCCTAATCAAACAGTTTTTCTCTTTCGAGCTGCTGAATACACTTTAAACAACTACCGGCATCAAAGTAAAACTAACTGCTGACTGAAAACAAATATCAAATGTCATGATGTTGTGTTGGCATTTAAAAGTTTGAGGACTTTTTCTGTCGACCTCTTTCAAAACATCAAAGTACAATAACAATTATAATTCAGAGCTAAATTAATCATGAATATAGTACAGATAAATCAGTCATAAGTGAATAGATGGATGACTAGGTGTTGCAATCGAAAGAGAAGTAGAAACCAGCTAGAAGAGGCCTCGTATAATAAGGAGACAGAAGTGAGAATGGCAGATACTTGAAAAAGCTCAGGCATGTTAAACTCAGGTGTACAATATCCTTGTTGTTCTTTCCAATTCTACCTGTAAACTCCAGAGCTAAGACGCCCAACAATACTTGGTAATTCAGGGAGAGAGGGCGGGACCGCTGCAGTCAGCAGCTTTTTCATGAACAGTGATATAAAGTAGCAGAAGGAAAGTTGAGATCATGTTGATGCTGCCATTTTTAAAGTTGAAAAGTCACAACACTAATACATAAAAAAAAAAAGTGACATATTTTAAAAACTTACAGCTCCTTTGACAAACTTGGTAAATTTTGGTGCAGCCCTCATGTACCTTGTCCTCTACATGCTTGAGTAGTGATTTTTGAAAGACAAGATCTCATCCTGCTGACTTTTGGCAGACTAATATATCATTTATTAATATTTTATGAAAAAAAAAGTGTAAGTAGGGCTTTCTACTTGCCTGACACCACATCAAAGCATCAAAAATCGCAACATACAAATCCCCAGTCTTGTTGTTAATGGTCTTGTTTGCTTTTTATGTCATAAAACGGCCTCAAGATTAATTTCAGCTTATTTCATAAACATAAAAAACTCCCCACTTGAGCTGTAATTTTAATGTAGGGATAGCTGTCATAAATAAAAACAGAACTTTTAAACCCTTTGAGCCTGTAAGTAAGCTAGATCCTAAAAGAACAAACTGTTAAGTTCAGAAATCACCAGTGAGTTTGTACCGTTTCCTCATTTTGACAGCTTCTCTCTTTTAATGTCTGATTAATAGTACAACCTAAGAGTAGAAAGCTTTTAGCTAATGGTATCCCCTTTCTCAGAAAAAAAAAAAACGAGGCCTAACTGTTTTGTTTGGAAAGCAGTCTTTACTAATATGAAAAGAGGGTCAAGGAAGAACATTCCCATCCTCTTATTAGACCGGTTTAAATCTGATACATCTAAATATGAATTCCATGTCTACAGCGGATAGACACCATATGTTTTTTGGATTGAAAACGTTCAAGCTGAACAGAAAAACACCCATAGCGCTGACATAATTTATGTTGTTGAAGCCTCGGTCCAATGATTGGTCTCTTTTCTCTCTCTTTTTCTCTTGCCCTCTTATGTGAGTAGATTTTTCAAGGTCACCTGAAGTAATTACATCAAGTTATTAACTACCTAAACTAGTCATATTTTCATTGTTTGGGTCAGTATTGCTTCTACACAGCCAGACTGCATGTACAGCTGTACAATGTGAGCTGTGGACAGGAAATGAAGGATGTGCTCCAGTAGCAGTTTGTTTGTGGTTGAGACCCTCGAGCAAGCTCAGTGTATGAGATAAAAATAAACAGAGCAAAGCAGCTCATGTGCTGGAGATCAGCTGCCTGAGAATAACAAAACATTCTTTCTAAAACACTTTCAAACAAGCACTGGCAACATAAATCAGTGTAAGATCATATAGGTTTGAATCATAAGATCTAATATCCTGAAGCTTTGGTCAGTGCGGTGGAAGAGACTGTCTGATGAGGAGCCAAAGTTTGCATCAGGAGTCTTTTCAAAGAAATGAGAGTGTGTGGTGGGAAAGTGAACGTCCTTGAATTCCTTTTTTTTTATTATCCAGTGTGAGCGACACACTTAAAGGCTGAAACTGAAAAAATGGAGATGATGTAGTGAGGGAGTAAAAGTGTGAGCACTTTCATGAGAAAAACACATACATTAGCATTTTAGTGTTTCTTTGGCCCATCGTTGTTCTTATGTTGATGTCCCAAATGCAGTGCTATATTACAGTATATTTAAGACCCAGACTCAAGACCTGGTTTTCCAGTCTCATGTCCTAGACTTGAACTTCAGCATTGAGTGTTTTAGGACGCCAACCTCTTTGTTGAAAATGACTGTTTTTAAGTTTTTTTTATCATCATTAATATTTTGGATAATGTCCTAATAACTTATTCAGTTTTAAGCCAAGGGTTGGCATGTATGTTTACTTGAGCATTTGGCATTCAATTTGGCATTGCACAGCAAATGCAAACACAGGTCTCACACAGTCAGCGCAGATTTATACAGTCAGTCGTCTAGGTTGTAACTGCAGTCAATAGCCATGTGTACACTGGCAGAAATTCTTGATCCGATAAAAAATTTGAGGGATTGGAGAATCTGAATTTACTGTTTATATGGGCACAAAAATCAAATGACCTGATCATGATGTGCATACATGTGCACCAGGCTTTATTAAGATTAGAAGCATTTGGACATGCGCAGAGATGTCTAATTTCGATAAAAAAAACTGCAGATGAAGAGTTGTATTTATGCCTGTACTGTCAGCAAACCAACATACACAGTAGTGGCTCACTCCATCCAATTCAGGAGTTTTCCCCCTGTTAAATGTTGTCAATAGATGGCGCCCTTGCTCACTTGTTTCACTGTTCTGTCAAAGGTTACACTGTGCGTGCAGATGTGACATCATTTTGCTGTACCTATGCATCGTTATGAAGGCATTGCACCTGTGATTGTGTTTTATGCCAGAGTGTTAATAATGAAACCTCCTGTACTGACCTCAATAAATAAGCCAAAGGCGCAAGAGTGAAGTCAGGTTAGAGAGTCGCGATCGAAATAAGTGTTTACATGGACGCATTTCGGAATAACGATCGGCATAAACCACCCCTCTTGATTGGAATACAATTTCTTTCCGATTGGACCGAATTGGATCAGAACCTTCCGATCGACATGTTTAAATGATGCATTTTTATTCCGTTCTGGCTTTTATTCTGATTATTTGTGCCCATGTAAACGCAGCTATTGATAACTAAGTTAGCTAGGACTCAACTCAGGGTTAAACATGATGACTCATGAAAATCGACTCAGACTTAAGGTTTGGTGGCTTGGCTACTACACTGTTTGGATGAAACACCTTGGATAGCCTTGTTACTGAAGTGTGTACTGTAAGTTCATCTTATTTACCTAAATTCACTGAAATCTTCCACCTGTTATAATTAAAGATATGTGCAATTGCAAAATGTCCTGATAAAGACTGGTATGTCTGGGGCAGAAATTGGTATTTTTGTTAACTACACCTCTGTACAGACATTAACTGTTGAGATTGCAAGAAAATAAACTGAAAATTGAGGCTTAGAGAAACTTGGAAATAGTATAAAAATGAATCACATTCAGTAACTCTTTTCCAAAGTAACAAAACATTATTTGACAGCTCTCTAAATCCTCCTAAACTCCCTGCTTTTTCAGCTGACTGGTTATTTTCTTTGTGCTGTGTCTGTCGAACTTTATTTGAACGGCACATTTCTAACTTCAGTAAAGTGTAAACAGTCAAAGCCTGAGGAAAGATCTTTTTATTGAGATCACAGGTGCATCTGTGAATGCTTTTACTCTCTCATTTCTAAAAGACTCACTCTGAAGTCTGTCTGTTGTTGTAGCCTCTCCATCTGTGAAAGAACTTTTAGAAAAATGAAAAATGCACAGATTATCAAGAATGTAGAGTGGTTTAGAGGCTGATAATGACCTTGATGAATATTACGGCCCATTTTCCTGCTCCTGTAAGAAGTTTTTAGCTGGTTTAAAACAGACTGATATCATAATATTACGAACAAAAAAGCAAACCATTAGGAATAAGACTGTTTCTAAAATGTAATTTTTAGTACCTATAATTTCACCCATGGGTGGTAAACTAACAAGACTAATTACAGCATTCTGCCGAAGTGTACTTGCCTACGAAGACTAACACATCTAATACTGAGAAAACAGCAGGAAGAGGAGATTTAAGGTCAAAAACAGTAAAAAAGTGTTGAGATGTAATGCGCTGCTTTGCTGAAATCAGCACAAACAAAAAGCTCCTCACAGAGGCTTTAAGTAGGACACAGCTAGTACTGTAGTTAATTTAATACCAGTATTAAAGTTTGAGTTGAGTCAAAGTCATTAAAGAATAAACCAACTTAAACTCCTGCCCTGAGTCAGTTCTTCTTCTTATAAAAGGAGCACTATTTCACTTCATTATCTGCTGTATAAACCACCATTGACTTTGGGAGCTTGAGGATGTGTAAATATCACATTGTCTTTATTACCATCAGACTTTGGCTGATCTTGTCAGTGTATCTGGAGATTTGCTGAGTGAATGTGCACCTCTCTTCTCTACATTGAACGTTCTGTGTTAGGATCACTGCAGATGTACCCAGTGAACATCCTGTACCCAGTTGTTGAATCATAGAGGCTGTTACGAAACACTTGCTACCATATCATAAACACGTAAAGGTTAGGATGGCCAACAAAACAAAGTATCATGTTGTTTCATTTCAGCACAGCGCAGATCAGTATGTAAAAGAAGTGAATAGGAAAACACATAAAAAAGAACATCTGCTCAATCCTACTTTACATTGTTTTATTGACCGAAAATATTCCTTCTCCTGAATTGAAATGCAGACACACAAAGAAACAGAGAAAGAAAAATAGGCAATGTGTGAGCCAGATTTTGAAAAAGCAACTTTATTCAGTACCTTTATGAATGAGTGAGACGAGCAGTAGATTAAATAGACCTCAACATGTACTCAAAAGGCTAAAATAACTACAGAGCAAGACTGTCAAAAATGAAATAAAGTACAGTTTTAAATAACAATCGACTCCCTGGTATAGATCATAAATTTTGTGAAGTGCTGCTCTCTGAGGGGTTTAGATTGTGTGTTGGTGTGTGTACATATCTGTGTGAGTTGACTGAGCTCATTTGGGAACGCACTCTCACTTTTGTCTGGGAAAAGTCTTATTCCTCCTGACAGCAGTGACGTCTTCCCATCACTGAGGCTGAGCTACAGTCTTGGAATCTAGACTTGTCCTGTCCTTTCTTGTGGACAGGAAGTGCTTCTACTTGGAAGCCGCGGCTTAAACCTTCTGAACTCTTGGCAACAACACACTACTTACTGGAAATACTCATACACGTAAACAGGCTGAACTTTCCAAACACTGTTCTTTTAAAAGTTGTTGCAGTCGCTTGGTATCAATTATTTTTGTTAAATAAACAAGAGATTCTCAAATGTTGTATGTCCGAGCTACAGTTAGAGTCAGAGGAGAAACCAGGAGATCTCTAATCTTGATGGGACACCTCAGAGAAACCCCTTGAGGACTTTTATTAAGGACTTGTGATGTGAGTGGCCATGGCAACAGAAAAGCAGAACACAATTTCAGGAAACCAAGCAGGAAGTCTTAACAGGCAGAGTTCGGCACACAGGTCAGTCAGAGGTTTTCAGAAATGTGAGGCAAAAATCAAGGTCAAAAAGGCAGGCAGAGACCAAACATGACGTGACTATGACTGAAACTGTGAACAAGAACTCTGGAACAAGGACTGCGAAGCGCAACGAACTGGCAACGAAACAGTGAGAGACATGAGGTTAAATACAAGAGGTGATGGGAAACAGGTGGGGGAGACACAATCAGGAAGCAGGTGTGACAAGACGGGGACAGGACAGACGAGACAGGAACAAACCTAGGAAACAGAGACGAGGGTTAGTGATTTCAAAATAAAACAGGAAAGACATGAAATTAAATGTAAAGGTAACTTAAAAGACATGACACTGTTTTTGATGGCTAGTAGGTTGCAAATACTTGATTTTGAATAAAAAAAGTAAGCAGTTTTTGTACCACCCCCATTAAGAAAAGGATTTTTTATTTATTTACTCCAGATCATCCTTACAACAGTGTCATGTTTAACTTGAAAAATGTTGGTGACAAATTTGGGAACTCTTTGCTCAGTCGTGAACCCAGGATTTCAGTTCTGGTGGCTGTGGTAGTTTTAGGTGATGCTGGTAATTAAAGATATCTGACAAATGGAGCTCGATACGGTAAGAGTCCAGTCAGGAAGGCTATATCTTGAGTGCTATCACTGTCACAATATAGACATCAGCTGGTCAGATCTGTCCATTAACAATGTAAACCCCCTATTGTTTTCCTACATTATTGATGCTGTCTTTTTCTAGTAAGGCCTTCTAATATTCATAAATGCCATAGTCAGACCAAACACTCTCACTCTCCCTCGGTGCTTGGTCTTTGCAGTTTCTTCAGTGCCATCATCTCATCTCGTAGACACCATCATCAGTTCCCACCTTCACCACCAGTGCCTGAACTCCACGGTGGATATATTTTTGCTGCCAATCTATCACCCCGTCCCCCTGTAGAGTTCAAGTGCCAAAGACACTGACAATTATTCATTGTCATTTCATTTCATCAGAATAGATACTTCTCTGTAATACATTCACTTGTCTCTCATGATTTGAATGATTGATGTCAAGCTGTGGGGGAATACAGATTAGCATGTGACTCTCTAGCTTGTTGTCTATCAGCCGTGTGTTAACTCTTCTAATGAGTGACTCTTGTGGTCATTGCCCAGTTCAGGCCGCCCTGTGTTGATCAATCCATCTTTTCATTTGAAACACTGTACTATCTAATTCTTCACAACTGGGCATCTTTTTTTTTTTATTACCCAGTTGGATATAGTTTAAAGTGAACACAGAGAGGATAAGTCCTAAAAGTCAGGAAAGGTATATTTTGCCTTGAGAGTCATTGTTCTGTTCAAGCCAGCTAGGCCCACCAGCACTCAGTTGCCTCCCAGATCAACTCATCGACCAGTAAGACATCACCATAGGTTTTCAGTCTTTCTCATTGTCCCTTCAAACTCCCAAAGACAATGGCAGTGATGACCAAAATAAAGTTAGTGAAAGTCCATAGATCAGATGGATGGTGTTGTCCATAGTCTGTAGATTTGCGCTTTAAGAAAAGTGACTTACTGCAAAATAGATCACTGAGGCTCAAAGTCAGCTAATACCAGTATAATGGTCGAACAGTTGGTGTTACATCAGCATGTCTCTCAGACCATAAATCTCTGCCATATGTGATTCCTTTAAACCCACGTTGTATCCGTCATTGCTGATCTAAGACTGTCTATTCCTCTGTCTGTTGGCATTTATTGCCTCCGCTTTCCTTTCTTCTTAATAAACAGGTAATTTGTACGGTGATTGATGTGTTTTATCACTGTCATTACATTCCCTCTTTCCGTGTTGCTGTGTCCAATGGCTAAACCAGCCCGTCTTCTCAGCCCCGGGGTCCTTATAAAAGTGATGGGCTAACTGTAAAGGCCGTGTTATACCCGGTGAGTTCCTCTCTGCTTTTCCCTCTGTGATTCCCATTACTGCCCAGGACTCCAGGAGCTCACGTCCCAAAAACCTGTTCTCTCTTTTGCTTCTCATCCACCCACACCTCCTCTTTTTTATGTCTCTGCTTCAATGCATAAAAACTCTATGATGCATCGTTCAGAACAATTAAAATAAAGTTTGTGACTGAGATATAAGAGGGACATACTTGAGTCTAGACTGACAAAGTGATGTAACAGATATATCTGCACACTGGTCAGTCAGTCAGTCAGCTGCATACTTCAAGGCTTAAGCGTGCTGTTAAAAGGGAAACAAGTCACTGCCACAAGTATCTTGGTTTTGCAAATTTACTTGTATCTTTAACCCAGCTGCATTCACAATTCATTAACAATCACTCTTTTAAGTTTGCAACCTACTTCCTATTCCTCAAAAGTTTATTTTCCTTTATTTTTGCCAGACTGAAACAAAATAGGCCTGCAGAGCCACGAGCTTTGAGCAAACATTATGATTTTCTATTGATTTATGATACAAATGCATTTTTCTAATAAAGATTATATTACAGCGCTGACTGATCTCTTTTTCTCCCGCGACAGAAATCCTAATGACTTCTTCGTTCTTCTGGTAGCTTAAGGTCACATTTCCCTCTTATTTATATGCACCACACACACTTTCAAACCTATTCTATTTTCAGGCACACAGTCTGCTGACGAGATAAGATCAAATGATGTTACCTTTAGGGCTCTGTGACAGACAAAACGGCTCCTCTGAGTAAGCCGAGGCTCTGAACATGAAATGCTATTACAGGTCTCCAAAACTGTCTAAGAATAAGCTTGGAAGCATCAGCGAAGGGATCATTAACAGTACACATCAGTCTGACTTATGATCAGGTTTAGCCGACATGCTCACTATTTTGCCTGTGGTCACCAATATATCAATGAAGAGGCTTTCTTAAGGCGTCTTATGAAATTTAGACCAGAATTGTGACAAAAACACTGATACTGTTTCCATTATGGTTAATGTCATCTGTGCCACATATCAAGCCTGATTATAGTATGACATCTCCTACATAAACACATATTTGGAACCACTTAAACATTGAAAAGTATCTAGAAACACTAGTCCTCTCCTTTTGAATGTGATTAAAAGCCACAATTTACAACATGAGTTTAAAAAAACACTTTGTCAAAGAGGTACAAGAGTGTGTTTATGGACCAAAATTTCCACTGCCACTTTCATGATTTGTTCCTCTGCTCTTCAGAAGTTTACACGACTAGATCAAACTACAGTCTATTCATGTATACCCACTTTGAACTGGTAATACTTCTGAAGACTCTTGATGATCAAGATAACTATGATAGCATTTAAAACTTTATCCAAACAACTTGGGTGCATATATATTTCCTCAAAGTTTGTGGTAAAATATGCTTACTAACTTTGCTTACTAGAGTACCACCGTACTTTAGTCAAAGGGATTCTCTCTGTGTGTTTTCTGAAGATCTACTAATTACACAGAAATTGGTAATAATGATGATGAAAAGACAAACTTAAAAAAGTTAAAGACAATGCATTATGATAAAAGTATTCAAAACAGCTCTTTTGTTATGGGGCATATCTACATGGTTGGGTTAATTTTGTGAACACACACATATTTTTCTTTGAATTTTTTTCACACTGAACACATGAAAGACCTTTGGACGCGAAGGGTTGAATGTGAAGCATGAAAATGAATACGCCGGCCGAGCCTTCTTTTTGCACGAGGATCTTATCGTGACCACAGCCCACTGCCAAGACAAGGTCACTTTCACACACTTTGTTTAAGGCAGGACTGTGGATTCTGAGCCCTGGAACAAATTTCCTCACAGTGACTTGAATTCAGGCATTTTTAATAAATGTATTCACACTGACACTCTTAAGGCAAATATGCTGCTTGATGAATTAAATTCTAATACAATTTGATGAAGCTTAATTTTTCTTTATTGAAAACACATCACTCCCACCAAAATGCAAATCATTATATAGTTGAAGATTTTTTGTCTTTTTAGGCCTCCAACACTCTTACTTGGAGTCCATAATATCTGTGTTGAGAGAATGAAACTGTCTACACACACTCCACATGCTTCTCAATCCTTGTAGCAATGATCAAGAGGGACTTTTTAGTATATTTCTATCTCTCCTTGTCTTTCAAGTTAGCTCAGATCTTAATTTTACCAGATCTATAGCTCTCCTGTGCTGAAATGATGGCTCATTTCCAAAGTTCTGTTCAGTCTCAGGCTGGAGAGGAAATGACAGGAACAGCGAATACATGCTTCTCCTGCTAATGGAAGCTTTCATTACGATTATTCAAAACAAGCCGTGTTAAAATCAAACCTGCTCTTCCCTGGAGTAGAGACCGAACCAGAGGAGGTGCGTGCACTTTTCACAGTCTGACATCGATTTGCAACACTTTGTGGATAACATTGCTCAGTTATTTCTCTGTTGCAGCAAATAATGCAAATGTATTTCAGAGACTTAACTGCAGCCCAATGGTCTGAAGAAGTGACAAGGCGTTCGCCCCTGTCAATATATCCTGCAAATCCATATTTTAACAAAGATTCCTGACAGTGAAAATGGATCAGTGCAACCACGAGAAATGCATGGTAACAATTGGTCAAATTGTCAAAGTTTAATTTACAACATTAAGACGAATAAAAGGAAAAGAGTAAGAGAAAAAAAAATATCTATCTATCTATCTATCTATCTATCTATCTATCTATCTATCTATCTATCTATCTATCTATCTATCTATCTATCTATCTATCTATCTATCTATCATAGATCTGTCTGTCTAAAACCTTGAAAACTTACAGGCAACACAACTCTAGAGTGACTCAAAATCTGAACTACAACTGTACACTCCAAATATGTCCTTCATCCTCCTCTTTTATGCCATATTACATATCATATTGTACACAATTGATTTGTGTAAATTTTTGTTCCTGATGTTGTTTTATGAACACAAAGTTAGTTTTTGTAAAATTTTTAAGTAAAAGTAAGCTGTCTCTTTCCAATTATGTCCCCTCAGAGTATCTGCAATCACCGCTGTAGAAGCACAATTTAATTCAGCAAAAAGACAACACCGCCTCCTTGTGAGAGAAGTTAACTAATGCAGCATAATAAGGTTCATCGTTAATATCAAGCTTTGCTAGTACTTCTCTGGGTTCAAGAGCTCTGGACCTGATCAGTATGGGCTATTGCAACACCTCATTGCTTAGAGTGGACACTGAGCCTCTTTTGTTGCTTTTCAGTCATGTGTGAGATCTGATATGAGGAATTTTATGAATGTTTGGTCATAAAATAAGACCTGCTCTATTACCTCATCAAATGAAGCCTTCATTAACTTTTACTCTACTAGGGAGCTTCTCTATGCCAGAGCTCATTTGATATTCATGTATCTCCTTATATAATTAACCCTGGGGCATTTTTAAGGTAGTGCGTACATACTGTTCCTTCAACATCTCTGATTTTATAACAGAATGGTTCACAACAATAGTTTTATGAATAATTGGAATGGGTGCTTTGCAAATACAAAACATGTGACAGACAAAAAATCATTATGCAACAAACCACTCTGTGTTGGAAATATGTGTGCTGAAGAAATGTTAGCACGTAAATGTAACACTAAATTTAGTTCAGTTACAAGAAGCACCATCCTCGGAAACAATCTTATCTATAGACTATCAGTCATTCTTATCTGTTGTCTGTTGCTTTTTGTACTTTACATGCATGATTTTAATGTGGACTGACTGAGAATTAAATTTTAATCAGAGTACAATGGTTAAACACATACTATAGTTGCACAAAGTGAGAACTTTGCTCTGTAGATGTATAAATCAGATTAATTGTGTCTTTGACAAACTGATCCTGATATGTGGAAGAAACTTTTTGAATGATGTGACTGGATCAGCTAGTTCAGCTCTACAGTCAGGTGGTTCCTCAGGTGCAAATAGCTAAAACATTGCATCCCTACCTATATTGAAAACCCATTAGAACAGTTTTGATATTACAGTAAAATATCTTGATTATAATACGTAAGTATATATATGAGGAAGTGTAGAATTTGATTAAATGTTGAAGCTATTCCAATGGAGTTTGTATATAGATACTGTATGAAAGAAGTTTATTTTTAGAGGAAGGACCAAAACCATGAGGTAATTCAGTGTTTTTGCAATGAATATAAAGGTAGAGATACCTATCCTTGATAAGACTTACTGGTGCGAGTGCATGTCACCTCCCTTGAATGTAAATTTCTTTCCAAGTAAAGCGCATGTTACCAGGCCAATCTCATTAACCTTTACTGAAATAATTTCCAGTCAGCTCAAAGCACATCTCTCAGATGCAAAACTTTGTCTTACCCCAAATTAATATTTTAATTTAATAATTCGATTTTAGGACCCAGGTTATAGTTTGTTGAAAATGTCTTGTTTTGCTGCACAGAAAGTTGAAGAAATACTGATAAGTTGTAGTTTTGCATTACATGAACACTCTTTGTTAACCTGGCACGTCTGGAGACACAGCTCATCATCTGGATATCATATATTTAACTTTACAGGATTGTAAGTGTCACATCAAAAACTTTCATGAGGTTAAAGTCACGAGTTCAGAGGCTGATATAAAACATAGATGCTTTCATAAGAAATTTAGGACAAGATATGCCGGTGACGCTGTCTCCTTTGATTGTGTAATAAAAAAGTCCACAAAAAACAAGATAAACCAGAGGTTTATACTTTGCAGCTGCTTAACTCAAACAGGCAGAGGATGTGGTTAATTGATAACAATCAGCTTCATCCTGCTAAGGAGAAATGACGGTTTTGAAAAAAAAATTTAAAAATGCTTTTTTGAAAGTTTGGTGACTGATTAAATATATTTAATCTTTAATTAATTGTCTCTTAAAAAGCAAAGAAAATCAATCACAAGCTGCATGAGGAAAATAGTTCAATATGACATCCCCAGAAAACCACAGGACAAAGAGATTCTTCAGGCTTGCTTTTTTCTGTTTGCAGTGGAGTCTCACACTTGCAAAAGTAGAGCCAGCATCATCTAGGTCAGCAGGGAGCACAGAGTGCATCAAAACAGCTCTTTAACACTGTCTGTACTGAGCTTAAACAGGCGTACCAACCTGGAATCTAATCAGGTGCCAGTCCTAAAGTGGGTAAAGATTTCAACCAGACATGATGAAGTCCTGTCCAAACATGTGTCTCTCTTTTGTAACAATGTTTTTGAGACCTTACTGCCAACAGCTCTTTCAACCCTTAAGCTGTTTGTCTGTAACACCACAAGATCCAGCCTAACTCTGGACAATGTTACACTATGCAGGCTTTGTACTAGACAGCTAGCAGGCTGGGAATCAACAAGGATCATCTGACATGGTCATACCAGGCCAAGACTTTGGAGTTTCAGCTTAGAATTGATGTTTGTGACCAGAGTGATAGACTGGTGTGGTTGTCTGTTCATGAAGAGTAATAGAAAGTTAAATCCATGTAAGACAATAGCTCATGTGTTTTGGTTTTGTACTGTGGCTAATGTTCTAACATGGACTGTTTTTCCAGTGTACAGCCAAAACCTGCTGAGATGTGAGGAACTTTTGCTCAATATCCATTTCCTCACGCATGGACCAATGGACTCTGGAGCAGATTATCACCCCCTTTGCAGTGTAAGAAAGGTTCACTGCTTGAAAATATAGAATATGAATCATACCATAACTACTCTTACAAGTAACAGTTTCACTCATATCCTCCCCAAGTCCACAGGAAAAGCATATTTACCTCACACTGAGTATCTGTATTATTTATGTACTCACTAACTCACCTACTTATGCTGCATTCGAGTTACCTGGGGAGTCAGAAGTCCAGGCCATGACACCCGAGTTACCAGCATAAGTTGAAAGAACGCAAAATCAGAGGCGGAAACAAAATAGCTACATCTACAAAAGTTATTTTAGCGCTTGCCTTGTCCGAAAATAAGCAAGGACAAAGCAAGCGCTAAAATAACTTTCGTAGGGGTAGCCATCATGTTTTTGCTTTTTTCCGACTTGGTAACTGAAACGCTGGTAACTTGGGTGTGACGTCATTCCCAGCTCAGACACCTGACTTCTGAGGTAACTTGAACGCAGCATTAACAAGTATAGCCAACTGTCCACCCCCATTATCAATTAAATGGATATCTTCCAGGTATTCTTCAAATTTATAACCCAAATTCAGGGCATATTTCTCTTCTTTACACTCTCTTACAGAAAAGAAGTTTCGCCCTCACTCATCAAAGTCCTACTTCCTTAATCGAAGCATATTATCACTGACTGCCATCACGGCACCCTTTGCTCTTTCTCTCAGCTCTTTCAATCACACCCAGTCTGTCAGCTGATAGTGCAGATTAGTTGTCTTCTGATCATACTGAACTATCAGAGCTCATTCATTTCAGCCACGTTCATCTTTTCGTGCACAATCTAATTCCATCTCATCTGCAGACTCCTATTCACCCATTTCCCCCTCTCCATTTCCTTCCCTCATTCGTTTACTTGTCATTCCATTATAGCCCCACATTATTCTTTAACGACGTGGTCTTTGTCGCCTCAGTAAGTAAATGAAATCTGTTCTGACCACTGAGAGTACTACAGTAACTTGCGAAGGAAGATGATCTGCAAAAGCCGGAATTATCTGTATCAGGAGAAACACATTGTGAATGCAGGAATGACACAACTTAAAATAAACATGCAAAAGTCCCAAAAAAAAAAAAAATGCAACAATGGAAATGTGCAAACAAGAAATGCCCTGATCCGGATTCAAACCCAGGACCCTCTGGCTGTGAGGCGACAGTGCTAACCACTACACCACTGTGCCGCCTATCTACACCACTGTGCCGCCCATTGGTTATCTTTCAGCATAGAAAGTTCCAACAACACCCTTATTTTCTGGATCAAAAATTCCCAAATTTGCCCTATCTCACAATGATAAAGAATCCTTCAAAAAATTCCTGGATCCAGAAGGCAATCCGGATCACCACCAAAATATAATGGGATCCTCCTGGGGCTGAGACGCACCTCTGGTAAAAATATCAGATCAATCCGTTTGTAAATTTCTTTGTAAAGTTGAAAAAAAAAAAAAAAAACTATACGGAAAACATAACCTCCTTGGCGGAGGTAAAAAGGCAAGAAAAATAGACAAATAATACTAAAAATGCACAATGGCAGAAAGCAGCTATAAATAAGGGTCAAAATAGCAAATATGTAAGACTTTTAACAGAGGCGCTCCAGGCCTTTAGGGGTGCAGGGTGATACAACTTCATTAACAACAGGATGGAGAAGACACTAAACTTAACTGTTTTAACAGCCTATGTTATTATTAGACTGTTGCTGATAAACACCATTGGATTGCAGTGTGTAGAATGACCATGACGACTGCATGGGGGTGTGTTGGCGTTGACTTCAGACTGCTAGCAGCTCTGACATTGTTAAAGAAGATACCAGGCCCTGGGCATGTGGCGTCGGCTGAGATAGTGGTGTAGTTTAACAACAGGAAATAACTGTAGTGTCTTTAAGTTAGCTGGGAGGAGTGTAAACTGTACCTAGATAAAGAATGACAGACAAAAACATATTGAATCATTCACACTGAAGCCAGGAGACTTACGGTGAGTCCTCGCTAAACCCCCTGCAACCCTGACAAGCCGAGGTGAAGAAGGCACAGTGTCAAGTAGGAGGGCTGTCAGGCTCACATCTCTTCCCAGAACTGAGTGTTTATTGAGCAGAAGCCCGGGGATAATTGAAGTCAAGTCCTGAAAAATTCCCCTGAGCTGCTGAGTGCAGCTTTTTTGAGGCACATGCCCCAGTTAGCCCCTTAGCTAGCAGTGAATTAGCTGACTCTGCTGGTATGAAGTTCAGAAAACACAGATGTGTTGATTAAAAAGCTGTGCTAGCTTACTTATTCCAACATTGATATCAAACTATAGTGCTTTTACATCTTTTCCTTTTATTTGCAGCCTCTTTCAGTCACTGCGCATTTTTCATTGCATCATTTCTGTATTTGAAGTTGCAGCTCTTTTGCCTTTGCTGGCCATCGTAGTAAGAGTACACAAGTAAGAGCACATGATTGTAAATCAGACCTTGAAGAATGAAAAGTTGCATTGAACACAGCCCTGTTTCACAACTTTGGAAGTGGTAATGGTTTTATGATATCAATCTGTACAAAGAAGATAAACGCTGTGGGAACATTTGAAAATGATGCAAGACACACCCAGACACAGAAAAACCCCGAGATGACTAGAACCAGATAGAATAAATAAACCAAAAGGTGGGTTTAAAGCCTTTGGTAATGATTGGCATGATGTTTGAAAAATGTATTTTTGATGTTAGTCTGACTGAAACTGTAAAACACATGTACACATGTAGTCCAACTAAAAATGCACACAGTCAAACATCTTGATAATACAGCTGGAGAGGTTTCCTCTTGCATGCATACACGTTGATTCGACTCAAACTGGCCTAAATATTCTGCTCTCGCCTCACAGTTTGCATGCAATTCTGCTTGACCTGCTAAAAGGGGCACATTTTCCGCCCACCAAAGCAGAAGCAGGCATTCATTTGTTAATGAATCTGTCCTGTCTGGAGCTTGTAGACTGGAGCAAGGACAATAATTTAGTCAAATGGTCTGATGAAGAGAAGCTTTAACCATAGTTTGAATTTCTGGTACATGTGACAAGCATTTTTTTTTTTTCTTCATTCAGTCTCACTGTCCTCATGATTCAAAAGCTGGTACTAATTTGGGCTTGTTTACAGGGGGATGAATCCTCAGCCTCAGTCTTTTAAAACACACCATATACACCATCATTTTCTGCATATGTATGACTTTTCTTTTTTCAAAATCAATCTTTAACCAACAACAACACTCCACGACAGGAGGCTGAGACAGGGGGTTGGACACATTTTATAATGTTTTAGATGCTGCCGCTGGTTTTCAGCAGGAAGGCGCCAGGTAAAGACATCAAACTTCATCTTTATGCTTCTCAGCTCATAAAGCTTCCTGTTGCTCTTCTGAGTTGGTTGATTTGTAAACCACAGAAATCTCACTTGATCTATGTCTCTCTTTGGCAGTGTGTTGTGCAAAGATGCTTTCTTGATGTAAGCTGCATTAGCAGTTTCTTGCAGCTGAGATTTTATCAAGATGCTCATCTAATGAGGAGTCATGAAAAAAAATCATGAGTGCTTGCAACTTGCACGAAATGATGTATCAAACACAGTATAAGCTTTTTTTTTTTTGCTCATTTCCCCCATCACAGCAAGGTGGATGAAATGTCTGTAAGCTACTATTATTTAGTAAAGCTGAACTTTGCAGATAGTTTGGGTTGCAATACAACACCTGTCAAGCTTGATATTTTGTGCATTTTTCAAAGTAAGATTTTCTTCTTAGTTCGTTGAATTCTGCTGCATAGTTAGTTTGTACCACAGAGGTTTTGCAAAGTGCTGACTGAGTCAGTACGTGCTCTGTTCAGCAGTTGCTTTCTATGCTATGTAGCTTCACAGAAATGTTCTCACTGCAGCCAGTTCTCTCATTGATCAGTTTATGGAGGCTTTTAAAAAACATAATTCAGGGGTCACAAAGCACAGCTCTGACAGAATAAATGTGGAATGAAATGAGATTTTTACAGTGACGTTTAAGGGGGAGGCTTTGGCTCAGTGTTCAGTCATCTCTCAATCGGCACATTAAGGTTCAATTTCAGGTCCTGCCATACACAAGCGTCCTAGGGCAGGACACTTAAACCAATAGCTGTGCCAGCAGTGAGTAAATGGGATTTCTTTATGGTGATAGATGCCGTACATAGCAGCATCTCTGTAGTGGCCAGAGGACAACAGAAAGTCCCATAAATACATGAAATGCATTACCACTTCCATTTGAATTGGTCTCTGTGACCTTTAAGAGGTATTGTGGGTAAACTAAGCAGTGTGTTGCAACATAGAAAGAAATATATTTTAAACTTGTTCCAAGAAATTGTAACTCTTGACTTCGGCTGAAGAAGATGGATATCATGCTGATGAATCAGGTCAAAAGCCACATCATTTACATAAGCAACAGTCCCTCCTCTCTAACACAAGTGAGTACTATAAAAACTCTGTGTGCCAGGGATGTAAACCACTGCTGCTCAGTAATGATCCACCATGACTCCCAACTGTAAACTGGCACTGCTGATACTTGCTCTAACTCTTGATGGACAAGGTGAGATCGGATTTTATTGCATGATAAACTGCAGAGTTTTACACTCTCCGTTTTTGACATTAGATAAAAAAGTGTTCAAGAGTGGATCAAATAGTGATTGAGTTTGATGCATTTTCTCCTTCAGTTCATACAGGGAAGATCATCCATGGGAACAAGGTTGCTCCTCACCAAAGGCCCTACATGGTGTTTGTGGAAAACCACAAGCATGGTCAAAGTAAAACATCCTGCAGTGGCTTTCTTCTGGACGAGAGTTTCGTGATGACTGCCGCACATTGCCACGCTCAGTATGTCCAACATTGTTCAAACCAACCTTTGACTAATATGCTCATGCTTAATGACACGAATAATTACAAATCAAAACGTATTTTAGAACATTTTTATAATCATAATAGTCTGAAAAAGGTTTGTTTTGACATTTTTTAATTTAATTTAATTTTAATTGTCATTCCAGCTCTCACACAGTCATAATGGGATCTCACAGGATCAGTGAAAATGCAGAAGTCATGAATGTGGAAAAGGCTTTTCCACATCCAGGCTTCAATATAACTGACTGCAGTGATGACTTGCTGCTACTTAAGGTAAACGCGTGTGTGTGCTTAGATGTTTGAATTTAACAGCAACTGTGGTTTTTAGCTTTACTTTGTTTTTTTAGGTCATACTTTTCTTAGTTTTATTTCATCAAAGTCCTGATATTGAATGTTTTTTCTTTTTAAGATCAGATGATAAGATATAGGCAACACAAGTATTCTTTTTGTGTTTTATATCTTGTCAGAAAAACCATCCACCCCTTTCCCTGTAAGATCATGTCTGGACGTAAACTAAACATAGACATGTAGAAAACTGGGGATGGACTGTTTATGACGGAAAATGTTTGATCCACCCCCTACTCAGGTGGTTTAGCCCACCTGCCGACTTTTAAGTACACTTTGAAGAACATTAGTATTCTAAGTCTCGCTTACCTCTGCTTCTCTACACCTCAGAGGGAAATCATGCTGGGAATCATGGGAGTATTACTGTTGACACTAAATCTGGTACTGCATGTTACTGTATACTAACATACTCAATTCAGACTGATAACTCTAAATATCTGTGCCAGCTGTGGGACTTGTGTTATAAACACACTCATGCAGGCCGTTTTTTATGTCACATTGGCATGGTTCTGATGTGAGCCATTTGGACCAGAAGCCAGGACTAGTCCTTTAAGGGGATTTTTAAACACTTTTTTCACTCTGATTAGCCTGTACCTTGTGCCATCTCAAGATGATAACGACCTCTCCAAACTTGGAAATGTTTGGTCTTGGGAGTCCAAAAAAAACCTTTTTAAAAAATGCTTTTAGCTTGATAAAGTAAATCCAGAAATAAAGCTGTTACTTTTGCATTTTACATCATGTGAGTATGAAATATACCAGAAAACACATGGGAAATAATAACATAAGACTGATGCTTGTTACCTCTAAATTTAAATTAATCATCCACAAAATTCATAAAAAGGCAAAAAAAAAAACAAAAAAAAAAGTTAACTTGATAAAATATCCTCAGAAATGTTTTTTTAAATGTATTTCATGATCAGGATCACTGCTTCATTAGCGTTTAAAAAACTCACCAAACTATGAGCTTCAGTTTAAGGGCTTAATGACTTTTGGTGATGTGCTCTTATGAACCTGTTTTTACAAATATACATGGTCTTTCCTCATTGATTTATATCTTCAAATAGTCAAAAAAGGCATGCTAACTTTTAGTGAACCTCATAGGTGTAAATGTTTTGTGGCATTTTGATTATTCTTGAGAGCACAAGAATCAGAGTAAAAGGCATCATAAAAGAAGGTGAAGTATATATATATATATATATATATATATATATATATATATATATATATATATATATATATATATATATATATATATATATGACCTTCATTTTATTACTTTCCACTATGTTTTAGGATACTCTCTATTTAGACTTGTGTGATGTAAAACACCATAGAAACAACTTTATCTCTAGATTTATTTTATCATGCCAAAAGCATTTTTCAAAAAGGGTTTTTTTTTGGATGCCCAAGACCAAACACTCCCGAGGTTGGAGAGGTCATTAACATGTTGAGATGGGCAAACTAGAACCATGATGAAAAAAAGAGAGCAAAAATCACCATAAAGACTAGTTCTGGCTTCCAGCCCAAATGGCTCATATCAGAACCATGCTAATGTTCTCCAAAATAATCAGTGTCTTGTTGCTGATTATGTCTGAACTCTCACTTGTAAGATGCCTTCACTTCAGATGAATGTTTGAATCGTTCTGATGAGTTTCTATCTCTTCATGTTTTTTAGCTGAGCTGCAAGGCGACTTTCAGCAAAAATGTGGGACCTATTGATCTGGCAACTGACAACGGAGGCTCTCTGCCACAGTCGTGCTCAGTCTCAGGCTGGGGAAGTACAAGCCAGAACAATGGATATGCGTCCAGGGTTCTCATGGAAGCCAATGTCACAATCATTGAAAGTGATAAGTGTCAGAAGGCCAAGTCTTACTGCTCTGAGGGAGAAACTGGACCGGCTAGTGTATGTAGATTTTTAAGACATAAAAAGACAAACTAAAAATACGTCATCAATGATTCCTCTCACTGACAGAGCACTCCTTAAATTCTGTGTATTTTCAGGGAGATTCTGGGGGTCCGCTGGTCTGTGAGGATGGGAAGGCGTACGGGGTGGTGTCCTCCACTAAAACAACTACAGACGGTCAGCTGATCAAAAGTTATGTCAAGATTTCTGACTACAGGAGCTGGATTGACATGATCATGAATAATACTGGAAAGCCCTAATAAGTCATTGATGCTGTCACAATATTCAAGTCATTTCAGTTTTCCTGAACAGAAGAGCCAAACACAGTGGCTGTTTTTATTGAAACGAGAAAGACAGATGTACATCAGGCATTACAGAAATTAAATAAAGAAATCTTAACTTCTTTTTTTATCCGTTATGTAATTCTTAAAAATTAGCTATCAATTTCTCTTTTTATTTAAAAAAAAAAAGAAAGAAAGAAAAGAAAAAGAGCAGGCGTTCATGGTTGCTCTAATCATGTTCTCTCATATTGAATAAACTCAAGAAAAAGACAGCACTGCCTCCTGGTGGAAAAAGTATAATAGTACAGTAAGAAGAGCTTCAGTCTTTGTGCTGAAACTCTTCCTATTCAAAATCTCTAATCTGATTTTTCTTAAACAGGCTATGGTTGTTTGTTGTTTTTTTTTAAATATATGACAAAGAGCCTGGCACTTCAGGAAAGTGTGGCAATACACAATTCTAGAAACAACAAAGCGCATTTTCTTCCTATGGAAAAAAAAAAATAAAAATGTGGATTACCCAGCTTTCTTTATGTTCACTCAGCAGCATTGAATACTAGATTCCAATTGCTCAAAAACCCCAAACAACAGTTTTGCTGAAAAGCAAGAGACAACAAGATCACATAAATTGAACCAATCTGGGGAAGACGGTCACATTAACTTGGGTAATGATTTTTCTCTGTTGACAATGTGACAAAATTAGCTTTTATCATGCTAAGATACATTAAGAACACTAAAACTTAGATTTGTGGTTGATAATCGTGCAATCAAAAGGCAAGGAAGGGGAAAATTGTTAACATACTTGACATTGAACAAATTGAAGAAAGCAGACATGAAGTATGGTACTGTTCCAGGACTAGATCAGTACAGTAAAAACATTGTGGCTTGATGTGATTCATTACAACAAAACTTGTTGATGTTAAGACTTTTGGGTGGAGTGAACATTATACTTAACATTGTCATTTACACTAAAGTAGGTCGTTAATACACTGTTGCCATGGAAATGCCACTGACTGTCCAACCTGAGGGAGTTTATAGATGATATTCAAATCAATTAACCATCTCTAATCAATAAATTACCAACCTGTTTGTCTCTGGGTAATAAGTATAATGTATATTGAGCTTCATGCAAAATAGAATCCCATAATTCTGTTTCCTGGGAAATTTAGCTGTAGAAGAATCAAAAAGATTCAGCAAACCTGGTAAACTGAGGATCCACACCATCTGACTTAGGGCAGGGTAGATCGGGAGATTGTGGTCCACACAGAGTCATTTGAGATTATTTCTATTTAAAAATAAATAAATACATTGCAAAGCTGATAACAGGCCTGAGACTCTTTGGGTGAAAGCTGAAAGCCTGCTTTAGCTTAGTCACTTAGAATTGCTTTTAAAGTTATGGATCATAATGAAAAAAGAAAAAAAAAACATCATGTTTCCTGCATACTTTAAAAAAAGAAAATCAAATAAGAAGATGTAACAAGCCTGCTTTTGGCTTTAATGGATACACTTCATGACTCATAAAACTACACAGATGGATGAGACTTTCAACAAAGCACTCACTCTCACTTACAGCATTTCTAGAGGTTGAAACCAGTTTGGGAGAAAATGACCTTGGTAAGTTTAGACCCTTTAAAAAACACACAATCCCTCACTCAACTAAGTTTTTTGTTCAATATTTACATGTACAGTATTACTGATACCTGGGTTGATCTATGAGATATTCTATGTCTTGAAGTACATCCCTTCAGTCCCTTCACATGAACCCTCTGATTGCCCATTTGTTAATCAATGTGCAGTATTCCCAAAGTAATTATAGGCTGGATTTTATTTTACCACATTTCTGCTCACATGTTGACGACTGAATCAATTTGCATATTCAACGCTCCTGTGATTTGTATTTGTCTAGATTTTGGTGTCCAAGATGGATAGGATGAAACCTTTTATTTATCTGCTGATCTTGTCTTGTGCATGTTTAAAGTTCCTGCAACTTAAGTTTTTTATGTTAACAAAACAGACAAAACTCTTAATGATTGGCAGCTTTGAGGTTGTTTCTACTTTTATACACCTCCAAATCACAGGATAATCTTGATGTATAATTACTGGATGATCTTGCGATGGCATTAGAGGGGTGGAGGACCCCCTCACCCCTTCAAAAGAAAAAACAAAATCACTTTGATCTTTATATAATCTCTCTTCAGATTCAAGTCATAGTACTTTACGTCAAAGAAGAACATCACCATACTTCCCCACTCTATTAAACTTATTCCTAGCTTTTCCACAAGGTAAAATATGAACACTACAAAAAGCTTTAATCTACTTCATTTTCTAATGGACGTATTTAACAGGATGTGAAATATCTGCCGCACTGATGAATGAGGCAAAGTGCGTTTTAAAAGTGTTCAGAAACAGCTGTAACAAGGCGCAGTGAGAACTTTTTAAATATCAACATAGCTGGATATTAGCGTCAGTAACACTGAACAACCTACTTCAGTTACATCACATTGATGCTTACCTTAGCTGGGATAAAGTTGTCTCTTTAGTGGATCTCCTCATCATCTCTGACTACATTTAAAAAAGAAAAAACAAAGACCAAAATCCAGAGAAACAGAGCTGTTCATGAAATATAGTGCTTTCAGTTTGCTAATAATGCTCAATTATGAGCACCATTTGTAAAGGTGACAGCTTGTTGATGCTGCTGCCATGTGCTATCCCCGCACTGACCATCTCAAAATGATCCACCAGTGAGTTTTTTATTCTGGGCCGCACAGTGCTGCAGTAGGAAACTCTACAAGAATGCTCCAGGTTTCAGTCCTGCCTGAGGCCTTTTTAAATGCAGTTTGCACACATGTCCTATACAGGTGCTGGCCAGTAAATTAGAATACCATCAAAAACTTGATTTATCTCAGTAATTCCATTCAAAAAGTGAAACTTGTACATTATATTCATGCAATGCACACAGACCGATGTATTTCCAATGTTTATTTCTTTTAATTTTGATATTTATAAGTGACAACTAATGAAAACTCCAAATTTGGTATCTCAAAAAATTAGAATATTGAAAAGGCCAATGAAAAAAAATGTTTTTTTTTGAAATGTTGGCCAACTGAAAAGTATGAACATGAAAAGAATGCCCATGTATAGCACTCAATACTTAGTCGGGGCTCCTTTTGCCTCAATCACTGCATTAATGCGGCGTGGCATGGACTCGATTAGTCTGTGGCACTGCTCAGGTGTTATGAGAGCCCAGGTCGCTCTGATAGTCGTCTTCAGCTCCTCTGCATTGTTGGGTCTAGCGTATTGCATCTTCCGCTTCACAATACCCCATAGATTTTCTATGGGGTTAAGGTCAGGCGAGTTTGCTGGCCAATCAAGGACAGGGATACCATGGTCCTTGAACCAGGTACTGGTGGTTTTGGCACTGTGTGCAGGTGCCAAGTCCTGTTGAAAAGTGAAATCTGCATCTCCATAAAGTTGGTCAGCAGCAGGAAGCATGAAGTGCTCTAAAACTTCCTGGTAGACGGCTGCATTGACCTTGGACCTCAGGAAACAGAGTAGGCCAACACCGGCAGATGACATGGCACCCCACACCATCACTGACGGTGGAAACTTTACACTGGACCTCATGCAACGTGGATTCTGTGCTTCTCCGCTCTTCCTCCAGACTCTGGGTCCTTGATTTCCAAAGGAAATGCAAAATTTGCTTTCATCAGAAAACATAACTTTGGACCACTCAGCAGCAGTCCAGTCCTTTTTGTCCTTGGCCCAGGCGAGACGCTTCTTACGCTGTTTCTTGTTCAAGAGTGGCTTGACACACGGAATGCGACAGCTGAATCCCATGTCTTTCATGCGTCTCTTCGTGGTGGTTCTTGAAGCGCTGACTCCAGCTGCAGTCCACTCTTTGTGGATCTCCCCCACATTTTTGAATGGGTTTGTCGTCACAATTCTCTGCAGGGTGCGGTTATCCCTAGAGCTTGTACACTTTTTTCTACCACATTTTTTCCGTCCCTTCGCCTGTCTGTTAATGTGCTTGGACACAGAGCTCTGCGAACAGCCAGCTTCTGTAGCAATCACCTTTTGTGTCTTGCCCTCCTTGTACAAGGTGTCAATGGTCGTCTTTTGGACAACTGTTAAGTCAGAAGTCTTCCCCATGATTGTGGAGCCTTCAGAACAAGACTGAGGGACCTTTTAAAGGCCTTTGCAGGTGTTTTGAGTTAATCAGCTGATTAGTGTGGCACCAGGTGTCTTCTATATTGAGCCTTTTCAGAATATTCTAATTTTCTGAGATACTGAATTTGGTGTTTTCATTAGCTGTCAGTTGTAATAATAAAAATGAAAATTAATAAACACTTGAAATATATCACTATGTGTGGAAGGAAAGTATACAGTATACAAGTTTCACGTTTTGAATGGAATTACTGAAATAATTCAACTTTTTGATGATATTCTAATTTACTGGCCAGCACCTGTACACGCCTGTGTTCTCCCCTTGTACTCTGGCATCTTTCTACAGTAAGTCTTGTGCTTGTTAAGTGATTAATTGGTCACTGTAAATTGTGTGAATATGAGTGTGTGATTGTTTGTTCATAAGCCCTGTGACAGGTTGGTGACCTGTCAAGGGTAAACTGTTTTCTTGCACAATAGAATGTGATAGATGTGATGGACAGATGGACTGCCACCTTCTATGTCCTCTGAAGACTTATTCCAAAATGCCTTGAGGCCCAAAATGCCTCCTGTATTTAAGAGGAAGGAGAGTCAACATCTAGTTCTTTCAATGGAAGTAAAACTTTTAGTTTGTGCTTTTGAACTTTTTTAATAAAGAAATCCATTCATCATTTGCAAAAGTTAGTTCGGTGATATCGGCACAGTAAACAAACTTTTTTTTTTTTTTTTTAATCTTTGTCTAAAGGCATTGCCACAAAAAGTCTGGAAGAGAAGAGGTACTATTGGGGCTTAAGTATATATATTTATCTCCCTTATCTATACTTCCATTACTAGAAGAGTTAGTAGTCCTGCAAATGGTCCTAAGAAGTAGATGTGCAATAGTACTTAGTCTCCACAATACTTCAGAGAAAAATGTGGTTTTAATTATTTTACACTGAATCCTAAAAAATAAATTGCACCACATTCTGAGTCACCCAACAGGAGTAAGATTTATTAAAAGTTACTCCCTTGAAATCACTAAGATGCTAATGCTTAACACTGTCCAACAGTATCATTTACAAAGACAGCTGTAGGACTCTGAACAGGGCTGTTACATCATGACGAGGTTTTCAAACTTTTTTTCAACCTTCAAAGAAGAACTATAAATGAATACAAAACTTTTTGTGGAGCACCTTTTATTCAACATTTGCATGAAATGGTCTTTAATGTAAGGCATGCATGGTTCTGGTAGATTACGCATGATTTCTTTCTTTGCAAGACCTTCATTAATGCAACTGTGAAAAAATTTTACACACTTGGTGTAGACATCCTGATTTCACATATTAACAAAGTGACAAAGAAAGTGCTGTGCATCCAAGATTAACAAGACGGAGTAACTTCTTCATCCATTAAGTGATGGTTTTCAGATGTGTTAACCAAAAATAACTGAGGGTCAAGTTGTTGAGGTGTTCATTCAAATAATCAGACCTTGGCTTGAAGTTCAGAGAATTCAAACAATTATCTAAGGAAACGCAAAGATTGACACAAATGAGGAATTTAGATTGACCTGGAGACCTGTGGAATTAGTCTGAGAAATAGTTAATACCACTTCTCTTATGTGTGCTTTTAAGAAACATTGAGATACAGTTAATGTTACTTTTTAAATTGCCTTTACTTAATAGAAAATAGATTTTAAGTTGACATTTGAAAGCTCTTAAACTTAAAATTATATTTGCCATGATTAAACATGAGACACAAATTCATGGAAAGCGAGCACATACTGTATAACACCAACAAGTACAGAACAGGACTTGATGCTACTTTAGTTTTGTCAACTAGATGGCAGCACTGGTTCTTCACATGACGGGGGGGATGTTGCACCCAGTTTGCTGTACAGAGAAGTCTGCATAACTTTGGGGCTAGGTGTGTTTTTCTGCATATTTATAAAAGGCAATCATATCAGTGAACCGGGGCATGAACACACGCAACTACAATGACAGATTTAGAGTTATACTCATCATTAACCAAGATTGAAAGGCAGACTGGCAAAAGAGTAAAGCATCTACAAAAACAGATAAATGAGAAGAAAGAGATGGTTTGTTTGGAACAATAGTCACAGCCACTGATCAGAAGTAAAATCATTTAAAGTCTCAATGAGCTGTTTTGAAATATGATCTTGACTGTGTTTACCTTAAAGGCGTTTGGTGTAGGCAATTGTGATTAGAAAGTGAAGACCACAGTGGGGTTAAAATTAGAAGTAGATACTGCTGCACTAAGCACTCTAACTTCTGAACTACCCTTTTTCTACCTCAGCACCTCCTACACATGAGTGCACCTCACGGCTTCCTGTTCAACACCACAGTTTTCCATTGTGGTATCAGGCCTATCAAGCTTCACTGTTTACTTAAGTCAGGTGAGAACTTGCAAATAGACTTGTCAAAATATACAGAAGGATCATGTAGATTAAAGGCCCAAGTTCATGCATTTAAAACAAGATCTTAAACACTAAACTCATGCATTAGGTTTCCCCATTGAGAAATTTAACCAATCTGCAAACAAGCAGAAAACAGACATCAACCTTTCTGTTACCTACTTCTCTTAAGACTTACAGAATAACAATGTTGGACAAAATGTTTCTGTTTTTGGTGCTCAAAAGATGGACATTTTCTTGTTTCTATTTTTGCAATGTCATTTATGCAATCTATACTGTATTGACTGAAGGGGGCACTGTAGGCAAACCTATTTCTAGCTTCCTGATGTAGGTAGAAGTCTGGACCAGTACCTCCTCCTGAGAGGTTCATTGACGGCTGCCAACAAGTGCTGTGTCCTGCACTTGACTCTATGTTTGATGTTGATTGCTATTCTGGAGCCGCAGCGCCACAGAGGATTCAGGAATTGATTCCTTGGTGGTTGAATGTAATGCTTTTCTTGTTTAACTCAGATATTATCAAGCCATGATTCTTTCTTTCAATGCACATATAAATATAAAGAGATATTTTCTTAGGTAACAATCCTAGCCACGTGAATATGTGAGCAGTTGTGTTATATTCCGAACAATGAGGATCACATAAATGTAGGCATACAGTCATGAAGCGAAAGGGAATGATGCAAAAGCTGGTGTGCCTTTAAGAGGCAAGATCACATTGTTATTCTGGGTTTGTCCACAGGCCGACTGTGGAGGTGGACAGATAGTGGTTCTGAGGTGGGTGGTGTGTGGGGGAGAGCGAAGGTGTGGGAGGGGTGTGTGTAGGAGTCTCCTAATATGAGTCTCCAGGGACCAGTATGGATTAGAGTTAGAGAGAGAGAGAGTAAGGAAAGAGAGAGAGACACCGCAATGTGGATAAGATGTCCTTTGGATGCATCCCGTGTTTTACAGCTCGTCCAAGGAGGCCGAGATTGATCCTGTGTGCCCCTGTTCCCCGGAATGGCGTTGCAGCCCGCACACTCAAGGCTAAGCCGCCCATTAACGAGCCAATAATTTGTGTCATTATGTGAAGGCTGCAGCTGGTGCCACTGATGCACACTGCTCCTCACATGTCAGGTCTGAAGATTTGAAAGGAGTCTTAGGGCTGCTCATTATAAAGCCGGCCTCTCATCCCCGCTTCCATCCTTTGTCTGGGAAACATGCATGGCAGAGAAGGCTTGGCCTGGATAGCTTATTTATTTCCTCCCAAGCTCCTTCCTTTTTTTTTTTTTTTTTTTCAAACACAGCATGCTCAATATAAAATCAATGTATTAAGTGTTCTCGAGTATGCAGAGTGACGTGCTGCCATTCCCACTCTATGCCTTTGGCTGTGATTACAGCTAATTTGAATGATTGAAATGCTTCCATAGTGGAGCTGGAGTGAGTGAAGTGAAGGGCTCACACAGATGAAGGGGGAGGAGGCGAGAAAGGCTTGGCTCTACTCCAGGTGGAGGAGGTGAGTCATTCTCCACACAGATAGACAGTCTAACAGTGTGTGTGTATGTGTGTGTGTGTGTACGTATGTGTGCACGTGTATGTTGGCCAAATTGTTGTTAAGGGAATAGAATAGTGCTGTGAGCAACAGAGGGATACAGACTGAATATCACTGTATGCTTTGTGCATCTCTGTGTGTTTGCTTTTGGAGATTTTATGTGCAGATTACAGTGTTATCTCTGGATAATCTGTGTATTCTGAAGATGAATTACAACTGAGTCTGTGATCTTTGGACCAGAATATGACAATTCCTAAGGTGGGTGGACACAAAATAAGGCCCCCCGAAGAAGGCACAAACAGAATTTATGCTTTTAGTTAAAGCCTCTGTGGAAAGTTTTTTTCTTTCTTTCTCTTTTTAGTTCGACAGACTGGGACTATTCTGTGACCTACAAAAGCAAACAAGACCTTAAGCAAATGTTCTTATTATGTCTATTTCTGTCACCCCTGATACAGGCTCGGTGTCAGACTATAGAAGCTAGACTGCACTAAAACTACTTTAGTGTTTTTGTTTTTGGACTCTTCCTCTAAACTAGGCCAGAGCAAAGTATCGTGCCATTTTATTCTCAAGCATGAATATCGTTTATCTGCGCACTTGATTAATCCTGAGTGTGTTTGTTTGTGTAGGCAAAACTGTGCATGCATCACTGGTTGCTGTTGGTTATGTTGCAGATGCATGAAGATTGTTTATTTTTAGGTCACCTAACTCCGCCACTTAAGGTGGGCGTAAGATTTGTGTGTTCGTGGAATCAAACTTTTTTTTTTTTTTTTTTGTAAGTGCAGCAAGAAGTTCAGGTTTTTAAAGTTCTCCTCCTCTGTGAACAAGATTACTTTTAATATGAGTGTTATGATTTTATTTCTGGGTTGTGCAGTTAGGAACACTTTGTTTCTGTTGACAAAAAGGAAGGCATGTAGAGACACGAAGATATGCAAACTGATCAGCATGTAAACATTGAGATACACGAGTGTTTTTACAGTTCGGTTTGTTTTTCAGGCTCCAGCTCAATTCTGAGTTGATATTAACACAGTTCTCACTGTTTTCATCAGGGATTTGTGGATGACTGCAAGCAAGTTGCTGGTTAATTGTCATCAATGAATGGAGGGTGTATACAAAGAGCACATTCTGTTCTAGACAAAGCAAGCAAGCAAGCATACAACTCCGCTGCCTTCTTCCACCCCCGCCTGCCCGTTGCACCCCAGCCCACCAGCCTGTCTCTTCCTAATAATTCTGCCAGACTCTCACTGTCTCTGTCGATCTGTCCATCTGTCTGTCTGTCTGTCTGTCTGTCTGTCTATCTATCCATCTATCCATCTATCTATCTATCTATCTATCTATCTATCTATCTATCTATCTATCTATCTATCTATCTCTGTCTCTTCCACCAACGCCATTGAGGAAGCGCAAATAAAAGTTGTTGTCATGGAAACCAGCAGTGCCTATCCTCCTCTCCCCTAATCACCCCCACAGTACACTCAAAACTTGTATTACACACACATATTTGTACACACGCGCACACACACTCACATACGTGCGTGTGCGCGCACACACGCTAGCTCTATTCCATTTGGTCCACAGACACTCAAGAGACAACTTCAAGAGGACGTGCATGAAAAGGATGTCCGACTTCTACAGAGAGTGTGAGGACTGAGAGAACTCTGAAAAATAGTGAAGAAACCACGAAAAGTGCAAGTCAAATTCAGCTCATCCTGTTTAACAAGCATGACAGAGACTACTCACATCAGGAAACCAAATATGATCTTCTCAGAGGACCATCTGACCACTGAGCGCCATCTTGAAAGGCCATTCATTTTCATTTTCTCTTCTTTCTTTTTCTTTCTTTCTTTCTTTCTTTCTTTCTTTCAAGGGTGTGTTAGGCATTTGTTGACAGTAAGTACATTAGCCACTTCAGTCCTGGTCAACTCGGCTCCTTTGTTGTGAAAATGGCCAGGGTACTAAAAACAGAAACTAGCTGCAGACAGGGTTAGCTCTCGCACATCATTAAGCTAATTTTAATCAACTCTGACTGAAGCACTATTCTGAGTGCAAGTATGCACTCTATTTAGACAGACATACCACATGTTGCACTATTCTTGGATGTGATGCATACATGCTCTTCCAGCTGTGGCACACCGTTCAGCCGAGCCCGTGCATATGGACTTAGAGAGCTGCTGCTGTCAGGAGTGCTCGAGCTCTCTGCATCAGAGGATACCAGGGGATCACACAAGTCTGCAGTCTGCATTACTCATCAGCAAGAATTCCCTGACTTATTGAATTCTGCTTTTTGCATACTATCTTCTACATTCAGAAATTACATCAGAAAACCTGAAAAAAATCAATTCAGAGTGGATTTTAGAATTTAGTTTCATTGGTGTCAGTAACTTATGGTGTGTATAATGTCTACCTGATCAAAACACTGTGTTAGCCATTGACAGAAGACTGGAAGACTGAGCTTAAAGAACAAACTCTACAGTATTACCTTGACAGTCCTCAATTTTTTTCTGCTTGAATTTAGGTCAAACTGCAAAAATACTGTATTAGAATTTTAATACTCCAAGCATCATTTTGATAGGCAGGCAGGACAACATGCATGTGCAGGGTACAAGACTATGGGTAAGGTGAGTGATGAGATTTATTTTGTTTATTTTACTTATTTCGTCTCGTTTATTTTAGTATACTTATTATAAACTTATATAAACATAAACTTAAAGTACACACACACACACACACACACACACACACACACACACACACACACACACACACACACACACACACACACACACATATGTTTATTTTACAGCATACACTTTGGTTATATCACAGATTACCAGTGTAGAAAACCAGATCCTTTTACAACAACTAATATTCATAAAACCTTATTTCGAAACTGAATCTGGATGAAGCTCTTGATAACATTTAACCCATTGCACGTTGGATGGGCTCTTTGGTATCAGGGAAAAACAACTATAACCCTCCTTGGCAGCCTGCCAGGTTAAGTGCAGTTTTCACATGGAGGAGCATCTGGCTCGCTGCTCCTGTTGCTCCTGCTGCTGCTGTTGTTGTTGCTGTTGTTGTCGTCCCCGCGGTGACAACGTGGTCCTGAGGAGGCCAGCTTTGCTTGTCATCCCCCTAGCTAAGCAGACACACAGGCAATAACACATTTATACACACCGTGAGCAGTAACACGGGTTGCCGTGGGTGTGTCCCCAGCTGCTTGGAGGGCTGACGCACTTCCACTAATGCCCCCACCTGCGTGCACCCACGGGAGGGCACGTGTCCCGCAGGTCTCCATTCATTCAAGGTGAGACGCAGATGACATGACAAGTTGCTGCCATGACAACGGTTGGTTGGGTAAAGCCGTGCGGCATGAGCCTACATGTTGGCTGAAAATGAAATCGCCCCTCCTTTTCTCTGCTCTCCCTCTTTTGCCGGAACAGAAAAACAGGGCAACTGTCATGGACATGGTGTCCAAGTACTGTAAGTCTTGACCTGGTTTTTAATGTGGGTGTTCTTTCATCAGGTATCTGGGTATCCTCAATCAGACTGCAATCACCTAACCTGAGCCTTTTTTTTCACAACTTTTCGAGGCTGTTGCACCTGAAATTTGGGGACTTTTTTACCCTCTGTGTCTTCTAGTTTTGGGGATTGCGATCCATGCACTGTTGTTTCCAAAACCAGACACAGTGTAATTTAAACATTAGCTTGCCAAAGATTGATGAGCCTGCACTTCCCAACTCTGTCCTGATGCGATATCTGAATTGAGCGTGATTGGCATGTGGTGAGAGAAAATAAGCCAAAAAGGAAACACAAGAACAAAGTGTTTGTCAAATTAGTCTATCATCCCCCAAGCAGCTAATGTATTTGATATGATAATTAAGATTATTTGTTTTCCAGCTACTTGTTACACTAATTAGACTTTAACAAGCTTATTAAGACAAGGTCTGCATAGTAGAGGCACTCTGTTGTCATGTTTATACTACTGTAAGTTCTTTTTCCTTTTCTAGAGAAAATGCATATCCAATGATAAAACTGTGTGTGTTATCCTGTGTTTACATCTGTATAGTTAATCTTAATTGATAAGATGTAAACATGATGTAAAGCATATAAAAAGTGGTTCTCCCCATTCAAATACATTCCTGCTGCTGTAAATATTTTCTGCAGATAAGACGATGCGCTGCTGGTGACATTTAAAAAGAGTCACTACCCCCTCATCTGCCCATTTTCTGTCAGAATCCTCCGTGGCCTATAATGAGAACGTACACGCCCAGGCCATTATAAATAGTACGTGTCCTGGTTAAATGCAACACCTCTCTTTGGGTGCTATTCGGGCTGCATGATTCACTGTGATTCATGCTGGTGTGTGTTCTTTCTGTTCTCACAGATGAGCTGGATGACCAAAGAGGAGGGGGGGGAGAGGGAAGGGGTATAAGGATTGTGATGGAACATGGACTGCTGTTGTGTGTGCGTGAGCGTGCGTGCGTGTGGGCTGTGTCACGTGTGTAAGTGGTAAATTGAACAAAGAGGAGAAAGAAGAAAAAAAAAAAAGGAATGGAAAGATTGAAAGTGCCCAGCTGAAGTGCTAAATTTGTCGGCCCACTTTTGAGCCCACTTTGAGAAAAAATCAGGCCTACTTGAGGGAAGGAGGAGAGTTTTTCACTTCGCAGTGAGTTCTAATGGTACATCTTTGAAGTGAGCGTGTGTGTGTGTGTGATATGGACATGTGCCTGTTTGAGCGTGCATGCAAGGACAGGTGCAGCCACATACAGAACAGGGGATCCTTGTTATCACGCTGTTGGTATTTTCCTACTGTGCCTGCATACTGTACATCACCTCCTCATTGGCCATGATAGACGTCGTGATTGAGTGACGGACACCTATTTAATTGCTCCCTGCTGTCTGTTGTTTATGTGCCAGCAAGGTAGGAGGAAAGAGAATGAGCTCATAGACTGATATGAGGACACGTAATGTTCTGAACACTTTGTGCAGCTCTTTGTACAACTTAATACCTCGCCTGCTTGTTTAGCTTCTAATTATTTACCCTGATATCACTCGTAATCTGCTGCTTGCTTGTTTGTTCATGCATGCATGTGTACATGTCTGTGATTTCTTGTGCACACCAGCTCCCAGTGGCCATGTGGGTGTGTGGTGGGTAGCTCAGAGTTACATTAATAGCCAAAGGGCAGGCAGGCAGGCAGGCAGGCAGGCAGGCAGGCGAGCAGGGAGGGAGGACATAGACAGGAAGGGGAAATACAGTTTGCTGGTCGCCCACCACTTCCTTTGTGTCTCCTACACTCGCAGCCCACGGACCAGAGCTGCTCCTAAAACCAGTTTGTGTGCTCGTGGTGCAACGGAGATAAGGCCGAAGCAAAGGTAAACAAGGTTGACAAAAGGGCGAGGAATGCCACTTGCAAAATAGTGATGGGTTTGTCACTGAAGGGAGGTTATGCAAGTTACTGGAAGTGGCCTACCCACAATGCCCTACCCTTGCATTTTAACTCTTGCCAAGTGTGCGAAGTGAGGCAATGTTCAAGTGTTGCGATGACAAAGCAACAACAGATAACAGATCTCTTTTAGAATGACGAGCTGTCTGCCATTTGAGATCCTATCACCAAACAATCAAAGCCTGATATCAATGTTCACAGTGAGTGTAATTCAAGAGAACTTTAACCCAGATTTGACGTTGAACCGAGGATACAGTCAACTGCATTCCTCCTGAGAGATAACAAAAGTGGGCTGTAGTACCGGGACGCATCCAGCAGAGGTCCTTCTCTCATTAAATGTTTCAATTGTCTGCTCTTGTGTGGAAGTGGGGCTCAGCAGTGAAAATAAACCACAACAATTCAGTGTGTCCACTTTTTCAGCTGTGTCAGTGTAACAAGGAACAGATTCCTTAGGTATGCAAAGTTTCATCTTCAAGGTTTTGAATCAGCTCTTCTAAACATGACCAATCAGGACACATTCAAGCCCGACCAGGCAGTCACACACCTCTGCAGACAGATCAGATTGGCTGATAAGGAGCCCCTGGTTTGCACACATACTGTGCTCTGGTATGAGCCCCCTCCTCTCCCTGCCCTTCTGGGATCCCACATCCCCATTGAACTTTCCACCCACTCACCAAGGAATGTGGAGAGGGGGGAGAGGGCTCTGTGAGAGGCAGAGATGGGGGGATATGAGGAGACGAGAGGGGAGGAATGGGCTGCTGAAAAAAAAAGAGAAGAGGGAAAGAAAAGAGGAGATGAGGGCAAACTTGAAATTTTAGAGCCCAGTGATAACAAAAGGCCGTCATGGTGAAACTACTGGATTGTTTTTGTGGTTATTAGATAATGTGTGGACAGGGACAGGAATGCTACGGCAAAGCTAGCTGTGACACATCATGCTGATGCAGTTATAGGCCTTTAAAAGGGGACAGTCTGCTGGAGGGTTTTCCATTTCCAAATTGTTTCTCATGAAAATGCACGGTCATATATAATTACATAAAGACATCCTGCCGTCAGAGTCTCGGCCGTAACATCCAGTTAATACATTGTGTATGTGTGTGTTTGTTTCTGTGAGTGCCTGCGTATAATATGCACAGCTATTGTCCCAACAGTAAAAACCTGTTTGAGCCGCATGACATCACGAGCCCTCAGGTGCTCATTTCACTTTGTTTTCGCCACCGGAGTCTTGTCAACAAGTCGCCGCTCTCCATCCGCTGTTTTTCCTCTCTTTTTCTTTTGCAGACTTTCTCAGAGGACCTGAGCTCTGATGAAAGCAGGTGCCTCGGTACGCCTTTCATTGAATTAGGAATTCCGCAGCGTAAAGTGGCGGCATTGTTGATGAAAGGTTAGAGCTGTTTCAAATTCTCCCACTAAATGAAAAGGCCCTCTCTCCAGCGGTTGTACAAAAAGAGGGATGACATTTTGGTTGCATCAGCTGTATATCTAGAGTGTCTGCAGCAAAATGCCAAAACGATCAAAGCCAAATAGGGAGGATAATACACACAGAGAGCACCTAGGTACTCTTTGTTAGGTTATCTACCCACAAACCTGAGTCAGAGCTCATACAAAGTCATTACGCCCCTCAGTGATAATTCAGTGAATGCTCTCCATTTAATGATAAACATTTACATGGTGGTAGAGAAAGGAGTTTATCAGGTCTTTGCATTAGGGATTAAGGTTCAGTGGTTGAATTAGTGTCTGTTCAGGAGTAGGATGGAGGATTGAACGCTCAGTGGGAGGAACATGAAGAGATTTCATAAGAGGAAGCAGGTGGTGGTGACACAGGACATAAAAGACCCCTCTATTCTTCAGGTTCAAGCTTATATTTTGGTCTTTATGTCTTTTCTTCTCTTGCCTACCGCTACATAAACCTTTTTTTTATCATGTCTACAGTGATGGACTAGGTACACACCTCCAAGTTATCTGTCAGTGAAAAGATATCAGATATTCTTTCAATAGAAATTACAGTTGCTTCGTCGAATTCTTACTTGAATCAAAGTTTTGGAGTAAGAGATTTTTTAATGTACATCTGTTTCAAGACTTTTTCTTTTTTTTAAAAACCTTAAGGTCCCTACACACCAGGAGCGAATTTGTGAGGTGAATAATTCAATTTTAAAAAAAAAACTATTGAAGTCCCTTACTCATTCTCTCTCTCCTTCCCCTAGCTTGTTCTCTCTCTCTCTCCCCCTGCCCTTTCCCCCTTCTCTCTTCTCTCCCTCTCTCCCTCTCTCCCCCTATCTCTCTGTATTCCTCCCCAACCCAGCAGCGGCTTGGTGGCTGTATGGCATGAGTCTGGTCCTCCCCAAGGTTTCTGCCTGTTAAAAAGAAGTTTTTTTCTTGCCACTGTTACTCATGTTAGATGAGATGGGTAAAAACCCATCTTAGGTTGGGTCTTGATAATTCATCAAACAATGAGCGTGGTCTATACCTGCTCTTTTTCTTTGAAAAGCATCTTGGGATGACGACTGTTGTGAATTTGAAGTCAATGTGACCTTACAAAATGCTAGCAAAAAAGGGACTGTTATCTATTTGCTCAGGTGTCGAATTTTGCGGAGGCAAAAAGGCGGACGGCCAGACCTTTGACCAATCAAAATGATGTTGGTATGTCAATGACGTCACATCAAAGTTCACTGGCAGCATCAGCCCTAGTCTGCATTTATTCTTCATGACTGAGCGCAATATCATTGGTATGCAGGAGCGCCCTGCTTTATGGGACAAGTCCCTGAAAACATTCCACAACACTCTCCTAAAAATATAAATATGGCAGGAAATAGAAGAAGACCTCAACTTAGCTGGTAAGTATGTTGATGTTATGTCAATGCTCAAACATAGATGTAACATAGCTAGCATAATATGAAGCTAAGCTAGCTTACCAACTAGCTCAGGGCAAATTTTTCAAAGTCCAGTAAGTGTTTGTGTTTGAAGATAATAAAAAGCATCAAACTTTATTCGCTTAGTAGGTTCTATTTGCATAATCGCGTTGTGCCCAGTGTGTACAGAAAAAAATTCGCTGGCAAAACATTCACCTTCTTGCGTCACTTATTTGCATCACTTCGCCTATTGTCTGGTGTGTAAAGACCTTCAAACACTGGTGAAAACATGGGTGAAAATTTTGCCATGTTACCCTATTGTGAAAACATAAAAAATTTTGATCAAATCTAAAAACAATAGAAATGACCAACCATGGAATAAAAACAGCAACTTAGTCATGACAAGCACAGAAAACTTTGGTCAAAATGTTACTTGTGGAAAAAAAAAACAAAAAAAAACAACACCAAATATTTGGCCTCACACCTGGACACGACACATTTCTGTTGACCATTTTGGAGTTTATGTGCGGGGAACAGAGCGAATTTTTAAAATGGTTCGAGTTATTCTTCTATTTTGGCATTTGCTCCATTTTTGCTGTATTTTTAACCATGGAGAAGCAGGATGTACAAGTACGGCAACACCATTTAGACAAACGACACAAACAAGGACAGAGACATTTAACATCATCTTGTGGATCTCGGGAAAGAGAGTTCATCAGCTGACTGTAGTACTCAAGTGAATTTACTGTCCACTTCTGTATGGCACAGATGTGAATCGACACTGAAGGTGAACCCAGGCAAAGACAGACTAGACAGACTGTGTTGGCGTTTCAAAGATGCAGTAAGGGTACAGGATCTATCTATGTGTGGGACTAAAACATAACCATCAAGTTATGTCATGAAGCTTTCCATAAATAACAGGGTCGGACTCTCAAGCTGTATTCACACATGTATTCACAAAACCCCTGAAAACTTCCCAACATTTTCAGGATGGGCTGAAGTTTTTCCTCTTCACTTTACGACAACCTCCTGCTAAAATTTTCTTGCAAAAGTCGGGCTGCGATGATGTGAAAAGGCAACTACTGCAAGTGAGTGGGCAGAAGGGATGATGTTTATATCATGCAACCAGAGCAGGAAGAGCAAAATGTTGTAGGATGAATAAAACAAGAATAGAGCAGGTGCATGCACATGCAACATTGGTATAAATGTACAAACTGTCAGCTAAGTATAGGTCCTTCTTCCTTTTCAGCTATTATGGTGTTAACATTACACTGCTGCTTTTTTCAGTGTTCTTTTTATGTCGTGTCCTGGAGTGATCCTAAACCTGAAGTGAACCCTTAAGGTACTTTCATAGCAGGACATCCTGCAGCATTGTGTATTCCCTCCTGGCGTAGGGTAACAGCAACCCCGAGTTTCAAGGATATGCTACTCAGGTTACACAAAAGGCATCAGCTGGAATATTTAAACACACACAGCCTCGACTAAATATATTTAAGCCAAAATGCAAAAATGTTCAGGGTATTTTATTTTATTTTTTACACTTTCAACTCAGATTGGAGATGATCATTTTAAAGGTAACAATAACAGTTTGAGCAGTTTGAGCCAAACATGTCCAGGCCCAGCTAGAAATACGTAACAAAGATCATGTGACTGCTCTCTGCTCAGGTCAGATGATAACATCCAACTACTTTTTTGTTACTCATTGTTAGAAAGCAGACATGCAGTCTCCTAACCTCCTCAACAATAGGCAGACAGAATCGTGACTAAAGCTTCAAATGTTTACACCACTTTTCAGACTGCTACACCTCACATAATGGAGTCATCAGGTTAGAGGTCTGGTCAAATATAAGGATTATCAAAGGAACATGATGTTGAAAGGTAAACTTCGACTACGCGCTCGCCCGGCAGGCAGACAGAGCTGGGAGGCAGCGCAAACAGAATGGATGTATTTGCTTTTCATGTGAAAATCAATGGGCCCAGACAGATGGCGGTTTGTTTCCTCACTATTTACTCCCCGGCTCCTTGACAAATGTCCTCGCCACCCCTCCTGAGCTGACGCTGCACAGGTAAGCCAAGAGCCATCCTTTCCTCTCCCACCCCAAATGGATGACAGATGTGCAAGCTACCGCCTTGTTCCTTTCTCTCTCTTCGAAAGCCACCTCCATTCCTTCATCCACAGCAAACAACACTTGTTTAAGGAGAAAAGGTTAACTTGTTTAAGAAGGTACACCTTTCTACCTTCATCTTTATCAGAAACAGTCACCACCTTTACAAAGACAAAATGTTCCACCGTTAACAAATACAAGACCTTCATCCTTACTGTACGTTGAGTCATGGACGACATGCGCTGTCTGTGGTCCGTTTCATTTAAAGACAGACGGTTACAAATACATGATGAGTACTTCATGTCCGCCATGCCTACATGTCTGAACTCAGAGAAGGGTTAATTTGACCTACTTTACAGGATGTATACTAAAGAGAGGAGACAGATGAAAGACGCATCATCACTCTGTCCACAGGATGAGTCTTGAATGACTCAGACGTATTAGAACAATTTGATTATGTATTCATGCAAGAGCCATAACATCTCTTCATTCCCGGCATAAAAAAAAAAAAAAAAAAAAAATCATATTTTCTAATATCAGCACGCCCACTCTGAAGCCATTTTCCCCGGACACATATTTACACAAATTGCCTTTACTGGAATCTGTTTGAGCTGGGATTGTGTGAGAGTATTTTTCCTGCTCTCAGTCAGAACAAACTCCAGCTCTGGAGGCAGGAGTGATCCTCGCTGGAATCAGACTGAGGTCCGCACTGCTGAATCTGTGGGTTTTAATAGAGCCTCATGTGGAAACAGACTTTCCTTCTGCTGCTATGGGAGATATTTTTAGTCAGATAGACAGTGGCACTTCTGCTCAAATAGACCAAGACAACTCAGAAGGTAAATGATCTGATTTGAAGTTTTTTTTTTGTTTGTTTGTTTTTTCTGAGACTTGGAGCAGTCTCCATTTTTATTTTATAAGAGAAGGAGGGGTGAGAAATATGGAGGGGGTGGGCGCCTGCAAAAAAAAAGTCAGCATTCCAGCAAGTGGAGCAGAGGTCGTGCGGGAAGAGTGCCTGGGTGGAGGTGTGGGTGTTGCGGTGGCGGTAGTGCAGGGGCGTAGCAGAGTTAAAGAGCAAAGAGCAGTTCCTGATTCCACAACCCTGAGCTCACCGCCTTTAAGTGCCGGAGCCGCCAGCCACTCCTTTTCTCCTTCACACCATCCTCTTCCCTCTCCTCCCACTCCCCTCCCCCTCCACCTACATCGTGTCTCTCCATCTGAGGTGTTAACTCTTTGTTGGGCTGTTCCAGAGCGGTTGGCACGGGACGACGGTTTTCATGGAAGCTTTGGGAAGAGGCGGGCATGCTGCTATGGGTCCTTACTGGAAGTGAAGGCGTGAGTGCGGGTAGAGGACTGAGTGATTCACTGAACAAATGTTTTCTTCATCACTTTGACAATCAACCGCTATGACCTGGCACTGACACACATGTCAGCGCACAGACATGCACAGATGCAAAGCAGGATCAATCAGCGAGAAAAGGCATACCAGTGTAGACTAAGGAGGAGCTCTGGATTGGTCATGCCTGTGTGTAACCCATAAACACTAGGTTTAGTCAAGCCGCGCTAAATCATGAATGTCTTCTGTATGAGCTTTAAAAACAATACCAGATTAGTGATAAAGCCATCTGTTACTGTGTCATCCTATTTTGTTACCAAGGCCTGTCCACAATAGAGCATTATTCCAGTAAATAATACCACTTATTAAGCTGGATTGGCAGGTGAATACAAGAATAGAGCTCAGACAACACAAACACGTCATCGAGGAGGAATAACATCCTAATATGGACGGGTTAAGACGAGGAGGATAGGGTGGGAACGTCTTACACAAGGCATTACCTGGAAAGAGCAGGGTAGCCCAGAAGGTACCTGCTATCACGCTGTATTTACACGACACAGAAGTGAGAGCGCCTTTGTGTGTGTGTGTGTGTGTGGCATTACACAATACACACCGCAGACAGTGACATTTGAATGTGCTGAGTGTCCTTTTGGTAGGGAACACACAGGTGACGTGTACGCAGTGGAAAAAGATGACCTTATGATAGATCACCTGGTTCTCTCTTTCTCTCTTAACTTCTCTGTCTCTCTCTCTCCAGCCCTGTCACTGTCCTTTGTCTCGTCTCTAACCCTCCATCTCCCGCCTACGCTGCCTTGTTCTCTCTCTCTCTCTTACTGTTAAATAAAATAAACATAGCGCTCACATGACTCCATATTGTCCTCTGGCTGCTGGGGAGCTATAAAAAGATCCACTTGGCTGCATTTATTTTTCAATGAATCTGGGCCGCGCCTCCTCCTCCCCTGCTGACGCTCCGCAGGATCAGGTGGTATATGATTAAGGGCGCTATTACAGTTAGGCAGCTCTTGACTTTCCTCCATAACCTCTGCTGGCATAATGTACTCTAATGTGTTTGAGTTCCATTTGAACTTCCAACTATCCTGCCATCCTGAGCACGTCAATGACAAATGTCCACCTTTAGAGAGCTTGTGCAAGTGTAATTAGCAGAGGAAAGTCAAGGGGGTCCCAGAATGTAAAGATATAAACTATGGCGCCTCTATGTTGTGAGGTAGTTATAGTGATGCATTTCTTTCTGTTTCTGAACTTTCCCTGTATTCTTTGACTCGATTATTCTTACTTTAATTTGTTTTCTCGGGAGAGAGAGAAAGAAGATGGTTAATGAACTTGTTTCTTCATGCATCTGTGTGAGCTTCTGTGCTGCCGGGTTGTTGCGCCCCTGCGGTCCACACACAGAATCAAGGATGTCAATGTAAACACAGTCAGTCAGCGCAAAGGAATGTGTGAGGCATGCAAAAAGCACTGGGGACAAAGTCCAGAGGAAGAAAGGAAAGGGGGGAAAAGGGAAAGGAAAGAGGGGGAGGAAAACAAAACAGAGAAGAGAGTGCGTTAAGAGAAAATTAGGTGAAGAAGAGGAGAAGAAGGAAACACAAGATGGTGTGAGAAGTTGAGAAAAAGAGTGGGAGAGGAAACAGATTTTGAGGAGAACAGAGGAGGATGTGAAAACTGCGAGAGGAGATGAAGAAAGAGGAGAGGATAATAAAAAAAGATGGATGAGACTAAAGCGGCATTCAGGACGCACAAACCTCATGTAAACTTCCAAAAAATGTCAGGTTGGGTCAAGTGAGGTGGTGACTGACTGAAGCAGGAAATATTCAGGACATCACCATGAGCCAGTGGGTGAGGGGGAAGATGTTTGTATCATGCAACCAGTGTAAACACGGTAAAGGACACATGATGGGATGAACAAAACGTCTGAGGTCGAAGGTGGAAGAAAGAGAATTCTCTCAAAGACGTGAACAGCAAAGATTGGCTGCAAGTTTGTCAACATGTACCATGAAATAGATGCGTAAGGGTCATTATAGGGGAGACCAGGCCTTGTTGTCACATGGGTAAGTTATCACTCTGCAATTATCTTCCCCACAAGAAGGCGCAACCAAAAAGTGGAATACTAGTTTAACTAGTTTTGTCCTGTCTAAGAACGATTAACCATTTTACACAACCCAAAGTAAAAAATTTTAACTTTATATATTTATAAAAAAGCTTCAGTGATACGTGTGGACTTGTTAGAGGAGAGATCGAGGCATCCTGTCATACTTCAGTCATTGTTCTGTTTTAAGCTAACTTTAAGCTAGAGTGCTAATTAGCAAACATGGTAGTTTTGGCGTTAGTTGTCATATGTTTAAAAGGGATTAAAATTAACATAGAGGGCTCTATTTTCATGTACACCGGTGAGGTGGCGGACCCCGCGCAGTTGCATTTTCATCTGGCGGAGCCCGGCGTACAGCCAGTTTGGTATTTTCGTGGACTGAGGCGCACAGAGGCTAACCGAGATCCGCCGGTCTTTCATCTGGAACACATTTTGTTTACTTATGATGTATTGATTCCAAGTAATATATAAGAGTGTAAAAAGTGTGACAACAAGCCCTGGTCTCCCCTACTGTAAGTCTTAGCCATGTCATAAACATTGAACTGTAACTCCCACAGTGTGCATTTGGTGTCATTTCCTGCCTCCAGAGACTCATCCAGGAGTGCGTAGTAGGAGTGAAAGAGGTCAAAGGAAGAAGGGATGTGGACCAAAGTAAGGAGTGGGAGGGAGTGGGAGGAAGAAGAAGGAGGAAAAGGGGACCTCATCCTGCGGGCAGAGAGATGAAGAGATGGAGGAGGAGTAAGTGGGGGAGGAAGAGGAATGGTGAGACAGATTGAAAAAAAAAAGAAGGTGAGTGTACAGGGGAGGGTCAGTGAAGGGCAGGCGGGTGTAGATCATCCATTCAGAGTCGGTTGGCGTGAGGAAGGAAAAGCCATAAGCAACTTCAAAGGCCTTGGGGGGGCCTTGACAGAGAGTGGGGTTAGAGTTCTGTAATCCAAAGAGAGGTTAGAGGCCTGAAACTCCGGTTGCTGGAGCTGCTGAAACTAATTTAACCAGAGGGCCCCCAGAGGCCCCCACAGAGGGGCCAGGTCGTAACCGGAGGAGCTGTTGGTGACAAAGTGCAGCGGGCAAAAGGCAGCAAAGGGGCTTCAACACACAGGGCAAATGGCCTTATAGCACACACACACACACACACACACACACACACACACACACACACACACACAGATCCAGTCCTACACAATTGCTTGCATGCTTTAACTGAACATGTAGGATCATACATATTAATATAAACAGATGTTTGCCTTTCTAAGGGAGATATGCTGAGGTCTACAGTTTATAATGCAGAGCAGTAATAATGTTTTCAATAATATCTCCATCAGACCTACAAGACCTTTAAGTTTAACATATGTGTCTCAGAGAAAAGACTTGTCCACTCCACACAGGCTCCTGTGGAGAACTGAAATGATAAAAACAGATGCCTCTCGTTCCTAACTAAGTCTAATTGACGTGTGGGCGAGAAGGGAGGGGCATGCAGATCATCCTATAACACACTACTCACATTCAAGAGAAAAGTTGAGGTTTTATGTTCAAGTAATTATGTTTTACAGTCACCCAAAGTGAAATCCTGCTTTGCTGACACATATGGAATTACTGTACAGGCTCTCAAGCAGCCAAAATGACAGAAAACCGTTAAATCTGAGTAGGCTCTGTGAAAGGAGACACTCTTGTGATGAAGCTCCGGCGCCCGATCTCAGCCTTTGAATGGACTGAATGTCAACGGCAGGGTCCAAGTGTAGACGCACTGAATATGAACATCAGCAGCCTCAGCCTACATATTATATGCACAAAAAGGATTTGACATCTGGCAAGGAGTGTATGAGGAGTGAAATGTGTGTGGGTGTGGGGAATGAATACATACATATATTCCTTTTATGTGTTTAATGATGTACGTGCTCCGTACTTGCACACCTTGTGTGTGTATGTGTATGCGTGTTTTTGAGTGTGCGTGCGTGACGGAAAGCCGTGTCTAATGAGTCATCCTGTGTTAATCATGAAGAAAGGCTTGGATCTCATTCACATGCTTGCTTGACTGCCCATATGGGGCTGACCATACACTCTGTATGTAAACAGGCTAGATGTCGGGTACTCTGTGCTGTGATATGATACTGAGACAGAAGGGGAGGTAATGAGTTGACTCATATCCATAGTCATGCAGGAAAAATGCACTTTATGTTGTCCTAAAGAAGTAAAAAGGGTCTTTGAATGAGGTAGGCAGCAGAGAGCCTGTGGGTGTCTGGAATTTTGTACAATAAGAACACAGGAAGTACAATTAAAGCTGCAGGTAAGAAAGCGCTCGGAGCGATGTGAGATTGTAGGTGTGCCGGCATGAGAGAAGGAGAAAGTGTTGGTAAGAGTTTCTGTGTGAATATGTGTGAAATCATGTGTGTGGCTGCGTGGGTTGCTGGCCCCTCTGCTCTGTGTGGGTGGGTGTTGGTTTGATTATAGGGTCTCCGAGCCAGGAACTTTAAGCACTTCTGTCTGTCACAATCATGAACCAAAGCACAACAGATGTGAGAAAACTATATGAAAAGTTCAGATATGGATGTGTGTACTGTGCGGATGTGAGGCTTATTTCAGTTTTAAGTTTCAACTGGCCTCTTGAAATTGTTCAAACTCATCCTCACAGCATAATTTCTCGAACTTAGGCTACTACTTAATTAAACCAAGGCTTCATAAAAACTGTATTCTGTGGAGTTACAGTTAAAAACAAAGAGCATAATTACCTGAGCTCATGTTTTTGAGTGATTGTAACAGTTAATTGATTGCAGTGTATGGGATTGACAGGCATAATCAATCAATCAATCAAATGTTTGTTTTAAGGCACTTTTCATACATAGAATGTAGCACAAAGTGCTGTCCAATCAAGCGGGATATTGAAAACAATGAAATAAAATAAATAAAAGATACAAATACATAACCTCACCCACCCTCCCAACCCCCATTCAACACATACAGCACTCACACTCTCACACACACACAGATGCACACTCAAAAGACCAGGTGAGGACTCTTCAACCTGCCACTGATGACTGAGGAAACGCTAACTTGAGTAAAAATAATGAAGAAACACTGGATCTAGGACTAAAGCGATAAAACCATGATAAATATAATAAAGGTGATAAAGCGTTAAAAGTTAAATTAAATGGAACAGTCTTAAAATCAAACAATAACAGAAAGTAAATTAAAAAAGAGGTAATAAAACACATAATAGTTACTCTAGGACTAAAATAGCATAAAATCACATGATGCAGATTAAAAGATTAAAACAAACTTAAATTAAAAGCCAGATTAAAAAGGTAGGTCTTGAGTTTAATTTGAAAAATAGATTTAAAGGAACCTTAGAAATTTTCCATCATGTTACTAAAGAAACTCAGACATGCTCCTGCTATAGGATCTTTGTAATCCTCACTCTCCAACTTCTTCATTCCTATTTAACTCACACATATTTACCTGTAAATATGCTGCTTTAATTAGAGTTTTGTGTAAAGAAGCACACTGAACAGCATGCTAATATACTCCAAACCGCATGCCACTCAGTCAGATGCTACTCCTATCTCCTTCAACCAGGAGCACATCATCTGTCTTTGACTGCATGGCTTTTACACACATTTGATTTACTGCTATCCCTTTGTTTCCCCAGCCGGCTGTCAGTCAAACTCCAATATCAAGACATCCTCCAGTCTGTTGATGAGAGACTTTCTGATATTTCCCAAAAGATAATTTCCCCTTATTATGATTTAAAAAAAGGTTGTGATACATTTAACAGGCATTGACATTATGGCTCGAATGATTCTTATATCCATTTGGGTTCAAACACATCACAACAATATGCAAAGCTGCAATATCCATACAGCACATTACTGCTTTATTCTATTTCTCAGGAGGGGGACCAGGACCATCCAATGACAGACAGCTTCTCCCCTATTATTGGCTCAGGTACTGTAATAGTGAAGCTTCTGGTTATGAGGAGGAGTTTTAATACATCATAGAGCTAATTAAGAGTTTCTCATATGATGGTCAGAAATTATTACCTGGGTCCAGAGGTCTCTGAAAAACAAACTTAATGGTTCTTATGACCCTTGTTGATTTTAATGATGCCATAGGAGATGATAGCAGGATGTTCTGCTCTGGGATTTGAGAACTAATTGAGCTTGTTTATTGATATTTTAATTAATAAGTTTACAGTCCCAACACTTGATAATACAATGTACAAGTTGTAATATTACATAAGTGCATATGTTAACATATACAATGCCTGTTACATTGTTGCTCAAGCAGCTGTTCTTATGTGTGACTGATGGCTTAATATTTTCACCACATGTTAGCTCAGCTAAACACACTTTGGGAGAAACCATCTAATGAATTTTACAAAGAAGTACTCCGCTGTAAGGAATCAATAGGGAAACGTCGACCTCATTTTAGTGATGCACACGCAGCACAAAAGAGCGGCCTGGGGTGAAAATAAGTGTTTACCTAGGGAAATGGAAATGCTAAAAAAATGATCATGGCGGTAGATAGGGCATAATGAGCATTCCCCTGGTGGAGATTAAGGTGGACATGATAGATCCCACACTCCTCTATTCTACACTAATGGAGAGAAGTTGGCTTCTCTTTAAAAAGTGCAGCGCTCATTGAGGCACCCAAAGGTCCTGGGTGACCTAGTTAGCAAGTCCCTGTGGTGGGTTTTGGTAGTTCTTCTCACAGACTCACCTCACGTGTAAGTTCTGTTTTTAGCTGTTTCACTTCCTACATGACTTTCTCACTCTCTCTCTTGCTCTCACTGCTGCTTGCTATGCTCTGCATCTCTGGCCCTCACCTCCTACACCTGCATCCTCTGTCCTATTTCACTGTTCAGGTGACAGGGGCTGCATATGCAAGGATGGTACTTGTGTATGTGTTTGTATTTATGTGTGGGCTCCTCATGCACACCAGGTTTCTGCTTAAGTGATGAATAATTCTTAGAAATGTCTATGCAGGGAGAGCACTGAGGTCAGAACTGGGCAGGTGAGTGTGTGTATTTGTGTCTGTGTGCTGGTGTCACCAATGAGATCACTGGCTGACGGCTGCGGGGGCCTGTGTGTCACCCCGAGGGGACTGTCAGAAAGAAGGAACACCATCTCTTGTAATAAAACGTGACGAGTTTGTTTGCTGCCTCTTCCCTCTGCTTTGTCCCTTACTGTTGCTGCACAGCCATGAACAAACACACTGATGTGACTCCACATTTTCACACCAGGACAGGAAGTACCAGTATCCCTGTGCTTTTCTATCTTTTGCCCTGTTTTTAACCCTATATTTAAGGCGTTTTCAGGCATTTTGGTGAATCTGACAATCAGCAATAAACAACTTACAGCAAAGACTATTTTTGTGTGTTTAGATAAACAAAACAAAAAAAGAAGAAGTAAGGTTTGCCCTTGTGGACCATCAGAAAAAAATACTCCATTATTACTTGGTTCTTGATTTCCCCAAAGTATCGCCAGTCTTTTATGGTAAGTCTCAGTTTCATTGTAAACATGAGGCTAGCCATAGTTTTCTTCTACAGCAGTATGGACCTTAAAAAAGATTTTACTCTTTTGATTTGATGAAAAAACTGACTTGTGATTACGATAAGGGCTTGATAATACACATCATATGCAGGGGTGAAAGTAGGATAAGGTTCTTGCAGGCACTGTACCCTTGGGCTTTGTACAAGAAGAGCACACCCAAGTTTAACGAGGTGCTGACCAACGGATCATTTGAACTAGAACAATAAAGAAAGTTGCACACTCTTATCTCCTCTGCTGTTTTATTTCCTCACCGTTTCAGATACTGTACCCCTGTAACAAACTTTGCAACAACATACACAAAATTTAACATCATTGAACATAAAATCATTTTTTCTATGCATTATGTTTTATTCCTGCATTAAGATTGAAGCAGTTGTCTCTTTAATAGTTGCCTAGGTGACCCCAAGCACCTAGGCAACCAGCGTCTAATCAAAAGTGCGCACTAAGCGCTTCCACTTCGGGAGATTGTTTGTTTGCGGAAGCGAAGATGACTCACTCGCAAGCAGCATGAGCCTATTGGATTACTACTGTTACAGTGCAGAGTGCAGACTGATGTGCGGCAACACGGTACGCAAATGTAGCATACATACAGTGCAGGGGTAAAAGTTTGCATACTGCTGCGTACTGGCTGTAAACTGCTGCTCATGTCTTCCTGTTACGGTGTACCACTGCTTACCAGCTTACTTTCACCCCGATCATATGGCAGCACAATTGTAATGTGCACATGTGCAAAAGTCACATTTCAAGATGTTTGATGTCAGTCATCTAACCCGAAGCTTGTCATGCCGTCCCCCCTTGGTCAGGATTAACCTACAATAAATGTCTGAGAGAAGCCGATCGCCGTACAGGCAGTGTCTGTATCTGTGTGTCACGTGACTGTAAAATGTAAACAAGCAAGCAAGACACAATGTTGCCATGGTCACAAATACCAGGTAAACAACAAATTAGTCAAGGCAGGTATTTACCGCTGTCTCTCTGGACATAGTGCTTGTTAATTTTGGTAGCACACATACAGATGGCTGGACTTACAAGACCACAGAGCTTTCTGTTTCTACACCTGCACTGTGTAACGTGATGAAAAATAAACGCAAAAGATGGTTAGTTTTCTTTTGTCAGAAGGAGCCATCATAGGGCATGTGTAAGAGCTGCTGAAAAAAAGTGTGATGAATACGAAGGCAGAAAATAGACTGAATAAGCCAAATAATAAACAATGTAATTATGTTATTGAAAATTCCATTTATCTGTATAAATTCCTGTGTAATTCTCATTTTGCAGAAAGTAAAATGAGTTAAATTATTAGTTGTTTATTAATTCCCTGATCCCCTATGTCAGTTATATAGAAATAAATACATCTTGTGCCAGTAGAAGCCAGGACATCATTACAGCAGATCACAGCCTGCCTGTAGACAAAAATGGACTGACTGCAGAACAGCTGTTGAAACTGCAGCTTCTGCAGTCTTCTTTTCTAGACTTGCAGAGCAGAAATCGGCACAAGAATCTGTTCTATTGTTGGACTGTACCGACCCGAGGGATGTTTGATGATGTGACAGTAAAGTAGGTGTTGGCTTAGACTAGCATAGTGGGAGGAGTGTGAAGTCAGTTCTAGGGCTCCACCAGCCAGTTTGCTTCTGCACATATCTTGTCTCCAAAATATGTCGCCTCTGCATGAGTGTGTCACTGCCAGTTGAGGTGGTATTTTGGATTTAATTTTTACAGTGGGAGGCAATTGAGGTGCATCATCCTTATCCTCCGTGAGCAGGTTGTTTCACCTGCTTTTGCTCTCCATACTGACTGTTTTCTTGCATACACCAAAGCTGTCTGGTACATGGCTGGTCAGTACTTTGACTTCAAATGTACTACAAAAAAAGCAAAGAACACTTTCTGTATTAAATTCAGATCATGCAGTTAAAAAAAATATCTAGAAGCAGATATTTACTAATTACAGATTTGGTGTTCTTGGGATCACTTTGCTTCTCTCAGACTTCAACAACAATTCCCTGAAGGGCTGCTCAGGTCAAGACAACAACTTGGAATTCAGGCATGAAGAGTGTGCGACATAATGACTTGACAACATAGTAGACATCAATACAGTGGGCAAATGATCTTTTATTAATTTTGTGAAACTTTTTATGTACTCAGGTGATATACATCAGTTTTTTTCTAAAATATTGTTTGACCAAAAGTTATTGCTCAATGACTTAGAGTTCTTTGAAATGTCATTTATTAATATTTGCATGACTTTAAAACCCTCATCAAAAGCTAGGTATGTTAGCTGAAGCAGTATTTCAGTATTTTTTGCATTCAATCTGGATTAAATTGTCAGATGTTAAGCCTGACTTTCCCAATTTAGAGCACCTAAACACCAACGTGAGGAAAAAAAACCTCATCAGCTCAGAAACTGGAACCAAACAAAGAGCACAAACACACATCCTTAATGCATATGTACCTGTTTTGTGGTCCAGCTGAATCTCAGCTCAACAAACATACTGAGATAATCAACAAGTAGGGCACAATCACTTTACTACACGTTTTTTTTTTTTTTTTTTTTTTAAATAATTTAAATACAAAAACATGTAAAAAAAAAATATTCTATACCCTATTTTAGCCCTTAATTATTCTTGATCAGCTTCAAAACACATGACTTCAAGTGAACTTAATTAGACAGTGGCTTGATAATGAAATACTACTGCATATCAATTCATTGGCACTGGTTATGTATATATTTTTTTATCCACAAACACTGCAGTAGTGACTGTAGAGGTTTGTACAATCCTTAACTAACAGGCGTATAGATGGATCTCACTACATGTATCACATTGTCTTCCATGAGAAATGCAGAGGTGAAAGTCTGAGTGGGTAGAGGCAGCTGTCATTTGTGGGATGTGATGAATGACAGATGGGGAGGGGGGTCATCCTCGAGCCTGTCGTGACTCCTTTCCTGACCTGTACAATGACCAGAAGAGTGGGAGGAAGGGAGAGAAAGGGAGACAGATAAACAGAGAGATGCGGCCTGATGTGGAGGAAGGCAAAAGGGACGAGAGAAAAGAAAAAAAAAAACGTGGGTCGACCTGTTTTAATTTTTCTCGGCGGTGAAATGAAGGACACGGCAGGAGGGGTAGGTGGGTGTCAAGAGTGGGACTAAAGCATCATCTATTTGTCATCTATCTTTCTCACTCTCATCCCGCTCTCTTTCTTTTCCCTCCGTTTCCCTCTTTCCACGCCTCTGTCCTGCTGTTTCTAGCTTCTCGTGGGAGTGTAGCGAAGGCAAATAAACAGCGGAGATTGTTTATTTCTGCCGGTGGGGAATAACGGTGCATTATTAACCTTGTATTACCTTGCCTTGGGTTACCTCAACCCACTAATTTATTACTGAGAACATAGTGTAATGATTTCTTCTACTCTGTATCTGTCTGCGTGACACAGTGGCTGTGTCAGAGGAGCAGAACCTCCTCCATCCCTCACATCACGCCAAACAAACACTTGGAATGAGCATACACGCAAACGCACACACAAACTTTCAGGGTTGTGCATGCGTAGGAACATTCAGACATACATCAGAGAGCACTAATATACATAGACACAAATGCATGCAAATACACACACTTTAGATTCACAGAAGTAGATACATGTCCCCACAGGCACACGGGAAAAGGCAGAAACACATTCACACACACACACAGACACCAGCTTACACACATAGATTATTAGCTCCCAGTGCCAGATGTGCCACCCACACACAAACACAAGGTCTCATCGTTTGTCCTCAACAATCACAGGAAGTTAGCCCATGTTGCTTCTAATCTCCATGGAGGATGTCTCCCACCAAACTGAGGACCCCCACCGCCATACAAAGGATTTAAAATAAAAAGTTACAACATTCATCCATGTTTGATCGCTAAAGTTATTCTCTATTCTTCAAGGAGCAAATTAATCTAATTTTTTTGGCATTGATATTTTAATTGCAGTTTGTTTTTGTGTATGTTTTTGTGTATCCGTGTTAAAGGGCTTCCTAAGAAATGAGGGGATTTTATAGGCTTATGAGTTCTCTTTATGTTTCAGCTTTTTCATTCACCCAACTTTGTTTTTACTTTCTCTGCTACAGATGTCCTAAATAAGTAATTGAAAGGCAGCACAAGTATAATAAAACATGAGCATGCAGAATTAGCAATACCGAAAAATGTTCCTTTTATTCTGAAGTTATTTGACATCAACAACAATTTTGTTAGATGGTTAATCAGAAAAATCAGATATAGAACTTTAAAGTGATGATTTATTGGTATGAATAGAAGGAAGTTGAAAGTGTGGGAGCCCCATAGGAGAAATTTTTTTATCCCAGCTTATCACCCACCAACTATTAAAAGGTAATCCTTAGTGTCAATTTAAAGTTTGATTTTCTCTGTTTTTCAACTCTGGTACTTTTAAGTTTCCATTAAATCTGAAGCATCCAATCAGTGAGTGGTATTTAGTATGGGGGGCTAGTTTGAAGTTACTCTGATCTCTGAACGCTGACCCTGTTCATAATTAAGCTGTGTTTTCTGATGCAAAGATAATACTTTTGTCTTTTAAAAGTAAAATGTAGTTTCTTTCTTAAAATTGTTGCTGTAGAAAATGTAAACAGTCTGTGTTCGCTGACTGGTGTATTATAGTTTATCTGACATGAATCTGATATAAACATTAAAATAACCCTGTAGAAATGATCACTCTTTCAGTATTTCATCTCTTGGGGGGTTTGTCCATTACATTTTACCATTTGTATACATTGTAAGTCCATTTCTACCAATTTAAAAAAACTAATAGTGGCTTTAATGTGTCGATGATTGAACTTAGAAAACATAGAAATCCTGTTGATGAAAGAGTTTGTATGTCATGTAACACTGTATTGTGTCAGTATTCTGGATAGAACCCAAGGCAATGTGATTCAGCTAATAGTGGTTTCTGCTCTGTAACTGGATCTGTGTGAGTGCATGCAGTTCTACAGTATAATATAAAATCAAACAATGGGACACCAATAATACTCCACTAGGAGAAGAATTTAAAAGTACATCGCCATGGTGATTTCACAGCTCTTGTACTCTGATATATAGAAAGAACTTGTGACCTACTGAGCCCCTCCTGGCAGGCCATGTAGAGGAAAAACACAGTTTGCTCTAAAGATATTTGAATGAATTCCTGGTAAAGACAATGATAATCCTGATATCTCCCTGTGGAGAAATTCTCTTGAAATTTTAGTCTTACCAAGGACTCCATACATAAATAGTAAAAAAATATTGTTATGAGGTAGTTGTTCTGGCAGCTATTGCATAAGACAATCTATACAAAAGATACAATACACATAGTATACAAAAATACATTTATACAGCAGTAATTTAAAGAGAAAATAAAATACACATTAATTTTATTATCCAGAATATGGTAGGCAGCTGACGTAACCCTTTCATGGCAAAGTGAAACTAGAATTGAACCCAATGTACAATATTGAATGTTTATCACTATGGGTTTCTGGTTTGTACCAAGCAGGCCTTTCAGTCCTGTATCTCTATATTACTTAAAAAGGAAAACAGTTGTTTTTGTTTTTTTTTCATACATGAACCTTTTTGACAACCTATCCTCCTCCAGTTTTTGCTCTGATTTACATTTCCTCCTCCTCCTCATCGTGTCAGAGCCAAAACTGTCCCAACCAACTAACCCTTCATGTCAAGTGTTTCTAAAAACATTAGTAAACTACTCTGCCCACACAGTCTTTCTGCAACTTCCAAATTTAATATTACTGTGGAGAAAAATCAGACAAGAGATTTATGTGACCAGTGAGCAAAGATGAGGAGAGAGATGACAGATTTTGTTTTATTTTTACATTTTGGGTGTCCGCGGGTTCAGTCGGAATTGCAGTGTTACAAGATAGAAGGGTGTTTTTGAAAAGTTTAAAAAAAGACAACGCCAAGCTGAGACACAGTGGTGTGTCTGACATCCTGACATGAACACTCACACTCACACATACACACTTAGATATGTGTATTGGTTTATACCTGCTTTTCTCCACACACAGACAGCTTCATATAGAGGTGATAATTAGCTCACGCTGTAAGCTGCTCGACCCAACACATCAATGTTCAAAATCATAAGCTACCTGTTTGTCTCACAGTGAGGGCTTTTGTTACGAGTGTGTGAATGCTCAAGTACTGAGAAGCGCTCGTGCATGTGTGCATGTTTTTTCTTCCTCTTTTCCTTCAGCCCCTGTGAGATTTGCACCTCTCTCCGCATGGTGTCTCCTCTCCTCTGACCCAGTCTGGAGGTGGCGCGGCTGAAGCGGCGCTCCTGCCTCCGGGGGGATTCACTGAGTAACAGCACAGGCTGCTGGGCACGAAGCTGCTGTCCACCCTGCTAGAACACAGACAGAAGCAGAGGCTCCCACACACATGGGGTGCAAACAAAGAGGCATACAGCCACATGCGCTGATCCTCTCCACCTCCTCTTCCCTTTTCTCCTCCACACATGGAGAGATGGGGAAAGAGAGGAGAGAGAGGCAGCATTGATTTTTCCTTTATCGTTTCAGAAAACCTGTTTTCTTGGAGAAATCTGCTGCTGAATTATTAATACCTTCATTCAATTTTGATGCCTTTCTCTTGTTGGAAAACTACAAGTTCCTGAGTGAGGAGGCCCTGCATAACCTCCTAAGCACAAACTGGTGCTGGTGCTGCAGCTCCACCACCTCCGCCCGCACCCTCACACACACACACACACACACACACATGTCTGTCTGTCTTTCACCTCCTGGCACTCCCTCCTTCGTCTCTGGGTTGTGTGGGAGTGTGTGTGTATGTGCTGAAGAAATAGGAGGAAAAGAGAGACAGAGAAGGAGAATTAGATCATGTAATGGGAGCTGCTGGCAGTGTGACTAAATTGGCTAACTATAGCTAACAACATTACACACTGTCCATCTGGGGCTTAGCCTGTCCTCCCTCTGCTCTGCTTTGTATAGCAGCAAAAACAGCCATGTAAAGGACTCCCTATCTCCTATCCAGGGCCTTCCTCCTGAGAATAAAATGTAGAGCAAGTAGAAAATATTGGACGGTAAAGAGAAGTTTAGTGGGCTGGATGGAAATTTGGCAAGCTTGGATAGAAAAGGAATACCGAATGCTGTAGAGATTTGCAGCTTCAGTGCCTCCATCAATATTTTCATGCTGCTAAAATGTCAAATCTAAATTTTAACGTCAGTGTAATGATTCCAATCCTGCAATCTGATACTCATTTGGCAATTACCATCCGTGTTTAGATTAATTTCTAGCACCTCATCCCCACATGCTTCCCGTTCTTTTGATCTGTAATGGGAGAAGACTCTGCTGAGTAAAGTCTGAAAAATCCTTAACCCTCTGCAGCACTTTCCTGCTGTCTCTGTGTCCACAACTGGCAGCTCGCCTGGGTAGGAGGCCAGCGCCAGGCAATCTGCGCTCCAGCACCTATGCTGACCTGGCAGCTGCTGGACACCATGTGTGCCCAAGAATGTGGGCACTGGGCAGATGCTATGAAGGAGGCAGATGGAGGGATGTTGCAGGGAAAAGAAAGAGGGAAATAAGTTGAAACAGAAGGGCAGCAGGTGCTCTCTAGCTGAGTTCAAAGTCATGACAGTGTTGGGTCAAAAAAAAGTTGCTTAAAGTTTAACTCGCACCCCGGATGAGAGGCTTGAATTGAGTCTAGTTTTGTAGTAAAGTTATTTTTGACTGCACAAAAGTAGCAGTGGATGTTTGAATGCTGCATTGTGGGAGGATGTTTTTCTATTAGATTTGAGATTTGGAAATGATAGAAGAAGTTATGGAGGGTCAGAATAACCATATGTGAATATAGCGAAGGTGTGTAAGTATGAGAGCAAAGAAGAGAAAGAAAGTAAAAGAAGCAAAAGAATGAAAGAGAGGGGATAATGGCCAAGCAGTAATAGCATGAGGCTCCCAGGCAAAGATGAAATATTTGCAATTCCACCGGGTCCCTGGGCTGCAGGCTCTCACTCCATTTGTATGGAAATGAGTTTGTCTTTCTTTTTCTGAGAGCCGAGGAGACCAAAGGGAGGGAGAGAGAGCGATGGAGATGGGATGGAGGGAAGGTGGGTAAACTGACTGACTGTCAGAGATATTGTGATTCCTGCCAATGCTTTTGGAAGGCTGGGGCCCTGGTTCTTTCTCCGCGGCACATATGGATAAAATAAATCTATGTGTTTATGACAGACTGATCTATACGCCAGTCTCAATGGGAGTTGGTTTTCTTGTTGTAAAACCCTTTGTCTATTATTGACATCTTTTCTCTCTCTACCTCTCTCTTCACTCACTTTTTATTTCTTTCAGTGCCATCCTTCAGTCCAGGCCCACAGCTGGGACTGCTCTGATCCTGGACTCAGGCCTGCTTTCTGCCAGATAATTGGCAGATGTTGCGGACGGCCTCTGTTTTGCTATTTTCAGCTGCTGTATGTGTATTAGTGTCTGTGTTTGCATGTGTGTGCACTGTGTGTTGAGTTATTCTGCCACACACGTATTCATGGACAGCTGCTCCTCTCTACAGCCCAGGGTGAGGCGGGGGATGACATCCCATCTATGACACCCTCCACATCGCTCTGTTTCTGCTTCTCCCCCCCCGCTAACATCCCTGACTCCCTTCCCTTTTTCTCTCTCCCCCCTCCCTCTCCCTTCCTTTCTGAGTCACAGCCGCCAGCCACAAGTCTGCGTAGGTCTGAGTCATGCCTCAGCTCTCGTGAGATGGGCCCTGCTGTCTGCGAAACCACAGACATGAGATATGAGAAATGGGAAATGAGAGAACAAACAGACACACAGGCTCAATTGCACAAACACTCTCACATACACACCCACACAAACACAGACACACACAGAGGGTGATATTCCTGTAGCAGGAGCGTTCTGGGATGAATAAGCTTCGAGCCAGACTGGAGCACCTGTCTCTTACAATAAATGTTAGCTGCTGAAATAAAGTGTTCCAGCTTAGTGGGACACAAGTTTGATGAAGTTAGATTAAACTTTTCTCCTCACGACTACAGAAAGGAGCTCTGACTAATTTTTAGTTCTATAAAGCCAACCTAGCCAAGGCTGACAGGTATAGAGATACTGAACAAATTTAAATGATACTGTGAGAGAAGTAAGGTAAGCAAGACTTGGTTGAAAACTTACAAATCAATAAATATGGAGTAAACATGAAGTAGACTAATCACACATACAGAATCTTCCCCCTAGGGTTGTGAAAAGATCTCACGCAACAAGATATCTTAGCAACAAATCTGATCATGGTAGGTCCACTAACAGCTGTGCAGGATGATCAACTCTTTCTCCTATGTGGCAATAAAATCAGATCACGTTCCTGCAAATTCAGCAGCCCGAGCATATGCATCACTTTCGGGATAGAAGTGAGTAGGACTCGTCAGATCAGCTGGTGTGTGAGTGAGTGACTGTATGACTTGTTACTCCGCTGGCAACTCGAGTTGAGCAGCTCAGATGCCATCTTGTAAGTGGCAGGATGACTGTGCAAGCCCCTTTGGTATAGGTGTAATTACACAGGGGCCTAACTAGCATCATTACGCAGCTATATTAATGCTGCGTTCCATTTGTACTTGGAAGTTGGCTTTTCCGAGTTCCCAGTTGGAAATTCATCTAGAACAGCCCCCTGAAGTCGGATTCCCGACTAAGAAAGTCTGCTGATCCTCACCAACCTGAACTTGACGACAACGTCATAACTCAAGATGGCAGCGCAATGCATCAACAGTAAAGAGTAACAATGAAAGGTCTAGTAATGTATTATTTATCAGCACTTCTGTTTTGTTTTTGTGAAATTAAATATTGGCATATGCAGTACTGTCTATCGTTTTACCGTGGACAAGGTACTATGTTGTTTTTATTAGTAAAATACTGTGTTATGCGTTGTTTTCTACTGGTGCAGCTAACAATGGCTAACAACAGCTTACAATGAACACTGTTAGAACAGTTGGCATCCATCTGGATTATCCAACTTGTTTACCAGAACTCGGGTGTGACTTCATTCCCAGCTCCGACATCCGACTTCAGAGGTATCTGGAACGCAGCATTAATACCGGATCCTGACTAGTTGAAATCACAAAATAATGTTGATTTATTCTCAATAGCAAAAGTGAAGCCAAGGGCAACCTGGTCACATGCCATGTTAAATCAAGGAGTCAAATACTCTGAACTAAACAATGTCATTTCTTCCTTAAGGATCCTGATCAACTGTTGCCATGGAAATTTCATGCTAGCCAAAACTAGCCAAGAGATCAAATTTAAAACAACAACCACAATACAATTCACATACCTACATGTCTCTGTATTCCTAGTGGATATAAAAGCTGTCAAACAAAAGCACCGCCTGGAATCAGACAAGTAAATGTTGCGCAGCAGAATCTTTGAATGAGCTGGTCTGAGCAACAGGATACATTTGTGCTTATCCATTGAATTTTTTATCATGCCAGTTCCTCTTCTCGCATTTTCAATCCTGACATGAGTCAACGCTTGTCATTTCCACTCCCATCATAACTTATGATCCTGCCATTCTCCTTAACCCAACCCTCCCGGCCCACCAGCACACCTGTTCCAATTTTGTTATCAGCATACTAACATACTGGCCCTGTTTTTGGACTTTTACATTTTCCACATTATATATTAACAAAAAAAAAAAGATAGATTTGTCTGTACAAAGTCTGCAGTATGAGATTTCTTTGGAATGTTACTGCTCAAGCATCGACAAGGACAAGATAAGCTAACTGGCTAAACCCACAGGATCCGGAACAGCTCCGGACCGGACCGGCAGGTGGATCAGATCCACAAGCATACAGCGCCCACCGGATCCGATCTGCCGCTGCTATCGGAGGAGAAGCACTCGCAAGATTACCGATATTTCTTGCCAGACTGGACGAGATCTCACAAGCCCTCACGTGTTTCCCCGGGAGTTATAGAATAAGATCTGCTGATCGGTGTATATAAACGGCGGTGTATACAAACACTCACATGCCACAACCCTGGCCTCTTCCATTATCAAGTTACGAATAGTTCAATGTATTGACCATATTTTATTTTGAAAATTAACTGGATATTTTACTCTTTAACCACATGAAACTTCTGCTGCTGATGCACAGTGCTCCAGCGTCCGGCAAAATTATAACCTTGCGTATCTAATCCACCATCAGAGCCGATCCACAGGGAAAGCGCCAAAATGGACTCAAACTGAAAGTTCCTTGCAGGAGCTTTTAGTTAAAGTTTTCATGACCTTGGAATTCAAACAGATTTAGCAAGACTTTTATCTTGAGCACACAGTTTGTTATTTGCTCATTTACTTCACACAAGTGTCTACGTAAGGTGTTGGGAGACATTTTCAGTTCTGTGTCACTACTCTTCTGCTGTGTGGACATCATGTGGATCAATCCAACAACCTTGTGTTAAACAGGGAATTATTTAACCCGCTAAATCGTGTTCATTTCAACTGCTTTGTCTCCAAGTCTGTCTTTAGGTTCTAACTTTGAGTCGTTGCACCGAGTTGCACTTTAAGTGGACAGACTGTATTATGCAGTGTGTTTGATGACTTCATCTGTTTTTTTGTTTCTTGTTGTTTTTTTTTCAAATTGTCTGGCACAATAATATGGGCACAATGTACTCACAGACTAGAGAGCATTCAGTGTTTTGCTGTGTTATGTTGATGATGACTCACTGCTGTTATAACACCCTCAGCATATCTCTTTGACTCCCACTGAGACACACTATGCATTTGGTAGTGTGTGTGTGTTTTGTTTGCATGATCCTGTGTGTGTCAAAATCCAGACGCTCAAGCCAGGCTGTAAGAATGAGGTCTGAAATTGTCATATTGGACTAAGGATTGGAGTGACTTTTTTGTAAGTAGCCTAATACCAAAGTCTGTGGCAACAGCAAAGCAAAAGCCGGAAGGATTTTCCGACCACAAAGCTGCTTCTCTGCGTACTATCATCTCTGAAGTAGAAAGTGAAGAAGCTTTTCCAACTCCAGATCAAAGAACTTTACCTTGCTGATTAGAATGCAGTGCAGCTCAACTTTCAGATGCCATGCGGCTGCAGCATTATGGTATAAGAGGATTAGTGATCTGACTTATTAAACTTCACAACAAAACCACAATAACTGCAGATCAAAATGAGGAAACACAGTTTGAAGTGTGCAGAGAGGTAACCATGTTCAACAAAAATAAGCTAGGGGGGCTTGAAAAGAGCTCTCCCACTGATTTAGTCAAGTTTTTAGTCAGGGCTATAAAGTCTATATTGAATTTCTGATGTATGTTTTTAGAAAAGGATTTGTTCCAGGAGCGATGTATGCTAAATTTATACACCCGTATACTGTCACAGGTCCCTCTGTCTCGTAGAGTCAATTTCTGGATAAATTTCCCACACAGGGTCCAAAATTAGCACCCACTGCTTGCCAAAAGAAAAAAAAAGAATTAAATTACACATTTCACATAATTTATTGATTGTGTGGTTGGAATCAAATCAGCAGAAATCCAAAAGGGCCAAAGAATGCCCATTAGCTGTCCCATAGCACTTCTGTTATTGACCCTTGCTTTTCGCCGAAGCTATCTCTTTATCAGAATCAGAATTTATTGTCATTGCAACAAAATTTGTCATCTCTCATAATGAAAACTCCTTTGATTTACTCATACAAACTCTCACAAACACATACATTAAAGAAAGAACATTTACCCATTCAACAGGATTTCACCCCTCCAACAAGACCCCTGCTGAACAACAACCATGCAAGATGCAGAACCTTTATCAAGCCCCCACCTTTCCTGGCATTACTCTTAGCTTGTTGTGCTGCATGCAAAGCTTGCCCATAGTTGGAACAAATAATAAAATCACTGGTGATAGATGGGAATCGTGTACATATTGAAAAATGCCACTGCAGTTCCTTTATTCAGTTACTTTTACGTTTCATAACCTACATTTAGCTACAAATACTGTACTTTTTGGACTATAAGGCGCACTTAAAATCCTGAAATATTCTCAAAAATTGACAGCAAGCCTTATTTAAGATTGCTAGTTGTGCTTACTGACTGATTATATATGGAACAATGCCCTCAAAAATCTGTCGAAATGTGTAAGTATGACTTTGGTAAGCAACGAAGCCGCTCCACTCCATGGATTTCGGAGCATTACGATACGCTGTGTCACTACCTGATCGGCCCATTATGTGTTTTTCTTTAGTTTTCTGAGCACTCCACAACTTTTCAGGTAATTTTTTTGTCCTACGTGAGCTTGTCTCAAATTCAAAATGAGCATGTTTTCATTAAACAATACAATAATTCCGTTTTACATTTGATGTGTTGTATTTGCACTACTTAGCTTTAAAGGATTTACAAACCATTGGCATACTATATTATTCGGAATTGGGATTGTACCTCTGATGTAGGCCTTACAGCAAATCAACAACCCTGCCATTTTGCCTCTGGGTGAGTAACAGTCTGGTCTTGAGCACCTTCGAAAAGAGGGCTTAGACAAATGTGAGGCCAACATCTTAGAGGATATTTTACTTGAGTTAGATAATAGAGAGTGCAAGCATTCATGTTTGTTATGTAGGTCTGACGGGTTAATTTTAACAGGGCAGTGGTGATTTTACTATTGGTTAACCAGCCAACTGCAGAAACACCCAAAAGCTAATTTGGGGACCAGATTCTTCAACGGCATTCAGCAGTAGTTTGACCCCTTTGGAGGTTAGCTTCCCCAACAATCCTGCACCCCTCTTCCACCATCATCCTCTGCATTCCCCCATTTGTCCCCACACTGTGACCAAAGACTTGAGGCGATGGTCAAGAGCTCCTGATCCCTGAAGGTGAGAGTTCACATGGGGGCAGCATTTCTAGAGGTCATAGGTCAAAGCTGAGTGGGTCAAGTGAGATTGAATGTGCCCGCCTTGTTGCCAGGAGCCATGAAGGTCAGCCTGGCCCAGTTCATTCTGTGACCTTTGCTGATCAATAGAGCCTTGCCTTCATCAATAGGACTCTGATTCGTCATTAATTTTTTTAATTCGTGGTCTGCGCTTATTATTCCCTTGAAGATAGAGGAATAGTCGAGCAGATGCACGCGTTACTCTCTGAGATTGATTTTGGATGGCAATCATCTTGACCTGCTGGCAGGGTGCTAGCAGGGGATTGGTGCCAGTCAATAGTGAACAATGGTTGCTGATTTGCTGTTGTTCTCAGTGTATACTGCTTCCAGTTAAACTACATAGCTCATCAGCTGGGTCAGAAGGCCAATTGCAGATTTGCATGGATAGACATTTTCCATCAAATCCTTTGCCTTTTCAAAACGCATCAATGTAGAGCTCCAATAAATACTGCTTTCACAACCAGGCTTTCATATATATTAGTAGCTTTGTCAAAGAGATAATGCTTTTGAGTTTATTTTCACAATTTAAACATGGTTGGGGACTCAGAGATTTTATCATTTAAACCAATCTCTGATAAACAACCATTCTTGGACCGACTCAAGCAGTACAAAACTCCCTCAGAAAAGCTTGGAAGTCATTCATATGCCATGGGAATTCTCTGGCTGTCCTGCAGACTCGCACACACACACACCCAAACACAAACCTACAGATACACAAACACAACAGTAAGGGATGCTCACATGAGGCTGTTAGCTTTGGCATGGACCGAGAGAGAGAGAGAGAGAGAGAGAGAGAGAGAGAGAGAGAGAGAGAGAGAGAGAGAGAGAGAGAGAGAAGAAAGACTGAAGGAGTAAGAGGAGAATTTGTCAACATCGAAGAAAGAAAAACAAGACAGAGCTTCCAAAAAAAGTTAAAATAGTTTGAAATCGGGAGATTCATGAGGAAACAATGGGAACAATGGGGGAAACTGATGTGCTGATGATCTGAGCGAAGAGGAACTAGAGAGTTTTATGGTAATAGTTTTTCTTTTTCAACACTGAGTCACAGTCAGACAGCACTGCAGTAAAAAAAAATAGCCTCCACTTTTTTACTTCTTAAAAAAACATGTACTTTTGGCTTACACCTTCAGTCGCACATACTGATGTGGACATTCCCCCCTCCTCTCCTTTCCACTTTTCCTTCTTTCAAATCATCGTTCATTTTTACCCGTGGCCCCCCCCTTTTTTTCCTTCCCTCCCGCTCTGCCTGTCACTGCGTGGTGTGTGTAGGCAGCATTGTGATAGGAATAGATGTTCCCCCTAAGCGAGACCTGCAAGAGCCATTTGAAAAAATCAGCTTAATGGAGAACAGTAGGTAAGGAGTGGGCAGCTTGTACTTTTTTTCCAGGCTGTTTTCTTCTATTATTTCTCTGCTGCTCCCAGTGTCTGTCATTTCCTCCAGATCTCTGTCTTCTGAGCTCTGCCTCTCTTCCTCCGTTTTGTTTCCCTCTCTCCATGCCCTCCTTTTCACCCCCGTCCATAGCTCAAGCTCGTCTTCCTCCACTCCAAATGTTTCTCTCCCTCTCAGGTGGCACATCCCCCCCCTCCTATCTTCCCAACACTTCTTCCTCACCTGCCACACTCTCTCCCAGCCTGCCCTCTCTCTGACTATATCTGTGTCTATCTCTCGCACTCTCCACCCCCTCTCTTTGCTATATTTTTCTTTCACTTTTCTTTCTTTTATCTGGGCGCACATTCCTCTCCTCCCACACTTGAAATTCTCACTAAATGATTCCAAGTGTCTGGGCCCCGTGCCTCTCTGAGCAGGCAGCACACACACGAACGCACACACATAGGCACACACATGCATACACTCGTCAGTACAGTTACACCCACAGAGCAGAAGATGTACGTAAGCACTTACAAGCATCAATCTGGGTGCTGCTTGAGGGGGATAACAAAGTTAACAAAAGACAGAGAGAGAAATGGGAGGTCTCTTTGTCATGATTTGTGATAAGAACTACCGCCTTTTAGCAGATCCAAGTCATTTATTTCCATCAGTTCATCCATTCATTCTTAAGGCAGATATTCTCTATTTTCTGTTGTTGGGTCCCAGACCTCTTATTCAAATCCAGTTTTGAATGTGAAGGCACAGTGTGTCCCTACTTGAACAGTGTCACAATTAGTTTGACACTCAATCGAATATGACGCTAATGTTGTACACAAAAAAGTCTCACAGTGCAATTCAATGATTTCAAAAACTTCAAAATATAAAAAAATGTCAGAAAAAAAATAAAAAAAATACAACTATTGTATGATAACAAAACCTCATTTTCTTTATACAGTCAAGCCGCAGCTTCCTACAGCAGTCACACACCAGGGCTGTGAGCTAAAATGCAAGCACTCATGTTAGCGACACTAGCTAAGGAGATAGAGTGGTCCTCTAATAACTGGAAGGTTGGTGGTTCGATTCCCCCCTATCCCTAGTCTGTCCATTGTGTCCTTGGGCAAGACACTTAATCCACCTTGCTCCCACTGGTGTATGAATGTGAGTGTTGTATGGTGGTCCAAGAGGCCGTAGGCGCAAACTGGCTGCCACGTTTCTTTTAGTCTACCACCAAGGTGTGACTGTGTGAGTGAATGAATGATATATCTAACATAATGTGCTTTAAGGGTCTCTGATAAAGAGCCATAAAATCTGATGCATTGATGCATTAACATTATTCTGAGTCCAAATGTGCTTTATTTTTAAGATATGTGCAGAAATGTATTCTTTGTATAGCCATTGAAGTTTAAGTTCCCTCACAGTGTAGCGAATAGACATGCTAGCATTAGAATACTTAGCATATTGTATTAATAAATTAATGCATCAGATTTCATATAGCGCTTTATCAGCTTTACATTCGCACAGTCACACCTTGGTGGTGGTTCAACTACCTTAGTTGTCACAGCTGCCCTGGGGCAGACTGATGGAAATGTGGTTGTCAGCTTGCGCCTACAGCCTTTCCGACCACCACCGCACAACATTCACAATCGTACACCAGTGGAGGACACACACTGGGAGCAAGGTGGGTTAAGTGTCTTGGCCAAGGACTCAACAGACAGACTCAGTATAGGGGAGAATCGAACCACCAACCTTCCGGTTACTGGACAACTGCTCTACCTCCTGAGCTACTGCCGCCCCTACATACAGCTGAAGGCTCATTTATGGCTTGAACAACATGGAATTTTGCCTTTTTTGATTCAAACTGCAAATTGAACCTTTAGAGCGCCACTGGAGCATACGCTGGTGAAGTCATTTATTTGTTTCTGAAGTTGAGTTTTAAAGCCTTTCAGCAGTCGCCATATTGGTTGTGCTGACTCATTCAGTCAACTTACCAAAGTCGGGCCTTTAGCCTCCTTGCAAATGGTTGCAAGTGTTCCTGCCTGCTAATTAAGTCAGCTGTGCCTCTGATTTGTGCGTTTGTAACCTAAATACCAAACTTTTTTGAATCAGACTGTAAACATGTTTATTTTTGCTCTAAAAATTGGCTTTATTGGCTTAGTTTGTCTGCAGCCAGCGTGAAGCAGCCATCCTGGAGGGGCAGTATTTTCTGTAGTATGATTTCCAAATCTAGAGCTGTTGCTAATGCTAAGACATGATTTCTATCCTTGTTTAAAGTTTACCATGCAAAATGCCTTTGGATAAAAGCTAACATGACGCATAAAGGGCTTTTCAAAACAGACAGTCTTACGAAAAGGCTGATGGGAAAATGCCACAGGAAAACTTTTGCAACCTAGCTATAGAAAATGTTGGTCAGAAGCACACTGAAATTAAGGTTATGGACACTGCCACTACAAAAAGCTATTTAAGGACACAGCCCTGTATGCTCTTTTAAGGTATGAAAATAGATGTTATATAGTATGTTTTTACAGCTGTCACCACCACACCCCACCCACGCATCCTTTCCATCGTTATGGACATTAAACAATGCATCTATGAAAGGTCTCTACAATAAAGCAGTCTCACACAGCCCTTCATTTCTCCATTGCTGCTGTCCAACTAAATCAGTTTTTGTCCATTTTTAGTCCAGTTGTTTCATTGAAGCTCAAGTCTACGTGGCGGCCATTCAGTATGTTTACGTGTTGCTTTAAAAAGATTGATTTAGTACCACTGAAACTAGACTTTCAAGCTTCACTTAGCCTGACTGAAATGACTCTGAATCAAACGTCTTGTTGTTGGACTAAAATACCTAGTCAATGCACTTGGGGAATGGCTCAGTCAGACTGAAACTGGCCAAAGTTTTCTGCACATTCTCAAGAGTTTGCACCAGAGCTGGAAGTTGATTAGCATAAATGTGTAGCAGAAAGCCAGGAAGTAACACAACCTTGCCAGACAAGGACTTCAAAATGTTCAGGGACAGTGTTTTCACCGTTTAATGTACATCCCATCAACCTCTTACCAAAGTGCTTGTTGATTGTTTGGTAGATGGCATAGTTGGTCAACTGGGTAGTAATAGCAAGTGGAAAAAGGGCATGTCTCCATGGTTGTGGACATGCTAATGTCAATAATTTTATTCTTAACTAGTGCTTGTATTCTGGGACAAGGACAGTCGTCCAGTTACATCACCTAACAGAGATTTATCACCAGAGCTCGACTTGACTGTGCGTGTAAACACACTGATTGTCGGCCAATCTGGTAGATCAGCCATCATCTCAAACTAACCTCAACATATCTCTAAATCGCTCACAATCATGCATGAAAACAACAGGTCTCAGCTGTATGAGGGCCACAACAACATTCAGCTTACACACACAGGCATCTCCAGCGTGAGCTGCATATTTGTTTTCACTGTCTAAATCTTGTCATTTGGCAAATCTGAGCCAGTGATAACAAAATACAATTTCAGTAGAGCTCCATTTCTTTATCTGATAAAACGTCAGTTTTCATTTTGCAAATTCCTCATTCTGAAATGAAACTGTAAATAATGACGAAATCATAATTCTTTTCTCTATCTTGCATCATGCTCCCTCCCTCTAGACTGCTGTTTGCTGCTGCCTGTTTCTGTATTCTTAAAGGCATCAATAATTCAGGCATGAAGTTGAGAATGAATTATTCACATGCTGATGTCAGACATAAATGCACTGTGCTTATGTTTTGTGCCTGTACCCCACTTTTAAATGCAGCGAAGAAGACAGAGATACCTGTGTGCTCGAGTCAGCTCACATTTTAACCACACTCCTACCCTCTTTTCTGTAACCTCTCTGTATTCTTCTCTCTGTCAGCCATCCCATTTTCACTCCCTTCATACACATTCAATTCTCCTTTCATTCCGTCTTGTCACCTAGATTACATGCATGTAGAGCGAGGCGCTTCTGTTTGAAAGAGACAACACAGGGACAAGGATAAGTAGTGGTGGCTGAAAAAGGGATTTTGCTGCCTATCCTCTCAGCACACAATGCAAGCCAACAATCCTACAAACTAATCCCATCGCTGCTTAAAACTCGAGGTGTAAAAACATTGGGGGAGCCAAGCAGGAAGGCAGGCAGACAACAGAATGCATTCAAACACTGACATTTTGCTCACTTTTTCTCATTTTCCCCATTTTTCTTATTTTCCATCTTCCCTGTCATTCTCTTATTTTTTCCCTACCCAGTCTTTTCTGTCAATTTCTCATTAAAACAGTGGTAGTCTGAGTCATAGGCTATTACTGTATTATCTAGCCTCTGGGTCTATTTAGACACACACTGCCTCCTTAACAACTCTTCACATTAATCATTTGATTTAGCATGACGCTAATTAGGATTTGTCAATACTATTAATCTGCTCATCCAGCCCTCATGTGGATTTGAATATCTCAGTGATTATGTCGACCGGCAGTTGATAAAGTGTTACCTGTTTCCCAGCCAACACAAGCAAATGATGAGCAGCGAGGAGGGAAACCACCATTCAGACAGAAAATCCTGCTCAGGCTCCCGCGTTGGCAAGCGTTTGCCATGAAGCAGTATTCCAAAGAAGCAGACTGAGAGTGCGTATGCAACAGATATTGTCAAACCAGAGTAGACTCCTATTAAAAGCCAACTCTATAGCCGCAAGATTTTAAGATAGATAAATGTCTGTTAAATAAGCATCTTTAGTTGACATGATTAACATACGGTGATGGGGCCTATTGCCCACCAATGAAAGCCCTTAAATCTGCAGGGTCTTTTAGGACTCAGATGAAGCTGAAAACTTCAATCAGAAGTGTACACACCTTTTTGAGCCTGCTTACATTGGCCTTGGTATCCATCCTTGATGGTTGGATGACAAGAGGATGTCAAACTGTGCAGTCTTTCTGTCTTTCATTCAGTCACTTTGTCAGATTTAGTATTAACAGAACGATATACTTATGTCATGATTTAACCAAAAGACAGGACAGACTACACATTTCTACGGACATGAAGACTTTGAAAGGATGCTCCCCTGAATGCTAAAGGCTGATACTCACAGGGGTTGCTGTGGTGTATCTGCTAATATTTCTCTTTTTTCAATCAGGCTTGCTCTTCCAAAAGAACATCATAAAGGTTCACCCAATCTGCCGCTGGGCAAGTGTGATCCCCAAATATCTTGACCTTACTCCTAGGGACCTGTCCTTTTCTTATATAGCCCATGGACCTGCCAGGTAGTGTAATACTTTTTAAGTTCTGCAAATCACTCTTTCTGACAAAGTAAAATGGTATTTTAAAACCTAATCCATGTATGAAAAAGTAAATGCGCTCATAACTAATTTTGAAAACGAGTAGACACTCTTCAGCAACCACACAAGTAACTGTCGTCAGCATTTCCAGGTGTTGTTCAGCCCGGTCCCGCTGTCTTCCAGTGCCCTCTTCTTGGTCATGGTGATTGGTTGGGCACCAGGCCTGTCGTATCTGTTGGTCGGCTCTGTGATCGCTACAGCTGACACAGTGACCATCAACACCGACAAAAGACTGCCTGACCCCAGAAGATCATTTCAAAGGCTAATACATGCGAATGTTGTGCTGGCACATGCAAGACGGGGACAGATATGGACAACACAGATGAAGTTCGACAACAATTGAAAAGGAGGGGCAATGATGACGTCAAAAACAAAACTTCTTGCAAAATCAAAAGTCTGATAAGCCATGCTAAAGGGTTTTTTAGTATTCTTTTTTTTTTCCTAGGAGGACTAGTTTGAAATATTCTTTACTTCACAGACGCGCTGATCTCCAGGGAGTGGGCTGAGGTGTGACAGAGCCAGACATTAAACAGAAGCTAGGCCAGGTTAGAGGGGCCAGGCGTGGGAGACAGGAGAGAGCCTGTGGGATAGAGGCCTGTGTAGGCACCAACTTAACCTGCCCCCCTCCCCCTCATCTCCAGTCCTATCCGCTCACCCACGCACTCTCCTCCATCCCCACTCCCCCTCGCTCCTCTCCTCTATTTTCTCTCCATTGTATTCATCACCCTCTGCCCACACTGCAAACTCCACACTGAGACAGAGAATAAGAGCTTCGCTTGTATGTTTTACTAAAAAGTGACATGTAAGAATGTGGTTTTTTTAGCACTCCCTCTGACTGTAAGCGTTTTCATTCCACACTGAGGACAATCTGAAGTGGTCTGCACCGCTCTAAACAACATTGGCAGACATATACAGAGACAGCCAGAGAGGAGGCGAGGGGTAATCAGTCCCAGGTTTGTGTTTAGTAAATGCACACAGTCAGTGGTGCAGAGGCAGGCCTGTCAAAACTCGAGGTATAGAAGACATGAGGGGTAAGAAACAGTGTAGCACTGAAGGGAACTACGCAATTACCTGAGCCCTGTCAAAAGTTTGGTTTTGCTGATGTGTTTTTAACTTTTATTTACTCTATTGGGACTATTAGACATTCAAAAACCAAGAGAAAAAAAAATAAAGGAAAGCATCCACTCAGATTGCATCAGTAAACTGAGAGACATTTGGTTCCTGAGAGTTGGCAGCAGCCACATGACTCTGTCTAGCTAGACTGGAAGCTGAGAAACAGTTGGCCTGGCTCGTCGAAGGTAGAAAAAGCCACCTAGCAGAACCCCCAGCTGACCAACAATTAGTATGTTTTTTAGATGATCAGCGTAAAAACCAAAAGTGAAAAAAGCTCATTTATATTCCGTGGTGGGTTATGTCCAGTCTAGTCCTTGACAGTATTTCACTGTGTTCTTAAATCCTCAGTGTTGCAAACATCTCCCAGTAGGTTCAGTTTACACCTTTTTTCTCCACCTTCCCACCAAATGTCCTCAGACTTTCTGTCCTTCTCTCCTTGGCACACGTTTTCTTCGTTCTTATCAGCCCTGCAGTTCTCAAACCATCCCAGCCCACCTGTGTCCACTTTATTTATAAGCCTCAACCACTTCTTATACTTAGTTGCCTGTAGTAATTGTAATGTACCTCGTCTCTTTTCACTTATGATTTAGCATTTTTAGTTAGCCTACTGCTACTTGGACTTGCCTACCTTCACATCTGTTTCCTGCTTGGTTAAGTTTCTGTACAGGCTGCTCTGTCTACTTTAGGGTCCTTCCTCTTTGTCACAGAGTTGAAACAGGCAGTTAGTGTATAGTTGCTGTATTATGCTAAGCTAGCCAGTTACTTGCTATATGGACCAAATTACCATGCATGTGTGAGAGTCTTCATGGGTTGCACTTTTTGCCTGCCGCTGTTGTCATCGTGTCCCACCAGAGTCGGTAACCACGGTCTTTTCTGGGAGTCCCTGTGCTCCATCATCCCGTTGGTTCCTCTAGATTGCAGCTGCAGAGGTTTTGCTGCTGTGAACTAACCTCTGTCCATGTCACTCTTTCTGCATCTCCCCACGTCTCCTCTCTGAACCCGATGCAGAAGCAGCAGATGACTGTCTCCAGGTGTGTGGTTCTGCTTAAAGTCTCTGCCTGTTAAAAGGGAGTTTTTCCTCTCCACTGTAATTTGCAAAATGCTGCAAAGTGTTTCACTCATGTGGTTGAAGATGTGATGAGAGTGGGTCTGCTCTTAGAAGACGGGACTCAATACTTTACATTGGAAATATGGTCTAGACCAGCTTTTTTGTTGAGCATCTTGGGATAACACAGTGAGTAGATGCTATTGATTGATTTTAGAGCATTAATGCTGTTTCAGTGGCAGTGATACTTGCATCCACCTGTGCACCTACAGGGGTGCATTGGTCTCAGATGATGTGTAGTCAGACACAGTGTTGGTGCTCTGTTATTTTCTTGCATCATGTCACATTACGTGTTAGCTGAATTTTAAAAAAAAAAAAAAAAAAACAAAGTGATTTCTCAATTGTCTTTTATGCCTGTATCATTGTTTGAACGTGCAATTTTGAGCTGCAGACATGTCATTTTGAAAGTATGAGTAAATAAGATAAAAAGAAATGCATGACCCTCCAAAAGGTACAACTCTAGAGTAGCATTTTTATTTTCCCTCTGAAGTCTTGACATCAGTTTCAAGCCGTTCTTATGTGAAGGTCATGCAGAAAGTGCTTGCGCCATGAGTTAAAGGCCTGTGGTTGATGTGGTCAGCAGTTACTCCTCCTCTTCTAAAACCAAACACAAAGGGCAGTGAGCGCTCTTTACAAACAGGGACAGTACCTCTCTTTTCTTTCTGCTTCACTGCTTTTACAACAAAACTGTCACCTCAAAAGGGCATTTCTCCACCCTCACTATCTCTGCCTTTTTTTTGCTTTCATCTTTATCTGTTTCCATATCTTAATTTTTACTCATTCATAAGCCCTACTTGTTCAGTGACTAACAACGTTGTACTTCCTGTCTGTCGCTTTGTTTAGGTTTGTGTCAGCATAAATCTGCATTTGATGTCGGTTCAAGATTTTGAGTGAGAAAAAGAAAGAGCAAGACAAAAAAAGGTCAGAGCCTATAGGAAGTGGCCCCTGAGCTACAAGTTGATCTGGGCTGAGTGATATTTGCTTGTCATCAAGTCCAAATTTAGCACAGAGCTCAGGAAATAATCTGAAGAGGAAACAGTATCTTTATTACCCTCGACCATCTCCTCTCTCGCATGTGATTACGTACTGGATTCTCCACAGTACGTCACATCTGCTCCCAGTGACCTTTGCGGCCGTGCGGCTTCCCATGTGTGCTTTAATCCCTACTTTCATGGCCCCAGGTTCAGGTTGTCTGTACTCGGTCTAAACAGCTTATGTGTGAGAGGGAGAGTGAGTGAATGCTGCACTAGTGTCCAGTACCACCAGACAACACGATCACTTCAACCACAGAGAATCCCTGCGTCATCCCAGGAGGTTGAGTGCAAACATACATATGCTACACATTTGTTATGAGGCACATTTACCCATCTGTGTGTATGTGTGTGCGTGTGCACCAGTGTGAGTGCTGCTATGGCACTCTGATCCCTGTCAAGGCCTTGAGCCAAGCCCGCGGCAGGTCCGGCAGCAAAACCTCGTAAAACTCTAGAAGTCTTTCCCAGCTATCAGACATGGACTGACACTGAGAGGAGGAAAGAGCTGGCTGTGTTCCTGCTTACTGGTACATTAATATTTTTCTGGAGAGAGGGGGCAGCAGGTTGGCTATCAGCACAGGAATCCCACTTCCCCCAACCTCCTTACAGCCTGTGTCCTAAAAGATGAAAACAGATCAAATTTAGTGCTGTGAAAATTGTGCAAGATACAAATTGGCAGTGCTGCACAAGCATAGACATGTCAATAACACCTCTCTTGACATGCGTATCCAAGACACATAAGACAGAGCTGAAAAGCAGACCTAAAGAGAGAGAGAATGATAGAATGGAAAGAAAAACAGCAAAGTTAACCATAAGAAGAGACGATGAGAAAACAGTCAGATGAGGGAATATAAGTCAGTTTGTTATGACACAAAACAACAGGCAGGGTGAAGAGCAAACACACAAAACTGAGGAATGAGAGACAGGAAAATGTTGCGATGAAAGGTAAACAAAGCCTGACAGCTAGAATAACATCCACAGCAGTTCCTTGACCATACATACGCTCCTGCAGCGAGAGCCTGCAATATCAATTTATGTTAGCAATCAAAAGCTCATTGGCTGGAGAGGAAATGTCGTTTCCTGAAAAATGAGCAACATTGTGATTAAAGGAAGAGTTTGACATTTTATCAGAACCCGTTATTTGGTATATATCACTGATATTAAAGGAACAATCTTTTTATCTATCAACCAAATACACAGATACATATGGTTGAGTAAGTACAAGCACTGAAAATAGCTAACATGACTCTTTCAAAAATAACAAGTTTCTTCCTTACACTCTATTTAGAAAGTTCAAGGCATTTTAAGTGACTTACAAGGTAATGCATGGTGCTTAAATATTGTTTGTGGTTGTACCTTACCAATTATTCTTCATTGTTGTGCTAAAATTAGCTAGCTAGCCTTTTTTTGTCAATACTGTGTAAGTCAGCGTTCAAGACACTCTGAAGGCACTGATAGGAGCTTTTAAACCAATTTTGACAAAGGTGTCGTCTTATAATGATGCTACTTGCCTCTCTTCACCCACAATAACCTGTTTAGCACATTGCTATTTATCCAAGTAACGGTAAGTTTATCATTGTTGCTTTACGTTAATAATTCTAGCTACAAATCAATACATTTCCTCTGTACGCTGCAAAATATTCAAGACAAATGGATGCTCTGCCAAGAACAAGAATTGTAAGATAGTAAGTGATGATGATCATGGGAAATGTCACATTCATTCTGGAAAAAAAACATTCCTGATTTTGTCCAAAAGAGTCACTGAAATCACCATGGAAACTCATCATAGTGCATTTAATAAAGAGGAAACATTTTTTTTATTCATCCTTAGTGGGACATTTGTATTTCATAAGAAGCGATCCACCCAATTGTTCATATTGACTGAATAATAAATTAGTAAAGCTGAATCTGCCTTGCTGTTCGTTACTATCATTTTTATTCAAGCAGAATTTAATCCTGTTGATTTCACATGTAGAGTTACTTACAAACTACAAAGGCCATTTTTGTTGGACGAGGATCAAGTTTGTCCTCTGAGTGTTGAAGTTCAGGTGACAGCTGGGCCTCCTGCACCCCTCCTGACAACACACTGATGTTTCCCACTGTCGTAACGATCAGGGGGACCAACCCTGCATTTGGCCAGCCAAGTCTGCCCAGCAACAATTAATGCTGAAATGTATGCTATGGCGCACAGGCTGTCATTTACCATGCGTTGCAATCTCTCTAGATTGATTGGAACAAAATCAATGTTGTTCTGGGACTGGCTGCCAGCATTTATATAGATGTCAGCGCAGCCTTCCTGCGGCTCCACAAGGGGAGTGGCATGGTGTACAATGGCTGTGTGGACAGTTTGTTTAAGGCTAGAGGCCTGTGGTTGTTGACACAGCTGCCAAAAGGAGTGAAGATGAGATGGAGGAGACAGAGAACTTTGGGTAAAACCACTTTGAGCGTTGGGGTCAGACTCAATGACAGTAAAATAGAATAGTGATGAGAGAAGAGAGGAAGTGAACATATATATGTCAAGGTTTCAAACTGGAAAAACATGTGACTCTCCTAACATTTTACTGCTTCTAAATGCAGTGGCTGCAGCTAATGTTCTATGCTGGCAATGACTTTATTTACATGTGCAACAAATATGCCTTGTGTTTGTGTTTCTCCTAAGTTTCAGGGAGGAAGGACTGTTTTTGTCATTATCAGCATTTATCCTTCAGGGTGACCCCCCAGCTCTCTCATAGGCAAACTCAGTGTTTGTGTGTATGTGTGTGTGGGTGTGTGAGTGTATGTGTATGTCAGAGAGTTGTTTGTCCTCATCAGGATTAAAGAGCTTTTCAGTGAGAGGAAGCTTTGACGCTACTTAACCCATGTTTCCTTAACCCAGCAGCCAACGACCTTTGTCTGTTCTCTGATCCTTGTACTTCCTGTTTCACACAATACAACACTTCCCAGAAGATATGACAGTGTGGCCGAACATTTAGGTGACAATGACCTAAAAGTGAAAACACACTCTGACTACGTTTTTGATAAGAACACACAGAGCCTTGCATGAACGCTGAGGCACAGCAGTGTAGTCCAACAGCGCCTTGTTTTGACTGGAAGGCTGTAAGCGAAGGGAATAAAAGGCCTTTTTCTTAGATGATGTAACTGCTCTTATTATGCAGTTGGATCATCTCCCCACACACATGCACACAGACTCTCTCACACATACACACACACACACACACACATATAATAAAGAGAGCGCAGTCTTGTAGTCATAGGAGTCAGACGTTTGCTGTTCCAAATACCAGGGGGCAGAAACTCCCCCTACAGCAATGGAAAGACCAGTCAGACCAAACACACTTACATAACATCAGTCACAGACAGCAGCAGCAGCAGCAACGTCTTCCACCAAAACACAGAAGCCCATTTCAGGAAACAAGCAGAAAAATAATCTCACTGCACGTAGCCTGCACACATGTAAAGGTCAAAGCCTTCTTTAAAAATAAACAGGCACTGCTACATAGCAAGTCAATACTGGTTGTTTTCATAATTGCACTGTCATTAAACAGACATAAAAGATCTGATGAAGCAGTCTTTTCAAGCATAATAGGTGCTCTCTGTGTAACAGGCTTAAAGAAGTACACAGTGACTATTAAAGGCTGTTAATATGCCATTATGCAGGCATAAAAGCTGTAAAAGTCACAATGTTGTACTGATATAATATAATGAATGGATACATTAGAAGTCTGTCAGAGTCTGCTTGAGCAATAAACAACGTTTAATTAACTTTAGTAACACTTGATGTGTATTTGTATGACCTGTTTGGGGTGTGTCCTTCCTCTCACACACTGCTGAGACTAGACGGAGCCCCCTTAACACTGCATGGGATAAGCATTATAGACTATTTCAAGATCTGTGCTATGATGACATCAGGGTATTAGCTTGAAACCAAATGGAGCATGCTTTGCCCTGACTAGCGGGTTGCCAGGACCGATTTCCGATTTCCCTTAAGTCACAAACAGCCACAACAACTTATTGTTTAAAGTGAATTCATAAGAAAACTTATTTATGAAACTATTGTTATTAACAACAATGAAAATCTATTCTTCAAAGTGAATTCATTTGAAAACTTACAATTGATGACGACGAAAAAACTGATTTGCGTAAACTTAAGGGTATATTGAAGCCCCAAATTAAAAAGCAACTTATGAATTACATGAAATGAAGCATAGCATTAGTTCTGTCAGGACACACCGTCAAGCGCCGATCCGCAGCCAATAGCTAGTAGCCACCTCAACCAGATGATAGTCAGCTGATTCCCTCCTAGCTCCTATTGGTCCTTTGCCTATTTAGCGCCTTATTTAAAACAGCACTAACCCAGCCTCTTCCTTTGCTTCGACAGCTAACCAGCAACCCACCGCCACCCCAGCTCCATCCTCGTGCCAGCTAATCACTCCGCTACCCTTGAAGCGTTCCTGTTCTGGGGGGGTTCCGTTCATCGCTGCTCTACCCCCCGCCGCCTCCGCCTTCATGATGGCTCGTGGAGGGCGGGAAGGTGCTCTTCCTGCCGCTGGCCTTTCACCCAAGCCAGTGTGGAGAACGGGGGGCCCCGAACGGAACCTTGCGTGTGGTCCCTGCTATCGCCTTTCATGATGGCTCGTGATGGGCAGGAAGGGGCTCTTCCTGCCTCGGGCTTCCATGCAAGTGCGTGGAAGGGCAGGGACCCGGAATAGAATCATGCCGCCAAATTTAACTTTGCACAATAAAGCTAAATTTTTTTGACAAAGTGTACCTGACTGAACTAAGGTATGTAGGAACTTGGAGGCCCTCTTTTTGTTTTCTACACACTAGTTTTTATTTAATGTAAATTTGTGACCATTTCACCTTTGGCAGTTCTGTCAAATCATCCATCTAATGAGCAAATGGGTCAACCAGTCTGCTTATGTTCTTCAATGTTGACTTATTCCACTAACACTCAATCCTGGACATTAACTGGTCTCACACGTATTCAGAGACACTTGTGTTACCCTCCAAAAACAACTTGTTAGCCATTGCTTGTTTATAGGTTAAGAGGGTTGTTTTCCTTCAAATTAAGGCCTCGTCCACATGGAAACCAATTTAGGAGTAAGTGCAAAAGGTTTTGTCTTCGTATTGGTGTTCCATCCACACGGAAATAGCATTTCAGGTGACTGTAAAGGATACTTTTGGAAAACGGGTCCCAGAGTGCAGAAATCCATATATTGTTTTGCAGTGATATTAATAACTTATCTCTTTTTATCATAGGAAGGCTAATGAGGCGTTCACGCCAAGCGCAAGTAAAATCATCTACTTGCTTCATTCACGCAAATCTAGACACATGAATGAATAGTATTTACTTGCTTCATTCCCGCGTCAACGATAATTTCAACGGTAATCCTTGCCAATTCAACTGGCAGGATCAAGTGATAGACAAAAGTTTTTTTACAATTTACTAGGTAATCCGACCTCCTCACTCACCTGCCCTCAGACGAGCTCCTTTTTATTCTGGTTTTGGTAATTGAAACAAAAAGGTATCATATAATCCGACCCACACACCAACACGATCAGTTTGTCCTCCATTGTAGATACCAGTAAAAACTGTCCATTTTCATACGTTACCTGGCAACCTTCATGCTGATTGGTTATCGCAACGCAAATGTCAGCTCAAGTTGAGACATTTTTGGCTTCCGCCCAATTCGTGTCATTCGCGCCACCAGAGTAGTACGAACATCCGATCTCGTCTTTGCATTGACTTAGTATGCAATTCAGTCGTGCGAATGTTTTTACTCGCGCGATGTGTAGAGACAGTAAGAATCTCCCATAATTAAGGGTTTGGATTACTTACTGAGTTCTAGTCATTTGTGAGGCAGCCAGGCTACACAGTGCCGGTGTCTTGCTCATTTAGAGGTTGATTTGGGTCAGAAATTCCAGTATTGCAACAATTGTATTTGCATTTCATAGGGCCTCCTTAGAACCCAAAGGGTCACATTATTGAGACTGTGTCATATTGTGAGTTATTTAGTCTAATATCACACACACACACACACATACTGTATATATGTATAATACATAAATAACACATATATAGCAGATGTGTTTTTCAGTCTATTATCACATGTGTGAAATATATGAAAAGCAGCTGTGTTGGAATGGGACCAGAATTAAAGCTCTCAGTCAAATTAGCCTCTGGAAACTAATGTAATTATTTAGCACTTCAGTGAGCCATAGAGGCGGGATGCTGGGGTGCTGGAGGGGGGACGACATGCTCAAGCTGACATGATTTCATGCAGAAAATTTATTCAACTGTCAATATCATTTAGATCTATCCGGGTGAGCACTGGAGGCTGTGAGGAGGGGTCAGAGATAGCAGCTCAATCATAATGACTTTGTCTTCAATCTTCACGTCTTTGATACCGAGGCCATGTTACTCTCCATTGTAAATATACAGGGCAAAATGTGAATAAAAATTGCGTTTACAGAGACAGGCAACTTTAACCCAGATTTGAATTTATTTAAATACAAGACAGACAAAAATCACAACAATAGTTCAATTTGCTATGGTTTAAGGAGCATTATACAAAACACTTAATTGTGTAAGGATGGTCAAATCAGTCTTGTTCTACTTATCTGACGATTTCGTGTCCAATTGGTCAGTGCCACACCTATCATCCCATCCAGGATAACATCCCACTTGATATTTTCCATTTCAACTGTGACCTCCCTTTGAACTCAAGTCTTTACAGAAACAAAGATATGACATCTGAGAGAGTGGCGATAAAAGGAAGAGAGATTTTCATTTGTAGTGGCCTGGACAGCAGCAGTATTTATCTTCCTGGTCTGTGAGTTCAAGGCTGGTCAGAAAGAATAAAAGGTAGTCAGAAGATGGAATGACCAGAATGTAATCTTAAACTCCAGGAGACACTGAAGTGTTGATGCTTGGTGTTAGGAGAAAAAGAGAGGGAGACAGAGCAGCTGATCAGACAGTAGCTGGAATTATCAACAGAGCAATCCTCTGCGAGAGAGAATGGTTTCTATCTATCATTTGCATGTTTAAGCTTGGAGCGTTAAAACCCACAAAGAGATATTTGCATTCTCTTTACAGTCATTTGCAAAGGCAATTCAGGAATGACGAGAGAGTCTCCTGTGAAAGATTCCTCCTGTCCATTGTTGGAAGAAAAAAACATCCTGGATTTTTCTTAAAGTGCTCTTATCATGGCACTGGCGGATTTGCATGTTGTCTCTGGTGTCACTTATTTCACATTCCATAGTGTCTCACTTCAACTACATGCTAAAGACTGATGTAGGGCAGTGATGTCTGTGTGTGTTTGTCTGTATTCTGTTACCTCAGGTTTTTTCCCAGTGTCATGGCGATTATATTCAAGAAATCATTGTGTCCTGCAGAGAGAAGAGGGGATGGAGCGTGGTCACAGAGATGACTCATGACAAAAAAGAAAAGAGAGATGAAGATGAGATACTGTTGAAACAGTGAACCGTTTGAGTCCCCAGGCTGTCTTTGCAAACAGGCAGGACTCTGCATGTTATACGACCATGAGGGTGCACTTACCACCTCAGAAAAACACAACCAGTTTGACAATTGAGTGTGCACCAGCGCTGACGATTTTTCCAGTTTGTTTGTCTTGAAACTGAAAATGTGCAGTTTGTGCTCTAGTCTTATTCCAACAAAAGAAAGAAGGATAGAAATGTGTTTATATTTGTAAAAACACTGCAACTGCATCATGACAACATTAAAATAGTGAATGTATATTAAGTCAACGACTGAATAAGCATACAATCTCGAAGTCATGTGTGTTTTACTATGAATAGTATTGGTGTTTATATGCTGTGAAGGCACTCTGTCTGTGAGTCGGCACTCCTATGTCGCCCATGTGTTCAAGTTCATAGCTACCGTGGAATGTGTTACACACCCATGTCACAGTCAAATGTGTTTATGTGCAGCATACCTATATGACAGCACATGCAAAAGGCATGCTTTATGAAAATGTCATATCTGTAGCTATGAAAAGAAGCTCCACTGATACTCTTATAAAATACAGATCAAATTCAAGATTGGTACGTTTTCAAATTATCTTTTCTCTTCATTTTATTTCATCGCAGTAACCTCTGTATTCTATTCCTACTTAGAGAAAAAGAATCAAAGGGGAAATATTGGCAGAATTGATTCATCGCACATCACATCTTTTATACACCTGACCACAAGCATCCATGTTCTGATTATCACTCTTCCTCCACAGTGCGGAAAGTGATGCTGCAGCTGCATGCATAATACAGCTGTAGATGTGAGGTGGTAACTGAGCTGGAGCAAAATAACAAGATTCTGGGAAATCATTTTTTTTTTTTTTTTTTTTTACTGTGCATAAAACATGAACTACTGAGTTGTCCAAAGTGACACAACCAACATCACTTGTGCAGCTGACATTTGTGGAATTAAAGGGCACAGGCGAACTTCAGTAGATTAAAGATGTTGTGGACATACACCTCATTGGACACTAATGAAGTGTATCCCAAACATCCACAAACCATCATGATGTAGCATTCTTTGCACTAGCATTAAGATTTAGCAACCAAAACAGAGCAAGTCTGTCGCACATTAAAGCCCTTTGGATGACCATTTCCATTGCAGAGTCTGACTCTAAATCTCTTGCGTGGCATAAGGAGTGTCAGCAATGACAGACTGAAGCAAGCTTCACCTCTGACAAAGCTTCTATAGTGAAATACTAATGTGGGCTGCAGCAGAACCGAGAGTTACCCGTTTTCTCTTAAAGAGGAAGGGAAACATCACAGAGAAAAGAAGCAGTGATTTTCAACGATATGTTGTTTATAATTCATATTTGGATTTATTTATTTATCACAGTGTATCATGCTGTTATGGAGTCTGACGAGGTGTTTTGTCTGTTACTGTGATGGATCTTTTTCTGTCAGCACTATCATGTACTCTGCGTGGTTGCATTGTAATAATACTAATAATTGCGGTAACACTTGATTTGACGCCTATCTCTATAATGCATTATAAATATATGTATAATGCATTATAATCACGTTATTGCACTGTATAACTATAGTTATAAACACTCATAAATGATTATCACAACAATCACAACACATTATAAAGCATTTTGGTATGACTTACAAGGTCAGGTATTATAATGTGTTATAACTGTTAACAACTCTCTGACAATACCCACATAGATAATGCTATGCAACGGTTGTTAACAGTTATAACACATGATGATACCTGACCTTGTAAGTCATGACAAAGTGCTTTATAGTGTGTTATGATTATTGTGTTATGATTATTGCTATAAAGCATTATGATCATTTATGAGTGTTTATAACTATAGTTATACAGTGCTATAACATGATTATAACGCATTATACATACATTTATAATGTGTTATAGAGATAGGCGTCAAATAAAATGTTACCATTATTCCAATCATATCAGTTACATTTCAAATAATTACAATTAAGATCTTATAATAATCATTAGAAGAAGAAGATGAATCACTGATCAATGTGACCTCTGAGTGCAGGGCATGTTGAGTACCACTGTGCCGTAGTGGTATAAAAGCACTGGAGTACAAAGCAAATGGTGCACATACTAGTCACTCAAAATACTAAGATCAAACCCAGAATCATTTTGGGATACAAGAATATGTACACACTTAGTAAGCTAAGTATAACGCTCTGTTGTTGAGTGATGGTTTGACATGTTGCCAAGAATGGAGAGAGAAATCAGGAGAGACAGATAAGTAAAAGAGCTTCTATTTTTGTAGTGGCGCTTCACTAGCGAACTTCACACAGCTGCAAAAAATGTCCCTTTTTCTGGACTTAAAAACTAAATCTATCCAGAACAGTCTAATGAAGTGATTATTTGCAATAAAATATAGTCATTCTGTCCAATCAAAGATTGTGCTCAGGGGAAATGTAGATTTTTATAAGGATCTGAATGCAAGCAGATGTCTTTATTTGGTTGATATTGCACTCTGAGCACCCTCTTGTAAGCTTGTTATTACAGTCCTTGCAAAAGTTCCACCTTAACATTATCATTTGTTTCAGATTATAATTAAATGGTGCTTTTCTCCTGATTATAATGACAGGAGGGTCTGATTATTAAAATTATATGCTAGCAAGTAATCCCTCCCTGGTTTAATCAGTTACCGCACAACTCTTTTAAATTCAGACTGTGGAGGTCAGGCAGAAGCAGTATGACGATATTTTCCCAGATAGCCTGTGTTTTTTAATATTTCACATTTTTTCTGCTTAAAGTCAGAATAACTAGAAATTAAACATCTGATTTGACTAAAAAGGAGATTATACTCATGATTTAACAGCACTGCTCTGTTTTTGACTCTATTAAGTAATATTATTTGTCTTTACAGTGAAACCCAGTTGGTATCATCTATTTGTTTGTTAATAATAAATGTATGGTGAACAGGTAGGTTATTCAAATTGGAGTTTCTTTAGAATAAGACAAGACCCCTCCAGCTGATAAAATCATGTTATTGAATTAAGAAGAATTTTTCTATACAGCAAAAGCTCTAATTTCAGGGTTGGGAATGCTTCCATGGTAACAGCTTCTTTTGAGCCTTCTTTCAACCTTGAAATGAACATTCATGTCTAGTTGAAACATTTGCTTATTTATATCAAACTGAATATTTCCATCGAGGGTATCATCAGAAAGGATGAACAGGACTTCTGCAGGAATATTTATGTTGACGTTTCTGTCCAGGGATAGTTGAAGTCCAGTAGCTCCTCAAGCTGTGCCCACCAACTGTCATTATTTCCTGACTTTCCAGGCTAACTTTTGTTGTTAAGACTAACTCACCATTATTATAGAATTTTAACCAATCAAAATCAAGTATCAACCAATCAACTCTGCCTGGTAATAATTAAAGAAAGTCAGGTAATAATTTACTTCAGTCAAATCTGTGTAAAAGAATAACTACATAAAAAGCCCTTCATTATGGGATTCAGTTTATTTCCATAATGTTAATTGTGTTTATAATTATCCATCAACATGTTAAAATTCCCAACACCTTTACTCTTATTCCTTTCACCTTTTGTGTAGCTGTTATTGCAGGACCAACAACACACAAGGCCAAATCCTCACATTTACCTCATCCTGGTAATTGCTGTTGATGCTCGGTGTTGTGTTTGTTTACTAACACATGTACATATCTATAATTTGAGTTTGCATCCTTGAAACAAGCAGTGCATTGGCAACAAAAGGTGGTACTAATGATTGAAAGAGCACAGAATTTGGTAAACAGCAAGATGCAAATGTGGAAATTGTATGTCTGCAGAACCATAAATTTATTGGTGCGAAATATGTGATTACTAGGAAGTGATAACGTCACATTTGAGCTAAATTATGTGGTTCTGCAGACAGTGAGGCAGTGCTGTGTGAAGGTTTCAGAGTAGCAAGGGATTATGGGTTGTGCGTTGATGTCAGTTAAGGTGATCAACAAGCCAATCCGCTTGGAAAAATAAATAAATAGTGTGAAAAAAAGTTGCAGTAGTGTTTTTTCAAGTATGACTCTATTTTGTTGAAGAGCTCATGAAGTTTGTTCTTTAAAACCCACGAGTATTTTTTTTTCCTTTTTTTTTTGGCATGGAAGACTTTTTTTTTCTTTTCTGAATCCCATGCACTATCAATTTTCCATTCTTCCCTCCCTCTCCTCTTCCTCTCCTTCAGTTTCTTTGACTCTTCTTCACCAAACTGTTTTCTTTTATTCTTCCACCCACACTAATCCTACTTAGTTCAAGACATACTGTATAATACAACACAATATGCAGGACCTTGGCTCTGAGAGTTTTTCTCAAGGCCTCCTCATTGTTCAGACCCTCAGTTAAGGGTTGCATCAGCTGCACCATCTTTCTCTCTCATCCACCTGAGGCCACCGTGGGTCCTGACAGGGGGCTGCAGCCAGGCTCATGTCACTGAAGGGCCGAGAAAGTAGCGTAAATGTCAGGGATTAGCTGCCTTGCTGGTTGCCCACTGAGCCCAGCACAACAAAGAGTGGAAGAGAAGAGGACACAGAGTACATGAGCATACATAAGATGTATGAATCCACAATGTTAGTCTCCTCTTCCTCCTCTTTTTTCCTTGTTTTCCTCTCTGTCTTTATTTTTTCTCTCTTGCCAACTCATTTCTTCCTCACTCATCCCCCCTCCTTGCTCTCCTCTTCCCTTGCTCTCTTTCTGTATCACTGTCTCGCCCACCTCGGCTCTGCCCGCAAGCAGTTTGAAGCAGATTATAGCCCTGCCACCCCCACTCGCCCATATACACAAACATTCACTCTGCCACTGACGCACACACAAACAAGCACACACACTGAAAAAGAAAAAAAAAAAAAAAGCACGCAAGCACACTTGGAGACTTTGTGTATCTTTGCCACCTACGGTGCCACTACATCATCATCATCATCCTCTCTCAAGCGTGAACTTGTTTAGAACATCCTGTCCGGTCCAAATGTGGTCGGACACGTGACAAAAAAAGCTCACGGGGGCCAAATAACCAAACATGCTGATCATCAAAGTCAAACAGACACCTACTCTGATAGTTAAGGTTGGGGAAAGTGATACGAGGGTGAACCGCAATACAAGCAGTGATTAGATGACCAGGGGAGTCAAGCTGTTTTTGTAATCACATGTTTACTGTGTGTAGTGGTAAAAGGAAACCCACAATTAAGACCCACGTACTGTTATGTAATTGTGGCTGGACATTCAGTCAGGGAAAATGAAAGTTTTTGGGGGTGAATACAGAACTTTTTGGTAAACAGTACCTTTCATAGAGTTGAACATATTCATTTTTCGATAAGTTGTAACCACTGACCTTTACTTTGAGTGATCTCTAAATATGTCAACACAAAGGCTAATGGATATGGAGGTGGTTCTGCCAATTAGAATTCCAACAGGGTGAGCAGGGCCCTCTTGCAAACTGGAGGGATTTGTCTTCCATGTTTGTAAAAATGTGCTTTACTTGCTACCATCGAGGTAAATTGCTATTGCCTGACTTGGAAAACCAGGTCAACCCCCCTCTATCAGCGGTTGTTGGGGCAGTAGCTCCTCAGAAAGGCAAGGGTGAAATCTTGATTTGGTACAATACATGGTCAGACTGAGGATTAATCACTGTATTTATTGGGTTTTGACCAATACAAATCAAGTGTTTGACACAGGCATAGATGAAGTATAGAAGTTATATAAGCAAGCAATAACAGGAACTTTTGTTATTTCACTTGTATAATGTCTCCATATTTGATATTTTGCAGGCTGTTGTTACTCTTTTTGCACCCTGCCATCATCTTGCACATTCCACTCTGCACTTATCACATTTCTATTATTCATTATGAAACTTTTGAACATAATATTAAGTTCATTTTATTTCCTTGGAAGAAGACTCTGAGTTGTGTGTTATTCTCACTCTGTTTTTCAGTGAAGCACAACAATGAAAAAAATTGCACATCGAATTTTTAAAAAATTGAAAAAATTAAACTCTGATTCTGTATGACTTTTAGGAAGAGTAAGTGTTTTTCCATTAGTGGGGATCCAGGTTTGAAAGAATTTTCATTGACTTTTCTAAAGATAAGTCAGACAGCTTTGTGATGAGGCAATAATTATGATGTTTTTAACTGAAAGGGGGCAGCAATGCAAAGGCAGAGCAGACACTGAGACCATTTTGGGTAGAAGGTGGAGCTTTATTCTTTGTGTGAGTGTGTCCGTGCGTGTATGTGTGTGTGTGTGTGTGTGTGTGTGTGTGTGTGTGTGTGTGTGTGTGTGTGTGTGTGTGTGTGTGTGTGTCCGTGTGCGTGCATGTGTAAATATGTGTGCATGTTCCTGTTTTATTTTTGCATGCATGCATGAGCTCCTCTTTGTTCCGTCTGCCATCCTGGCCCCTGCATAGCCGGTGTGTGTGTTTGTGTTCGTGCGAGTGTATGTGTGTTGCTGCACACTGTACGGCTGAATGGGGACTGCGTGGGCCTGACCTGCGATCTCACCGCCCACCACTTGCATAGCCACACAGCCCGGGCAACCGCCTCTGTTCTAGCCTGCAAGAAAGATTGTGCTTATGCATGTGTGTTTGTGTGCGTTTGCAGAGTAAATGCGAATCATCCCGTCTTTTTCCACGGTCTCTCTCTCTCCCTCTTTCCCTCTCTCCTCTCTCTCCCTTATCATTAGGGTTTCCACATCCTCCTCAAGGGACAGCGTGGACTGCAGCTGTCCCTATGACAACCTGAGAGCTGCTGTCAGTCACCGCTGCTGCCTTATCCTTCCTGGCTCATGTTCTGTATGTCTATGTCCTTGGCTTTGACAGGTGTGCAGATGGCATGTCACACACCAACAAGTCCAGGCGATGGTTGCTGCAAAAATAGAGTCAGAAATTTTACAACAAAACTTTTTAGGTAAAAGAATGCTAGTACTTAAAATGAGCAAAATTATCTGCCAGTGCTGTAAGCTTCTTTCTCCTAATAAGGCAACTTTAAAAAAAAAAAATTAAGGCAGCCACTAAAGCAAATACCTTTTGAAAATTCACTTTTAAGAAGTCGCAGTTCAAGGAGTCTATCTGTGTGGGGATGTATTTGCACGAATTCATTCAAAACTGTGGCCCTCCTTAAGCACCAGATTGCTTTGAAGTGTCCAGCCTCTTCAGCTCTTGCGCTTGAGCAGATGGCATGTAACATATCAACTATTACAGGCAAATGTAAATATCCACAGTGAAATTTCAGACAAAACGTTGCAGATGTAAGCACTGCAAATTTCTCTGCTGAGGGAAAAATGAAAGGTTATCTTATCTTAAGCAAAATTGTCTTCCAGTTGCAGTAGGCAGTATTTCTCATGATAAAAGGACATCTTTTTCTTTTTGTGTGTGTTTTGGGGGTTGTATGAGGTACTCATCAATGGTCAGCGTGTTACCAAGAGGTGATGGCAAAGTAAAGAGCTGAAATTTTTCAAAGTCTAACATTCACTCACACTGACATCGCTATTTGGGTCAGGCTTTATTAAAATCTGCAATATTACATGGTGAAATTGAGCCCGGTTGCAGCATTTGATAGCCTTGCTTCTGTGTTCTAGTTCTTAAACTAGTTTCTCAACAAAGAGGTACAGCTGACCTCGATCCCCTGTGAGTAATACAGAAGCTATTGACAAGCGCCTCATACAACCTCACCTCTATGGAACTGAGTAACCCCTTTAATATGTCCCGAAAAAGAAAAGCATTTCACCGTCAATGAAGCAAAATAAGGTGAAGGGACCAATTTGAAGCACTCCAGTAAAGTCCAATTAATTCAAAAAGGCATGATTTCACATAAGACAAGAGAGGCCTTTTTAGAGTCACATTAAATTTAAGATGTTGTAGTCAGGACTACTAGGTGCAGAGTTTTGCCCTCTGTGTGGTGTTTGCATGTTCCCCCTGTGTGTAAGTGGGTTCACTCTTGATACTTGTGCTGCGCTCCAGTTACCTCAGATGTTGGAGCTGGGAATGATGTTACACCCGAATTGATGGCGTTTAGGTAAACAAGTCTGAAAACCAAGATAGGCGCCTTCTGTTATAATGTTTAGCTGCTTTTAGCTGTTGTTAGCTATACCAGTTGAAAACAGCACATGATACGGTATTTCACCCATACAAACACCAAAGTACCATGTCCACAGTTAGACGCTGGGCAGTACTACATATGACACTTACTTAATTTCACAAAAACAAAACGGATGTGCTGTTAAATAATACATTAAGAGAGCTTTCACTGTTACTCTTTACTGTTGATGCACTGAGCTGCCATCTTGGATTATGACGTTGTCGTCAAGTCGGGGTTGGTGAGGATCGTCCAACTTCCCGTGTCGGAAATCTGTCTTCAGGGGGGCGTTCCAGATGAATTTCCAGCAGGGAACTCGGAAATCCAACTTCCAAGTGCATATGAAACGCAGCATTGAGCACACCACATGGTCTAGAAACACAGACGTTGGGTTAATAAGTGACTTTACATTACTCATGGATGTCTACGTGAGGAGGAATGATTGTTTTATTTGCTAGACCTGAGATAGTCTGCCCTGTCATTGGCTCCATCAGCCCTCAACTCCTAATGGGAAAACTTTCATGGATTAAAAAACAAAGGATGGACAGTTCAGTGTGTTAATCAAGACCAATGAAGAGTTCTCTAAAGAAATAACAGATGCCAAAACTTAAAGCTCTAGTGAGGGATTTTTTTTGACATTTATACAATAAAATGAAATTCATTTTGATTCTTTTTTTATATAACAAACATATAAAAATGAGACCCTTAGCAATAAGACTGCTAGTTTTTTTGTTATTTTATGTTTAATTATTATTATTATTATTTAAATTTTATTTAATTTGGTGGTTTTTAATGCCTGAAACCAGCACAAGGGGGTAGGTGGCAGCAGAACAGCTGAAAAAAAAAGCCTAGTTTTTGCTGCTTTCACATCAAATATCAACAATAAATGATACATTTGACCGTCCATAGTTTGCAGGATGAGATTTTTGGACAGAGAACAGGACTAAAACATGTAAATAATACACAAACAAAGAGTGTTTTGTCCACAGGGAGCACTGTAATAGACACAAAACAAAAGTTATTTACAGGAGCTTTGGCAGAAAATTCGATTTTTATTTACATTGACCCATAGAAACAATATATCAGCTGCATGGTCTTGTCCTGGTAACTGGCTTTCAACACCTATTTTGAAGTATTTTCTATATTTTGCTAACAAAGTCATCCACCATTGAGGGCTAATGCAGCTCTGATATTAATATGTTCATGTTGTGCATTTAAGACTGATCCTGTCGGTTTGTTTTGCCTCATTTGATCTCATTTCATTACCATACATGTTCTGTTTGTTTGTATAGTGTAACCATTACATGGATAATGATAAATTCACTGGCTCATGCTTTTAGACGAATGGAAGGATAAAACAAAACAAGAAAAATAAGTTTGTCAGATGTAACACCATGAGTAACGGTTGTTGTTGATGCGTCTAATCCGGTGCAGATGCACAAGTGTGTGTGTGAAAGAGAGAGAAAGTGTGTCTGTGTCTGTGTGCGTCTGTGTGTGTGTGTGCATCCCGAACTCTACAGTCTGTTGGTAATGAGTGCCCTGAGCGCTCCCTACTACACCTAACTGATCCAGTAATTGCTTTTCCTCCTCTGCATTTATCATCATCTGCCCGGCCTGTCATGTTAGCTGAGGCGAGCTGAGCTGAGGTGGACAGAGAGAGAGAGAAAGGGGTGTACGACTGCGAGGTGGAGGTGGTGCTGTGTCTGTGTGGATGTTGCAAGAGGTGTCAGCCCTCTGCCTGGGGTGGGTCGGACAGAGAGGAGGTGAGGGAGGACAAGGGAACAGGGCAGAGAGGGCAGTGATGTAGTGGCTAATATAAAGTAGGACCTCCAGCCAGTCATCATCATAAGTACAATAACAAACGAATATATTTTTTGTCTTCTTTTTTGTGCTACCGTATAGCTATTTCAGCCTATACTCCTCAAATTTCACAAGTTTCAACATAATTGCAGCGATGTATGCTCTAAATTTACATATTAAAGCTCCCATGAGGAACTTTAGACACAAGTCAATTTGGCGCCCTCTGTGGACAAAGCAGTTTTTGTTTATCTTCCTCGACATGCTTAAGACTGTTTTCTACTGGCTTCTGACTGTCAAATATATCATTCATTGTAAATATTTCATATGGAAAATATAAAACCAGGATGTTTTCTTTGGCTACTTTGTTGTGACCTACCATCTTGCACTTGTTTTTAGGCATTAAAATAACAACATATAATCAGAAATTGTCTCATTTGTGGACTTGTTTGCTTTTGAACACGATAAAAAGGCAACAATATGATTTTCAGTCGATTTCATAGATGTCAAAAAACTTCTTACAGGTGCTTTAAAGCCTGTAAAAAGAAGGTAGTTTGGAGAATAAAGGATTTTTGGTTGGGTTTGGGGGTAATGGCCACTGTGAAACGAAAGTGAGGTGACATTTTTCAATATATGCTATTATCTGTAGGCTAGAGTCAGAAGGACGATAGTGTACATATACACAAAAATGCATAAATGTAGTATACACTCACACAAACACACAGGGAGACGGCCTGGGAGATTTAAACAAATAGCCTCCTTTTTGCAAGGCCTGCAAATGAGGTGTGTGTGTGTGTGCGTCTGCGAGGAAGAGGGTGCATACTGTATGTGGGGGGAGGGCGTGTTGCTGCAGCTAGTGGGGATTTGATGCTGATGAGGTCTGTAATGGGAGTGAACAGGGAGCGTGAGGGGAATAGATTGGGACTTCATTGGCAGGCCCCACTCTCCCTATGCGCTGCAGTCTGCTTGCCTATTTATTCCTCCATTTCAATGCGCCTTTGCTTTGACCTTTCTGCAGCCAATGACAGTAAAATCGCATCGCCACTAGAGAGCCACACATCAGCTACTGAGCACCCCTTTATGATTTCCTCATTTATTTTTTTCATATCGGTCCCCACAGACACACAGACCAGCATCATTGCCTCAGCCAGGAAGTGAAGGAGGGTGGTGGGGGGGGGCATGCTTAGACTGTCATGAAATGTGCCTAAGCCATCATGTAAATGATCACAGCTTTGACTAGAGAGGGTGAGATGCTGCTCATAGAGAAGGGTGATTAAGGGAAGGCATCAATTCACGTTATCATTCATGTATACTCAGATGCTTCATACACAACAAAGACGAACACGTATGAGAATTAATTTTTCCAAAACCGGCAGATAGATCACTGCTGTCATCAGAGACTGCCGGATGGAAACCTTGTATCTCCCATTCTGATTTTCAGGTTTCATGCCAGTGAAGGAAAACATGACGCTCACTGGACAGAAAGATTCAAGACATACCTCATGTGATATGCAATAAATGGACTGGGAAATTACATTGATGGAAACTACCACCTTATGAATTAAAGCTGCTATAAGTAACTTTCTGTTTGGATTGGATTTGGCTCTACCTGTGGACAAAGGAGAACCTCTGTTCCCTGTTATACAAAAGCCACCACACACACTCATGTGAACAATTAATGAATTATATAAACCAAAATTATTCTCACACTAGGAAGTAAATATATCAAATTGTTTAGTATTATTGATACACATCTTGACATTGAACCCATTTATGGCTTTTATAATAACAACAGATTTTCACCTCACCACTGTCATAGTCATTTTTTCTTCTATTTAACTTAACTCGAAGTTTCTTTATCCTTTAATTTCTCTTTGTATGTCTGTACTATGCTGCTGCAAATTTGGAATTTCCCCCTGTAGGATTATTAAAGGAGCATCTTATCTTATCCTATCAATACCACTATTAATACGATTTCTATGGAAAACTTGAAATTTGAATAATGTTCAAATTCATGTTTAATTCACATCACTGGCTGTTTTACTAACACTTCTTCGGAGAAGTTTTAGTTGCGTGATAAAATGATGATTTGGCGTGATTTTATTTTGATATTTGTTCTATTTTTTCTGTCTCCTTTAAGTTGCTTTATTTCCTACTTTGTAAATTTGGCATTTGGACCTAGATAAGATAATATAAGATAAGATATTCCTTTATTAGTTTCAAAGGGGGAAATTCCAAATTACGGCAGCATATAAATACAAAAAGAGAAATTAAATGATGAAGAAACTTACAGTTAAAAAAAGATATACATGAGTGTTATTTACAGCTGTTATGTAAATATTTGATATGTTACAGTTGAACAATTGGAGATATTTATATGTATGTCTTTCAAAACCTAAAAACAACGATTGAATTTCAACTTTTTAAAAATGCTTTATCATTTCTTAGAGAGCTGCTTTAAACCACTTCAAAGACAGTCTGCCGCTTCTTCTTCGTCTATCCTCTGATTTATGGCAGTGGCAACCATCGTAAAGGACCTCAATAATGAACTAACAGTATTACTGAATGCTTTTTTTGCACAATATCAATATGTCATATTTTAAGAAAGACACCATCAATGTGTCTGTGTTGCCATAGCCCTAAAACCAACATAGCAACATGGAAGTGGACACTCCGAGAACAGCAGTTTTATACAGTTCCACATTGTCCAAATTTTGCAGCTTGTGCACAACACACTTTCCAACAGTGTGTCGTTTGATATGCATTTTGGGTAATGTAGGCACCTTGTTTTGACAGAGTAAGAGAAAGTGCAGACCTTGTCTCTGGTTCCACTTCTACTGCATGATTTTGACTGTTTTATGAAATGTATTGTGTCCAACAACGTCTCAGGAGCTTTGAACAAACATGGGAGCATGTTTGGAACAAGTGCCACCACAGCCAGGATCAAGCATCTTGGTTTGAGTGTTTCAGCTGGATGAGTTAATAATAATCTTAATAATAACAAATAAAATAAAACAGAAATATTACCAGCTGTTACTTTAAGCAGATTGCCTCTTAACTCTTAAAATAAAATAGTGTTTACTATAAAATAGTGTTGGAAAATTGAAATTATCTGTGAAATAACACACAAGATCACACTGTGCTTGTTGTTGTCAGGAACAACACGGGACTTACTTGCCACATATTAGAGCATTGTTAAATCTAACATAAATGTTTGTGCACAGCCTGCACAAATAAACAAGGACAAAGAAAATGTGCTGTAATGGTCCAGATGGTAAAACAACTATATTCAAACACAAATATGTTGCCCAGCATGACAGCCTCAAACAAAAAGCACATATTCAGCCAAAAAACAGATGGAAAACACTCCCTCTGCCCCTTCTCCTCCCTTATCCTGTTACGTCCTGTCTCGCCTCCCCTCTTCCTAAGCCCTCACACACACACACACACACACACACACACACACACACACACACACACACACACACACACACACACACCATTATTCTCTCTTTTCCCCTTATTTCCCCCCACAAATCCATTCCCCATGTGCCTCTGTGGAACAGATGCAGGCAGACCAGCAGAAACAGAAAACAGTGAGGCAGTGTTCACCCATGATGCCGGCAGAAAAAAGGAAGCATGGGGTGAGGCTAAAAATAAAAGTATCCTTGGGTAAGAGAGAGGAGCTCAAAGGTCCTAAAATAGCCAGTCAAACAAAGGCATGAATAAAACAGAATGAATGTGAGAGGGTTTTTTTTTTTTTTTTTCAAGAGGAAGCCCCTCTTCTCTTTTTCTTTCTTTCTTTCTTTCTTTCTTTCCTTCTCACACAGCAACTCCCTGGTTGCTAGGTTACGACACTTGTGGCCACCATCCACAATCTGAAGGTGCTTTTCGCATCTGCAAAATGCAGCATTTTTTATCTATTAATATGAAATGTAAAAAGCAGAACCTGAAACACATGCATTGTCAATCAGGAACCACATCGTGCGCAATATGAAAAGCCATCCTCCAGATCAATTTGTAAAAAGACAGCTTGTGTTTCAGATGTACCATGGAAACAGACATGACTCTTAATTACCACAGCAGGAAGAACAGAAAGGAAGCGGAAAGTATCAAATCCTGCTTGTTTGAGGGTTTTTGTTTGTTTTATGGGAAATACCTGTGCCAATTTTGACTTAATGTTTGTTCCTTTGGATTCATTTCGTAACATAAGATCTGCATCTTCGGTTTCTTGACGTTGAGAAAGACTTCTTAAATCAACATATTTTTCTGAGCAATAGAAAAAGCCCTCCATGCCGATTGACTAGATCACTGTGTTCTGCCATTTTCCAATGATGTCACACTCAGAGTGAGAAGTTGAAGCCGTGTCTAAATAAAACTTTAAAACATTTAGTAGTTCATTCCGTCTAACAAATCCACAGTTGGTGGAAGAATTTGTTCCTAAAAGTTTCAGGACAGGACAAAGAAATTGGGCTTAACATGATGTCAAATAATAAAGACAGGACTACCCACTGTACTGTCCTGCAAACACTTGAGTTTATTGGCTAATCAAAGTAAAAATCAACAGTAACATTTTGCTATTACAGTAGTTAGCTAAAAAGGGAATAAATATTGTGCTTGTGTCATTACTAAAAAGGATCTAACATTATTGTTTTAATGATAAAGCAACAAAAAATAAGTTTGCTTAAAATTATGAGTTTGTGTTTAATGTGAGCATTGAAACCAAGAATCAATCATTTTATGCTATTTACAAGCTGTGTCTAATGCTACGTTCCAGTTACCTCGGAAGTCGGAGCTCAGAATGACGTTCCACCCGAGTTAACGGCATTCCAGTAAACAAGTCGGAAAACCAAGATGGACGCCTATAGTTAGCCGTTGTTTACAATTGTCAGCTGTTGTTAGCTGTTAGCGGTTGCTAGTTGTTGTTAGCTATATCAGTTGTAAACAACGCATAACACAGTATTTTAATCTTACAAACGATATAGCACCATGTTCACAGACAGTACAACATAAACTACTTATTTAATTTCACAAAAACAAAACAGAAGTGCTAATGAACAGTACATTATGAGCTTTTACTGTTAATCTTTACTGTTGATGCACTGCGCTGCCATCTTGGAAAATTACGTTGTTGTCGAGTCGGGGTTGGTGAGGATCGTCCAACTTTCCGAGTCGGAAATACGACTTCAGGGGGGTATTCCAGATGAATTTCTGAGTCAGAGCTCGGAAATTCTGACTCCGGAGTACAACTGGAACGCAGCATAAATCCCTAGTGGACAGAGGAGTTGATGTTTATCTTTCAGCCCATGTTCTGACTTCAGCCGCTCAGTCTAAAAACGCTGGTTTTTGCACACGATTATCAATGTTTCAGGTCAAATGGGTTAAGAGTGCAGAAAGCCGAAATATCCTCTAACTTTATTCAACGCCACTACTTTCCAAACTTGCATCTTGGGTAAGAATGTAAAACACTAAACATCATGATCAGCCTCCTAAGGTCCTCTACAACCCCCCTCTGACAGGGAAGGCCCCACATTGTGAAGGTTCATGTGTAATCATTCAAATCAGGTCCATTGCAGGGTAAGAAGTCTTGAAATTTCCAGAAAAATTTCCAGAGTGCTTATCTGAAAAATCTGCATGCCTGACATTTTCAAAAAATGCCTGACTGTGTGAACAAGTTTTTTAGTCTGCTTTGATGTGCATTTTGGAGGAAGTAGACAAAAGACGAAGTCAAAACACAGACTTATTTCACCGTGATAACCCTTAGATATTCCCAAAATGTCAAAGTTCAACTCTACAAACAGCTGACTCTCTCTCTTCCCTCTTATCTGAACCACAGAGTGAGAAGCGGCTCATATTGTAAAGGTCATTGTGCTTTGCTGATGGATCATGTGCCAAGTATCAAATCTAATATGAATGAACAGGAGCAACTGGTATTACACATAGGTCACTTACCACATTTATCAAAGCATCAGCCCAGCCTGTGTAAACACCGCTTGTAACTCCTCACACTTCATCTCATTCACTCCCTCTGCAGAAAAAAGAGAGATTTTCTCTGTAGTGTAACAAATAATAAGACTTGTACTGTTAAGCTCATGTTAATGCAGGAAATAGCTAAACCAAACAGGAGAAGAAATGCAGATAAAGACTGTTTTTCATTCAAAGATATCACACTAGGATACGTATTCCTTTACACAAACAGAGCCGGGAGTTCGCACTTAAATATGCAGTTATACAATTTCAGATGGTGTTTCTTTGCAAACATTTCATTCAGTAACAAACTACTGGATCATTAGTTTGATTAATGGCATGACAGTTTTCTGTAACTCCCTACTGTTGCTACTGCCAAACTTTTAAAAGGCACACAAACATTAAGACGTGGTGAAAAATGTACACCCTGCCCATTAAGGACATGAGTTCAAACAAGTCTACGCCACAGGGAGGAGGGGGGGGTCAAAGTTGAAGCCCCAAGGACATGCCATTTCCTCCCCCAGCTAGGGCTCCAGAGGGTGAGGTGGACATTGTTTACCGGACATCCAGTCTCCTGCTCTCCCCCTGGACAGGAGGGAGTTGGTCCGCTTTTAGAGCCTGGCCAGTCAAGGTGATTTAAACTTTGTAAAGCCCAGGAATACAAACCAGGCCTGGTTCAGCCCCACTCCTCCGGTTCCCGTCTTTCATTCATCCCCCAGTAAAAAGATCACAGTCCTTGAGTTTCAGTGTTTCAGGAGGTTGTTATTGTGTCCTTGGTAGCTGATTTACAGGCTAACTATGTGTGCTAGGGGGTATTTGGATTGGTTCATTCCCCTGTCTTTAATTGTCAGCTACAGTACGGTGGCTCCAAGGTGCAAAATACAACACATTTTAACTTTAAAGCCGGACAAAAATGTGGAAAAAAGAAATATCGATAGACAGTCAGTATGTTTACATGTTCAAAAATCGATTTATTGCAGTAATCCGACTGAAACTGGACTTTAAAATACATGTCAACTCATTAGTTCAACTTTATATCGCATGAAATCAAACCTCTCATAGTTGGATTAACATACCGGGATAATGTGACAGTGGATTGATTTTCTCCTCCATGTGTAGGGCTCAATCGGAGAGAAACTGGCCGAAGCATTCTACACTTGCTCCAGAGTTTGAACACTGGGCTTTGGGCCGGACTAAAAATCAGGCCAGAGCATTTCTAAATAACTTCTACCAATGTACAAAAAAAAAAAAAACAGTACAGACCTGTAACTGTCTCCACACACCAGGCGTGAGTAAAACCATTCGCGAGAATGAATCACGTTATGCCGTGAATTGGGCGGGAGCTGAAAATGTCTCAACTTGAGCAGATATTCACGTCGCGATAACTAATCAGCACGAAGGTGGCTGGGTGACGTATGAAAATGGATGGTTGTTCACTGGTATCTAAAATGGAGGACATACTGATCATGTTGGTGTGTGGGTGCCCCAAATTATATGATACCTTTTCTTTCATTACCAAAATCGGAATAAAAAGGAGCTCACCTGGAAGAAAGTGGGTGAGGAGGTTGGATTACCTAGAAAATTGTAAAAAACCTTTGTATACCACTTGATCCCTCCTGTTGAATTGACACTGATTACCGTTGAAATTACCGTTGATGCGCGAATAAAGCGGGTAAATACAATTCATTCACACATCTAGATTTGCACAAAATAAACGAGTAGAAGATTTTGCTCACGCTTTGAGTGAGTGCCCCATAAGAGTGACAGAGTTTTCATCGTTTATCAGCCTCCTACTAACCAGATAAATGCTGTTTTGTTGTGTTTTTTATTTCTATTTTTATGATAATTAACAGGGTAACCTGATTGTAATAGGATGGCATGTTGCCACCAACTAGAGCAGAGGCAGACGCACCTTTCAAAAATTTAGTTCTCGCCTGTTGCTAGTAAACTGGAACAAGGACAGTAACCAAGTTAAATCACCCAATCAAGACACAGCTTGACTAATATGTTCTGACTGAAGCTGACAATAAAAACATTTCATAGTTCTTAACGTGAATCATTATTTTTCTCGGAAAATTCACAAACAGTGAATTATTATTCTTATTCATAATAATGCTAATGATAATTATAATAGTAGTAGTAGTTCACTCAGCATATGTGACGTTATCGCTCCGCCTATCTGCTTTGCTCACACCCACTTGGTGAGTGTTCCAGTAAACACATCGGCTCTGTTCGCACATTGGCTCACCTCGTCTTCTTGCAAACATTTAACAAGTAAGCTGGATGAACAAAGTTACAGCCCTCCTGGACACTGTTGAAAAATTTGGAGGGATGCATTGCTTGTGTGCAGAGGACTTTCGAAAACTCGCACTTTATTTACTCTGACTCGACTTTCCATTTGGTGCAGTAGCTCATTTCCTGAACAATGTGTTTCCACACATTGTTCTCTGTCTCAAGTTCTGGTGTTACTTTGTTAATATATATATATATATTTAAAATCTTGTGCATATGTTGTGTAAAGTAAAAAATTCCTTGGTATATTGTTATTCAGTATGAGTATATTGTATTTGTCAAATGTGGCTGTATTTTGCATTTCAAGGCCACCATACAGCTGAAAATGCACACACACCCACTAATGGACGCACATGCTGAACTCAGTGCTTCCAGGGAGAGCTTAGCCACTGGCGATGTAAGGCAGGAGATGAAATGTCTTATTAGGGAGCGAATGGGAACCAGGCGAGCCTGAGCCGGGCCAGGTCCTCTATTAACCTGTCCTTCCAGGAGAGAGGCTTGTAAACAAGGCTGTGATGGCAGGAAGGGCTTGGGGATCCAGGTAGGAGGTGGAGGGAGATGGGAAGGACTAAGTGGGGGCCTTTATGAGGGTTAGAGAGGGTCGGTATGGAGAGGTGGGGGGGTGGGGGGGTAGCACTTGCCCCTTCAAAGGCAAGAGGAGAGTGCAGTGATCTGTGTGATCCCTCTGATGTAGAGGACAAAAAGAGACTAACACAGAGAGACGCTCCAGATGACAAGCTGTAATCATCTTTTAAGTCTCCTCTATGGAAGATATATCGTTGGTGGGAGTGAAGATGAATCTGTCCCATTAGCCCGTGGCTGGGACTTTTTAGGGCCGATCAAAATCACTTCAACAAAGCTGTGATTGATTTGAAGTGAGTGTAGAAAGGAGCATGGTAGTTCTGCCCTTCCATGGCTTTGTGTTAGACTTTCTATTTGGATTCAGAATACACACAGACACACATATATCCATCTCTGATATGCACTGTAGCCTGGGGGGAGGAGGTAAGGCTGCAGACAAAGAAAGAGGACATTTCCAGACTGGATATTTGACTTGACTGACAATAGCAAAAACAAACACGTGTTAAACAAACAGTAAACGTTGTCAAGGCTGTCGAGTTGTAACCAAAGCTTTTGTTTCTTTTGTGGTACTTTTGCTGATGAATAGATCAAACGTGGCAGAACCGAGAAATTCGGGTGAAATGAATATACTAGAGCCTGGAGTAAAAAACGAGGACATTGATGGAGATGAGGAGCAAAATGGAAAAAACAAAGGTCCCTTCCTCTCTCGTCTCCCTCCTCTCCTCTCCTTTCGCCCCCGCAGCCTCCTGTGCACAGCTGTCTACATGGCTGGGCTGTTTTGGCTGACAGGCTGTGAGAGCCATGAAACAGGAGGGCACCAGGGACCTGGGCCACCTCGACAACACGCGCCCCCACAATCTGCTGCTCACAGTGTACCCCAACCCTCTCTCTCTCTCTCTCTCTCGCTCGCTCTTCCTGTCTGTGTCTCTCTCCCTCTCCTCACTAACAATCTCTCCACTATTTCAAATATTTCATCCCTCAGGCTCTCTGTCTTTCCCTCCCGCACATTTTTCCCCCCGCAATGTCTCGTCTCAGTTCTATCAGATTCTCTGTTTGTGCCTGTCATTTTCTCTCCCGAATACTCCCCTCCTTCCTTCTGCCCTCCAGTGGCTCTCTCTCCTACTGTCACATCTGCATGTTTTCGCTGCTTGGCTGTCATGTCCCATGTTTTCGCCTCAGCCACACATCATTTCTCACAAACAGAGAGATGAGATGTGGAGAGAGGGTGGGGGGGGAACAGAGAAAACAGAAAGTCCGGGACTGATTCGGGGGAGGTTAAGAAAGCATGTGGAATAAGAGGGAGGCAGGCTGAATAAACCAACAACAAACAATTTCTTATTTTGACTGGCTGCACAGAGCAATTGCGAGGCTGTCTGGGATTTAATAAGCACTTCTTTGGCATTAGGAGCCAGCTTGTTTTCCTTGGTGCCGAGGCAGAGGCGCTGCATGGTTTCCCCCTATTTTCAACTTTAGGCGGGGGAAGGAGGGAACACGGCTGAGGGCTATGCAAGGAAACTCTCTTTCTATTTCTTTCTCTCACTCTTTCTTTTCTCTTCCATCTTCTCTGGCTGGGTGGAGCTTAACTTTCAGCTGCAGGGCAGGTGCAGGAGCCGAGGTAGTGATGGGGACAAGCTCTCCTGGAAAGCCCTGGAGGGAGACAGCTTCTTCGCAGTAAATAAACAGCCCACTCTCCCTGCATGGAGCATATCCTCCCTTTATGCATCGCAAACCCTCAAGGACAGTTTCACATCAATGTTACCTCCCCTCCCACTCCTCCCTACAGTTCTCCTATTTTGCTGTCCCCTCGCTCATATACTTTATCCTTCTTTCCCCCCCTCCACATTGTCATGACACACTCATGCAAACATTGTCATCGCCCCCTACACACACTTGCACGCACACACACACAAACCCTCTCTTAACACATCAGATCAAAGAGGATGAAAATGTGATCTTTGTAATTCCAAGTTTTTTTTTTCCTCTTCTCTTCTGTCTCTCTGTTCAAGGAGAGACAAACAACGGCAAACAATGTGGGATCTGTCGCATTCTTCCCATGGGAGGAGACTTCTAACAGCATCTTCTATTAAGGATGGAGAGGAAGAAGAGAAGAAAGAAGGAACACCCCCTCTGTGCAAACAAAATCAAAGAGTGAATCATAAATCAGAACTTAACAGCACTGCGGTAGATCAGATCTGCTTAGTGCTTATAAGTGAAACTTAATCTGTGACTAAAAAAGAGAAAAAGTCAGGCACCTTGTGTGACTGGAAGCTGTTACAGCTTTATACAAATGTGAGGATAAAAAACCTTTGATTAGCAAAACAATTATCTTCATTCTATGGGTAAATATGCTTTATTGTTAAGGGTGTCCTTCAACACGTGTCGAAATCAGACCACACGCAAGAAGTGCAGCAACGTGAGAGAGTGAGATGCAAGGTCAAAGACAGATTTCTCACATATTCCGTGAGCAGCCTCGCTTTCACCCCATACAAATAACACATCTGATTAGCTCGCTGCTCGGTCCTCCCACGTAGGCAGCATGCAGCGTATATACTGCGTACACGCTGTACGTTTTCATGAGTTACTGCCTCTGATTCACAGAGGCCCCTGCTCCTCCTCCATCTCTCTGCTCTCAGACGTGTCACTGCTTCACTCTCAACACACTGCACTGTGGGTTTGACCCACTTCTTACACCGGTGAGGCCAAAGTGAAGGACCCCATAGAGCAAAATCGCAAACACACATATATACGCATACATATGCTCACATGCTTATTACTTTTTTATTCACGCAGTTATAAATTAAACATTTCTTTAGTTTCCAATAACCGCACTGATGAGGTGTGGCACCTGCAGCTCTTGACCATCACAGATGCTGAAATCACAGCGGTTGCATTGAATTAGAAAGTAAATATATGAACACACATCCACAAAGCTGGATCATCTGTACAGATCATTCAAAGCTGCTTTACAAGCTCAGCTTTAGTGTTAATGACACTGCTCCTTGACCCACTGCTCCTTTTCAGATGCTTTTGTGATTTACTTTTGATATTCTGAGTTAATTATGTCCGTCTTGTAAATTCTCTTATAGCTTGTAATCCTATAGCCACTATAGCGAGAGAGAAAAAAAAAGAGAGAGACTTCAGATTAGGGGGTGTCTAAATACAACTTTATTACTTTTGAAACGATACCAATATTGTAGCCTTCAGTATCGGCCAATACCGATATTGGCTGATACTTGTGCATGACAAGTTTTGCACTCAGCTGCAACATCTTTTTCGGACTTTAACAAAAAATACTACCACACAGCTGACATCACTCTGCATGCTGAATCCGGGCGCTGCTGGCTAGAGGAGCTGGAGTGGAGTCTGGAATGGACTGCTTGTATCAGAGTGCTAATATCAGAAATTTTAGATGCGATTTGGATCAGATATAATCTGATATTTGTTTTTTGGCTGATATCGGACCGATATCCGATATCAATTCCGTATCGGGACAGCCCTACATCAGATTACTGCCAGCATGTATGGACACTGACATAGATCTAGAGTAGGCCAAAGCCTGCTGCAGCTATAATGTGCCCACATGTCAAGCAAATCAAGCCCTTTGGTTAGCAAGTGCTCCTTTAATATGCAGCACACTAAGACCTATGGTGTTCATAAGAGGAAAATCTGGTTACACAAAGGTTGCAAATATAGCCTTGCAAAGCTGGACACATCAAATCACTGACAATCATGAAAATTACGGATAAATTGTGCCAGATTTTCTTGAGTGTAAAATATCCCTCAATGTCCAGCATCTCACTGCAGTATGCATCTGACACATCACAAGCTCTTATACCCAAGAGACCAAAGGGATGCCAGTGCAACATACAAATTCAAGCACTGACACACATGCACATGTATGTGTACCATGACCTGCAGGCATGCGAATAAGCCCCAAGGTTACTCCAGCTATCATCCCTGTGAAGACCACGGTATCTGGACAGCAGCTTTGAAGTCCAAATGATGAGAGCGCTCTGAGAGCATAGGAGAACACAAAGGTTGCGGTGCGGGATCAGATCTACACAGGAGGATATCTGAGACTTACAGTGGCTCTGGTTTAACTTATTCATCAGATTCCTGCTTCAGGAATGAAACAAAGACATAGACTATGATTCAAAAGAGGAATGGTTGTTGTGAGGGGGAGTGCTGCAGTGCACTGTGGGTATTTGGATCAAAGGAAAAATACATGTGGAATGCACATGGTAGTGTCTCACATAAGTCATTCTGTCTCAGTGGAACAGACAGCTTCATATCTCCCTTTTTTCCTCTTTTTTTTTTTTTGTGTGTGACTTTACCCAGTTTTCAGATTGTCTTTAAAGGGTCGAATACAGCCTGGCATTGTTTGAGTCTGACGTTATGAAAGTAGTTCAAACCTACTCTGTCTATAAAGCATGTTCTTACCGAAACAGGATTCACGTACTCACGCAATAAACATATAAACAGTCGCACTATCACTCACAGTCTCACTTTCATTGCGTAAACATAATTGCAAACCATTTCTCACGTTCAAAAACCTCGGTCATTGCGTCTGGGATGCGATTCTAGCAGGCTCCTTTCTGGGGATTGATTGGATACAATATGCCTGATATCACTCTTTCTAGTCAAGACCTATGAGAATCAAGTTCCTGACTTAGCTGTGTGATTTGTAACAAGCGTCAATAAAAGTTATCTTCATGTGCGTTTGTTGTGACCTGTTGAACAGAATCAGCTCATATATCTACCAAGTTTGCCATGACCTGCTTAGAGCTAGGAGAAAAAGAGCTTATGTTGGAGACGGTCATGGTTTTTTTATCAAAGTAAAATGCAGCGCTATACTGGAGAATATTTTTCACACATTTTTTTTCTTTGTAAACCGTACAAATGCAAAAAATACAGGGAAACTGTCAAGTTTAGTGTAGTCGGAAAAAAAAAGGAAAAAACTTTGCGTACAGTGTGTCTGCCCCTTTCAAACATGCATACAGTTCCTAAAACTTTCCCCAAATTTCCTGAATGCGCTGAAACAGTCAAGTTCTTCACCCTGACTTTACCTTCAAGTTTTCCTTCGAGCCCCCTGGTATCATTGCGAGATAAAGTCTAGATGAGCTCATGTGACAGCGGCAGCAAATCTCCTGGATAATTACCTGGGAGTAGGTGCGGGGGGGCAGTGGGCGGGGGCTAGTTTTTGCTACTTGGAGGAAAAATGCTGCTGTAGTGCAAATCGATAAACAGCTTCAGGTGACAAACAAGGACGAGTTTACTGTAAAACTAGGCCAACGTGTTCAGGTACAGTATCATGAAACTTTTATCAAAGATTTGAGGAGAGGTGTGGATCAGTGCAGTTATATTCCTCCATTACTTTATATCACACCACGACTCAGATAGTATTGTCAGAAATGTAGGAGTGTGTTTTGATCCTCCACGACACAATCTGCCATTAAGATTACAAGAGAAGCTTACCTCCATAGACTTATGTCCTTTATCAAATAATACAGAAACAAGCATGACAGAGACACAAACGCTGCGTTTAGGTTGTACTCCAAAGTCTGAATTTCTGAGCTCCAAGTCAGAAATTCATCTGGAACTCCCTAACACTAACCCTGAATTTCAGATTTCTGACTTGGAAAGTTGGACGATCCTCGCCAACCCCGACTTGACGATAACATCATTATCCAAGATGGCAGTGCAGTACTTTGACAGTAAGAGAAACAGTAAAAGCTCTCATGATGTATTATTTATTAGCCCTTCTGTTTTGTTTTTGTGAAATTAAATAAGTGGTTTATGTTGTACTGCCCAACGTCTAACTGTGAACACGGTGCTATGGTGTTTGTAAGAGTAAAATACTGTGTTATGCGTTGTTTACAACTGGTATAGCTAACAACTACTAACAACAGCTGACAACCGCTAACAACAGCTGACAATTGTAAACAACAGCTAACAATGGCTAACAGTAGGCGTCCATCTTGGTTTTCCGACTTAAGTGTGTAGCATCATTCCCAGCTCTGACTTCAGAGGTAACTGGAACGCAGCATTAGTGGAAACACTGTTCCGCGTCATAAATGGGGTGGAAAATAAGGTCAGAAGTAGTGAGATGAACTTAAACTTGCTTCTCCTCTCTAGTATGATAGTTTCACTTTTCTGTTGATAGTGTGGGTCATGTCCATGCAAAGATAAAAAGCCATTATTGCAATCACTGACAATAACACAGAGTTGGAATAAGAACAGTGTCGTCTTTCAGAGGTTGAGAGGGAGACAAAAATGAAAACAATAAGATGGAAAGTGAAGGTTAATTTTCTGAAAAGACGTTAAGTCTGTGTGTGTGTGAGTGTATGTAACAGAGCAGTGCACAGAGGCAGGGAGAAATGGAAATGCTCAGGCAGAGGTCAGAGATAAAACACACTCCTTGCTTCTCCGGCAGCACACCATGCCTGTCAGAACAGAAATCCCTGCAGTTTTCCTCCACATGACATCATTAGTATGTGAAAATGAAAAAAACGTCAGTGCCGCTCCTGCATGAGTCCTAGGAGTGAAGGCTACATCTTCAGCTGCCTGTATGAGCTTAACACTTAAACTACACAACTACAGTCGCTCCAACCTACATGTCAGCTTTTTGAGCTGGTGAGCAACTTTAGGCCAGACACAGGGTGAGGGAGGGAAAGGAGGAGCAGACACAGGGTGAGGGAGGAGCAGAGAAGTGGAGGAGTAGAGGGCACAGGAAATGGAGTGAGAAACACACGGCATTACTAAAACAATAATGACTTCCACTAATTGTGTTTCCTATGGCCAATGTGAGTGTGGTGACATTTGGGTTCTGTGTTTGTCGGTCAAAGGATGAGCTAATTAATATGGTAATTTAGCCCCGACGCCTCCAGTGACAGCCACACCCCCTCGTTAGCAGCCACAAGGACAGGGGTCGGAAGCACCCAGAGCAAGGGGGAAAGAGAGAGAGAGAGAGAAGGAGAGAGCGAGGAGAGAGAGGGATGTATTATTATTATTATTTTTTTATGGCCTTGCATTCTCAGCAGCCCCGAAGTCACACGACTCTGTCTCTGTAACGGGAACAAGTGATTATTTCTGAAAAATGGGGAACTTTGTCAAAATGTATCCCACCCACACAGACGCATGCTCTGACTCTCTCTCTCTCCCTCTCTCTCTTTCCGCTTGCACACACACACAGACACACACACACTTGCATGTTGTGACTGGGCATACTCACACACACACCCAGAGATAGATAGACTTGACGCAGGGCTTTAACTTTAAGGCATGTTGTCTGATTGATCCCATCAAGCCAAGAGCGTCTCTGCCTGTGAGGAGTCATGTGACATTCGGAGTCACTCTGACAGTGAACCGGGCATCAGTGATGAAAGATAAGAAGGGACACACTTTATCAAATCTGTGTTCAATTTTTTTAACATAAAATAAAAGCTTTAGAAAGTGAAATCTCGGACACTACAGATGCTACAGTGTCTGTATTGACCCAAATATGTGTTCTTTAGTCTGTAAAACACATCTGGACAAGTCTCATATCCATCGTTTAGAAATTAAATGGTCAAGGCTCGACATTGTTCAGCTGCTTTAAAACGCATTGGCTGCCTGGCAATAGTTGCATGCGTTTACAACATCCAGAGGGTTTTTTTCACTGGATTCTCAGTCATTTCTGTTTTCGTAAGGAATAATGTACAGAAAGCAGGTGGTTGCGTAAGTTAGAAGCCCGTTACTAGGCAGTCAAGCAATTGTGTCTGTGTTTTAAGATTTCTAATCGAGCTGCAACACTCTCTACAACCGAACTTCCTGACTTACAGTTTGCCTCTTCCTAAAATCTGAGCTTGAGCCTGCATCCTTCAAAAGAAAAAAAAAAAAACTTACACATTTCACCAACACAGACAAAAAAAAAGCCCAGTGCTAGAAATCTGGAGAGGCACATAAATGTTTGCATGTTAATGTTTGTAAGAAATGTAACTCTGATAGTTTGTTGGTGCATATTTGTTGTCTAGAAGTCACTGGAGGTAAAAGTTTGGTTTGGAAACAAGTCAAATAAATGTTCCCAAAATCAGTGTTTTACATTCAGAAAGTTTTCCACCGTGACTTTTTTTCCCCTCAGACATGTTTATATTTCTGATTCCTCTCATTTTAGTTTCTCTCTTCTGTCTGTATCTCTCCAAGGAGTGAGGATGTATTAGTTCTCTGACTACATTACTTATTTTTTCTGTCTCATTGTTGGTAAAATAACTTAAAGCTATGATTAAAATATATTAATGATATATTGTAGCAAATGTCAAAGTAATGAACCCAGTAGATGATCATCTGACTTTGCAGTTAACCTCAGCTTTACAGATATTTACAGAACAATCAGTTTGTTGTCCCTGTTTTATGACCCACGATTTTACTGTTTGGTTCAGTACAACAGCCCTCATCAGTGTTGGTTCAGGACACTGTGGCTAACTGTGAATAAGCTCAAAAAGACAAATGTACACCACTGACACAGCTCCGACAAACAGAAAGACAAAGCTGACAACTGGCCTTTGAAAACAGTGTGGGACTGAACAAATAAAAAAAGCACATATTTTCCTCTGCAGCTGGTCCAGACCTAAAATATTTGACTCCATATCTGCCAGTAAAACTGTTAAAAAATATTAATAAGATTAATGTTTAATATAAAAATCCACAAGTTTATCAAATTAATCTTAATGTCAGTAATGTATCAATAGAGTTTTAGCAGCCCCAAATAGGTTCTTAACTATAATTGTAGCATTAACAGATTATTGTGAATAAGTCCGGGCTTTTCCTTGTTGCATTTTTTTTAACAAAGATAATTATTTACCCTAAAAGTTACACAAATAAAAGATGTAGCTGAGTTCTGTTTTTGGCGTTTAACGTCATTATTGTTCTGTTATTTTATGCAGATTAAATAAACCAATAACAAATGTGTAACCTTTTTTTCTTAAGTTCCTTGTAGTTAGCATTAATAAACTGTTAATTATCCACTTATACAATCCTCATAAACATTGACAAGTGTTCAAAAGTGTTGATAAAAACACAGCTAACTCATTTATTATTGCTTTTAGACACTTGGATGCTCTTTATTATGCTTTCACAAACATTAACTATATGTGAACTATTATTACTGAGACTTTATAAAGGTCATTTAACGTTAAAAATACAAATTATTAACTTGTGACACCGGTCGTGATTGGTGACCTGTTTGGATTGAAGTATTCTTCATTATGCACAGATAAACAGCTAACAATGCACTTTTGCAGCTTAATCTTTACAGGGCTTCAGCTCAACCTTTTTACACTTTATAATAACAGTATTAAGTTCCCTGCAAACTAATAAATGCATTTATAGATCTTTAAATAGCCTTAATAAGGTCTGATTAATGAGATAAGAGCTGTCTAAAAGCAATTAAAAATGTGGTAGTTATGTTTTTATTAACACTTATCTACACTAATATATGTCTATAAGCATTTTGGTTTTACAAGTGGCTTATAACTATTCATTATGCTTGTTACAGTATTACTAAGTATTACAAAGTAATCAAGCTGACGGAAAAGCAAACACTCTTTCAGAGAACATAATCACACATATTCCTCGAAGTAAACTTTTAAATCTGATCAACTTCATCAGGACATCATCGTTTCATGAATTCTGTGTCAAAACAAAACCGCCTTATGTGCTGTCATTTCCCGTTTTTTTTTTTTTTCAATCTACTTAGTCTACCACCCACCACATCATTCCTTCTACCTCACCCTGGAAGTGTCGCCTCACCCTGACACTCCTAACGCATAGCTACACACAGAGAGATACAGGCAAACACACACACAAACATTTGCCTGGCTCATTAATTAAAGGCACAAACAATTTACAGAAGCCGGCTCCTCCAACGTCCAGGGTGAGGGGCCTTGTTGAGGGCTTTTTTTTTTCCCTCCATTTGTTGAGGAATGTTTGGGTGTGCTGAGCCTTCTTGTTAATGTAAATAATTTACCTTTACCTTTATCCTGATGGAATCTTAATTGTGCCTCTCCAGCTCCCCTCGCAGCAATTCATCAACGTCCTCCTTGACCAGAAAAAGATGTGCTGCAAGTCGTTGGGAGGGTAAGAAATTAAATCGAGCACTTTGAAACACATAAAGCGGGCACACGGACAATCGGAGGCTTAGGCCCGTTCAAAGAAACCCACACCTAGATTAATGACAACTCTCCACCAATTAAATGAGTGCTTGTTGTTTTCATCTGATGCTACTGGTCATCTATTGTCTCAGGATATTGATCTTTATTTCAATGGAGCAAATGTAACAGAGAACAATAAGAGCATTACGGGCTGGGGCAATGTTAGCCCGAGAACATTTGGAGGGTTATTGGCGAATCCATTCATTCCTGCGCAAGGTATTCATTATACTGCGAGACTGATAAATGCAAAGATGAGCTCTGTGCACATATGGAGCTGGAAGCTGTTCAGAGGGCAAGATACAGCCTGCATGCTTGTGTGTGTCTGTTTATTTGAGTGTGTGCTCGGGGAGGGTCAGAGTGTTGGAGGGTGGAGGAGAAGAGGGGGAGGGGTCGACTCTTTATTTTTCATTCTTGGCATATCAGCCTTGGAGGGGCTCGCTGGTGCAATAAAAAGCCATGCATCTCGCTCACGTGACCAGCACAGTGTAATTGCTAGCCTCTCGCCTCGAAATGAAAGCAGCATTTGGCCATTTCTCAACACACTGGGCTAAAACGAGACCACAAAAACCCACCACTTCCCTTAGCGAGAAATGTCCCTGCACTCCCACAGCCTGCGCTCTTTACCAGAAGCAGCAGCAGATGACACACTAACAGAGGCTGTGTATTTGTGTGCATGTGTGCATGCATGTGTATACAGACAGGGCCTACGCTGGTCTCTGCTGATTTATCTGTGCTTAATTATGTTGCACTGCGGAGTCACAAGCCAATTATTTGCCCTTTCAGAGATTTCAAACACAGTCAGAAAGAGAAGCACGAGATAAGCATTTTTTTTTTTAAAGCAGCTAGTGCACGGATGTGTTTTCATAGATTTGTCTTTGGCTTCTGTGAAGAAAACGTTTCATTTTATCAACAATAGCAACAGCAATTTTAACAATTGCGCCTATATGTTATTACAGGCCAGCTGAATGTGTTCCCTACTGAGGTGAAAACATAAGAGTACGAGATTTAACAATGCCCTCTATAGTCGTCAACAAGTCAGCATGCATCAGACACACGGTTTAGTAATCAAACACAAAAAGCGTTAAAATTTTCAAAATAAAACCCTCCAAAAAATGCCATACAAAAAAGCTAATCAAATAAGTGGTTTCATATGCCTACACTTACGGTAACCATGAGCACCCTCAGGGGAGTAGACAGGTTTGGTTTCATTTTATGAACAGCTGTGATTTTGGAGCTACGACCAAAGATTGATTCAAGAGGGGCATCTTCAACTTAAACTACGAACAAAAGTTCTGCCTCCAAGTGGATCTAAAACACGTTTCAGTGTCTGACCTCTCTGTTTTGAATTTGAAAGTTAAAGTCAGGAATACAATGGACGTCAATTTGCTTTAAATGATGAAAAGAGGAAGGACAAATGTGACCAGCTTTAGCAATAAACCAGTGAGGTTAGAGGTCAATTGTGTGTATCTGTGAGAGAAAGAGAGCGGGGCAGGTGTGCATCTCGGGGACAGGTGACAAAGCGTGTGTGTCCTGGTGACAAAGGGTCAGTAGAGGGTCACAGTGATCCAGTTACTCTCAGCTCTCCTCTCCATTGATCCCTCTGATTCCTCTGATACACTGCTGTTTCTATATTGACATCTAACCATACAGACGAATGCTGGAAGGCATACAGTCTTCCACTGTCTGAGCTCTTTATTGAGCCATGCGAGAGACGCTAATGACCGGGATAGCTTCCAGCAAGCCGGTGTTTCATTCTCCTCCACCTATTCTGACCTCTGTTCTCTGTTCTGTTCATCTTGCACATGATGGCTCACGGCTAGGATGTCATCAAAACCTTGTGTCTGTATTTCTGTCTTTTTATCAATACTCACCTTTGTCTTTATCCAATTTGTCTTTTCCTGTCCTTTTCACTCCTACTATAGTTTCCATTTCCCCTGACTGTCTCTGTGCTCCTCCCCCCTCCCTCTCCTGTGTTTCTCCACCCTGCACACCTGCTCAGGGACCCAGCCCTGTGCCTCCCAGGCCGGGCAGGGTGGAAAACAGACGGCCCCTGTGTGTTCTGATAATCATCACATAGCTCACATGCCTTCTACTCTTCTGTCTCTCTGTCTGTTCTTACTCCTCTCCTCTCTCTGCCCCGCCTGCCAGCTTACCTCAGCCAAGCCTATAACCGCCCCCACCCCGTCCCTCAGCTCCCCCCCGCTGCATCTGCTCTGCCATACATCAGCCTTCTGACAGGCTCACTCAGCGCCCACAATACCTCAGTCTCATTCTTTTCACCTTTGGTCATCAGTTTCATCAATTGCAGCTGTCAATTGCAAAACAGACATCTAGGATGAGTGCTCTTTCCAAGAAGTGAGAGCAAACAAGATACAGAGTCTGGAGGAATAGAGGTTGAGCTGAAGAAGTTTTGACTTATGGAATAGCAATTTAACAGAGCTAATGTAGTTTAGACACAAATACCCAACAACATGACCAAAATAAAATCACTTATTTTCATAATTTCTGGAAAATTTCAAACTGATTTGATAAGCAATAATGAACAATTTGCAAAGTGATCTTCTGAAATGCTGCAGGACAGATTTTGTAACTGTTAATCAGAGCATAGCTTGTTGTTTTCTCTTGTTCCCAGTCTGATGGTTGATGCCACTGCTGCGTTTGAGTTACCTCAGAAGTCAGATGTCGGAGCTGAAAATGACGTCACACCCGAGTTCCCAGAGTCTCAGTTACCAAGTCAGAAAAAAGCAAAATCGGAGGCAGAAACAAAGTGGCTACATCTATGAAAGTTATTTTAGCGCTTGCCTTGTCCGTACATAATGAAAATTATTTTAGCGCTTGTCTTATTTTCTTGTTTCAGGCCTCCGATTTTGCTTTTCTCCAACTTGGTAACTGAAAGGCCGGGAACTCGGGTGTGATGTCATTTTCAGCTCCGACATCTGACTCGAACGCAGCATAAGCTAACAATATGATGATTGTTTTCCATGATATCCCATTAAGAACAGGAAGTTCAAATGTTTTATGATTTTGTATTACGTTTTGATTTCTAACTACAAAAATGTTGACAAACTGCTATCATTGATAAGCGAATGAAAGGACTGTAGTATATGAGGACCTTGGGCTATGTTTGTAGCTAGCATGATATGACACAGCAATCAGTTATTAGCATGCTGGTTAGTCAAAGGCTCCAGTGAGAAGAAACAGGCTGACACTAACATGTTATAATAGGGTCTCTGCAGGTTCAACAAGTCAAATTTAAGATTTTTTAAAGACTTTTTAAAGACCATAATGAATAAAATTTAAGACCCATTTAACATCCATACTAGCAAAAAAGTACAAAAGATATGAACATTTTACATTACTTCAAAGCAGTCTTTATTCTTTTGGCACGTTATTGATTTGTAAGTAGAGTTAGTATCATTTTAAGATTTTTAAAGATAATTTTAGGCATTTTAGGGCAAATTATTGGATTTTAGATGTTTTAATATTTTGTAAGATCCCGCAGATACCCTGGATCAATACATGCTTACATGGGGGCCTGATGACTTGGCTTTCTGTGACTGTCACCTAGACGTGAATTTAGTAACCTGTCTTCCCCGAATTATAGTTAGAGCTATCTTACATCAGAGAAAAACAGTGTGTGGGGAGTTATCTAGTCCAATAAAAAAAGGTTGTCTCACTTGAAATATGGCTTTGTATCTTTTTTATTTTTATTTTTTTATTTGTGGAAATATGAAATATAGTATTCACATCACAACAGCGGTACAACATTGTAACTGTAGCACTTTTCTAGAGCTTAACTAAGAGGTAAAGGCCACAATTTGAATGCAGATTATTGATATCCTCATCTAATTCTTTGTGAGAAAGCTATTTAAGAATCGGTCTCAATTTATTTCTACTCCTCAACCCCACTCTTCTCCTAGAGTACGCCTTCCCACCTCCTACCCTGACACTCTTTTTTTACTCTGCCCCTCCCACACCCTGCCTGTGTCTCAGTGCAGGTGTTCCCATTGCTGAGGGTGAAAAGCAAAGAAGCACAAGCCTGAGCTTTACTTCATTCAGCTATTGAGCTAATGGTTCCTTATTCACCACCCACACTGCTTATTAGGCCTGCTCTAAATAACCGAAAAAAGAAACAGAGAAGCAGCAGTCACTTCCCTCCCGAATGCTATTCACAGATCTCTCATTGCATATTACTCTGACGGCTACATGAGCTGGTGTCATTATTTGATCAAGTGGTTCTCAGTCATGCAGTGGTCTGTGTAGTTAGCACTTGAGGGAATGAACACCCCTGTGGGCCCCTCTCTGCATTTATTGTGTCCGTGTAAAGAAGCCCCAGTGGAACAGAGGGGGGCCCCCGTTGTAGAAGAAAATTGTCCATTTATTAATTCACGCTATCAGGTTGCTGGGTTTCATGTTTTACAAAAAAGAGCCAGCAACAGGCAGATTACTTATCAACACCAGCTGTCCAGACGAGACTGGCCAGACTCTCGATCGCCTCCTACTCCGCCTACACTTCCCTATGCACCGTCCTATCTGGATTCATCTGTTTATGTTAGCTCCACTATCCTTTTCCACCACCTCGTCCCCCACCTCTTCGTCTGTGTACTCCGTGGCAGGGAGGTCTGAATCGGGCAGATGGACAGAGCCTTGGATCAATCAGAGGGATCAATACTCCCAGACTGGCTGAGACGATCTGTGTAGACTGATCTGAGGCCTGTGATTCGGTCCAGTCTGGGCTGTTTTCCTCTAGTCATGGATCAGCTTACTTAAGCTTGGTTTGGTGTGAGGCCTGTCTGGACCTGTTCAGGTTTGATATGTTTGTATTTGAACCGAAGATGTTAAACAGATTGTGAACTAATGCGTTTTCCAATTTCCCAATGCTTCAAAAAGGACTGACATTAGCAGGCGCAAGACTTCAGATTTATCTCATGCTCACATTGGGTATAAATCTTGGACTGCAGCCATTAATTTATTCTAAATGTGTGTGTGTTCTCAGCATAGAAATGTTGGCTGCATGGAGTAGATGAGTGCAACAACAATCACACATGTTACTTCTTCTCTCTCTTCATTCACATTTCATTAAGTCAAAAGACAGCTCTGCTAAATGTCAAAAAGCTGCAGGGGGAAACCACAGCAAGAACCTGGTTTCATTGTTATGCCGCTTTGATTATACACAGGTCGAGTGGAAAGTCTATCTCCATCCGCTGAAAATAACCTTTTCCCTCAGAAAAATTGGCATGTACTGTGTTTTATAATTGCCCTGCACCAAGAAAAACTCTGATATTCTCATTTTCTCTCCCCCCATGAACACAAAGTTCAGACAGGGTTGAGCAGAAGAACACACTGACAGAAAACAGTCTGCTTTTTGGCTTACATCCCTCCCCACCTGTTTGACACCCCCATCTACGCAGCACCGCTCCTTCTAGGTCAGCTTTTTGTTTTTTGTTTTTTTCCTTTTTTTTGATGATAGACAGTGACAGAGCTGAGCGCAGCTTCACAGTTCCTGCCTGTCTTCCGGCTGCAGCGTCTGGTGTGTGTTTGATGTAGTCCAGGCTCACCGCCGGCCCTGTCTCTGACTGTTGGCCCATGACACCAAACTTAGACAGAGCTGCCTGAGATCTGGAGGGCAGGAAGGAAGCACACTTCCAAGACAGTCAACTTCGAAACAAAAACAACAGCCAGTCATCACTCAGTCAGAGCTTATATATTCTGACATACTGTAGTCCACTGGTTTAACAGAGGAAATGAAAAGCAGGGAAAGTTTGAATAGAAAAACTTGGCATTAGAAACGACACAGAACGGATCTTAAGAATTGTGCTCACTGCATGGGATGATCGAAGCAGTCTGTTGATCATCCGGATAGTTTAACCCAGGCTAAAACAATCAATGGACTATTCCGTGGGTTGCTTCAACATTTGATACAAATATGATTCTTTGACTTGTCAGGTTTTCACTAAGAAAGTATGAAAGGATGAACCCATGATGACCCATGAATCCTGAAATCCCCAGGCTACTTCTGGATAGGTTTTTATCATTGATGTGTTTAATTTAGTTTATAACATAAAGCTCAATTTTTCTTTCTTGCTAAACTTACGATCGAGTGGGGCAACTATGTAACCCCAGAAGAAAGTTAGCATTACAAGAATTATGACTTATGACCACTCCATAGGTTTTATTGTACTAAAAGTGATTAAGTAGAAATTAGTTTTGAATCATATGTATTTCTCTCCACAAGCTTGATTGTCTTCATTACGCTGATATTGGAAACTTTGTGGAGTTTCTGATTTGGTTTTCAAAAGGACGTCTGTGAGCTGCCTGTAGCAAACCATTAGAAGTGAGTCACTGCTCTCACTTAATATATTTGTCAGCGTGGTTTTATTAAACTTTCTGTATGGAACTCCAAATTTCTAATTGCTTCATGAAAATTGCAATGATGGATGACTCATTTTAGGTTTGCCACTTTGCCATTGTTGTAATACATTTTGTGCCCCCGAGGAGCTTCTGTGAAACAAACATGGATAGAAATAAAGAAGATGATGTGAGAGTGGGCACGGCAGCTAAATCATGTTGATTTGAATTTCTAACTTAGCGTCTTTTATTTAGAAAATATCACAGTCAGTTTGGGAATCTTTTAAAAAGCTGAATCTGTTTCTGCTTTAAATAAATGAAAGTACCAATAACAGACGTCAGATAAACTTTGAGCATCATCCTCGTATTTTATCGAGGAAATTCGCAGACTGAAATTAAGCAAATATTAGGGGTCGATCTGTGTTTCACTGACCTTATAGGCCAATTATTAGCCAAAACTTAGTCTGGGGTGTTTTGACACAGTGTTTGTGTCACCACTGCATCAGTGTCACATTATGGATCTGTAAAAACAGTACAACCATGGGTCTGAAAAACCCAGTTGAAAAGAGTAAACTACACTAGTTAAAGCTCCAGTGAGGAGTTTTTGAAACAGGTCGTAACAAACAGTGATGTGTCCATGATGCGCAAAAGCAAATAAGGTCATTGATGACAAGATTTACAATTTCTATGTTGTAATTTTAAATGCCTGTTACTGCTGTGAGGGGGAGGTATGCTGAATAAATAGACTAAGTTACCTTTCCCATGGCAAACAGTCACAGTGAGAGATAAGGGACGCTGTAAAAATACAACAGGAGAAGTTTTTTTTTTCACAAATAAACACCACTTTTACAAGGAGACAACAAGAAGAAAAGTGTTACCATTTTGTCCAGAGGGGGCGCTAAAGTCAACACAAACACAGAGTTCCTCACAGGAGCTTTTACTTTAAGATCAATCTGCCAAAGTGTTTAATTCTACATGCAGTGAAACATAAAAATGGGTGTCCTTCAGGGTTATAAACAATTTAACAGTGCAAAGTTAATGGTAAATGATTCAACATAAAACTTTCTCTGTTTTTACATGTCATACACACACATTCACCTCACATTCATACACTGATGGCAGAGGATGTTATATTAAGTTCCTATCAATATCACACACTTTCAAACAGCTGGTTTTGTCACCAGGAGCAATTCAGGCTTCTCTGTGCACAAGGACACAAGGAGTTTGAATCAACCCCTGTGATATAAGGACAAAACTGAGCAAAAGCTGCCCAAGTAATACCTCAATAATACCGTCAGAATAAGTTCTTTAATAACTCGTAATTGAGTATTATAAGAGTGTTTTATTTGTACTTTTATCTAATTATAGGATCTGATTACTTATTCCATCACTGTGCTCAGTTTGAGCTAGGCCGTTACCACCTGTTCAAGCATCTGTGGGAAGCCAAGCTAACCAGCTGCTAGATTCAGCTTCTTGATGTACCAATACCATTTTTCCCTCTCCGTTATCACTTCAGACATTGCTTTTTATACTGATTGCTCCCATGATAACAGTACACAACAGGCAAGTAAATACATAAATACATTGGTCAAAAATGGTTGATTGTGGTATATGTGGCTTTGAACAGCACTTCACTCCCCTGTTGTTTGTTATCATCACGCTTATATGCAACTCCTTGGCTTTGTCGAAAGGGGTGATGATATTATGTTTATGACTAACATCTTACAGATAGTCTCTACCACATTAAAGGCTGTTACCAAGCTGATAACAGTGTTTGGGTGACTTTCATTTGTATAATGTGTCAAGAGGATGGTTCAACCTTCTTATCTATTTATTTGACAAAAACAAAAAGAAAGAAATAAAAAAAACATTTTATAATGCACTATGATGTTGTGGGCTATAATACAATGAATGAAGGCTCTTTCAACTATTAACATCCCCAAACTTCAAAGTAAGACAAACTCTTTGAGACCCAACATTTCCGTCTTGTGTTTTTTGCAGGCCTCAGTCATTTTACATACACATGCGAGGTGAAACTCCCCTGGAATGATACAATTTGTTGTTGCTTTCAAAGAGGCTTCACATGAGAAAAAAGAAAAAGAAAAAAACATCACACTGAGTGAGACATAAAAATTCGTTGTCAGCATGCACATTTGTTTTCTTTTAGCATTTAAACTCTCCCCTGGGCTCACGTGACTCTGGTTTGGCTGAAGGTCATGGTGTGACTCACAAAGCAAAGCTGGCTCGTGTTTCCTGCCAGGGGAGACGGAGAGTGTTTCAGGCTTCCTTGCTGGGACAGGAAGTGAAGGGGTAAACAGAGGGAATCCCACATGCCGGTGAGGAAACTCCACAGTGCTGTTCTTTGCTCAGCCCACAGGGACTCTTGAGATGACATCCTGCCTTCATTTTCTTTCCTCTCTTCTTTGCTCAAATGGATGCATTGGTACTACCTTCAGCCTGCACACAGTCCCTCAAGTTCTCAAGACCATGGATTTCCGTGGAGCTTCTGGCAAAGATGAACATTTCAAAGGAAGATTTGTTTCGAAGATTGTTTGTACGGAAGACAAGAACGGCCATGGATGTTTCTTTTTTGATGCACTGGTATCTGATAACCACTTATCTCATCATCTCGATATAATAAAGTTGGTTTTCTCGTAAAAATGAATTTTTGTTTTTTCATTTTCTCAACATAACAAAGATCGTTTTTTCGTGATAACGAAAAGGGCATCACCTATAATGGTAACTGTTAAAAAACATCCCCCAGAGTAGGATATTTCTTAAAGCCTGCAGCCAGCCATCATTGTCAACAGCAAGCTAGGGTTTTCAATGACAGCGCTGACGTCATGCTCCACTTTGTGCATGCACATCAAACTTTCAAGGTGGGAACATTTAACTGCCATGTGCGAATTGGACAACTATAATAACAACGGCAGACACATTATTAATTAAATCGTTATCATTAGAAAATTATCTTTGTTTTGTCGCGATAACAAGATTGAGTTGTTATCATGATAAAATTATCTTTATGTCGTGATAACATGATTGAGTCATTATGAGAAAATGATCTTTGTTATGTTGCGATAACAAGATTGAGTAGTTATCAAGAGAAAACTATCTTTGTTATGTTGTGATAACAAGACTATGAGTTGTTATCATGAGAAAACAAATTTTTTATGTCGCGATAACAAGATTATAAATTAATATCACGAGATTACAGTGCATGAAAAAAGGAAAATTCTATATCTGTTCTCTTCCTCTTTGCTTGTACAGAGTAGTGATTTTTCTGACATTTACTTTTTATTAGAATACACATAATAAAGTGTGTAATTAATTGTATGTGCCCTTTGTGATGGCTTATGTCTCTTTGACAAAGTATGCACAGTGAAGAGAAAGTGCATGACTTGTGCTTTGCTGATGATTACCAATGTGACGCAATAATGTGCAACGTGCCCTTTCTATATTTTCTGGGGAATTAGCCTACTTTGTGAAATGTCATGGCCATTGCTCACCTTGGCATAGCGCTTTCTCCCCTGTTAGCATGTGACCTTATTTCTCTTATCTGTGGCAGACATGCAGGACCTCCGCTTGTCAGTTAATGTGTCAGTCATTTGTGGTGCACCAAAATGAGTTGGGTGGAATCTAGGTCTGAGGCTCTGCATCGCTGACATTTGTGTGTTTCGCCACTGGCCTAAGCCAAGACACTGGGTCTTCATTTTGTTTTAAAAACATGTTAAATTTTGAAATAGAAAAATGATCTACAGCTTCTTGAATATTTGATATAAATCTGATAAGAAAGTCATAAAGGCCTCTCAGATCTCAATTTATCCAGTCACAGCTGTCATTGATTTAACCCACAGATTTATAGATGTGCCCATCCTGTTCCCCCTCAGTTCACAACAGAGAATATAAGCCTGTAAATTGCACACCAAAACCACAATAAGGATTTTTCCCTCCATAATTTATATTCCAAGGGGCTTAAGTATCTCATTTGAATTATTTACTTGTGGGTTTGATGGAGAGACTGGGGAACAACTATTGATTTGGGAGATTTAGAGGCTGTTGGCTAAGCTAAATGGCTGATGTTGGAGGAGCAAGCAATTGGGGGGGTCTGGTTATCAATTCTTTATGAAAAAACATAAGAGTAGTGATATAAAGAAGTACAACCACCTAAATGAAGCTTCTATCGAAGATTTTCTAAAACATCTAACTGAAGGCCAAGGAAACTCAATTGGTCTGATTTAATATTTTTCGATGCCAGATTTTCATAAAAGAGCCCTTGTAGCATCTAGAAAGCCGATAAACCGGACTGTGGATTGTATTTTCTTTCAACAAAGCTTTATCAACACTACTGATTCACAGTCTTAGATTTTGTGATCTCAGGCAGCAGATGAAATGGAGGGTCACCAACAGGGGCCTAAGGCCACCAACCCTAATACTAGCTCAGACTGCCACACTTCTGAGATGATGAGGATGATCCAAGGAATTGTGCATGTGGGTCAATGAGTGCCTGCCAGGGCTGCAAAGAGGTGGGGGTGTGGGGGGAGGTGGAGCACAGGGATCAATACATAATATCTTACAAATTGAATTCGACCTGGATCGACCCAGAGGGCGTGTGTGACCGGCTGAGAACTGTGGACGAGTGCATAGTAAATCCTACTGATCAGTATGGAGGGTGCAGGGAGGGAAGGGCGTCCTCTCGCAGGGGGTGTCTGCTCAGGAGACACCCCTAAGAGTTTCAGTCCGTATTCAAGGACCTTTTTAGTTGTGTTGACTACGGTACTCCTTGTGGTTACAGTGGTCTTGTCTGAGTTTGTCCTGTATGGGTGTATCAGCAGCATGAAGTTAATCACTCAGTACATATACACTACAGGCCAAAAGTTTGGAAGCAAGATCAGATTTGTACAGAAAAAGATCATAGTTTCATTAATATAATTTGCAACACAAGAAACATGACTATTGTGTAAAGAGTAACTTATCAGAAGACATTTTGACTATAATTATTAGGTATTTGAGTTATTATTGCTTAGACTTTGCTTTCTTTAAAGTAACCTCCTCTGGCTTTAACAACAGCTTGGCATATACCAGGCATTCGTTCCACATGTTTTTAAGGTATGTTCCAGGGATTGCATTCCAAGCTTTCTTAAGTTAATTAAAAAGATATTGCTGATACGTGGGATGCGCCTTTCTGACTGATTGATCCAATTCATCCCGTACAAGCTCTATTGGAGAAAGGTCTGGAGACTGAGGGGGCCAAACCATCTTTTGAAGAACACCTTCCTCTTCTTTTTTTGTCTAGGTAACCCTGACAGAGCTTGGCAGACTGCTTAGGGTCGTTGTCTTGCTGCAAAACAAACTTATGGGCCACAAGTCTGAGTCCAGATGGAACAGCATGGTGCTGGAGGATGGAGTGGTACTGTTCCTTCTTCATGATACCCTTTACTTCAAACAAATCTCCTACTCCATCACCTGCAAAACATCCCCATACCATGGAACTACCACCTCCATGCTGAATTGTGGGTGTAACACATGGTGCTTTCAGACGTTCACCAGTTTGTCTGCGGACATTGACTCTGCGTTTTGAACCAAACAGTGCAAACTTGTTTCTAGTCATCATAAGTCCAATTTTTGTGAGCTTTTGCCCACTCATATCTATTTTTCTTGTTCTGTGGACAAAGTACTGTTTCTTTTTTGCAAATACACAACCCCTCAGACCAGCCTTTCTTAAATGTCTTTTCACCATTGTCAGAGATATGAGTTTCGACCTTGTCATGTTGATTTCCTCCCTTATTTGTGGTGCTGTCTGTCGTCGATCTCTCTTACTGGTGACAATGCTATGTTTATCCTCTGCTTTTGTAGTAACTCTCTTTTGTCCAGGTCTTTTTCTATCATCATAACTTCCAGGTTCCTCTAGTCTCCTTAGAATGTAGTGGACTCCTTTGTTAGACAATTTTCTCTTTCTGTGTATCCTTCTTTCCTAAATTGTTTCTTTACTCAGTTGCTTCTCAGTACTCATTAGTAGCAACACATGCCACCCGTAATAACCCCTGTAAAAACTGTTGTTCAGGACTGCACACAACATGTTTATTCAGGGACAGGTCATCCAATATGGGGACTGTACCCAGAAATCAGGGACGTCTGGCCACCCTGACTTATGAATATTTTTTTAGACAATAGCAGTAGCCAGGAAACCAGGTACACTTCTGGGACGTTACAGATCACAGCTAACTAACTGGAATACATATAGTGATGCCCTTGAATGCCAACAGTTCAGTTACAGGTTTTATAAGGTTTATATAAAAATATATAACGTTAACGTTGGCTATAGTTGGATCTTGTTAGCTTATGTGCCCAGCACAGCTGCTCCTGTCTATTGGCAGTCTATATGTTAGGTTCACCAGCAACTTTGCAGACATGGTAATTATATCTTTCTCATGACAAATCCTTAACAAATTAACAATTAATTAAACTGAAAACGTGTAATGTGTCTGGTATTAGATTTTCCTCTGACAGACTGAGACGAGGCCCAGACAAAAAAGCATTGTACAACACTTGAGGTAACATTCAACAAGGTGAGCAGGACTGCTGCAAGAATACTTATCTTGACGTTTCTGTCCTTGCTCAGCTCTCTTCTTCTCAGTCCTCTGACCGTAAATGGTCCAAATGTCACAACTTTCCGCACTGTTGCTATTATCATCCCCCCACCTCCATCCCCCACCCCCATTGTTCAAGTTGCTTTGTATCCATCACCAACATACAGATGCACTGACTAGATAGCAGGACAGGATGTTGCTCCACTTCACCCCTATACATGGTTGAGGCCCCATACAGCTTACCAGGCTGCTCTCACACATGTGCTGGGTAACTGTCACAAACTGAAACTCTCACAGTTTTTACCAAATTCATAGAAACTAGTGTTTTTGTTAGCTTGGCAGAGACAGAGGTTGAATACACAAGACTCTTCTCCTTAGATTGATTTGATCTGATATTTGTGCTCAGGTTGTCCCTGATGTCACTGATGCTGTTGAGAATTAATTATACTTTCTGTATCACAATGTGATGATAATATTATGTTAAATTGGATAGATAATACATGTTCCATCTGGTAACCTTTAAATAGTTTTGCAGCAGAAACCTTCCAGTACATTTATTTTTAAAGGTCATCAAACTTCCTTTTTTATGGTAAATATTTTTTTTATTATTTCTACGAACAATAACAAGCTTGGGGCACTTTGCTTTCATTTCAGTAAACTGCGGTTGGTTTTTGGAGATACTGAAAGGAAATCGAGAGTCATTTAAGGTACTTTACCTCTGTGATGTCTACAGGTTCACATGAAGTGTCTGACTCCTTATGTGCAAAGGCCGGGGTCAAAGTGAAAAACAATCTGTGCGACGGAAAAGCTCTCGGTCAATTCTAGCCCAGAAAGCCCTTCAGTATCAGCCTAGCTCCGGTGACATGGGAGCCAGTGAGTGGGTGTCACTTACATGGGAGTATCTGCATACGGCTGGCCTGCAGAGGTTGAGGGCACATTTATTTGAATCTGTCTAATTGACATGTTGGGATCGATGGGGGAACAGAAAGCTTCTCCTCAGAGTCCGCCAATACAGAGCTACTCCCCTGGGCCCCCACACGCTGGGGTCCGCCACCCTATCAGTCACAACCGTATGCTGAACTAAAAGACACCTCTACCCTTCCTGCAGCCCCCTCCTCACAACACTTAAACACACACACACACACAGACTGGGAAACAGACACCTAACGACCGCAGCAGACACACAAACACACACAGACAATCAAACACACAAAATCCTTATTGATCATTGGCCCCCCTGTTGCACTAGCGGCCCCTTGCTGTTTTGGGGGAGGGGGGAGGAAGGGCTGCATAGCAGGGGGGTCCCGGATGATCCACTGATCCCACCATGGACAATTGGATCACACTCAGTGGTATCTACTGGAGGGCTGGTGATGTGTCACTCACTACTGCTTTGTTACAGGACAGGCCTGACATGTAAAATACATCAATAATGAAGACATTACAATGGCAGTGTCCTGACAAACTCCTCACTCCATGTGAAACACATTTCCTTAACTTATTGAAGCTGATTAAATCCCCTATGATAGGAAAAGATTATGATCATATTAAAAGAATTTGCTCTTAACTTCTTGAATAACTTTTACAATGATTCAACACCGGAGAATTCATGCGACCATAAAGAAATTTGCCCTAAGCTACCAAAGTGCTTGTTTAAAGCTCCAGTGAGGAGTTTTAACAAACTGAAACAAAACCAATGACTTCTACTGGCTTACAAAGGGCTTATGCATCAACTGAGTCATAGCACACTGCTGAAACAAGCTTTGCTAACATTTTATTGAAGCCAAGATTCACAGTGAGTGGTACATTTCACTACAGCTTCGACCACAAGGACATCAAGCGGGTCTTTAAGGGTGGGAAAATGTTCATATTTGTATATTAATATAATATAATGGTTGTTCAAACTCTTGTATCCTCAGTTACAAAAACAATACCTATTATGTGTAAGTGTTGTGTTTCTTGCTCAAATTTAAGATATAAAATCCAAATGCTTTAAACTAAGATTAGAGTAACTTTTTTTTTTCATCCCTGGGGGTAAATTCAATATTTGATTTGATTCAATTGTCTTCCACCCGCTGCTAATTTGGTAAACAAAAACTAACACCTAATTGTTAGTCAATCACCCTTTTTCCATTACAAAAAAGAGAGAATAACAAGCTCAAATGCTTCACTGATAACAAGAAACTATTACTAATATGTTTTTTTGTTTTGTTTTGTTATGTTTTTCAAAGCAAGATAAGGATTTTTCTCAATCCAAGATTCATCGAACAGCAAATTCAACTCTAAATCAAGCATGAGAATGCCGCTGAAAGCACTGTGAACTGAGTGTCAAGCACATGTCCAGGGGTGTTTCTCGAACTTACAGACATTAAGGGATGACAATAGACCCCCCATCCCCCACTACGTATAAGGAAAAAGCCAAAGAAAGTAGATAAAACCAAAGTGGTCACAAATAATGTTTTGTTTCTTGGTTTGGAGTAAAAACATGTCTGAGTAGATCAGTTGGGACGTCATATCAGTATCACATTGATAATGAAATTCTTCAGTGAAGGTCAGGGATCCAAGTATTAAAGAAGTTTGAGTGTTCAAATGGGAAAGTTTGCAGGTTCATACACCAGAACAACATTGACATTAATTTCTTATCGATTTGTTGAATAAGTACAAAGACAAAAACTGTTTTGACGAATGATAAAGATAAACGAATGATGATTTATTGACTAGAACGGACCAAAATCACTTATATGTGACAAAAAGTGAAAAGAAACAGACTAAAAACTAAACAAACTCTAAATTTATAAGACATTACAAAATTAACACTGCCTCTGACCAGCATCCATCTCTCACACTGAGTCAAATTGTTCCAAGAAAAGCAGAACTGGGCCACACAGATGCTGACATCCCAGGATCCCGCAGACACAGATGTTTCAGCGTATGGCTCTTCTGAGAGATTTATGATCATAAATCATAACCGCTGACAGAGACGGAAAAACAATCCTGAGTTTTTTTATCACAATGTGTGGGTGTGTGTGTTTGTGTGGGTGGGTGTGCCGTTGTGTGGTGCATAAGGGACTAATGAATAGAAGACAATGTCTGAGGGGCTAAAAAACCCATGAGGCTGCAGCACCTGTCCCCCTGCTCCCATTGTAAGAAAAGAGGGGTGAGAAAGAGGTGGGGTAGGGTGGGGGGGTTATTGTTTGTTCATAGGTGTGTGTTTATGTGCAAGTACAGCCAAGCCCCCTGTCATAGAAACTACACACAAGCTCAGTGTGGGTGGTGTTGGGCTTAGGGTTCACCCCCAAACCCCCCGCAATCTGCATGCATACACACCTCCTCCTAAGCCCTCTTAAGCACGCTTGTACCCCCTCCTCTAACCCCTTTTTAAAAAGGTTTGTTGTCTATAGATTTAGCTTGAGGGCCGAAAGAAATCTGACCCCCTTTTACCTTTTTAAACCCTGATGCTCACGTACAGCAGCAGCATTGAGAAGCTACGGCTAATTACAAAGGATAAAGCTGCGGCTAATGAGTGAGGGACAAAGAAGGATAAATGTGTGTGGATGCTGTGTTTTTAATTGGGAGGAAAGGGGGAGAAAAGGCAAGGGGACAATGAGATACAGTGCTATAAAGTGGTACATGGTTACTTTGCTATTTGTCTGACAGCAACTTACCTGTTTGGAGAGTTGGTTGCTGTTTTTGTTAACAAATAATGTGTAGAAATGTGCAGTATCTGTAGCGTCAAACCAAAATGGGTCAGTAAAATGACTTAAAAATGCAAAAAAAATTTAATCAAAGTGAAAAAATGAGCATCTTCTGGCAATAAATCATTTCAAAACAGCTTCCCTATAGAGATAGTTAAACGAATAAGTTCACTGCTTCACCCCTGCAGGCATCAGGGGCTATGACATACTCTATTTGAGCCATGACCTAAAAAATTGACAGCATGACATGCGTGCTTCTGGCACTTCTTTTTTTGCCCCCTCCTTAATGCATGCATGCATACACCCTCGCAGTCCTCATCCTCTATTTCCCATTTTGCACCATCTTCTGCACCCTCCTAGCTGACGGTGAAAATTGCCTTGTTTTGCTGTATTTTGTCCTGTGAAGCCACACAAACAGAATGTTACTAAATCATCTGATCGCTCCCACATTCATCATTTTTGGTTTAAAGTCCTGCTGGCTTCATTTTGGTTTGAATTCTTTGCCAAAACTGAGAAGCGCAGATTTTCTAAAGCAGAGGTTGTGTAAACAATTAAGCCGCACTCATTTCACACCACTAAGCTGTAAAAGCGACAGCGCTAGAGTTTAGAAATGTGTTGCAACCATATTGCCAATTTGGCGTAAACACAAAGAGCATTTGCATATTCATCAGTCACACTTTTGATAATATGCTATTATTACTGTTAATGCTGTCAGTGCTGCTTTTAAATCATTGTCCTTGATAGTTGTGAACATATGGGGAGTTTCCACTACTATGGTTTTCTTGAAGGGAGATTAAAAAAAACAAACACTTCTCAGGTTTCTCATGTATTTTTTCAGTACGCATCTGAAAGTTATCTGTATCTCTGTTTGCGTTGTGTGCTCTGCAGCTGCTGCTGAGCGCGTACTAGAAATGACGTCAAGACAGTGAGAAAGGCAAGTCCCTCTTCCTCGCTGCATCAGGTTTCAGTTTGTTACCATGGTAGCAGCTGCCACTTCCTGCCAGAGCGGGTCTTCCTGTGTTCATTCATTTTTGTGTGCACCCTCTGGAGGAGTTACGAAGCGCTGTGTTTACATTACCATATATGGGGTTTTATGAACAATGGGCACAGGGCTTCCCCCAAAGTCAAATAAACACCATTAATGACATCCACAGACACACACACATACACACACTGTTGTTACAAAGATGCTCCAACAAGCCCCTGCACGCACACACAATTAGCCCTGTGCCATGCTCCTTATCAGGCATTTTAAACTATACCCATTTGTACACAATTATCCCCACTTACAGTTAAATGGAATGTAAATGTGCATACTACTTGACATGGGACTGTCGGGCAAAGGAAAAAGCATTAAGCTTAATGTTTATTCTGGGGCTTTTATATGCTACGCTACACAGCATGAGGGCAACTTATTATTCTGTTGCTAACAAGATAGCATCCAGCAAACAACCATTATCTCCTTATCTTGCCATTTTCCCTGCCTCTCGTGCAGTCAAATTAGTCTCTCTGCTGAAATTCACCTTTTCTTAGTGGAAACTGTGTCAAACCCACGCATGCAACCAGTGTTTCCTCCCTTCATTTTCTCGCAAGGTGACAAAGAAAGAGCGGGAGAGGCTGTAAAAACCCTGACTACACTGAGCAAGAGACAAAGATGGTTGCAAAAGGGTTCTTATTTTGCGTTCAATGGGAGATGGACTTTGCTTAAAACTAACAAGTGTTCCACATACTTCAGGCTGATTAGCTAGGATCCCTATCCCTGCCTGGCGTCTCCTCAGAGGAGGAGAGCAGGCTACATCACACGCAGCTCAGGCTCAGCTTCCCGCGGCTGGAGAAAGGCCAGCTCATTTACATTCTGCGCACGAGGCTGCATGCGCTTTCTGTATCCATGACCTCAGCTGTTTCAGCACACCGTAAAGCTTTTCCATAACTCAAAACCCCACATTCCCTTATGGGGGCCAAAGGGGTGGACGGATGCGAGAGTAGCTAGATAAGTGGGGCGAGAAGGATGAGCAGGAAGGAGGTGAACAGAGACAGCAGGAAGATGTGAAAATGTACATTAATCTGCTGCGTATTTCGTCTTTCACTGTGTCGCCCTGTTGCCCTGCCTGCTCCAGCTACTAGCAGGGTACCCAAACTGCTGGCCTGCTCCTTTGCATTATAAGAAATCAAGTCAAGGGACACCGCACCTCAACTATAATAGGTCAGGCCTAATTAGCCGACAAGCCTGAGTGTCTAGTGTTGGGAAAAGCTCTGGAGACTCCAAACTGTGCTACATGAGAACAAGTTTGTGCTGTGTTAACATTTGACTGTCCTAGTTGGTTCAGGATTAACACCCTGGGGTGCTGTTTGCTGCTATGCCAGGTTCTTTAATCACATTTTGGACAGGGTTGAGTTTGTGTTGTCAGATATGCTGTTCACGCTGTTGTTTCATGTTACTACAGAGAGGATTAACCAAGACTAACATGTGTTTTTGCCTAATAGGACATAGGTCAGTTATTGCTGCTTGACTATTTCAGCATTATTCAAGCTACAATATTTTCCATGCAAAGCTCTGAGGTTGTAAAAGACACCTCATGCCAACTGGCAAAGATTGTGAATTTGTAATACTGAGGCTCTGCAATTCAGGGAGGAGTATGCATACAGGGAGAGAGATGCAGAAAGAGAGAGAGAGAGAGAAAAAGACTAGGATGAGGTGAGGGAAGCTCAGCCAGTTTCACCCCCACAGCTGCTAAAGGTCACTGGAGCAACTGCAGAACGGTTCCTCATCTACTTCTCAGAAGAAAGAGACGAAGGGAGGCGGAGGACACTGACAAAAAGAGAGTTTGACATATGACAGTTTCCAGAGAAAAACCCTCACAAGTGCTGTATCTGTATGTAACAGCAGGTGAGAAGGAATGCGTGCTGTCATGCACTATATGAGGCGGTATACAAGAGTGATACACAATGATAACAAAATATTTAAAAAAGCATAAAAATAGGTGACTTCTTTGGCATTTTTTAAAGTCTTTATATAACTATTTACAAACCAAAGTAAATAATTAGAATTGATAATTATTATTTTTTTGAAGAACCAAAATCAGCTCTACTTGCCGTGTGTCCGTCTGCACACCAGTGTGTCAGGTGAGCCAGTACACTATCACAGCATAACAGAGGAAATAGAACATAAGGCTACATGTCTGCTAATGGCTCATGTACATTGATGGATTTTCTTGAACTGTCAATCCTACCACACAAGCTCAAGGACCCAGCTGAGCTTTTTCTGAAACTGACTTTGACAGTAATTTTAAACTAGACCGACAGATCAGCGCAGTTGTGAAGTCCAGCTTTTTCCACCTTAGGCAGCTGGCAAAGGTGAAGCCACTTCTTGCACGAGAGCACATTGAGACAGTAATCTGTGCCTTCATCACGTCTTCTTGGCTGGATTACTGTAACGCACTTTATCATGGAGTCAGTCAGTCTTCCCTTGCATGTCTCAAGTTGGTCCAGAATGCAGCCGCTCATCACTCCCATTCTGGCCTCCCTCCACTGGCTGCCTGTGCATTTTAGAGTACATTTTAAGATTCTTTTATGTGTTTTTAAAACCTTAAATGTTCTGGCCCCATCATACCTCTCTAAGCTGCTTCACCCCTACGCTCCTGCCTCAAGTCGACTGACCAGCTGCTCCTGCAGGTACCAAGGTCTACGGAGGCTCAGAGGAGACAGAGCTTTTTCTGTTGCTGCTCCTACATTGTGAAACGACTTACCTCTCCACGTTAGACAAGCTCCCCCAGTGTCCATTTTTAAAACCCATCTAGAAACCCACTTTTACTCCTGGGCTTTGACCCAACATGAGACGGCATTTGTTTTATTGCCTTTTTATTGTTTTTTATTATATTTTAAAGCAACTATTTATTGTTGTTTTTTATTATGTTTTTATGTTATTGTGTACAGTACATTGTGTCAGCTTTGGTTGTATTTTAAGTGCTCTTTAAATTAAGTTTAGTTGAGTTGAGGTTATTCAGTCAATTTTTAATTCTTATATTTCCTCATAAAAAAAGAAAAAAGAAGAAATAAAGGTTATTCTGACTGATGATACCACTGTAAGGATACCCTGCCTGTATCTGATTGGTTAGTGCAAAGCTTAACAATCTACACCTGTTAAACTCAACATATCACAATTACACAATTCCAGGTAATTTCTTTTTAAACTCTTAATTTGTTTCAGATTATGATACAAACAAACTCCAAAACTTGCTTGAATCTTGGATTAGTTTAGTTTCCACTCATAACAGCTAGCAGATATATTCCTTAGGATAAATTCTGAGACTTGTAAGCAAAACTGTGGATTTTTAATTAGACTGTGAGGACCTCTCTTATTCGTCCTTAATATTGTTTATTTATTATAGTCGTTTGTGACTGTTCACAGGGAACTCCAATTTCCGTCTATAAGACCGTGGCGTTAATTTCCCTCTCAGAAGTATTTGTCATGAAATAAATAACATTTGATGAACACTCCGCGCTGGTTTTGTTGCTAAGCAGCTTGATCCATTTATATTACATTTAAGTACATTTGTACTTAAGCTGTGCGCCTCCACCATTGGTTTCCTCTTCCTTCTCTCCCTGCTCGCCGGCGTTTGATTAGTGAGTGCCATATGTCTGGGTGGGTGTACACATCCTGTTTACCCAGTTTCCAGGGTTTATTTTAACCATGACCCCTGTGCCATTTCCCCCGAGGTCACGTGGTCAAACCCTGAGGTCAGCTCTTTACTGATGGGGCGGGACAGCTGAACACCTCTGAGGGTAATGAGTACGTGTGTCCTGTAACGCACCAATGATGGCTTCGTCAGGGGTTCACAGAGGAACTGTGTGTGTGTGTGTGTGTGTGTGTGTGTGTCTTAGGAGTCTGAAAAAGATATCAAAGGTTCTCTTCACAGCCTCACAGCTGCATAAATATCCATCAGGTAATGTTTCAAACAGACAGCCATTCTTTTCTTTCAACTGTGCAGGGAACAAACAAAAATAGACAAAAGACAACAAGATCCCTGCTGACTGAACGTACGGCCCTGGGTGTTGCTGGGAGAAGAGGAGGCTGGAAGGCCGGGCTCTGATGTTTAAACTCTGTGTTGGAGAAAATTCATCTTCAGCGCACTCGCTTCATTACCCGCTTGTGCACACGGGGGCTTCCAGTGGAGCAAAAAGCAAAGGTTTGCTGTTGTTATGTAAAATGGTAAACGCATATACTGCAACAAGAGACTAAAAATGCATACAAAACAAGATGTAGAAACGGTTGAAGCAAAGGGTTTTATAAATGACAAGACCTCATTTTGATGCTGGGAAAGATCAGCCTATACCTGTTTCATGTTATTTAACGATTTGCTCAGCCGTAATCCTGGCTATCGTACATCAAGCCAAAGCAGCAGAGCACAAACAACGTGATTACGTGTCTGGATTTTCAATTTTGAGAGGAGAGAAGATGCACTTTTTTTAGAAGAACAGTCAAACTCAGTGAGAAAATATGCTTTGTTGCTTGGAGCTAGACGATAAGATTGATCATTTTTGCTTTTATCAAACACTTTGGCACAGCAGGTGTTAATCCCTGGACTTTAAGAACTACAAGGTAGACTTTGACTAGCATTTCATCCCTGTGTCTTCTCTTTGTGCTAGGCTAGGCTAACAGGCTACATTCTGTAGCTTTAAAGTTAGCATGGTTAAAGTTCTGATGTTGACTGAACTGAAACGATTGTTTTTCGGTAATTCTTGTCAAGACATCAAAGATGAGTATTCAATTTTGAGAGGAGAGAAGATCCACTTTTGTTAGAAGAACAGTCAAACTCGGTGAGAAAATATGCTTTGTTGCTTGGAGCTAGACGATAAGATTGATCATTTTTGCTTTTATCAAACACTTTGGCACAGCAGGTGTTAATCCCTGGACTTTAAGAACTACAAGGTACACTTTGATGAGCATTTCATCCCAGTGTCTTGTCTTTGTGCTAGGCTAGGCTAACAGGCTACATTCTGTAGCTTTATAGTTAGCATGGTTAAATTTCTGATGTTGACTCAACTGAAACGATTGTTTTTCAGTAATTCTTGTCAAGACATCAAAGATGAGTATTTCCCAAGATGGTAAATCATTTCTTTGACAGTTTAATATTCATTTTCAGCTGGTAGATTCCTACATTAGAAAGGGTTTTTATACGGAGGTAATGTTTCCCTGCAATCTGGTTGACAGTGACTTTGACTGTGATGGACAGGAAAACATGTTTTTTACAATAAAACCTTCTTATTTTTCTTCTCCACCAAAAAAATACCTTGATTTACTTTCAGTGGTTTGCAGATGTAGATGTCTATGCAAATACATCTGCACACTGTCTACTGCTATACACTACAGCTAAGCAATGAACTTTCAGTATGACAAGAGGGTATACCATACTCATTTTCGTGCAGTGTGACATCCTGGAATATTTTCCGTTATACTTCTCTGTGTGTGTGTGTGTGTGTGTGTGTGTGTGTGTGTGTGTGTGTGTGTGTGTGTGTGTGTGTGTGTGTTTTTCTGAGTGAAGATAGGATACAGCTGAGCGTGTCTTATCTTAGATCACACAACAATGTGTGAAACCCCAACTCTGCGGAACTCCTCTCGATCCCAGAGCCACAGGGTTTCAGTTTGCGGTGGCAGCTGAGCCTCTCTTTCCCTCTGCTCTGTCTAACTCTGTCTTTCTCTCGCTCTGTTCTTTTTTTTTTTTTTCTGTTTCAAAGGCAGTTACATCCACAGACAGCAAGCTTGCAGAAAGCAGCAGATAAATGTGGAGGCTGGGACTGACAATCATAAGCAGTCAGAAATAGGCAGTGACTTCTCAGAAAGAGGTTCATCATGGTTGCAGAATGACTGGTAGCCATGAGATTTTGTGCTGCTGCACATCCTGGTCATGGTATAAACTGTGAAGTGTAGAGCTGTAAAAAGCCAAAGTTAACACAGTAAACTCGGTCAGTAGCCATAGGGGAAGCCTGTTTGGAACACCTGCAACATTTATGATAAAAACATGTCAACGTGCTCGCTTGTGGTTCGTGTTTTTGCAGCCTCGTCTAACTGTCGAAAGGAGAAGAAACTTCCCTATCCAGCAAAACATACTGGCAATGCAAAGTTAGTTTCTCTCTCTTTGAGACCTGTTTTGTTTTATTTACTTAAATCAAAAGAGCAAAAGGCATTCAAAATGAAAGAGTGGAGCTTTGATAACCTGAAGTTTCATTCTTATTCCTCTTGAGTTTACGATGCAATCAAACACATTAGGTTCTGAGAAACCAGCAGACACAACAGAAGTCGAGAAATTATTTTTAAAAACAGAATAAAAATCGGGAACAGTTTCACCAAAACTGAAACAAACTCGCAAGGAAACGGATTACTGTATTTCTTAATCTGGGTTCAAGCGTTGCATAAATCTTCAGGGAAAATTCCCAGATCATCAGCAATTTATCTTTAGCTGCTTTTACATATACACTCCTGAAATTTTCCTAAGTTGCAAGGCTACTCCAACTTTAAACTGAAATTTTACCAAGGGGCTTTTGTGACAAATTTGGCAAAAACTAGGACTGTTACTCAAATGTGCATACAGCTATTTTCATTTGAGAGAGCATTTTAAAGGACTGCTTCATACCCAAACCCACTCTCTGCTCATCTCCTGATATTTTACACTTCGCCCTCTAACATTTCAGTTGTTTTATTTGCGTACATGTGTGTAGATTTACCAGAAACTTTAGACTAGCCTGTGGTTTTACTCATGAACAGACCACTGTGTAGGAGGCTTTCACTATACCGGCATCTTTGTGCAGAAATACGAGGAAGAAAGCTGATGCGTGATGAAAGGCAACATGTCTGCTGATGTCCTTGGGGTCATTGTCAGAATAATGCTGTAAACAACATGAGAATTTCCATTGATTTGTGCATCAAATTTTCAATCTAGGACACTAAAGCTAATGAAGAAATGTTTCTAAATGTCTTTGCATTAAAGTTATGGTTGAATTACATGTCTGTGAGGATGTTGGAGCTGGATAAGTTTGATGTGTCAAAGGCAATGTAATGTGTCAGTCTATGAGTATAGACTCTGAAGTGCAGGAGAAGTCTCTCATCATGCAATGTTGCAGCCTCTCACAGTATAGACATCGTGTTATTGGCCCCCTGCCTGAGCCCTGCTCTGGCGTACAGTAGGTTTGCCTTTTCATGTTCAATGCTCTCTCCGCTATTTCTTGATGCTCAGAGTCGAGATGTGTTCTCAGCTGCGCTAGTTACAGGAGTGCGGCGCTACAAGTGCTGCTTCAAAACACCTTTCCCTGTGAGTACATGTGTCAGGAAGCGGGCTTCACACGAGGCACCGCTTCTCCAGTCTGTCACTCTGCTTCCATATTCTGTCTCATCTTGAGCCGGCCTGCACTCACAGATGTGGAGAACATTTCTGTTGGCTCTCTCACTGAACCGCCTACCCCCCTTTAAACCTCCTCCCACTCCCACATGTACTCTCAAAACCCTGGTCCCGGGGATCTTTTCAGTATCATTTTTAGGTTTGAACTGCAGCAGTTAGTTGACAAATTCACCTGGTCTGCAGAGTTCTGTGGAAACTTATCACGATCAGCCTTTCCTACATTTATGAAACAACAAAATGTGATTCATACAAAAGCTCCTGAGGGCCTCTTTAAAGCATGTGGTCTCCTGGCCTTTTATAGCCTTTTACAGCCTCCATTTGTCCACCCCTCTACCACTCTAGATGGTTCAGTCCAAACATCAATTACATTAGCTTCTGATATAGTGCACGGCAATATTTGATCAATGCTTCTGTTGGTTTTCATGTGCCACTCTTATCATATTACCTCATGAAATAGATTCTCACATGAAATATTAACCTGAAAAGCAACTTTTACTCAATGTTATTGAATGCGTTGGTAATGAATACTCGCAGAGACAACGTGACGTACTCATTTTGTTTTTTATTTATTTATTACCTAAAAAAAAGAAAATGGTCTATCACAAGTCACACTGAAATGTATTGCTTAAGAAAAAAAATATATTCATATATTTTTTTCTCTTTTTTTCATTTTTTTTCTCCTTTTTTTTCTTTTTCAGAAACTTATTTTGTTTCCATTATATTCCACCAAAAAAAAAGTTGTTTTTTTTGTGTTGTTTTTTTTTTTTCCGGACACGAGCAACCAGCTGCTGCCCGTGTCCCAGCAAACCTTCTCCCCAGCTTTAAAAAAAATGCACAAAGAAATACATAATTCACAGTTACCATTTTGGTTTCATAAATTAATACAGTCACACATGTGCTACACCGGTCTAGAGCTAGAACATTGTAAATTGTATTTCTTGAATCCTGTTATTTTCAATAGTTGGCTACAAGAAAGAACAGGCAACTCAAATGGTCAGAATTCCAACAACGTACTGTTTTTTATCCTCTCTGTAATGCTTTTGTCATCTTTTTTGTTTTGTTTCATCTTTTTGAGTTTCACACAGAAGTGAGGCACACACAGAGTATAGTTCATACATATACAAAAGAAATTAAATAAAATTTGGAAGGGGCAGGGGATAATTGTCCTTTAGTAATCCTAGTTTGAATCCAAGGAAACAAGAAGTGCGTGAGTCCTCAGAGGACCTTTCTTATTCTCGATCAGGGCTCCTGCTTCTTGCTATCTAAGTACTGCGGTGTAAACTTGATCATTTAACTTAACTGGCTCAGATTTTGAGCATTTTGCAGCTTGTTGGTGGGAGAACCGAGTTAACAACAGAGACCAACAAGCATGGCAACACAATGAAGAAACAGAACAAAGACACTATTTGAGGACTTTCAATCCAATGTGGTTCACTCAAATAAGCTCCGTCCTTAAAATCTACAACTCTCATATGTGAAAACTACAGTCCTGTGGATCAATCAATGGAAAAGAAAACTGAAAATCTGACACTGACACAGCAAGGGCAACATTTTTAAGGCACAGAAGCCTTGACATAATAGAGACTCCACCAGCTAAAAAGCACTAAACAACGGATGCCCAGTGTCCTCAGTGACAAAAAATGGCGCCTTGATGACAAATCTGACAACGATGCACACAGAAAGTTTCAAAAAAGAACAAAAAACATTCCCGCCCCCATTGTCCCCAAGTGTCTCATTTTTTTAGTGAAAGGTAAGGCCACTTAAAAAAAAGATGAGGTTCACCAAAAAGGTAATCTCTCACTGCAATCTCTGGGAGTGCAATAGTGGTAGGGTGGTCGATCGATCAGACAGACAGACAGATAAGGAGACAGACCGGATGCTTCTCTCTGGTGGGTTTTGACGGACAGTTCAGTAAATCCGCTGGTCTGTAAGTTCCCTGCGAGAGTACATCCACACAAGCCTGTTGGCATTTTAGGCTGGGAGGAGGGGGGGAGGCGGCTGAACAGTTCGTAGGCTGTCTGGGTCCTTGAGAGTCATGGGGGTAAAACCGCTCGGGGAGTAGAAAGAGAGAAAGAGTCAGTTGCTCTTTGCTCATCATCATCTTCATAGTCACACAACAGGAATGTTCAGTGCTGAGCAAGACGCGAGTCCACACTTAACTTCATCTGTTTTGGTTTTGTAATACTTTAGCAGGACGCTGTTGTTCTACTGTTGAAACAAAAATTACATAAAACCTAACCAACAAAAGCAGCATTGTTTTTATTTTCTTCACAAATTCATGCATGTTGTTAACCTTCATTCCCACAGAACCAGTTTCTTTTTTTTCTTCCATCAATAGAAAAAAGATCAGTGTATTTTCACACTTCTGCATGCAAAGAAAAGTCACTTTTCCCCTCTTGCTTATTTCTTTTTTTTTTAAATTTCAAGTCCCCGTATGTAGCAGCGGAGCTGTGAAAGGCCGAACCTGATATGTCAATGGATGCACTGATGGAGGCACTAGATAATGATGCTGGAAACTAATAGCACGTCTTCTCCCTCTTTGCCAATAAAAAAATAGAGTCGCTATCGTAGGGCTTGGTGAGAATACACGTCACATTGGCCTGAAACTGTCACAGGATAAAGTAAGTAGTTCAGCTGATCATTATTTTTTTGGAAAACTAATAGGTTTTTTTGGGAGAAGATAACTCAGAGAGAATCATGGGAAACTGTAAAATTAATTTACACTTAAGTCAAACACGCACACACACACGCACACCCTCATAAACCTTTGCCAATTGTCACATTTATGTACATAAACTAATACAAACCCTCGACAAGTCCATTCAGGTCTGTTAGACATGAGGCGGGCTGGATGAAATTTGTTTTTTCTGTATTATTTGTCGTGGCTAGACACATCTACTATCCATAAAGGAGCTAATGAATGATTGAATGGATGTTACATATTTGTTAGGAGTCAAAGACTTGACTGAAGCCACACAGGGCTGCTGTTTTTTGAAAACAGCAGATAGGAAGAGAAATAAAAAATAGATTTTCTTCCATATACATTTTAAAGATTTTTAAATCCTCTAAAGCACTTTCTGTTAATATTAATTTATTTTGTTTAATCATTTATCATTCCTATCGATACCCTATGTCACTGAGGTTGATATCAATACTTCCATATTCATTTTTCTCTCTCTCAGGCCCCACCTCCTCCTCCTTCCTGCACACTCTGACCAGCTGTTATAAATCAAGAAAATGTGCAAATCAACGACTACTTTGAACTGTTATATGAAAACCTGAATGCTTTGTGAACAATGCTACATATTTTTTGTTTATAAAATATAATATGTTTCAAAATGGAACAAAAAAAAAAAAATTTAACCACCCAGTAACAGGTAAAAAGTAAACTCTGGTTTGTGAGTTTTGAGATCAATAAGAATGCCCGTTGGAGTAATCCAAAGTTCGGCAGTTCTGCCTTTCTTGGTATTAGGAAACACTGAGGCCTCTGGTGCTCCTGTCCTGTGAGTAAGTCCAGTGTGGATCTCTTCATTGCTGTCCAGAGTGCGTTTTAAAAAAAAAAAACAATCTTAGAAAACAAAAATCTCAAAATACCACCACCACTACCACCCATTGAATTCTGCTATGCTCAAGTTCCAGTATGGTCTCTCTGATCATACTGTAAAAAGTCTTGTACACTGTTAAGTCCAGTTTTTTTTTTTTTTTTCTGATCCAAGGATCAAAAGAAAGTTCTGTTGCTATTGTTGCTGTTTCCCACATGGTCAACTGTGAAGGACAAACCGGGGTTAAAGTCAGCAGGGAGCCTTTTATTTTGTCACTTTTGATTTCCTCTTTCTGTTAAACATCTTTGCTCATCTTTGTGTCACTTCCTCCCTCAAAGAATAATGAGTAAATCCCAATGAATGCTTTGCTCATCTTTGAATCCGTCTGTTCAGGCCATGACGAACTCAGACTTCAAGTCAGCTTTGACGTCAGGCTTCCACACCGAGTCATCAAAGTCCAGGTCCAGGGAGCCCTCGCTCGACATGCTGCTGTTGCTGTTACTGCGTCCAGCCTTCCTGTTGGGCAGCCACTGATACGGGGCGCGCTGGTCCCGCCTGGCCTTCCTGCGCAGACGCTTCTGCTGCATCAACAGCTGCAGGCGCTCCACTTTGCAGCGAGTGGCGCGGTTCTCGGTCTGCCGCAGACGATCACCTGGAGAAAGGTAAAGAGAGGGGAGAAACAGTCAGTCAAGTTGGACTCATTTATCTACACTGAAAACAGTCATACCAGCATATACAAGATAGGGATGCAACGATCCGATATTTGATATCGGTATCTGTCCCGATACTGAAGAAAATTCTAGATCGGGTATTGTGACAATGGGCCCGATGCATAGGGGCTGATCTATTCAGTCTAACTCTATGCTATGCGCCGCGATTGGCATCCACAAGTAAACATGCTGACACATTGTTTTCAAAATGGAGCGAGCAAAGGGGTCTGCTATCTTGAACTTTATCAAAATACCTCCGCCTACAAGCCCGACGGCCATTTGCAATACCTGCAGAGTAAATGTTCCGAAGGGTGGTGGTAAAAAAGGTTATTTGGCGCAGCTTTTCTGTATCGGAATTGGATCGGTATCGGCCGATACTAAACTGTAGATATCTGTATCGGTATCGGAGGTGAGAAAAGCGAATCAGTGCATCCTTAAAACAAGAAGGTGGGAGTGATGGGAATGTTAATATAGTATATGAGCGTCAGGATGCGTGTGTTCACATGTCCAAAGCTAAGACATGCTAGGATCATTCCCCTGGCTCAAACAAATGTCCTAGATACAAAGTAGAACCTACTGCAAACCTTCCCTGACTGAGCATCATCAGCCTTCCCAGAGCCGATCAATCCCCTTATCACAAAATAAAAAGACCTTCACAGTTCTGACTCTCCTTGAGAGCTAATCCCAAGGCCAAAAACATCCAAACACCAACCTGAAACCAGACATTCCAATAGCCGTCTGTGATTTCTGAGCGCATAACTGCAGATGGCATGCTTCAGGGTCTGAATGTGCCACTAAGTGCATTTCTAGCTGTTGATGTGCCTATAGGAGAATACCGTCTCGAGGGAGAGGCCCCGCACCGCACTGTGAATGCTCTCCTACAGTGGCCGAGTCGAGCCTAATTCAATTTATACGTATATTCAGGAGCTTGGAAGGAAGGAAAAGCAACCGCAATCTATTAGCCAGCTCCATTAGTATCTGTCTGGGAATTAAATAATTAAATAATGGGCTAGAATGTCAATAAACCGAAGCATGGCGGCCATCTCTGCCTCTGCTGCACACCACAACACACACACACACACACAGTCAGACTCTCAAATCTGCATTCAAGTACATCATGTATTCACACAAAAGACACACACACACACACACACACAATGTGTAGACTCATGCACGTATACAGAAAAGACACACACATACACAAACACTGAGGGGCACACGCTCATCGTTGCATGCACGCAAACACACACAGCAGCAGCAACAGCCGCAGTAGCTTTTAACGTGGATCGATGGCAAATTAAAAAGACCTATTGATTAAACCTTAGCTCTAGTGCAGCCATCCATCTCGGGCCCAGGACAACGCTATTGGCTTTCAATAGAAAATGCAAGCGAATGGAAATTGTAAGCGGAGAGAGAGACAGGGAGAGATTGGTTTTTTTCTGCTATTTTTTTTCTTTATTATGGCTGTAGCTTCCCACTCTCAGCTCATTGACCCAACACTCCCCTCCCCACCCTTCACTTCTTCCTCCACCCCCCCTTTTTTTTTAGCCATCACACACACACAGCCCCCTCCTCCCCCTTTTCTCCTCCTTCCTTCTCCAGCTCTTGGCCCACATCTCCCCAGAGACAGCTAGGTGGGGCAGTGTGAAGAAGGGGAAGCAGGAGGCGAGAGTCGAGGAGTGGAGTGGAGAAAGGGGGTGGCAGTGTGGGTTAAGGAATTCCTCCCCCAAGGGCGAGGGGGATAAAAAAAATAAAAAAAAGGACGAAGGAAGAGGGTGGAGGGTAAAGGATCAGCCGTAGGTGGCAGTTTTCCGAATCGATCGTGCCCTCCTCTGCTTTTCCCCCCATCGGAATGAATTCCGGACTCTGTGTGGGCTTAATTTACCTCTTTCCCTCATTTGCTTATCGGATCGAGCCGCGCAGAGCCCTTTCTCTTGCTATAAATATTCACCACAGTCTAGCAGCGCATGCTAAAGATCCAGAGTGTCGTCAAGCACCAATAGACAGGAAACACATAATAAACTTAAGAGAAAGAAACACTCTCACACGTGACAACCATTCACTGACGAGGTTTCTTCTACTTCCTGTCAACATGTTCAGTCCTGATACGAACACAAGTGTGCGCATCCAGATGCCATGTGTGTGCTCCTGTGTGGGGGCAGCGTGTCATCTCCAGAGAATGAGGGGTGAACCAAAGGGAGGGCTCTCCTACATAAGAGCCATTGTTCCGCCGCCTCAGCTCCAAGTGACATTCATGCACGCTGCCACAAGGCTTTGTTCCCCCCTCCAGTCCTCCCTCTTCCCCTTATTCCCCTGCTCTGGCTAGCCAACAGCGAAACCGCCCCTCGGCTGTGTTGAAATATGGCTGTACACAATGAAACGGCGCAGAGCCAGTGCATGCCTACTTCGAAAATCTGTGTCGGCGACTACAACTACAACTCTCCGTCTTTTAGTTGAAACGCTTTCTTTATTATTTTTACAGGTTCGTCCACTTAGGAATGATTATATTTCCATTGATGGATATTCGCTAAGACATCTGAACAATGAGCAAAACAAACACACATATAAGCACACACTGCTTAAAGGGCAGTAAGCTGATGCTGTGGGTCTTGGCCTTTGGCTTGGCAAGAGGTCTGAGAATGTGCTTTGGGCTACACAACACTTTATGTGTGTGTGTGTGTGTGTGTGTGTGTTTGAGTGTGTGTGTGTGTGTGTGTGTGGCCATTCATCAGCGTCACTACCGGAGCCCTGGGCGGCTAGGCCGGACACAGCTGGCCGCAAGGATCTCCAGACTATGTTTATGACAGTAGGGCTATTATTAGGGCTGGCTAAGGAGGACAGACTATACACGCAAGACGCATATACACACACACACACACACACTCAGGCTGGCCCAAAGCCTGGATGCAGAGACTAGGGTTTGACGTGAGCACAATAACCTTGGAGGACCCAGAGAGGGGTGGGTAAGAGACATAGAGAATGAATAAAGAGAGAGAGAGAGAGAGAGAGAAGAAAGAGAAGAAGAAATCTTTCTTAGTAACGTTCACTGACAGATATCAAACATTAGACAGGTCAAGGGCGCAGAGAGGAAGTAAGCACCAATTTTCGTTTCCTCTGCTCTCTTTTTTTCGCCTGTGTCGCTGCAAACACAGTAAATCTCACTCGTGAGCAGCCGCACAGTTTTCTTTCCCCAAACTCTCCTCTGTGCAGGTTTTGACACAGGACCGAGCACCGAGGAGAAAGCCGAAGAAAGACAGACAGAAAGAGAGGGAGAAAGAAAGGGGTGATCTATGAATAATCGATGCGTCAGTCAGTTTTCCTTGCCTTTGAGCCCAGCCCAGCAACACACCAAGGACTGAGATAGGGAGCACACGGCAGGGTGGGGGAGAGAGTGGGTGGGTGGAGGAGGTAGAGAGAAAGGGAGGAGGGCTGCAGTGTGCAGGACGCACAGGGAGATTAAAGGAGCTTCTCCTTTTATTGATTGTATAAAGATTGGCCTTCATTTGCAGTTGTGTTAGTGCTGTTGTTTGTTTGTTTGCCTTGATAAGTCTTGTGATCTTGCAGAGAGAACATTGTGTTTTGCTCAGCATCAAGGGAACCAGGGGAAAGAGGGAGAGGGAGGGGTGGGGGTGGGGGTGGGGGAGAGAGAAGGAGAAAGAAGGAGAGGAGGAAAGAAATCACATTGCAGCAAAGTCAGCCTTGACTTCCTGGAGTGGTACTCTTTTCTTCATTTAGATGATTATTGGAATATGCCAATTAAAAATCCTGATAATTATCTTTGTATTATTGACATTTGTGAGACACTACTGCTCCGAATTATGTGCGCTTTTTACAGGCACACATCTATGACTCTACAAGTTGAATTATTTGAGGAATTCAAATATAAATGTCTCATTTTATGGGGAAGATGATAAATTATTTTCTTTTTATTGAACTGCTGTGAAGCCCCACCCTTCAAGTGAACTTGTTCAGACTTTTCATACTTATCATCAAGGTGTCTGAGTTCAACCCAGTCATCGCTGAATTCGCCGCGTGTTTTGTTTTAATTTATTTGATGTCAGGAGGATCCAGTACGGACCGTAAGGAGGGACGTTTTCGAAAAGTTCAACCAACTTATCAGACACAAACTAAAGCAACCAATCAGATCGCAGCTTAAATGAGCGTTTTGACGGCCTCTGAAAGGGCATTGACAACCCTGCAGGGACATGAGCTCTTCAATGACTTTTAGACTTCATTTGCATTCTCTCTCTCTCTCTCTCTTTCTCCCTTTCTGTCTCTCTAGCTCCCTCGCTCTCCTTGTCGACAATGAAAGGGCACCTGATGTGCTTGGCTGGCTTCTCTAGATAGCTCTGAGCTTTTGTTGCATCACTCCGGTGTTAGTTAGGTTATATCGCCGCACGTGTTTTCACATCAGCCGTCAGAGTGCTTCGAGAGAAGAGTGAAGCCTACGTGATGATAATGCGTGGGGCCTCGAACCGAGCTTAAACACAGCAAACAATGGGCATCTCCCTCGCTACCCCTTTTTTTTTCGCTTGCCCAGTCCCAGCCAGAACGAAGCTAACATGACCTGACAAATCGAAAGGGGATGGGGTGGTGGGGGGCGAAGGGATACGGAAGGCACACAGAGAGACAGGGGGCGCCGGGGAAGCTTTCAGAGCTAACTTTGCCCCTGTCTGTGGGCCTGTGTTGAACTAAGGCAGCTGCAGTGGGAGTTGGACTAAAAGGCAGCCCTATAATCCCACAGCCCTCCCCTCGTCTGCCCCACAATGGCCCAGCCTGGTGCCCTGTATGCAGCCCCTGTCCCTGGCCCCTGCACAATAGCTTTGGCTGGGCAGGGGGCTGAAGGGCTGGAGGAGGAGGGGGTGCCGGGGAGGTCCGTCCGACTCAGTAAAGGAATTTAGCTAACAATCAGCCTGCCAGGGCATCCTAAAGCCCTCATGTTCAAATCCAACACAAGTCCCGGTCTGACAAATCCCCACACTCAGCAATACTACCCTGCAAAGCCTGGAAACCAAGCTAGCTGCCAAAGCCTTTAACCAGGCGTCTGTGGTCCGGAGTGTGTATGTGTGTGTGTGAGTGTGTGTGTGAGAGTGCGTGTTTGTATCTTCAAGCTTTTTATTTACGCTTGTCTTCTTCCCCTCGCACATGAACTTGCAGTGGAAAGGGTAAAGGCTCTCGGGAGACGGCCAAGCTATGTGACATTTTCAAGAGGCTGTTTCGACCTAGAGTTTGACTGCACACACACACACACAGACAGACACACACACACACACAGACAATCTGACAGATGGGAAGTGCAGTTTATTCCTGTAGCTGAATGAAGGCAGGTTTCTCTAGAGCAGTGTTAAGCTGTGGTGTTAAGTCCAGTAAGTCTTCCATCAGGTGTCCGCTGATAAGACCGCCAGAGAGCGCTTACTCATCGGCTTCCTCAGGACACCATGCGGAACGGGACGTCGGTCAGCACGCACAATCGCACCAGCACACTCATTGTTTCAGTGAGCTTAACTGTGCACGCTTGGGTGGACAAGTTATTCAGCCACATCGCTTTCTGGAAGCAGGAAGTTGGACGCAGTAGTAAAGTTGGAAATAGGCTTTAAATGGGCTTTTCTTCTCTTCTAACTTTGCCTGTTAATCAGTGGGCAGCTGGTCTACTGATGGACAGGATATGAACACCCATATGATGAATGAGGCTTAGTATTGTGGTTTTAACAATCCCCCGTTTCTGTGTCCTCCTCCTCCTCCTTCTCAGAGCTACATTTTGGAATAAATCTATCAAAAGGCCAAACGAACACAGACAATGTATTGATGCGCCTAACCGACATGGAAACAGAAAAAAAGAGGACAAGGCGGAAGATGAATTTTACAGACGAGGCTGATTTTGGACTGTAAGTGGGGAAACACTGGCGTGGGCCGCTGAGTGCAGACGTAGACAGATGACAATAGTGGGAGAGGAGGGGAGGGGCAGAAGGGGGCACTGAAGGAAAGGTCTTCCCTGAGTTAAGAAAATAAGCCTGTGTTATTCCAACTGTTCGATGAACACTTGTAAGGGCTCCCAGGGTGATGCACAGGAATAGTGGACATTCCCCAGTCAACTTGTATTCACCGCCTCGACTAAAACACTCCATTCAGCTGCAACAGAAGGTCATTAAACAGGAGACAGAGCCCGAGTGTGACAATAGATAGAGGCTCTTTTGCTTTTTTTAAACAAAAGAAAACATTAAACATAAGGAACTGTATGTCAGGTCCCTCCCTCACACACTATTCAACAAAATCTACCCTCATCAAACCAAAGACCAGCTCCATTTCCTACACAGGAGATAAGGAGGCAGCAAGAGACAATGCTGTTTCTCTCCGCACAGCCAGTCTAACCTTACAACATCGACTGAATGTTATCTGTTCTGGACATCTGTCTGACACTCTACTTCCTGTGTCTCTGCAAGGAAAGGAGATTTTTTTTTTAAACGGTATCATCTTGACTCCAGCACCTGCCCAGGCCCAGCCCTTCAGGCACAGGTATGTCGAGGTTTGTCCGGCCCCAGCCCATACACGCCCCAGCTGCAGCCTGTATTTACGAGGCTAGGTTAAACCACCCAAAACCTAATCTAATCTAAACATAGCCCAGCCCAGGCTTCAAGGGGTAAACGTATCTCCTTGCCGCACAAAAACAAAGCCAACTCCGCCGCCTGACAAGTGAAGCCTGACTGAACAGGTCTGAGGAAGCTGGTATAGCATTACTAAAGGAGACCACCCCCCACCCCCTCTTCTACCCCTTTCGTCTCATCCCTTTCTCTTCAGCTTCAAAACCTGATGTATGATATTCAGCTTCTAAAATCTGGTGTTACTGCTCAACGATGATGCTAAATAACAGGAGGCAAACCATGAAGCACAAAATGAAAAAGTGGAAATAGCAAAGTAATGATGAAATAATGATTTGGTAAATTTTTCAAAGTCAAAGCAAAACTCTGGAAAAAGAAGCCTCTAGATCGCTGTGGTTTTGCGTTCTCACCAAAAAGAGGTCTACACACACTTCCCAAGCTGCATCATCTGCTTAAACAAACCTCCGATAACTTTGTGTGACTGAGCGTGTTTCTGTTTGGGGTCATGACGTGCTTGAACGAGCAGAAATGTTGCGATATACAGCCACTCACCAGGGGGTTTGCACATGTGGATCTGGCTCTGGCACTGCACCAGCGGATGAAGGGTCGGCGCAGGGCTGCTAGGGCTGCCGGCGGGCACAGAGGTAGCTTTTGCAGAGAGGCCTGTCATGCCAACGACCGGGGGCGAAGGAGGAGGTGATGGGGATGGGGAGGTGGGTGAACCACACTGGGTCTGGTAGCGGAGCTGGGTGAGGGAGGGGGGCATGCCCTGGTAGTGGCGTGTGGCGCTCAGGAGGTCATTAAGGATCTGCAGGATGGTACTAATATCTCGTCTGGGGCGCCCATTGCTGTCCTGGCAGTTCGGGTGCAAAGTGCCTGAGAGGAAAGAAGGAAATGGTTTTAGAAGAGATAGCTTTAAGTTTTAAAAACAAAGCGGGGACAATGGTAAATTATTTAAAAACACATTTGCCTCTCACCTGAAAAGGTCCCTGAGAAGACTCCGGGAGCGTGGTTGACGAAGCTCTCAATAATGGCACCGGGTTTGCGGGAACGTGTAGAGGGAGTGCTGCCACTGGTGGTGCTGTTGGTGCTGCAGTTCGCCTGAATAAGAAGAAGAAGAAAAAAACATGAAGCTTAAGGTGAGGCTTGAGTTCATGGAAAAACACACATCTGTACACAATCTGTATGACTTCACCTCCCATGCTGTGTAAACATACATCAAATGACAGTCATGCATATCTTGTGTATGTACGTCTTGTCTTTGGATGTGTTGACATCATGTTCTGACCTATACTGCTTATATAAACAGTGTATAATATAACGTCTGTCCTGATTTCTCTGAGTGACCTTTACATGAGGGTGCTGTAAATACTATATGCACTATGTAAGTAACCTATGCAGCAAAAGTTAAAGGTTGCAAAAAGCCTTACTGAGCAGGAAACCTGAGCTTTTTGCCATATCAGAGCCCCAAAACACCCAGGATATCGTGTTACTTATACCCCAAACATGGCAGCTCCTGGGAGTTTATCTCTGATCACTTGACTGACATCTGAAAGTGAAACCGAAACCGGGGCAAAGGTCTCTGTGTTTATGTGCAGGTCTATGTTAGTGTGTGAGAAAGTCCAAAGAAGAATAGCCATTTCCGTTTTCTCATAACAAAACACTCATGTCACTCTGTTTTTCTTTTTGCGAACCATTTTTTCCACATAGTCCGCTGACATCTGGTTCTTATTGTCTTTCTATAGGCTGGAGCGCAGAGGTCCAGAAAGTATAAACAGCATATTTGGTTGGTGGAGACAAGAAAGTGTGTGTGTGCAGCTGTTGTTGGGAGTGAGGAAACAATGCTTGTTAAGGTCAATGACAAATCACTGACAATGTGGGGTTAATAATCCGTCACCTCGCTTAGAAAATAAACACAAATTCACTTAATCCGTCTCTTTATCGGTCTTTTCCTCTTATGCTTTTTATCCTTCATTCCTCCCCCTGTATGTCTCAGTGGACAGGATGAGGTCATTAGGATGCCGTAACCATTTGGGCTAGTGTGTGTGTGTGTGTGTGTGTGTGTGTGTGTGTGTGTGTGTTTGTATGAATTCGGGAAGCTGACTGCACTCCAGTGATGACTAAGTGCACTGTGGTTGGGAAGCTTACGCACACATGTATCACGTGCAAACCTTCAGCAAACCTAAGTAAACCACGGGATCGCCCGCATGCCGCTGGGATATCCCGCTAATCTAATCAATTTAATGGAGGCTGATTTAGTTGAGCGCATGGCACCCAGGTCAAACAGTCAAACCTGTCCCCGCCATTACTCATTCATGAGAAAGCTAAGTGCCACAGATGACATCAGTTATGTAAAGGTTGAGCTATTCAACCAAAGACTTCCACAATATTGTAGCGGTTTTATTAATGAATGAAATGATATATATTTTTATTCGCATCTCACTTAGCTAAAAGTAAATGAAAAGAAGAATGAAGACTGACAATATCTCAATGCTTACCTCAGGACAGAGGACCGGGGCTACAGGGCTGGCCTGTCCGATTTCTTGGCTGGGTTGGCCAGAGGAAGGCTGGTGGTAGTGGTGGTGATGATGATGATGGTGGTGGTGGTGGGGAGAGCGGAAAAGACCTCCGGGGATGTGGGATGGGCGAGGGGAGTGGGCTGGAGGAGGTGGAGTAGGGGGGCTACAGTGAGCAGAGGAGGCCGATTGGTGGTACATGGGAGAGAGTGGCTGGTGGTGCGTGGATGGAAGGGGAAAGGATGGAGCGCCAGGAGACGAGGGGGAGGAAGGGACCAGCGGAGGCTGGGACAAGTGGGGGCTGTGGTGACTGTGGGGATGATGGGGGTGGTGGTGATGGGAGTGAGGGTGAGGGTGGGGAACACGCGGCTGCCCTGTAGGCTGTCCCATAGCGGTGTCTGTGTTGCCCCGGGTGATGAGGTGTCTGTGCTGGAGCTGGGGACCGCCAGACTGCTGTGCTGCCAACTGGAGCTGGACGAACATCATGTGATCACCAACACGCAGTGCCAGGGTGAGGGGAGAGCGGCCGGACAGGAAGTCACTGACCTGTGGACAGAGAGAGGATTAAGTTCATCTACCTTTTAAAGAGAAGCCAACAATATAATGAGACAGTATTGACCACCCCACCTCCCACCCCACCCACCCTTTTGTGGTGTCTTATTCTATGTGAATGAACAGTCTGCACCATGGATGGCGGTTAAAATGAACACAACTGTGCTTTAAGGGGCTCCCCCTCTCACAGAGACACAGACACATCACATTATCCCATCATGCGATCAATCACAGTTCTGTAACACTGCCCTATTTACATCTGCTGGGCAAGCTCAGCTGAGGAGACCTATTGGAAAACACACACGGATAGAGCCCACTCTTTCTTGCTTCCCACTGCCCCGCAGTCCGTTCTTAGTCAGCAGTGTCGCTCTGCTAAGAGACAGAGGCCACCCTTCTGTCTGGCCCGGGGCCTGAAAAAATCAGTCCCACGTCCAGGAAATACACCCCGCCTGACATTCAGACACAGAATGGCCGATTGTCTGCGGCGGATCTGGAAGGGCTGCCCATTTTAGGAGCTCTGGCAACAGCTAACAGGGGCCAAGTGTGGAGGCCTTCACTGACCCACCAGTGGCCCGGATGGACCCACACAAATACACACAAGATAGCTGAGTCGTCACGACTTGGCTGGAGGATTCATACATACAAACAAAAGTTCTCTTGTCTTCCTCCTGCATGCTCTTAGCACTGAGGCTGTGTATTAATGCTCACTTCGAAAGTCCGTGCATGTGTGTGCGCTGTGTCTTCGATCAAGTGTCATTCAGGGGACAAAAAGCTTCTTTGGGTCTCGAAGACTCAGCAGTAATGACTTCTAAGGTTCTCCCCAAATAGAAGCAAACAGAAACTTCCAGTGTTGGCAAATAGAAAGTGACGCCTTTGTCCAACAAGGTTTCAACAACCTCAGTTGTCTGTGTGTTTTCAGTCCCCAGAGGGGAACCAGGCAGGGGGGAAACCAAAAAAAAAAAAAGCGGCACTGAAAAGCAAAACAAGACGGGGAGAGAGAGAGCACAACAAGGGTGGAAGATGTGGGAAAGAATAATTACAAAGGAGAGAAAATAAGTATTAGAGACCAAGATACAAAGATAGCAAAAAGAGAGCAAAGGTCTCACTCCCTCCAGACCCAGCAGGCCTCAGAGTGTGCCTGTGAGATGATGGCCTGTAGTTAACCCTATGAATCAGCAGGCTCTGCCCTTCATCACTTCTCTCCTTTTTTCCTTCTGCTTATTTATTTCTCTATCGACCACTGCTTCTCTGTTGCCAGGGTGACCTTTGCACATTGGTATTGACACGGTGTGGAAAGGAGGACAGATGGAGGAGAGTGGCAGGTGAAAGGACGAGGGGTTTGGACTGATCTAATGGCTGCATTTCAACATGTAAATAATCAACAGCCTGGGAAGCACAATCAGCAAATATAATGCCTGAGGATAAACAGAAACTCGGCCTCTTTAGAGAGTAAACTCAAGACAATAATGGCTTGTTGATAGCTGAGTCGACACCCACAATGATTAAGACAATAAACCGAGAAGGGTGGGGTGTGAAGAGAGGAGCAGAACAGGGTAGGGTGCTACCTGAGAAGGCTTGAGGAAATTCCACGTATAAAAGGTCACCTGATAGACAAGATTTGTGTGTGTTTGTTTCTGATTGAGACCTCTGGGGGTGGAGGGATCCCAAAAGTGGGTGGGGGAGAGAGACAAGAGAAAAGAAGGAGGGGAGGAGACACTGACTGTGTCTGTGACTGACAGCTGTCAAGAGAATGAGTCGGCAGTTTGCCAACCCACAATACACACAAACACACACACAACGGACGGGAATACAAAGACAGAGCCCCCCTGAGGGAGACCATCAACCTAGTGTTTGGTTTAAAGGAGGGAGGGGGATGAGGGTAACAGCCTTAAGAAGTATCCGTTTGTCTACAGGCCTGAAGACCTCAAGTATAGTCGGGCCTTAATGTTACAGTTTTTCCTTCTTAGTTTGAAATAATTTGTGGTCATATGATGTTGTTGAAACGCCCTGTGCACAATAAAATCCAAAAAAAATGGCTGATAATGCTGAAATATGTAAGACAGGCCAGAAACTGATTAAAAACTCGAATGAAACTCTGATGAAGAACGCTACAATGCTCTTCAGCAAAAAGACATCTGTGTTTTCACAGGATTTGTGTATTTCTGGTTAACACCGACACAGAAGAGCTGCCGTTTTCTAAAGAACTGGAACCAGGTTTTGAGAGTTCGCATTTTCAGATGCCAGGAACACCATTTTCATGTATAGGAAGGAACAGCCAAACCACAACAATAGTTTACATATTTCTCTAAATATGTTTCTGAGAAAACGGTCTCTCAGGCTGTTGATGTACCAGGACAGACTGGTTACGGCTCATCCTGAACTACTTGCTTAAGCTCAGTAGAAAGTGCAACTTCAGCTCTTAAACAATTGCATTGTTCTTCTCACCTATACGAGAGAGAGGTTTTTTGAGCTGCTTCAATACAGAGTTCTTTTAAGGCAAGTCAAATTGGTACAGTGCACCAGCGGGGATATATTCAAAGTGTTCAGCCTGAAGTTGATATGATAAAGGAACCACCCAAAATGTCATTTAATGTCAAGTCTGAACAGGGCTTTTTTGCGAGTGCGAGTGAGAGAGACCACATGTGTGAGAAAGTGAGAGAAAAGGTTGGGGCAGTGAGTGACAGCAGGAGTAACAGAGAGGGGGCTTGATTGCCCCTATAATGACTAGTGTGGATTATTCAAAAACCACCAAGATAAGATTCATGCACTCCTACTGAGCTCCAAACACCACACAGCAGCCTTTAAATGAGCCTGTGAGAGAGGCCAGCCTCCTCACTGCTGTTTGTGGCGGTTTGTTATGAGAGACATGAGACACAAGAGGAGAGGAGAAGAGAAGAGAGGAGAGGAGAGGAGAGGAGAGGAGAGGAGGGACCCACTTTTGTTGTGTTAAGGCAGACAGAAACCGCCACACATTTTTCCCTTTCTGAGGCGGCAGTGGTATGCAAAGAGGAGAGCAAATCATACCTGAAGGACGAGGTGTGGGCCAGGTGAGTTTTTACAGGTGTTGATAAAGGGCTGTTCCCATTTAACTGTCACCCGCCCTCCTCTTAAACAACTGACCTGACATCCAGCACCATCAACCACCCTGTTTCAGCTGCCGGGGTCCAGGAGGTGCTATTTTATTTAGCAGAGGCTTCAGTTGCTATGCAGTGATGGGGGAGAATATGATAAGGGGCACTAAAGGAGAGGAGGGGTGGAGGAAAAATGGGGGAGTAAGGAGGGGGTGGCATGAGAGAGGAAGAAGGCAGGGATGGTGAGGGGGGATGGGGGATGCGGGTGATGGGGGTAGGGTGTCAGAATGGTGGTGGTGGTGGTGCGTGATGAAATATTCAGTGAGAGTGTGCCTCTGGCTCCTTCCCTTTTTTTTTTCTTTCGACATCTCTGGCTGACAGTTTTATTTATTGGGGTCCCTGTGGTTCAAGGAACTCATTTGCAGTCGTTCTTCCTTTGCAAGCTAAGCGAACTAAGGGAGGGAGATAAGGAGTGAGGGAAGAGAGAGGGAGAAGCCAAGAGAGGCAGGGAGGGTGAGAGAGGGAGCGAGAGAGAGGGAGGGAAAGATAGAGAGCGCTGGCAGCACTGAGCTGACATTCATGAACAACTGAGCAGCTTTGTGCCAGAGAAAAGAGGATAGAGGATTGGAGGGCGGGACAGGAGGGTGGAGAGAGGGAAGCCTTGAGAGGAGGAAGCCGTCTTCTTCTTCTTCCAGCAGTTCAGGTTCTCACCTGTCGAACTGCTAGGTGAAAGGGATGGTTCGAAAACCTGCTTATTAACCCGCCTATAGACCTAGATGTTTTGATCTCACCAAGACACTATTGATAGTCTCTGAGTAGACGCACACACTGACTAAAGATGCAGTAACAGGCCCTCAAAAGAGAGAAGGAAAAAAAATCAATGACTTGCATCATGCCCCAAATCCTAAAAGCAGCCAGGGGCTCTTCAAAGGCCCCAGAAGATGGATAGTCGTCTGCAATTCTGCCTGATAAGAAACAGAGAGGGTTGAAAGGAGCAAATAGAAGGACCAGCTGGTCATCACTGAATTTGATCGGCTGAGTGAAGAGAGGGATCAGAATGGCAAAGTTCAGGATGATCAGGTTCCAGCTAAAGCCACCACTCACACTACCAACTGTGCCGACAACTGTTCATGATACAGGGCCGATTTGAATGCGCACACATGCCTCTAAACCTATAGCACTTATACATTTGCTGTAATTGCTCGACTCACTGCTCTCCTTATTCTGGCTGATAAACACGGCTTTAAGAGGCTCCTGTGTTGATGGAGGGAAAGTGTCACTTAACAATGAGCAGTTTCTGTACCCGGTGAGACACATTTGAGGAAACTGCAACATCATTAGGCTAATAAAAGAAGAGTGAGGAAATCACATCTTTGCTGCTTGAGATCTGGTAAGTGGGTACGAATGAGGAAGCAGGAAAGAAGTAAGGAAGAGTAGAGATCAGATAGAAAGCACCGTGGTTAAGGGTTAAGCTATGGTGAAACTGCAAAAATGCACTCCTTTCCCTGCAAAACTTTTCATTACGTTTTTTTATGACATAGTTCCTTTGACCCCTGCACCAGTAGTATAGGTCTAATTGACTTCATTAGACTTGGTGGTGGCTACCAGACGTGACATTGCTGGCCTCCTTTCCTCCCACACACTAGCCCCACTAGTCACGATGCCTGCTACTTGAATCACAAAAGCTCAATGTCATCGGGGAATGGCAAACAATGGTGGTCACGACTCGAAAATATGGAGGGATACGTCTCCTGTTTCTACTGAGAGAGGACACACGCGAGGAATAGACATTTAAATCGAACGTCGGCACATGTGCGCGCACATACAAACACACGATCGAGCAGATTCATGAACACAATGAGACGCTGAAATCCCCTAAAAATCCATCTCTCCCTTGATTGCCTCCACAACACACCTTGATTCTCTCCACCCATCCATCCCAGCATCCCCCTCCTGCTGTGCATTTCAGCATCACAAAGGGGATTACACAGGTGCAAAAAAATAGTGCGTGATCAGCCTATTAATGCAATTTTCAAGGCCGGGATTTACATGAGCGGGCACTGAAAAGGCCTTTAGATCAGCATTGTCTTTTATTCCATACACAATTTGATTTACACATCCAGCAACAAATTAATTTCTCCAGCTTTCATTTAAGTAACAAAAAAAAGCAAATTACCATTCTAAAGAGCAGAGACCCTCTCTGTTATTCTGCATGCATATAAAAGCCTTCATTTCAATAGCACAGAGGGGGTTGCGTGCTATAAAAAGGGGAGGATCTCCTCATATTGACCAACAAACAGACTCAGTCATTTTTCAATTCCTTGCCCTCCCAAATTCTCAATACAATTACTCTTCAATGATTTCCAGTGTGTCAATTCTGCTGATTAACCAGCATCTAGATAAGGTGGTGTACAGGGCGCAGGGGCTGGAAAAAGAAACATATTGACCACTTTCATTGAGCTGTTTTACATGCATACATGTGTAAAAACAGGAAAGTACAGGTACACATGTGACTATCTTTACTGTATGTCTACAATATATTGCCTTAACTACTATATATGGATAGACAATGACTTCTTTCCTCATTTGTCTTTGAGTTACTGAGGCATGTGCTTGTCCTCCCTATTGCCTCTAACCTATAAACACTAATCAGTTTGATGCTCCAGTGCAGCAAAGCTCCCCCTTTTTCTGTTCGCTTCTACCTGCTTGGCCTAACATGGCACCCCCTAAGGGAGTACGAGCAAAGAAAATGAGGTGAGGGTGACCTGAGGGTGACTCCCCAACATATAGGAGTTTGCATCTGTCCAAGTCTAGGCACAATGACATACTGTAAGTTCTTAGATGTAGAGGAGGAGGATGAGGAGTGGGTGAGGACAGTTGGCGCTAAAAAAGTAGAGCAGATATGTAACAGCTTATACCGCGGGGACATATGGAATGGCAACACTCAGCCTCTTTCCTAAAGCAATCTGTGTTAGTGTTCAAGGCAAAATTTGTCAATCTGCAGCCTGCTGAGCCTTCACTCCAGCTGGGCCGTGCATTGATTTTGAAACCGGTATGCACCACTGTAGTCGCACACGATGGGGGTATAGCTGGCGCCTGTGGATGTATGTATAGAGGATAAAAGGGGGGGGCCGCGAGGAGGGGGGGAGAGCCAAACTTAAAGAGTGACCCTCAATCATTGTAGTGCATTTGAGGGGCTGTCAGCTGGGCAGGTTTGGTGCTCATGCTTTAAGACAGGAACAAAGAGGTGGCTGCATGGGGGAAGGGCAGCAGGGGGATGGTAAGGGCGATGCCTGCCTGCCTGCCTGCCTGGTTGGCTTTTATTCTAACATCAATTTGTGCATCAATGAGCAAATAGTCCCCGTGTGCTGAGAGGGACATATAATCCTTCTCTTTTTGTCAAATACCAGAATCAATCGAGGGAGTGATGATGTCAATGCTTTCATATGCCCACAAGTAGTGACTATTGCTTTCATTCCCCCCGTCAAAGCTTGTCATGTAAGTATACATCCATTTAACTACTGGGATCAGACATTTTCTCATTCTCTGAGCAGGATCAGAAATCCTCTTAAATATATCCTTTTGATTCCGGTGTGTATGCGTGTGCGTGTGTCCATGCATATGTAAGCTGTACATACAACCTTTATTTAGCAGACAGAATGAGAAGAGAGGAGTGCAGGCAACTGTATTTTGATGGGCTGTCAGGAAGCAGTGGCTTAATACAGCTTAGATGTCATGCAAAAAGTCTAGTGAGTTGCCAGAGAGGGAATTAAGGCAGTCGGGATTGTCCTTGCTAAAGAAGAAGCCAGCCATCACGGTCAAATTGAGGCAGCAAGTCGGACTTGCAAACCGCAGCACTTTTAAATTATAGGGCCCTGAGAGAGCTGTTAAGCAGAAACAGGAGAGCAAAAGGGAGGAAAAGAGGAGACAGCTTTGAGAGAAAAAAAATATCCTATTCTGATAATTGTCGAGGCTCCACTTCTATAAAACATTTTTCTATCTAACTTGTTCCACAAAAGTCTGAAACTGCCCTGGAAGCTGTCATGTTCTGCTTGGTTGATTGCCTAGCTAGCAGCTAGCCGTGCGCTCTAAAAGGAATCCTTACGGAGAAGACATAAGGAGATTCACTCTGTCCTGTCTTCCTAGAATACTCATGCTTCCTGGAAAACATCTTCAATGTGGAAATGATACCTCAATGAACTGAAAAACTTGTGGGCTAGGAGGGGGTCCAGGGTCAGTACCCGTGACTTCTCAAGCCAACGTCCACCCCACATTTTCCCCAGGCTATTTTTGGGTGTTTGGGCATATCAGTTCTCATGTCAGACACTTTTAAGAGCTAAGTGCATTGATTGATTTTTGATAGCCCCAGAGTTAAGGGGAGGAGAGGAAATGAGGAAAAGCTTTTGTGTTCCTATTTTCTAATCTTACTCAGATCCTTAATCTCTCTGCAATCTATATCATTCCATTCGGCTTCATGAATTATAAAGTGGAATCAATTTCTCGGGATAAAAACACACTAAAGCTGCTTTATGCCTTTTTTTTTAACCTCTTAGCCTGATATTGTACTAACTGTGCCCTGTATTCTTTCAATCCCCACTGCAGGATTATGATTACTAAGACAGTAAATATGAATGCAGCAGTTATGCAATGTGAGGGTATCTTATGAAAAATGGATGCATCGGACTCAAAACGAATTTTAAAGGAAACGGAACCCAGGACCGAGACTGCGAAATCTGCTCTTCAGTCTCCGCGGGTTGAATTAACATTTGCACTTGGTGAACATGACAGTCACCCATGGCTGCCCCAGCAAGGGCGTACCAGATGATGGGCAAGACTCGCTTCCAGCCCACTACCACTTTGACACACACGCACACACATCCAGGAAAGGACATGCACACATTCACTTACACACACCTACACACATACAGTCATCTGATGTCAGTGCTACGAGACACATGCTGAGTTCACACACAAACACAACCAGGAAAGGATTTCCACCACAAAATTATCAGCAGGGAACGAAGCCGTACCGAACCCCACTGCATTATCTCCTGCAGCCCACATTCTCTGATAAAAAAGTGACTCAGATCAGTATAACTCTTAGGACAAATTCATCAGGATGTCACCTCTGCATGACTGACACATGTAACTCCTTACATCAGTATCCTTTTTCGCCATCTTGGACTGTTTTGACATCGCCCAGCAGTGCATCACTGATGCACTTACGTACATCTCAGTGTTACCCAACGCTACAAAAGGAAGTCTGTGTGAGTCAGTCAGTCAGCTGCAAAGTGTTTCATACGTCACACTGTTGTCTGTGTGCATTCAGCCTTATCGCCTCTCTTCTCGCTCGCACTCTCTCGCTGCGGCCAGCGCAGAACTCTGCCTTTTTCATTTTACTCTCACTATTGATCATTTCAGTGAGTCATGCCACAATGACTCAAATGCATACAGTATTTCAGCAGGCCTACAGAGCCGTTTCACTTAAAGTGCGAGGTGTAGGCTCCGCTTCAGCTATGCAAGCTCCGCTTCCAGGAACCCTATGCTAATACAGAGTGAGAAGGCTGTCATCTGGTGATCCAGCACTCTGTTTATGAGTGCGTGAGACTACGCTCGGTCTCCATGCCGCCACAGCACACTTCCTGGAAACTTGCCTGTGCATGTGTGTGTGAATGTGTGTGTCAAAGCATGAAATACAGAAGGAGTAGAGAGAGATTACAGATAAATATATAAACAGAAAGAGTGAAGTGAGTGTGCTCTGTGCAGGACTTCACAGCAGCTCGCAAATAAGCCTTTCTTGTGCGATGCTCTCCGTGGCTTCTCACAGTGATGTGCAAGCACATTCACACACATACACACACACATGCACATACACTATCACAGATGTTACTAGGAGACAGGAGGGTGTTGCTGCTTATTATATCCTAACAGCTCACAGTGGATGTCTAGCTTGGCTTGGGTTGTTTAAGAGGCTGAGATTAGACAAGCAAAGAGGCTTGTCTTTGAGCAGCCTGCTCAGCTCATCTCTCTCTCCCTCTCTCTGTACTGGTCATATCTGGGTGTTGCTCTGCCCTTAAAAAAAAAAAGCTCCAACCTCCCATATTCCCCATGCAAACACGAACAGGCTGCTATTTTTGACACAGAGAAACTGGCTCTTACCTGAGTTTCTGTTAAACTCTCCAAGGCTTGCATTACTGACTGTTCTGGTCTTGATGCTTGAGACTACAAAGGAGGAGAGAAAAGCATTAAAAATGTCTTTGGGGGGGGGAGTGGGGGTACATCAAGTATGCACGTGCAAAAACATGAATTAGATTGTTGTCTTTTATCTGTATCTGGACTCCAAACTAAAACAAGAATCCCAGTCAGGTGGGTCTTACCATTAATCCTGCTTCGACTGTTGGTACAAGTGTTAACTTGCTCCCATCTGATATGCCTAGATCCTGGAGTTTGCCCGAACTTAGTCGCCTGCAGGTGTAGAGAGAACAAGATAATTAGACTGTGCTGACAATATCTTCTCTCCTCAGACACACAAACACCCTTCAGCCAGGGGGGCAGACAGACTTCAAAACTAGTTTGGAAAAGAGCCGTGGGTGAAAAGCTCCATGAAAGAGAAGTATTGATTGGGCTGTCATATTTCAATTTCAAGTATAGTGGAGCTTGACAACTGCTCGCAGTGGATATCTGGCACCACTGCCACTTGCCTAAGTGGAGGTAAGTATTTTCTTTTGGCATTTTGATTTGTACAAATGAGGAGCAAAATGTACAAGTTGAAAGCAAAACCACACACCCAGGAATAGATAAACAGTATAAGTACCTAATATTGACATTGTGCTTCTATTGTTAATCAAAATGTAGATAATGTTAGTTTTTGAGCAAGATGACCTGAATTTTACTTTAGTATTCAATGTTTGGTGCAGAGCTGGAGTATTTGTCCATAATGAAGAAATTGTCTCTCTGTGCAAGTCACCCTGCACTAAAACCACTCACATACAAGTGCCTGATTGTATGCCTCCTTTATTTTGGCGAAGAATGTTAAGGACTGCCTGCTGTACAGGCATGACCCAAATCTCACCCCATGCAGCTGAACAAAGGCCCTCAGCACTGACTTGCTGTAGGTCTACAGTTTGAGACAGGAGGGGAAGTAAAAAGAAATGGTTTGAGGTTTTAAAGGATGATGTGATTTATTTAGCTGATTACAATGGGGAGGGGAAGGGGGCTGAAAGACAATGCTGGCTGTTTGCATGCTTGAAACCCTTCCTCTTCTTTTTTTGCATAACATCACCTGCACTCTTGCTTGCTAATTTAACTCAGACACAATTCATTTGACAACAACCAAGTATGTATTAAGGCTAGTTTAGATAATAAAAGCCCGGTGTGCTGTTTTAGCTGTATTTTCTGAGTGCTTTGATAAACCAGCAAGCCAAAACCTCCCAGCAAGCAATCCAGTTTAACAACTTAAGTGGCTAAAACACTTTTACAACCTCATCAGACTACTAGATATGTCCACCTTTCACTGTCCAGTGACATGAAATAGATGAACAATGAACTAGATGCATGTGCAGCAGCTGAGTAAATAAATTACAGGCAACCTAGTCCTTGTGACTTTACTCATTAATGATTAACATGTTTGATTCCCACAGCATTAGTAATTCAGTCAGGCTTCGGTATTTATAATGAAGGAGACATGAATCAATGCAAGTCTGCAGATCGCCTCATCAATACTGTTCCAGTGACCGGTGCGTCCCCTATGCGTAATTCCAATACCGTGCCTCCTGATGGTCAGTGGTTTCTTTGAATGTATTGACGGCAAAAGCAGCCAAGGTTGCCTCTGAATCTCCCGAGAGCTCAGCATCGTATAAATCCAAAGTATAGATTAATACCTCGCGGTCTCGGGAGGATCAACGCACCTAAACTCGGTTCATTCGCATTTCTTTTAGTGCGGATTCTGACACTACGAGCACAGACTGACTCGAGTCAAAAAATGTGCACAATTGTGGCAAGCACAAACAAAAAAATGAGGAGTTTTACTTACGTTTCTTTGTGTAGCAGTGCGAGTCTCTCTTTTGGTACTTTGAGTTTTTGCGACAGTCTCCTCTTCAGTCCTTCCACGGTCTCCTCCAGGGGCAGGGAGAGCTCGAAACGCGTGCCGGTGGTAGAGTGGATGTACAGATTCATGGAGGGCTCAGCCGGGACAGCTTCGCAGGACGAAGCCCCGCGACTGGTGCAGCTCCGGGCGCTGGGATGCTGGTCCATCCGATAACCTGTGGTCAGAGAAAAGGGGGTTGGGGGGCGAGACGAGCAGAGCCGGGAGTGAGGAAGGGTGAGGAGGATGGGGAAGCAGGTCCGTCGCTTCGGCTACCGTCCCGTGTTCTGCTCGCAAATGAAAGGCGGCATTCAGATCGCCTTCTCTCGGGTCTCTCTTTGGCTCTTGTGCGTCTTTCTCTCGCTCTCCGAGAGTCAGAATAAAACCCAGTCCGTCTCCTCTGTGGTCGATATCATGAGAATATTCCCACAGGAAAGTCAACTACGTAAGGCTTGTTTTTTTCTCTTTGTTTGATCGTTTTCTTTGTTTCCCTTTCCAGCATGCATGCAACACTCCTAAATGCTACATTGATTGGGCGAAAACCAAGGAAAAAACCCAAGTATGTAGTCTGCAAAATAGACGCTCAAGACGGTTACCTTTAACAACAAAAACTACGCGGCCTGGAAAAAAAAGAATACAAAAATTCCTCTCGGTGTTTTTACAAGCTTTTAGCAGAGAAAGCACACGGTCCTGGAGCTGCGAAGCCTCATACGGCTATTGGGAGGCTCTCCGCCGCTCTCATACCCACGGCAGCTCCTGTGAAATATCGACAATGAACAGTGTCACAAAGTATCCTACTTCCACCATCGATAAAAATACGCCCACAGACCGGAGGCAGCTCGACCAATCACGGGAGAGCTCTTCCAGGACGCTGCTAAACTCGACCAATGGTAAGAAGAGATCCACACCCACGTGGAGGGCAGGCGAGTTTAGGCCATTCATAATTACAGCATAGGATGAAATATGTTGCCCATACCACAGAGGAAGCCTTCAGCAGAGCTTCTTAAAGTGGGGCTCGTGGTTGTCAAGAGGTCTCAGGGGGGTTTGGAGAGAGCTTATTTAAGATGAAGAAGTGTTTATTTTTGCTATTGCAACCCTTTTTCTTACTGCTAATTACTTATTTTTACGATGTTTATCGATAACACTTAAACTATCCAGTGGTCTAACTCGTTTATTGTTGGTTGCTATTGGATAGACACTCATTGGGCTACATTCTAGAAGCTAAATAGCCATATGGTTTACACGTAAAAGCATCATAATAACCAACAAATGATTGATTTGGCATCAGTTAAATTGCCAATAATTATTCAACCTTAAAGTATTAACTTCGTAAAGATTTGTTTATTTGTCATGTGCATGTTAAGGTCAACTGTGCTATGAAATGTCCTGGGAGAGAGGACATCTCGATTCAAAGGAGTACACAAAAAGTGTGTGTGTTTTTTTTTTTGGCTGCTATTGCGTAGTTTACTTGTTCGTGGGTTACGAGACCACTAGCTCCACACTAGTAAATCCACCTTATCACTATAGGTTGTTATGGCATGAAGAGTGCTGACGCCATCTCCCCCCCCCCCCCCCCCGACCTCGACGACATGCACAGACCATCGAGACGATCGTAAGAAATCTACAAATTACACATTGGAGAGAGTATCTCTTCAGCGTAAGGGATGTCGACTAATTTGCAGCAGCATACAACAAATGCCACTAAACAGATAGGAATCACTGTTTAAAATGATGACTGAGAATACCCTGCATGCAGTGGCTTCACAGTCTCATGTAGCTGGTTAACATATTCCAGCCTGAGGTGAGCAACAAATGTGGGTCAACAATGTAAGCAGAGGAGCTTGTAGAGAGGGGACAGATTGTAAATTGCATGCATAGGCTTACATCCACACCTCTTGTGGGTCTCCCAGTATAAGTAGGGGTATTGGCCCACATGAAAACATAGGTGCTCGGTCGCCACCTAGTGGCCAACGAAGAAACTCGGACAACCAAAACTTATAAGTGATTCATAGTTACTTCTGTCTAACAATGGCAGTTCATTCAGTTTAGGTAATAGGGCAAGCTTTTCTATCCAAGCATTTCTAATTGTATAATTGACTTTTTCCTACTACGAGTTGATTATAAAATGTAAGACACCATAAAGTCGGCTGTCACAACCGTTTTATGTAATAATACGGTCGTTATTGTGCTTCTAGCAGGCAATATCAGCAATGACTTACTGTCAGCTGCTAATTGTAATTTACAGTAACGATGACATTTCCCTGCCGTCGATACCCAGCCTTATTAACTTAATGATGTTCACGGAGTTTACATGGTAGGTGACTCAGACATCTTTTTACAACAGGCTTTTATCGATCTGTGATTGACTGCTTGTCCCCAGTCACTCTGTAGCCCACTCATACAATGAAACCCCTGCCAAAGTTGACGGGGGTGTCAGCTTGCTAAAAAATCTATGTACCGGTGACTTGTCAGATTGTATACTACTTACCAATTATTGTGGCGAAAACTGTAAAGCTTCGCGTTGAAGTCTGCTGTTTTCCACTCTGTTCCCCCAGCTTTGGCATGTAAAATAAACCCAGACAGCGACAAAACTCCTAGATAATTCCAGATAGTTGGATATCCTAGAGCTTCTTCCAGTAAATATTCGACTCGGCTTGTGCGTATGAAGTGCGCGTCGTTACGCACTAAGCTCCAAGAGTCCTGACCAATAAGGAGCTGCAGTTATGTCCAGAGTTGCCTCGGTGTGTTGTTAACCCCCCGGTGTCTTTCTTGGTAATAAGAGCGTAGTTGAGAAGGTGAGACACATCTTAACACACTCTTCTCGGATATGGGTGGAGATTGTTATGTCAGCATGTGATTTAAGGTGGCCTTGCGTCGCCGTAACCGCCTCTATGTCCAGTGTGTTCTCGTTGGTGGGAAAGAATGTGCCTACGCAAAGCAGCCACAGATAAAGATATCCGTCTGTGTTAATACCGTGCCTCTCTGACCCACAGATAAGGCTTTAAATGGAGGTAGATACCCAAATAGAAACAAAACACAACCACTCTCTGCTTTACCACCTTAATAAAATGCTAATGAAATAAATGCTTTCGCGATATCAGGGGTGTTGCCAGTTTGTGACGACATAGAGAAAAATGTCACAGCAGGTAAACAGTCTCCCTGGATACGACAGGACATACGTGGGTAAACACACACTTTACCGGCAGGATTCGCCTTTGTGTTTCAGGCAATACACTTTTCACTACAGTGTTGTTGGGGAAAATATATGAGCATTTGTAAAAAATAAAAAATAAATAAAACAAGTCTAACATTTTTTTTACAAAGTGAATTTTGCTTCTCAAATGATCAGCACCATGCTCGTTTAGTCTAAACGTGACATTATGGTGCAGCCATTTGTCTTATTTAAATGTAAAAAGTGGTTGAAGAAATAGGTCATAGTTCATTGTCCTCTATCAGTAGGGATAAAACAGTATGGAATGTATCACCTTGAAATGCATTAAAAGTCAATTAAAACACAAATAAATGAACAAACTTAAACAGCATTGGTACAGTTAACTGTGACCTTAAAGAGTGAAATAAAGAAGCCCTGACTTGACACATATCCTTCCCATACATACAGTTTATGCTGTTTTCCTAGATGAGTTATTGTAGTTGATGTCCCCAACATCCTGACTCGATGATAAAGGACCAAGACTCATATCTCAAGAGTTACAAAAGCACAAAACAAAGGTAGAATAAGGCTTCCTAATACCATCAGTGTAGATAATGGCTGCATTATGGTTGAGTATCTTGTTTGGTTTTCTTGATCAACGGAAAATTATTGTTATCATGAGAAAACAAGCTGTGTTACACTAAGATGGAGGCTTAGTTTGTTGTAATGGGCCAAGCAGCTTTGTTATGTTGTGTAACAAAAAAGAAAAAGGTCAAGATATTGGGGAGTTATACAATAACAGAGAGATAACAACACAAATATGTAGAAATCTTGAGAAAAAATCTGAAAAGTACTTCAATTCAAGGTAAAATTGATGAAATAACTACAAAGAAGAGCACATGTCCACTTAGAGCTTTCATAGTTTTATTAAGTGTCAGGCACTCAGAAGTACAAGTATCATATTCTTCTGTTCAGTACTTGAGGAAGTGTACTTTCCATCCCTGAATGTCGACACACTGTAGGTTTGAGCAAACTATTGTAATATTCCCCTGAAATGATTACAGCCATGCCCGGATATGTGATTATCATCACAATAAGGTTCACAAGGTTCACCTCAAGGACAAGAGAGATGTTGTGCAATGTGCCAAAGGAAACAAAGAAAAAAACAAAAAAGCTATGACCCTGTGTCAGAAAAAGCTCACACGCACCAGCCAGGAACAATCCTTCCCCCCAGACTCAGGACCAGCACAAGCTGTCTGTCCAATGACAGAGACACACTCCTCCCCACTGTGCAGGGGACTCTGTGCCCCAGCAGCATGTTATCACACTGTCTGAGAACTGAATCATCCGTGTGTGTGTGTGTGTGTGTGTGTGTGTGTGTGTGTGTGTGTGTGTGTGTGTGTGTGTGTGTGTGTGTGTGTGTGTGTGTGTGTGTGTGTGTGTGATAGAGAAAGAGGAGTGTGTTCAAAGGGAACATCTCCTAGAGACTCCAGGAGCAGACAAAGGTGCCAGTCTTCCCCCAGCTCCAACAGCTCCCCGCCTTATCTGTCTCCATCTCTGTCTTTCTTTCTTTCTCAGTCAGATGCTGACTCAGTGGAACAAAGAGAACAGAGTTGGTTGAACTCCCTCTTTTACTTGGAAAACAACCCTTTGTTAAAGCCAAACGCTGTACCTAAGTAATTGCTTTCTCTGTAGCTTGTGGTGACGCTTGTCATGCTGGCAGGGACATGTTGATCTGTGTGTACGGGATTTTAAGAGCAAAGGGGAAGCTAATGTGAACCAATGTTTGTCGCTCTGGCTGCTGGAGAGTCAAGTTCTCCTTTCAGCTCTTTGGAAGGCCTGGTTGCACTTGTCAGCAGGCCGCGGCTGTCAACACTGCTTGGGTCAAGCAGAACACTCTAACCTTGCTTGCCTGAATTAGACCTTGCAGTCAAGCTGACAATCTGATATTTTTCTGACAAAGTTGCAACTTTCATGTCCTGTTGACTTGACTTCTTTCACTGTTGTGTAAGTATGCAGTTTCTCATTCCCAAGTAGAGCAGATTTTCTCCGTTGTGTAGCGGAAAGACCTACTTTAGTATGCAATTTGTTTTAATTCACAGCAGCTTATAAAAGATGTCCCCTCATTCTCTCTGTGCTAACGTGACAAATTACAATCTGATTTAGTATAAGACTTGTGTTAATGCATGAATTTATCATAATGCAGCCCTAAAAGCCAAATGTTTTTAACTGTGTGTTGCATGGTGCAGTAGGATGCACATGGTTAAGCCTGTGATGGAAGATGTAAGAGCAACCCCCATGTGCAGCTCCATGATAATGCATCACACACACACTTCTGGGAAGAGTTTATTGACAGGGGAGGAAGGCTGTGTGGGCGGGCCGTAAATATTTCACAGTGGCTATCAAATCTGATGGGACGGAGCAGCTTGCGTGTATGCGATTGTGTATATATCCAACTACCGGTTGTGTGTCCGCGTACAAACTACAACCCGCAAGTTTTTGGTGTGAGAGACTGAGTGTGTGGGACATGTGTGGGCGTGCGTGTGTGTGTGGGTGAGCAGCATTCCTATCCATCAAAGTCACCAATGGGCCGCCCTCTGCCTCAGGAGAAAAATGAACCATGCCCGACGCACTCAGCCTGCCGTTGTTGTTTTCCTGCCACTATTTCCTCCTGATTCACCCCGAGCGGCTGTGAGTGGGACGGACACACCTCGCCAGGCTTTGCCTTGATACATTCACAACGCTACCACAGGAAGCTGACACATGAAGATGCTTGCATACCTTGCATGCTGATACAAACTGGATGAATTAATTTGTAAAAGTGCTCATAAAAGGTGTGCCTCGCTTTCTGACAGAAGCAAGGGTGGCTCTGAAATAATTGGACCGAGAACCAAACACTTACTGGAAGGCACAAGTTCAGTCAATGCACCGCCTGTCCGACATATGATTCAGTCTGAAGCTGATAAACTACTTTTACTGAGTTGATTCCAAAAAGCAATTTGATGAATAAAGACAGCGACGAGGTAATGCGCTGTAAGTGATGACCCAATTCTTACATGTCTCTTAAAAAAGTCAATGAACTGCTTTTAAAAAAGAGCCACAATGTTAAAATACGTGGTTATGATATAAGGATAGTTTACAAAACCAGCAGATCTAGACTTTTATGCTTTTACCCAATAGTATGGATTGTAAAAAGCTCAGACTTCTAGCATTTTCCTATTGATCGTGATGCTATCGTGGACAGAAAGTTACACCATTTTCAACCGTGTGCTTCTTTGTTCTTTTCGGCACACCAAAATTAAGCTGCCGCAGTGCCTTACTATTTCCCGCCGGCGCTTTGATGGATGACGGCATGTATATGCTTTTGTAGCGGCACAGTTCATTGTAAAAACTCAACCAGTTGGCTCAGTTGACAAGTCAAAAGTGATGCACTGTGTGTCAAACTGAATTAAAATACCACTTGAATCTTTTCGAGTTTGAGCCATCAACTATGAGCTAAGCATAAGTCAGTAGTCAGCCGTACCACAAAAGCAGAGAGGATGATAGTTTGTGTGTGCAAAGTCACCACAGACCTGTGGATAAGGCCACAGTGGGTGACAACTGACATTCAATATTGTAGACAGATTCAATGCAGTCATTTGAGTCCCAAATGGAGACACTGTTAAGAATTACTTTGCATTGTAAATTCAGCTTTAAAACTGTTTAAAATGCAGAAAGACTTGCTTAACCCAACCAGCCAATGGCAACCTTAGTTAAAATATGTGTAATATTAGCAGTAATAAGTACGTCTCAGAGGTTAAACTGTGTGCTAGAGGCTGTCTTCTCAAAGTGGGCAGCCCTTGGATCGTAGCCCTTTGCTGCATGTCACCTCCTGTTCTCTCTTTCCAGTTTCCTCCTCTATCCACCGTCCAATCTTCCAAGTAAAGGTTTGGCATTCTGTTGAAATCTGATATAGCAGCGGTAAGTATGAAAATATTTGTAGTAGTTGGAGTCAAGTTGGTCCTTAGCAGCTTTCAATCTATATCAACCCCCAACAGGAACCTATGACAAAGGACACTGTGAAACTCAGACGGAAGGAGTTTCGCTCTGCATCTTATTTCTAATATGGTATGGACTACAGCTGAAGTGCTTGGCCCAGTGAGAAGATAAAGACTGTCAGTTACGTGGATGATCAGGAATTTGAACAGCATGTATAGCAAGCAAAGGGCAATAATTTGATTGCATAGCCAAGGTACACGTTTTATTTCGTAATGACACTTGTCATCACAAAGTCTTTGTCCGATGATTGTGCAATCGGCTGTTTGTCTTTCTGAACGGCACTGATGCTCCAGTATGACACATCACGTGCACGGGGTGATTATACATGCATTAAGACACATGATGACACATTGTTGACAAGCTGGCACATTTTATGATTGATGGATGATGTAGGATTCTTTCTGTTTCTGAGGGTATTCAGTCATACACAGGTTCTGTGCACATTCATATGCCAACTATATAGACACAAGTTATGATTATATAAAGGAATTTTGCAGCAATATATACTTCCATAAGGTGAAAAATGTGGTCAAAGTAGAGGCAAATGTTGAGTGGGATCAGTGTTGGATTTTTGGGATGGGGTTGAAAAGACCAAAGATCCAGCGTGGGGTTGAATCAGGAGTCATTTGGTCGCAGAGGGGTGAGAAGCTGAGTGGTAGTAGGAAGGATTTCAGTGTGGACTGTGGCCTCTGCTCCCACACCTGCGAAAGGAGCGCTGTTAGAAGTGCTACTCGCTCGCTCACCAGCCCTCCCCGCTCACAGCACAGATGACTGATGACACATCTCTAGCTCTGCGGCTCAACACAGTAAAGCAGACAACGTTCCAGAGAGGGTGTCAAAGCCCGGCTCGAGAAAGAAAGGGAGAGAAAATGTGCAAAAATGTGCAGTTACAGAGGACAAGAAAAGAAAGTGTCACACCAGACTATGACTTAGTCACACTCACAGCTTACAGTAACTTCTTAACATCCAAGACAGGGACATTGCAACCAGACCCCCTGTTTTTGACAGTGTGAGTCACGATATTCCCTTTGACTGTCATGCTGAAACTTTTCCGGAAGTGGATACTTTATCCTTCAGATTCCATATGAGGTGGTTGATGACTGACAAATGAACCACAACATCAATCCAGTTACATGAAAATTACATTTTGCAGTTGCTGAGTAAGTGATGACTGAACACTATAATCTCGGCAGCTTGAAAAGCGCCTTGGGGTACACTGAGTTCATTCTGAGTATTTCACAATCAAGCTCACCATAGTGGATGGTATGTTCATCGTAATGCTGTGTGTGTGTATTCATGGTGATGACTAATACAAGGTTGTGTTCTGTTTGTATTTCTTTTTGCTCCTGTATGACATTCAATTCATGTTAGTCACTTCGTTCTGGGTTAAAACATTCTCAAGTGGCAGGCGGGGTCGTCTCGAAGAACTTTGCGTACCGAGCATGTCATCATAGTGCCGTTCCTCATATCTTGGCATGTGAATGTTTTGTCACTGCCTTTGTTGATGATTCTCCTCTTTGTCACACATTACTGATTGTGATTACTTCATTATCCATTTGTTTCACAGTAGTGTATTTGCATTGTGGTTAAATAGTGTATTCACTAGTGTGTTTTGTTGAAGGAAAACAACATTTGAATTTCATTTAAGAGTTAAGTTGATCTCTTGCTAAAACTTAAATGAGATAATTCCACCCACTCTATATCTACTTCGAAGTGGACATAGAGCTTTAGCCAAAAAGACAGTCTGCAGTCTGTAAAACAGTAGTGTTGCTTTTGTGCCGTGCTGTAAACATGTTTAAATTAGCTGTAAAAACACATATTTTAACTTGGTTAATATAGGTTTTCTTTGGATTCATGGTGCACAGTCTAGGATTATTACAGATATCATTTCTTCTACTTCCTTTTGTAAAAGAAGGTTTAAAAAAAAAAAAAATTAAAATTAAAAAACGGTTGGCCCCACAAGACATCTCCCAAACCCACAAATTAAACCAAAAGCAACACTAGGTTTCTTTTGGGTGGTACTGACCTCCCACCTCTGTCTATCAATGGTGACTGGGTGGAGAGGGTACACACACATCGTAGACTGTATATAGAATGGACGCCGTCTGCCTCCTTGCTGGGTGAAGCCACCCCGAGAACAGCACCCTCTGGTGACAGGCTGCTGTATAGTTCATAAATCCCGCCTCCTCCAGAAATCCCTATGGAGCTGTGGACAAACTTTAGAAATGTATTACACAGAATATACATTTTTCTCCCCCCTGCTTAGGATGTTGACATGTAGTTATTTCCATACTGGTTTGTGCGCAAGTCCTCTTTTTTCTGTACAGCTCCATTTTTTAAAGTTATTAGGGGGTTCATGTTTTCTATGATTGACACTTGATACAGCCTCTGGGTGTATGAAGATTGCATAGCTCACCCAGGGGATATGCTGTTTGAGCCGAGCGTCATCACAGCGCCACTCGGCGAATCTCCTGCCGAATGCGTACAATGCTACTGCGCAAGTGGTGGAGTGCGTACAACGCCACTGCGCAATGTTGGTTTCAGGAAATGGAGAAAACACGCGCAGTTACCAAGAGCTTTTCGGCTTCAAATCTGTTTACAGGTGGAAGGCGGAACCAAGTTGTCCCAAATTCCTGGGAACCTTTAGTTGGATGGCCTCACATGGACTGACAACACCACAGCTGTAGTGAAAAAGGCACAGCAGCGACTCCACTTTTCGAGACCTCTTAAAAAGGGGCCACCTGTGTGAGAAGCTGCCAGTGTTTTTCAACCTGTCTACCACAGAGAGCATCCTGGGGTACTGTGTGACTGAATGGTACCCTGAGTGCTCTGCAGTGGACAAAAGGATGATATAGAGAGTGATTAACACAGCACAAAAGATTGTTGGCTGTCCTCTTCCTCCCTTAGAGGAAATTGCCAACTCTCGGTTACTCTCTAGAGCCACAGAAATCACACAAGACTGCTCTCACCCTGGTCACTACCCCAGTTGAACTCTTGCCCCCTGGGAGTCTAAAAACAAGAACCAGTGAATTCAGTAAGGCAAAATGTTTTACCATGTGTTTTAATGTGTCACTTAAATGATTTCATTCTATTTTACTCTATTCAGCATTGTGGGCAGAAACTCTGAGCCACATTTCTCTGGAGCTCTTGTCAGTGAGTGTTTGATAAAATTCTAAGTAAGACAGTAAACCGTGACTTCCCAGCCTAAACCCACACGTATTTTTCATATACACGTAAAAAAATACAGAAGTGAAACCCATTTTACTTTGTGTGTGTGTTTTTTCCTCAATTAACCTTCAAGAACACTGATTTCTTCATCTTAACCATCAGCATGTCTCTGGGACCCAATTTCAACTTCTGCTTTGATGAATCTCAGCATTAGTTGAGAGAAGGAGTCACTTTCTTTTTATCCAAGGGTTAATTACATCTTGTGTTGAAAGTTAACCCTCTACTTAGGTGTCTTAGCCAACTGAAGACCTGTATCACCCCTTTCTCCTCCTTCAAGGACCCTTGATAGAGACACAGCAAATCAGTTCTAACTTCTTTATAGCAATCGCTTACTCAAGGATTTTCATTCTGATTTGAATTACCCAACAGCCCAGAGATGACACCGGTGGAATTTTACAGCTGATCTCATTACTACTTAAGACAGAAGACTTCTCTCGACACTTGTTAGATCTTATTGCAGCACTTGACACAACTGGCTTTCGTTTCCTGAGACTGGGACACTTGATTGGTATTAAAGGAATTGTATTAAGCCAGTTAAATCCTATTTATCAGATCAATCTTAGTTTGTACAGGCAAACAAACAATTAACTACACATGCCAAAGTTAATCTTTGAGCCCCACAAAGTTTCAGTACTTGGATTAACTCTATTTATTTCTTTGAACACTCTCTCAAGGAAATGTTATACAACACACAATGTAAGCGTATGCAGATGACACCCAACTATTTATCAGTGCAGTAAGGCAACCAAACAGCTAACCTCAAAGAATGTCTAAAGGTTAGCTCAATTTAGACAAAATGTCAGCCGTTGCATTTTGCTCTGAACACATAATCAGTGGCAGAGTCTGACTTTTTTTGACTAGGGTGGCCAAACTGGGGCACAGACTTTTAAGGAACACTAAACATAAGGAGCTTACCCCCAACTTAGGAGGGTTATCTCCACTAGTTATGTTTAATTTAAAGGAATAATATGTAGTTTGAAAAATCTGGCATTTAAAAAGGGTACTGCAGTTCACACTCATAACACTGGAGAGAGTCAATTGATTTAACTTTTCTAGAAAGCAATTGCTTAGCCTCCAGTGCTTTATACAGGATGAGAATATTAGCCTTGATCAGGGAAGGTCCCTCAATTTTCAACCCAAAAGAAGTTCAAGGTCTGCCTTTATAGTTTTTTAACAATGAAAAATCTGGCACATTCAATCCCAAAAGCACTCAGAAGTACTGGTCCATGCATGTTTTACTATTAGGCTTAGTTGTTGCAATTACTTAATGCGAGAACCCATTCACAAGCTGAGCATGTTCACCTACAAGAACCAGGAGGAAAGAACATATTTTTTTTGATATTTGCTTCTCTGCACTTGCAGCCAGTTAAAGAATAAACTTAAGAAAATTCAACTCATCCTCAAATCTCTTTGCATTATTTTTTGTTTTGAAGTGATCATAGTCAAGTTTAACCTCTCAAGAACAATGCACACCTGCATGCGGTACCTAAGTTTTCCGAGAGTTGTAAAGGAAGTAGACCCTTCACTTACCTCTACTGTTAAATCATCTATGACACTTGGTCTTCGAGATAGAAACCCCTCTACTTTAAATACCCCCGCATACTTTCACTTTTGATTATCTTAGGTGTGCCTCAAGCTGGTTGCTAGTTTCACTGCAAAAGGCCTAGACAGCGAGGAACTTCATGCACAGTACTCTGCCAGGCTTGTGGTTGTTGACTGTTTCTCTACTGCAGCTGCCCTTTGAATACCATACCAGTGTTCGTATTGATCCCACAAAGGCATAATATTGGTGTCCGATTAGCATGTACACGGCTCAATCGAACTGAAACTGGCCTAAGCGTCCAGCACATGCTCCTGTGTTAGCAAACCAAGCCCTGAGCTGGGAATAGCATGGATGCGTTGGTGGGAAGCTGGGATGTAAACTGAACCTTTACAGATAAAGAAATAATGTTTAAAACAACAACAAAAAGTGTAAATGGCTCAGACATGTAATGGTGATGATGTTTTTATTAGCTTATATTATAGCAGAGGTGAACAAGCTTCTTTAATAATTCGATTCTTGCCCAGTGCATGTAAACTGGGACATGGACTGTCATCCAGTGAAATCAACTCATCGACCTTCTTGCCTCTCACCACCTCCAGTACCAGCACATCACTTGTTCCCACCATCATGCCTGTATGTCATTCATACTTAAGGTGAAGCTACAGGAGTGTAAACATCCCACTTCATTTACCTGACAGTATAAAAATGGCTCATAAAATGTGCTTTTGACATGATAAGTCCCAGCAGTCAAATTTTTCAAGCATATTTTTGTATTGAAAAATAAAATGTGTCGCTTTCAAACACCTGACAACAAACATGTCCCTGTTGATTTTATAGTTGAAGTCTTCATTGTCGTTGCTGTCTGTGTGTTTCTCCTTGGCTGTCAGAGCTTTCCTTGTATGCATACAGCCCCCTCTCTGAGTCTTGTTTTGCTGCTAAAAAGGGAGCTTTCGATGTGCTTGTAAGGGCATTTTGTGTCTTTTAGTCATAGTGCAGCAACCTGTTCCCCGTCTCCAGACTCTACTGTATGCTTCTGCTTAGCTAACAGACTCCTGGCAGTAGCTTTATTCCAAGCATAGACATGACATCAGTATTGATTGTCTCACAGAACTACTGCCAAGAAAACATATAAGTGTATTCTTTAAAATGTCAAATTGTTCCTTGATGCAATATTTATAATTAGCACCACTGCTTTGTAGTAGCGTAGTAATGTGAATGAGCTCACCACTGTGATTTCAGCCTCCACATGGACCCTGTGAGAATATGATGTGCTGTTATGGCTTAGCCTATCACGTTTGTAACAGGATACTTCACACTGTGCTCCATATTCTGTCCATGTGCGCCGAAGCGCTTGTCTTGTTCACAGTCCCTCTTGTGTCGTGATGTTGCACGGCTCATACGACACCTTGGAGTTGCACTGCGCTCCTAAACCCACCAGATCCAGGCCTGCAAACCACTTACTGTGAAGCCTAATCCAAATGGTGTAAATCTGACACCCCCACAAAATGGACCTGATAATTGCAGCCTTTTTTACAGAGCCGGTCTGCTCACACTGAAAAGGCCCACAATAGGACTCAGCCTGGAACTGGGCTGGATGTGCTAAATAAGCTAATGAAATCCACCCACAGGATACAAGCCGGGCACGATAAGAACCTTTATAGCTGTGAATCTTGGCCAAGCTGGGAGGGTGTTAGCTCTATCTGTTTGTTTATTTGTCTGTTTGACAGCCCACGGCGTAGCGCCAGAGGGACTGGTGGTCCGACAAAGGTTAGGTGTCAGCATGGAGTGTATAAAATAGAACAGAGCAGAAAGAATGAGAGCAAGGGAGAAATAGAGAGAGAGAGGGGGAGTGAGTGGAGAAGAGTGGAGTGAGAAAGAGTGGAGAAGAGAGAGAGACTCAGGGCAGGAAGTGTGGGTGGCTGGGTAGGTGGTTTTGGCAAAGCAGAATGGACGTCTTGCGTATTACTTCTGGTAAAACAAATATAAGAGTTTTGCAATGGCTCTAGCCATTCACTGAGTAGTATCAGTTGTAAAAAATTTGCACTTTGAGGTCAGTGTGTGTGTAGAGGGGACACCGAATCAGTTTAAGAGCAACATGTTGTGATGTGCACCAGTACTCCTAACACTTGTTCACTGATAGGAGATAGAAGTAATGAATATGTGTATGTGTGTGTGTGTACAGTACACACTGTGATGAATACCAGATGCAGGCATTTCCTTTGTTGGTGCAAGCAATTTCCGAACTTGCCAAATCGCCCTGCACTCCTCCCACACAGTTGAATACTTCCACACACACACCCACACACTCTGCAGAATCCCTGCCCACTAATCCTCCTCCATCCTGGGCTTAGGGGTGGCCAGAGCTGCGGGCTAATTCAATCTTGGCTGGTGCTTGTCTGTTTTATATTTCTCCTGTTGTCTCTCTGTTCTCCACCCTTGGTCTTTGCACTCTTTTACACACTTTTTGCTTAATTAGATTTTTTTTTACTATCTCTCTATGTGCACTGGAACTTTGTTTCTGTGCGCGTACTTTACTATTCTTTCTCTTTCTATTTTTGTTTTCCCGTCCTTTCGCCTGTTGTTTTCTTTGCAGTATCTGCTCGCCACTGCAGGTCTTTGCTCTGCAGTTGACATGCAGTAATCTTATCAGTGATAGCGTAGGTCATCACAGGTCACATGAGCGGGCTGGCAGGCCGCACAGAGAGTTGATCTCATCTGTGACGTCAGCCCAGAGGAGTGCACAGCGGCCCTCTCCCTATCGCAGCCTCAAAATAGCCGTCCATTCCCACTGACGACGTCATTCATACCCATCTCCCTCCAGCTCCACCACCCCCTTCCCTCTCTTGCTGTCTCAACCCCTTTCTTCCACCCCTCCTCTTGGAGCTTTCAAGGCTTTTCTGCCTCCCCCTCTCTCTCCCCTTTTCTTCCTCTTTGCCATCTCTTTGTTTGTACTTCTCGATAACAGCAGTAATTCCTTAAAAGAGCGTTCATCGTACTCGCGGCTGATTGCTCTACAACAGCAGGCTATCTCTATCTGGAGGCACGTTATGTAAAATATGCTCTGGAACGGTTTCAATTAGGGAAACCTCCATTCGTTCACGGTTTCCTCATGAAAATGATACCAGTGACCTGCAAATTGTACTCAGCCCCCCGCTTTCCCAGCTTTGGTTATAAAAAATATCAAAGCATGCAAATACCTAAGTCATTGCTGAGAAGAGGTGCATTTAGATACTAAAGACAGAGGGCTGCCAGTTATGTGTGGTTGAACATTTACTGTATATGGGTGGAATACCATGAGGCAAATGTGAGTCACACAGGGAAGAGTGCACTGACCCTTTGTATCTCTCTAACTAATGATCAAAGGCGAGCTTCTCATTCAAGTGCGCTGCAGCAAACAAACCTGAACTATGATTTCCTTTTACTGCGTGCATCTAAAACCAGGAAATGATTAAAAAAATGTGAGAGCCTATAGCTGTTTAGTCTCATTCAGACATCTGGAAACATGGTATTCAGCATGACTGTGAAGCACATGACTACAGAGAGGATATTTTTGATACCAGTGCTTAGTGTTTCCTTCCACTGACAGCAAAGTTATGCTTGATTATTGTTCTACTGAAATTCTAAAAATTTGTGCAAAAAAAGCCTAATGCGCTCACATAAATAATTTGTGGTTTTATCTTTAATGAATAGAGTTAAAGGGATATTCCGGCGTAAATTTAAGCCATGGTCAAACATACTGTAACACCAAGTTAGAACCCCCCCTCGAGAGATCAACTTAACTCCAGAGGAGTGGTCTAATTTAGTATCTAACTCGAGATGAATTCATCTCTTGAGGGGGGGTCTAACTCAGTGTTACGGTGTGTTTGACCATGGCTTAAATTTACATCAGAATATCCCTTTAAGCATGCAGTTCTGAGGTGCAAAAGTAGGTGCGTGTGGTGATTGTGGTTTTTACTCAAATGGCTCAAATTGGGTGAACTGGTGTGATATTTGGTTCACAAATTTACGCCAACCCATGACTGAGGATAAACTGAACAAACTTTGAGTTGCCGAGTCCTGCAAATCCAAGATTCTGGCCGTCATCCAACTGTATATAATTGCATGACAGCTAAAAAGGGAAGCATGTTAAATACATGCTTCTCTACCGGCATGACAACATTATCACTGTAAGCATGTAACTAAATTCCCTGCTTTGTTTTAACTCTACCTCACAGACTAGTTTGAATGGCTATAAATTGTTATTTATTTAACCTTGTGTAAAAATGCATAATGTTCAAATGCATTAGAAATCTCAAGCGTACAGCAATAATCTTATGCCAAGAGGATTATCTTGACAAACAGACTGATCATCACTCTTTTATTTGCTTTATTCATGCTTCCTTCTGTTTAGGCTGTCCCAATAAAAATAGCTGTTCACAACCATAATAGTCACGATAACAGAACAATATAACCAGATCCTCATTTTCAAGAGACTCCTGTCACCAAGACACTGTCTGTAACCCTGCATGCTCTACTGGGCACCATCAACATGTCAAAGTACAAACCAGATGATAACTAACCTCCTCTTATTTGCTCCCCCGGCCCACGGCCTTGTCTATGTTTAGTCAGGTCTATTCTTTCTGTTTGATGTTACTTGATACAGCCTGTTGGCCAACTATGAGTTCACAGTTAATTAGTCACTTGTGTCTATTTATACTGGACCAGCTGACGTGTCCAGTGTTGACTGCTCGTTAAGGATCTGTTTATCGAACATTCACTAGTGTTTGTCATACAAAGGCGAGAAAGTGGATGAAAATATGATATAATTAGACACGTTTTTTTGATGGGTTCGGCTGTGATGTGTCAAGTTATGCAGCAGTTTAAAGAGTGAGCGGAGACTGCAGATGGAGGGGGATGCTGTAATCCTCTACTGCATAGAGGTTTATCATAGAGTCAAGTGTTTTGTTAATTCCAACTCTGTCCTTTTAGATAAAAATACATATATTATCGTTTATATCGGATGCAGTATCAGTATGATAAGGGTAAACAGTATTATTACAATATCAGTAGTATGATAATAACTCGGATCATTCACTTCCCCAGGATGTTTTTCGCTGATACTGAAACATGTTTATTGCCTTGCTTACCTCTGACTCCCTGACACCCAGATTGTTATTGTTCTCAGTCATGTCAACAGCAACCGAGATGATTTTTGACCCCAGGTATGTTTGGTGAAAGCATACCAATAATTAACTGGATGGGTTGCAGGCTGAGTGGCTTTTATTTAGTTATGCTTGTTGTTCAAATTCTTGAGTGTTTGGCTTCACTGAAACAGGGGGATTTCAGTCAGTGTGCACTCGGCCATTATTTTGAAAGTCGTATACATATTAGATACATAACAGATACTACAACCTTGGAACTGTCAAGGACGCTCGCCGGCGGAGTAAGATGAGAGTATTGATGCCACTCTTTCCCATGAGTATCAAGCTACCATGAGAAAACAGTTAGCTTGGCCAAGCTAGCTTAGGTGTATGACACAACACACTCAACCACACGTCAACAAAACCCGCTCAAGAGCACCTTCCAGTGTTAGCGGATAGTGTGCAAAAGACGCACCTTGGCATTTGTGTTGAATATTTCTCAGCAAGGCAATCAGTGAAAAGTACCAAGTCCGTACGAGTGTTTGTATTACATCTACTTTAGACAACAATAGTAATAGGCTTGATTTTTTTAGACACTAGCTGATTTCCTCAGCTATCGCTCATCTTGTCAATCTTCATCTCTTTGTTTTATCTACATATTGACTCAAGAAACTTTAGTGTTTGAAAAAATATTTTCACCTTTCTTTCAGCAGAAGAGCGGGTTATCAATTATTCGGAATTACTCTCAGATACGCCATATCAAATTTAATCACCTTATTCAACAGTTTGTTTTGAATATTGTATTTTTAAGTATTTGAGTAATTTTGAGTATTTGCTGTAAGTTTCAAGGCCACATAGGTTTCCAGATTATGACCTTAAAGAGGTGCCGTATGGGGAGGTGCTTCTGTATTGGAATCCATCTATCTGACCTTTTCAGAGCTATTCAAATAGTACTTTGGCTTTCTATTTGGAGTCATGGAACAACCCCACCTCCCGTGTCCCCACGTGTAGAGTCAGTCAGTAGCTGCATTCAGAGAATGTCTGGCCTGGTCTGAACTCTCAAGAAACACATGATCATTCAACAGGAGCTATTTGCCTCATTGACAGCATGTTACAACACGGCAGTCACAAACAGGGTAACAAAGGTTATTAGTGAAACAGGGTAAAGTTGAGTTTGAGACTTCTGTGGTGTAAATGGCACTGTTGTTAATGTTATGCCTGTTTTGATTTGTGGTCAGTGACAAGGCTGTACTGTCCCAGATGTTGTGAGAGCGGAAAATCCAAAGCGGAGAGGAGGACCAAGAGGGGGAGTCGGCAGGGGAAAGAGGAGGAATCCAGCAAAAGGTTTGAGTCTACATGGGCTTTCCCTAAACTGATAACTTGGATTGACAGATGGATAGCACACAGAGAGAAGCAAAGAAAGAAAAAGTACTCTGTTTACAATCTCAATCTAAAAAAGAAGTTGGTGTGCTGTGTAAAATACTGACAAAGAAATATCTCGATGGCCAGCAGATAATTCAAACCTAATGTGTAATTGAAAATAAAGTAAATACACATTTCATATTAGATATCTTTGTATTTTGAATTTGATGCAAAAAAACATGTTGAAAACATTGTGAGACAGAGTCAACAAGCCACTGAAAAGTTGCGTAATGTTGAAAAACGCCCAAGGGAACATCTCCATATTAATAAGGTCAGTTTGCAACATGACTGGGTATTAAAGGGACATTCCAGTGAGACTGAATTATAAAGCTTATAATAGCAAAAACATTTTGAATTTCCTCAACTGTAGCACAATATATTGTCTTATCACATTTTTTTTAAAACCTGGACAAATCTCTGCACAACAGGGGCTTCCCATGAGTGAATATATGATGGCCACTGGACTGCCCTTAAAAAGACACAACTCTTTAGTGTAAATTAACACATAGGTTTAAACTCACTTCACATTTAACTTGTTTAAATTGAAGGGAAATTGTCAATTTTTGAATTCTTTCTGGAAACAGTGAGTGCAACACTCCCTACTCTAAAGAGGAGATGGACCACCTGACTTATTTTCAGCTCTCAGTTTAAAAGCCAGCAGTCATGACAGCACAGGGACGCATTAGTGGCCATGGTATGGCTAGCTTACACATGTAGGAAGGAATCTTTAACCAAAAACAAGATAGACATGTTTTGGAGCAATATATCGTTGCCATCAAGAGATTGCTTTTTTTCATATTTTAGCAAGATGATGCCAAACAATGTTTTTTGCATATTACAACAGCAAGGCTCTGTAAAAGAAGAAACCAGGTGCTAAACTGACCTGCCTATCCCATTTGTTTGTACTCTGCAATTACTCACTGACTCTGAGCTCTTTTTATGGGCCTAACCCCATCTATGAGAGAAGTTGAGGGCCGCTAGAATGAGGCCACCACTCAGAGATCCAGGCACTGTCTGTCAGAGCCACACTGTGCATGTTAATGGAGTTATTTATGCCTGCTTTGGGTGTCCTATGTGGAAACTAGCTTGTTGGCATATTTTCCTATAGTGCCTCAGCGGAGAAGCTCGTGACTGTGAAGCCACAATGAGTTGTCAGTCATCCTGGGTGCAGTGGGGGGGAGGATTAGCAGAACTGGTGAAGGTTGAAGGAGAGTAAAGTCATTGTTCGACATGTAATTTAAGTTGTTGTTTTCTGTTGCAGAATGAAGTTGTCAAACCTTTACACGAGCTGTTAATGTTCACAGAGACGGTAGGTTGCACAACCCGCATTTCTCATTTTAAATTAAAGACTTTTTTTGTGACCTCTTCTCAAGGAAAGTCACAAGCTGTTTGTAGCAAATGCCTGTAGGTGGTTTCATGTACTATACAACAGTGATTTAAATGTGTTGTGTACCAATGATATCAGTTTTTTGGTCACAACATTGTCTGTGACGTCATCTCTGAGGATTTCAGAAATGTTGTGCTATAGTTGGAAAGTTTCAAAAGATTAGGTAGCAGAACAGATGCGATAACACAAATTTCCACAGGATTCAAGAGGAAGAACAGGTAACCCTTGGCATGTCTGTTGTTTGTCCCTCTACCTAAATTCCTCTTTTGGTGTTTTATGGTTAACACAGTTGCACACACGCATACAAGAGCGCCATCACCTGTGCTAACCATATAGTTAACACAGCAATACATCCCTGACTGCACTTTGATGATGACTGTGTGTTCATGTGCTCTCATGAGTGAATGCGTCCCCACGTGCCCAGGCATATCCAAGGGGATGTTTTGGAAACAGGAGGCAGAGCAGCTTAGTCCAACTAAAGACGCTCCAAAGGAAAATGTGTGTGAAAAAGTTCATTGAGGTGGAAAAACACACCCGGGGCCTGATGGACACATCACATGGGACTGGATGATCTGAGCGCAGGAGGAAAGAGTGCAAGAGATGACTAACCATGCAAAAGGACAGTGAAGCAGTCAGACGTCATCTACACTGAGGGATCAGCATTAGGTCCCTTGTTTGGGAAGAGGCGTACGTCTGTGCCAGGATTAGTGACATTCAGCTTGTGCTGCTGTAAGCTTTGGTTCACAGCTGTCAGCTCAGGTGGTTTTCCTGCATGGGCTGTGGGGAGTGTCATGACTCGAGCATGAACTGTAACAGAGGTGGTTAGTTTTTTTCCCCCTGAAAATACATTATGTAGACTGATAAAAAAAGAAAAACCCACATTGATTATGTTCCTGCTAAGTGTATCGTGGTCTCTGCATTTGCAACATCTCTTGGATAATGAGTTTCCAAATGCATTTGACAAATCCAGTCAATTTGGCCTGTTAGTTGATATTTCCTTAATCATCATAAATGTATTTGCAATCTTAAGTCTCTATGTCAAAAACTTTGTAGCCAATTAGTAAAAAGCTCTTTAAAGCTCCTGTGAGGAGTGTTTAAACATCTATGAAACAAACCAAAATTTATTTTCATGTCTTTTCATACTACCTAAAAGCAAAAAAGTCTATCAGTGCATTGATTAAAGACTTTAATTTAATCAGTTTTGATGCCTGAAATTGACCTGATGGGGTAGGTGTCAACCAAGGAGAAAGCAAGTAATGGCCTGTTTTTTAAAAATCATATCCTTATAAAATATTTCTAATAAATTATAAATTTGACTGTTAAAGCTAATGTGCGTAACTTCTATGTGTCTGTAAATATCTGTTTCACCCAAGCCACTACAAGAGGAGATGATACAGCGCTGATTAGGCTGTTCGGCTCCTCTAACACCGTGCAGTATTTTTTAGTATTTGTTCTTTTTGTATTTGGTGTCAGGGGGCGACATTCCCACACTGGCGCACAGGAAATGACATGTTCTACTCGGTTTTACCTGACAATGAGAAAGGAGGGGGAGAAGAGCACTGCTAGAAGCAAAATGGTGGAGAACCCAGAGAAGCGACCAAGAGGTTCAGAAGTGGATTCTATGAAGAAGAAAAACCCTTTCTGTTCCACAGAAGGTCTGTTGGTGAAGAAAGAGAGTGACAAATAGAGAAGACTAATGCAGATTTGCCCTAAAGGAGGAGATTGGACTGAGGTCCAACATCGATGTTGCCTTAATGCTGCTGGATAAATAAGCGACTGTTCAGTACGAGCAGGATGTGTTGCAGTAACATGTACTGGACTGAGTACTTTATTATTGTCTTGGAAATGGTGCTATGTAATGTAAAATATTGTTAGCAGCCTGGTGTTCACCACATTGTGTAACATTAGCCTAGCGAGCAGTAAGTTACAAGCTGTGACGAGTAACTTTAGCAGCCTACACATTGTGTAGACAGATACTGTCTGTGTACCGTGACGAGCAGTATGCGATGAGTCATGAGTGTTATTCCATGTACGGGTTACACCAGGCCAAATATCATATTGAGGTGCCGGCCATATTGTTGTAATAATGCAGAAGACCTCTAGGGGGCGATAGAAGTTATGCACTATAGCTTTGAAAATCAGCAAGATCTGTTTTTTTATTATTTTTTTATCAGAAGACACTGTCTAATCATGTAGATGACAAGATAAGAAAAGACTGATTTATCCACAGAAGGGTGCCAAAATTGACACAAATCAAAAGTTCCTATACTTCTGTAGATACCGTATACAGAAATTAGCGTCGGTCTGTTTTATAACCAGCTAAACGCTCCCTATAGGCACCATAGCTGACTAATGTAAAATATAATTTAATGTAATTGCTATTATCCCAGGATAGTTTGACGACTTTTCATGTTTACAACTGAAGAGAGGGCCCCTAGTGTTCCAAAAACAAAACAACACAATGAAGTCACTGATGCAGAGCAACATACTGTATATGAAGTGAGTGTCTTGGGTCTCTGAGTCTGTTAGTTCTTGAGGAGGAGACCTTATGTTGAGACTCAAATGTGTAATGTAAACTAAGGTGAACCTCTCCATTTGCCGCATGACTAAACATAGATCAGTGCATATAGTTAGCGGGGGCACAAAAGGCCAAAGTGCTCCTGTCAGACTTACTCTATCAGTTATCTTCTACACGTGTCAGGCTTGCCCCTATGCCTCCACTTTATATCTGCCCTATTTTTTGTATTGAAAGAACTACATAAACCCTTATATAAGCAAAGCTAACACACCCCACATTGAAGTGTACACTCAGAGTGGGTCCCACCCTGTTGATGCACTCCTCTGAACCCTCCAGCATGTGACACCTCCTGTTGGAATGCCAAACAGCCACAATCCCAATTGTCAGTAGCTTTGGGGGAAAAGAGATATTTTATAAATCTGTCACAGCAAAGTCAGCCTCCTATCATCCTAACACACACGGACATGCACATGCACACACACACACACTGGCGCTTTCTTTATTCAATATTTCTTCAAGGGGAGATTTATTTCAGCTTGTATTCCATTTTGTCGACGGCTTTTGCTTCCTTTGGTTTTTCATTTATGCATATTGTTGTAAAATGTGCATGAAACCACTCAAATCTGCTAATTACAGCCCTGAATTTACAATAAAAAGAAAATGTGGATGTTTTTCTTTGGTAATGTGAAATTGAGTGAAGATCATCAAAGCATGCAAAACTGGAAACAGACCGGGGATATGGAATAATTCCAAGCATGATTTAAGCAAATGTGATGTTTTTTTTTTTTTTTTTCTTTTTTTTTCCGCTACTTATGTAAATCTAGGAAGTGGAGGAGCAGCTTTGAACATAAAAAAGACCTTTTTTTCTTTGCCTCTATTTCTTTTAGTGTAGCTTAGGTTTGCAAGAACAAACAAGACTTTCCGTATATTTGATAGCTGCATAAAAATAAATTTATTTGACTTATTCTTGTATTGTTATCTCGGTGTAAAGACTGTGTAGGTGGTAGATATGCAGTAACCACACCATTCATGTGTTCATGCATGGGAATTAAGCTCATAGGTGCATGTAATGGGACTTTTTATACCTGGCTATCTTTAAATTGGCTGCTTTTCTGTGTGAATATGCATAGACACACTCACACAGTCGGTTGGAAAAACACTCTTCCCAGTTCTGATAAAAAAAATAAAAAAACACTGCAATGATTACCTGCCTTGCCACTCAGGGGCCATTTGCTGTTACCACAAAGCTGATTATCTCACCCCTACAGCAGGCTGTGTTTGCGGCTTTGCGATTTTCTCCCAAATGCCCACACTGCTATTTGTAGAAATGTTACCTAGCTGGCACAGGCTGAAATATGTTTGTGTTTGTGTGGATGTTTGAGTCTGGCTGAGTGTTTGCGGCAGTGCCTGTTTTTTCTTTTTTTTTTTTTTGGTGTGCGTGCTGTGTGTGTTTGGCGGGTGGGTGGGTGTTTGTGTGGAATTGAAGGCTGTAAGAATGGAGGGATGGATGACACAAACAGGGCAGAGTGGTGGGAGGCTGGTGTCAGGGCCCTACTCCTACTACCAGGCTGGATGCAGTATATGACAGCTGACTGAGAGTCTGCAGGCCCCCCTCTTTACACAGTCCCACCGAAAAAGGTCAGCACTTCAATCAGCGCCGCTCTCTGGATGCCTCTCTTTTCTCTCTTTCTGCTGCAGAGCCTCAATTCGCCCCCCTTGATGCACACTTAGCCATGCTTGACCGTATCTCACAGGTGGAAATGTAGCTTTCACGCTCAAGAAAGCAGCCCCAAAATGTGTCTAAGCATCTACATCATGTGACAAGCACAGTTTATTAAAGTTCAGAGGCAGATGATTATGCTTGCTGGATGATATGTGTAATTTTGGAGCACTTTGGTGTGTGGAAGATTGCCATTCCTAGTCATAACTGACTCATTGCTCTAAGCGTTTAAATTTTCCGGACCTTTAATTTCCTCTCAGCTCTTCTCCTGGTCTTTAATTTGCCTTTACACATCAGGCGCTCAATATCCTGCCGCCTACAATCTGCTGCTAGAAATATTTTCCCTGCAGAAAATCAAAAATGACAATTCTATTATAAACTAGCATGACAAGATCGGCAGGTGTCACAAGAGGGGGGAAAAATAAACGGGATGAACAAGACAAACAGAGAAATGTTCGAGGCCTATTGCAGGAAGTCTTTGTTTGTCTTGCTGATTAACTGAATCAAAACATGATGCTGCTTCCTGTAAATGAGTAATCTCCTGCATGATGCTATCTTTTGTTTGAATCCTAGGTATGTGCACACTCATGTTTGTAGTCACAGCACCTGTTTCAAAATCCGATTACTTTCTCATAATGCGTCATCTGTCACTCCCCCGTTCTCTGCTTAGCTCCCTTATTATTCACCCGACACACTGTTTTTATTTTATTCATAATCAGGCCTGATAAATTAACAGGTCGTCCAAAGCTGTCGGCTGCATGAATTATCATTAACATGAGGAGTGAAATGTCAATGGGGCTGCAGGTGAAGAGTGTCCCGTGATTTCATGAGGCTAATAAGAGCACTGAAATAAAAGAGATGAAGAGGGTTTCGGTTTGAGTGTCTACTAGGAGACCCTCGACTGTGTTTTAAGTCTTGTGGGGTAAAAGTCACTCTGTATCCCGATCCATACAGTTGGTGACTCAGTCCGAATCAAGACTCTCTGAAGGCAGGATGATCATACAGCATACAGGAAAATATCACGCTGTCTCACAGCCGGTGTGTGTCATGATGGAGCCTCTGCCAGTATACAACAGAAATCTCGTGCCTCCAGTCTTTCCATTGGCTCCGTGATTCATTTTATTGCCCACTGCTTGACTGTGAGTTCAGATGACGGCAACAGATGCCGAGGCACAAGCCCAACTTCACCCCTGGGATTAAGGGAAGGGGCAAACATGTAACTGTTTCCATTGCTTTACTATTACATTAATTTGTCAATGTCCTGTTTTAAACCTTAAAGTTTGATTAACAAACAACCATCTGTGTTGTAAGAAATAACGGAAAGAAGCTTATTAAATTTCCCCATTCCCAAAATGACATCCATAAATAGCTTGTTTTGTCCGAGTTAAAACAGATGTCCTATTGATTCTCTCTGGAATAAAAGGTCAGAAAAATAGTCAACAATTGTGGTTATAAATGCATCATTGAAAGTTAACTACCCAGAAAAACAGGCTAAGTCATCCTAGCATCTCTGTGAGGCTGTATACTCGCGGTAGTCATCTAAGCTAACACTGTACGATGCCAGCTAGCATGCTAATGAGTAAGGTCACCTGTTGATTTCTAAGGAAGGGTTATGAAGGTAAATAATAACGCTCAGCTTATTAGAAATGCTGACTCAGTTTAACTTTGAGTTAGCTGAGCTAGAAGCAAGAGGAGGGGTTGAGGTTAGCCTTTAGCCTCATAGCAAAGAGCCACAAATGCAAATCTGTGCATAACTCTTATATGATCAAAATGAAAGGGTTGGACAACAGTTTTTGTTTATCTAGGTCACAAGTAAAGAAATGTACAATCAAAATTGAAACTATATTTTACTCACGGCTGTAAACATGTTCATTTCTACTGTGAAACATGACATTTTTACACAGCTGTTTATGGGGTTTCCTGAACCTTTGGGGTGGACATCGGACAAAATACTGTTTATAAACCTGACTGTCACAACTACAAGCATGATGGTGGGAGAAGTTTCCATTTGTGAAATCCTGGCTTGTTAGCAGAAAGTGCAGCTAAGCTTATTAGAGATGACAGCTCTGATATTTGGCCAGTGAACGAGGAGGGTATTTCCAAAGCTGAAGTCTCACAGAATACACCACTTAACACCCAATGACTGCTCTCTTCTATTCCTGCCATGGTAAACTCAGTGTACACTCAGTTTATGAGCTCTTTGTGAGGGTAAAGCTGCTTTGTGTTAGATTACAGCTTAGGGATGACACCATGTATTGTCACTGCATGCATCATGTTATTCCCTAAGGGGCAGACAGTGCAGTCTTTTAATTACAGCACATATGCATCCATGAGAGACAGACAGACTCATGATCACGTGTCTGATGAGCCTGAAAACCCAACAAGTGGCTGTTGAGTGAGGGCTCTTACTGGGTATTCATTCCCCCTATATCGTTGTACAGCACTTCACTGCTTGTATATGAATGTGCAGCACTTCTGCATTTGGGTTTGAGAGTTTGATTATGACACATTTTGTTTAGAAGGGGAACAGCTGTGGCAGCTTGACAGTTCTCGGTGGGAATAGATGACACGAAATGCAAAAATCTGAATACCAACAAAAACTAAATCTGGATATGACATACAGAACTTGATTCTCCATCCTGATATCTTCTTCACCAGAGCTGGAGAAGTTGAGTTGGAACGCTGGTTACTGTTGATTTTAGTGACATGACTGCGCCGAGAGCAGCGCAGAGCTCGCGCATTTTCATTTTGTGCTTTGACATTTGAAAAATGCGGCTTTAAAAGCAGGGAATAAAGTTTGGTTTCAACATCCCCCATCATGTATCTGGATTAAAGAAGTGTTGGTTTTGACATGACTGTTTCATCTTGTCTGTCAGAAGTGCAACTTGCAGGCCCCGAGGCTGATGGATGAGAAAGTATGAGCGGGTTCTGTTTATGTGTGCAGCTGCACCGAGGTTTTGATGAAAGAGACAGAGGTTTGGAAAGGAGAACACAAAGCAGGAAGTGTGAGAGGTGTTGAGAACTTGCTCTTTTATAAATGGTTACTGACCTGAGTCACTGTCTCCAAGTCTGGGCAGCACGTGCTTAATCACTGGAAAAAAAGATATTTCAGCACATTCGAGGGTTATATAACATGCTTTTATTGGTCTTCCTTGATTATGGAGGAAAATTTGTTGTACTGGAAAAATCTATGAATTTTCCTGTTTGGGAGAGGGGATGTCAAAGCCGACGGATCAAATCACTGCTTTCGAAGCATAGGCAGCAGGTTCAGCGTGGATCCCGGCATAGATAGTCATGAGAGCATTTCTGTGTAAACACTGATACTTGGAGTGTAATCACACTCGCTGAAAGCCCTCAAGAGTTTTGACATTCAAAATAAACCGGTTGCGGTTTCTGTTTTGGAAGCCTCAGGTCAGCACGTGAATGAGGTCAATGCCTCCAGTAGAGAGCCTGGGCTGAAACTCAGTTATGAAACCAGAGAAAGGCCCAGTTTTCCACAGGATGGGCAGAGGAGGACTTTTCCTGGCTTTGTTGCAGAAGCCTGAGGTCATCACTCATAACAAACAAGCTCTGCCAGCACATTAAAAAATAAAGGCAGTGACTGAGGATTCCACATTACTCTCCAACCCACAAGTGGGCCGGCTACAGGAAAAGTGCCTATGCTTTCAGGAGAAACAGGAGGTGCTACACAGAAATGTAATTCATAAAGAGGATTGTCCCTTTAAGTAGATTGGCTGAAAGTAAGACTATCCAGCAACGCTATAAGGCTCTTACCAGAAACTGTGGTTTGATGAGAAGTCAGATAGCAATCTGATTATGTGAAAATGCTCTTTAGAGAAATATTCTGGAGAAGTCATCTGCTGCCACCAAGTGGAAGATACACTCACTACATGGTAAACAAAAAAGAAGCTCCTTTTGTTTTGGGTTGATTTTCTCATAAATCATTTTTTAATGTGAGTTTGAATAGGTTATACAGATTTGTTTGACACAGTTATGATCATGAATCAAACAGAAATGATTTAGGAAAAGCACAAAAACACAAAAACAGGTAATTCCAAATAAATTTATTTTGTCATTTTTATCCACTGTACAAAGCAAGAATGGGATTTTCTGGACACTGAAGTGACTCAGCAGGAAAACAGATGGACGATTGAATCCCATCAAAGAAACAGAAAACACTGCCTAAAAAAAAAAACAAGAGAGGGGGAAAGAAGGACTTACTTTGAGGAACATAACATGAGGGAACTGATTCAGATTTCTGTTTGAAATTCTAATCACAATCGTGAACTGTCCTGCATCGGTATCTCTCTACGTAAAATTAATAAACCAGTTATCTTTCTAGATCAGATCATGGCGCAGCATTTTTAATGTCATACCACAGGTCTACTCCAGAGCCTTGACAATGGCCTCGTTGGCCTCTATGCTGATCTGGACCTCTGCTCTTGCTGCCTCGTCGGACGCGCCGGCCAACTCAGTCTGAGCTTTCTCAAGGTTTGCCTTAGCAGCCTGAAAGATGGACAGAAAAACAGATTCTGTTAAAACGGAGAAAAAAAAGATTGACTTCCTCATCCTGAAAAGGCTTTTTCAGACGATGTAAAGGCCAGAATAGCAAGACTGAGCAGAAGAGGGGGGAAAAAAAGGGAAAAGTGGGGCGTAAGAGGAGTGGAGAAAATCCCCTCTGCCTCTTTGCTCTGAAAGCTCCATTTGTCACAGTAGTGATTAGAAACAAGAAATGCCAAACATAGCTGGGAGTTAAAGGTCTCCCAGTAGGGTTTTGACACATCTGCTATAACTCAACAGTGACTGACCTTTCCCTCCTTATTAACAGTGTGGGCCTGTGTGTATTTTCACTGCAGATTGGAAGACAACGAGCAAAGAAATAACTCATTTACTGCGACCAAGTCAACTTGACAGTGACACCGGCACTGCCCCGGGTCAAAGACAGAAGACTCGGCAACAAGCGTGTAATGACACAGCCCAGAATTAAACAAGAGTGGCATTTAAACAGGGGTTCAACATTTAAGTTCAATGCAGTCCTGATCGAACGGATAATCATGAGCTGAGAGGGGGAAATGAGAGGAGAAGAATCAAGTTCAAGGAATTGTGACCCCAGTTTTCCCCAGAGAGAGAGAGAGACAGAGAGAGAGACATCAGCAATTATGTTTGAATCAGACGGATTTAGAAACACCTGATATAAATCTCATTAAAACATCGAATCCATCTTAAAACTGACCATCCAAACCCAGACTGCTACTGTTTCGACATTATTTTTCAATACTGATCTCTGAGGACACAAATATCACTGAAATTAAAACAGTGAACCATGTTACCCATAGATTTTTTTTTAACTAAGGGTAAAAACATATTGAACTTGAAATGACATCAAAACTGCAGGTAAAATCCTCCTACACATATCCATTATCTGGATGAACATCCTCTCATTATAATATGATCAAAGGAAAACTAATCTTTACTTTTTCCTACTGCTAGGTAAAAGGTTACGCTAAACAGGGTTTTTATTGAGCTGGGGGAGGAAGCCCAAAGCAACCCACACATGCACAGGAGGAACATGCAAACCACACACAGCAAGGCCCCCACACAGCTGAGACTTTGGACTTGGGATTGGTTTCCAGTCCATGTCACTTCATGTTTCTCACATATCGTTACCCTTTTAAAATGATGGCCGAAGTCATTTTTTGATGAAAATGCGTTTTTGGCCTAAATGATCTCTAAATCATTTCAAGAGATGATTTACGCCAAAAACTCATTTTCATCAAAAAATGACTTAGGCCATTATTTTAATAGGGTGACGATATGAGGAAGCTTTAGCTAAATTTTCGCCCCAAGCAGCTATATCAACAATTGCTGAGTTTGTAGGAAAAAAGGTACTGTGTAACCTGGAGGAGGACACAGGCACAGAAGCTCAGCTATTACAAACATACACTTTCCTTGTTCTAATACTGGACATCATGACGTTTTAAAATCCTGCACAGAGAAGCTTTTTGGATATTTAAACTCAACATTGTTGAGCCCTTTGGTTTCCTTTTTTACTGTGCAGGCATGACTGACACATCAAATATGCCCAACCAATGAGGGGCTGCCTGTGGGCAGGCTCTTTAAAGCCGTCATTCATGCATGCATTGCTGTGTGTACGCTGATGAAGACGCCTGGAGTGTCCAAACATTTGTATGTTAGCGCCATATTAAAAAAGCTGAATTGTGCTCCAAGATTTTATCATCTCTGCTGTGATGCCCTCAACAGCCATCCTTAATCAATTAGGGGTTCGGAATCAGTGGCCCCACGATACGATATAATTGCGATTTTTAACATTTTGCAATACAGTGAGGATTGCGATACAATATATTGCGATTTATACAATTTTTTAACTGTTTAGCTAATTTAGTATTTGTCTTTCCTTTATGTTTGTCTTATTTGCACTGTATTTTATTTTCATTTAGCACATCTTCCAAACCCCTTGTGTCAGGTCCATCTCATTTGTGCCCTGCTTGCATTCCTAATGTCTTTTCCCAGATGCTGCTATATTTGTTACACTAATTCTCTCCTGCTCTACGATGTCACCTCTGCCAACCTCACCTGACAAACAGTTGATTTTATTTTTCCATTATCATAGATTTGACTTCATATTAACAATTAATTTGAAAAAAGATACTTGGTCAATGAGACGATACGATCTATCTCCAGACAAAATATCGCGATACTATGCTGAATTGATTTTTCCTCCCATCCTATTATCAATCCTGACACTGGAAATGGAGGGAGATTCATTCAAGCATTTTTGATAGTCATTATCTTTTATGATGTTCTATAAACTTTAAGAGAAACGGCAAAACTCGGAAAGTTTTACAGGAATTTTCCAAAAAGAAAAGTGCTTTCAAGCCTGACGAGAGAATGCAGTTTATAGGACTCTTGTGTTCTAATTAATAATTAAATCTATTTTCAGATATAGGTTCAAAGGAATTAATCTCTTCAGGTTCAAAGGCTGAGCTCCTGCCATCCAAACGGCACAAATATTGATCCTGGTATTTGTGGGTTGCTCATTAAAAATATGTAGCATTAGATCATCCTGACAAGAAGACCAATGCAAATGTTCATTCAGATTATTTAAGTAAACGGAGAGTTGCCTTGAGCGATTATGAAATTCATCATAGAATACAACACAATCAATGCGGCATTAAATATGTGGAACTCGTGTGTTGTGAATGCTGAGACTGCCAAAAATGTTCATTCATTTTTTAGCATTGTTTAGAGTAATTGTTTGTACTCTCCTCTGAAGAGATTTCAAATTTCACATTTGACAACATACCAGGAATCAGTGGTTTCCTGTAATGTTTTTATTTGTGAGGAAGTATGCAATGATATCTACCAGTTACACTTTAATTTACTTAGCCTAAACAAAATGCGATAAATATTTACATAGTGTACGGTCCAGACCTGCTCTTTGTGAAGCATCTACAGATATTTACAGTGATCTGTTACTATATAAATAAAGATTGATTGAGTTATTAAAAGAAAAATGTTTCATGAGTAAACAGAGACTGAAATTAGCTTGTCTCCAGAGTCAATGATCAAAATTCCAGGAGGTTTGGTGAGCTGAATGTGAGGTCAGTAAGCATTGCATAAAAATTTTCAATGCATTAAAGCCTTTTTGAAAATAGCATACTAAAATCAACTTTTAAACTAATGAAAATAAATTCTAAAAAAACAGAGTGGTTTGACCCTCCCTTTTTCTTCTTTTTGTACTTTACATTTTAGAACCAGTAACAATTCATCTATATCACCTAACAATCATAACACAAATAAACATCCTGTTAAAACCTGCTTTACTTTTTTTTATCCAAATCCTACATTTTCTCTTGTTAATAGAGAGCAATGAGCTTCAGCTCGGTCTGTCAAATATAAAATCTGGACTGGAACTGTCTCCATTAACAAGGCTAAATATGTTATTTTAGCACAAAATGTAAACATTTCCCCTTGTTGGACAGTAAATGATTGTATCACGACCCTGGTGGATTTATTTGATTTGTTTCTGTGTCCTCAGCTCTGATTTTAGAGGGTATGATTCCTCTTAAGATTTGTGCTTTGACTTGTAGTTCGGTTTGTCTATATCGTAACTCAATATGTATTTTCTGATTCTGCATAACATAAAGACATGGAGGCAGATTTGAGTATCTAAGTATTCTGCTTTTCATGGAGATATGAGTAGTTTTGACTTGGCGCATTTTGGTGTTGGCCGAATACAGGACAACAGTCTTCATGGAGGGCAAAATGGATGTGCACAAAATCAAACTGATGCTTTCACAAAAATAGCTGATGCAAGTGCAGCAAATTATCTACTCCAAGATACCGTCTTTCCACCTCAATTTCATTCTTGCTTCTTAAATTGCTAGCCGGACTGCGGACAAAAAACAAAATTTCCCCAAAGGGCTGTATGAAGGACAGATGATGGAGTACTGGTTGTCAAGATTGTACCATCACTATCTAAACAACCTAGTCTTTTTTATGTCCTGATAAGGTTGTAGTGGCCATTATTAGAGATGCCACACTTGTTGACATGTAAATGCAGTCAAGTTTACATCATACTCACAGCAACGTCCAGCTGGTCCAAGGGAACAGCCTCCTCAGCCAGCAGCTGGACTGAAGAATCAGCGTTGACTGTTACTGATCCACTGCTCACTGCACACACAAAGATGCACAACAAAGTCACTCAACATGCCAATATGCGGTATGGATGTCTCCAAAATATGAGCCCTTAATCGAAATTTAGATATTTGAACTTAAGTGCACTGTTGCAATAGAAAATATACAGTATATTAGTATATCAGGCCATATGAAATAGTATACTGTTTGACTCAACAGAGGGTGGCCTCAGCATTACCTGACTATTGACCTTGATGAATCAATACAGTGATGCTTTCTATACACGGGCTGCTGTTTTCATGTGTTGAGTTCCTATTGTGTTTAATTGAATAGTTTAAAAAAGCTCTGGAGTTGAGAATCCAATGTATTCAACCACTAGGGGGCTCTGCTCTATATTTGTTTAAGATTGATTGTTTGGGGGGAAAAATTGATTTTCGCAGTGATTTTTTTTCTGCTTTTAAATCAAATGCAATATACTTTCAGGGCACCCTTGCTCCAAAAGGGTAGCTTCTGTTCAACAATTGGGGTTCTAATAAAGTCTTATGCAATAAATCTAAACAGCTGTCATATGATACGTGGATATCAGTTGACTGAGCTGAATAGACATCAACTTTTTTCATTGGTTAAAAAAGGGAGCTCAGTAACTCAACATAACTTTATTGCATTAAATGATGATAGATTCAATGAGTCTGAGACAAAAACACACAGTAAGATTTATAAAGTCATTAACACTATTCAAACTTTTTTAACGTGTGAGGGCTAGCCTGATATGTCAATTTACTGTTTACTTAACCACTAGAAAAATTAAATCAAGGTCCTTTAAAACCTGTCTCCTGTGTTAGGGTCTGCACCGACTCGTTTTTGTTTTCAAATGCTTAAAAGAACCACTTTTTTGCATCAAGACTTTTTGACTTTGTCAGTAACCTCCATTTCAACAAAATAAAAAATAAAAATAAATAATTCACAAAATTATAAAATGCTTTTATTAAAATTATGGCACTTGTTGTGTTAGGGTCTATGTTGACCCAGTTAGATTAATATCTTATAATTAGAGCAAAAACTAAAATCATAAATGCACTATCAGGCACCACACTGACAGTCAGATCTTTTTTAATCATGTGAAATTTAGGAGTTTCTAATTTTCCCTGTTTTTCCTGCACAAAAAAACAACATCAGGCATGTCCAGACATGTGAGATCAGTTCAGCATAGATGTCTGTATGAGGGGTATACTGACAAAGAAAGTTCCAGAGGACAACAACAAAAACTATTTTAAGCAATATTTTCATGGATAATGAAGCCTAACAAGGTAACCCAGAGACGAGAACCAAATTGGATGATAGAGACATGCTTTTAGTGTAATTTTCAGCTGATTTAAGACACAAGTCGAAACCGACCCGTTAACATAGGAGGAAAGTGAAGTCAGCCTGGTCTATGTCACCACCACTGTGTTTTCTGCCAGTCAAAATCTTACCAAAGTACTTGGTGGAAGAGCCATCATCGCCGAAGACTGTGACAACACCAGGTCGGAGCACCTGGAGGGTGGGTACGTGAGCGGGGAGGATACCGAACGCACCGGTAAGTGTGGGCACATCTACCTGTTTCACACTGACCTCTTTGAAAAACACCTGGATAATGGAAAAAGATAAGAGACACTGATCAACAAAAGACTTGTGCAAAAGTTCATCACAGCACTTAAAGGGATATTCCATGGTAAAATTAAGTTAGGGTCAAACACACAATTACACTGAGTTAGACACCCCCTCGAGAGATGAATGTTGCCGACCGCTTGCTTCTCTAGTTGTACCAACTTTAGTAACGACCGCACGATAGCAATACAGAGAGCCACCCACCGAAACAAAAAAAACACTGTTTAGCCATAAATAATGCTCAGAACAGCACCTAACTTCATTAACAGTACATATAGGGTCCCAGCCACAGCACTAGCCACCAAACATCTTTTTAGCTTTGCCTGATTTCTTTAGCAAAAAGACTAAACACAACTCACCCACTCTCTTCCGGCAGCCGCTTGTTCGGCCATCGACTGCAGCGGAGTTTCGCAGCTCAAGGAAGAACATTCATGATAATTTCTTTATCATTTCCTTGAAGTAATAATCATCATATTAATGATTTTGCACCGCAGACGTGGTAGTTCTTCTGCCTTAGTGTCTCTGTCTGATTGCATATCCATGAAGTAATAATCATAAATGTTCTTCCTTGAGTTGTGTCACCCCGCAGCAGACGATGAACTTGCCCGGAGGTCTCCGTACAAACAAGCGGCTGCTAGAAGAGAGTAGGTGAGTTGTGTTTAATCTCTTTGCGAAAGAAATCAGGCAAAATTGAAAAGATGTTTGATGGCTAGCACTATAGCTGGGACCCTATATGTGCTGTTGATGAAGTTAGGTGCTGTTCTGAGCATTATTTGTGGTTGTAGAGTGGCGTTTTGGTTGAGCACATGGCTCTCTGTATTGCTATCTGTGGTCGTTCCTTAAGTTGGTATAACTAGAGAAGCAAGCAGTCGGCAACATTCATCTCTACAGGGGGTGTCTAACTCAGTGTTACAGTGTGTTTGACCCTAACTTAATTTTACGCCGGAATATCCCTTTAACCTTTAAACAACCGCAGCTGCTTGTATCTGCAGTGACTTAACATTGAACACGATGTCCTTAATGGTTAAGTTACACTCTCTTGGTATCAATTATACATCTTAATCAGTTGCAGGTGCTCTTGCAGAAAATTTGGAGAAACATACAAATGAAACCAGAGAAATGGTGAGTGAAAGGTGAGATTAGTACCAACAAACTTCAAGGTTAGAGAGGTCTGTAATAAACACCCGTGTGCAGCAATGGCACAATTGGTACAGTAACAGTTACAGACATCTAAAACACGTGGTCAGCTCTGTAAATAGTAGTAAATGTTCTCTTGATTAACAGTGATTTGGTGATAGTGTTTCCAAAAGGATGATATTCCATGCACTGACAGTGAATGACAGCTAGGCTAGTCATTGTTAGCTAGCTATGCTATGATAACCCTCAACACAAGACAAGCGCTTCCACAGAGTTCACTGTATGCACGCACGGAAAAACACGGAATGGCACAAAACTGCAGAGAGATTCTGGAGTAAGAGCTTTACAAATTATGACATTGTCTATATCATTTAATGCATTCAAATGAGTGACTATCAGCCGTGCAGCTAGCTAGCTGGGCCCGGGAAGCCTCGTCAGCTGCGTTCATGTGAAGCTAACCTGTGTCGGGGAGGCAAAAGTGAAGGACATCTGCGGGGCTCCGGAGGCGGCCTCGGCGTAGGACCGGGTCTGCCTGAGCACAGGAAGAGCCCGGCGGAGGAACCTTGCTGCCATCATGTCTAAAGAACAGATTTTATCCAAGTACAAGTGAATGACAGAAGTCCTCAAGCCCTTGCGTGGAGGCAGTCGGTGTGCGCTTGGTAGGACAAGGACGTTCGTAACCTACCCACAAGGCTTTACGGTGGAGCATAGGATGACGGGAAGTGGAGTTTTCAAAGGAGGCTGTGCTTACGAATGATTTAGAAACGTGATTGATTATTGATATTTTCCTCTTTCTTTTTTTCTTATTATGAGCAGTCGTTTATCATGTAAGCAACATATTTATCCCAAGTAAGTATTGAAATGTTACAGCTTTTATTTCGGATCGTTTGCTACGTTGGCCGAGAACCGCCAACGCTGTAAATAAAAAAAGAAGAAAAAAAAGAAGTCACAACGGAAGTTACTGATGAAAAAATTAGCCTACTTAAAAAAAAAAAAAAAGCCACAGTGAAAGTGAGCTGCCAGGGACCAATAATGGTAATGCACCGGTGTTTTACGATCCAGGCACAGAAGACAACGGTGAGAGGATGAGCAAAGAAGAAAGAAAGTGGAAAGGTTATTGTTGAATTTCGCTTCATGTGCATTTCAATGGGACATTTGGTTAGGCCATGTTGTGCCTGAGTTGATATGAAGGGAAACTGGAGGATGCCGGTGTAGTGTTAGCTTCAGTTCAACATCATATCGACTCAGGTGCTACATGGTCAAACCAAATGACACACTGAAAAGCACACGAAGCGACCTCAGTTTTCAGCAATGAATTGGAATTACAATGCGAAAAAAAAAAAGATATTTGTTTAGTTTTAGACATTATATTTATCTAAGCCACTCTAACCTGTCAAGTCCAAATATAACACCATAAGATGATGAAAAAAATATGTGAGCCCTATGTTTCTAGTTTTAAGCCAAGTTGGTGTCGTAAGGTGCAGTTTTTTTTTGTCTAAGTTGTCTAAACAAATAGATTCAACTCTCGTTAACAATTGACTTTGGTTTTGTAATAAGACTGTTCAGAGCACAATGTATTGCTGAGCTTCAAATCGTATCTCATATGAGTCTTTTAATGAGATGTAGCCTAATTTATTCTTTTAATAGACTAAGCACACATGCTCCACTGGCAGATGTTTTTCATCAAGCCTTAGGTTTTAGCTTGAAATATCTTAAAATAAGACGCTATTTTTAGACTTGTCAGGTAATTGCAGCTTATTTTAGGAGTAGGGCAGAGTGGGGTAAGTTGAGCCAAAGGGTAAGTTGAGCCACATGGAGTCTGTGAAGGTTAGAAGCACATGGGTGAAGGGGTTAGACATTTATTCCCAAAAATCTTTTCAAAAATACAGCTGTAAATGTTCTGAATCACTTAAAGACATTCTCATGTTAAAATGGCTTTTTACAAAATGGCTTTTTGACAGTTGTATGCAATAATGATAGAAAGAATTATTGTACCAGTCAAATAGTGTATAATAGATAAAAAAATACACCTGAATGTGAAGAAGTGACTGTTATTTAGGGAGAGAGAAGGTGAGGGAGGGCTGGGGTGGAGAGTGGGGGGTAGTAGGGATACGGCTCAACTTACCCCGCTACTATGGTCAACTTACCCCACACATTGAGCAAGTTGACCATAGGAGACCACTTTTTGTTGGCATGCTATATGATCAAGACAGTTTTGTTTACACTTATTCTGTTGGTTTGCAGTGATGCTCAAAAAAATGAAAAAAAGCTCATGAAAAATGGCTCATCTTACCCCACTCTCCCCTTTTGGGGAAAGTTTTATTTGATTTGAGTTGATTGAGGTTTAAAGCGTTTGAACCCTAATCACCACTAGATGGCGCCAAACCTCCATTTCAAAATTAATACCACTTCAACATCATATCCTTTAGAGACCCACTTAGCCGGGTTTCGGACTTCAATTTTGTAGCATCTTCATGTTTCGTGTGGCCCTACAAATCCGCACGCAGAGATGCACAAGTGCTTGTAGTGTCATTTTCGACACATGACTGACTCCATATAGGTTTGGAAGTCCTTCTGCAATGAGCTAAAACTCATAATTTTAATTAAAGAACACAGAGGTAAAACTTTAAATATGAAGTTTATTCTATCAGGGAAACATCATTGAAAACCCTTGGTCTTCCCGGGCACATTATGTGTATGAACACTGAGGGAGCATCAGACCGACAGATTTGAAGAAACTCTTTAACCACTCAGCCTTACCTCACTTCTTGCGTCACGTGGTGCGTCTCTGACTGGGTGGTGGGCGTGTCTTAAACAGTGGGGTTTCATTCATAAATACTTTAAGATTGAAAATCCACATTAAAGTGATCACAGAAGACTTTGGCGGTATTGGCTTTTGCCCGTCCACCCCTGCATGGACCAGGCTGGTTGAGTAGGTGAGTGCCTCCTTTGCTGCATGCCCGCTCGCGCGTTTCTGCAGCCACTTCACAGCGCGAGCCTCAGTCTTCTCTATCGTTGTCACCGGACTGATGAAAATCATAGGCGCCTGTGAAATAGCGAGATGGCATTTATTAATGCTGCTGTATCTCCTCTTCATTATTTAGTCGGGTTCACTGTTTTTCAAACCTAATATGACGTGACTTTTAAGTCAAAATTTTGACGTATTTACGCACTCAAAGATGCTTTAGCTCGAGACGAAGCTATAGTCTACTGCAGTAGCCTATCCAGTAATTAGGGACTGCTTCTGTCGTACAATTTCTCACTTTAGATAGATAATTTATACAAATGTATCTTAGGTATGTCTTTACCCTAGGAATATATTGTGTGGATCTTGGTTAAAATATAAAGGATTACTCGAAGCGAAGATAACACATTGTTTAATACCAGTTCCGCAGCTAGTATAGACCAATATGTTAGACATATCGGGATATGCCACTGCTGAGACACCCATGTCTTACCATCTGCTCAGTCAAGCAATCAATAGAGCACCCATCTGGGTTTATGACACTCTAGAAGTGAGCAATCATCAATAAGGTAGGATACAACACTTTATTTATTGTCGCTGCTGTGTTGTTCATTAAAGTAACAGCAAAGGAAAGGCAGCCAAGTCTAATGAGACTATAATGTGTTCTTGACAGATTACCAACCTTCTTTTACATACATCTTAGCTTATAAGAGTTGTAAAAACTGTGAAAACAAACATTTAAATGATAGATTGCCAAAAAAAATGCTGTAAATGGAGCAATAGCCTGTCAGTGAGCCATGAAATCAGCCCATTATGTAATGTAAAACTCATGTATAAAAACTTCATGATTAAGCAGTCACTGTGTTGTGTGTTTGTGATCATCAGCCATGCAGCACTGCCGTCCTGCTGTCGCTTCAAGGCCAGTGGGCCAGCCCTGAGGGGGGGAAACGCCGCTGCTTAGTCTCAGTCGGCTGAGGTGGCTGAGGATGCAGCAAGGGAGCTGAGGAGGAGACTCCTGAGCCTTACAGCCTGACACACACATCCAGAGCTGCCGCTGCTGCGCACTGCCCTCCATCAGGGTAAGACACCGGGCTGGTAGAAAGCAGGATGTGGTACGGAGTTGCGAAGGAAAAGCAGTCTGATCACACATAGCCTGATGTGTTGCCCCTTGTCACAGTTTTTCACGCTTGGATGATAGACTTGGGGAGTTAGGCAGGCTGGCAGCACACGGCTCAGCATTAGCTTACAGGTTGTGGTGCTGAAGTTGATTGCTGCAGGCGAGCGAGGAGTGCTGAGTGCTGCTGGCATGTTGCTCATACCCTGCTGGGTGAGTAGACCTATCCAGGGTCTGTGTGAGTGTGTGTGTGTGAGTGTATGTGTGTGTGGGCGTTTGGTGCAGCAGTAGCAGTATTAATGGCTATGATCTGTAAGAGCAATCGCATAGCAGCAGCAGCACTAGTGGAAGCTGCTGGAACCAGAGCATAAGTAAGGACTGGTTTTCATCTGTGTGTGTGCTTGTCTCTGTGTGGGAGGTAGGTAGGTAGAGAGTCTGCAGACTGATATGGAATTATGGGTGATGATTTGCAGCTGAGATGCTACCATTTGCATCTTCTGTGGGCTACAGCGCACGCGTACAAGAATATACTGTCTCCACATGTTTGGTTTCTGCTTTCTCTTGCAGTACTTTGTTGCATCATGAGAGATGCAACAGGGTTTTTCTGCAGAGATAGGCATCTTATGTCTTAGTATGGATGTTTATTTGCTCTGTTATTGGAGATAAATAATCTACTTCTCATCCTTTTTCTTTCCTATGAGGGTAGAGAGGTTTATTTTCATGTTATCATGTTGATTTCATCATGGTTTATAAATGTAGATGAACGCAGTAAATTTGGCTCACTTTGTGTTTTGATTAACAGCTTCAATAACAGTCATTTCCTCTGTGTGTTTATGTGTGTATGTGCATGTGTTATCTCTCAGGGGGACTCTCTAGCTGGCCTGGACCATGAGCAATGAGTCTACCGTCTGGAACATCCTACCAGAAAACTCCACAGTGAGTCTGTCTTTCACCACAAGCTTATTCTCAAACTTCCTGCCCATGTTTGTGTGTATCTTTGTGTTTGTTACGTCCAGCTCAGAACCTGCACTATACTTTCCCTCATATTGTCTTCTGGCCGATTGACTGGCTAATAGGGAACATCCTGACCTGGACTTGAAATAATTAAATCTCTGATCTAATCTAAGCTTTAATTTCCCCTCACAGAGAAATTACGGTGTGACATCAGAGTAGAGTGGTCATTTATGCTTGCTGTGCTCGCTCCCTCAGAGAGCTCACACTAACACTCCACCTATACCATCATCTTTTTGATATTTATACACAGTCTGTTGTCTTTATGTAACCAGGGTCATCATGTCACCTCTCTCCTTCAGAGAACAAAGCCTGCTTTTGTTTTCCGCTCTCCCACTCATGTTGCCACCTTTCCTTTTATTTAAAGCATTTCAAAGCCAGTTGTGCCGCCAACATAAACAGAGGAGCTTGCTTTTTGACAAGTCGGACACGGGAAAATAGGGAATAAATCCGGTGAAAAAGCCACTGTAAAGGTCAAAGTAGTTTTATTCATACATATTCTGTTAAATGCGTAGAAAGGTAAAACTACATGTTTGATCAAAATCCTGCTAAATAGTGGAACAAAGTAATGCAAAAGTAGAGATGTATTTATGGTGCTACATGCAGGGAAAGACACCCATGCAGTTGTGCAGACAATGAGGTTTTCCACCATGCTTTTTTATGTATCTGTATGTGTCTATTTTTTATGGTTCCATCAATCAGGGATAACATAAGAGCCCAATCATTTCAGGAAATAACTACTCCTTCCCTACTTCCATGTACAGATTTTAAGGCAGGAAACAGTTGCAAAAGAACAGATTTTTGTATGAAGGTAAATGTTATGTCAAGATTAAAATTAATTTTCTTGAGAACCAGTTTCTCAGGTAAGATATTAGGATTTTTTCCCGCTGTTCTTTAAACCACTATGCTAATACAGCTAGCTAGACACTGGTTGACAATGGAGGATTAAATTTAATCAGTTTAAATAAATTTTTTCAGAATGCTTACAACATAAAAGACAGACTGACAGAAGTGTACCTGTTACTGTTTGAAAAAAGGTAAAAAGAACGAAGTGTCAAGTTATTCTTTAATATATATGTGTAGACAAGATGTAATGATAAACTAAATGTGACTACTAATGTCCAACCTTATAAATACTTAAACAGTATGTGCTGTATACTGTCTAACTTGGTTGTCTCTCAGGGTAATATGACTTTAATCACCTATTACTAGTCTGAGATATATAGCGAGATATACATTTTGGTAACCCTCTTTTGGGAGTATATCACATGGTTTGGTCTCTGTTTGCTACTTCATACCCCAGCATCCGTTACAACCTACCCTGCAAGTAGGTAGGTTATTGTAACACATCCCATTACAGTGAAAGTCATTTATTGTCAGCAATACAGTTGCTTATGTGGTGGACTGAGTTAACTTTTTCCAGTCCACAAAAGAGAAGATCTGAAGATGACTTCTCCAACAGTGCAGAAGAGCGTCTGTCTTTCAGAGCAGTGTAGTACGTTGTCTGATGGTAGCTTTCCACAAAGTCTCATTAGTCTCTCTGTTTCATTATCTCAGCTGCAGTCCCTTCTGTTAAGGCTTTCTCATAGCTCAGGTAAACTGCAGACAGGTTAACAGCCCTGGCATTTAGTGATCCATTACACCAAATTCTTGCAATTATAAGTCAATTTTATGAAAAATAACCAAACCAAGAGGATGAATCAGTGCTTTAAGCTGCACAGTGTTTCTGGAGAGGTAACCCAGCAACATGGTCAGATCTCAGCTGCACCTTTTGTGTCCAGAGGGCATTTGTTGTTGTATTACATAAATGGCACACAGCATCCAATAGCATTTGGATTTTGATGTATTTTTTGGGAAGAATTTTTCTTTAGTTGTGCTCTTCCTTGTTAAGTAGCACTTTAGAACTTGGAACAGGGGACACCCACTTCTCTTCCTGTTATAGCAGCCATTGCCTACTCATGACTCTGAGCTGTATCGAGGTTTAAATATCACACAAAAGAGAGGTCGGTTTGGATTTAAAGTCTCAACAGTATAGTGTTGATGCATATAGTGTATATATCTTTTAGCTGCAATTACTAAGACTATATATTTGTATATTTGAGCCTTCTTTTGTGTTTTTCAGGGGATCCCAGTCGAGGCAGAGGAGCAGGGAGATGGCTTTCTGCTCCTCTTGGTGGTTCTCTCCATCTTCTTGGTAGGAACGCTGATCTTTGGCTCTGTCCTCCTCATTGTCTGTCGTCGCTGCTGTCGAGGAGGACAATGCTGTGCCAGGTACGATGTAAAAATGAGGAATTATATTTACGCAGTGTTCAACGCAGTGTGTTTCACCATCCAGACAAGCTGCCATTACTGCCGACACAACTCAGTGTCTGCTGTTGCTGCTTACTGTGACACTGAGGTAGGTAGTCAGATCAAATTATTGGACATTTGGGCTCACTTTTTCAAATAGGATCTAATCTTAAATATCTTTAAAAAAGGAAAAAACAGGAGAGACGGCGCGGCATGGATTGGATCAGGTCATCCAATCCTGTTTTGGATCCAGAGAAAAACCCCAGTTTGTTTCACTCAAAACTTTTGTGTCAGATGCTGATTATTTATATCCAAAAAATCAGCAAGATCATGATCCCAAGGTGAGGTAAAGGTTGGATTACAGGAACAAAGCATCTGTCAAACAGATCAACATTATCACACGGTGGTATATATTTCAAGAGTTTTAGTTTTTCCTTTTGCCCTTGAATGATCTCTTGAGTAACACACACCCACTCACCCTGACTTTACACAGACTTTTTCAGAGGGCTGGAGAAAAAAGGCTGCCAAGAGTAAGGGTTCAAATTCAACCTTTTGTATCCACACGTGTAACCTTCCCAGATGATGTCAGAAAACTTTCAGGAGTGAAGAGCATGTGTACAGAGATTTGACTGCAAAGAGCTTCAAGAATAACACTTTGTATTGATACAAAGTTTGTGTCAATTTTGGTGCCCCCGGTGTTGATTTGGTAATCCTATTCAGTTTTTCTGTGGAATAAGGCAGACAAAAGTGAGCTGGACAACCTGATCTGTGGTAGAAACAAATGATGTATCACCAAATCTATAGACTTTTGATCAGCTCTGGAAGTTAAATTAAAGGTTTAGAGATGATGGAGTACCTAAATTACAGGTACCTTGTACTATTCTTAGATTTTACATGTTAGTTAGACTGTAACATCTTGATTACAAAGTGGAATAATATTGAAAAAAAAGTATAGGAGAGCTGTGTAATTTAACAACTTTCTTCATATACAATAGTGACGTTTTCTGATGATGCAACGTGTCTGTAATGATTATATGTAGTTCTTACTTGACTGTGCTAACTAGCTACTTGCTACGACAGGTGATGAGAAACAAAATGCCATCGCCAGGTCACTCAGAGAGGGAAAAATGACAGTTTATTGATTGATGATATTGTTGATAATCTCCTAAAGATTATATTAGTATTCTGTGGCCACTCATCTACATACATTTGTGACGTAAAGTCTAGTTAATTTGCACTCATTATTATTTTTTTCAAAGTTAAATAAAACCTTACAGGTAACCGTTGCAGTTGTGTGATAAAAGGAGCAATATTATCTCTAATTAAGTAGAGGCTTTTGAACTGTAGATTCAGGTCCATGTACCACGTTAAAGCATATTTGTGTACATACCAAAGACTACTCACCCTGTGCTCTCACATAACAGCTATTTAAAGACTAGTTATGCTGAACGTGTGTACTTATAGAGTGGATGAAGCTCATTGCAGTTGTAAATTAAGTGGACAACTTCCTGTGGTAATGTCCAGTTAGCTCCGCCCACTAAGAGAGATTGCCATCAACAGTTTTAACAGATGTGATTCATCTGTGTTTTTTTGGCTTCCCTTGAGATACTTTGTCTCCCTCCATAGCGGCCACATCATCAAATACACTTGAATATACGAGCACAGCAGCTCGATGCAGATAAACAGAGAACACAGAGGCTGAGCTGTGGAGAGGGAGAGGCCTGTCGGGAGAGAGCAGAGGAGAGGCAGGCAGACTGGTACAAATGATGAGCGTAATGAGATTTCATAGCAGCCAACGGCTGTGATTAATCTTGCATCTCAACCCAGCACTGTGTGCACACCAAGAATACACACACACACACTCATATACACACAGCGCTGGGAAGCGGGAATCACAGAGGAAATGAAAGACAAGAAGAAGCTTAGATTTGGGTGGAAGGAGAAATCCCTCAAGTCACTTCAGACTCACACACACACACACACCTCATATCTCTGCACAAAGAAATCAGATTGAGAAAAATGACTGGGAGGAGCTTTCTATTTCTTTTTGCTGCCTCATAAAGTAGATTTAAGATTTGAAGAGTTGGTATAAAAGAGGGGAGGAAAGAAAATTGAAAGACTTAACAACAACAAACAATAAACCGAAGAATAATATAAACCCATCTCCTAAACACCATGACCTTTATTTTTATTTTCTCTGGGCCCTGAAAGATGAATGGTGATGTACAATCCAATAATTTACCCTGATTTATCACTCCAAGAGGTCCCCTGGCCCTAAAGGTTACTAAGTCAGAGGCAGTGATTTAGGTCTTCATTGATTACACAGGCAGACATTTAGATAAACAGAACAATGAATGTATAGTCACATGACCTTACAGAGGTCTTAAAACTGTATCTCTAAACTGTTGATTTTTACATCTTTGCCCACATCAAGTTGTTTACTTTCATCAGATTAAAGACAGACTTCAAGGGGAATTATGTCACAGCACTGATCTGAATGTTTCTCTGTGCTCCAGGACCAGCGATGACCCTGAAAAAACCACCACCACCTACGTGGAGGAGTCTCAGCCCACCCATGGTAAGAGAAGAATGGACAAAGAGGGAGAAACGTAAAGAGGAAGGAATAACAGGAGAGGAGATAAAAAAGAAGGGAGGAGTAATGGAGTCAGGCAGGCTGGGAGATAGAGGTATTGGATTGATGGTAGCAGGGATATTTTTATCCTGTCAGCACAAATGTGTAATGCCTATTCCATTAAAATATTGGGATCCCAACCCAATTAGTTTAAGTAGCCGTGCCTTTCCTGGAACACCTCCTGACATTTTGGGAGCAGTGAATGCACTCTGTCTGAAATGAAAATGATTTAAAAGGCAGCTTCAGGTTGGCACCACACTGCTCTTATAAGGCTTTCTGCTGGTTTTCAGTCAGCACTATGCTATTTCATCATACTCACACCATAAAAATGTAGTTTCACATGAGATGCTTCACTCAAAGATAACAGTCAGTGCTCAGATATAAGTGTGACAAATGACAAGAGTGTTTTAAAGCAGATTTGGATGATTACATTTTTTATACATTTACAAAAGAAAGATAAGAGATCAGTAAAACACACTGCTATAGACTTGAATGATAAACTTAATTAAAGAGTCCTAGTAAACTCATTTTTACCTTTCATTTTTGGTGTTAGACACCTATAGTAGCTTTGCAGGATTTGCAACTCAAAAATCATTTTTTTATCGTGTGCTGGCACCGATTAAAGTAGAGTGATCATATTCTGAATCGTTACTATGTGGGGTGGAGTCACACACAAAATTTTGAGGGTTTTTCGGGTTAGGTCGAGTGTTTTTTTACACATTTCTAACCCAGTTAGTTCACGGTACACCAACTCAAAACTTCCATACAAAACATTGGACATTTGAATGATTTTATAAACTCCCCCCAGACAGACAGGACAGCCCCCAAAAAGAGGACATGTCTGGGTAAAAGAGGACGTATGGTCACCCTAATTAAAGTCTTCATACAGTTCTGTTCAGCTTCTGTCTAAAACACTTTATTTTGACTCCTTTACAGTGATATAAAGTTAGATACAGCTTGTGGGTGCTACTTTTTACACAGCTTTGTGATCACAAGAACAACCTGAATGTTATGTCTGTACAGAAAACATCTGATGATAGCTGTTAGCCCCCCATGATAGCTACGGGCAGTCAGCTGTTGTTGTGTTAGCCGCTGTCAAAGTGTTACTTGCAGCTTGAGGTGCCAAATTTATAAAGAAGGTCTTATAAAGAATGGAACAACCCCAGGTTTCAGCAACAACTGAGGTGCAAGTACAGCGCATACTTGCCTTTTGTTTACATAGGAGTCATAAGTGAAGTGGTAACAGGTATGTTGTAAATGTTGACACAAAAAATATAAAAGCTGACCCACTGTTTCCTGGTGTCTTTGCCTCTGAGAAGAGAAAATTGCTGTGAATTTATTCCACAACCAAGAGAACACTTACGAGCAACCTTTTCAGAACATACTGATTCAACAAAGTGCAGAGAAGGGGCAAAGCCAAGTAGTGAAATGCTCTTTCCAGCTCCTGGGTGGGAGTGTTTTTAACAGAGTTGCTGTGGGCTCGTCCTTTAGTAGTTTCCCATTAGGGACAGAGCCTGACATCAGGTTCTGGCCGAGTCTCTATAGTGGTGAATAAATTTACCAAAGGACCAACATTTATTGTTCAAGCTCAGCCTTCACAGCTCAAACTGCGATCACATTAATAACAGTATGACTAAGAATCAAAGCCTAAAGCCCCTCTACCTTTCTTTGTAATCACCATTCACTTTTCCTCTATCCATCTCTCCACCTGTCTGTCTTTGTCCTTCCTCTTGTATCTCTGGCAGAAATCACCATCAGGGTGGATGAGTCAGAGTGCCTGTCAATGGCCAGCTCTCACGACCAAGAGACCGAGCGCTTCCTCTCTACGGGCACCACCGGCCGCCGTGTCTCCTTCAATGAGGCTGCACTCTTTGATCACGGAAAGAAGGCTCAGGAGAAGGGCCGCAGGTCAGACAGACGACACAAACACACCGAGCAACTTCACAAATTTGTGTGCTTTTATGTTCAGCTTTCAGCTGGCGTTAATGTCCGCACACTCCACCTTTACTGCTTTGTTAGATCAAAGGATGCACACATTTCACTGTGTCTGTCTCTTTTCTGTGTTAGTTTGGGGGAAAGAATTCATTTAAAATACATTATGTATGCAGGGAGCATAAAGAGCTTTCACACTTTCTCATTACTTCACTGACCTACTTTTCTCTGAAAGGCCTAGATGTTAATTCTTCAAAAGGAATTACTCTGCGGGGCTAAATGTAAGATTCAGTGTGGCACAGATGGGTTAGAATTCAATATTTCCCTCGGCTGTTTGACTCTTGTGGAAGAATTAACTTTATTTAACACTTATCCTACCAAGTCTTATCTTATCCTAGCAAGAGTCTTAAGCTCTTCACTCTTCACTCTTTGCTCTTCACCTCAGGTATACTCTGACTGAGGGCGACTTTCACCATCTGAAGAATGCCCGCCTCACAAACCTCCATATCCCTTCCCCGGCCCTCAAGATTGTAACCATCCACGAGTGTGACTCAGCTGAGAACAGCCTCACCATGACAACAACACGGCCTGTCGCTAAGTCGGCCCTTTCTATCTTCCAGGTGAGAACCTTTCACCTGCTATCAGACCTCAAGCATCATTAGTCTTGACCGTGGCCAATTAGAACATCAATCACTTGGGTTATGACAAGAAAATGGATCAAGCTAATGTACCCAAGCACTGAAATGAGGAATCTCTCTGCCTGCTCATTTCAACAGGCGGGGCTCATTGATTTCACATTTTGGTGAGGGTCGTCAGTCACCAGGATCAGGCTGACAGCTCGAGAGGAAATTAATTTTTATGCACAAATGTTTCTCAAACATGAAAATCCTACACTGAAAGTGAAGCCAGTCTGTGATTTAACGATTGATCAACCAAGCTTTTGAAAGATTTTTATGTTTAACCAAAGGTTCTGTGTAGGTAGACAGGTAACTTTTATATGTGCCTCTCTTCAGCCCATGTTGTGCCCCCTGCCACAAACAGCACTGACCAGTCTGAGTGTCAATCCCAGCTGTGCTCTCCCAGGGGACACTCTCAACTCTGTGGTGGATACCAGCTTCAGTAACAAAGCTATGGCTCTAAGCACTAAAGAGCCAAGCTCGGTAAGTTTCCTTCAACATATACTACATTTTCAATCATTTGGATTATCATACAGAGTTTTACATGATAGGGATTTTCTGCCTGAGGAAATACTAGCCTCATTTACATCCCAGCAGAGCAGACTTTGATATAAAAAATGTTCTGATTTCTGTTTGTACGAAGTAGCTTTTTAGCACTGACCGATCACATCCCAGCAGAAAAAAATAACCGTATGGAGAGCAAAATCAGGCTCACCTTTTTTGAGGACTGCTTCCTTTAATCCACACCATAATGTTATTTTTGCAAACTTAAGACCAATCAGCTGCAAGTCATCCACAAGAAGTATTTTTTTTTATTAGGTTTATAGAGCTTAACAAGGCCAGAGTGAACCTCTGTGTAACTTAGACGCCCCAGAAACTGGTAAACAGGCCCTCCTCAAGTAAGATGTATTCAGGTTTGTTAAGAGGTTTATAGCGCACTACTGACTAAATTGGAGATTCCAAAAAGTCGACCAATGTACCCAAAAGCATATAGTGTCCTCCAATAGGTTTTGGGATTGACATATTTCATGTTTAAGCACATTTCAGAAGCAGTATTGCATAAACTCAAAACTCCTGTGAGGAACTCTTGGTTGTGTCAGTATGGCGCCCCCTATGGCCAAGTAGTCTTTGCTTATCTTGTGTAGCAATTTTTATGTGGAAATGATCAAACAGGGGCATCAAAAATTACAAAATAAAAATAATTAATCATGACACTAATGTCCTTGTTAGCTTTAAGATATCATTTAAAGACAATATGAAATTCAGTCTGTTTTTTTGATGTCAAAAAATCAGGGATTTTTTTCTTAATGCAGTCCCTTATTACACAAACCAGCCAGTCAACCTGTGAGCCATTCATACAAACATAACAGGGGTCATAGGACCACCAAAAGTGATGGTTAATGGGTAAACAACAAGCCTTTGTTGAGCATCACTGTTAGAAAGAATTGCACGCACACAGCAACCCCCTCAGCTGGTTTCCTGACTCTCTCTCTCTCTGTTCAGATCGAGATAATAGGAGCTGGGCCCCGGGGCAGAGGCAGCAGCATCAGTGTTGGAGAAGGGCCCTTGGTGGGGAGCGGCGCCCCTCCTGCTGGCAGTGGTGCAGGAAGCCAGGGCCCCATGCTGCAGTTCTTCACCAAACTGCGGCGCCATGCAAGTCTGGAAGGGGCCAGTCCCTACTTTAAGATCAAGAAATGGAAGCTGGACAGCAGCCAGAGAGCCTCGAGTCTGGACACCAGAGGTAATGGATCCTTGATGGTGTCGAGTGTATTTCTGTCATCTTATTTTTAGAAACAACCTGTGTCTTTGTTTAAATCATGACTTTGGTAGTAGATACTAATGACAGTTTCTTTGCTGGGTGTTTTTTCTCCATTTATTTGTGTGTTTAGTATTTTTGCTCTTGAAGTAAACAGGCCTCCGTTAAGCAGGGGGGCTCCAGAAACCAACTGTGAGAAGCGTTTTGCCTGCTAAGAGTCGGATGTACACACAGACACACACATAAAAAGGACAGATGGCTGAGTGACGTAAAGTTTGCTCTTTCCAAGTCAATTTGAGCCCCTGAGTAAATCCTTCCTGTCGATCGCCTTCATCCTATACACACACACTCACACAAACATGCACATGCACTTCTCTATGTGATTCGCAAGACTCAATTCTCTTCTCACAAAGGGCCTGGAAAGATCACAAAATCCCCAGAGAAGGCGCCACACTTGAAGGAAAATTTCCCTTGAATCAAGTGTCACTTCCCTTTAGCCTGCTGTCAACTCTCTGCTCCTTCCCCTTTATGATTTGTCATGGGCCAGGCTCTCCAAAGAGGAGACAGTTCCAGCGCCAACGAGCCGCGAGTGAAAGCATGGACCAGGACGACAACGACGCTCACCACATAGACCTCATCCAGTACATTGCCCGCACCACACAGAATGTCCCCTACTGCTCCAGCCAGCCCACCACCCGCCTCCTCTCACCACCATCCACACCACCGCCCTCCCTCGGCAGGTATCTTTAATTTCCTTGCCATTCATCCTGTTCACTGCTTTGCTGCCTGGCACTCATTTCTTTACAGTTGCTAAAAAAAAAATCTGTTAATGATATTTAGGATTTGGCTCTAAGTCCCAATTCTTCCAAACCTTTCCTTGACAAAACTGTGCTTTGTGAGTTTTGATATTCCAGATGAGAAAGTTTCAAATGGCATGTATCAGTAGCAAGTTACTCAACTTTACTTCAATGAAAATGTGGAAAACTTTAATGAAAAATTTCCCTTTTTGTTAGACAAACTGTGATGCTGTCATGTAATCCGAAAACACACCATGTTGTGTAACTTTTAATATGTGCCACAGCCTAGTTAAATGTAATCCGATCCCTGTAAACAAGATTTCTTTCAAAACTATCTCATGAATGTAGCCAGACAGAGGGGATTCCCAAAGTGTAGAGCAATGAAGTGGAGATTTGGGACGCAGGGTTTGTATCTGGCATGGGAAATCATTCCATCGCTGGCATGGTCTAATAATGTCATGTCATGTCCACGGAAGTACAGGGCTCATTTGTTATTTTAAGCTCGCACTAAAATTATGGAGGACCAATAAATTGCCTAATATGAGGCTATAAAACAAAAATAAACTAGTATTTTCTGTAAGTAACTAAATATTTTTATTTACTTAGAATTAGATAAAAATATCAGTGTTTCCCGTGTATGTTTGTTTGAAAGAGGAATTTCCTGGAAGCTGCCTCGTCTAAATGATTTGATGATCCTCATGATCACTGACAGTCTAGTCACAGACTGGTACTGTCTACACTGTGATGTGAGTTATTTTTGGTACAACATGGGTTCTTGAAATATGTTGGACCACAAAAGCAGAGATATCTTTTTAGGACACATGGTTTTGGTAATCAATTAATTAGCAGAATTCATTATCATGTTGGTTGGGGGTAGGGCTGGGCGACATGGGAAAAAGCTTATCATGATATATTTTTTTCATATCAGTCGATATCGATATATATCACGATATATAAAAATGAAATTTAACAGTGCTTATTGCCAGCACGTCATTTGCAATACAATAAGCTACTGCATTTGTGAGGTCTTTGTGTCTCTTCGACATTTTGTTGTAACGCGTTGCACTAGAGAAAGTGGACTGAATGGTCGGCTGTTTCGGCTGCACAGGCGCCATGGGCTCCTTGCTCTGCTCAGGGTTTGTAACTTTTTGCGTGTGGCACTGCTTCTGGTGGTGAAAAAGATTTGAGGTATTCCACAACTTTGTGCGAACATGTACTTGCCATAATTTGCAGTGCACATTACTCTGCTTCATCGCCGACCTCGAAAAACCAAAATACCTCCACACCACCGACGTTTTCGTGCCAGTGTTGTCAACGATGTTGTTATCTGTTGAGCCTTCGTCTGCATTTCTGCCGAGGGTGCCACTCATTTTCTTTTTTTCATACGGACAGTGCTGTCGGCTTCACATGTTAAAGTGCTATGATTGCGTGTAGCTGCAGCCTGCTACTACGGCATTGTTTGCTACTTGATTCTAATTTCGCTGATTGGTTCAGCGCGAAGCGGACCCGGAGCAAATCCCCTTTTTATTGGCTGTTCGTACAGCCTACCCAAACATGGCAGAATGAAATGTGAAAAAATGAAAAAAACTATTGAAAAGCATGTTGACCATGTTTTAAATTGATATTGAGGGAAATTAATTTTCGATATATATCATTATCAGTTTATCGCCCAGCCCTAGTTGGGGGTAATGATGCTGCAACCACCAGTTACTCTTAATGGGTGACTGTTGTTATTTCTATGTCACAGTTCAGGGAAATCAATATATTAGCAAGTTGTCATGGACATGAAGAAGAAGAAAGCTTGTTCTTAAAGCATATACACAAAAAGGCAAAGCAAAAAAGGAGAATAGTTAGGGCTGTAACTTCACTGAAACAGTTGACACTCAACTCTCCCAGAGGATTTTAAAAAAAATGGGGGGTTAAGTAAATGTGTCAGAAGAAGTGAAGAAGAGACTGTGGGCAACAGTACAAGTACATTCTGGATCCAAGAAATAATCATGATCACATACTATAAGCCAGCCTTTCCCAAACCTAGAGTCATTACCCACACTGGGTTGCCAACCGTGTTTTATTGGATAAAATAAATGTCTAACAATTGGGTGCATTTGTTTTCCTGACTAAATGGAGGCGTGTCCCGCTAACTGGCTGTGTGGGTGGCTGTCACTTACAAGCTCACTGTTGGTTAAGAACTCCACTGTTCATTGATGTTAATGTTGAGAGGTGGGGATAGTTAATCCAAAATTTCACTCTGTTAACCATTGATGCTTTTACAAGGATGTTAACTTTGATAAGTCTGATACCGCTGATTCTGTTCAAAATTAACTTAAGTTAACATGATCATTTCAACCTGTCGAAATTAGGACATCCTTCCCATTCCTGCTGCACCAGACAGGGTTCCCCAAATCCAAGTCCTGCAAAATTTTAAACCAAATACATTTGACCCATTATACTTCAAATCTTCAGAGGCAATCTACAATGATCCAGCTCAAGTTGTCGTGGATTACCACGTGAGAGCTGGTTTGGGTCCTTAATCTCTCTCAGGGGAACAAGTTCAGTGTAGATGCTCCTTGAGATTTTTATTTTAAATGATACAGATCATTTAGTTCAGAAAGAACCGTCTCTTTTGGCTCCTAAAACACTCTACATATTATCATTTTGACCTTTGAGCACCAGCTCTCGGCCCTAAACAATAGTCCACATAGGCTACTGAAGGTAAATATGAGGGTACATACTGAACTAGTCCTGATACATTCTGTTCAAAGACATGCAACAGCAACCATTGCAAGTCATGAACCCATTCTGTGCATTGTGAACACAGCCACCTCAGATAAATGTGTTATTCAGGTAATTGCTTCAACAGTGGTTTGTGTTTTGTATGCTGTTGTGTGTCTCCGCTTCATTTTCTTCTTATTTTCTTCTCTCATGTTGTCTCTTCAAACCCGTGTGCACCCTACAGGGTAGAGGTAGAGGTCATAGTGGAGCCCAGCTGCAGCCATGGAGGACCAGGGGTGATTGGCTTGTCCCCTGATCCCCAAGATGACTCATTGTCCCTAGCAAGAAGGGAGGGTGGAGACCCCCCAGATGCCCAGGACCCCCAGTCACTTTACAAAGACATCTGGACCCTTCGTGCCTCATTGGAACAGTACGCCGCCTCGGACCAGAGCAGCAACAACGACAGGAACTCTGTCTGCAGTGATGCTGACAGCGTGTGTTCACTGGGCGGACGCACAGAGACAGAGAGAGGAGGGCTCCCCAGATATCCGTCCCAGGATTTAGGAGATGAAGCAGAGGGTGGAGAGGATGACAAGGATATTTTGATGTATACGGATGAGAGGTTTGGCATGAAAGAGGAAAGAAAGAGGAAACAGGCAAGCACAGATTCTGAGCGAGGAGGCAGTGATGGAGAGACAGGGACTCGTAAATTGCTGCAGATGGACAGCGGCTACGCCTCCATAGAGGCTCCGACTCGAGGTCCAGAGGAGCTGCGACTGTTTGGCAGCATTAGCGGCAGCCCCAAGGATAGAACAGCCCACGAGAAGCGGCACCACTTCACCAATGCAGGGCGAACTGGCACAATCGGTGAGAGCTTTGAGTCTCATCTCTTTGAGGAGGAGCCAGAAGATGAGGTGTTGTTAGGTGCCAGTGGAGGAGTCTCCATAGAAACAGGCACTGGCTCACTGAGTTGGTTCCCATATGGTCAAATGCTTACACCTCGAGAGGCTGCACAGCCATCACCTCAACTGTCCATGCTTCACAGGCGAGACTACAGCATAGATGAGAAGACAGATGCCCTCTTCCATGAGTTCCTCCGTCACGACCCTCAGTTTGACCAGCAGGAGTCACCACTAAGGAAGCACCGGTCCAGAATTCATCTCCGCAAGCAGTGGCAACGGCACAAGCAGTGGAGTGATCCTGGTGTCCGACACTTCCACAGTTCTTTTGAAAGACAGCGGACCCCACTTCGAAGAGGGGAGAGTGTGAACTACCCACTGGAAACAAGTTACCACAGTACACTTCCCAGAATCGTCAGTGCTCCTGACGAGGAGAACAGCGACGGCACCGGCAGCACCCCGGACACTCCAAAGGTAGAGCCCACAACTACTGACAATGGAAGCAAAGACAAGAATCAGGACTGCATCTCCACCTCATCTTCACCACCTCACGCACCCTCTGTCTCAGAGAAAGATGGAGGGTTAAGTGAGCACCATATCCCTCAGGAGGACATCAAACCATCTGGACTCCCTCCTGAGCCACCAGATGAGCGCTCACCCTCTCAGCGGCCTGACTCATCAGGCTACGGCCCGCAGACCATCACAGCCGAGCTCACGGACAAACTGACTGCTCACCTGGATGAGAGGCTGTACACAGGCCTTCGCAGAACCAAGGACTCCACTGCTGAGTGTGTGACGGTGACGGCCACACATGCTTCTCCAGACCACAGCCCAGTGTAGCAGGGCCTTGTCAACCTCCTCATCAATCTTAATCCTGCTGATAGACTCTTATTTTCTTTATGTTTGATTTGTCTTGCCTCTATTTAAACGTCTCTCAGTATACAGCTTCAATGGCGTGACCCAGACCCACAAATACACAACAGAGAGTATGCTTTATATCAATCCATACTTGAACACAAGACCATTTTAGACACAGTTGATCCACTCCAAAATCCAATCAGTGTGTCTCCTCACCTGTTGTCATAACAATGCTGTTCAATGTTGCATCATATAAATTGCTGTTAAAGAAAGATACCATTCAAAATAATTGATCAAAAGAGCTAACATATAAAATATGTGGTTTCAGTAATAGCTGTCTATCTCTTCTGCCGTCCGTCCTGTCTCTGCTCTCCAGTGTGAGTAAGAAGCTGAGAGCCAGTATGGCCTTCACACTCGTCGATCCACTGTGAAACCAGGTGCTATTAGACAAGTGGAAAGTGACAGATCTGGATGTAACCGTTAACCTGTTTAACCCCGTTGTCATTTGTCAGATCACAAAAAGCTTCATTGACTTGCCAAAGCTAATTGATGCGTAACTGTCGTAACAATCTGTGGGGTTAGATCAGAAGTTTCCACTCTATGGGGATCACAAGAGAAGTCGGAGAGAATTTAAAAGAGAGTTTAGCCCAATTTTAGGTCAAATTACAAGAAATGACGAGGAACAGTAGATATTTTTTCCCAAATGCCATGTTGGTATTCAAAACAAGAGTTTGGTTGCTATGTTGCAGCACCATAGACTGTGCGTAGAATGGACGCCGTCTGCCTCCTTGCTGGGTGAAGCCACCTCGCGTACAGCACCCTCTGGTGACAGGTTGCAGTATAACTCAGAAATCCCGCCTCCTCCAGCAAAGCTTATGGGGCTGTGGACAAACTTTAGAAATTTATTACACAGAATATACATTTTTCTCCCCCCTGCTTGTGATCTTTTTTTCTGTGCAGCTCCATTTTTAAAAGTTATTAGGGGGCTCAAGTTTTCTCTGATTGACACTTTATACAGCCTATGGGCGTACAAAGATTGCGTAGCTCACCTAGGGGGATACGCTGTTTGAGTAGAGCGTTGAAATGTGCATTCTCCTGCTGAATGCGCATTTTAGCCTCAAATCTGTATACTGGTGGAAGGCAGAACCATGTTGTCCATAGTATATACAGTCTATGGTTGGCACACAACCACCTGTGCCACTACATCAGTTCTATCTAAAGGAAATTCTCACTATTTTTACTTGATGTAGCCAGTCTGTGATTGGTGGGCTGTTTTTCCAAAGTTAAAGAACAATCATATAAATCTTAGTTGAATCTTTGGAGAAAGTTCTAGTTTGCTTTGCGCATTTGTTTGCGGCAACCTCCAGAAAAACACTCACTTGATGTCTTATTTTGAAAAGGAAAATATCTGGGTGTTTATTAGTATGTTCCTGAGCTCTAAAGTTATCCAGTGTTTCCATGTGGGCACTGCCTTCTTGGATTCAAGTTCAGCATTTAACCTGAGATAAAAGATCCTGAGAATGTAAAATGCACTACAATGCATCCTAACTGTGTTCATTTTAAAGCATATCATGCTTGGAACATAACATTGAAGCGTAGATATGTCCTCATTTGGTGTCTGACTGGTTGTGATTTTTTTTTTTTTTAAAGCTGAAAATGCTTCTCAACTATGTGAAACTACAGTCATATTTGTTTAAGTTTTAAGATGTTTTGTATGTTTGTGTTACTTAAGAAGAAAAAAAAGTACAGAGGCTCTACATCTACAGCCACAGCCAAGCACTCTGGTATGATGTACCAGTCGCAAATCTGACTTATTTACAATTCGCTGAGTTATGACTCCCTGGGCTCTGATCAACACTATCATTACCTCGCTTTAAACAGGAAGAACAAACTCAGTGTTGTGCACAAGTTGACTGCCACGAGGAAGGTAGTTACATTAAAGCTACGAGGCAAAATAGCTTCTCTCTCACAGATGTTTGGTGTTTATTGGATTTATCAGAAAGGCATGCTTTCTTGTGCATGGGGTTCACAGAGCAGGCTTTATTTGTCCCCTTCTGACATTCTTGTTTTTCCACTCATCCTCCTCCTCCTCCTCCGCTCCTCCTCCTCCCTCTTCTTCTCCTGAGAAAGTTGACAGTGTCGTAGACGGCTCCCATGCTGACGCCTGAGGACTTTGCTCCCCGCCAGCTTATAAAACCACACTGAACAAAGATAGCAATTGTGTTGCAGTCCACTTTGATTGACTCTTATTTGGCTTCCCCTGTGTGATACTGCCCATCACACGTAAACCTGTTCCTTTTGATTCAGAAAAATATATTTTTCACCCAAAATTTTTTGCTCTTAGATCCCGTGCAGTCATAGCAGGTTGATTGTAACCCAGTTCCCCTCATAAAACCTGTTTCTCAGAGGGGGCTGTTGGGCTTTCTGTCTCTTCCACATGCAGTGAGGGGGAGACACTGCAGAAGAGTGTGATGAATATTCATCATCACAAGAGAAGGATTCCCGCCTTTCATCCCCCTGTCTCCCTGCCCTCATTCTTTGTGACTGTTATGGTGTGTTTACCTTGCAGTAAATTGAAATGAGTGAATAGAAAATCAGGGGAAAACATTATCCTCCTGTGTGGGTGTGTGGGTGTAATGATGATGGTCCTCTTCAGCCTGCCTAGATTAGATCTTTCTCCACTTTGTGACAGGATTCTCTTTTTGTGGCTAAGTGGACTCTGAGGAGGAGGCTGCTTTCCCCATTAGGAGAGAAATGACTGAAATGAAAGGAGGTGAGCTCCAATAAATGGGAAGAGAGGGTAGTGATATTTTCGCTCTCTCCTTTCTTTCATGTAGACTCCCTCGCACAAGCACACACGCACACACAAATATTATTTATTTGCCATAAATTACACAATTTTGTACAATCAACTGACTTTATTATGACAGTGCTGATCAGCAGAGAGGAAATGAAATTCCCCCTCTCGGTTATGATGGGGATGATGTGTCCCTGTTGACAGTAATTACTCGGTCAATTCTGACAGTTCCTGGAAGAGGGGAAGACGGCCGCATTTCCCACCAATCAAAATCAGCCAGGTCCTACAGCTGAGACAGTACAAGATGAGAACAGCACAGCAACTACAACAACTAAAGAGAGGAAATGACCATGAGGGATGGTTTAAAAATGCGTACACTTGTACAAAGATTTAACTTTGCTGTCTATACAAGCACAATATAACAGGAGCTAGATTAAATCAATGTCCTTCATTAGCTATAGACAAATACTGTTTAACTGGGGACACTGTGTTTGTACACTAACCAGTAGCCTGTCAAATGCATTGATGCATAGCTGTGTGTAAGTCTGCATGAGAGTTTACATTTTGGTACAAATATTCATGTTTTCTCAGACTTACAGTACAAAATGATCATAGGTAATGTCAAAAGTATGGCTAGATTTTGTACTTTATCAAATCCATTTTTTCAAAGTCATGCTAGGATGCTGTAACTGATGAGATTTTGTGAGATTTATCTCCTTGAGAGTAGAAGTTTTCCTGTATTCCTTGCTTGTTAGTTAATTGCTTAATTTATCAAAAGAAAAAAAGAGAGACAAGCTTTCTTAAAAACTTTGCTTTTGTTGATCCAAATCTTATGAGCCTTGAGGGACCAAATCATTTAAAAAAAAGTGTTATTTTAGGATTGTTTTCCAATCTGTGAATAAATGAATGAAACAGAAACAGTTCAGGCTCACTTTATTTCAAGGGAAAGGTTGCTAATCAAAGTGTGGGAATAGATCACAGATCAGGTTCCCTCCAATAAATCTCGTTTCATTTTTCTCTGTTGCCGAGGCTCATATTGATTTCTTGCCTGGTCTTATCACCACCTCCGAATTAACCACAGAGAAAAGCCAATTTCATCCTGTGATCTACAAAAGAAGCATCTCACATGTTCTGCTCTCTTCACACCTGACGATAAATCCTCAGGGCACACTTTTCAAGGAGACAAAAGTTAAGACAACACTACTTTACTCCATTGTAACGTTGTCTAAATTGAGAATCATTTTCATAAATAGATCACATCTTTTGACAGGAGGACACCACGTCCATGATTTCCAAAAACAATTTGAAATGTGGATTCTTCAGACCACTGCACATTTTTCAACTTTGAGTCAGTCCATCTCAGATGAGCTTGGGCCCACAGAAGCTGGCAGCGTTTCAGAGAGTTGTTGATATCTGGTTTTGGCTTTGCATGTTTAGAGTTTGGACTTGCACTAATAGCTGTAAAGATGAACTGTGTTAACTGACGATAGTTTTCTAAAGTGTTTCTGAGCCTACGTGGTAAAATTCTTCACAGAACGATGTCCATTTTTAATACAGTGTCGCCTGAAGGGTTGAAGGTCACGGGCACTCAGTGTTAGTTTTTAGCAGAGATTTCTGTGGTCTCTCTGAATCTTATGATGATATTACGGACTGTAAATGATGAAATCACTAAATTCATGCAATTGGTTGTTGAAAAACATTCTTAAACTGTTGGACTAGTTTCTCATGCAGTTGTTCACAAAGTGGTGAACCTCGCCTCTTTGCTTGTGCACAACTGAGCCTTTCAGGGATGCTCCTTTCATGACATCACATTAAACCTGTCCCAACTTTTTTGGAACATGTTGCAGGAATTAAATTGAAACAAAATGAATATTTGCAAAAAACAATCAAATTTATGAGTTGGACCTCCAAATATCTTGTCTTTGTAGTGTATTTAATTGACTATAGGTTGAAAAAGGTTTGTAAATCATTGTTTTCTATTTTTATTCAAGTTTGACACATTCTCTCAACTTCAATGGAATTGGGGTTGTATATTATTTTTTTCAATCAGTCCAATACTATAAATATTTGGTCAAACTTACCGTGGAGAATATCAGTATCTTTACAACATTGTTGGAAATACTTTTAGCTGACATTTTTAGCCAGATAAACAAACCAACAGACATTGCCGCTCCATCGTGCTTCATAAGTATAAACTCGGCCGAAGGTCCATCCATCAATCCATTTTCTACCGCTTATTCCCATTCAGGGTCGCCAAGGGGTCGCCACTCTCATGTTCACAGCTATGGGCAATTTGAAAGTGGCCAATTAACCTTACCCCACTTCTGCATGTTTTTGGGATGTGGGAGGAAACCAGAGTACCTGGAGTAAACCCACACAGACACAGGGAGGACATGCAAACACACAGAAATGCCCTGACCCAGATTTGAACCCAGGACCTTCTTGCTCTGAGGCAACAGTGCTAACTACTACACCACCGTGTCGCTCCCGGCCAAATGTACTATTGACAAATAGAAGAGTTGATGACAGCCCAGATGATGGACACATGTTTTAAATGAAACAAAGTCTAAGTGCTCAAAGAATTATATGCTAAAATATGTGCTATCCCAGATCTGGTTCACAAACCAATATATCAAACCAAAGATGCAGCAAACTGCAGAGGTAGATGGAGGAGGGTGGAGAGCTCAGACTGCTTCTCACAGTTGCAGTCAAGACGGATGGTCATAAAGTGATAACAGGACAGACCATTACATCCCATTTTGGAAGTTAACCATTGTTAATGAATTTAATTAGTCATAATTTAAATAGTGCTTTTAGTAAAGTTAATGAATGATCTTTGATTAAACCTAAAAATCTACATTAATAAACAAATCCAATCAGCAGTTTGGTTCCCCCCTTATAATGTGCTATTTAATTTTCAATAATTTTTAATAAATCTGTTCAATAATTTTTGTTTTACACACCAACAAACTGCAGACTGAGCAGGGCAGACTAAATAACTTACTTTCATTCAGTTAGGGAAGGATGAAGAGTGAATGAAAGAAGGAAATGAAACAATGACCATTTCTGAAAGGAAGGGACGGCTACTGATTCAGACTGCCAGTCCTCTGGGTTTCTTTCACTCTTTTGCATCATCCGTGCCACACCTCCACCACTCTTTGTTGTTTATAAACCAATCCCTGAGCCCGACATCTCGGCAGTCAGCCAGTCTGGAGTTTAAAGCGGGGGTTCTTTCACTGTGTGACGTTGCGTCATCATTCACACACAGTGGGAAATCCAGAGAAACCTCCTTTGAGGTGTTTCACATCGCTAACCACAGTTGTCAGAATACAATTATAGGGGTGAATAATAGCTATACAGGCACTCAAATTGTCAGCTACTTTTTAATTCTGATTTCATAATGTTGTTAAGTCCATGTATAGAAGCAAGAATATTTTTTTCATGGTTAGTTGCTTTGAAAGAACATTATTTTTTATAAGCACTGGACCGCTCGACCCTCATGAGTAAGGGGACAATGGATTGTGATCTACTTTTAGCTTATGTTCCCCAACAGGCCAGAGATTTTTGACCCATATATATTTTGCTTGGAAATTATATTCCTCATAGCTGACCAGCAAAAAAATTCACTTGAAAAAGTTTTGTTTTTTCAAAGTAAAATAATACCAACCATTTCTTCCATGTGCTTCTCTTGAACAGAGCAAGGTACAAATTAGGGGTGCTTCCTGAATTTATGGCAACACATGAACAGTTGTCTTAAAACAGGTCTTGGGTCTGTCTAACCACTGGCTCATGTTACTCTCAGCAATATATATCACAGCTTGTCAAAGCAGACAAGTCCAGACATGTCTCTAACAACAGCAAGACACAGAGGAGCAAACGCTATGATATTTTTGCTCACTAGGGAATATAATAAAGCTAACACACGGGTAACAACCATGTGAAAACTATAGTACCTGCCACAGCTTAGTTTCTTTTAGCACCTGAGATTCAAGGGACATCCAATTTCAAACTGTATTCATGCTACTCTGTGTTGTAATTTTATAGCAGAAATAAACTTGTGTACCACCTGGTTAAAAGGGAAAAAAATAACTGTGTTGATCGAGGCTATTAAGCTGTTTAATCAGAGAATGCAAATGAGTACAGCTTCGATAAATGTTCGAAAAGAACGTTTGGAGCAGAGGGAAGATTGTAATTGTATCATAGCCCACCCATAACTGACCTCGATACACTTGGAAAGAGTTTTAAATTGACTTTGATTAAATTGGAAATGGCTTTCCAGGGTCCATATCTCATCAACTGGTATAAGTTTGTCTTTATGGCTCTTCACATTAGGGGAGCTGCATTGTCCCTTGTTGACGGTCCCTCTACAGTGAGTCCTAAAGTGGCCGTGGGTATAGAAGTATGATGAGGAGCTCACAGCATGGCTAAATTAACTGATGAAAATCAGGTCCTAGATGTGATAGAGTTGACAACTTGATTACCAGGATTTTCATATGAAGTCACTGAAGTTTCTTGAGACAAAACTTAAATTTTTCTTCCCAAACCTCCCCCCTTCAGGATTTCATTCATTTTACTGTTTGTACACACTTTTTTTTTGCTTGAAGTCAAATTTTCAAGACATATGAGTTTAACATGATTTGCCAGAATAAAGAGTGTAACTGACTTGACTAAATAGGATTTTGAAGGGAGGCTAAAGGTTCCCATTAACTTCATTTTTTTGCCTTTTTTTTTGTATGTTGGCCAGAAGTTGCGTAAAGTCAGTCTTTTTACTCTCATTAGGTATGTTGCAGAGCTGGCAGATCCATTCCACTCTGTGCCTATTCATCCCACGTTATTGTTGCGTATACCTGTGGAAATATTTCACACTGGAGGTGAATGCTAAATAGGAGGTTGCAATGAGGTAAAGAAGCAGGCTTGAAGGCGTAGATTCAAAGTCACGACTAAAGCTCTCTCTATTCCTCCTGAGAGCGAGAATGGCTGCAGTGGGATTGATGTCGTGACCTGGTGTTCAGAGTATAGCCTCTTTGAAAATACCCTTTTCATTGACTTCTTATTCTTTTCCACTGTTTTCTGTCTGCAAAGTTGGATTTTCATTTTGGAGAGATTGGATCTGCGGACAGACGGACGAGAAAATGAGAAAAAACAGAATAATATTGGTTCAGGTGTCACTAGATAGTTCGGCTGTTACATCACTCCAATAAGTAAACATAGAAACTTACTCAGACTGCTCCATTCACAACTGTTGTTCTGTCTCGAACCACGAATGTGGATGGCGACAGTGTTCTGTTCGTGCTTCACACACCCACCCACTCACTGCAAGCGAACTTCTACATATGAATGAACACGTATTTGCCTCTGCAATCCCCTCCACCTCCCCTCCTGCTCTGCATTCGACATCAGACGTATTCAAGGATGTCTCTGAAAGGGAAAACCCCCCTCCCTCCTTCCCTCCCTTCACACCACTCCCCTCACCACCACCACCACCACCACCCCCACTGCTATCACCTGCTCCTCTGTTCCTCTTCCACCCACGCATTCACCCCTCCCTGACCAGGTTTTCCTTTCAACAGAGCAGCTCCAGGCGGCGTTTTGAACGCGCAAGGATGCTGATGACTCATCGGGTACTTCTCCGCTCACGATTAGGGTGGTTTCTCCGTTTCACACTTCTTCCACCAGGCTAAACAAATGTGATGCCAAAAGCTGATGAGTGTGAAGAAATGTTGTTGGAGCAGACCTTAAGTGTGTGAATGCAGCCTTTAGCTAGAATGGCTTTTACTACCACACTGTTTTTTTGTTTTTGTGGAGTCACGTAGAATAATGCATTATATATATTTTTTTATTAATATTCAAGAATATGATGTGAAACACAAACAAGGGGAAAACTGTCAGGTGGAAGCTGATGTGCATGCAGACATTGCAGACACACTCACAGTTTTTAGAGAGTGGAAAAAAAGTGAAGAGTAAAATGGAGAAGGAGAAAACCCTGGAAAGCTGATTATGCAGCATCTCCTTCCCACGCAGTCTGCCCACGCTCCATCTCTCCACCTCCTCATCCACCTCCTCTTTTTCTTCATCCTCTCCTCATTCAGGATTCTGCTCCATCCATCCATCCACCCCCCCCTCCCCTCTGCGTCATCTCCAGCTCTTCAATGTGTGCGCCCCCATCCTCCATCCGCCTCTCTGGGGATAGAGCAGAACTCTCCATTGCCTAGCTTTGTTATTACATACTGGGGCTTTTGGACTATTTGTTACAGCAGCTACTCTTCATGATGAGCTGACGGACAGAAACACACCCACACATATGCAGACATTCATCCACACTGTGGAGTTATTATTTATTTATGAACCAGCCTGTAAAACCCTGTTAACTATAGTCATGCGCTTCATTAAAGCTTGTTGAAAGACGCTGCTCAGGTTTTCAGGACCTCTGCATTTTCATTTCACCTTTGTGTTAAATGAAGTTCACTGCCAGCTGATGACAGAGACAACCCAGATAGAATTGTGTGAAAATGTTGGAGGGGTTTCCTCGCCCTCTCTGTGTGCCTTACAGATTAAAAGCTGAAGGTGAAAACGACTTTGTCTGGATCTTTGTCTGATCCGGCAGAGAGATTTGCACTTGTTAACATGCCAAACACACACTCCTGAGACTTCAGCCTGCATTCAGACTGCCATGCTGATGATGACACCCGCGTCAGTCCTCCTTCAGACCACCTGGGAGAGACAAGGGTAAGTGCTGTGGTGAATCAAAGAAAAGTGACTCACCACATTTTGAGGCACAGAGACAATACAGAATATCAACACAACCACAGGGGATTGAGTGGAGGTTTATGACTCACATTGTTATCATTGACAGATCAATACTCGTCAAGGTCACACCAGACATGAGGGCATGAGTGAAGAAAGATGAAACTCATAACAAGAAATTAAAAAGAACTTTATTTTTCAAAGCAACTTTTTATATTAAAAACTCCATCAAACCAAAACTTGTAACAAAGACACTGTGAAAGGGGTGACCAGCACTAATAGGCCTTCAGAGCAGCTTAACATTGACCAAATGAAACATTGATAGAAATAATTCAGTCTCTTGTTCAGTGTCACTGTTCAGCTTTGTGTTACCCACTGTGTTTTTACCATAGACTGTATATACTATGGACAACTTGGTTCCACCTCCCGTCAATATACGGATTTGAAGCCGAATTGCTCTCAGGATTTTCGCCACTTCCTGGAACCACCACTTGCACCGTAGTGTTGCACACACTCCACCACTTGTGCAGTAGCGTTGTATGCATGCGACAGAAGAGTCGCAGAGAGTTGCTGTTATGACGCTTGGCTCAAACAGCTTATCCCCGGAGTGAGCTATGCAATCTTCGTACACTCATAGGCTGTATCAAGTGTCAATCAAAGAAAACATGAACCCCCTAATAATTTTTAAAAATGTAGTTATAAATTTCTAAAGTTTGTCCACAACTTCATAGGGATTGATGGAGGAGGCAGGATTTATGACCTATACTGCAGCCCGTCACCAGAGGGTGCTGTTCTCATGGTGGCTTCACCAAACGAGGAGTCAGACAGCGCCCATTCTATATACAGTCTATGGTGTTTATGTACCATCTTATTCAGCAAAATCTCTTGCCAGGTTGCCAAAAGATCTCTCCAAATATTTTCAGCAATTGGAGAGGCAATTTTTAAAAGAACTGAAAATAATACAGTAACAGACTTTGACATCTGCCCACTTAAAAGTCATTTAGATGCTACAATTAGCCCACAAGGACTGTTTATACTACTAGTAACCCTCCCAAGTGATTCATCCACTGGGTCCAAGATGTTTGGTTTGTAAGAACTCTGATTGATAGTAGGTGGGTTGCAGTGATATACCACATAGAATAGATGAGCATCGTTGCACATTTTTGCACAACATACAGCACTGAAACGAATGTTAATAACTTAAACATGTTTTCTACATGGCAGCATGGTGGTGCAGCAGGTAGTGAACGTGCCTCACAGCAAGAAGGTTGATAGTTTAATCCCCGGGTTGAGCGAGGGCCTTTCTGTGTGAAGTTTGCATGTTCTTCCTGTGCATGTGTGGGCTCTCTCTGGGCACTCTGGCTTCCTCCCACAGACCAAAAGCATGCTCAATAGGTTAATTGGTGACTCTAAATTGTCCTTAGGTATGAGTATGAGCATGAATGATTGTCTGTCTCTCTATGTGGCCTTGCAATTGCCTGGTGACCGATTCAGGGTGTATTCCACCTCTTGCCCGATGACAGCTGGGATAGGCTCCAGCCCACCTGTGACCCCAAAAGGGATAAGCGTTATCGAAAATGGATGGATGGATGTTTTCTACACATCCAGAATTGCCCTCATAAACAATTCCGGTTCATTACATGAGTAGTTTAAAGTGAAACAGCCATCCACCTGTGATGAACAATGAGGACTCAACTGCGACTCGGACTTAGACTGGGAGAATTCTTTGGTGAACCAAGCCTGATTTAGACTTTTAGACTCAAATCAAACATGTGATTGTGCTACAACACAGTACTGACAACATGACAGCTCCCCAAAAGTGAAGCAGGATATTTATGATAAGCACAAAACGTAAGGGAATTTGTGTTTGGTAAATGATGTCTTTGTAGTAACAATGCTTCTTGGCTATTAATCTTATACTCTTTGAAAGCTTGTTTATTCCCTTTTTAAAATTGTGCATCATTTGTAGAACATGCATTTGTTGGAAATGCAGCAGAGCTCAGTATGTAGGTTCCACACATTTAAAAAAATGTCAAATCCTCTCTGCCAGTGCTAAACAGCTTGTTCTGCCATTGACTCTTGTTGGGGTGTTGTTTGGTGAATTGGGTGATTGAAGTCTTACAAATAAAGCATAGTGACAGTTTAACAGTCTATTCATTTAACAAACAAGATCCTCATACAGTAGGATGTAGAGAAACCATACACAGTCACAACAGCCTGGCACCTCCTCCACAAGCTGGTCACCAGCCTTGTTACACATTGCTGTGGGATAGCATCCCATTCTTGACCAGCATTTGTCAAAAGTCAGCCGGTGTGGTTGTGTTGGTCACTCTGGAACAAGCAGCACACCCAAGCTGATCCCACAAGTGTTCAGGGGGTTGAGGTCAGGACTGCTGGCTGGCCATTCCTGTCTCCCCACTCCCAAATTCTGGAGGTAGTCTCAGATAAACCACAGTCTGTGGGGGGCAGGCTATGGCTGTTGCAGCTGTGTTTGGTTGCTTTACATGCTACTGAGGCTCTTATAATAACTTTATTTTATTTATATAGCACTTTTAAAATTAAGAGTTTATAAAGTGCTTTAACATGCAGGAAAACAAAGATAAAAACCAAACAAAATCCAACCATAAAATCCAACAACAAGAGAACATTTTGGGGTGTCCTCATGTCCTAATGTGACATTATTAGCAATAGATAAAATAAAATAAAATAAAATAAAATAGATATCGCTGGAAGACATATAAGCTTTGATAAGTGTTACATGAGCTGAGATGTCATTAAAACAAAGACACCATAAGAACATGTGATACTGGGCCAACACAGGAACCCAACCACAAATGTATAAGGTGTGAACAAAGTTGCATATAAATCCATTATTCCTACCTATTAAAATCCTTAAATGTAAATTATGTACATTGGATTATACAATAGATTATAGAACATGACTGGTATTTATGTCAGAAGCAATGTTAAAGCGCATTATTCTATATGTCATATCAAGATTTACATCTGACCAGTAACAATATTTGATTTGTTATTCTGTCATTGGTGTTTAGATCATGCTGATATCGGTCTTGTAAGGCCTGGTGCTAATAAGATGCCAACTATATAGAGATACAATTGATAGACTGATTAACCAGTCTATCTCTAATAAGAAGAGTATAACACTATCAGCGCTGCATTCATCATATCAACAGAGAAGATGACGAACAGTTCAAGAGAAATAATCAACACTACCACCAGAGTCACTGGTATTTTATGACCAAGACTGTTGCCTTTAAACCAACACTAGAAGCTGAACTTTGCTGACCAAACAATTCTGTTGCATTTAAAGAACACAGAAACCATGTTTGGGGGATTATACCAACATCTATGTTTGTATATATATTCTATGCTCTTAAACTTTGCTGAGGTTAAGTATGGGCATCCACCATATTAACATTATACTTTTGTCCTGAAAAAGAGATAAGCATAAAAGTTCTCCTTTAAGGGAAAGCTAGTTAAGAGTCTGTCTAATATATGCAAGCGCTGCAGGTTAATGGCAGGTGAAACCAGATATAATTTTTTACCCCTATGGCATATTCAGAGGCAATAACAGTACAGCACGAGCAGCTGTTTTGAAGCTGAATAAAGCAAAGCACTCCACTCTGTTAAGCACCATTGCACCTTCCTATCTCATTAACATAAAGCTTTCACTTCAGTGCATTCACAAGCTGTTACAGATTTCACACTGAAGTTGTGTAATCAACCTCAGCCTGTAATTCATCATCAGATGCCAGTTGTTTGATCTCTGAACTAACGCCATACACAGAATTTTTCCAACGCACGTCATCTGCATTTAGATAACAAATTTAAGAATACAAGTTGTTCTAGGAAAAAAAAAAGTGGAGATAGCTGCAGCCCACCTCGACTTCGACTACAAAGCTTTTTCTTTCACTGACATCGCACATCGTAATTTGAATATTATGACAACTGAGTGACAATAAGGCGTTTGATGATTCATTTCAATAGCAGGGAGGCGTATCACTAATGATGGGGTATACGGTTGTAAACTTGAAACGTCTTATGACAGGGAAAAAGAAAATAACTTTCAAAGGCATCTCAGCTTTTCAAAAAAACTGCAAATTTTGCTCCTCTGACAAACATTCTTGGGAGAAGAAAGAGTGTAAGGTGCCCCCTTCCTCCTCTTGCCTCCCTCATTTCTTCACACATCACCCACCCTCCTCACAGTGTGTTTCTCAGCTGTTGGTTTACTGATTAGCCTGATCCATAAATAAGTAATCAGATCGAGAGCAGCGACAATCCACCGGCCCTTATTATCAGGCCATTCTATCGCTCTCACGCAGCACAAATGCATATAAACATGCACATCCACTACCCAATTTTAGACCCATTTAACCCCCTCTTTATGTGTTGTGTTTTAAAACAGTGTCGTAACTCTGTGTGTGTGTGTGTGTGTGTGTGTGTGTGTGTGTGTGTGTGTGTGTGTGTGTGTGTGTGTGTGTGTGTGTGTGTGTATTCATGTGTGTGTGTAAATGTGAGAGGAGGGCAAGAAGAGAGGGACAGTATGATGGAGAAAAAAGAGAAACATACAGTCGCTGTGAATGTGACTAAACTGACTGCAGCAGAATGACTCACCCTGTTGCTATGGCAACCTAAAGGCAAGCTCTTCTCTAATGTGCGATTTCAACTGCTGGTGGCTGCCAGCTAACGGGGAGAAGATGTAAGTTTCCGGAAAAACCATTTAAGGAAAAAGGGCTTGCAGAGGGCGGTGTTTGGGCGCGTGGAGTGAACATAAAAGCCTCTATAGCATAAAAAAGCAAAAAGTGCTAACAGATATGGACTAAATCTCTCCCTCTCTTTCTTTCTCTCTCTGTCTCTCAGCACTGCAGTATAAAACCCAGCGGCTCCTTCTCCTCCTCTCTGCTGGACTGATGTGTGTGGGTGTAAAGCCTGAATGCCCTTGGTAAGTAAAAGCCACGTAGGATGAAGTCTGGCCTCCCCTCACAAAACTGAAACCCCCCAGGAATTTATTGTGAGCCACAGTTTTGACTGTTTCCGCTGTTCATCTCTTCCTTTTTTATATGTAACAAGTACAAAAATACCCGTAATACACTGAGAATTCATTTTCAGAGAAGCAGAAGTGAATTAAACTCAATAAAAATGCAATTACCCCAGAATAATGAGATAGAATAACTTTGGCCTTACATTTGAGGGTCAATAAAAGGTGTGTAGATGCATGTAAATAGATAGAATCCCCCCCTTGGCTAAGGGAAATTAATTGGTACATATTTTCACTATTGAATGAATATGAATAGAGGGACAACTTTTGTAATAAAACTCATTGCTGCAAAAGAACCTCACTGGAGCCTTCAAAAAGATTGCATTTTGTGTTTATGTTTTTAAAATTAAAAGGACCCCTTCCCCAAGTTTCATCTATTTGATTATTATCAGCCGTTATTGTCCATTATTATCTTCCAATTAAGCAGTAGTTTTGTTGATAATAGTTAGATATACTTAAGTCAGCTTAAGTATAAGAGTGGTTATCACCTTTTACTTGCAACATCCATTCCTAAAGGTAAAACTCATAAAAGTTGTTGATGCAGAAATTACAATGGGAAGTATTTGTGGCAGCAACAATTATGCATTCATTGTATGTTTTGGTTTATGCAGGAAAAATACTGTATTTTTCGGGCGATAAGACGCACCGGATTATTAAGCATTGATTGGTTTATTGTTGCTAGTGCGTACTCCAGGCCCTGGCTGCCTTACATGAATGCACTTCTAGTTTAGACATCACAGTCAGGCAGTCTTGTAAACTGCTCAGGGGTCCTGTTACCGGGCCGATCAGGTAGTGACACAGAGTACCGTAATGCTTCGAATATCCATTGAGCAGAGCGGCTTCATTGTTTACCAAAGTCGTACTTACATATTTCGACAGATTTTTGAGTGCATTGTTCCACATAAAAATCGGTCAGTTAGCACAACAAGTAATCATGCATAAGGCATGCTGGATTATAATGCGCACTGTCAATTTTTGAGGAAATTTAAGGATTTTAAGTGCGCCAGAGGGAGCTTCTTCACTTAAGGACTGCTTTGACACTACAGACAGGGAAGTGTTTAAACAAGCAGCCACATGGACATTGAGGAGTACACAGACATCAAGAAATGCATGGATGATGTAACCCACACATGGACAATCATCACCAGAGCTAACCAGAAACCTTGGCTAACAGGAGAGGTCTGCAGCCTGCTGAGGGCCAGGAACACTGCCTTCAGAACTGGGGATGCAGATGGCCTGAGAAAAGCAAGAGCCAACCTGTCCCAGGGTATCCAGAAAGCTAAACAGGACTACACAAAGAGGATAACGGAAACCTATTAAGGACAGCAGAGACACACGGAGCCTGTGGCAGGGCATACAGACCATGACAGACTCCAAGCCCTCACCACAGGTCTGTGACAGCAACATCTCTCTGCTGAATAACTTCAGCAGCTGTTCTCAACAGAACAGCAGGTGTCCACAGAAGACCCCACTCCCACCCCAGGACCAGGCTCTGTTTCTGTCTGTTATTCTCCACCATCAATAACCGCAAGGCTGCAGGTCCAGACAACATTCCTGAATGACTGCACAGCGGAGCTCAAAGACGTCTTCACAGACACCTTTAACACTTCCCTGAGCCCAGCTGTTGTTCAAGCGGATTTCAAAACCACCACCATCCATCCCAAAGAAGTCACATTCAACCCCATCATCATGAAGTGCTTTGAACAGCTTGTCATGTCTCAAATAAAATCCATCCTCCCCTTCACACTGGACCCATTCCAGTCTGCATACCGAGGCCAACCAATGTAACCTGCACTGCTCTCCACCCCTCTCTCACCCACCTGGGGCCTCATGTATCAACACTTGCGTGGAACTCATACCAGAAACGAGCGCACGCAAGGTCCGTCACGCTGAAAAAAATCCGTATGTATCAATGTGTGCGGGCGCCGAAATCCACGTGTGTTTCCTTGATAAATCCCAATCAGCGTGGAATTGAGCGCAGATGTCGGAGTGACTGGGCCCGTCCCCGTTACGCCCTCCTATAAATATGCAGATTTATTTAAATAGGGTCGTCCTGTCCTCGCACGCAGACAAAATGACAAGAAAAACTACATTTACGGCGTGCGAGGTGGAGGTGCTGGTGGCGGAGGTGGAGGAGCGACAGCGTGTTTTGTTTGGCAGCCTGTCCAGTGGCGTCAGTGCAAAACAAAAACGCTTGGAGTGGGAGAAAGTTTGCGAGAGGGTGAATGCGGTGGGTTCCGAGACACGCACCCCCGCGGAGATTTTTAAAAAGTGGTCGGACCTCAAGGTGGAGGTCAAGCGGCGTACAGCTGCCCTCCGGAGGAGTACCGGCCAGACAGGTGGGGGTCCGGGGGAGGAGACCCTCACACCGTTTGAGCAGCGGGTGGTGGCGATTATTATTATAGGGTAAGTGGCGTGTCACACAAATGTCCACATGCTTTGTCATCCCACTGAGCAAAAGACGTATATTAGACGTCTAGTCTAAGTTTATACTTCATTTCAACGTCGGGATTCAGTCTATTTTTAGACGTGATTTATACTTCGCCCTTAACTTCATTTTTTGATAACTTTTTATGCAATAAACAACTGTAATGTGCATAACTGACCTCGAAATACTGGATTACATTACCTATGATACCGTGGAGAGAGATGTAAACGCAACAGATACACAGAAGCAGGAATTGAAATGAACTAATATTTTTATTGTGTCACAGAAATCAATGTGTCGGCCGTGTCCCCGGCTTGCGGAACCCTGGCCCGCGGCAGCCCGTCCGCCGGCTCGGAGTTGTCGGCCAGGACCAGCAGCATTCGGGCCACCCCGGCCCCCGGCCCCAGCACCAGCATCAGCACCAGCGCGCCGACAAGCGGTGGAGCGTCCACCAGCCGCGGCGCTTCCGCTGGACCACCCGGACGCAGTGGAAGGGTCCTCGCGGAGGGGGTCCTGCAATCGCAGGAAGAAATCATCAGGGGGATCGCGGGGATCAAAGAGCGGCTGGACCGGCTCGTAAATTTCCTCGAGCGTCTGGTGGAGAAAATAAATTAATTTGGCTCATTGAACTGTGTATTCACTTCTTACCCATTCACACTGTGGCGATGAGATTCTCCCGCGCGAGGACGGCGGTCCGGCAGGGATCAGCTCGCATCCCTCCGTCTGCTGCTGGTTCGTCATGTGGGGCGATGTGCTGCCCGGCCACGGGGATGTGGTGCACGCTTGTCACATAGTGAGTCACCAAACACCGCCACACAGCGTCGCCAAAGTGCGAATCACAGTCAACGCAAATATCCAGCTCAACGCCAATTTCTACACCACCTCCTGACTTTGCGTTGATTAGCGCTGGAACCGACGCTTTCGCGATGATAAATCTGGACGTGTGCGCCGATTTTGGCGTACGCAAGGTTTTCTTGCGCCGCAAGCGTTGATACATGAGGCCCCTGGTCACTAAGGACTCATATGTATGAATGCTGTTCTTAGATTTCAGTTCCACATTCAACACTATCATCCCACAATATCTCATCCTCAAACTAGACCAGCTAGGACTCAACACCTCACTGTGCAACTGGTTGCTGGCCTTCCTTAGTGAGAGGCCACAAGCGGTACGGGTTGGTAATAATGCTGCATTCCTGTTGTACTTGGAAGTCGGAATTTCCAAGCTCGGAGTCAGAAATTCATCTGGAACGCCCCCCCTGGAGTCGGATTCCCAACTCACCATCAATCCTGACAAACCCTGACTTGACAACAACATCATAATCCAAGATGGCAGCGCAGTGCATCAACAGTAAAGAGTAAACGTGAAAGCTCTCGTAATGTATAATTTAGTAGCACTTCTGTTTGTTTTTGTGAAATTTAATAGGTGGTGTATGTTGTACTGCCCAACGTCCAACTGTGAACACGGTGCTTTGGTGTTTGTAGAGTAACATACTGTGTTATGCGTTGTTTACAACAGGTATCGCCAACAACAACTGACAACCGCTAACAACTGACAGTGGCTAACGACAGCTGACAATTGTAAACAACAGCTAACAATGGGTAACTGTAGGCGTCTATCTTGGTTTTCCGACTCGTTAAGTGGAACGCAGTCAACTCAGGTGTCATCCCACTTCCGAAGTAACTGGAACGCAAGCATTACACCTCACAGTTGGTGTCTGTCCAAGAAACGGAGGGACTGAGAATACCCAGTCATCCGTTTGCAGTTCAACCAATCAGACTAAGTTGGAAAGGTTCAGAGGTAGTCAACGGGGACACAGAATGGTCTTCTACAAATGGTAGAGCACACCACCAGAAAATACACAAACAACAACTTCTTGTATTTGCTTGTTTATTATCCTGATAAGACATGCCCAAATGCAACTGGCAGTCAAAAGGTGCTCTCCTTGTCTCACGCAAAGTCCGCCTGCCATCCCTTTGGCCAAAAAATTACTGAAGAACTCTAAATGTTATTTCCTATTTCGTATCTCTAGAGGAAGTAATCTAATTCTCCCCCCACACAAACGAAACTTTGCTCTGACATACTCATCCCACAATTAACAGGTAAGAAAAAAATGAATGAAACCATCTCTCACTCCATGCTCCTGTGTTCCAGGGGAGTAAAAGACATAGACTACCAAAGTGAGTGGGGAAGAAGAGTGATGGTCCTCATGTTGAATTAATTGGGTCCTGTGTGGACACAGCCACAGTACCAGGCAGCTCATTAAGCTCCACTATGGAAAAATAAATGTTCCAATTGAAAGGCTAACACAATAAAAAAACCACAGCTAACAAATAAGAAGAAATAATTTCCCCTGTGACCCACAGACACACAGGTCTCACCTCAGGAAGAGTGGGCCGTATACTGTAGACAAAAATGTTCTAACTGGGAATGAGAGGGTTTGTTTTTTACTTCCGCCTGCCTCCCACATCAACACGTACGCTGATGAGGTCTGTGATTGAACGGGCTAGATTTGAAACAGCTCCGAAGACGCTGTTGCACTGTGGCCTTTTCACCTCCTTTGACTCATCGAGAAGTCACTGCAGTATGAGTGAAAAGATGAAAAGAAGTAGTTTCATAAGGATGACGAAGACATTACAGTAGGGAGAGATTTACTGAAAATGCTGCGGTGTTCATATTAAACCCAAGCCTGAAATGGAATTCCTTCATTTTCCTGCCAAAACCTTTCACAAACTTGTTGCTTTTATTGTCATCAGAAGCTTATTCATCACTACGGATTGTGAAAAAGTTAACTTCTTCTTCATTTTGCATTACCTCATCTACGTATGTACATGCTTGTTAATGGGGATGTCTGCGTGAGACTGTGAGCCTGAGCCAGTGTGTTCCTGCATGTGATAGCTTGCCAAAGGGCTGACACAGGCACCATGCCGCAATTAGCCAAACATGAGACAAAGACATATTGAGCACTGCTAGCACCTTCTGTTAAACAGCCTGCATTTCCCTCTTCAGGCCATGACTGCAAATGCATCGACAGTCTCTTCCTGTACCACATCAAACAGCATTTCATGATCAGTGATATGATAACATTGCCAGTGTAGTAGAAGAAACAGGTAATATAGGAGCTTTTCAGCTAACTTGTGTCTTTAGAGACACGATTTAAAGTTAAAATCATGATTTGCTTTCTTACGAGCATTTCAATCCGCTAACACAGATGCTTGTTTCGCTATCATTCTCTATTTCTCCAAGCCTGGCCTGCATAGCGGGGCTCTGGAGGCGGAGCTTGAATTGGTTACATAGGAAATCTTACTGTATCTGATCCTGCTTTTTCTCACGATATGTCCTGTAGTATCAGAAAAATGCCATATGAACATGTAGACAACAAGAAAAACAAGATTTTAATTGGAGTGGGTCATTTAAAGATGTTAAAAATATCAACTAAACTTTTATTTTATTTAATGCTCCTGTTCTTGTTATTTTCAACAAACAAGAACAGTCTACAAGATTATACATACAAAGTAATGAGGTTTAGGGGCTTGGTGAAAATAACAGGCATATACCTTCCTTATAAGTATGAAATAAGGTTTATCACGCCTAAATTCAAAAATACACTTTCCAATCGCAATCCGATTACTTGTATCAAAAATAGTTTTTAATGCCACGTAACATTTTTAAATTTTAGATATTGAATTTTTTTTTTCAGGGATTAATAAAGTTCTTTTTCTAAAATGATCATATTTTTTAGTTTTGATGGGTGTTTAAACATGAGCTACCTGAACAACCCTGAAAACATGAAATTCTGCTGATTTGCCTTGGCAACCTGTTACATAAAATATGTTGTGAAAATTACATAAAAAAAATCACCTTGGCTTTCAACGTGGCTCCAACAGCCTTTGACAAATTGTGGGGGAAAAAAAGTCCAAGGATACACACAGAAGCGACTGGGAGAGTTTATAATAGACGGTTTTGCAATGATTGTATTCACTGTCACCATAATGCTCCATGTGTCCTCAGTAGGTGGCCGTCTGCTGTTCAGATTACGTATCATCCAGGAGACAGAAATGGCCCACATGTCCTTCTTATTGCCAGAAATATTGAACAGAGGGGTCCACTGTGTGTGCATGCAGCATGGTCCCTGTAAGAGCAGTGAGTAATGTCTAGAGATGAAGACCTTTTGTTTTGTAACAGCTCACAGAGCACGAGTGATGCCAGCTGAGCCACAGGGGCATGAGGAAGGTAGCTGTGAGGGACCGTGTGTGTGTGTGGAGAGAGGGCTTTTTTTATAACGTAGGTGTAGTGAAGAGTGTGTGATGGGAGGTGCATGTGTGTGCTTTCATGTACAGTAAGAAGAGACTTTCCCTCTAGGATTATTGGTTTCTTTGTTCTGATGTCACATGAACACTGTCTTTCTTTGCCAAGTTATCTTCCTTCTTTATGTTTCTTGTTATTCTCGATGTCTATTCTTTCCACAAATTGTGTTTTTTTTTTCCTTTTTTCCTGTGACCGAGAGCTCCTCTACCCACTCCTATTCTCTAACATTAAACAGCTCATCCTTTTTCTGCCACCTCCACCACTGCAGTTATATAAATAATAACTCCAAAAAAGGGGGCAATTATCAGTGACATGCAACAAGCTCAACCATAAAACCAAAATGGTTTTTAAAAAGTGATTTTTGGAGTTATGCAGGTTCGTGTTGCATCTACCAAGGACGGCAGGCTTTGGAGATTTCAGGGTTTTTGTGTTCAGACAACAGCATCACGGACTGAAGAAAGAAAAGCTTTTGGCATTATCCTTCTTCTTTGATAGATGTCAAAATCTCATGTCAATGTCACTGAATCTTTTGAAAGCATTTGTATTCAAGAATAAAAAGAACCCATAATGCATATGAAACAGATAAGAAGCGACATATTTGAAGAGAAATAAACTGAATATGCTCTTTTAACAGCTCCTCTTGTTTGAGTGCAGGCTAATCATCTTTGCAACACATTCTGTCATTCTGATTAGTTTGTACCATGCAGATTCATTTGCAGTCATTCATTTTCCCAGAGAGTTTGGTTTTAATTAGTTATTTGATTTTTAAAAAGTTGATAGCTTGCCGGCTCTACCGACAAATGTAGAATCCTTTCTGTGCTGGGTTAGCTGTGTAGACGAAGGACACCAAGACCGCAAACACAAGAGTCAGAGAGTTTATGCCTCAAATCCTAAGACTCTGTGGACAGTACATGTTTTAAAAAATTAAGCAGTTTTGAGAGAATAAAATTTGTATTCTTGCATTCTTGTAAAGATAATATATCTTGTCATCCTCAAGTCCTTGAGGTCCACTGTCCTGCATGTTTTGGACGTTTCACTGCTCCAACACACCTGATTCAAATGATCAGCTCGTTATCAAGCTCTGGAATGGCTTAATAACGAGCTGATAATTTGAATCAGGTGTGTTGGAGCAGGGAAACGTCCAAAACATGCAGGACAGTGGGCCTCGAGGACTGGACTTGGAAACCACTGACTTAGAACAAACTACAGTCTGAACTTCGTCTTCAAGCTCTTGTGATACTAAATGAATTTAAAACTATGGTGAAATCATTACAGTCTACCTTATCTGTGTGTAAATGTTTTATGTGAGATTGTTTTATTGTTGAGATGCTGCGAATTTTATCTGTTGAAGGAACTATGCTGCTGCCCTCATGGCTGGGTCTCAATGGGACCAACCTGGTGAAATAAAGGCTAAATAAATAAATAAAAATAAGATTAAAGTTGAAATTTCATCAGAATCTAGGTCAAAATGTGAGAAAAATGGCTGCTCTGATGATCTGTCTCACCAAAATAACATACAGGTTAACAACAGACCAAAATACATGTTAATTTTTAAATCAATCCTATAAATTTATGATCTTATTCTTGTAGATAGTTTAAACTCAAAAGCTCTTTTTTTTAATAAGGATGTCCTGAGACTCAACCACATTGGATCACACATAACTGAACAGTGAGCCATGTTGTAGATTTTGAAATATCAGCTGTGATGAAATTGACTAATTAATCAATAACCAACAGTCTTTCTTTGTTGTTTGTTTGTTTTTTTTTTCTTTTCATGCTCCTGATCTGTGAAGTTAGCAGTAACAATGCACTGCATACATCAGAAGCCAGACTCCATTTTAAGAGGTGAGCTGCTTTTGCTGTCGGTCATTAATACTGCATAGACTCCAGCACGGAGCTTCGACTGGTTGTACGTCGCTCCTAATGTTCATATTTACACTGAGAGGGGTAATTAATTCTAAAGACCCATCTGCCCTTTTGCTTTGTTAAATATTTAATCAGCAGTGAGACTTTTTTCTTTTCGTTACCCCGTCCACTGTTGCCAGTGGCATTCAAAAGAAGCAGATACCATACTGGACAAAAGATTGATGTAATTCTCTGGAATAATTCATTGTTGTTAACGATCAGAGGAGAGTTTGAGAAAGAGGACAATTAATCAGCTTTGAAAATTTCCATCTACAACTGGAAACAGCATGAAACCAAAGCAAACTTAACAAGAAAATTGTGCTGGCATTAACATTAACCAATTGCAGTATCAGTCTGCAGTACTCATCACATAAAAGAGCCTGTTTTCAACTCTGACTGGTAAATTCTTCCTGTGTTTGCCTTGAATCAAAGTCACATGATTACAGAGCTGTCACATGGTGCTAAAATTCTGAAAGACAGAAATCAAAACTATCCCTCCTCTGTGTTGTTTTATTTATCTGTTTCTGACAGCTTTCCACACAACGGGCAACACATAGCCTTCAGTCATTTGTTGCCATGGTAACTACTGCCAGTATGAGCATCAGCTCTTGTGCAGTCAAGAGCCTTTAAAAGGGCTTGCTGGCTTGCTTGCTTGCAGAGAGATAGAGAGAGGCAGGGAAGTTAGGAAAAACACAACAGCAATGATAATACTTGTTTAAGGGATCTGACAACAAAAATCTGTTTTGTGAGGGTGGATATTGAACCTTTAAGTCACCTGTTGATCATTGTACAGCTGATGCTGCATTGGTGCAACTGAAAACTTTTTCCAAAACACATTGCCGACCATGCTTTTTTGACACGTGTGCATAAGCTGTGTGAAAGATGATAAAAATCACAGACTTTCTTACATGAGAGCGGTTGGATGCTGCACAGTTTATTCAGCAGACTGAGATCTCTGCATGCAATTTAACGAGGACAGGTCTGACAGCAATTTGCTCCACGCTGCCAGCAAATCCATTTGGACAAAACAAGCGAGGTAAACACAACAGATGACGATGAAAAGCTTGAAAATAAATATCCACCACTTCAACATCATGCATGCGGCAACGGGGAGCAGAGAACACAAACCTAAATGTGCACAGATTTAACACTCACATGGACCACTAAATGCGTTCCCCCCTGAAAAATAATGAGTCCATGAAGATTGTTTTTGCTTTCACTGAAATTGTACTCTCCACATTATTTTTTTAGGTGGCCTGTTGGTGAATAAAATTGCTGCTTGAGAGGTAAACATGAGGATGATTTGTTGTTTATACTGATCTGTTACCACAAAGGGTCATATTCCAGAACACCGCAGCAGCACAAGGACACTGATATTGGTGTTATCTGAGGACAAACAACAAACATGTTCTGTTTTCTCCTCAGAATGTGGCCGAATGACTTTGATAATAACACATTTTCCTGTCAGCATAGAGGTTTTCAGTAGCATTCAATGGACGTGATTTTTAAAGGATGATATTATCTTTAATAATCTCCACCAGACACAAGCCTGGAGGGGTTATGCATTCATTATGTGTGTGTTTGTGTATGTATGCATATGTGTGTGAGAAAGAGACAAAAAGATAAGAGAAAAATAGAGAAAAAGGTCCATCAGTCCTATTTTTTGGTTCATACAATTATTTTTACAGAATCTTTAAAAGGCAGTTTCACTCTGAACACACACACACACACACACATATGTATTATGTGGTCTTTCGGCATTGTTTATGTGTATGTGTCAGAAGAAGCAATGCTCTGTAATTGATTTTGCCAGACTGGACACGGTGGCTAGGCTAGGCTAGGCTAATGCTAACTGTGTGAGCCGATAATCTGTAATGTAATTTTGATAATAGGACACTCAGTATAACTGTACATGAAAAGACAATCCAGACAAAGGTTTGGTTGAAAGAATGTTTTGTAGTTACTGTAAGACTGGTGTGTGGTCAAGTCCTCTTTTTTCTGTGCAGCTCCGTTTTTTAAAGTTATTAGGAGGTTAATGTTTTCCTATGATTGACAACTGATTCAGCATATGGCGGTTCAGGGATTGTGTAGCTCACCCTGCTTGTTTGAGCCAAGTGCCATCACAGTGACTCTGCCGCTGTATGTGTACAATGCTACTGCGCAAGCGGTGGTTCCAGGAAGTGGAGAAAATCCCAGAAATACTGGGAGCAATTCGGCTTCAAATTCATATAATGACGGAAGGCGGAGCCAAGTTGTCCATAGTATATAGAGTTTATGGGTTTTCACCAGCTGCTGACTCTTAATCTGTCCCGTTGGTGTCCAAAACAACTACCTTAGTTTTATTCTTGTTCAATTTAAGACAATTTGGCACATCCACTCATGGATTTGTTTGAGGCACTTACTCAGATCCTGTATGGAGCCAGTTACAAATAACTGGGTGTCATCTACATACATATTTAGTTTTCTTTAAGATATTTTTTTTGTTTTGTATAATCAGAGCCAGCCAAACATATAGTAGATATTAAACAAAAGAGGCCCCAAGATGGAGCCTTGGGGAACTCCACGTGTAATTCGCTCAGATATAGAGCTACCTATGGACACTAAATAGTCTCTGTCCTTTTGGTAAGATTTAAATCAAGTGAGTACAGTGCCAGAAAGTCCCACCCATTTTTCCAGTAAGTCAACTGATAGCCAACTGTGTCAAAAGCAACACTGAGATCCAATAGCAGTGAGAATCAAGTTCTACCACTGTCTTTATCAAGCAGATGTTATTAAACACCTTAACCAGAGCGGGTTTAGTGCTGAGATGATGTTGAAGACCAGGACAACTTTAAAACAGACCCTTAGGAATATGATAATGCAGAGTTAGCCCCTTATTTTGTGTGGGCCCTGTCATATACTGAGTCAGCCCAAAGTTGTCAAAATGCAACACAGTTAAACAAAGAAAGCAGCAGAACGCAGTGTACTCTGCTACGGTTTCTGCTGGCAGGAATCAGCTGTTGGTAGTTTTAATAATGTCTTGAACTTACTTTTTTATTATAATAGATGCTGCATACTCTTAATTTACTCATTTCTAAGCCTTCTGCACATAAATTCATGCAGTATAACTGACAATAAAACTCTCAGAGAGGACAGACTGCATGACACACACTCTTCACACCTGTGACTCATATCCAGTTAGCACCTAGAGCCAGCACTGCGAGACTACATTCACAAGTGGAATGAAAATAAATCCTTGGTAAGTAGTGAAATTGGATTTCTCCCCCTCACCTGTATTCAGATTCCTGGGTATATGATTTATTCATGATGCATGGTTTGTGATACAGCTAAGCATATACATGTAATTTTATGCTAGGTATTCATATAAAACCTGGATGTTAGGAGTGTCAAGGGAAGAACATTTTCTTACGGTAAGTCTCAGCTAGAGTGCACCGATACTTGCTGTATAACACATTATTCTGTAAAATCCAATGAATTTGTTGGCCTTTAAAAAGTCTAAATCTGCTGTGATGTTTCCCCAAAAACCAGTAGACATCATTTTAAGTCGTATAACAGTTTCGATTAGCCAGGATGCACCTCAGAAGATGGCCAAAATTCTATAACCTTCCTCCTGTGTTATCTTTTACTACGCACCCACCATGTTAAGGGTTGGTTTTGACCCGTGTCTTAAATTAGCTGTAAATAACACTAAAAACAATTATCTATCATTCAATTTGGTTCTCATTTCTAGGTTACCTTGTTAGGCGTCATTGTCCATGAAAATATTGCTTATAATAGTTTTTGTTGTGGGCGTCTGGGCGTTTCTTTGTCAGTATACCCTTCACACAGACATCTCGACTGAATTGATCTCACATGTCTGGACATGCCCAACCTAGTTTTTTGTGCGTGGAAGAAACTGGCAAAATGAGAATTTCCTAAATCTCACATGATTGGAAGAAGATCTGACTAACAGTATGATGCCTGACAGTGCACTTATGATTTCTGTTTTTCCTCTGATTATTAGATATTAATCTAACTGGGTCAACAGCGACCCTAACACAACAAGTGCCATAATTTTAAAAAGAGCATTTTATAGTTTAGTCACTTTGATTTTTTTATTTTTATTTAGTTGAAATAGAGGTTAAAAAGTCTTGATGCAAAAAGCTAATTGAAGTGGTTCTTTTAAGCATTTAAAATCAAAAACGGGTCACCGCAGACCCTAACACAGGAGGAGGGATAATCATAAAGACTTTTGGGAGTCGTAAAAGATTACCTCTATTCTTGTAAACTTTCTACATTTATTAAACCTCATCAGATATTCTCAAACTTTTTTCCCTGACCACATTGCATAATTATGTAGGGCAGGTTGCATTCGGAATCCAGGAAGTGACTACAGTACGTTGTGGCAGCCTGCCCACAGTAAGTGAGTCATATCGAGTTGCAAACAAATTACCAGGAAAAAATGTGGCTGATTTGAACGAGTTCTGATCAACACTATTGCTAGACATGAGCTCTGATAGCAACACGAGGCTAAATGAAGTGTAAAGACGGCAGATGGTTGCTGGTATATTAGCTGAAATGAAAGGACAGACAGAGCATGTAAACCAATATGGTCATGGAAAAGCTGTGAACAGGAAACAGCTGGAACTCAGTGTGGATGTCACTAAACTTACCCTGCTTATAACTGGATCATACTGAAATGCTCCATTGTGGTATTTGTGTCCTTCATTTGATTTATTTAGGTTAATATTGGAGGGTGGTGGGAGTAGTAGGATGTGGAAAAGCTTTCATGTTTAATGCAGTTAAGATGAAGGACCAGTGCGGATTAACTGGAAAAGAAAAATCAAGTTAGTACAATTGACAGCTTCAATAAGCATTTGTTTTTTTTTCACAATGCTGGGAAATTAAAATACATTTCCAATAATTGATATGCAATATTGAAATCATAACACACCAAGGAGCTTGAAACACAGGAAACTAATTCTCTGTACCATGATTTTCTGTATCTCTGACACACAATAGTTTACCAGTAAGTAAGGCAGTTAAGAATTTACCAGAAAACCTATCCTGATGAGGATATGTGAATTTTTTTTTACCAAGGAAATCATCTCCAGTTATTGGCCATAAAAGTGAATATTAGATACTTCCATCACACGGTTTGACAATAATTAGAAGGAGATTGCATTTGTTGTGCTGTTTGTTGGAGGAGTTGTCATTAATATGATGACTAAATAGCTGGAAAAGCACTAAAATACAGTTAGTTAGAATTACTAGCTATTGCATTGTTTTTAGATCAACTTGACAGAAGTTGCAACTTTAAGAAAACTTTAGATTTTCATGTGAAAACTCTTTTTGAAGATTGTGTACTTTTTTTTTTTTTGACAGCTGTTGAGAGCCGAGATTTCAGGTCAGTAAAAGTCTGTAAATCAAGTTGATTGAAAACACTTGAGGGTTTATATAAGCCTTCATAAATACAGAAGTACGAGGCGTTTACAGGGAAGATGAACACCAGGGGTAATTCCTGCCCTCTGGGGACAAGCCGGGGGATTTGGAAAGGCACACAGATCCGGAGCTAAATGGCAGTCAGTCTGACACAGAGGGAGACCCACAGTCACGACCACATCGGTACCCTGCTCTGATTACACAGTAAGAGGGCTTTAGAGAGCGGAAAAGGTGACAAGGTGGGGAACGAGGGGGGGTATGTGAGGGAGAGAGGAAGGGGTGTTTGTACGAGCAGCGCGTGCGCCGACATTAACCATGCCCATTAATGAACTGCTGGAGGGACTTCACATGGGCAGCGCTAAAGACAGGAAGGAAGTGGAGAAGACAGAGCTGAGGGTGAGGTGGGAGAGGAGGGGGAAAGTTGTGTGTAGGGGGGACAGAGGGGGTGATTCTATCCAGCCCTGTCACTTTCCCTGCCTTCATTGCCGGTTCAATCAGTAACACACATTAGGACTAAATTGAGTGGATAGATGATGCAACTGCTTTCAACCAGTCTTGGGCAGACAAAGCAATTACTGGTGCTGAGCTCTCTTTAGCCATGTGACGTGCACACTGGCACTATGACTTCAGTTAGTGCAGTGGGTGGACTATAAAAGCATGGAAGTACTTATTTCCTCCCCAGTGATTATTTAATTGCAATGAAACATGTAATGCCTTTTGATTTCACAGTAATAAATAAACGTTTACCCTCTTAAAGTCAAAAATAAAAAGGGAAAAGCTTATTTTACAATAAAACAAACCTACTTAACCTACTTACCAAATAAGTACCATTTGATCAGTGTCACTTAAGGGGAGAAGCTGCAAGCCTTTTATAAACCGTTAAGCAACATAAAAGAAAAACTTGAATAAAAAGTCCACCTAAAAATAAACGTTTATGTTGATAACCAGAAGTAAAACTTAACTGAAGATAGGATAACTTAACTCCAAAATGTAGCGCTCATGTTGCAACAGTTTAGCTCTTCATGAGACAAGCCTCAGCCAGGGCAGGCCATGTGACAGTTATCACTTCTGCCTCTTAAAGATGATCAATGTGTCTTGAAGAAAATTGGCCCGAAATGAAATTTCGGACCAGTTTGATGTTTATAATTAAAGGCTAACAAGCTCTACATCAGGAGGGAGGGACTAATGGTGAGTTTAGAGGGCTGCAGGGTTGAACATACAAGGGCTACTGAGAGGATGCAAGATTAATATACAGGAGAGAGGCGACCTCTTCTGGTCATTGTTTGTAATTGCTGCTCTTACAACTATACAGTGTTGACTCAGAGTTGTGCAACATGGATCGATATCATAGAAGCAGGAAAGGTGTTCCTGATTTTGTGCTCCCCTCCTTAATGTACATGAAATGGAGAAAATATTACAAACACATTACTGTATAACACTCCAGTACACCATCACCACCCACTTCGACTTCAGCTTGTTTTGATAAATACTAATTTCAATTTATGCAGTTGGTCCACTATCGGCTTATCAAAGTTTAGCTTGGCTTAATTTAGGCTGGTATTCTTGTTCAATACATAGCAATCCCACTGACTAATAAAGGGCTATTAGACGTCTGGTTTTTTTTAAGACCTTCTTTCAACCGTCTAGATTCTGTATATTTTTAGACAGAATTTAGATGTTGCACTTTAACCAATTATTTGATAACTATTTATTTCAAATAGCAACTGTGAGTTGCATAAGTGATCTCCAAGTACTTAACCAAGATAATTATGATAGATAGATGGAGATAGCCCAGATTTAGACTTGGTCCAAATTTAGACGTCTAAACCACAGGTCTAAAAAACTTCATTTTTAGACCTGTGGTAGCCTGATTTTAGACCAGTCGTCTAGGCTACATTTAGACTTCTATTAGACCTGTTTTAGACCAAAAAATGCTCAGTGGGATATAGAAGTAGATAAGTTTGAAAATTGTCGCTTTCAAGTGCAGTCTATTTCTTGCTGCCTTTTTCTGTGCCTTTAAAGCTACAGCCACCCTATTAACTTAGCTGACCTCAGCTTCAAATCTGTCTGAAGTGAACTGAACAAAGATAAAGGTTAAAGTTAATTTACCAGCTGATCAAACTTTTTCAGTAAGCAGCTGGTATGTGTGAGTATTCGGGCCAAACTGTATAATCGTGTGTTGATGCTACCACAATATCTACTAGTCCAGTTTTGTCTCAATTTTTCCCAATGAGCTTTCTTTGAGATTAAAAACATGTGAACAGATAAACTCAGAGTTTGATCATTAATGTAAATGAGACACAGAAGCCTAACTCTTCTCTTCCAGGAGTTGTAACTAATTCTGCTCTTTTATCCACTAGATGGCAGGAGTGATTTTGCCATTTTCATTAATAGGCTTATGTACAGTATGTTAGACTGAACTCCTCACCTGCCTTGTCAAAGATGCATTCGTTCTATTTCACATTCGACACAGCTGACCATGATGCTCCTTAAATTTCACGCTACCCCTCAGATTCCTGCCACTTGAAAGAGACCAATATTTTTCAAAGATGGGACACAGTAAGCTGCACCCTAATAAAGATCATACATAGTGAGTTCTCCGACGTCCCCACCATGCTGTATTCATTTGTATGGTTCTGCAGTGATGATCCAAACCATATGAGGGGCTGAGTGGATCTGCAGAGTCCCAGTGAGGAGGCAGGCCACCCACAGCCGGTACTCACTGCTTTCTCTTCGTTTTTCCCCTTCCCTCCTAGGTCAGGCAGCATTCCTCCGGTCTCCTGGGGATCTCTGCTGAAGAAGAGAACATCATTCACAAAGACACAGATACTACAGCAGATGCTACCTTCATTTCCCCACCGACGATCAAAAGGGAACATAAAATAAAATCGGTGACAGACAGATGGAGCAGCTCATTACTTTGGCATTAGTGCATACCTCTCAGTGTCAGAGGGTGAATGAGTGCAGGGAGAGAGACGAGCTGTGCAGATGTTCTGATCAAACGTGATGAAAACGCAGATTGGTCAGTAACCACCTCCAGTTGAGTGGTTTTTGTGGATTAGTTGGTGTTAAAAAAACATGCCTTCTCCTCTAGTCAACAGGTGGAGTATACACACAATATATCTACTCTGTTTCTCATGTCTTAGTCTTTCTTGCTGTAGCTTTCTATGCTTGATCATAGAGTTAGAGGATAGACATGGATGTTCTTGATAAACCTCAACACTGTTGTGATTATTAAATGCAGATTTTTGCCCAGAGAAGACCATGTTCTCTTCCACACCTCTGCTTCTCAGATGGATAAACGTCCCTGCAATTTTTAAAAAAGTATTAGCTGTCACTGATTGACCTAGACCACTGTTAAAAAATAATAGGTGACATTTATTTTTAAAGGAAAATGACTATTTCTTCAAAAGCCGTTTTGAATACATATTTTGAATACACAGCCACTTTCAGAATTACTTAAGAAGTGACTGTATAATCTATAATGTGGTGATTCTTGCTTTTCTGCATGTTATCACTACAGAGCCGCAGTATTAGGCCACTTTAAAAGACTACAGTTTGACTTAAATAAGATATAAGACCTACGTTTTCATTCTCTGTAGACCAATTCCCCCTCTTAAACCACACAGAGCAGCTCTTAGATGGAAACAAAATGATCAAACAGTAAGGAAATTGAGGAAAATAAATGTCTATGAGCTGTGCCGCATTTAAGGGAGAGATAAGGCAATTCGAGAAAGTACATCTGAGACCCAGCTGTCAGTGTAGATAAAACTCATAAATTGAACTGCTTTAAATGAGGTTAAATTTAGATATTACGCAATAATGTAGTTTTCCAAAAAGAATAAAATAAAAAAGAATAAAAAAATAGAGGAGCTAATGAAATCACTCCCTGTACAAATCAAGTTTTTCTGGAAGCGAGGTTATGAAAACTCATCCTCACTCTTATCTTTTTTCAAGGATTTATGAGTCTTTAATGAACGTAGTGTGGTCGGTGTGAAAAAAGTTTTGTGAGGTCATATAAGTGCCCAGCGTCTGGCGCTGCAGGGCATGGATCATTTCCTGACTCTGGAAATTGAGTCAGAGTCAAACTGTGTCCTGCCCTGGCTTATTACTGGCTGAGAGGATCGCCCATCCCAGCAGCATAATTCCATCTGGGCTAAATATTTATACAGAGGGGGAACGACATCACTTATCCACAACACATTCATTCACGTAAGGGAGAGAGCTGCTTCCAGAGGAGAGTTAGAGTGATCCACTGTATTTGCCAGAGGAATTTCTCGTCTTTTTACTGATATCTACTCAAACCAGCTTTCAGGAGAAGTTTTGACCGACTGAAGGACAAAATGAGCTTCTTTATCGTCTTTTTTTGTTTGATTCTCTCCTTTTATCAGATTGGGAGAAATCCTGTCAGTGGTGAGTAGGCTTTATTTTATATTTTGCCAAAGTTTAGTGACTAAGTAAATCCCTGCAGTTATGATACTCATAAGCTTCTTTCTCCCATATGTTTATATTTGTTTAGATGCCATCTATCTCATCCTTTTTACAAAGTATGCATCTCTTTTCAAGTTTTCAAGTTATACTATGTGCTCTGCTTTACAAGTGTAGTATTAACCACAACAAAATTACCTTGTTAGTAGAAATAGCACTTCATAATGATATTAAAAACATACTACATCTTAATGAAAAGACAGCTATCTAATACATAATACTTAATAAAGTCTAATTCACATTAAATGAATGATTTGATATAAATGTATTATTTGTACATATGTGTGGCAAACTGACTTGTTTCATGTATACTTGTGCTCCTCTCTCCAGCTGGGATATGCTGGCTGCAGCAGAGTCAGGACCAGAGATGTGACATGGTGCTGATGAGAGGAGTGACCAGAGACGAGTGCTGTGCTGGAGGTCGTTTGGACACAGCCTGGTCCAACTCCAGCCTGCCAATGAATGAAGTCAGCCTGCTGGGCTTCCTGGGAATCGTCTCCTGCAAACCCTGCAAAGGTAAACAAGCAAACCCCTCACAGAAGTGACCGGCCGGATCGGCCAAGAAGATTGGATCAGTTTCTTTTGTTTTGTTTTTGTTTATAACTGCGTGTGGGGTTCTCTTAGTCACCGCATGGATCCAAGACATTAACTTTGGTGCCTTAAGCTCAAATTCTTAACAGGCTCTCTGTGAATAAACATCCTGAAAAATGTTTTACCAGACCCCAGTAAAAGCCAATGCCATTTTTATGTCAGATGTAATTTTAAGGAAAGGTTTTTAGGAGCTGCTTGAATATCAATTGCAGACTCACAACATGAGATCTAACTTCTTCAATATTTGATGTTCCATGAACCAAAATAAATTTCGCGTCTGAAGTGAGTGAAAGTTAACTCGAACCACACCATTTGTGAATCAACACAATGTGTTCCCTGTGCAGCTTTCTAACAAAATGCAGACGTGGATTCAGGAGACACATTCCTCTTAACTCCACCCAGCTGTCTTAAGAAGCTTCTCCCCCTGAAAATCTCTACAAGGTTCATTCAGGTTCACTTGCAAATAAATTCACTTTTTATTAACCACACTTGTACTATTCCATCATAGGCCCCAAACTGCAAGTTTCTCCAAGTCGATAAAAATATATTACATTGTATTTTATGAAAACACCCAGATTTTTTATTTGACATTGGTGGAATAAACTAAAGGTGGGCTGCATTTAGATAAAATTCATAGAAGCTGAGAGACCACAGTAATTAAAGCCTAAAAAAAAAAAAAGTTCTCGTAAAGCTAAACAGCCATATCACAAGGACAATTAATGGATTTGGAACAATCAAGCCCCTGTTCCTTTACCCTCCCCTCTCTCATTATGTGTTCACTTTGTCTGAAGCTAGTTAAAAAGGAGCCCAGCTTGCCTTCATGGGTAAAATAAGAAAATACATTCCTGCAGGCTGGAATAAAAGGCTGCCACATGCCCAGATGTCTGGGACTCATAATGTGCAACACTTTCTGCATCATTTGGAATTCTGTGGAAAGAAAACATCATCAACATAAAAAATGCGTACACAACAGGAGAGAGAAAGAAAGTTAAAGATGGAAATCAACATGAAGATTGAGCAGGGAAGTCAAAAAAAAAAAAGAAAACTTTTGGACCAAACAGGATATTGAAGCGCTGGTAAAAACAGGAAATAGGAAATCAGTTCTTTTTTGTTTACAGCAGTCTCAGGCCCGAGAGCAGATCATCTCCAAAGACTCAGAAAGATCCCAGGAGGAGATCTGTGTGCATTGTGTGAAGTTGCCTCTGCACTGTGTAGGATTACAGTTCATCTTTTGCTTTGACACGACAGGGTATCGGAGGAGCCCGGGGCTTCCTCACTTCTCAGCCAGTAAACTTCTCTGACAGTTATTTGAACTCCATCTACCTCAGAGCCCCTCTATCCCCCTGCAGGAGCTTAACCCAGTCTGTGAGCAGCCGTACACATAGATCTGTTATGAAAACACAGCAGCCTCACATTCCACCAGGCGAGACACCCCTGTGTGTAACGGTCAATAAAGAGATGTGATTATTATAAATATTGTGCCAGGTGAAAATTACATTATGGTCTGGGAAAACCCCAGATCTCGGGCTTGTTTTGAATGAAAATGCCTGCGGATCACCTGATGTCTGCAGTTTTGTTAATACAGTAACATTACACTGATATCGTGCAGCGATCACGCACATATGAAACCTCTGGCTGTGCTTTTGTAGAGACATGTGAGGGAGTCAGATGCAGTCCTGGAAAGGTTTGCAAAATGAAGATGGGGAGACCACAGTGTGTGTGCAATCCAGACTGCTCTCACATTACCCGGAAGCATGCTGTGTGCGGCAGCGACGGAAAGTCATATAAGGATGAGTGTTCTCTTCTGATGGCCCGCTGCATGGGTCACCCAGACCTGGAGGTTATGTACCAGGGAGACTGCAAGAGTAAGCAAACATTTGTATAGTTTATGCTATTTTCTGAGTACAATGTTACACACACAAAAGCCAAATATATATTTTTTTTTACTTCCTTTCAGAGTCCTGCTCCAATGTGGTGTGTCCAGGTACCCACACATGTGTGACTGACCAGACAAACAGCGCCCATTGCGTCATGTGCCGCACAACTCCTTGCCCAATCCCGATGCCATCTGAGCAGCCAATCTGCGGCAACGACAACATCACCTACCCCAGTGCCTGCCACCTCCGCCGAGCCACCTGCTTCCTGGGCCGCTCCATAGGAGTGCGCCACTACGGTCACTGCAACAGTAAGGCCTCAGAAACACTTCTGCTTGTCTTTCAATACTTATTTTACTTCTTTGTAATTTCTGAATAAGGTTTTTGAATCTTTCTTTTTGTTGTGATTTGATTTTTGGTACAGATCCCCCCCGGAAATCCCACAACTTTGATGGCAGCGAGGAAAACGCGGTCTAATCGGATAACTCCTGACAGTACTGTTAATTTCATTTCCAAGTGCCACACCACGAGCTTCCCACCATGACCTCTTTTTTTGACAATCACTCCCCTTGCCCTTTGTGCCCAGAATGACCATACAGTTGGTATAAAAGTCCATTATTGCGAGACATAGATTAGTAATTGTAACTCAAGAAGAGCTTCAAAAACCTGCAAGCAATTTACGTTTATCTTGTGCAAGTTTGGAAAGTACAGGCAGACGAACACGTGAGCTCTTTGGGAGATGTGTGCATATTGTAAATAGAATACCACTACTATTTATTGGAGAAGGTATCAAACTCTATTTATGTTTTTATCCTAGTAACAAATCCATATATCCTTGGGAAAGCTGTTGGAAAAAAGTATTTATTGTGTTTTGGTCTTTGTGTTTGAGGCCTCTGGCATTCCTGTATTACAGTTTTGTTTTGTTTTTTTACACTTTTTACAGTCTCCACTCCCCTCAAACAGTTTTCCCCTCAAAGCTGACGAAAAGCAACACCAATTTGTCTAAAGAGTTGGTACCACTTCATAGTCGGTCAGTTTGGTTCCAGTTTACCACAAACAATAACAGGACAGTTGTACTGTATGTACACTAGCTCTCATGTGGAGGTGAGTAACAGATTCAGCCTAAACAGACCTTTGTAGTCTAAACATGTTTATTCTGAATCCTGATCCAAACTCCCAGCAACCCGCTCATCACTATAAATAACAGTTTGGTTGTGTTTGTAAGAGTTTAAGAGTGTTGGTACGACCCCAAACACTCTACAATACCTCCTCTGTTGAGGGTCTGGCTTTCCTAAATGCATTTACTGGTTCATTCCAATGCTGTTTGTCTGCTTCGATTTGATGGAAATCTCTTTTAAAGACAACTCTGTACAGACAAATGTAATTAGAAATGTCTGTCTGAAAGGAGAATTATATTAGTCTGAGAATTTGCCTTATTGAGGGCCAGCTGTATGAACCAGATGATACTGCCATATCATGGGTGGGGCAGTCTGTTTGTTGTTGACGCTGGTAACCTGGGAGGTATGAAACAAATGGCGATTTCAGATGTTTATCCTTCAATTCAAAGCAGACAAAAATCCTTGTATCCTGTAAATACCAGTCTCATGTGTACCTACCTGTGTACCTACTGTGAAATTTGAATGATGAATGCATCAACATATTTTTGTATTTTTGTACTGCCTTTTCAAAAACAACATAAAGTTTAATGTTTGTCACAACTGTGTCTCGTTTCTTACAACTTTCAAAAGGAGACCTCCTCAGGAGAGGCAGAACACATGGCCTGCTTGTGTTACGATAGTTCCAGGAACAATACACACTGTACTCTACAACTGTGAAACTGAGTCTGTCATGTACTTTATAATATTTGAATACTTCTTTACTGTGTCACAGTCGTACTCATAGCCAGGTTCAGCCAAATGAGATCATTCTTGCGCCCTGAAGGGAACTGGACAGCTTCCCTCTCATGCTTGGGTGCAGTTGGGTAGGTGGGTGGGTGGGTCAGGCACTCTGTTTGTGCGTGCGGTGGTTAGAACTACTCTCCTGTGCGTGCCGTGGCTGAGTTGCCTCTCCGGCAGGCCTCTCTAGATGTCATGTGAGAGGCGATGGACAATCAAATCCAGGCTGGGTGGCTTTTCTCCACTGTCTCCTCAGGGATATCCCCCCTGCTCTAGATTAGGAGGGAGGAGTCAGGGTGGATGGAGGGCGAAACAACGTAGGAATGAGTGTTTAAAGTGCTGAGGCCTGGGTACTGACTCACTTTGCTGTGTAAAGTACCTCCCTTGTTTTTCTGTCTTTTCTCTCGCCCTCCTTCTGTATCCTGTGTTCCGCCATGCGGCAGCATCTGGTTCAACTTTAGGGCGATGTTTATATTCCTGTCCAAGTACCCTTTTATTACACTGGGAATGGAATTGGATGTTTTGTTAGGTTGAACAGGGCAAATAACAATGCCACCATGGGGCTGTTGCTGTGCCTGGAGAATAAAAACACAAAATCATTTTCTTAGCGATGTATATTTAATTGTTTCCGTGTTGTGTACAAAATATCACGACTGAGTCACCTAAATCCACACAAATGTTTGGTCAGATGTTGTCATCAGGCATCAACACATGACCTCAATGTGTCTAAATTGATTTGACTCAACAGAAAAAGACTTCTGTTTAGTGGCGCCCCACTGATCGAGTTTTTGTTTATTTTTATAGACTATGATTAAAAAGCTTTTAAGCCTCTTGGATTGGATTGTCTTTATTTTAACAGCCTCCACAGACCAAGTGATTTCACTTTTATGTTTGCCGATCTTTTTCCACACATGTAGAAGCGGTGGTATTTTCTAATTAATCCTCCAGCTGTCTTTGAAAGACATATGACAGAATGAAAATTGTTGTTGTGGAAAATTTGCAAAACGGTCAATAAATTTTACTGTCTGCATTTAGATCAGACTTTTCTGTGGAAAAAAAAAGCCAAGTCGATTTTCAGAAGCGTCTCGAACTTGGCTGGTAATGTTTGGCAGTGAGGAGTAAATGGGAAAACAGAAGTGTTTTTATTTTTTATTTTTATTGTGATTTTAACATTTTTATGTGACTGATACTGAGGCACAATTGGCAAAATGATGTAGGTTTCCAATGGAGAGTGTTGTTTTAGGCAGAGTAACTCTACAACCAGCAAAATAGCTATGGACAGTGATCAGTGATTGCGCCGGCACTTGAATAGTCCACTGCTTTTTGAGTTTTGTTCATAGTTTTGAGAGTTTAAGTGCGAACAAAGTTATAGTTTTTGAACATTTAGTACTGTAGACTGTATGAAACATGGAAGCAGCCTTGTGACACCACTTACTGGTTTCTGAAACTGAGTTTTGAAGCCTTTTGAAGGCTGCCGCCACGTCTGAGATGCTGACTCAACCTGACTTTTAATTGACTTCACCTTTGCTAACGGCTACAGTGAACTTACCTGTCAGTCAAGTCAGCTGTGTCTCAAATTATGCAAACTCATAACCTTCATATCACCCAAACCAATGAGTTATAAATATAGTCTATACTGTTTGATAAATTAAGCTATGTAGAAGTAATTGTGTTTTGAAGTATGCTATGAAAGTGTCCATTTTTGTTATGAAGATGCCCTTTTGTTAAATGGGTGTGTATGTGGCTTCTGGTGTATTTGAAACCAACCTCGAGTGGACACTAGAGGAACTACAGTTTTTTTTGCATCTTAGCATATTTTTTTTCACCACTCTGCATCCTGCAAATGTTTTCTTGAATAGTATCACAAAGATTCCCATTTCATTCATTTACTCCTACAAATACTAAACATGTTGGTAAAAGCCACGTATTTACAACAGTGGTAGATGGTTCTTGTCAGAAGTATGGGGAGAGAGGGAAAAGCAGCCATCATCCTGAAAAAAACAAACCAACTAATTGCTGATTTTAGTAACCATAATCAAAGTAATATCAAGGTTTTGCCTTAAAATTGCTACTGAGACAAATAATATATAAAATTTTTTCCAGTCCCTCAAACTCACACATCATTTTTTTAAACTTTCAGTGAGTGTGAGGAACTTTAAGTTTGTGTCAAATGTGGCACCCCCTGTAGACAAAACAGTCTTTGCTTATCTTACATGTTTAAGTTGTGTCTATTGACAAAAATCTATTACTGCTGACTTTTGACAACCGAACGTATCATTTACTTTCAATGTTTTATGTGGAAATGGTTAAAATAGGGCTGTTTCTTCAGCCTCTCAGCTGACACCTACCCCCTCACATGGGTTTCGGGCCTTAAAAATGACAATGTACAGTTTGTAAGTCTTGTTCCCGATGGTCTTGTTTGCTTTTGGATATCATGAAAAGGCATCAACGTTAACTTCAGTCTATTTCATAAATGTCAAGAAACTCTGGGGGGTACTTTTCAAGGTACTTTGGGGGGCATTTTTCCTTTATTAGAGTACAGGACTACAGCCTCTGTATATGTGGCAAGTGCCAGGTCAGCGGTGCCCTTAGAGATATCATTTTTCAATTGTCTGTTTGCAGCTAAAAAATCAACAGAGGATGAGAATTAGAAAATAAAAACATATTTCAGGGATTCTACACAAACTTGAATGGTCTAATATACATTTCAATTTATGAAAAACGGAAGATATAAGATTAAAGCCAATTCTACTTGACATTTTTAGTGCCAGCAATCTATAAATTCCTCTGTGACCCACACAATAAACTCACAAAACTAGAGTTTCTCACCAGAGTTTAGAAAAGTGGCAGACTAACTGGGACTTGCAGTAAACACCTACTTAAATCAAGCTTTTGCTGTATTTAGCAATACGTGTGTTTAAATAGTTGTGGTTTTTTAAAGAACACATGTGAAGAATATGTTGTGACGGCACTTTTTATCTTAAAAAATGATGTGTATCAGGACAAACTGCTCACTTGTTGAAAGAGAAATAAATCCCATTTGCTTTTGTCATTACGACCATATAATCCCTTCTCCAGGAACAACCTGTATATCATCACCACATGGCCGTCTGATGTTGGATATGATGCGCCTGTGTCACACCAGTGGTGGTACTGACATAACCACAGAGTAAAACTATGAACAGTTTCAAAACTATTCTAATTACACTCAACAGGAGACCTCAGGAATTCTCTGCCCACGTTACTCCATATACCAGCATTTCTTTTTTGTGCATGTTTTGGTCTGTGGCGGGTCAGCCTCACTTCCACAGGAGCACAGCTTCGCGTGTGTGGGTGTGATTAGAAGGTGCATCTCTCCTGCTTGATCTCACCTGTTATGAGCAGGAGATCAGTCACACATTACATCACAACCTCCGGTTGAGCTGTCTACATCCTTACAAACACATGGAGCTATAATGTGACGCCCACACTGACATTTCACGGATGCGTAATCATCCTGCTCTGATATGTCAAACCTCTTTCACAACGATATCCACATGCTATCATTTCCGCCAAGTTTCCGTTGTACTTCCAGTAAGTTAACAGCCAACATTTAGATCTGAAATGATGTTGTGATGAGAGCAGGCGCTGCAGACCACCCACTCACTGGATCTCGCCACTGGATTGTAAACAGCTCAGTCCCCACAGCTGAAACTAATAGATATCAGATCCATCACTCCATCAGAATATTTCTGCTTCAGACACCATTTCCCAGACTTCCTTTGTTATATAGAAAGCCTTTGAATTTTTCACATGAGCCTGATATTTAACATTTGACAATACTGATAATTCTCTCACACATTGGCCCACACTACAGCTCTATAGCTCATACAGAACAAACCATTTAGAGACATGTTTATGTTCTCTCATCTGAGGTGTTTAATTCAATGAGATGTTATTTCACCATTTTGCCAAACGGTCATAAACGATAAGTATTCATCCAGACATAACACAATGAACGCAGAACAAAAAGTATTGAAACAACAGTAAAAGTTCAAAGCTTTAAATTCTGTGTACTTATTTCTTCATAAATCACTGCTTCATGTTCGTGGAGCCTACGGCACAGTGCTCTAAAAAAACCTTCCAACAGCTGTACTTGTCAACAAAACTGGTGATTTATTTGCTCAGAGAGGCTTTGCAGGAAAGATTACTATCTTTGAGCAACAACAGAAACTCCAGGCAAGTTTCTGGGATGTTTGTCCGTTACTCGGTGAGAATCAGATCACTAACAACAAAAAAAAATAAATAAACAGGCAGCAGAGTGAGGAAATTGTGCAAGTGCTAATTGTCCCCAATTATTCTTGGAGAATTGTTTCACTTCCTTGTCAAAGCCGTTGGGACGGTGTCTCCTCTGGCTGCGTGTGTGTGGTCTGCTCTGGATGTATGGTCTTTAAGGAGAACGATATTCTGGGAATACACCTACACAACGTAAAGCTTTAAATATGTAAAAATTCTTTAAGAAGATGTGGATTGTTATCTTAGATACAATTGTTTATTTTTTAAGAAACAATGAGGCACTTCCTGAATCTTATTAGAGGTTTTAAAACATTTTCTCACATGTATGCCAGAGACAAGTTACTACGAGACTGAAGCCTTCCCAGTTTTGGCTCTGAGGGGTACTGAATGAAGGTTTGAGTTTATGGTGAAATTTTAGGCCGTACAACTACAAGAAAAAAATGAAAGAAAATGAAGTGTGATAATAAAGCCACACTAAGCTCCTAACTTTTCTGGGTCCAATTTCTTGCAATTTGAGGCTTACCAGGCTAAGACCATTATTCCACATCAGATTTTTACGTGGTTTTCACTGAAATATAAGACAGAGATGTCTTTTTGTTGCAGGCTTTGGCTTGTACCTGCTAGTTTAAAATGGAAAGTTGGTTGAGCATTTAATTCGTTGTCTAGCGTTACCGTATGCAATGACAATTCAGCACAGAAAAGAAAGAGAGAAGATAGTGCTTTTGTTTGTGTTGCTTCAGTTTACTCCCTCTCATTATCAACTCCTTCTTTTAGTTTAGCTGCTACAATAGCCCACCAGCATACTTAATTACATACCTATTTGGAGATCCACAGCTTAATTTATCCAGAAGGCCCATATGGTATCTGTTCCCGCAGCCTACAGAGCCGCACACCATGTTCAGATTGATGGTCATGTAGGAGTACAGAGGCAAGTGCCGGTGGATTGTCAAGGCTACAAAACATACAAATGTGTGAGCAAATATGTGATGATATGCACACTCACACATCATGTTTATGCAAAATATTCTCAAGGAGAAACTCTGGAGACCCACACCTCACACAAAAAGACTAAAAACATATGCTCGCCCACAATCCTCCCTACACTAACAGACACGAATTTACACAAACACTGAATCATGCCAAAACAATTCTCCAGCAGGGAATATTCTAAACAATCCTCCTCTCATACACTCACTTTGTAGTCGCCTTTTCGGTCCTCATTTCACCAGACACCTGTCAGGGAATTCCTTGTTCAATAGGAGCTTTTGTCTGTTGTTGAGGTTTGTGGTCGGTGTTGTTGTTAGGATGGGCTGTGTGGAACAGACAGGCTCAATGCGCTGTCTTTGGTGTATCCTTAAAGTGAACAACTTTTCTCAGTTTGATATTGTTTGACTGGTCTTCAGACAGAGTTTTCTTACAATATCAAACACTGTATTTTAGCTATTAAAAAGTACATTATTTTTCAGTTTGACACCACACTAGCAACTCTGCTAAGCTAGGCACTAGGTGAAGAGATACTCCATGTATCTCTTCATAGATTTGCCATAGTGACTTGTTCTCACTATTAGTAAGATAAAGTTTGCCTTGTTCTCCATCTTTTAGAGACATTTTAAAATCACATCATGTGCTTATTAGTGCTAATCATGGGGTAGACCATGTGCCAATTCTAGCATGCTAACGTCCACCTATGCTAACGTTTTGTGTGATGTTTGCTGTTGTACTCAAGTGTTTTCGTACGATCTCTTGCTCACTCCAGTACAGAGTACAGCAGAGGTTTATAAAGATGTCATAATGTCTATCTAAGGGCTGTTAAAGATTATGATTTAATGCAATAGTGCGACTGAAACTGGACTTTTAAGATGTATGTAAACATGTTAGTTGGACTGAAGTCAAGCTTCTCATAGTCGGATGAACATACCTGGATGATGTAGTCTGAATTTGAGTTTCTCTTGCATGTATGACTTATTTGAGCTGAAACTGGCCTCAGAGTTCTGCACATGCCTGTGTTGTTTTAATTCTATTTTATTTAACCTTTATTCAGCTAGGTAAGTCCCACATACATGCCATGATTGAACCGCATCTGCATTGCGAGGAAGCCACACAATAAAAAAAGCCTTGTCAGATGAAAAAAAGGACATAAAAAGATTAAACAGACAAATGGCACAGGGCTGTAAAAGTGACGTCCCGTGGATCATTAGGGGAGATGACAAGACAGTAATACGCTTAAAGGGGGATTCGCCACCTACAGTAGCAGAGGCAGACATGCTTCTGTCAATGAGTCCATTCTTACATGTTCAATAAATATTTGCTTCCTATCATAGCAGTCAGAGCTTTCATATTCAAAGATTATTAGTCAATCGGTGAAAAGATGATAGATTGACAGCAGTTTTGTCCAAATGCAAGCTCCTTCATCATTCTTCCTCAGGCTCACAGAGCGGTAAGAGAAAACATAACAAACACTTACACAAGACATATTGAACCTTCCAGAACAGTGGGTATCTGTTTCAAATCAACTAAAAAATCTGTGCTGCTGCGGACTGTACTGACATGAGAAATCTTTGATGTTTTAACAGTAAATTAAATGCATGCCTTGCTTACCGAAAGTGGTGTGACATAGGAAAGTCCTTGAGCTCCACCAGTCAGTTTCAGCACCAATAGAGGCATTATCTTAGCTTCATGGTTCTCATTAGAGGCACGCTGACCATTTGATATATAGCCCATGGGTTGATACAGTAGAATAGGGGGTTAACCCTCCTCCTGTGTTAGGGTCTGCAGTGACCCATTTTGTTTTTAAATGCTTAAAAGAACCACTTAAATAAACTTTTGCATCAAGACTTTTTAACTTTGTCAGGAACCTTTATTTCAACAAAATAAAAAATAAAAAAACTTAATTGACTAAATTACAAAGTGTTCTTATTCAAATTATGGCACTTGTTGTGTTAGGGTCGCTGTCGACTCGGTTAGATTAATATCTTATAATTAGAGCAAAAATTTAAATCATATGTGCACCGCCAGGCACCACACTGACAGTCAGATCCTATTCCATGTTTTTTCCAGCACAAAAAACAATGTCGGGCATGTCCAGACATGTGAGTGAAATTCAGTCTAGATATCTGTGTGAGGGGTATACTGACAAAGAAAGGCCCAGAGGACAACAACAAAAAATATTATAAGCAATATTTTCATGGATAATGAAGCCTAACAAGAAAACCTAGAGATGAGAACCAAACTGAATGATAGAGAATTGTTTTGAGTGCAATTTACAGCAGCTGATTTAAGACACGGGTCAAAACCGACCCTTAACATGGTGGGTGCGCAGTAAAAGCTAACACAGGAGGAAGGTTAAAGAGTATGTTCATGAATACAGTTGTTTAAGATGAGTGTACTGTAATTCTCATCAGTTTAAGAGCCTTTTTCTGAAAATAAAAAAGTCAGACCCTAATTGCTGATTAAGTGCAGTTCGTATGATGATTCCTTTACCATGGGTTAATATTCAAAGGGGAATGATAATAAAGTTGCATGTAGCAACCCATTCTTCTTCTGTAGATCTACACTGCTGTTGCTTTTGAGAAAGAGCTTTAAACACGTTTGCTTTGAAATGCAGCTGGAAATTGATGGTGTTATTAGACAGTTAAAACAACAGCTTTTTAAACCAGTTGTGGTGTACATGCGTCAGTACTCCATTATAGTGAAGCAACAAAGGCAGTTAGAGTGAAACAGTAGAAACATCTGCTATTGATGACTTCAGCACCACATAAGCTGTTTATCTTTAGATGCTGTTATGTTCCCCTCCATTTATACGTCAGCTTCCCAGTCATGCAATACGGTTATACGGTTATGCACCAATACAGGTTTGATTGATTTTGCACTGTAACACAGTTGGAGCGGGAAAAAATGTACCTGAATGTGTTCATTGAGCCTGTCCTGCTGTTTGTGTTGCTATGTGTATGTGTGTTTGTATTTCTGCTGCATAACTCCTATGACATTTGGTGTCAGGCAGAGTGTGTCTGAAGAGAGTGAGAGTCTTCGATGAGCAGGACTGAACAAGTGACGCATGACTAAGGGGCCCAGGAAGTTCCAGCAGGGGACTGTTATTGCTGAGTGTGTCGGTGTGTAGTAGGTCTATGTGTGCTTATGTGTGCCTGTGTGAATGTGATTCGGGGGCCCAAAGGGACTGTGTGAGCTGAGGGGCAATCCTGACTGGAGTGTCTGGGAAAACTCTATGGAGTGACAAAAGCAGCAGTGTCCATTGCAGCATGTCTGTCTGCTGCCTTGGCTGCAGCGCTCGTCTCTCAGAGTGTAAAATGAGCTGAACTGTGCAGAGGTGGGATAAGCAATATTTTTTTTTATGTTTACCAGTCAATTTTTGTCACAGTAGTATATGTGCAAATATTTATAAAGCTCTTTGGTTATAGTTACATTCGAAAGGAGAAACAAATCCATGCCCTCAACGTTTTGTAGCATGTATACTGTGTTTTTATTAAAGCAGTGTTTCATTAAAACTATATGTTGTTTATTGACCATGCATGTTCTACATCCAGATCCGCAATGACCCAAAAACTACAAGGCCCCTCTGTCAGCTAGAGTTGTTTTCTGCCTCTCACATGACCTGTCTCTGACCTAAAGTCACTCACTCCCCAGACTGCATTGCTACATTGAGCATTCGACTGGGATGGTGGTGACGCACTGGGCGCAGAGAGACAACAATAGCTTACCTCAGCCAGGCAGACATAGCAAACCTCAATGCTATCAGACCCTCTCTAATCTCAGTCCATGGGACAGCCGTGTCTCTCCTGCTCCCACATGGCAGGATCAGACAAAACGCCCGCCTAGAGACGACATTGGGACCCAACTTGGTTACATTGTGAACTTTGCAGTGGGGAAACTTCCAGTCTTCATATAACTAATCATATCTGTGTTTTGCGTGACACTGTTGGGAAAAAAAAGGCTATAGATTTGCTGATCTTTTGTGTCTTTTTTAAAAACTGCTTGGTCTCTAGAGCATGTAATAATGTATATATATGTGTAATTTTGGAAAAAAGCATTGTGTAGTTTGTATGTTTTAAGGGGATATAGTATGTATACATAGCCTGTCTGCAAAATGTAACCCAGTGAAAATTGTCTGCTCATATGAACCAAACCAAATACAAGCCAAATATCATGAAGAGCTACTTTCTTGCAGAGCATTGGATTTGTAAATAAAAATCAGGCCAGACAGCTTGAGAGATGTGATTGGCTAATGGTAAGTCAAGTGGGAACTGCAACTCAACAGGTGGTGCCAAGCAGAAGAAAAAACTGGAATAGTGTTACATGTTTATTGCTGTCAATCTACAGTTATGGTAATCACATTAAGAAGACTTTTCCAATAAAGCCAAAAGATAAATTAAGACATTTTTATCTTCAACTAAATAGACCCGAAAACAAAACAAAATCAATCATTTTTCTCTCCAAATCTTACGTAACCAAATGGTCTCCTAGACCTTCACTGCTATCTCAGGGTCGCCTGATAGCTGCCAACAATAACTTGGCCGTGTTCACATCAGACCAGATGATGTCTTTCCCATATGTGAGGTTTCTTATTTACTGTTTTATGTCTCAGATTTGACACTTGATAAAATGGGTCCAACAACTTCTGTCAACTGATCAAGGACAAGCTACAAATCCACCTATGACGAGAGGCGTTGCTCAAAAACAGATGCCTCACAACTTTTATACACTTGAAGATTGTTGGGCCCAAGAGGTAGTTGACAGTAATCCAATGGAAAAGTAACATGTCAAAATAAATAAGGTTTAAAGTTAAATTGCAAAAACATGTCTCTGATTTTCATGTGAACAGAATGATTAACAGCTTTAAACCAGCAGAGATAGGGGAAAAGTTTAGTTAAGGCACATGTGGTGTTACACTATAAAGACCTACTTATGTTAGTAGAGCACTAGAGGCTTTTTTTTTTTTTTGCATTGGCATGAATTATGGACAGCTTTGACCCTCGTTCAAAAACATAAATTTTCTGATAATCTCGTAGATTTACCAAGACCGTATTGTATCATTGCACTGTGTTTGTGGTTGCCATGTCAGTCTGGACAGCTTGATAAAGTCAGTCTCAACAACTTGATGCACAAAAGCACCACCAAGTGGTAAAATTCTGTAAGACATGGAACTATTGTGTCGTCAAATACAGATAAATCACTAATTAAGGTGTCTGTGGGAAAAAAATCTTATTTAATTCCTCATTTTCTATCTATTCGTTTCCTCAAATTGTTTAATTGGCTATATAGCGAAGCTTCACATCAGGTGTAACACAATAGTTAAAAGGTGCAGCGTCGCTTTATGTTACGGTCGTCGTATTTTCTAGGTTTGACCTCTCCGGGGTTCCGTAAATCCCCCCTCTTGCCCTCCCCTCTCTACCTGTTTAGTGGCTAAAGATGGCTGAAGCTCCTCCATGGCCCAGCCGGTTCTTCTGTCACAGATGCTCAGCGGAGATAAGTCCCCGGCTGCCTGTAAGTATTGTAGACAGAGGACAAAGGTAGAGGCGGTTTTCCAAATGAAAAAAGAAGCGGTGTTGTTTTTACTTTCGTAGAAACGGTTGTAACTGTGAGGCCAACTAGTTAGCATGCTAACAGTATTAGCTCCCCCCTTGTAGGTCCCCGTTTATCTAACCTACGTTAACCAGTGTGAGTTATCTTGTTATCATAGAGGTGCATGTGTAAGCATGCACAGACATACTGCGTAGTCATTGCACGAAGAATACCGTAACTTTCAGATCTCAGCTTTTCGCACATTTTAACGGGATCATACATTGACCATCGCAGGTTTACAAAGGATTCTGTTAGCCTCACGCACCGACTGTGAATGCTTCTTATTACATGAGTATCACACCTAAATAACATCTTTACTTGTTTATCTTTACGATGACATTCTCGCCAAACTTGCACACCTCGTGATTCGTCCACACACCACATTGTGAATAACCTTTACAAATGGTACAGTGCCAACAATACCTTTGACGTCCTTTTCCTGTGAGTCTTTCACTGAGACAAACAGGTGAGCTGCCTGTCGCGGGCTAGAATGATCCCTCACAGGTCTCTAAATGTTCCCACACAATGTAAAGATCAGCTACGGGTTTCTATAGGTTACTAGTAATGGCCTGTGTCTGCATTTACACCTTAAACAGCTGTGCATCTGCTCCTGTGTTGTTTTTGTTTTTATAGATCAACTTTATTTTGACAGAATACAATTGAACTTTGAGATGTTATTTTTCCTTAATGACTCAGGCTATATGATACTACTGCTACTACTACTAATAATAATAATAAATTTATTTGATAGCACTTTTAAAAACAGAAGTTTACTAAGTGCTTTGACAAACTGAAGCACATGAAAATAAAAACAAATAAAAAACAAAAGCTCAGTTAAAAACAAGGCCTCCGAATTGAAGGCCAGTTTCATTTGTCATAAGAAACCCAGACAATACAAGAACCCTACAACATAAAATGAGACTATGGGGACCAAAATAAAAACATAAAATAGGTAAGAAAAACAAATATAATAAAAACGGGGGTGGAAAGCAGGAAACAGGATAGTAAATATAAAAAGATGATATTAATAATGATAATAAAATCATAAAATAATAATGATAAAATGGAATGACAAAAATGAGCAGGAAAAAACAAAATCAATGAAAGGTCTAAAAGGTAAAATAAGAAAAGATTATAAGTAAAACAAAGGCTAAAAGGACAGTAAGTCGAAATAAGATAGAGGTATAAGAAAAAAGATAAAAGATGGCATCACATTAAAGCAAGTCTGTAAAAGTGAGTTTTTAAATTTGACTTCAAAGAAGCGACTGTCTCTGCATGCCTTATCTCTTCTGGCAGGTCGTTTATGATAAATAGGATTATAAGATCGAGATAGAATCGAAAGTATGAAGATCAACACCAAATAAATCTGCAAATGCAGGTGTAGCTGGTTGATGTATCTTGAAGCTGTGTTTGTGATGCAGGTAAATTGATGAGGATTCAGAGAAGTTTGACCTAAACTTCATTGTTTCTTCAATTATTGTCTTGCATTTCAGGAATTGTTCCTTACTTAAAACTATGGTGGGCTAGGGCTGGGCAATATGGGAAAAAGTTTATCACAATATATTTTTTTCATATCAGTCAATATAGATATATATTAGGGATGTAACAATGAAAATTAAACATCACGATTATTGTGACCAAAATGATCATGGTTATCAATATTACCTCGGTATCGTTGAAATATGTTCAAAATGTTTAAAAAGTACTTATACACACCCTGAAATCATTTAACAAAGTTTTATTGTGAAAAAAAAAAACAATCAAAGTAACACGCAGAATGAACTTTTCCTTATCCTTTAATAACAGAGGAACGATGAGCTTAAAAAATTAAAGATGGGGCCTAAAAAGAGCCAGAGGTAATCAGCACTAGAACTAGTAATAACAAAGTACAAAGTAATGTGCCAGTGGCATTAACATTAACATAATAACTAATTTGAGTCGTGATCTGCGAGGGGAAGCGATGTGTCCGCTGGCACTGAATCACCTCTAGGATGGCACGCTGGTTGCTGGGATGCACAAAAGCTTCCTGGCAACCCTCACGACCCTTTGTAGAAGCCGTAATAAGCGCAGACTTTGGACTTTGTTTTCTTTGACAGTGGAAAAATCTCTGCAACACGGTCGGCACCACTGCCCGCAAAACTGCACTCCGCCATGTTTACAAGTTGTATACTGCGCATGCGTGCGGCGTACCTGTTTCCAAAGGACTGCTGCCTGTGGCTGCTCTTCTCAGCACTGAGCAGTCTGTGCACTTTTCCAGAATGCGGCAATTAAACACGGTTTTAGCGGTAATTAAAATTTGAAACGTAGTACTAACCATCAGAGATTTTATAGCGGTTTATCATTTTATGGGTAATCCTTACATCTCTAATATATATTACGATATAAAAAATTCCCTTGTCAATCTTAATCTGTTACTCTTTAATGAAATTTAACAGTGCTTATTGTTAGCATGTCTTTTGCAATACAATAAGCTACTGCATCAGTGAGGTCTTTGTGTCTCTTCGACTTTTTGTCCTAAGGCGTTGCGCTAGAGAAAGCTGACTGAATGCTCAGATCAGCGCAGTGCAGACCCGGAGCAATTCCCCTATTCATTGGTTATTCGTATAGTCTACCAAAACATGGCAGAATGTCAGCTATCAAAAATCCTATAGACCATGTTTCATATTGATATTGAGGAAAATTAATTCTTGATATAAATTATTATCATTTTATCACCCAGCCCTAATGCTACCAGGATCTATTGTCTTATCTTTTCCATGTGAATGTCATAACTCTAACCAGCCATGACAATACTTGGGCTATCTAAAGCATCCCTATACAACAGCTGTGGGTTTTTATTTTTTGTTGACATAGTCTGACAGGCAATATTTGCTACTATGATAGATTAGATTAATTTAGATTGGTGTTGATTGTGTACTACAGTTGCATAAAAGTTCCTAATAAGCTCCCAGTGTTTGTTAATGAGTGAACTAAATATAAGGAACATCTGTCATGTAACACACCCCAGTATTCTACCAACACTCACTACATCTGCAACAAATACTCAAACTGTAGAAGCTTCTGCTGAGCTGCAGAGCTGTTGTATAGGTTTGCATTAGAGAGCTCAGGTATTCACAATGATACGTCTGGTTGGTGTATAATAGTAGCTAAGGATGATGCTGAAATCTGGTTTCTATAAGGTGTTTATGACAGCCAGGTAAAGGAGTGACACCAGGCTTCATTCTGTGGTGTCCACTGACTTCAAGCTTTTCCAGAACTTCTCTATAAATATACTGTAGATCTCTGTAGATGTCCTGAATGGACAGCGAGAGAAGACACAGTTGATCCTCTTAGATGTCCTCGGTGTCTGCTCAAGGGGCTTAAAGACATTTTCACTACGGGATCATGACACAGCTTGAGAGTGACTCTTCTAACAGTGCTTACCAGGGGTGGGGAAGGCTGCTCGCACCCGCCGTCTCAGTCGCCGCCATTGATCCATCGGAGTGAGGCTGGTGATGTCCCAGGAGAGATCACATTTGAGTCCTCAAAGCAGCGTGTTGTTGTATGGCCATGAAAACATTTTTGTCAGGTCTCAGGATATCACAGTTACCACAGTCCCTTTTTTTGTGCAGCCAGAGCAACTTTGAATACAATCACTACTCGATCACAGCAGGGCTTGTGGTAAAACCTGTAGTTCGTCTTATAATGATGAAATGTGCAGTTACATGTTGTTTTGTTTATTTTTCAAGGAGTACACATGTCCAAGATGTGAGTCAGGGTTTATCGAGGAACTGCTGGAGGAGAGAAGGTTTGTATTTTCAAGTATATAGTAGATACAGTTTGTTTACTAAAGGCAGCTTCAGTTATAACTCTAACTGTAAAGTGGGCAGCAGTGAGCATTTACAGACTATGATACACTTTACAAATGATATGACTTTAGCCATAACAGCTAGTTCAATAGTTTTATCCAATCTGGATCATTTTCTCTGTTTTGGCTGTATCCACCACTGATGTCACCGAAGTCCAGAACTCTCAAGCTTTCTCCATATTCATTAAAATCAGTGTGTTTTTTTTTTATTTACAATCAAGGCGTAGCTGCCATTTTCTTAGCATGGGAGCATGTCTAGAAACAAAGTGATAAGAAGAAACACATTTCTCTTCCTCTCACCTGCAAGTGCGAGTGGGTGTAGCCGTGGTTAGATGCATGGTCTGTGTCTGTCTCTAAAACTTTCCTGCATCTCTTCAGTTTATCAAGATCTAAATTTATTCCGAGAGAGAAAAAAAAGTTAAACCTCTTAGTCCAGACTATGCTGCATGACATGATGTGTCACAAACATTAACCACAGACTGAATTATAGCAAACTTGATTGGTTTCCTTCATTTTAAGTCATGAGCATTACATATTTTGCATATCAGTGCATCAAAAATACTGTTCATGGACTCCTTGTTTGCAGAGCCCATGAACATCTAATGACAGCAGGTGTCATATGCTTGTTTAAAGTGGTTTTTAATAGGGTCAATATTTTACACTGTCTTTGATTGTGTGCTAGATGTGTTATTGTGCCTGTGAGTGTGTATGCCTGTGTATGAGTTTGTTTGTGTGGGGAGGACACTCCTGCTTTTTCTGTAAGATGCCAATCACACCCCTTATAAGTGGCACCTCTGTGTGTTTTCCTTTGAATTTTGTCAGAATCCTGATTATCACAAGATATTGAGTCAGATAATATATTGAAAAATCACTACTTCTCAGCTTCACACGAGGTATTACAAAGCAAATGTTGCTGGAATGCAGGGAATAAATATGACACTAAAATGCATCATATAACTTTAAGGAATAAAAAGACTATGATACATGTCAGATATCTTCAAATCTTACCAACTGGAAACGTAACTCTCTGAACTTGTTGTCTCCTCTCTAGTGCTGACAATGGTTCCATGTCCACCATATCCAGCGGGCCCCCGAACCAGCAACCGTTTGAGGTTTCTAACATTTATTTTCATTTCATTTTGTTAAATATTTCAGTCATCTCTACATCATCTCTAAATATCAGAGGCTGTATTGGGGGTAGTACTCACTTAACAGGGAAATGGTTTTGTTAGCTACCATCTCCGTTAAGTTAAAAAAATTGACCTGACTGTCAACCACTCACACTGCTTTAGGTGTGTTGTGTTGACTATAAACAGTCACTGGTTGTTTCCATCAAGATTACAGCTCTCAGGCTTTTTCTGTTCGCTGCTTCTCTGTTTGTTCTTACAGAATGTGGACCAACACATGTTTACATTCCCTTCGGGCTACGGTCAGTTTTCTCTGGGTGTCTTTGACGACCGCTTTGACTTTGGGGCCGGACTAGGAACAGAGGACAACCGGGAAGCGGAAAACAGGCGAGAAAGGGAAACAGCATCACGGCAACGTTATGGTGCCAGGCAACCAAGAAGTCGTCACGGTTCGAGACGACAAGGAGGACGGCATGAGGGAGTTCCCACTTTAGAAGGGTAAGGAGTGTAGTTTGTGACCTTGTCACATGTTTCCTTCACAATGGCGCACTTAAATGGCTACTTTAACATCTTTTTCAGTCTATGTATATTATAGCTCTATTTTTTCTTCTGCAGGATCATTCAGCAACTAGTAAATGGAATAATTGCACCTACTGCAATGCCAAATATTGGTGTTGGACCCTGGTGAGTAACAGAGATGTATGTTTCGGCAGATAGGAAATTCTTGACTTAGTGCTCTCCACCTGTGCTGATGTTTACTTCTGTCTGTAGGGGCGTTCTTCACTCAAATCCTATGGATTATGCTTGGGGTGCTAATGGACTAGATGCAATTATTACTCAGGTATTGTAAGAAACTTTTGAGTGTTTTAAACCACTTACTGTACTTTTTCAAAGAGAATTAGCTCAGCAAGTGGCCTTTGCTCTAAAGTAAGCCTCCGTGTTTGCTGTGATAAAAAAAATTCCGTTCCTGAGCAAACCTTCTCCTGTCTGCAGTTATTAAACCAGTTTGAGAACACAGGACCCCCGCCTGCTGATAGGGATAAAATAAAAAGTCTTCCTACAGTGCAAATTACAGACGAGCATGTTGGTAAGTTTTTTTCCCCATTTCATCTGATGTCTATATTATCTTTGTCACATTTTATTTTGCAAATCTGGGCAATTTCTATTTTCTTTTTCTTTCTACTTATTTGAGAAAGCGTTCATTGAAGCATGCTAGGATGAACTGACGCAAAACAAGGGACAGAAGTTGGAAATTAGTAACAGCTATAATCTCTGTATGCAAACATCAGTTTTTACAGCTTGTCTGTAACAGGGAGAAGTTCTTCTGTGTAATTGGCATTGTTTCTATCAAATAAACCATGTAGATAAAAAAATTAAGGAATTAGTCTTTTTGAAAATGCCAGGGCAAAGATGAGGCAAGCAGGGGATAACATGATTCTCGGTATCATAAATAATTTATTAATACCCAGGAGGGAAATAATTTGGGCATTACAGATGCTGTGAGACAGAAAGTCAGCTCAAAGATGTTAGTTATTAACTTGAAAATAAAAGACATGAAAAAAATGTAAGACAATATTCACAATGCAAATATAAATACAATACAATGTATAGAGAAAATGAGAATAGATATTATTATCATTATTGTTATTATTCTAATTATAACTTTATTCATATAGTGCTTTTAAAAACAGATGTTTACAAAGTATTTTGATGGACAAAGCAGAGTAAACAACAATTATGACAGCATAGGAGAAATAAATCATAAGTCATGGAGCAGGTTTTAAGATTCCCAGAAGAGGGGAAAAAGAAAGAAAGGGAAACACTAATAAAGTAGATGATGTCACATCAGACAAAAAAAAAAAAAAACAGATTAGAAGACGAGGGGCTGGGAGGAACAAATAAACCAACATTTATTAATATAATTAATAAATCACATAATAATTAATGTGATCAGAGACAGTGCAATAGGGGATTAAATTGATACTTGCAAACAGATGGCTCAAACAAAAGCATTAAAATACTAGTTTTTAAATAAATAAAGTCATAAAGTTATGGTTGAAAAGTAGCTAATAGGTATGGTAGCAGCAAACCTTCAGCAAAAGTGAGCTGTTAATGTTTGATAAAATACTGGGCTCAAACGTCAATATTATTTCTTTGGGAAATCTAGTAGGGAGAGGGTCAAGGCTGCATGTACTTCATATGTTGTCAAATCTCACGTAAAATCAGCATAGAGATTGGAGTAAAATTGGTAAAATAGTTAGGAATATGTCTTTTGGAGTCTAAAACATGATAAGAGGGACAATCTGTTGCCTAATGTCATCAATTTTGTTTGTGAGGAATTTTAAGAATTTTTCACAAGTCTCAGGTAAGCCATCAATAAAATTAGAGGGGGTGGAGTTGGTGAGAAAGTCTAAAGCTTTAACTAACATTGTAGGGTTTGAATGCTTTGATAAATTATTCTAAACTTAGATGTTCAAAAACCCCCAAAATAAAGGTAATTAAATCAAAACACTATGAAGTACATAGACTGCCTAAAACAAATACAAAAAAATAGATACAAATAAAACATTTTAAATAAATGAGAGTTTCATAAGTTATGTCAAAAGTAAAGAAATATGTGTCATATAGTGAGACTGGCTTTGAAACTATCCTGTTATCTAACACTTTTATCACACCCCTTGGTTTTTCTCCAGGATTGGTTGTGCAACATGCAGTTAGCAGTAGTTTAAGGGAAGTGAAATCATTGGGATAACATTCAACCCTGTGGGCCTTCCCAGACTGGACCCTCCCCTCTGTCATGCAGTTATATAGTGAACTCAGTTTGAAGTCTGGCAGATACAGGAACGTTTTGAAACCATGGTTTCATGACACACAAATAGCAACAGGCTTCATAAATAACCATGCAAAATACTCTTCAAACCACTCCATATTAGGACAAAAATAGATAGACCCTTGATTCTGTGGTTGCAGCTCCCTTTGTAAATGTCTTCATGTTTAAAGCTCTGACAATGATAAATTTATACAACCCTTTACAGTCACATAAATATCTTTTTCTAGACTGGAGAAGGATTGATTTGATCCTGAGTTTATTAAGATTTGTTCTCCATGCCATAATTTTAATTTTTCATCATAATTAAAGCTGTAGATTATCTACATATTTGGTCAATATGACTGCTCCCCAAAGGTTAAGCCAAAAGACTTGTTGGAGGGTCTAACAACCCATGCTTGGTCCAGTTCATGTGGTGGACCCTGTTGCCAACAAGGTGGAAGAAGTGTGTCGTGCTAAGAGTTAAGGGTGTGATTAGCTAAAGACCCTTTCTCTGAGAATAGCACTTGAAGTGTACTAAAAATAGTCTGTGGCTCTGTCCTGTTAGATGTTTTATTTAGCAAATTAACATTGATGATTCATAATGAAATGTTACAAGTTGGTAAATAATCCTTGTATATTTGACAGCTTGAATGACGGCTCTCATATCCAACAGCAGTACTTTTGTTGTTAATATTCTGCTCTTTCAGCTTCAGGACTGGAATGCCCTGTGTGCAAAGAAGACTACAGTGTTGGAGAGAATGTGAGGCAGCTCCCATGCAATCATATGTTCCACAATGACTGCATAGTCCCATGGCTGGAACAGGTATTCACCTTAGCTATCTTTAAGCCTTGTTAGCTTTGCTGTCGTTTTTGTTCTCTGAAACTATAGCATTATAAGGCATAAACTTCATTCTTTTTCCTCTTTTTCTTCAGCATGATACTTGTCCAGTGTGCAGGAAAAGCTTGAGCGGACAGAACACAGCAACAAACCCTCCAGAACTATCAGGGATGAACTTTACCTCCTCCTCTTCCTCCTCCTCGTCATCATCCTCTTCATCCACCCCTCAGTCATCGAGTTCGACCAGCAATGAGAACTCCACTGATAACTCATAGAGAACCTTTTGTCCTTATCACCCTGCAAGCTGTTTATAGCTCCTGTGCTGCTGTACTTAGGAGCGGTGACCTCCAGTCTCTCCCTGCTGCCAGGCTGAGACCTGAGTGCATCTCACCAGGAGCACTTGAGCCGGATTCAGAGGCGAGTGATGTGCGAGGACAATGTATTTCTGCCCGTCCTGTAGCTCCCACCTTCATCAGGAAACTGGACAAAGGAAGGGCGGAGGCTCGGTTTGCAGCATTTATCAGGGAGGGTGTGGAGAAGCCTGAAGACTTTAAAGAGGCTCGATCTGCCTGAATCACCTCATACAGGAAGAGAACACAAAAGAATCCAAAGGTAGAAGACGCGGGACAACGGACAGTTGCTGTTCTTTTTTTTTTCTTTTTTTTTAATCTCCAGACTCGTATGGTTTAGGATGATCCACTTTTGCCAGTGATGCAAAAGAAATGAACAGTTATTTGTTTTTATAATTAGCATTCATATCTAACAGTGGAAATGATCCAAAGTGCACGATAGTGTACTGTTCAAAAGTGTGCACTTAAAGGTGTGGTAGGCAGGATCTGAGGAAGTGCCAGTTTTTGGGAAAAATCTTGAATGTAAACACTCAGAAAGAGCGGGCCGCTTCAAAATTTAAAATGTTGACTACACAGACATAACAAAACACAGCGATATTGCGATATTCCCAAATGTCATCAATAACTAATAGTTATTGACTGATATTAAAAGCTTTTTTGTATATACACCTCAAAAAAAATGCTTTTTTAACAGAATCCTGCCTACCCCACCTTTAAGTTACATCTGGTTTGGAAAAATATTACATTTTATTCCTTTTGCTCTCAACCCAAAATGATTTCAAAGTTATTTTATTTTCAGGATCCACTTGCAGTTAAAAGTTGCCTGAGATCACACAGGTTCAGTATTTTGCACTTGAAATTATATGGCAAGTAGTGGTCATCTGGTGCTGTTCGCATAATAACGTGGATAAGCATAGCTGATTACAGCATTAGTTTTTTTTTTTTTACTATATCCACAAAATCATTATGTGAATCAGCTTTTCACATGAAACACTTCAAAACATTTCAGAGCATTTGTGCATTTTAACCTTAAGGTTTGTTAAGTATTTTTTAAAGTTGCCAGTGGAAAAACTATTGATTTGAAATATCGTTGTGTCCAAATAAATGAACTGGTATGAAAATAAAGATGTTTGGGTGCTATCACTCGAATTTTATGTGAAGAATTCTGTGTTTATTTTATACATGTTGTTTTTCTACAGTAATAATTAATCAAAGCTGGGCTTGTTTAGGGAACTGATGGTAACTGTGTGCAAATATACAGTATTTCAAAGCTTCGAAGCTGTCTCTTGGTGCAGTGCTGTGGAAAGACACTAGATGGGAGTGAAGTGAAAAAGTAAGAATCTTTTTTTAAGGTTGTCTCTGGTTGTCTTAGTACCACAAAATTGGAGAGTGATTTGTTTCAATACCAAATGATGAAATTAGCGGCACAGTAAACATTTCTTGGAAAACATGCGATGTAAGTGTTGCTTGAGTGTGTTTCCCAGCCCAGGTTATTTGTCCCTTTAATGACATCTCACAGGCCCTCTGAACAACCCAGCATCAACCAGGGAACAATAGCATCATTAGTGAGCACTGCTGAAAGATTTCAATGCATAATACAGTTTCGTGCCTGTTTTGTACGTTCAAAGTAAGGCCTGTTGTGAGGATAGTAAACAGAGTCTATATTAAATCTTTCAAAAGGGTGCTTGCCTGTGAAGTGTTACCCATAAGCCAATAAATTCGACTTCCTTTAATTGTTGAGCAATATGGGTGTTTTTCCTCAACATTGTACCTCTCTGCTCCTCTGGGGTTTGGGATCAAAGGTCTTAAATCTGAAGGGATTGTTGTGGAAACAAACATCAGTCTACTAGGAACACAGCTTTGTATAGTTATGGCTGTAAGCTTGACTTTACAATGTGTAATTCATGATACATTTTTGCTGTTTATTGAAATCTAAATGGCTGGCAAAGTATCTTTGCACTTGAAACCGCATTATTTGAAACAAAGCTTGCTATTCTGTAGTTATTGGGAGTCAATGTTTCAAGCTAACCCAATAAAATGTTGTTTTTTATTCATTAACATTTAAATTAGATGAGATCTTATCAAGAATCTAACATATTTTCTCATACATTCACTCCACTCTGTAAGTTTATAGAAAACATTATTAAAAATTAAGCTGATACAGCATCTAAATCTGGCCACAGACAGACATTCAAGCTGCTTTTGGATAATGAAACAGCATGTCAAGAAAGTGTCTTGTTTTTTAAATTGTTCCTTTAACAAGTCCTTATGTTGTCCAATATTTTGCACCAAGGTAATTATTTGAAGTATGCTAAATTTTTCAAACTTCGAAATATGGCGGTAAACAAAAGTGCTTCAGAGCCGGCCCTAGCCTCAATAGGGCCCTAAGCAGAATTTGATTTTGGGGCCTTCTATTTCTGCCAATAATATTGATTGTTGATCAGTCACAGATCTACTACAGAATAAAGTTAATGTCTTTACACATTTAAGGTGGTGGCCTAGGTAATGACATAAATAATACCAATGCAACCATACAAATAATACCGAAGAATGACTAATGAATGGTGTTCAGAGTGCCATGTATGGTTTTTAAGTTCAAAATGTAACACATTCAGCTACAAGAGCTGCCTGGGGTCGATTTTCACAACATTCCAACATTCTACTTTTGAAAACAGAGGTTTACGAAGTGCTTTGAGAAGTCGTAAAGCATCAGCGCATGAGAATAAAAAGAAATTAAAAACAAAACCTCCAGATTGAAGGCCAATTTCATTTGTCATAATGAACCCAAACAATACAAGAACCCTACAACATAAAAAAAAGCGCCTAAAAAAGCATTGTGTTTACTGTGTAAGTGCCATCGTCAGAAAGAATCATAGGCCTACATCAGCAGCAGCATTAAAATGTTTTTACTTTATTTTATTTTTACAATAACATATGTATAATATATTATTACTTTAAGGGGGGGGGCCCTTCTGGCCGCAGGGCCCTAGTTCGCTTATCCCTTGGGCCGGCTCTGCTAGCCTGTATGTCTAGTTTGCTTAGTCAAATGCCCCATCCTAACTGAAAACATTTCTACATTTCTTTCTGGATTGTTGACCTAAAATTACAGGTAATTTTCCTTCCCTTTTTTATTTTTTTCGATACATTTTTATATGGTTTTTCAATCTGTTTTTCTTCTTGTCTTATCTTAGTTTTTTGGGTAATAAATCCATGGCTCTAATGTTTCGGTACTGCCCCCCCTCCCCCCATGTGACGCAACCACGCCTCTAAGCAATACGTCATGTGTACGTGCTGCTCAGGGCGTGTGCGTGAGGTGCAACTAGAGGACGACCAACTCCATCGGCTTCATCGGGGAACATTCAGCTCCGACATCTCGACTGGAGTGCGCCGGGAAAGAAGGGAGAAAGAAGACTTTCCTCGACGTCGTTAGCGTGTTATTTCGAGTATTAATCTAATCCTATTTTATCAGTCATGAATTTACTGTGGGCTGTCGGTGCCCTTCTGTTGAGCTGTTGGCAAGCCAGCGCGTCCACAGGTAAGAATTCTGTCAGCCATGTTGGTTGGAGATGTAGACTTTAGCCAGACTACGGCCATAAAATAATGAAAATTTACAATTCTGTTGTGTTTACGTAAGGACAGATTAGTGTTTTGATATCGTGTTATCTATTCCCGCTATCGTGGTTGGACATATTTATTGGGTGTCGGTGGAAATAGCTAACTCACAGACGCTAACTGAAGCGTAACGTTGATGTTTTTGCTAACGACTCGTCTAGCTAATTTGCATTTACAGAACCCCTTCAATCGATTAATCGTCCATTTCGTGACTACATTGCACTGACACTAAATGTATTCACAGAATCGCATATTGACCCCGAAACGTCAACAAATGTTTCAGGTCACGTGGGAGCTACGTTAATGTGAGACGTATGGTGGTTTATTAACTTCGCTGTTGTTTTATCAATAAACTCTTCATGTTTCCTTTTTTAGAGGGCGGTTGTCAACTTGAGTACCAAGTTATAATTATACATACACATGACGACAAGGACTAGAGACGCGTTTTCCTCAAGTACCCGGAGGGGAAATTAATTCTCCGTCCTTCTTTCCGTAATCTTTCGTCATAGTCTCTTCTAGTCACCGAGGAATCGACAAAGTACTTAACCACAGTCCCAGGCCTGTCCTGATTAAACCCACAAGTATTGATCCAATGGGCCAGACACGTTTGGCCCAGTCCACGTGACGCTTAACTGTGGTCACGTTACATTATTTTGAGCTGTCTGCCTTTAAAAGGTATTTGTCATTTTTTTGCCACAAAATCACAGTAATGGATGACTCTTGTCAGCTTTCTTGAAATGGCCTGTCAGCCCTTCCTTTGTTTCCTAATGCTTTGTCTATCCGGGTCGTTATTGACTGACGTTACTCAATATAGAGTTAGTTGGATTAGATCGGAGCGGTGGGGGATTCTGTGGTGACTGGTTGGGTGTTTCAGAACAGCAGTGGTGTTTCATTTCTCATCAAGGTTTCAAAGTTGGCTCAAAAACTGATCATCCCACATCACCTGACTCATAAGTGAATTAACTCAACATCTACTCAGTAGCAGCTTATTATTTTGTCTCTTTACACACTGAGCTACCTCAAATTGACATCTTATCTGGAATTGTATGCCCCTATGAACTTGTAAATCTAAAAATACAATGACAATTATCCAGCTCATTCATGCATACACTCACAGTGACAACATTATGAATACCTGGGAAGTCTATTGTAATCCAACACAATGGCTCCACCACAAATTCTACTTTCAAGGAGCTTCTTAAGTTGTACTTATATTAGGACTGGGGGATTATATGATCGTAATAAATTTCAGTTCGATCATGGTGACGAGCTGTGAGCATATATACTCGATCAAACATAGCGGAAAAATGCGTCACAACAGCCAATCAGAGTCAAGCTTCTCCTGCTCATTTTTCTAAGTTACAGGAGAAGTCAACAGAATGACCGAACATAGAGCTAAACGCAGAGCTGAGGGCAGCAAAATAGATGTCAGCCATGACTTTGAGTCATCCTCCGAAGATGTTATTGGTAGGAAGTTATTCAACGTCGGTTGTGTGGCAGTGGTTCGGGTATCTCCAAAGTGACGTTGAGTAATTAAGCCGATGTGCAAGGTATGTCACATTTGATCTGTTTAATCATCTGAAGAAGAACTTCCCGAATGGTTATGCGGAAAGCATGAAAATGCGAGCGGAGTCCGTACAGCCTGTCTCTGTTGACGGCACAACTAGCATTAGTAGTTTGGCCGCAACTAGCGGTGCAGTCACCAGACCAAGGCAGCGATCAATCATCTCATCTACGTTTAAATCATCGAATGTTTATATTTTAAGACGTCTTCATTATCTCTGAGGGGGATAATACCTGCAAAAACACGCAGTACTGTAAACTAGTTCACTGTATCATTTAGTATTTACCTACATTTGTTGTACTGTTAAGTTAAAATGGTTTTATATTTTTCCAAGTGTATCTTATTCTTTATTTACTTTGTATGTTAATAAAATTTGAACTAAACTCTAGTTTCTTTAGTTTTTAGTACAGATGCTTTAAAACTGGCAGTTTAAAAAAAATTGTGATAATAATCGAGATCGGATGATACGACAAAATATATCGTGATAATTTTTTCTTGCCAAATCGCCCTTGCCTACATATAGTAACAACATTATGAATACCTGGGAAGTTGATTGTAATCCAACACATTGTCTCCACCACAAATTCTACTTTCAAGGAGCTTCTGAAACCTTTATTGACATGATTAGACAGGTGATTGTGTACTTTTTATTTATCACGAAAGAAACAGTGGATAGTAGCATAGTGGAGTGTATATGTATATGTTGGAAGCTAAACAGGACTGTACATGCACATCCATCTTACATACTTTGCACAAGAGAAATAAATATAGAAGTGAAGAGATTTACAGCCACATCCTGGAAGGACTTTATGTGTGCATTGTTTTGAACTATGCATCTAACCTGTAGCTTCCTGAGTTTCGCCCAGCACAATCAAAAGGAATTCATTGTACTCTAGGGAAGCAACAAGAAAAACATGCACAATAAAGTTACTGTGAAGGCAGTTCAGTGTGTGCTGGTTAATATATTTTGTCTGCTTCATTAACAAGAATGAGAGAAGAAAAATATTAGGAATACCTCGTAATATACTGCACTTGGAGACACTACCAGCACTCATTTCAAAGATTTAAATAACAGATGTCTGATGATTTCAGTGGAAATAGAAATGATAGAAGCTTTGTAAAAGTGGGAAATGTGGAGAAGATGCTGTATTGGATTGTGTTAGATTGCTCAGATCTTCATAATGTTGTGGCAGGTGAGTTGAAGCCCCTTATTTAGTTGTAACTGTAGTCAGTGTTTTCGAACGGAGTAATAAAAAGGTTGTTTTAATGATCTTGATTTACTTACAATTTGGGAAGCTAGCAGAGATGTGCTAAATTATCCAAGGACAAGTAAATGCACCCCATGTATAGCACCATATGAAACCTTTTAAGAGTATGGCAATTACACCTGCACCCAAACATATTTCAGTGCATGAAATATGTTTTGAAAACAACAGTTTATAATTGATATGCAAATGAGCTTTAAATTCATCTTATTAAAGATGTGCAATGAGCCTTAATGCTACTCGATACTTGCTGCTTTGGTAATGTCAGCTCTGGAGTAGATCAGAATTAAAATTAGATTTCCCAAGGGTTTTTGCTTCTTCCGTAGCTTAACTTCAGCATGGAAAGTAAAGTGGGTTATGAGGCACAGAGGTAGGTAAGACAGCTCTATGTGAAAGAGGCACAGGAAGAAAAAAAAACAGTTTTTCCTGTTGAGTACTTCATGTTGAGTCCCAGTAATTTGGTTAATGGTGGTAAGGATAGACTCATTTAGTGATTGAATACCATTCGGCAGCCCAGGGGTTTAACCTGCTCTTGTCTGAATTATGAAGATAAGAACTGTAACTCTGAGCAAGTGCCACCAACAGTGGCACATCTTTTGCGTCTAATCTTTGGTCATGGGGATTAACATCTACATTATACAGCCAACAAATCTGTGTTGGTATGCCACAGCTGAATGACCACATTATAGTGAGCATGGATTAGTGCGCTCCACATTTACAGGCTGTAAGACTTGAAGGATCTGGTCACATCCTGTAGACCCCTATAGAGCCAAGCATTAAAGGTATTTACTATCCTATGAGGTGGGTTTTATTCTCCAGACACAGACTTTGACCCACGGGGAAATGCTGAAATGAAAACACCTTATATTCTAATGCTCTTTAAAGGTCGCCTTTATGCTGAAACCCTGACATCCACTTTCCATTGGACAGAATAATCAAATGCACAAGTCTTGGCTGTTTAAAATAATTCACTTTGTGTAGTTTTGAAAGTCGCCTTAGGGTTAAACTTTATTCCTACACCCTTTCATACTGCTGAGTAAATTCTCAAGTTGTTAATTTTCAATCCACCTGTTGAATAGAAACCAGGTCTCTATGAAGATAAAGCATGTTTCCCTACAGTTTCATATTTGCACAACTTTTTATTCCCCAACACATTTCATTCTAGCTCTATCACACCTGATGACATTTTCCCTGTACGGTTAAAGTGATAGAGTTTCAGACCTCTTTGGGCATTGTTCAGAACCTTTCGCTTTTTTGTGACCCCCTATGAATATCATTTGGAAAAGACTGAAAAGATTAGTCCAGCTGACACTCATAGAGCAGATGACTATAGGCAGTAAATATCACTGTCAAGCTTCATGCGCTTAAATTCAGTGGTTGTTGGGACTGCTGCTCGTACTATATTTAATTCTGAACTTTCATAAAGCATGTTCAGGGAAGGTGACCTTTTGTAACGGTAGGGAAGCTGTGTTACATGATATAGGTTTCATGTAGAGAGACTGGGGTTCGTGTTGACAAGTTCAAAAGTCTGTGTGTGTTCTCTTTTCGTTTGATCTGCTTCATGTCTTTGGTGTTAGTAAAACCTCAGTAAGTGTTTCTTCCTGAAGGGAACATAGATTTTTTTAATAAAGTGTACACGATAAAAACACAGATTCAGTGATTCGGCTAAATGTTGACAATAGAGGATGAATTTAGCGTAGCTGGGTTCCCTGAGCCCAGCCCTGGTTTTGTTCTACTTTGTGTAAGTGAGAGGTGGGAAACAGGCTCGTCTTGTTTTTTCCAGTAGTGTGAGAATGTTATTCTTCCCTGGACCCACCTAAGTTTGTAACCCCCTGGACCTCCACTGAGTGGCTAAACATACCTATCCTGTCCACTTTGAGTGTGCAGAACTGTGCTTCTTGGAAGAAACAGTTCGTGTAAATCTGTGAAAACATGATTTCTTTTCTGTCTTTATTTTAAAACATATGAGACAGACTGGTTTTTCAGAGGAGAGGGCGTTGTTGTGGTTTCGATACAGCCAGTAATACAAAGCCAAGCTTGGTTGGATAGTCTATTCTGATTGCCTGTGAAAAGCGTTGTAGGATTATTCCATATTAATCACATTTTAGTATTGAGTTTCAGTAGGCATTTACAACAGTTATTTCCACTTCAATGCAATGATCGTGCTCATGCTTTCATTTCCCCCTTATTTGAGATCCACCATGTTGACTCGCCTACATTGAGGTCATCGCCTGCATGAATCATTGGCAGAATATTCTGAGAAGAAGAGCTCCGTGTTAGCTTAATTTCACACCCTAACGACTGTTGGGTGATGGTAGGAACAGCAGAGAAAAAGCACCAGCCTAATGGCTTGATCCATGTCCAGATATCTGATTTGAATTTCCTTTTTTTTTTTTTTCATTTCAAGCTCATCTGCTTTTTTCTTCATTTTCTTGTTCGGTCATTGTGTGCTGTTTTTGATTTCAAAGGAATCCTCTTGAATGCTTTAAATGTGTTGTTTCTGTTCTTTCCACTTTTTTTTTTATGTGTTTCTTTTGTGTTTAATACATATATGTGCATTGTTTTTTTTTTATTTTTGCTCAACTGTCATTGGTGATGTCTTATTAAGGCTTTTTGCCATCAGCCCAACAGTTGCTCTTGCATAACTGCTTCTCTGCATTTCAATATTAAGGCGATTAATGCGGTAAACTGAACTGACATAGAAATCCAATTGTAACAGATCAGCCTATTAAAGAGGATCAAAGCAAAGCAAACCAAACCAAAAGTCTACTCTGTTAGAGACACCAGTTAGTCCAACACAGCTGTATGGTTCGACTGCAGCACAAATTATTGCACGAAAATAATCCCAATGTGTTGATAGTATAGACCTTAAAGTACTGATCTCAGAAATGTAATCTGGCCTCTGTGATTGGCTGATTTTAGCCTCATGATCATAGAAAATTGAATACTGAGGTCGTGTTCACACCTTAAGGTCCGTTTCCTGATTTGATTGTTTAACTGGTCCAGTTTGCGTTCACAAAGGACAAACTCAAATTGCTCTAGAAGATGGAACCGGAGGTCACATGACTGCGAATATCATTCTGTTATTGGTCATTAGTTTATGCGGGAATACAAACCCTGCTCTGCTGTCTTCGCCTGTCATGGAGCATCGTAGGCTGATTTTGCTCTTGCTACTCATCTGGAGCACGTATCAAAAGACGCTAGACGATCGCGCGTATGAACGGCTCGTTAGCCAGCCAGCGCGAACTGCGGCGTTAATTAATACATTCTGGAGTCGACGTGCAGCAGCAACAGACGGATAAAGACAACACGGCGACAGGCATTAATGATGTGTGTGGTGCGTTGGTGGTGTGGATGATGTTCACACCAGAGTTTGAGGTCAGTGTTCGCACCGACCCAAACAAACCGCACCAAGGGCATAAACGCTTCAGGGTTCGGTTCAACTGGACTAAACGAGGGTGGTGTGAACGCGCCCTGAGTTTATCTTCAGTGTGGCTGCTTGGTGTATGTTTGTCATCTCTAATGACAGTTTATGTTGCATGTCTTGATATTTTTCTTGATGGGTCAGAGCGTCAGGAATAATCAAAACATACCCTGATACTCCTGGGGTAAAAAGCTGCTCTGATCCACGCTTTGTCAGTGCTTTCTTTCTTATTTCCTTATTTCATTTATTCTCTTATTAATCTTGTTTCTTTTTCTTTCTTCTTTCTTTTTGCTTGCCTTTCCATCTCAACTGTCTTTTATCATCAACCCATCAAATCACCTGTCTTGCTTTGAACCCACCACATGCAAAAAACACTTTAATCTGTTCGCTGGGCTGCCTGTAATCGGTGCTCAGCGGGGTTCATTAAGTCGCCCCTCTCCAAGATGAAGCTGATCGATGACAGCGCAGAGCTGCATTGCGAGGTCATAGGAAACCCCATCCCAGAAGTGCAGTGGTGGTTTGTAGTGGGTGAAGAGCCCAACGAGACGTTCACCCAGCTCTTCGATGGGGCGCGGGATGATCGTGTGCAAATCAATGCCACGTACATAGCGCACGGCACCAGCACCATTCACCTCACTAGCCTCACCCTCGAGGACTCAGGCACGTATGAGTGCCGCGCCTCCAACGACCCTGACCGCAATGACCTGAAGAAGACGCCAAAAATCAAGTGGATCCGTTCGCAGGCAAACATTATTGTGATTGAAAGTGAGTGGCACAGGAAGCATGAGGAGAAGTAGCTTGGCTGGTACCTCCTCATTAGTGAAGGCCTGGACATTCAGCTCCCATTACACTCAACTCCCATGCTTCCTGGTCAAATACCCTCCCGTCCTGCTTCCCCCAAGTAAATCCACTCTTCCTCTCCTCAACAGCTCCACAGTCGTCCTGTAGTAGAGTACAGACCTGGTCATGTAGTGTGACTGGGCCACTCCCTATTCCCATATTTCCTGTCACAGAAAGTGTTTTCAATCTGATGCCTTTTTTTCCCCCTGTTTTCAAGGCTAAGATAACATCATGATTGGTGTTCTTGTATATAATACTGGTCATAAGGTCAGACTTTTGCCAATGGCTTTTTCATTCGAAAGAAAATGTGAACATTTACTTACTCTTTAAAGAAAGAAAAACAAAAAAGGGGTGTCAGATTCATTGATTAGTGTTGCTTCCTTGGTAGCGTTTTCCTTAATTGATACTAACACTGGCAATGCCCCTCATAGATTATGTCTATGGCTTATAGCCTACTAAACTTCTGGCAGAGAAGATAGCAACTTCATATCAAACCATACATGCTTAGCCATAGGGTATCTTTCTGCCTTGTGGTCCAGTATTATTTTCCTCTCTACAGAGAATTGGTCAGCTTCTTCAACTGGTTGAAGCAAAAATGTGTCATGACATTGTTTCATGTGTTTGGCAGTTAAACTGACAACCGTTTTATACCCCACTTGTTGCTTCTTCTGCATGTTTTTCTTTAAAGATCTGTCCCAGTGACCTTGTCGTAGACCAGTGGTTCTCAAGTCCAGTCCTCGAAGCCCACTGTCTTGCATGTTTTGGACGTTTCCCTGCTCCAACACACCTGATTCAAATGATCAGCTCGTTATTAAGCCATTCCAGAGTTTGATAACGAGCTGATCATTTGAATCAGGTGTGTTGGAGCAGGGAAACATCCAAAACATGCAGGACAGTGGGCCTCAAGGAATGGACTAGAGAACCACTGTCGTAGACTACAGAATCTACTAAATTTCCTGTACAAATCCTTTCCTCTCCTACATCTTACCTTTTAGTGAGACAGAATTCTCCTGCTGGGGAGCTCTTTTCACCTTTCTTTGAGACCCTGTATACAAGTGTAAAACCTGTGCACATATCACATCGTTCTCTTGGTTAAATCGATGAAAACAGTTGTTTTCCATGTCAATCAGAAGGAAAATTTGAATGAATTTGGCTCAGCACTCAATTATTATCCCAAGAAAGAAAAAATTTATTAACTCTCAGTCTGTTTCAGTGTTATCCAGATGGTTGAAGGAATAACATTTCATAAGAGACATCATAGTTTAACACTTCCACCCGGCCTGTCTTGAATGTATTTGCTTTATGTGTTCATTAATGAGGATGAGCGTAGTGTGTGCATGGTAAGCCTCGGGACATTTTGTTCCATCAAATTATCCATGCGAGGACAACAGCCGAGTGCTAAGAGAAGTGTCAATTCAGCCAAAGCTTAAAAATTATTCAACACAACATCCAGTAATGGCAGTAACATTTATAAGAATTAACTTCAGGTCAGGCAGGATCCAGTTTCTGCAACCTGATTAGCATCACTCACAGACAATTTTGTTTTAACTCATTTGATTTATATTTATTATTCAAAAAACATTTGTTTTTTGTGTCTAGCCTTAGTACAGCATTGATTTCTAAACCCTGCAAATATGTAGGAAGAAGCCAGTTGGCTGAAATCCAAGCCTTAGACATGGATGACAAATCTTTAATTTTTCCTTCTCTTTTCATCTTAAGGCCCAAAAATCATCACTGACCCTCCTGAGGTCAGCAACCAGACCTCTGCAGTCCTCAGCTGCAACCTGACAGAATCCAACCTTCCCATCAAGGGCTCCCACTGGGTGTACAATGGCAAAATCATTGAGGATTCAAAGTCCACTGATGCTTCTCCATCAACCGTCCTCCGGTAAGTAGCTAGAACAATCCACATGGACAGATATGCATACAATTACTACAGCTCATTAGAGGCACTCATCCTTTCAGGCTAATGGCTTTTTCCGAGAGGATTGTCAAGATTTTGACAAACGTTGGAATATGAACCAAAGAAGAAAAAAAATAGTCTATTTCTTACCCTAAAAGAGAGCCCTACAAGTTAATTTCTGTTTACCAGTGTTGTTTTCGATGGCGGTGATGTTGACCAAATATTTTTTTACTAGTTTTGTTTGCATTGACGATAACAAAAATATTTCGTCCACGTCATCGTCAACGAAAACAACCAGTGTTGTTTTCGTTGACGCCCCTTTTTTTCCACGACGAAGACGTGACGTTGACGAGCTAAACATAAGCCTTAGATTACTAAAATGTGACGAGACGAATGTGCGTTTACGTTGACGAGACTAGACGAAAACGTTAGTGGTGGACGACAAACAGAGTTGCAAAATTCATGAGCATTTCGTCAGTCAAAGGCTAAACATATATTCTGCAGTGTTGTTTTCGTTGATGATTGACGTTGACGAAATATTTTTGTCAACGTCATCGTCAACGAAAACAACACTGCTGTTTACTGTTTATGTCCAGAGCTGAACGATGTATCATTTTACTATCATAACTGTGGTGTGCGCATACAGTAGTCACCTTGCAGGAGATGCAATGCTAGTCATATGACCAAAAACGCACCATTTTATCACAATTTCCTCATTTTCCATGATCGAGAATACAGATCTGTCTGTTATCATTTTAATATAGCCCACAGTTGAACACAGAGTAACACGACTCCTGCACAGATGCAGAGTCTCTTTGTTCATGCAGAGTCTGTGTCTGTGTGTCACGTGTCTGTTAAATGTGAAAATGGACACGGAGCTGCTGGTGTCACAGACACCTTCGCAGATTTTTGGACAGCTTTTTTATTTGTGGGCACACACAGACCTCGGAGTGTTTTGTTTTTGGTTAGGACACCTGTAGAGCACATTCTGGAGAAAATGGTGCGTTTGTTTTAAATTGTAAGTTACCATAACAAGCTCGGGATGCAGATTTAACATTTAGCAATTTCTGTCTTTATCAGTTAAATATATATGTATGCTGTAAATCTTTGTATATATTTATGTTACATACATACTTTATCCTAGAACAGGAAAATATTGCAGTATTAGTCTAATCCAAAATCATGCAACCCTCATGCTATCCCATTCCGGTCGTGTTACTGCAGTCAATAGCCACCTTTATTTTCTAATGTCCTCTCTCTTTTCTTCGCCTCTTGCTCGCCTGTTGTCCCTCCCCCTCTCACCATGCCCCCCTTCCTTGCTGGCTGCCTCTCGTAGCAGCAGAGCTAGGGGCGCCATTCCGCCTTTCACCGCTCTTGATTAGCAGAGAGATGGACCGTGCAGTCGTGCAGCTTTACTGGTAGTCTTGGCAGCAGGGATAAGCGCCCGTAGCAGTGTGCTCACTTGCCATGACCTTAATTCCCCATTAGAGAGAACAAGCAGGACTGTGCAGGAAAGCAGCAACAAACAAAAGTGCAATTGTGACTGGACAGTTTGAGATATTTGTTGCATGAAAAACAGCTTTATTTTCAAGCTTGAGTATAAACAGGTTGCACATTTTCTACCTAGCAAATTGGACATTGAAACCTTGTTAGTAATGGTGCTTTTGCAGAACTGGTTAGAATCCATCACCTCCAGTATGCTGTGATGTTTGCTGAGAAAAATACACATTTCTGTGAATAAACTCTTCTCTTTCCACAGTTTGGAGAAGATAACCCACAGCTCTGGTGGAAAGTATGAGTGTGTTTTCGAGACCGAGCCAGAGGTGAAGGGGACAATTGAAGTCAAAAGTAAGTTGAGTCACATACAAGCATCATCTCTTGTCTTATGTAGCGGCATCAAATAAGGGTAGCAGTGTAATAATCAATTCAAGTTGAGTTTTGATTTTAAAGGACGGCCAAACTAAGCGTCTTACTTTCTTAATTCACCGAACTTTTATTTCCTTAAATTTAAGTGTGTTTCTGTTTCGCTGCAGCTCTTCCTCATGTTGGCGCCTACAAGCACTCTGAGCATGGCAATGAGAAAGACAAAGGGGTTATGGTCTGTGTTAGCCATGGATACCCGCTGCCCACTGACTGGACCTGGTTCAAGGAGGAAGATGGCACCCAAAAGGTATCTATTTTTCAGCCTTGTAAGTCTTACTGTTATACAAAACTCATTATGGTTTGAATCTACATCTCTGTCTTTTACCCCCTCAGCCATTCATCAATGGCACTACAACCAAATTTGAGATCAAGAGCACCCCTAATAAGACCACTCTGACCATCAATGAGCTGAGCATGGAGGAGGACATTGGAGACTACACTTGCTCTGGAACCAATGAGCTCGGCACAAGCAGCGACAAGATCCACCTGCGTGTCCGCAGCCGCCTGGCTGCTCTCTGGCCCTTCCTCGGTATCGTGGCTGAGGTCATCATCTTGGTGACCATCATCTTCATCTACGAGAAGAGGAGAAAGCCCGATGAGATCAATGACGGTATGTATGCCATATTGCATACCACATGAACTATTGTTTTACTATTTCAAAATTAGAGGAATGTGTTATAGTTTCAACAGTGGTGAAAATCTTGTATATTAAAGTATTGTAAGTGCACTGAAAGTTGAGTCTTCTGGAAATACCTGAAGTAGACTGCAGCTACAGTTATGGTCTGTTTTTTTAGTCCTATACAGCCAGGTACCTCTTAGTTCATTTGTCACTTTTACAGTTTTTATACCAGGTTTGGTTGGGGAAACAACTTAGCCACCAACGTTACTTCAAGAATATTGGTATTTTTACATTTTAAAGGCACTTCACAGAATTCTCTGCTTCATCATAGTTTGCAGTAAAAAGATCTTGAACAAGTCTTCTTATAATCGTTCAACATCTATAAAAGAAATTGTTTAGAGTTAAGGAGATTTGGTGCTCCCTAGTTGCAAATTAGAGACTTTGAAGCAGGCCTCACCAAATGGTGGACCACAGTCTGGGTCCTTACTAAAATACTATCTCATCTGGGCTTGATGTTAAATCTTGATGAGCTTATCTGAACTTTTGCAGTTTTCCAAGTCACACATAACACTGATCAGACAGTCAGCTCTTTTACCTGCATCATCACAGTGAAGGAGCTAGCTATGAGGACTGACTCAGCAGAAGGAATTCAGAGACGCATAAAATATATTACTTGCTCTAAAACGAGAAGTTCACAGTAAAAACGGAGCTGTAAATCGAGAATAGTCTGGCTCGTGTTATTCCCAGGGGCAGCACAAACCAGTTTGGATCTTTATATCATGGTATTGTGGTGAATGTTAAAAAGCAGCAGTGTTGAGAGTCACTACAAGTCAAAGCATAAACCTTTCAGAACACAGAATAAGTGAGCTGGAGCAACATAAACCTTAACTATGTCTCAGATGCTCCCTGATATAGTCCCGGGGGGTCCAGGGTTAAGATTTTCACAGAACAAGCAAGTCACAGGAGAAAATTTTCGATTAGAAAATGCAATTTAGTCTCTTTTAAAATGCGTTTTATAGGTTATGAAATGTACATACATTCCTTACTAATTACAATGAGGGGACAAAAACATACACTGTATCATCAATGAATTGCTATTTGCACCCTTGTGTCCTTGATAGGTGTTGTACTTCTACTGAACAGAAATTCAAGCTGATGAAAAAGTCAGTTGCTGCTTTATGCTTTAAAACAGTGGTTCTCAAGTCCAGTCTTCGAGGTCCACTGTCCTGCATGTTTTGGATGTTTCCCTGCTCCAACACACCTGATTCAAATGATCAGCTCGTTATCAAGCTCTGTAATGGCTTGATAACGAGCTGATCATTTGAATCAGGTGTGCAGGACAGTGGGCCTCGAGGACTGGACGTGAGAACCACTGATTTAAAATACGTGGATTAAAAAGCAGATTAGACACTATGGCGTTCTGGACCTCTCACTGGACCTCTTGGGTTTGTAATTGAAGATTCCTGCTATAAAAGCATATGACGACAAAGCAGTGCCCTTGTAGCTGATTATATAGACCCCAGTTGCATGCATTCATTTGAAACCCCTATTGTCTTTTGTTTCTGTATGATTTTACTTTCTAAAGAGAGGTGTAAGCTTCCACTTCTGTGTAAACATTCTGTGATAGAACTCTATTATTATTTTTATTATTTACATTTTTACTTCTTTGTTCGCTGCTGATTTTGCATTTTGGTAAGTGGACAAAAACTGCATGTCAGACTGAAGTGGTTGAGCTGAGATGACCGCGTGAAGAGAAAAAGAAAAAAAAAAAAAGCTATGGGAGTCTGAATGTAACTGCTTTCATAGTCACCACTTCTAAGAGGAATGTGCTCAAAGATCTGGTCACTCTTTCACTGGCCCTGCAACCAGAGCAAGATTAAGATAATTCCTTACATACAAAGTTGTGTATGTGTCTGTTTGTAAACTCGTGTGTTGAGCCAATGAAAGAGTCAAATGAGACAAGTGTTATGGTTTGACATGGGATTGAACAGGTTGAAAAGCGAGGTTCAGCATTCTGTCTGCATGCTCTTTGCATCTTGTACTTTTTATGCATGGTAAACGAAAAGGACGGACCAGTACATCATTTACATCTGTCTCATTCACCGTTTGGCCACAAAGGTAGCCTACTCCTGCGTTACCTTGTCAACATGTGCTCTTGCCCTGCTGTGAACACTGCCTCTATACATGCCAGGTTGTGTGTTCGCTATGCAGTTTGAAGACCTTGACTGTTTCTTATCTTAATACAGCCACTGCAGCGTTCCTTTGATGTTCTTTGCTTGTACTGCATGAGCCTCTGTGATGCTTAAGGGTCATTCTGACCATTGTTTACCAAAAGGTCACTGGAGTGCATATCCTTAATACACCAACAGGCTTTTGAAAGAGATGTACAGTTTTCAGTGACATTTATTGATGTGTTTTTTCCTTAAAGAGAAGAAAAAACAATGTTTTGAATTTCACTGTACGTGATTTTCAAGGAAGTAAGTCATAACTGTCATAACCCCGATCCAGCAGATGAGCATGCTTCAGTTCATGTTCAGTTGATTTGATCATAACCTCATTGATATCATGTTGCTGAAGATGTCATGTTCTAACTTTTGCTACCATTATCTGGGGCATGTTTTGCTCACATCAATCACACACATGTAACCTGCTATCAGCTGACCCTCTTTTTTTTCTTTTGTTTGCTCCCCTTCACTTGCTGATGTCCAGATGACGACTCAGGATCTGCTCCTCTGTAAGTACAGTCATCGGTGTACCTTGAACATCTGTTAATGTTTATCACTTATTTTCATTACATAACCGGCACGCTCTAATGTGTCTTTCAGGAAGAGCAATTCCAATGCAAATCACAAAGACAAGAATGTGAGGCAAAGGAATTCTAACTAGACACTGAAACAGGTGCGTAAATCTTCCTTAGAGGGATTTTTATTCCCTTATGAAATGTCCAAAAGGTTTCCTGTTTGCTTCCTGTCTTGGAGACATGTGCCTTTAACTCATTCAGTGCCAATGACAGATTTTTTTTTTTTTTGCCCTGTGTGCCATTGACGGATATTGATAGATTTTTCAGGGGTTTTTTTGTTTTCCACCAGAGGGCGCTCCTCCCCAACACGTGACTAAGTTTGGGGTCGTTCTGAACACAGAAAAGCCAACAAATACGTCATAACCATGTTACAATAACAAAAAACAAGTACTCGCCAGTGAGAAGTGTGCCATCAAGTGTGCCAATTGGCCTACTGGTGGAGGAGCCTCTATGAGGAGAGTAGGAAAATGCCAGAGTCATTAGCTCCTGGTGGGCGCGGTGGTACCGTCTGTGGATCACATCACATCGTCAGCAGACAATCAAAGAAGCAATTTTCCAGCGTGTCGTTGATCCGCCAGTGCTGGTACTGGTGAGCGAGACTGAGCCGGAATTTAGCGACAGTCCCGGCGAGGAGGATGCGAGCAGTCCATGTGGTTTATGTCCTGGCGTCAGGTTCTCGAGAGCCAATACGGCTCCCAGCCGTCACTAGTGACCTATCACAATCAGATCTCAAGAGTGATGAGGAGTGGGGTCCGAGGAGGGAGGATCTTGATGCCACCGGTAAAGTAGTTTAAAGTGAAGTAAAATAGGCGATCAAAGTTCTGCTTGAAAGTCTCTCCTTAGTAAAAATGGGTTTTTCCCAAGTTTCTTTTCCAGATCGGCAAAGATGATATGACCACGCTGCATTGAGCAGGCAATAACCTAAACACAGGAGTGGGTTAGAGACTAACCTTTTTTTCTGGTGAAAGAAGAGAATCACCTCTTTCTTTTGATATACTGCACTTTTATTCTAGTCCAAGCACAAGGTATCCTGTGGGTCCTGAAAGATACAGAAATTTCTATTGCGGTCAATGGTGGCACTGGGTGAAAATTGCATAAATAAACCTGGCACTGAATGAGTTAAGAAACAAAATGAGCACAAGTTTTGAGATTCTTCACACATTCCCCCTTTATCTTCCCCAGGTGGACCCCCACTCTGCAGTCCAGGACTCAGCTGTTGTGTTGCACATCATACTGTGCTTGAGTGTTGATGTTTTAAGAGGTTGACTGATTTCCTCTTGTTTAGTTTTCTTCTCTATTATTCTCCATATTGTTCAGCCAGAGAACATAGTGTGAAACAAATTTCTGCTTGAGGCCACGGGGCGAATAATGCATGAGTTAAAAATGCCGTTATAGCAAAGTGTGTGTTCGATGTAAAATCATGAAACCGTTCATGTGAGGAATGCTTAGTTTGTAGTTATTTTCTGTTAATGCTGATGCTTCCTATACTGAGTTTTTTTCCACAATTGTCTTTGCTTTTAATTCTCCTCTCAGAGCAGGAAGTTCTTTTTAAGACTATCTGAAACGTTTTTGATCTTTAAAGAATCACTGCCAATCTTCGAGTAACAACGTGAGCGTACTAGACCTCACACGCTAGATCTGTCCCTCACCAACACACAGACCTCCCTCAGCAGAGTTTTATACTTTGCCTTAACAAGCACCATTTCTTCCTCTTTTTTTGCATTTTGTTTCCTGTTGCAAAATTTAAATGTGATACTTAAAATTAAATGCAGAAATGACAGAGATGTAATGTCTGCTAGCTTTTGTTGCCGTAAGAAATTATAGGTTTTGAAGTAGGAAGGCTGTTGTCCCTTTAAATCATCCTTTTATTTCTTTAACTTTTTTAAATATTTAGGGGTCCAAGCAGTGCTTTTCACCGCTAGATCCTGAAGTCAGTTCTCTTCTTCTACTTCTCTTTGTGCAGCAAACACTGTAGGGTTTAAACTCGCTGAAATAGCAATTTTTACCCACTTTTTAGGCACATGAAAACAGTTATTGACCCAAAGGTGGTGCTGTAATAAATTTTTTTTTTTTTTAATCATCTGCCAAAACAAAAACTTAATCTGAATTTCTCTGATCACTCAATTGATAATAATGTTGCTGTAATTTTCTCCTCTCTAAAACACGTGACTTTACATAAGTTTACGCCAATACCTGTCAATCAAAATTGATAATTATGATAAATCAATAAGCCAGGTGTATATGCTTGCATGCCAGGTCTGGGCTTTGTTGCTTAGTTTCAAGTGATGCTTTGACCAGGAGGCAGAACAACCACAGAAATAATCTGCTGCTGTGATTGGTTGGAAAAATTATAAACGCTATTGGGTCAATTTTAAATAATAGTATTTAAATATCTGACCGCTGTGTTTTCTATTGTGCTCAAATACGCCAACCAATTACTTTGTTATGACTTTCTCTGTCCTACTGTGATCAGTATTGGGCACACAATATTTCTATTTCACCAAATTATTTAATCAAACTTTGCCAAAGTATTTAAAAGTACACTCCGAACCAGAAGAACCAGGATGTGTTTTTTTTCACATCTTTCAGCCATATTTTGGCTCAGTAGAGCATTTCAAGTTTAAACAGAGTGTTTTTGGAGTGTGATTTTTTTTTACCTAATTAATCATCTGAGGATTGATTTGAACCAGTGAAATTTAGTCTCTAACTTGTTTAAGAAAAAGTGAGTTCAGCTTGTTAGAAACTCCAAAAATACTTGCAGCCTGCTTGGACTCCTCTCAATTGCACCCTTTTTTTTTTTTTTTTTGTTTAAAATTTTTGTGATCAGATGTTGCATCCACAAATTTCAATACATACGCTGATAAGGACCAAGTTCAAGATACTCAACATCTATTACTTCTGTATAATTTAGCTTTATTACTGTGCACTGATTTTTCAATCAATACAGGAAATAAATGATTTGATAAGATGTTTTTTCTTCCTAGCTCAATGTTACCAGAGCTAAAACATCTGTGTGAGATTGTAAGACCGCCATCTCTGTCCCCCTCACTGTGTAGGTGATTCAGAAGCCATATGTTCCATATAAGAGTATTGATGTGATTGGATGTATCTACTAATAAAAAGACCTAGACAGGATTGTGTAATCTGTTGTACTTTCCAAATACTTGGAGTACCATCTGTTGTACAACTTGCACAAACTGAATAAAGGTATTTGATTTTACATGGATGTTCACATGTGTGACTGTGTTGCAAGTCCAAGGTTGTTTCAGAAAAGCAGGTCAAGAGGCCCTGTTTGCCATGAGGGTCACGTAGCTGCAGAGATCCCAAAAACAAGGTTTGTACAAGTAAAAAGAGTAAGTGTGCCAAATCTTTACCCAACCTCTGTGAGTTTACACCTCTACTCTTGGCTGATCAGCCATTTCAACACACTCTTGGATACTTCGACATAGAAATAAGGTTAAAAATAGTTCACATTGTCAGCTTATTCAACATAACATACTGATTAAACTGCTCAAGTTTGGTTTGAGTTTATTTTCTGCAGCTTCAATGCTGCTGACACCAGTTCTTAGACATTTAATAAACCCATAAACATGTTTTATACTAAATGCCTAAAACTGCATTTTTTTTTTAATTTTTTTTGCATTGAATTTTCAAAAAATGTTTCAGGTCAAGACCGCAGTTACTCCAACCTGTGTGAGTTTCTGTTTTTTTATTTAACTTTGAACATAACTGATTGTGTCTTGTGCTTGTTGCTGTGAAAATACCCGTAACTGCTTATTTTTGAAACTCTTAACTTCATAAGCAGTGTTTAAGCTTGTTTTTTTAAGTTTGTAATAAGTAATATAAGTGGTATACATTTGACTGAACTGATTTTACATACCAAAAAAACCCACATTAAATCCCCAACTTCTGTCTATCAGTATGTGCTTCGCCATCTTTTAACATCAGGCCAAATTGTTTTTATTATTAGGTGGAACAGAAATTTTTAATATTAGGGGCCTCAAGCAATATTTCTTATTAGTCAATGGGAGTTTAGATGGACTTGCATCCATATATTTAATTTAATCTGTTATCCAGCATAATGAGCCAATTTCAGTTTCTCCCTTTAGATCTTGACCCGTGTTTCTGGTTAATTAAGCTGGCTCTCCTGTAATAATGTTTTAATCAATTTTCATTTTTAACATCTCAACTTAATTTTCTGGTTCCCTTTAAATAATAAAGGTAGTGTTCCTCTCACGGCAGATTCATTTTGTCTCCGAGCTATAGCTTGTTTTTTTGGGACTGTCTGGTGAGCTAGCAAAACAACAAACTTGTCACTTTGTTAGGCCTGACCCTGACATGCCATGTTGAGGTGATTTGTGTTTGTTTAGTTTCGATTTTCATCTCCAGGGGGACCAGCTGTCATCTTCGAGGTTGAATTGAGATCCCAAGAACACGTCTGAAATCAACTTGTTAACACTGAATAAATAAATAACATGAATACATGTCCCCTTAGGGATTCAACACTTTTCATTAGCATTACACCATGTTTCTCGATGTTTACATACTCTTGATACAATTTTAGTTTTCCGTGGCTCTATGTCTGCCAACACTGAAAATCTGAGTTAGAATCAGCTTCTTTCTCGAAGTATATGTACATATATACAAAGAGTTTAACTCTGGTAAACTTTGCCCTACATCAAACATGAAATGTTACAAAAATTACAAATAAAATTGCAATAGTGTAGTGATGAAGAGTGCAGTGGAGTGAAACTTGAGAAAAAAATATGTGCCATTATATTCCAGGTGAGTTGTGCACTTGAGATAAATATATATTATGGTTCTACAGTATTATCTTAAAGATAAATATTAAGTAACAATGTGCCGAGGTACATGTCAGATAAGAGGACTGTTAATTGATAAACAGTTTAAACTGTTATAAAAAGTCCTTTTACAGTTACAGTGGTCTTTCTTTGGCTCTGTGAGTTCATCAGACCAACGGCCCTGGGAAGAATCCGTCTGTGTCAGCTGGGGAGGAGTTTCAACAGTCTGCATCCTGGACGTGAGAGGTCTGCAGTGATGTTATCTGCCCATTTCCTGACCCTGGACTGGTATGAGTCCTGGATGGAGGGCAGGTTGGCCCCTTTGGTTTCCTTTGTAGTCCTGGTTGTCCATTGAAAATTAATGTTGTTTCGTTCACAAACAATTCGTTAAAAAGAACTGAATCTTTTAAGTAACCCAGCGAGCATTTTGAGGTTGATTATACGCCTAATATACGTTTAAATTTAGACTAGACGTCTAGTCTAAATTTGGTATAAAAGAGGTATAGAAATGAAAGTTTTTTCAACGTCCAAATTTATGTTTTTTGAACGTCGACATTTATACGTTGTTTAAACGTGTTTGTTCTACATTGTTCCGTCTATAACGCTGAAATGACGTCCAATAGACGTTTTCATTGAAACATCTTTATGTTAGACGTTTATGCTTCTACCAAATATAAACCCAGGTATAGACATAGACGTTGATTAAACGTTTATTAGACATCTGGTCTAAATCCGCCGACCCAGCAGGGACCGGGTGAGCCTCCCCGCGCGCGGATGGTCTCAGCAGCAGCAGCCGCTGGAGCACGCAGGTCCCCCGGTCAGCCTACGGCGCCGACCGAACGAGTCTATTAAACTTTCATTTCTATACCACTGTTAAACCATTTTTAGACTACAGGTCCAACGGACGTCTGAAGGCACAATCGTGTCTAATAATATTTTAATAAATTAACTAAATATCAACAATGCACATTACCATAAGCATCTGATATATGTAAATTGATGAAAGTATTCACAGGAAACACCATCTGTGGAGCCAGATTCTCTACACCAAAAGTTACCTGCTGCTAACCTTGATACACGTACCCCCAGGATGTTCTATTTCGGCAATGTTGCTTCTCTTTCTGGACCTTTTAGAATAGCTTCTACAGTCATGCTCATTCATAATTTAACACTGATCTACATTTGGCAACCATCAGTCCACTGTAATTGAAATCGCAGTACATTTTTTACTCAGAATATAACCATTACAGTCATGGAGTGGGAAAAACAATTTTTTAATTTCACATCTAGTAAAACGAACATTTAAAAAAGAAAAAAATCTATATAGCTATATAAAAACATAGCTACAAAGTATAAAGAAAAAGAACATGAACATAAAGAAAAATTTAACTAATACTAATACTGAAATGAACTATAAATATTAACAATTTTAAGATATATATATTTTTTAAAAATTAGCAGGGTGGTGTTCTGGTGGTGCCCCTCCCACCACATCGAGCTGGTGCCTGTTTCAAATGGTCCCCAATCGATGCTGCGACCAGTTCCTCTGTTGCCGTCGGGAAGTTAGTGCGAACAGACTCTGCAAAAAGATAAAAAAAACTAAAGAAACTTGAATCACAGTAAGTGTAGAAATTATCTAGTATTGTCCGGAAGGATTCTTCACTTTTTTACAGCTTCAGGCTTTAAATGAGTCAGTAACATGACCAAGAATAAGTAATAACTTGCAGAGATATAATTCATTTACCAAGAACAACTGTGAAGAAAGCAGTTTTCTTAAAGCCTTTTTTCCCCTGGCGTCCTCCACCCAGGAGGTTGTAGTTCCTCTGCACGTCATTGTGTAAAATTCTGAAATGGAAATCAAAGACAAATAAATCTCTTAAGGTGCGTTCACACCGGACAGGCAACGCAACTTGTCCTGTCTTGTGTCCTAAAACGTGTCACTTTACCACCGTCAATTCACATTGCGCAATACGTCACACCCGCTCTAGGCTTCCCCTCGATCTCGTCGGATACCGTGTCCAGCGCTGCTCTTTATTTGCGGAACAAGTCCTTAAAATGTAAGAGAAACCCTCGCTGCTGTTGCACAAGTGCCTGTGTGAATGCACCTTAATACTGCTTACTCTTGCAATTCACTAGAAAGACTTGATAAACACCAACAATACATGATTATATTAAAAACATTGTCTTGCTGTCATATTCATACCTGTCCAGGATCCTGCGTGTGCAGGTCTTAATGTCCTTCCCCCCAAGGTGTGACAGTTGTTTTATCTGTATGATATAATCAAATTATCAAGAGTGACCAATGTATAGATTTCTATCATTTTTAGCATCTCTATTTGACTTACCAGTAAACGTTTTATGCTGGGGTGCCCACTGATTTCCAACGACATGCGCTGAGCCTCCTCCAACGTCCTTAACGGCAACTGACGTATCTGCTCACCCTCATCTTCAATGTCCCCCTGCTGGTTGAGTGATTTCAATTCATCGCGGATTTCCAAAAGTGTTTCCATGACCACCCGCTGGAACTCTTGGTGAAAAGATATAATTTAGTAACATTCAATTCAACAGTTAGAATACGTTACTTAACAACATTTTGTACTGTAGTAATGGCACTCTTACCTTTCTCAGGCATTGGGTAGGAATAAACCCTCTTCCTCGCTGCAAAATCCGAGAACGAGACAATAAATGGATGATGAGTGTGGTGCTTAACTTTGGCTGTTAAACACAAAATCATATGCTGTTGCACTATTTTAAAATAGCCCCCACCCTACTTAAAAACCACTGCTAAACCTGATAAATCCTTACCTTGAATCCAATGCAAAAATTCATCCATGAAATCACCCTCCCTAGCTCTTTTTCTCCGCCACTCTTTCAAACAATTAGAGGCCATATTCAATTTGGCTGGAAAGAAAACACATGGAAAAAAGAAAGTAGAAAAACAATAATGTTAATAACAGTGTGAGCTTGTAGATCAACCATTATAAAATTGTTTTGTTTTTTTAGTACAACTGGCAACTTGTGAAGCAGGACATAATGCATAATGAATACCTTTTGCTCTTGGTAAATAATATGTCGATACCAGTACTTTTAGATTGTTACTATTAGCATTTCCTATAGCATTGCTAATGCATTAACAAAATAATATTGGAATAATTCAACTAATGCGTCCCATTTCTACCACACATAGTGAAAACACAATCTATGACAATTACAGTTAAACACAAATTTAATTACATGAAAAAATACCACTGGATAAACAAAAACAACAGTACTGGCATCAAAATAGGCTTCATTTTCTAATTAAATGGATAGCCTAACTAGCAGCTTTTAAACTTGGCCCCATAGAGAGAGCAGGCCCTTATTTACTCTCACGACAACACACGTTAGCATGGACTATTTGATGCTGGCTAAACTAGCCACAAGCTAGCCCTCGTAGTAGCAACCAGGCTACATGCTAACTCGAGTTCAACATTTGCTGTAAATGCATTTCACCGTCACGCATCATGATGCACGACGGTGGGAGGACCAAAGCTTGAAAAAACAAACATTTTCTATAATATCTCCTTCAGCACCTACCTCCTTTCAGCTGAAAGTATAACTCTCGAACTCCGCGACTCCTGGGACGTCTGCTGTACTCCGACGGTCGTGAGGTCGAGTGTGGACAAAGCGCAATGCTTCAGCCGGATGTTGTGCGGTCCACAATTTGAAGCCGTTTTCATGTTATGGTCCTATTATGGTACGATCTCCATTCAGGTGTTAAACTGGGCTCTTGCAGAGCTACCAAATACTCTTTGTCGCTAATCTCGTAGTATTGCGGCTATGCCAATAACTTTTATCACGGACTACTTCGCTCTTGGCGGAATTAGAATCTAACCGAAGTGGGTGCACGGTGGGTCACATGAGCATGCTCCACCAATAAGGTGGCTGGATTATTGTCACGGTGGGTGAATAAACTGAATCCCGACGTTGAAATGAAGTATAAATTTATACGTGTAAATGACGTCTACATCTATACTATGCTGCATATCTCTCCACGGTATCATAAGTAATGTAATCCAGTATTTAGAGGTCAGTTATGCACATTACAGTTGTTTATTGCATAAATAGTTATCGAAAAATGAAGTTGAGGGCGAAGTTTAAATCACGTCTAAAAATAGACTGAATCCTGACGTTGAAATGAAGTTTAAATTTAGACTAGACGTCTAATACACGTCTTTTGCTCAGTGGGGAGGCGGTGGATTTCCACAGAGTAAATACGAAATGACGGTCACGTGGTTCAGAAATGAACAAATATGATAAAAAACATTCTATTGTTGAAATTAAGTGAATATAAAAGTGTAAAATAAGTGATTGCGGATGGATGAAGAGTTCAGAGGATTAGACTGCATTTAGATGGTGAGAAAATTTCGGTTTGTTTGAAATTATGTAATTAATAACGCCCCGTAGGAGTGGTCACAGGGTTCAAAAGAGGGTCACCTGAAGTTATCGGTCCATTTGCCAGCAAACTGAGAGGAAGCAACACCTTCGTCCAGAGCACAGGTAAGGACTCAGTGGGTGATCGTGACATGAAGCCTCTTGAATCATTATTTCCACGCATTTGCTTTACTCTGGTCTGAAACTGCATTTGCTCAACTGTGCCACCGTGGACAATAAATCTAAAACAGGCAGAGTGATTATCAGAGACACCCCCTTTGGTGTGCGAATCTCTGAATGGAATAAATGAATGAATGAATGTGAAGCCATGTGTTTGAGATATCGATACAGAAATTATTAAGTTATTGATATTGTCTGTCTTTACGACACAGAAGCAGGGTGAAAAGGGGAACAGGACATAAATAGTAATGGAGACAGTTGTGATGTGAATGTGCTTGTGTGTAACTCGGTTTGTGACTGTGCGTTTGTTACGGGGACAGCATCGAACACGTTAATATTTTCATTAAAAAACATCTTTTCGACAAGTCTTCGGACTTCTAGCGGTACCCCGTCGCGTTTCGCTGCCCGTTAGATTTTAAATCACCCGCCAAAACCTCGAGCCGGTTCCTGAATCAGTCACGTGGTACGACCGGTGTTCTGCCGTAGATTGCACCCCTGCCGTAAAATGCAATCCCTGACGGCAACGCGGTTGAAAGTACATAAGAAGGCGAAATAATCCAAGTTTTCCCTACCATTGGATGAATTAAAAAGTGTATGCCTTTAATGATTTTGTTCAGGTTGTCCAGATAAGCCGAAAACAACAGCCCTCTGATTGGGAATATTTGCTGTCCCGAAAATATACTGTTCTCTACCTTAACAGCGTACTGTACAGTTTATATACCCAAGTACACCTCTCTATGTGCATATTTTAGACGCATAAAAACAGAGGGAAAGTTTGCTGCTCCATTTGACATGTTGTCATGATCTAATACTCGTGTTTTGTTTTAAATATAAGATCATTTTCTCTCACTTTAAGAAGCTAATGAGTGGAGGGGATGCATTCTACGGCATAACACCGGCTCGCGAGGCTTCAAACGTTATCACATACGTCATCAACTCAAGCTTCGATACTCGCTTAGCCGAAATTTAAATTTAAAAATTCGACTTTTTAAAAAAAATATTTTTTTAATTTTAATTTATTTATTTCATCTTGAATTGAACCAAAAGAATGCAAAGCTTTAAAAGCTAAATGATTGATTTGTATATTGATGAATCTACAGGCATATACAACTTCTACTGAGCTAATGTTTGAACAAAATGGTCCTTGGCACTCTTCGATAGTTAAAATGCTTTTAATTTTATGGGATTATCATACAGGCCTGACATGTTTGAGCACTAATAAAGTTAAACACAAGCTTTTTCAGTAAATTTCTAATCTGGCATCAAGTTGTAGCTTGCAGAGGGTGTGTGTGTGTACACTAAATGTCCAGCAGATGGCGTTATTCAGGCCACTGGGCCTTAAAATCATCTGACACCTACCCTAAACATGAATCCATGACACCTATAAAAACATGTGTGTTTTACTTTAATGAATAAGTTTGTTTTAAGGTTTACATGATGGTCCCATGAATATAATGTTCAGAAGACTGCATTTGGCCTTATTCTTATTTTTCTGACTGTATTAAAAGACGATAAGGTCTCAAAGCCCAGTATGAAAAAGCGAAACTGCTTATTCAGATCTGTCTTAGTGTACCCTGAGTCTGCAGTGGAAAGTGCTGTTGTTGGTGTGTACTAACTGTGCTTCTGTGTTTGTTTGTTTTTTTCCAGCATGTTCCTCAGACCCCAGCTCACTTTATGTCCTCTCAGATGACTCCACTCCACTGAGGCCAAAGGTGAGACTGAGGCAGGGATGCAACTTTATAAGCCCAGAAAGAAAATAAAGATGTGGCTTGAAAATGGTCTTTGAATGGTCTGATTTGGAGCATGGCTGCCAACCATCATGCAAACATCAATCAATCAATCAATCAAATTTTATTTATATAGCGCCAATTCACAACAGTCGTCATCTCAAGACGCTTTTCAAGGAACAAGAGCAGGTCAGGACCGCGCTCATTGTTTGATGATCAAGAACCAACCTAAGATGGGTTTTGGCCCATCTCAACTAACATGAGTAGCAGTGGCAAGGAAAAACTTCCTTTTAACAGGCAGAAACCTTGGGCAGGACCAGACTCATGCTAGACAGCCACCATGCCGCTGCTGGGTTGGGGAGGAATGTAGAGAGAAGAGGGGGAGAGGACAGGGGGAGGGAGAGAGACAGCAAGATAGGGGAAAGGCGAGAGAGAATTAGTACGGAGAGGGAGGGGGAGGGAGAGAGAGTAGGGAACGAGGGTGAGAGAGAGACAGGAGGCAGCAGGAACAACAGCAACAACGACAACAGCAACAGTCCAGAGAAGCCAAAGAGCCAAAGAGATGAGCTGTTTAAAATGACTGGTAACACTTTACAATAACCATAACTTGTAAATGGTAAATTGACCATTTATGAATGTTAAGAAGATAGTTTATTAATATTTAAATAATTTATAAATAGCATATAGGCCATAAATAGTACATTTTACAATTTTATAAAAACCTTAACCCTAACCATAACGTTACTATAACCATTTAAGTAATGTTTATAGGTGGTTTATAAACCAATTATTAATCAATTATTATGGTTTATAATTATAAACCAATTTACAAAGTATTTCAAACATCAGTTACAACTTTACAATAAACCATCAAGTAATGTTTATAGATGGTTTAAGAACCAAATATTAACCATTTACTGACACACATTTTAATCTAGATGTTTTAAAACCAATATTTAAACCCTATATAAACCTTTTAATAAATAGTCCATTAATAATTAATGAAAATTATCAATCATTAAAGTAACAATTAACTTACATTAATAAACTATCTATTTGGCATTTATAATTGGTCTATAGGCTGTTTTTGAATGATGATTGAACTTTAATTATCTATTTACCATTTATAAATTGTAGTTATTGTAAAGTATTTAAAATAGGGCTGAACTCATAAACTTGTGTGAAAGCTGATTATTGAAGGAGGTCAAAGAGGTCAAGGTTTTAAATTTTGAGTCTTATATTCAGGACTTAAGGTTTGATGGTTGTGTATTTCTCTGTGTGTTAACCAGGAGCTGAAATGACGCCAGATCAAGTCAAATTGAGGCAGAACTCATGACCGTCCAACGCCTGGACCCTGTAAGGTAAGACATTGACTACTTCACTCCATGGACAGACCATCAACGAGGGACACTGGAGGTCAGTTTGCTTTTGGTTTGACAACAACCGCACCAACAAAAACAAGAACCCCACCATCAACAATCAAGCAGTGAAGTTGTTCTCTGCCCGAGTAGCAGGTTTTGGTCTAGTTTTGGTGATGCAATTGTGGAGAGAACGTGTTCTCTTCTGGGGTTGCAGGTTTTGGTCTACTTTTGGTCTGCTTTGCTGATGCAATCGTGGAGGGAAGTTGTTCTCTTCCAGAGAAGCAGATTTTTGTCTAGTTTTGCTCTGTTTTGGTGATGCAATTGTGGAGAGAAACTGTTCTCTTCCAAAACCACAAAAACAAGAATCCCCACCATTAACGATCAACCAGTGCAGCAACATAGACCCCCAAAACAACTCTACTATCAGATTTAATTAAACAAAATAGCAAATCGGTCCTCAAAAATGTGTAAATCAACAAATTTACCAAAACAAAAATGAGAGTTCACTCGAATTAAAATTTAACTTCCTGAGGGAAGCTTTAAATTAGTCGGGATGCGTCACAAGGATTAGGTCTGATTTCAGCAATGCGTTTTTGGAAAGCAGCGTTTCTCTGCCCAAGTGGATACTCCTCCTCGTCGCCCCAAACTACCTCAGATTTCCCCGACATGCTTTTGGTCAAAGAAGAAAATGAAGATATAAGAAGACCTCCGAAAGGTGTGAAGATCTTCAACTAGGGATGGCTGCCCAGTGCACAGACCCATTTGAAGGACATCAACCAGGTTGATTTTTTTCATACTGCTTGTTTTTTTTCCCCCTAATTTGTATTAAAACTGTTGTTTTCACTCTTAAAATTAGTGATTATGAAAATGAAAACCCAGTAATGTTAATTACAGTGGCTGTTACAAAGATAAGGATTCAAGGCTGTTGTAAGGATAATTAGACTGAAACAAACCCTGCTAAACTCAAGTGCACAGTATTTTGCTGTGCTTTATTTTGACATTCTGAAAATGAATGAACACAAAAATGAAAACCCAGTAATGTTAATGATGGAAACAGGAGCCGCAGTGGCTGTTACAAAGATAGGGATTCAAGGCAGTTGTAAGGATAATTAGACTGAAAACGAACCCTGCTAAACGCAAGTGCACAGTATTTTGCTGTGCTTTATTTTGACCTTTTAGACCAGTTTAGCATTTCTATTGATTGTAAGTTGTGTAAAGTGCTGTGAGCTAACGCAGCAAGTACAACCTGAAGATATAAGATCTCAAAAGGTGTGAAGATCTTCAACGAGGAATGGATGCCCGATACACAGACCAGGTTGATTTTTTTCATACTGCTTGTTTTTTTCCCCCTAATTTGTATTAAAACTGTTGTTTTCACTCTTAAAATGAGTGATTATGAAAATGAAAACCCAGTAATGTTAATTACAGTGGCTGTTACAAAGATAAGGATTCAAGGCTGTTGTAAGGATAATTAGACTGAAACAAACCCTGCTAAACTCAAGTGCACAGTATTTTGCTGTGCTTTATTTTGACACTCTGAAAATGAATGAACACAAAAATGAAAACCCAGTAATGTTAATGATGGAAACAGGAGCCGCAGTGGCTGTTACAAAGATAGGGATTCAAGGCTGTTGTAAGGATAATTAGACTGAAAACGAACCCTGCTAAACTCAAGTGCACAGTATTTTTGCTGTGCTTTATTTTTATACCTTTTAGACCAGTTTAGCATTTCTATTGATTGTAAGATGTGCATAGTGCTGTGAGCTAACGCAGCAAGTACAACCTGAAGATATAAGAAGAATGATGTGGCCAAAGGGAGCAGCGTGGAAAGACTTGGAAGAAGCAGGGTGAAGATGTCTGCGCTACACCTGGACCAGTACCCAGGTAGAAGAAAACCTCTGAACAGGGTCTGTTTTTTTCTTCTTTTTACATTTGACTTAAATATGATGATCACACTCCAAAAAAAACCCTAATGATAAAATGTTTGTTTTACTCTGGAGTGACATGAAAACGAAAAAGCAGTAATGTTAACTTTGATGCAGTGGCAGCAACAGATGTCAAAACTGTAAGGATAACTATGCTGAAAATGAACCCAGCTAAACTTGTCAAGTGCACAGTATTCGATTGTGCTTTATTGATTTGTCAAGCTAAACTTCAATTCTTGAATAGTATTAGGATCATGTTAATGTTAAAACTGCAAAAACCTCAAAAGTTAAGACAAGATCCAGAGAAACTACAAGAAGGACAACGAGAACTTCAAGAACAGCATGACAACGTTGACATGGCTTTTGCTGTAAGGTTGGTCATCTTTCTGAGGGTAGGTGAACATCTCCTTGTTTGTGGATGTGATCATCTTTATTTAAAACAAAAAAAAAAAAAAAAAGGTTTGAGGGGTGTTTTCCAAAACTTGATCTCAAATCCAGAAACAAGGTTCAAAGGTTGCTTTTCATGACTTGATCCAAACCCAGAAATAGGTTCTCAATGTGCTTTCAAAGACTTGATTTCAAGCTCTACAAAGATTTGTAAAAGTTGCTTCCAAAGACTTGATCTTAAAAACAAATAAGGTTTAAAAGGTTTCTTTCGAAAACTGGTTCTTGAACAAGCAAAGACGGTATGTTAAAAGGTCTGGTCTCAAAAGGTATGTCAAAAGCACCTTTTTAATTTGACAAAAGCACCTAATCTATCAAGAGCACCTTCAAGCCTAAAAATAAATTGCCTCTACTCAATCAAAAATGGCCTAAACCAAACAATCAAAGCTTTTTCTCAGCAGCACTATCACGGAGAACAAGAAGACCATTCAGAAGAACTAAAGGAGTAGAAGAAGACCTGATGTGGACCCTGTGTGTTAACGCCCAAACCTCTGAACAGGACTGGGTCTGTTTTTTTTCCCCTTTACATTTGACTTCAATATGATGATCACACTCCAAAAAAAACCCTAATGATAAAATGTTTGTTTTACTCTGGAGTGACATGAAAACGAAAAAGCAGTAATGTTAACTTTGATGCAGTGGCAGCAACAGATGTCAAAACTGTAAGGATAACTATGCTGAAAATGAACCCAGCTAAACTTGTCAAGTACACAGTATTCGACTGTGCTTTATTGATACGTCCAGTTAAACTCTTATTCTTTCATAGTATCAGGATCATGCTAATGTTAAAACTGCAAAAACCTCAAGAATTATACCAGCAGGTCCAGAGGAACTACAAGAAGGACAACAAGAACTTCAAGAACAGCGTGACAATATTGACATGGCTTCTGCTCTATGGTTGGTTATCTTTCTGAGGGTAGGTGAACACCTAGCTTTTAGATGTCATCATCTTGATTTCAAACTCAGAGGTTTGAGGGGTGTTTTCCAAAACTTGATCTCAAATCCAGAAACATGGTTCAAAAGGTGCTTTCATGACTTGATCCAAACCCAGAAATAGGTTCTTAAGGTGCTTTCAAAAGACTTGATTTCAAACCAAAAAACAAGGTTCCAAAGGTGCTTTCAAAGACTTGTTCTCAACCCAGAAACATGGTTCAGAAGGTGCTTTCAAAGACTTGTTCTAAAAAAAAAAAGGGGTTCAAAAGATGCTTTCAAAGACTTGTTCTCAACCCAGAAACATGGTTCAAAAGGTGCTTTCAAAGAGTTGTTCTCAACCCAGAAACATGGTTCAGAAGGTGCTTTCAAAGACTTGTTCTCAAAAAAAAAGTGTTCAAAAGGTGCTTTTCAAAATGCTTGTTCTTAAACTCAGAAACATGGTTCAGAAGGTGCTTTCCAAAGTATGATTTCAAAACAAAAAAAAAATTCTAAAAAGGTGCTTTCAAAAACTTGATCTCAAACCAAAAAAGGCTTGAAACGTGCTTAAAGAATCTTTATCTCAAACCAAAAAAGGCTTGAAAAGGTGCTTTCAAAATCTTGATCTCAAACCAAAAACGGCTTGAAAGGTGCTTTCAAAATCTTTCTCAAACCAAAAATCAAGGTCAAAGGTGCTTTAAAAAACTTGATCTCAAACCAAAAATAAGGTTCTAATAAGATGCTTTAGAAGACGTGATCTCAAACCCAGAAACATGGTTCCAAAGGTGCTTTCAAAGAGTTGTTCTCAAACAAAAAAGGTTCAAAAGGTGCTTTCAAAATGCTTGTTCTTAAACTCAGAAACATGGTTCAGAAGGTGCTTTCCAAAGTATGATTTCAAAACAAAAAAAAATTCTAAAAAGGTGCTTTTCAAAAACTTGATCTCAAACCAAAAAAGGCTTGAAACGTGCTTAAAAAATCTTTATCTCAAACCAAAAAAGGCTTGAAAAGGTGCTTTCAAAATCTTGATCTCAAAAAAAGGCTTCAAAAAAAGGTGCTTTCAAAATCTTTCTCAAACCAAAAATCAAGGTCCAAAGGTGCTTTAAAAAACTTGATCTCAAACCAAAAATAAGGTTCTAATAAGATGCTTTAGAAGACGTGATCTCAAACCCAGAAACATGGTTCCAAAGGTGCTTTCAAAGAGTTGTTCTCAAACAAAAAGGTTCAAAACGTGCTTTCAAAGACTTGTTCTCAAACAAAAGGGTTTAAAAGGTGCTTTCAAAGACTTGTTCTCAAACCCAGAAACATGGTTCAGAAAGTGCTTTTCAAGGTATGATTTCAAACAAAAGGTGCTTTCAAAAACTTGATCTCAAACCAAATTCAAGGTTCCCAAATGTGCTTTAAAAGACTTTATCTCAAACCCAGAAACAAGTTTCTGACAGGTGCTTTAAAAGACTTGTTCTCAAAAAAAGGCTTCAAAAAAAGGTGCTTTCAAAGACTTGTACTCATACCAAAAAGGGCTCGAAAGTTGCTTTTCAAGGATTGATCGCAAACAAACAAAAAGGTTTGAAAGGTGCTTTCAAAGATTTAATTTAAAAAAAAAAATTAAGGTGTTTTCAAAGCCTTAGTCTCAAACCAAAAAAGCTTCAAAAGGTGCTTTAAAATACTTTACCTCAAACCCCAAAAAAGTTTTAAAAGTTGCTCCAAGGACTTGATCTTAAACCCAAAATACAAGGTCTAAAAAGGTGCTTAAAAAAACTGGTTCTTAAACAAGCAAAGACGGTATGTTAAAAGTCTGCTCTCAAAAGGTCTGTCAAAGCAACTTCAGCAAAATCACTATCAACCAAAACCAAGTTTCAAAACTACCAACATCGCAACAACCGTCAAAGTGCTTCCAAAGGATCCAACGGAAACAACAACAAGACAGCAACGTTTGCAACACTAAACAGAACGAGGACAATAAACAAACTGTGTAGATCCTCCAACTGTTTTTGTTAACTTTAGTTTTTCTTATTTTTATTTATTCTTTGTATTTTTGTGAACCTTTGAATCTCTGAAATGGAATCCTTGAACTGTGCTTGTCATGATCTGCATGTGTTGTACTTTTTTTTTTTTTTTTTAAACTCATTTATTTTCTGTATGTTTGGCCATGTTTCTTTGGGTGCATATGTATGTCTGCTTTCCTCCGAACATAAGCAGGTCTGGCGAGGTGACCACTCTTTTCCTGGAGGAACTGTTGCTGCAGAAACTCAAAGTGCCGCCTTCCTGTTCCGTCTGGGAAATCCAAGGGTGGTCATCTTGTTGAAGGTAAGATGAACTTTTTGACGTTATGTTTTCACCAAAGTAACCACAAGAAAGCATGTAAGAAACCAGGTCCTGCATTCTGATAACTTCATCCATATTCAGTTTCAAACAGATTTTCTAATGCTGCACCTCACCTTCACTGTTTTTAAGTCGAGTATTTTCTGCATTTGTATGTGTGTCTCTCTCCTTTTCCCCAACCATCACAGAAGTGAGCATCTGCAGTGTTGAACCTGGCAACCACCAACATCTTCAGGAAGGATCTAGATCACCTCTAAAGAGACGAAGTCAGGTATCCTTGTGCTGCAGGTAAGATGAGACAGGGAACACCACTTAACACACTGTCCTATTGTCACCCAAAAGTCTGAATGCTTCAACTCCAGAAACAACTTTTCTCTGGTTATTAAATCGTTTTCACAAAGGTGCAATGTGACGTGGGTGTGCCTCAGCTGTTCTCCCAAAGTTAAGGCCCACTTGAGCTCGATCTTTGCCTGTTTTTATGTTGATAACATGTAAGGCTGGGTCAGTGTTTCCAATGTTGTGACTGTAACCTCTCTTCAAAAACCAGTAGGTGAATGTCTCTATTGAAACACAACAGCTGAAACAGTCACAATACTCTGATGCAAAGATGCAACAACACAAGGTTCAATGATCAAAAACACAACAAACCAAAAACAAGGTTTAAAAGGTGTTTTCAGCTAAACAACCACAAACCAACAAGGTTCACAACGATGCGTTCAAAGACAATATGGAAACGGACAACAAGGTTCATGAGGTGTTTTCAGGGACATGATGGTAACACAAACAAGGTTTAAATGGTGCTTTCAAGGACCCAACAACAAGGTTTAAATGGTGCTTTCAATGACAAAAGGGCAAATCAACAAGGTTTAAATGGTGCCCACAGGGACGCAATGGTAATACAAGGTTTAGATGCTGCTTTCAATGACAAAAGGGAAAACCACCAACAAGGTGCAAAAGGTGGTTTTAACTCAAAAGCTTAACAACAGTCTAAAATCAAGAAATGCTGAAAAAACTAAATCAAAATCAAACCAAAAAAAGAAAATTCACAACCAACCGGAGAATAGTTCAGCATCACTCAAGGTTAAAAGGGTTTTATGACTTTAAAAAGGTTATTTCTGTTTTCATGAAACTTGGTTAGCATGAAAATGTCAAAAAAATGTCAGTTGCAAGTTTTTCAAATACTTGCTGAGCCCACCACTAAAACAACAAAATCCAAAAAGCAAAACAAAAACTCTTAAGGAAACAACAAATCAGCGAAGTTCACTCAGTTCTCAAAAAGGAAACCAACTCAACAAGGACAACCTCAACATCAACTACAACTTCAGGCCTCACCATCTCCTCTGCAGCTTCAACTAACATGAGGGGGACAATGAAGTGTTATCATAAAATGTAATTTTGTTTGTTTTTTTTAGGGTTTTTTTTTTGTTTGTTTCTGTCTTTTTGACCCTCCAGTCTCTGTAAAAATCTAAGATGTTTGTTTTCTTTCCTTTTTTTTTTTTTTTTTTTGTGGGGTTTTCTTTTTTTTGTTGTTTTGTTTCTTTTTGACCCTCCAGTCTCTGTGAAAATCTGAAATCTGTACTTGTGGTTTTTTGTGTCCTGTTATTCTGTACGAGGTTTTTATACCTCCCTTTGGCTGCACATGTATGTCTCTGCTTTTCCCCTAAACATGATGGAGGTGTCGAGCCATGGCGTTGGATGTGCTGACCACCACAGGGTTCCACCAGGGAGGCTGCCCCACTTCGATGTGCTGCTCCTCCATCCAGACTGGGAAGTTTTTAAGAGTCACCGTCAAACTGAAGGTATCTGAAGTTCTTTTTTAATGATTCTGATATCATATTTTTATCTGAGAGTTCTTGTATTTGTCTTCACTGGAGGTCCAAAACTCCAGCTTTTCTGGGGGTTTGTATATGCCCGAGAGAAACTTGATTTTAAATCTGTCTGAATCTTTTAAGTCTGTTTTCGATGTAGTGACTCATCTTTCTGCTTCTCCAAAATCTATTTTGTGTTGTTACAGAGTCTACATCCATGAAGACCCTGGCAGACCCCATCACCTGCTGGACTCCGAGCCTCTGCACACTGGGTTACAGGTGAGCATGGCGTACAGATATCACCACCTACAAAAGGAACCTGGTTTTATCTGATGCATCCAGATTTTCTAATCTCTGCCAATTTTAATCTCTCCCAAACACCAGTGGTTTGCCCACTTTGAGGGACGGATCTTCTTCATTCTGGACCCCTTAACTGAAGTCTGCACCAGCACAGAAACCTGCCCCTTGACACCATCGGACTCTACCAGATGCCGTGGGCGCCATCCCCAAGGAACCGGTACATTAAACAGAGAATGATTCACTTGTAGGTTAAAGACTGTGCCGGTCTTGCTTGGTCTTGCTTGTTTCAGTCAAAGTTTTATGGTGATAAATTGATGTTAACAGTCCACTAACTGGAATCCCTGTCTGCCTTCTGTAGTCACCACCCTGCAGGCGGACTTCCTGTCTCACTGTGAGCCCGTAGACCTTCAACCTCTTCCAGAAAACCCTTACTCAGGACATGGTGAGTGCGCTTTTCTCTTTCAGGCGCTACTTTGAGGAGCACACATGAGCAGCTTTCTTAAATCCTTCGAACAGATGAGTCCGTTAAGATGATGATAGTTGGATGTTTTTACTCGATGGGCACAGATAAACCCCCACAACCCATGAAGAGTGCAAGCTTTGCTATGTCACTGTCACTTTATAGATCTCCTCCACCTTTATATCGCTGACATTATCAGTATTATTGACATTATAGGATTATCACTGAGACCTTTTCTGACTGATAGAAAACTAAATGAAAACGAGGCAGAATATTCACTCATGACAGTTTTCTTCATTTACAGGAGGATACTCGAGTCTCGACTGAGGACCCAGTGATGAAGATGGATGACCTGTCTGTGACACAAGGGTCATAGAGGATAGTTCTGTACTGATGAATCTATTATAAATTATTCATCTGTTTGACCAGATGATGTGTTGTTAAACTTGCTAACATTTGAGTTTCTTTGGTGCAAACCTGTAAGATCAACAGCTAGTAGAGTCTTCTTACAATTGTAACCAGGTGGTTTTTGTGTTGTACTGAATTTGATTTCTCATTATATTTATAAAACTAAATGTTTAATCTGAGCTTCATTTATGGCTTAAACTTTGTTAAATGGAGGCTGAAACTGTGACAGCATGTAGAGAGCTTTTTGTCCACTGGGGTTTTTTCCCTTCAATATTTTTCCCCAGCTGGTTTTTCATCTCTACCTCCACCAAACTCACTCTGTACACAAAGCTTGTCTTAAATTTCATCTTTTTGGATGCACATATTCTATTTTGCTCATATTGCTTTGTCTTTATTTTGTTCATTTTTCTGTCATGCTTTATTCCTCTCTCTGCTCCATGTTTTTTTGCATTTGTATTACACATATAACTAACTTTTCACATATTTTGTCTGAGTCAATAACTCTCTGACAGTGAAATACCGTGATTGTGTTTGGTAAAACTTGTCAACTTGCCTCTGTTTTTAAATAAAGTTTTGTTTAAATGGAATCAAAAACTTTTCTCTGGAGGTCAGTTTTTTATTTTGATAACATGCACAGTAGGTTAGAAAGTTTTAAAATCAGACGTTTCTCACTTCAGTTCAACTGAAGTGAGAAACAGCACTGCCAGTCGAGCAGCCAGCGAACGAGGGACTGCATGCATCGGCACCTGTGCTGAACGAATCACGCTTTGAACTACACTCTGGAATTATTTTTGTCAGACAAAACGACTTTTTTTGTTCTTCTTACTGCTTAATTGCCACCACAACAACTTGCATACAATAGGACACAGCATGTAACAAGTCGTGCATTAAACCTGCAGCATCCTATCATCGCAGCGGTTTGCGAGGGAACGGTGCATGTTCAGTTTGAATTCTTCTAAACGTTCAGTGAACGAATCACTCACTGAGCCCAATTTACTGAGCAGACCTGATAAATAGCATACCATAGAACAGTACACATCATGACTCATAAACAAGTTCATTTTTACAAACCTGAAGCTATGTATTGAACTGAATCCTGAACTGTTCAGCTGTGTATCAGTTCAGAAGATCGTAGTCGCAGACTTCTCCCGCTAAACTATTCGGTGATTTGGTGAACGAATCTTTTTAGTGAACTGATTCTAGTGATTCAGTACATGTAAAAGAACTGCCATGCCCACCACTAATTGAAATCTGATCCTGTCCTGCTTGGTGGCAGACCCAAACCCAAAAATTTAACTCTATTACTTTCATATTATTCTTACTTTTGCTAACTTATCTTCGCCTACCTCTATTGTAACTCTGTTTGAGGCACCTTCCGAAGTTCAACTTTTATTTGCCTTTTTCTTAAACAAGTGCAATAATATTAGCTACCATAAGGTGGAGCTGCATAACCAGTAATGAGGCTGTAACCTCCCTGGTTTACCTGTCAATCTGCATACAGCAACAGGCAGGCAAAATTAAGAGGTTACACAACCCTGAAGACCAGCCAAAATGTCATTTTTTGAATCTCCTTTTGGTGTAACTTTATGTTTTTCATATTGTTTTTATTTTGTCATTAACACACCCAAGTTTTCCTATACTGATTTCTACTTCGCCTTTTGGACACGTCCTGTTTTATCAGGGGTTAATTTCCTTTCATTTCTTCAATATCTACTGTGTTAGAGGTAGTTGCTTCAGCGTAATGCCGTCTGCTCCCCTTTTCTCTCATGTTCACACATAGCTACACCAAAACAAACAACACAACAACAACAACAACAGGAAGCAGGTTGCAACCATAGCAACGGCACCGGTGCGCTGTTCTCCTTAAAGTGGTGTGGATGGAAAGCAGAGGGCTTCTGCTGCTTTGAACTCCACACTCCTGCCTCCCCCGCCGCCGCCCTGTCTCTCCAGCCCCGAGGTACTGGGAGTGTCCATCTGCGTGTCTGCCTGTTCGTTTCTCTCTTTGCCTGCATGTGATGGACGAGGCAGAGGACAGCGAGGAGGAGCCCAAATTCCAGCGTCTTCGACCAGCACCCCAACTACCCGAGGATGGTGGGAGCGGCGGAGGAACCACGATGGAGAAATTAACGCCAGGAGGCGGGGCCGCGTCCGCCGCGCGCAAAAACTCCAACAACAATGAGCTGTGGCTCCTGGCAGACGAGGACTCCACACCTGTCAGTGTCAGTGGCAGCAGAGCCTGTGCTCTGCTGTGCCAGAGGGCTGCTGTTTCTGCTGGCGGCGCACAGTCTGGAGAGACAGTCTCAGAGGCAGACGCGAGGAGAGAAGTAGCCATCGGAATGATATGCAACAAAAACGGAGATTGTAGAAGGGACCCGACCAGTTCAGGGAGCCTCTCCTCTCTCATCTCCAAGCAGGAGAGGCAAGCAGATGGAGGAGTAGTGGGGGAGGATTGTAAGGGGCAGGCTGCAATCATGGATGGCTCCATCACCTCAGCGGGGTCCCTAAATCAGGGGCCCGGGGCCGAGGTCAAGAGCGCGATGGAGAAAAAGGACTCCAGAGTCTCCTTCTCCAACGCCCCAGCAAGTAAAGGACAGACTCCAAGTCAGCAGTCGAGGAACTCTGTGACATTCTCCAAAGCTGAGGATGGCTCCCAGATCGTGCCGGATGATGGAGACTCCAGGGGGAATCAGACGTACATGCAGCGGCAGTTCAGCTCCATGCTTCAGCCCGGGGTGAACAAGTTCTCCCTGCGCATGTTTGGCAGCCAAAAGGCTGTGGAGAAGGAACAAGAGCGCGTCAAGTCAGCGGGTAACTGGATTATCCACCCATACAGCGACTTCAGGTATGGGTCAAACTGAGTTAAGTTTATGAGCAGTTCTTGGAATAGCTGTATACCGCAATTCTCCGCATATAAAACCAGCAAACCCAAGTATAACCGACATTTATTCTGCGCAGTCATCTGGGGGAAAGACTGGAAACTTTCAGGGGCGCCGAAAGACTGAAAATGGTCTTCGGAAACCAAATCTATTAAACTTGTACACATGGAGGCGTATAAGACTCATTCAAACGTAGAATCTTTCATTTTAAGTGACTACTTTTTTATTTTCAGGATCAGTGATTTGATATTGGCGACTTTGTAAGACATCTGTGTTAAAGTCTGACTTTCACTTGCATACATTACGAAAAAATGCAAATTATTGTTGTTTTTTTTTACAAGCAACTCGTCTGACCATCACTTTACTTATTGACTTTTAAGCATGTTACCAGTTGGACAAATTACAGTGTATAGGGTTTAAAAGTGTCCTAACATCTGTTTCAGTACCAAGGAGAGCTCCTTTTTGTTATTTCTCCATAAAAGACAATTGAACTTTTTGAACCCTTGTGCCTTTTTGCTTTTAAAATGCTCTGTAATTGAAGAATGGTGTGTGTTTTAGAGAGGGAATAATTTCAACGAACATTTAAAAGTTTGCAGTAGCAAATTTTCCGAGTCAGGTTATGACTCAGCAACACTTTTTGATCCTTTCCTCCCACTTAACTGATTTGACAGCGGAAGAGCTTGAACTCTCAAATTGATCCAGACAAAAGCACACAGGGCTGCCACTTAGGAATCATTTTGTAAAAAAATTATCTGCCAGTTACTTTTTTGGTGAATTTTAGAAAATGGTAGTATTGCAACTGTAGATTTTCTTCTGTAGATGGCTCAGAGAAATAACAGCAAATCATTACTAATAGGGTGAACTGGAAACACAGTGTGTTAGATATTTTTGCCTGTTGGTTGATAGATTATAAAACAGCTGAGTAATAAGTGCGAAGACATCTCCTGGATGAGGTTCAGTGTCACGGGTGTCTGTGTCCTTCGATTTTGGGATAAATATGCACCCAGCTTATATGTCATGCAACATCCCTGTGTGTCTGCTTGCCCTTGACTTTGCTGCGGCTTGTACAAGAGGTATAAGTTACCTCACCAAGACAGGATCCATTGTATGCAATGAAAAAAATAGAAGGTCTTAGTATGAGGAGGGAAGCTCAAATAGACCCCTCTTAGTCTCTAACCTTCCTCTCTTTGCTGATTTCTCTCCATCAGGTTTTACTGGGACTTCACCATGCTCATGTTCATGGTGGGCAACTTGATCATCATCCCAGTAGGCATCACTTTCTTCAAAGACGAGACCACCACGCCCTGGATCATCTTCAACGTTGTATCTGACACCTTCTTCCTCATGGACCTGGTGCTGAACTTCAGGACAGGCATCGTGTTTGAGGACAACACCGAGATCATTTTAGACCCCGAGAAGATAAAGAAGAAGTACCTGAAGACCTGGTTTGTGGTGGACTTTGTCTCCTCCATACCCGTGGATTATATCTTCCTCATTGTGGAGAAGGGCATCGATTCAGAGGTGTACAAGACAGCCCGAGCTCTCCGCATCGTACGTTTTACAAAGATCCTCAGTCTGCTGCGGCTGCTGAGGCTGTCCAGACTCATCCGATATATCCACCAGTGGGAGGAGGTAAGCTGGAAAATAATCCGGACAGTGATTAATCTGCTTTGTTTATTAAGTAAGCGGAATACATGCTGTTAATGGTGACAGAGTCATGCTGCAGTGGTACAGGAAATGAGCCAAAAACACAGAAGAAGCCGAGCAAAGCATTAATCTGGACAATATATATCAGCTAGTTTACTAGAAATGTATTGTGTTGAATTTGAACAGTCAGGAATTGCTTCTGGTTTTTAAAGATGAACGATAAAAGTCTAAATGTATTTATTTTAGTTATTGTGAAAGCCCATGAAAGAGGACAACTCTAACTGAGTGATATTTATATTTTCTTTAAACCAGAAATCTAGTCGAGCTTCAAAAATCCAGAACAGGCCATATGAGATCATTTTTGTTTCCTTGCCAGACAAAATTCCTCAAATTTCTTCAATATTCAAGTCGACTTCAAAAAGTAATTTAAGGTTCCTCTCAAAAAGAGTTGGTTCAATGATTGAGTAGCATACTTATTTTCATCCTGATACATTTTTAAGCTCTGAAAAAAAGGACTGCCGGACAGTTAATGGGTGTGCAAAAGTTTGTGTTTACTTCTCAGCTACTACCCACAAAGATTTCTGCCAAGTCTAATTTTCTATGCTGTGGTGATGAATATCTTCAAGCTTTACCACAATATAGAATATAAATTTGTTTCTTCTTAAAACTGACGTGTAAAAACATCATATGACATGCATCTGTGAAAACACTCACCTATCACATAGACATGGACAACATGGCAGGGACTAATCAAAAACACTTGTCAGGGGAAGAGGTATGTTCTTAAGAAACTTTACATGTTTGTGATCTGGTATGAATTGCTTACACATGACGAGGATCTGTCACAAAATTTACTGGGTACTTCCTTGACCCGTGCCAAACCTGTCTGCCAAGTATCCTGGAAACCCGGCCTTGATATTTCCCCCACTCTGCAGATAAACAGACCAAACACATAACCTCCTTGGCAGAGGTAAAAAGAGAAACTAGACAGTCTGCGCTTTAATTAATAAAGCAGTATTGGATTCAGAGCAGCAGTTTATATCAGTATGCATGTAATTCTGTTTGTACGTTCAAAACAATCCTCCCCTGTATAATTACTCACTGACACACAAAAAAAGGAGGTTTCACCATGTTGTGTAACGAGGAGCCTGATTGCTTGATAATACCTCACCATAACCCAGTGTGTTAGTGCAGTAAGGGATTCAATGAAATATTTATTTGGGCTTATCAGAGGGGAAGTAGAAAGGGATTTTCCAAGGAACTACAAGAACCACCAGGATATTGATCTACTTTTTTAACATTTCATTTACAGGAAATTCCCTAAAGTTCTTTAGATTAAGGCTTTTCATCCAATCAAAATATCAAACAATTGGAAATGGACGCTCAAAGACTAGCTAATGCAAGTACACTGCTTTCTGATAACATTACACATCAGGAAATAAGGTTTGTCTATAGATAGCTGCACTATCCATAATGTACTTCTGTGGCACACAAACACAATTAACCCCTTGCCTTCCTGTGTGCATGCACTTGTGAGTACGAACTGTGATTCCTTATTTGGACTAACCCAGCATCCATGAATGAACGTTGTGTGATTCCTTGCTCTGAAAATAACCACCACACGTCTGATTACAGAGTGGTAATTCAGGCCTGATGAGATCCCAGATTACTGAGTCAAATATTCACAACCGAACGCTCCTTTGCTCTGACTCAGTCCTACGCTGATCAGCTTAGTCCTGAGCTCTGCTCCGCTCAGCATGATCCAAACCCGGCTAGCTGTGTGTTTCACTTCTGCCTGGATCAGCTCAGCTCGGCTCAGCTTAGCTTAGCTTAGCTCAGCTCGTTCCCCAAGGGGTTTCCCTAAAGATCATCTTAGTGTGGTGATGATTTCGCTGTTTATCACAGCTATGAGCCAAGCAAATAGAGGATACTGCTTTACAACCGTGCTCTTAATTGTAATTGAATGAGCAGTGTGTGAGTTGACATTATCTTTGAATAAATTGATGTGTGTGTTTGTTATGCGACCAAAACAGGAGCAGAGATAAGAGTTGTCAGAGTAATTTCCTGGTAGAGGAAGCTCATATCAGGGCTCTTCACTCCCTCAAAGGATGCCTTTTACGGGAGCTACACAGTGACGGTGAATGAAGGGAGTATATGCATGAGCAGTGGGGATTAAACTCACCAGGTTCAACAGCTTTCCCCAAATAACTTTATTGAAACTGTCTGGATCACGGTGTATTTAACCATCTGCAGTAGAATAGAAAGTACTCCATCAAGGCTGTGAGTTGTGGTTTTGGTAATGTGGCTTGACCCAGATAGTGGTGTGACAGTGACACATAGCCAGGTGCTGTTCTGGTGTCAGGGGGGAACATTAGTCCTGGAGCCTCATTAATCATGATGGGGATGCTTCCTAATCACAGGGCAGGGCCTCACAGCGTGTTTATATTTCACCCACACCAAATTAGCCCAGACCATTAGCCGGTATAAGAAATGCTTAAGCAGTATCGAGATTGGCTATTTTGGGGTTTGGACTGAATAAAATTATAGTCAAAGCTCATTTAAATGTAAAATCAAAACCATTCCACTTGTTGTACATTAAAAAACAAACAATTCCCTCTGGTTGTTAGCCTTGTATTAGGAATGTTGAAGTAGCTGATCTATAACCTTAATAGTTGGCACAGACATGGAGGTAAAGAGACAGAAGAGGTCAGCGATTTATGGAGATTATATTTAAAGATTTGAAAATGAACAATAAAATCTGAAATTGAATCCTAAAGCCAGAATGAGGGTAATGTGTTAATGTGTGAGAGATGAGCCGCAGCATTTTGGACTGACTGTAGGTTTGCAAGGGAGGCCTTAACAACAAATTGAAGTGCATTAGAGTTATCCTTGCTGGCTGACATAAAGGCAGGTTTAATGCGGAGTAATCTGGTGTGAAAACAATCTTAATCCCAAATAAAAAGCCTCAGATGGTCACTGGATTTAACAAGTTTTTACTTTATCCCATTTAAAACCACTTGCCAATGTGATGCCAGGTCCATAAAAGGGACCTCACAGGCACCACAGTGTCCATGCAGCGTGACTTTGGTTTTACTTTCATTAAACTGCCATTAAACTGGACTGTAATGTCTTAAGACACTCCAGCACATGTACCAAGGAGCTGCCATCATTTCTTTGTTGGGGGGGAGGTAAATTGGTAAGGGATCCTCTTAAGGGCCTGTGTCTGCTGTGGGGTTTTTACACTGGCATTGCCTTTTTACTCTGATTATTAAGTCAAAGCAGTTCAGCCTTTTCGGGACTTAGCTAAGTGCAAAATCACCCAGAGTGTCAGCTGCTTTTTGTTGTTGTATTCACAGCTCTCTCAGCTGAAAAAAGTTCAATTGTAAGAACATGACTAAGGTTGTCAATGTCACTTCTGCCTTACCGGCCAATCAAAATCAAGCTGGGTTTAAACGTCTCATATCAACTTTGTCAACAATGATGGAGAAGAATATATGTTTTTTGTTTTTTCACTCAGTGGTACAGTAGTTTGGTCTGAAACTGCTGTTAATGCCAGGACACAAGTCTTTTCTGTGTTATTTATTTATTTTCTCAGAGTTTCTGTGTGAAACTCCCACCTTGTGTGGATTTTGGTGCCCCCTGTAGACAAAGTGATCTATGCAGATTTTGTTCTATGCATGTGTGATTATTATTTTTGACCAAAAATCTCACCCTGAACTCTTTTTGCAGTAAAAAGTCTAACTTTTTGGTAATTTGTGGATTGTGTAAAAAAAGGTTGCATCAGCAGCATTTATCACTTGCTCTGACACTAGTGGTTTCAGACTTTAAAAAAGTTTGTTTTAAAGCTTAAAGAAAATGCAAATAATAAGAAATGTAAGACACACTCAAAACGAAAAAAAAAAGGACAGCAGAAGTGCCGTGGGCTGACTTTAACCTATAGCAAGCAATAAGTGTCAGCGAAAAGTGCTCTGATATCAGGATCATGTGGGCTGCCAGTGCTGGAATTGAAGTCAGTGGACAGAGGGCTTAAAGGAGTCTTAAGGTGGTAAGCGATGTCATGGTTTTTATAAAAATGTCCCAGAGGGATAAGGTAAAGAAATAAGAGAATGGACCCACTGATTAAACCTTGGGGCTAGAAGGGTAGATGAAGAGTGCAAGAGTGTAATGCAGAGTGTTCAAGTCTTACTAGTCGACATCTCTATTCACTGTATGTTCAGTCAGAGAATGCAGAGGAGTCAAAGTCTGTGTGAATCAGCTTAGAAAGACCTGAATCTAATACGACACATTTATATTTGATACATGACGGATAAAGAGAGGATGTTAAAATGTTATAGACTATTTAAAGGGTTAATTATACAAAAAAAGGGACAAAGATTTATTTGAATAGGGCAAATGGATCAAAACAAGGCCTAGTTTAAGAGGATAGAGAAACGGGGATATAATACATGTGTGTTGGTCAGCTTGGATGAAGGAATATGTTAAACAGGTTGGCTTTGTTTTGGCACTCTTATCAACAAGGGACATTGGCACCCCAGGGTTTCTCTAGGAGGCAGCTTTTGAAATTCAAGAGAGCGCTGAGTTTAGGGCAGTGAGGTCTCTGAGGTGAAAGGATGAGTCACTGAAAGTCCCGAATTGGCTGCTCCCAAACTGTAAATTCACAACAGCAGATGCCTGTTCACGTCTCCAGACACACATACACACAGTATCTGGCCTAGTTCAAATGCAGGACGGTTCTCTTGTCTCAAGTGAGAAAGACGCATTTTTTGAATAAAAGAAACCATCAAATTGGACCATAAAAGTGCCTCCCAGTATTCATGAATATCCACATATAATATTCAGATATACAGTGTGTGCTGCATTTGGCCTACTTCCAATCCCTTGTATGACGACTCTTTGTCCCTTGTGAGAGATGGGCTTTTGCTTACAGTTTAGTGGAGCTTCCAGTTAGTCCAGCTAAGCAAGGATTACAAACCAGTGCACACACATGCATGTAAAAGCTACACTCACACACAAACACACTGAGTGGTAACAAGGCCACGGCACGCTGCCAACACAGCCACAGTGTGTTTGGTTTATGAAGCTGTGACCACAACAGCGTCTCCACACAAATGAGCTGTCTTACCTGAGGGGAGTATATTTGACAAACAGCAGAGAGGGGCCAGTCTGGTTAGCTGACCAAAGCTTTCTGTGGCCAATGAGGATTTTTTTCTTTTTTTTTTTATGAATGGGTGTTAGCCACAGACTGTGTGCTTTTCCCAGTATTGTACTTGGTTATGTTACAGAGCAGTAGGCCTGAAATGCCAAGAGAAGAAATAACTAACAACACACCTAGCTGAACCCAGATTTACCCATGTTGCTCGACAACTGACAGCTTTAACCCTCATTTAATGTTGGTGTTATTGATTATACTTGACTTCATTATGTACTGATGAATCATTAGCACACCCAGCAAGTATTTCAACAAACTTTTCCTCCATACTTTCCTTAGGGCCAGGGGTTTTTCAAAAAGCCAGAGTTGTTGCCAATAATTTGAGAGCAGGCTGGCCAATGGGTGATATATACCACCAATATCCAAAGATAACACTCATTATTTTTATATGATGCAACTGTATTGTCCCATACTTCATTACAGATTGTATATCAAACCCTACAGAGTAACTATTCTAAATTTAGACATGCTGTCATTTAGGATGGGGAAAATGAGTTTCCTTTCAGGGAGGTGTCGGCACTGCTAAACGTCAGCCATACTGAAGAGACTGCCTGCAGTGTCCGCAGACATTATTTCCTTATTATCTCAAATCGTCATTAACTGGCCCAATAAATTGGTCTAACTCTCCATAGGGCAGATTTTACATCAGAAGAACTACATGTAATTTAAAAGGAGATTCACATTTGTGCTAAACAAACCCATTACCCAATTAGCTTCATGTGCTTTTCTAAGTATTGATTAGCTTCTTGTTGCAGTTTTAGGGTCCGTGATTTCTGGTTCAGTCTCACTGTTTTGTAGCACTGCTGTTTTCCAAACACAGAAAAGAGGTGGTTTTGAAAATAGAAACCTCTAAAGCCCTCTATTTACTGCCTGCTCTGCATCAAAGCGCACACTAACAAAGCACGCTAGCAACAAAAATAGAGCAAAAAGAAAAAAAAAATGTGATTATTGGACATAATTAGCCAGGTGGCCAGAAACACAACTCTAAATGAATGCTAATGTTGTTAGCTGTATAAATAGAGAACAGTATGCTAACAGAGCTGTCATATTCATTATACAACAATATCTCAATGTTATGTTTGTTATCTTTTCTGCTGGTTTTAATAGAGAAATAAAATTAGCATATAGATTTGAGAGTAAGACGTGAGCTAAACTGCAGTACGAACATACTGTATAAGGTGTCGCAGGGTTAGCCAACACTTTGATTCAGGAAATGCTGCTTTGAATGGTTTGATTGAGCTCATAATGAGATCCTTTTGCAAACATAACAACTACTTTAGCTATATCTCCTGGTAGTTAAACTAAATAATGATATTGAGATGTACTGTAATAATATGCATACCTAACCAGACCAACAAAAGTGCCCTTTATGATTGCAATACAGCAAAACTCCCAGACTAACTCATCCTTGGTTAAACAATCTCAGACTGCAGAAATAAAATTCCCTTCATTCATCTGTGTCTTTTTTTCCTCCTTTCTGTCTCTGTCTGCCCATCTCTTTTCCTCCTGACAGATCTTCCACATGACCTATGACCTGGCGAGCGCTGTGATGCGAATATTCAACCTGATTGGTATGATGCTGCTGCTGTGTCACTGGGATGGCTGTCTCCAGTTCCTTGTTCCCATGCTGCAGGACTTCCCCTCTGACTGCTGGGTCTCCCTCAACAAGATGGTGGTAAGCAAAATGCACTGTGTGTGTGTGTGTGTGTTTGTGTTAGTGGGGAGTCTTAAAAAAGTGTAGCAGAAAATCCCAGCAAAAGCGGAGTATAAAACTATCCCCCATTGAGAAAAAGAAGTGTTATGTGCAGGTTGGGAAATAGGTTTTAATTAAAATTAAGTGTCTGCACACACACACACCCCTACGCTCACCCACACGCACGCACACACGCTCGCACGCATGCACCATAGACCGGCCTCATTTAAACCCTCTCTAGTTAAACCCAGGAGACATGCAAGTGTACAGAAAACAGGGATGAGAGACAAAAAAGGAGCCATTTTTTCATCAGTTAATGCAGCAGTTTGTTTCCTCTGCTCTCCAGCCAGTCTCTTCTCTTTTTCCCCCCTTGTTTTGTTTTTTTATATCTCTTCTCAGATGTCCCCCCTTTCCTTTTACCTGGCACGTAGTTTCTGACCATCTGCTGACAGGCAGGCTATTGAAGTAAAAGAATTATTACCAAATGATTGCCGTCATGAAAGAAAAACTCTCCTCAGAACAAGTGGTGCACCACTTGAGCTTTATGAAAAACAATCATCTTACTGTACAGTTAATGACTGCTCATTACTAAAAGTGTGTTTAATTCTTAAATGAAACTTTAACAAACTAACTTGCTCCTTCAACCTCTTGAACCCTGATTATTCTTCTTACGTCCCCTCTCAAAGTTCCTTGAGAACAAGACAAAAAAAATCCACACAGATAATTATGCTGCATTCATTAATAAAATCTCACAGTATAAAAAACCACAGCCCCCAGGTGACCAATAAATACTTAAAACTAGAAGCATAATGAAGATATGAATAATTTTACTCCTGTTATATAGACGTTAAGAATTGGAAACTGTGTCTGTAATCTGCACCACGAAGATTATGAGAAGTATAATTTTCAATGAGAGGCACTCTGCAAGATATCTTCAATAAAAAAATCTGCAAATATGATCAGTGAGAGACATTTTCCCTCTTCCTGCTTGCGCAACATTAATTTGTAAGTTTTAATTTTGGTTTTGAATGCCTTTATTCAGAGAGGGTGAGACAGGAGATCGAGCAGGAAACTAGGGAAGTGACATAGAGAACATACACAAACTCTCATAGTGCCTGAAGAGCAGAGGTGTGTCCAAATGTTTTTGACAAGGAGTGCCCAGATTGGGCACTGCCTTATGCAGGGGTGGGTTGAAGCATGTGAGTGAACACTGATCTAAAGTTCATCCATTATTCATTTATTTCTGTATTAACTCAACATTTCTTCTTTATCAGCCAATATCGGCCAGCTTCTCCCCTAAAGTTATGATTAGCTATTTGCTTTGGGGGAGGGGTGACTTTAGTTTGAATGATTTATTTGGGCTTTATGACAGGCTTATTTTTAAAGTTGATGATTTTATACACAGACATATTACAGCTGCATGGTAAGTGTTGGAAGTTAAAGCTCCTGTGAGGAACTTTTGGTTTGTGTCCTTTTTGGTAGCTTCCATAGACTGTACATACTATAGACAACCTGCTTCCTCCTTCCGCCAGTATACAGATTTGAAGCCGAAAAGCTCTCGGTAATTCAGCGTTTTTTCTCCATTTCCTGAAACCAACATTGCGCAGTAGCGTTGTACACATTCGGCGGGAGAATAGCTGACAGTCGCTGTGATGACGCTCGGCTCAAACAGTGTATCCCCTGGGTGAGCTATGCAATCTTCTGACGCCCATAGGCTGTATCAAGTGTCATTAATAGAAAACATGAACCCCCTAATAACTACTGAAAATGGAGCTGTACAGAAAAAAAGAGGACTAACTACATATCAACATCGCAACCAGGGGGGAGAAAAAATTTATATTCTGTGTAATAAATTCCTAAAGTTTATCCACAGCCCCATAAGGATGGCTAGAGGAGGCGGGACCTATACTTACCTATATTTATGACCTATACTGTAGCCTGTCACCAGAGGGTGCTGTTCTTGAGGTGGCTTCACCCAGTGAGGAGGAAGATGGTGTCCATTCTATATACAGTCTATGGTAGCAACCCCTGTGGATGAAGTAGTCTTTGCTTATCTTGTCTTTGACATGCTTAAGTTGTGCTGTGTGACAAAAAAATTGTACTCAGCTGACTTTTCACGGTAAAATGTTGATGTTTTTGTGAATATTTAGTCTGGAAAATGTGAAAACTGGGACTTTTCTTTGGTAGACTAGACACCTACCAACTCACAATAGTTTCAGGCTTTGAAAGTCACAATTTGGAAACATCAGTCTTATCACTGATGGTCTTGTTTACTTTTGTTTATCATAAAAAGGCATCAATATGAATTTCAGTCAGTTTGATAAATGCCAAAAAAATCCTTGAAGGATCTTTAAGGAAGATATGGTTAGTCAAGATAGAGAAATTCCAGCTGATTGCACTTTAGTCGAAAGCCTGAGAACAACCCTGCAGGAAAGACGACCAACACAGACTATTAATGAAACAATAGAAACTGAACACAACAATATTTCTGAACTGGCTTGAACATTTCGTTTGTTATCAAGGAGTGATTGTGCAGATGACGAGTCTTTGCTTCACATCAGCGTCACCCGCTCTTCAAAGTGGCTTTTAAGAAGGTGCCGGTTGATGTCTGGTTGACTGCTGCTTCAGAGGTAGCATCAGAAGGTGCAGATCATTTTAACTTGCATGTGAATCAAACCGATCTCTGAAAGAAGCATCCCATAATGATGTGTGTGTGTGTGGAAGTTCAGCAGACTGGATAATTCCTTCCTTCTGTCAGGAACAGACTGTTTCCTGAGCCGTTTGACGCTGCTGTTGCTAAAAAAGGTTTTAAATTCCGAAAAAGTCCTTTGTGTCATTTTTTAGCGTGGAAATATATGACATTGAGGCCTTCAGAAACTCTTGGAGACATGGGTGCATATTTGTGTGTATAGGTGTGTCTGTGTTTGAGTGTCGCCAGGAACAGATACATCACACACCCACTGACCCTGCAAGACATCATGATTGTTTCGCTGTTGTTGCAGCTCCAGTTTCTCATTTCATCTCAGACCATCTTTCTTTTTCCATCTCCACCTCTCTCAGGACACGCACACACACAAAGACACACCCCCTCTATCACTGTCGGGGCCAGTGGTTGAAGAGGTATCTTATACTTAGGTAAAAGGAGCAATATCAATGTCTCTGTCACAAGCTCGAGTCATTAATCTTTTTGAGTGAAAGCAAAATATTCTACATCAAAAACTCTTTTAGTACCAAAAGTAAAAGCGCATGTTATTGCAGAGCCCTCCATTTGGGACAAGTTTTATAATACTATTCGATTTTGTGTACATAATGTCAGTTTGAAAACTCTCCAGTTATACTCGATGATGGTTTTACTTTATTTTGCGATCAAACTAACTTCTTGAGACATGAGAATAGATCTGAAATTTAAAGTCCTACTCCAATCTTTTTTTTTCTAGTGTTCTCAGTGGTCTTTAAATTGTGATTATGAAGTTTTTAGCCAAAATCATGTTATCTGTGTCATTGTCAAGGGCTTTTCTTCTGCAGAGGTCCAGTAGGTCATTAGGAATTCACCTCTGAGTCGTGGGCGGAGACAGCGCTGCTCTGCACACTCCTCCTCGAGTTAGCTTGCAGCCTAAAATTGCCGGTGTAGTAGAAGTAGTAGGTTACATAGGAGCAATACAGCTCTCGAACATTATTGTCTTGAGGGACATGATGAAAGTTAATGTCATAATTAGCTTTCTTAAGAGCGTTGCAATCAGCTAACGCACATGCTTGTTCTGCGATCGTCCTCTCTATTAGTGGGGCACTGGGTGCGGAGCTTGGATTTGCTCCGTAGGAAATCTCACTGTATCTGATCCTGACATTTGAATCTGCGAGAGGTTCACAGTGCTTTGAAAACAGAAATACTCATATATGCAATTTTGCACTTATTTTACTCATGATATGCCTTGTAGCATCAGAAAAATGCCATATGAACATGTAGACAACAAGAAAAACATGATTTTCATGGGAGTGGGTCTTTAAAGATGCCAGATGAAGCAAAACTACATCGTAAGCACCTTGTTATTTATACAGATCAATTAAAAGCCAGATAGAATTGCTTCATAGTTCATGCATTCTACCTCCTTTGCTCTCTCTACATCGACAATATTTCTGCTTACTGGCGAGGCTTTCCAGGCATGCACTATGTGAGAAATATTTTTAATGGCTGAAAAAAACCCCATTATTTTCATATTGCAAAAATGTGTGTATGAACAAATGTTTAAGAGAGCATAGAGCTTTATGTTTTGCACAATACCTGTGTTTACAGCATGTCAGTCCTGAATCTAGAATGGTTTAAAAAAGCATGACCTTATTTTTGGCCTTTACATTACATTTCCCTATCAATAGTGTTTTCAAAGATTACTTTACATGCAAACCAATTTGACTCATTCCACTTACTGTTCGATAGCTTAAAGATTACTTAATTTTTTAGCTGAACAGATGAGCAGCACCTTGGATAATGTGTTGTTTTCCACTCCCAGTGGAGGCTGAGCCATACTGTACACTCAATTTTTTCTGACTTAGTTTGACCACTGAAGCACCTACATTTCAGATGTTAAAGGATTTGTATCCAGTCTATCCAGATAAATATGTAGTGATGGATTCTTTGTAGCGTACAATCCTGGCTCTTAAGATTTTGTACAGATATTTGTTTCTTCTAGTTTTACAGAAAATATCCTGTCTTTGTTGCACAACTTTTACCATCTGCTCTGAATGTACAGAACATCTTCTTCCCTATCTAATGTCTATGCATCCAGTCCTTTCATCTTCCCCTTCTCCCCGCCTGTCTAATATCCACTTTTCTCTTTGATGCTTAGGCTCTATCCCTGTTGTTTACGTCTGTGCTTCACTTTTTGAGTGAGATGCCACAGTGCCAGGGAACACTCATGAGGGTGTGGCAGCCTGGTGAGCTGTGCTGCTCTCCATCTCAGGGTAATCAAGGTCAGAGATCCACTTCAGAGCTGTGTCCTAAAAAAGAGACACAGCGTTAAATGATCTTCTTTCTCGTGCTTCACCTCCAGCTGTCTGCTTGTGCTGGATACTTTCTCGACTCCACCCCGCTTTCTCTTTACGTCATCCATGCACTTAGGAATATGGATCTGCAACCAGATAGAAACAACACGTGATTTATTCACAGGGGTACTCTCATATGCTCCGTGATACCTGACTTGCGTAAGAGTATACTATTTCTGTCTATAAAAAAGGGAAACCATCAAAAGACGGTGTCCTTTTAACACTTTAACTTTACTCTGTAATATATTCAGCAAGCTTCAAAACAAGGTCTTCTCTTCAAAACAATCGCTGTGACTTGTAAAACAGATGACTGCAGCAGCAGAGAGTGATGTTAATAATAGGCTTGATAATCAGGATCCTGCTGCAGGGTGATCACAGAATAAACCAAAATCAACATAACTCACTGTATGTGGTCAGCAGCTAGTTTTGATTGGCTGTTGAATAAATAGAATTGTAATAAAGCCTCTTCTCTTCTTCTCCTCACTTCTCTTCTCATCATCCCCTTGCTTAGTCTTGTTTATGTATTCAATATTTATACTAATAAGAGACATTTAACCAAAGAAAAGTTGCTGTAATTGCCGGAATGACCCAATTTGTGTGCATTTGTGATTATATTTGAATGTAAACTGTGTCATGCGTGTAAGGGTTGCTTTTCAGGAAAACCCTCCTGCTTTGACAGTTAGTGGAGATATACTCAACATACTCAATTACTGGGGTGATCCAAGTGGCAGGCTGGCCTGTCAGTGTGCATCAGTGTAATGAGCAGTCTGTGTTAGTAAGTGTCTGTGAGGGTGTAGGTGTGTGAGTGAGTGACAACTGCCCTCTCTGAACCAACATCTTTTATACCAAATATGCTTAAAAGTGTGACAGATCTCTAAAACACACCATCAATCTCTTGGTAGTTATCTCTTTACTATTTACATAATTTTCTCATGGTTATTAATAAACTCGATTGGCATATGAGTCCGCTGATATAAAGCTTATGGGCTCAACACTGATATGATTTCTGATGTGCACTGATACGACAATTTTTGCCTTCATATCAGCAGAACAGGCACTGACTCCATATTTTAAAATACTCATATAGTGCAGTCTTAGCTCATGACCCAGAGCATCACAGATGGACTGACAGCGATTGGCACCAAAACTGGTTGAAACCTTGTGAATGGTATTTTACATATCTCAGTGAAAGTATCCATTAAGAGTGGGGTTCATTCTCTGCAAATCATGTCTGTGCAAAACTTGTGCACGATCTAAGAGAAAAGGTCTTCTCTACCTCCAGCTCATGAATTGACTCATGGTTGACAGGTGTAGCTTTTCACTAGCCACGTTTACATGGGCAAAATTCCTTGATCTGATTAAAAATCTGAGGAATCGGATAATGTGAATCCACTGTTTATATGGGTGCAAAATCAAATAAAACATCGCTAAAACAACCGCAGAAGAAGAGTAGTATTGACGCTTGTGCATGCAGATGTGACATCATTACGCTGTATGTACGCCTTGTTATGTTATCCGAGAAAGCAGACATGACAGCTCCTGTGGTTGTGTTTTATGCCAGAGTGTTAGTAATGAAACCACCTGTACTGGCCTCAATAAATAAGCCAAAGACTAAAGAGTGAAGATTGAGTCAGGTTAGAGAGTCATGATTGGAATAAGTGTTTAAATGGACGCGTTTTGGCATAAACCACCCCTCTCGATCGGAATACAATTTCTTTCTGTTTAATCCGAATTGGATCAGAGTCTTCCGATCAACATATTCACAACGCTTTTTTATTCTGATTCAGCATTTATTCTGATTATTTGTGCCCATGTAAACACAGCTAAAGTTGGTCACTTTTTGGGGTAACTGCCAGCAAACCTAATAGCATACAGTAAGTTATCATATCCTTTTTAAAGTAATCTGCAGAGAGTTAAAGTTAAAAAGGAGACTCGTCTTTGAAACGTTTATGTACATAATCAGTTCTGAATCATTTGAAAAAGTAAGGATAGCCTAAAAAAATACACCCGATTGAGTAAATACTTTGCATCACTTTGGTGCTGTTCAGTGCAGCTTTATTTGACTGGAAAAATGCTTGAATATTTAATGTTTCACTTCCCCCCCGGTGGCTGGTTGCAATAAAGGTCATAAACCATACAGTTTGGCTTTTGCACTACAGTTTGGTCAGAAATGGGTTTAGTTAAACACATCATCCAACTCAAGTTTATGCATCATTACTATTCAAACCCAAGCCTGATATTGAGCTGTTAATGTTGGCATTCAGAGTTGGTCCTGTGAAGTGTTTCCATCACACACTGAATCATCTCGTAACTCTGTGTTTGGTTTTAAATAATGAATACAAACATGGACCATCTGTAACTAAATAATTGATGTTAAACTTACCAGCACAGTCTTTTATGGCATTTTACACACGGACAATTCTGAATGACTGATTGATTTGATTGTATTTCTATTGAAATGGTTACAGTGGATCAATAATTCATTACCAAGTTGCATTATTCTTTCACATGTTAACCTTGGACCTTGTATCCTGCCTTTTCATTCTAGCCTTGTAGGTGAAATTTGCTACAATTGGTTCTTCTTTTAAAGCACAACTCATTATTTTTTTATAATTATCTAACCAGAGGAAATCATCAACACCAGCTGAGGATGTTGTATTCAAAAGTATAAGTCATCAAATCTAGGGCAGTAAAACAGGAAATGATCATGAACTTCTTGGAGGTGATTTTTGTGCTTGGTGTTTTACATTAATTTACCACTACTGTCTATTTCTAGCACCATTCTGTAACAATATTCAACGTATTCATATCCAGTCAATAAAGGTAGGCCATAAGCATACAATATAATCTAATCAATCTAACATCCACTTTGACTTCAAAGTTAGAGGCTTTGATTTTAAGAGCCAATCATGAATGTGATTACTGTAAATGGAAAACATGTTGGAGACAAAACATCTCCTTGATTTAAACCAAAATGGTGGGGAAACAATCATGGTATATATTCACTGACCTGACTGAACATACAAGCAACACAGTGTAACAACCTTTACTGTAGAATTCCTCTTTTTATCCCATCAAATGCCTTAAATACAATTCATACATGCAACTTTAGACTTCTACATGTAGATTTAAGAATAAGTCATACGCCACTTTTTGGGAATAATCCAATGATTAAAAAAACAAAGAAATCCCGAAATAACTTGTGATACTGAACAGCACCGACGACTTTTAAACCTTCATTTCAACTTTTGTCAGTTCCAGATGCATTTTCCTGTTTGCATTTATGTATTACACTTTATTATTTTATATTTTTTAAACATATTCCCATCAGTTGTTAATCCAGTTTCTATTACTTCTTTTCGGTTAAGTGATTTCCTCAGGGTTATGAATTATATGAATTATTACACCCAGAAAAAAAGGTACAAAATCCTTCTCCAACTTCATATGATCCTTTAGGCAGAAACACATTCCCCATCATGGTTTTACTTCCATTAAATTCTTTTAAAATTTCTGATTAATTTTAGTGAAAGTATAATCCTCTTCAGCAAAAAACAACTTGGCTTTCATTTTGAACATCAGTAAAGACCAGTCAAAGGTCATTTAGATCCATCACTCAGTCAAAAGTAGCCCTCTGAATGAAGGGACAGTCGTTTAAAGCAAACCAGAATTACCACGTTAGCTTGGTGTGGCAGAACACACTCCCTGTTTTATACTCACCCTATCATGCATCATAAATGTCCCATACTCCCTCTGTGTTCCTCACTAACTGTATTACATACAATTAGCCATCATCCACACTGAGCGGTGAAGATCGATGGTAAATATAATGAACAAAATAGCTAATTTCATTTATATCTCCCCACACGATCTCTCACACAAACACACACTCACACCGGGTGGTATCTCTGTAGAAAGAGTTTATTGTGTTACTTTGAAGGCTGTAATTTTCAGTAGTAAGAGAACCGGTTTTGTCTGTGTATACAGTCAGTTTTAATTAGCTGTTTTCTCAAACACATCCTGACCAGTTACAGTGAGTTTTTAGGGGATTTTCTACTCATATAGCCAAATGTAGAGAAAAACCCAAACATGCTTCTCTGCCTTTGAGAGTTTGAATAAATTACTCCCCCAGTATTTCCCTGTGGCACGTAAAGCTTCTGCTTGCAGCTTGTTAGTGTAGCCCAGCCTGAGAACAGAAAAATGCTGAGTCCATTATCTGGAGCCATGATGACTACAGTGGAGATGACACCTTGTGAAGGGAAGTCAGATAACACAGCAGAAAAACAGAGTCAGAACCAAAGTTATAGCTACTATGAGGAGTTTTTTGATGGTCATGAAACAGTTTGAAATCAACACACATGCCTCTTGTTGGCCCAGGAAATCAAACAAAACCTTTGAGGACAATATGCAATATTTCCAGATGATCATTTTTAGCATTTGTAATGGCTGCAAGAGGGTCGATGACGAAGCAGAGAAGTAACAGCAGCAGAGATGGGTGCAGAGATTACACAGTACAAAAGTCCCTTTTTAATACCACTAATATGTTTTTACATTTTAAGCACAATCGGGTTATTGGGTATGGACAGTGCATGGTTAATGAAGAGAGAGAGACTGACAAGCATCCAACTAAAAATGCTTCACACAGCAGCTGTGATACTGTGTATTAAAGGTGTGGTAGTCAGGCTCTGAGGAAGTGCCAGTTTTGGGGAGGACTCATGAATGTAAACACTACCCCTCCCAACCAGTTTTCCCCTCAGCTCCTCCTCTCCCCTCCCTCTCTGCTCCAGCAAGCCAAGCCTACAAACAGACACTTCTGCTCGCTCCTATCGTTTCAATTAAATTCAGATATAATGCAGATAAATACTTCAGATAATTACAAATGGGGCCCAGTCAATGTGAAAGTAAAAAGCACTGATGCTACTGTAGATGCCAACAAACTACCAGCAAACACAATGTTTGCAGGACTTCTACAACTAGGATTAAGTGACATACTCCCAAGGTAAACAGTTTAGCGGCAGTGCAACACACAGCATCCTCCATCATTGTTGACCCGGCTTCTAAGCACCAGTTATTCCACCAGAGTCTCCAGTATTTACTTTGTTTTCTTGATTGTGTTGGTGGTCGTGGCTAAAGGAGGATACAGACAATTTTTTGGTGGGTTTCTACTATCTGATATCGTAGCACGCTAACTTTGTTTGGGCTCCTGAATGACACGGGGGAGCAGCGTCCGCTTCACAACCAATCAAGATGGGGAGGCGGGGAATGGCTTTGTTTACAGTCAGAAAGAGCGGAGCGTTTTGACATTTTAAAATGTTGACTACAAAGACATAACAAAACACAGCGATATCGTTATATTACCAAATGTCATCAATGACTTATAGCTATTGACTGATATTTAAAGCTTTTTTGTACACCACAAAAAATGTGCTTTTTTAATGAATTCCTGCCTACCCCACCTTTAACTGGAGACTCTCTGTAAAATAGTAAGTGCTATGAAAACAAGGAGACAAGAACTGTATTGATAAGGCTACAGCTAATAGAAAAGACAAACTCAGAGATATGTGGCTTCAAACTGTTTTGGTACTATCATACGCTTCCTTTTATCTAGCTGACAAGGTCCAGTTTATCTCCTAAAACCAAGTCAAACAACAGATCCAGCTGACAGCTTTAAATGGAAATAAAACTGAAGTCAAGCTCGCAGCAAAAAAAAATGCAACGAAATTCAGCCTTAATGTCAGACTCTGTGCCTTAAAAATCTCATCTCTTACTATTCTTCTCTTCTACTTCAAAACACAAACTTTCAAACATTTAACAGCAGCTTGAAGCCAGGATGTCACCTCCCTCTAAACAAAAACCGAATTTGAATCTCAAATGAAATGCAAACAACCTTGGAAAAATACAAATCAGAAGCAAACAGTCAATCAGTGATTGAAGACACACCACTCCTCCCAGAGAGGGGACAGGAGGAGTTTTTGAGGAGACACACAAACACAGCGGTAAGCTCTGGACAGTGTGTGAATCACAGCTGCTGGTGGGAAGGATGTGAGGTTCAGTGGGGCCTGCGGAGGACTCGCTGATGAGTCGAACACGGGAGAATTGGGGTTGACTGAATGTGTGAGCGCCAATCAAAGGCAGACTGGAGCGAGGCAGATGTACAGGCTCCTCATTAAACACAAGAGTTTTTCCTCTGCTCCTTCTGCTGTGCCAAAAAATGAGGCAAGCCTGCTCAGTGATGATGATGAGGCTCTCTGCCAAACCGGGGACAATCACTAGACACCAAGTTGTATACTTCACCAGGGATATCTAACTCTTTTGCCCTCTTATTCATAATTAACTCTCTTTTTCACCACTTCTGAGAACCCCCAACTTTTTGAAATTTTCTCTGCAGAGCGCTTCACACAGCTCTCCTTCAGAAGAGGTCATTGTGTTAAAATTGCAGTTGCGGTAAAGCATAATATAAGGAAAAAGTTTTCAGAAGACCTTGGATTTAACTATTTCCCTCCTTTCTTATTTACCTGCTTTGTAATAACTTTCTCATCTTCTTTTAACTCCAACTTTTTGCCTAACTGCCATCTCCACCTCCATTTCTTCCTACAGAATGACTCATGGAGTGAGCTCTATTCCTTCGCCCTGTTTAAGGCCATGAGCCACATGCTGTGCATCGGATACGGAAGACAAGCCCCAGAGAGCATGTCGGACATCTGGCTGACCATGCTCAGCATGATTGTCGGAGCCACCTGCTATGCCATGTTCATCGGCCACGCCACCGCACTCATCCAGTCCCTGGACTCATCCAGACGGCAATATCAAGAAAAGGTGAGGATTGGGCCTGTCTTTTTGTTTCTGAGTTAACTTTGTGACTGTTTACTGTCTTAGTTAAAGGATGTAGGGCAGCCAGCTTAATCAAGCTACCAAAATAATGAAAAAAATCTTACCCCTCTAGACATCATCTTTCCAAAGTTTGAGCATTATACTGTTGGTAATTTTCTCTATTAGAATAATAGCCAGTGTGAAATAATATTTTTTATTCTTATAGTGGACTAAACATTAAAAAAATCGATAACACTTTACTTGATGCCTATCTCTATAATGCATTATAAATATCTGTATAATGCATCATAATCAGGTTATAGCACTGTATTATCTATAGTTATAAACACTCATAAATGATCATAATGCTTTATAGCAATAATCATAACACATTGTAAAGCATTTTATCATGACTTACAAGGTCAGGTATTATAATGTGTTATAACTGTTAACAACTCACTGACAATGCCCACATAGATAATGCATTATACATATATTTATAATGTGTTATAATTTGTTTATAAACTTGTTAAACTATCATTTTAAACACTCATAAATGATCATAAGACTTTATAACAACAAGCATAACACATTACAATACCTGACCTTGTAAGTCGGGATAAAATGTTTTATAATGTGTTATGATTATTGCTATAAAGCATTATGATCATTTATGAGTGTTTATAACTATAGTTATACAGTGCTATAACGTGATTATAACGCATTATACATATATTTATAAAGTGTTATAGAGATAGATGTCAAGTAAAGAGTTACCCCACAGGTCCCACACAAACACAGAAGTCAGGAGTGACTGGTATAGCATAAATAATCTTAGCTCCTGAATATTTTCAGAAGTTTTTACGCTGAGCCCTGACTTTACCCTGAAGTTTTTCTTGCCAGCCCTCAGGTAAAATTTCCGCAAGACGTCAGAGTGAACTAGTATGTGAAAGGAGAAGGTTAAAGTCAGGAACATTACTGTGGTAGGCATGATTAATGATGTTTTTATCATGCAACTGGTGCGTGAACTTAAGCCAATAATATGAAACCAGTTCAATAAACCTGACAAAAAGAAAAATGTTTGGTTGAACAGTCCTAACAGTGAAGGTGGTTATCACTGAACCCAAATTTTGTTCTGTACAGAGCTGAAATCTTTGCTAGTAACAGACTGGGTGTTTACAAGATTTGACAAATATATCTGCTAACAGTTTTTAATAATACTTTATAAATTACAGAAAAGAATTCAACTTTTTATCTGATTTGATGTCATTTTTTCTATATTTGTTCTAATTTTTATGTAAAGCTAAAATAGCTTCATATTTTTTAGATAAAGTGCAGATAAATTTCTTGACATGTATCAAACTTTTTGGATAACTTGTGTAGCTATATCTCTTTTCAACGCAATGTCCTGGTTACTCTGGATTATCCACAGCCTATGCTTCAATAGCTGTCATTGGAAGTCCTCCTTACCAAAGAAATAATCCCTTTGTAAACTGTGGGGCATGTGTGTTTTGTGTGTAAGTGTGGGTGGGTGTGCTGGAACGAGAAAGTTGCTGTTAATATTTGCTAATTTTGCTAATTTTGCTTCTTTTTCGGTGTCTGCTTTCATAATTCAGTTGGCTCAGCCCTTTAGAGTCAGATAATCTGTGTAAATAATTCAGCTGGCTAGATCTCCTGGATAACAAAAGAAAGATGATTTTACCTGGGTCTATTTTTGGATCACTGCTGAGATAAATCAAGGGGGTCGGCTACAGGATTACCTTACTTTCACCCAGGTGGCTTCTCTGTCAACCGTACGGCAGGATGTCAGGAAGAGATTTAATCAACAGTGCTTGTCTTCTAAAACAATGTGGATACGGTTATCAGATTTGATATAAACAGAGGTGGTTTGCTCATTTGATTCCGACACTCTTTGATAGGAACACCATCTGCTCTATTTGTTCAATATTCATAGCTGCAGCACTCAGGGCATCAGTCTGTTTGTAATCTTCGTAACAGCTCCAGATCAAAGCTCCTGGTGTCTGCGGGGCCAGAGAGGGAGCACGCTCCTGCTTTATAAGGTCAGGGTGTCACCGGTGTTTTTTGTCTTGTTAGCCTCCTCAGATCTTGGCTCATGTGGACACGCCTTATGCTATCTATCACTGGCACACACGCATGCAGAACTGCACTCAGGCGTCAGTGTGATCAGTCAGGCTTTGTTGTTTAGTTGGAGCCTCTGGCTAATGTTTAGAACAAAGGCTGACCACGTTAACATCTCTCTTTCTTTTCCCCTGAGTCAGACTGTTTTCATGAAGTGTTTCAGATGTAAAAATAGGCGTACTGAATGAGATCTAGCAGTCAGATTCAAGATTGAAACGCTCCCCTGCTCACCCCTTCTTGCAATGAGTTGACTGTGTCCTTTGAGGGCAAAAGCTTCTGTACTGTATGATACAGTTTGGCATTATTCTTTATTTGTTACCAGTTTAAACATGGCCGTGCAAGACTGTGGTTCTGGACCTCATCTCATGTAGATATAAAGACTCATTCTGAGCTAGCATTAGCAAAATATCCCATATAAAGGTGATTATACACTAGTTTCACATATTTACCATTATGTTTCACTTCTATCAAGTCTGTTTTGCAATAATCATTATAAAAGTACACACTGCACCTTTTTTTTTTAATTACTGGATCTTGGTTGTGCATCATTATAGATGAGATGAGCTCTTTGCACTGATTTATTTTCTAGGTTGTGCTTTCATAAGCAGCCATGATGATAAGTGTGTACAGTAGTGCATCAACTCTCCTGTGCAAGAGGCCGTGGAGGTTTTGAAAGAGTAATGAAGCTACTGTGTATGTTTACATTCATGAGCATAGTGCACACAGCAGGGAATGTATACATTATCATTATATCTTGTTTGCACCATCCATATCTCTGAGAATACTGAGCTTTTTATAGTGGTGGACATGCACAAACAACAGCAGTGTGACCTCAGCTTCACCGCTGAAAGTTTCAACTTTTTGACAATAAATAGGCCATTAAACAAAGAAAGTCTGCGGACAGGCCTGTCAATAGCAAACAAATTTAGCAGCAGTACTGCCAACATCAGGACTACTAGCTTCATTATTTTAATTACTATTATAATTTATTTACAATTTTCAAACCGTCCTCCATCTCCTCACCTGTCTTTTCCTCTTTGTTATGGACTGGATGGAGTGAAGTCACGTCTCTGGTGTAGGACAGCATCCTAAAGGGACATGAGACCATAGCCTACCTACACACACATCCAAAACCAACCTTTATTGTTATTATTTATTTTGACATTGAATATACCGATATCAGCAAAATGACGTTGGTTATTGTCATAAATTTCGGTATCGGTAAATTTTCGATTGATCGCCCAGCCCTAGCCAGCATGCTCTCCAGCTCTCCTGAAGTCTGATGCCCACTTGCAGCAGATGCGCTTTAAGGATGCAGAGTGGCATCTCTAGAGAGCAACAAAAGAGAATTGAGACACATTACAGTCTTGCACCACTTAACATGAATGAATGCACATTTACACAAGAACAGAAGTGTGGATACTGTGATACGGCCCTGTTACCCAGCTGTGTTAAAATTTTGATTCTTATTGGTCCAAACTCCACAACAAATAGTAATTAACTCTCAACAGCAAAAGCACACCAGGTCAGACACCTCATATCAAAGCAGTCCAACACATTTCACCTCTGCCTGCAGACACTCATGACATTGACTTGAGCTGTGGTTAAAGCTCGATTGTTTTCATAAAACTGTTCCAGTTTACAATCACCGGACAAGAATTGATGTATTGATACTTCTATGTGAAATAATGTTTTAACTTGACTTTTAATTGAAATGTTGAGTTTAATGTCAGTTTGTAACCCAAACAAGGCCAATAATGATCTGTTGCTATGACCATTGAATAGGAGGGACAGTTTTTAGTAAATCTTTTTAAACAGATCATTTTTTAAATCTGTGAAATCATCTGTCAGTCAAGATTTTATCAACTTTCTTATGTCTTGAGTGCATAGCCCTGTAATAAGCCGGGTAATGTATCGTAAATGGTTGGCAATTTATTTCTCTTAAAGGTGAGCAAGACCCTGATTCAAAGCTGAGTTTGATGAACATTAAAGCTCTAACATTACTTGAAAATTATGCTGTTTAATAAAAGCCTTCCTCTTCCAGTAAGTGTTAGGACCAAGAACATTTGAAGACACAGGGGGCTGCTGTAGTCTGTGTCCTGTGTCAGGTTTGTTTAACTGTACTCAGTCAGAGACACGACAGCTGCTACCAGTCTCCTTCTCTCGCTCTCTCTTACATGCTGCGCAACCATAAAACAATAAAAAACAGAGGCAACACTCCGTTTGGCTACACAAAGACAACTTATCTATCATGCTGTCCTGCTCCAATCTCTCTTAGCTGTTTGTTCTTCATTAAGTCGCTGAACTGAGCATGCTGCACAGCAGTCCACAATAAGTCCTGCTATTAGATAACAGACTGGAGACAAAGCTATGGTTGGAACCCGCGTCTGTTACAAAACAGATTCTTTGTCTAAGATAGTGTAAATGTTAGTGACAGCGTGAACCAGTATCGACATAAGACAGAGTAAACAGTTTGATCACGCTCAGGGTTTGGACAGAAATGTCATAATAACTCCAGCGCTCAGCATCTATTCCTGTCTGCACGTGAAGACACTGCAGACCAAAGATTGTTGTGGAGTCGAAGTGCTGAGTGAGTTCAGGAGTTAGACAAAGCGGGCCGGTGTTGTATTCTGCATCATGTGAATAAAGATTGGTGTGTGTTTGGTTGGTTTGTGGTTATATGGGGTAAAAGGTAAAGACTGAAAAAAGAAAGGGAGATATTAATGAGAAACTCTTTCAGCTTTAATAAGAAACACTTGAAAGCCAGTATCTTTTTCTTTGCTTTCAGTGGATTTCTCTGTGTTTTGGTCAGTTTGAAGTTGCAAAGTCTGGACATTTCTGTTGGCCAACTATATGTCCTGCCTTTACACTTTTTTTCCATACAATACCCTTGGCTCACTTTTAAAAGCCTCTTTTATACTTAGATTTTGGCAGAGTGCCACAATGAAGCATCTCCATACCTATGCCTTTGAACTTGAACAGTGATTTCCACAAAGGTGTGATATTTATTGGTGTCTAGTGACACCAGTGTGATTTGCAACGTGTTACTTCCTCGCAGAAACATTTGTTGAACCCTTTGCTGGTTTGTCCTGCTGGCTTCAGTGTCTGCAGTGACATTGTTTCCCCTTGTCTTTCACCTACGTTTTTCTGTTGTTACTACCTTCTATACCTGGTCAGGGACTGAATGACCTACTCACACAATTATGTATCTACATATTGATGCCGCTCATAAAAGATGCATAACAGTCCCATCTTGAACAGCTGATGTAAAGGCGGCTATCGTCAATATTGTAGCCTTCAATACTGGCCGATACCGATATTGATCTGATATTAGCACAAACTTGTGCATGACTAGTTTTGCACTCAGCTGCAACGTCTTTTTCGGACTCTACTACTTTGTTAGTACCTTAGTACACACTGTTGTTGTTATTACGTGGGCTCTACATGCTGGATCCGGGTGCTGCTAGATATAAGTGCCGCAGTGGAGTCTGGATGGACTGCCTGTATCAGAGTGCTGATATCTGAGATTTTAGATAAAGGCCTTTATAATCCGATATTCGATTTTTTGCTGATATCGGACCGATACCCGATGCCAATATCATATTGGGACACCCCTGTCTGTATGTGCTGGAGTTTTGTCCCTTAATACCTAGCGGGAACAAAAACCCATTGAGAACTACAAATTACCACCTGCAATGCAATTATCACTATTTTTCTTTGCACAAAGAGTATAAAAATATAAATGATTATATCAACAACTACTCAAGAAAGTGCAGGATAAACATCACACAAAATTAATGAAAAAAATCCACCATGAAAGCTTTGCAAAGTTGACGTTGGGTGCCAACGTTCAGACTGTTTTAGCTGGGATTGTTAAGCACTTGATTGTTCTGTGGGAATCCTCTTGTAGACCAGATCCCGGGTACTCTGCACCTGTGCTCTGAGGGGATGTAGTGAACCTGCTGTGATCTTGTGAGCTCCATTCAATGAGTTCTAGTCTGTCATGTGAGAAATACTGTGTATTTGTTTCCTGGTGATCCTGCTACCTGAAAATGTTGGAGTTTAAGAGGCACTGCAGGCACATGAAACTTTCGATTATGTTGTTTGACTTTCTACACACTGTGCTATCACTTTGATCATTGACAAAAATGAAGCAGTGGTAGCAGTTTAGCATTGTCTGTCATGTTGAGGTGATTGGTGCCTTCATTACGTGCTCCTCCACAACGCTCCTCTATTCCCTATCCCTCTCCTGCCTCATCTGTCCATTTGCCCTTGACTGTGGGGCAATACACCATCTGCCAGCAGACACTGCACATGGACTGAAGGCATTAGCAATTATATAACCGTGCTGCCTGTAACTCCTCCTCCATCACGTCCTCCCTCTCTGAGGCAGTAAGTGTCTAAGAGGAGGTAGATGTTTCCCCCGGGGCTTTTGGTGCTGACTTCTGGCCCACTGGGCTCTGGAAAATAAGTCACTTGTGAAACAGCTTTTTATCTTATTGAGCTTTCGATCAAATGCCACTGTACAAAACAAAGTAAAATGCAGTTTTTAAGCTTAACTAGCTTAGCTAACAAAGAGGTTCTAGAGTTGGGAGGTTTATCCTCTGTTTACAGGGAAAATGTGGATACCCATCAAACTTCACCTGGGATCATTTTAAATGGGCAGTTCATCTTATATTTTTGCAAAGCAACTAGTTTCCAAGATTTTTGACAGACATTCTAATTGTGGTGATCGGACAGGTACAGTTAAAGGTGTGGTAGGCAGGATCTGAGGAAGTGCCAGTTTTTGGGGAGAAATCTTGAATGTAAACACTACCCCTCCTGACCAGTTTTCCCCTCAGCTCCTCCTCTCTCCTCCCTCTCTGCTCCAGCAAGCCCCGCCCACAAACAGACACTCCTGCTCGCTCGTATCGTTTCAATTGAATTCAGATATAACGCAAATAAATACTAAAGATAATTACAAATGGGGCCCAGTCAATGTGAAAGTAAACAGAATTGATGCTACTGGAGATGCCATCAGACTACCAGCAAACACAACGTTTGCAGGACTTCTACAACTAGGATAAAGTGACATAGACCAAGACCCAGGGTAAACAGTTAGCGGCGCTGCTTTGTTTGCAGTCAGAAAGAGTGTAAGTGTAGTGTAATTTTAAAATGTTGACTGCACAGACATAACAAAACACAGCGATATCGTTATATTACCTAATGTCATCAATAACTTATAGCTATTGACTGATATTAAAAGCTTTTTGTATAAACACCACAAAAAAGATGCTTCTCTAACGGATTCCTGCCTACCCCACCTTGAAGAAAACATTTTTTGCATTGTACTCAATTGATTTTTTATTTTATATTTTATTTTATTTTATTGTGATTATTCCTTTTTGTAAAATGAGTGAGTTAAACTCTTGATTTTGGGATGTGATTGGGAGACCTCCATTTGTTGATGTGTTTTCACTTCACCATCTTGAAGTGGTATATCACTCATTCCCTGTGATCCATCTTCAAATCACACATGCTGATGTATCGAGTCCTTGTATGTGAACTTTTGTGTGTCTGAAGATGTGTTTTTGTGTGTGCATATTTATGCATTTATGTATGTATTCCAGCCTCTTCAGTCAATGAGATTGAAATATGTATCTCTGATTTATTGACTTAATGTCGCTGCGAGGTTCAGGAAGGGGGGAGGGGCTGGGGCGTCCTTCATTAGGTTATGGAAGAGGCGTTCTTGTTCTTGGGGTGAAAAGATTTCTGTTCAGCCTCTTGCCTGAGGAGAGGGTCTTAGAGTTTGTGTGCAGGGTGATAGGAGTCAGCTACAATCTAACCTGCATGCCTCAGGGTCCTGGAGGGTCGTACTCACCTTTAAAAATCTTTGAAGGTCATTTCCTAAAAACTTTCCGTCTTGAACTGTCACCATCATTTTAGAAACATTGTGTTACTCAAAATAAAGGATTTGTTTGTGTATATTGGTTTTGTTCACACCGCATGTGTGTGTGTGGGTGATAGAGCAATGACTGGCAGTTTGGTTGCCTGACACCCGTCATCTCCCATCATCCCCTTATTTTATCCTCATACAGAATTAAACATGACCTTGTGGTAACACAACATTAACTTCACAGATTTCATATTTTCTGACATTTCCATCACAAGAGAAATTATTGAAGAAGTTTTAAGCTCTGCTCTAAGCGTGCGCATGTATTTTGGTGTATAGATATGATCCGTGGGCCTTGGAGTCCCGCTCTGTCCCGCTGACTCTGAGTGACATGGTCGCTAATCTAAGTTAATGCTGAGAAAATCACAAAGTCAATAAACCTCCAGCGAGCTCTTCGAACGGCCACTTTTAAAGAAGTGAGGGATGGAGAGAGATGTCATGTCTATTTAATTGCGAGTGCCACTCTCTGAATCCTGAGGCAGGAAGCACTTAATGGAAGCCCCCCAGTTTATCCCCATGCTTGATTGAATGAGCTGGTTATTGTGCGAGTCGGCTGCATCTTTATCGTGGCTGAAATACTTCCAAAAGGGAAGGGATTGTTCAATTCTGAGGGAAGATGTTTGATGTTTCGTTGTTGATGTTTTTTTGTGTCACTTGGTCCAAAGTTAATGGAATAATTTTGAGAAAAATAAGAGCCAAGGTTTTCTTCAAAGATATGTTATAAATTTAGGAAACAAAGCAAAAGAAACAGATGGCTGAGAAAACAGCCTATGAGGTTTTCACTTGGTGCTGCTTTACTAATTCTTTATTTGAACACACTTTATAAGAGAGACACACCAATTTTAGTGTCTGTGGTGTTCTGGTTTCTGTCAGTGGTTTGAATTATACTCACACCAGTGTTTCAGCGAGGTTTGGCTCTCCGCCAAAGTCCATGCACAGAAAGGAGTGTCCAATTACAATTTTACTCATTTTTAATCTCAGTCCATCTTGCCTTTCAACTCAAGCTCCTTTCCCACTCCCTATAATGCTAACCAGACTATAAACAATCCCAAGACAAGGTAAAGATATAGTCTCGGCTAGATGTCTTTTATCTCTGACCACAGAGTTCACTGAGAGTTGGCCTCTGATTCCTGAGGCTATATCGTCGCTGGACAAAAGATGATGGGTTTGAAGATGGTTGTATGCTAAATGTACCATGGCCTAAAGCAACAAACTCAGACCGAGATTGGACTTTGTTTAGATCAGTAAGAACAGGATGTCCTAGTAACAGAATAAAATTTCATGATGTTGTTCATTAGAATAAGAGATCAGCACAGAGTTGGGAGCAGAATTGTGCAGTGTCTGCATGGAAGATTGAAAACAAAAGTTGGAAAGAATCACAGAAAAAATAAGGGTTAAAAGAGGTCTTCTCAACATAAATTATATGCCTCTGAATTGAGAAATAAATGGGTGGTTATGCAGATAAGAATACCTAGCAGGGTGAGAAAGACCTGACCTTGAACCCGACTTGTCTTACCCTGAAAACATTGACATGAAAAACTCCTTCATGTGGATTGATGAATCACTTTTGTTATCTGTTTCGAGTAGGGCTGATCGATAAAACGATAACGATATGTATCAAAAATTAATTTCCCTCAATATCTTTTTCACTGCCTGAAGCAGTGCCACACGACAGAGCATGTGCAATGCAAAAGGTTACAAACCCCGAGCGGAGAAAGTAGCCCATGGTGCCCCTGCAGCCAAAACAGCCGACCATTCAGTCCGCTTTCTCTAGCGTAACGCCCTACGACAAAACGTCATAGAGACACAAAGGCCTCACAGATGCAGTAGCTCATTGTACTGTAAAATTTCATTTATTTATATCGTGATATATATCAACTGATATGAAAAAAATATATTGTGACAAAATTTTTCCCATATCGCTCAGCCCTAGCTTCAAGTATTCAGCATAACCAGGGGATACATTTCATCACATTTTCTGCAAAAGGGATTCCTAAATTCCTAAACTTTCTCTTTTTCAGAGCTAAATCTTCTCCGGTGCTCCATGTGATGTTGAAAGAAACTCCTCCAGTGGAGACACAATATTAATGGTGTCCTTCCCTGACAGCTATTGTGTGCTGCATTAAGGATACAGTGATTTGCTGTGTCACCCAAGCCGCCAGGGTCAAGCCTCCATTTTATTCTCTAACCCGTATGTCATTTACAGTGTGACAAAATATAATTTGCTGGACAGCGCGCCTTCATACCAAAAGCATGTGTCATGGACAGGCAAGGTCACTGTCAGCGCCCCCCCTATCCCCGACTCTTCCGTACATGGTGTCCTCATGATTTGTGATAGCAGGTCATGAGTCAAAGGCGGGAAGGTGTCGACACTCAAGATGATTAAAAAATTCCTCTGGATACACGTAGTTCATAAAAACAGAGGCAGCTATAGATCCTCCCTTTGTTATGTTGACTCTGATGTTCATATAAGGAAAATATCTTGTGGTACTCTGCGGTAATTGCTTTTTTTCCTCCGCTTTAAAATAGTCTCCTAATTTCTCACATGGTTGCACTTTTTAAGATGTCAACCCAGTGTGCGCTAAAATGATTCAGGGGCTGATTACTTTGAAACGTGACCCTTATTTTCGAGTTCACCTTACTGATAATAGAGAAGCTTTCATTCGCAAAATTCCTGCTTTGTTAGATTTTTTTTTTTGTTTGTTTTTCAATGTTATTCTTCAGCAGAGGTTACTGACAGCCATGACAGCTCTGACTACATAGGCGGGTGGCAAAACAAACACGACTCTGCTGATTAGCACAGACAATGCAAAACCACAGGTCGACTGTAAACAAGCAGCAGAGTTGCTTGACAGACTGCAATCAGGTAATTTATGTATTTTATTTTACTTTTCAATCAGCAGTACTGTTAACTTTGAAAGTGTTATTTCAGCAGTATATTTTACCCCATTAGATTTAATGTTTTGTTCTGTTTTTAAGCTGAAAAGTGTTTGTGAGGGAGGGAACTGTGTGCACCACATGATACATACTGTAGGCTTACACTGTGTTCTCATGGGGGTGTCAGCGGGACTTAACGTGGCCTGATTCTTCACAGAGGCAAGTGTTGATGTCGCTATGCCACACCCCTGATTTTACTGTAAGGGGGGATTCCTTTGTTTCTACCAAAGTGTTAACATGAGAGACTAACTGCGTTATTTATTCCATATATCTGATAAGAGAAATCTTATTGTTTACAGTGTATGAGGAAAATGTCCAAATTTAATCCCCCGCTGACACAGTGCCCATGCAATTCCACCTCACAAGAGGGGCGATACAGTATACCCAGATGCTGCTATTTTCGCAGGGAATCCAGCCATGAAATGTGTTCTGGAGCATTATATTGAGAGGAGAGAAGTGGACATTCAGGCTGCATTCAGTGTAGATAATGAGGACTATATGATGATGTGAGCTATTTGGATGAGCAGACACAGATCATACCTCCAATCTGGGCTATTTTCTAAATGCAAAGTTACATTATTTTATCAATCTTTACACAAAATACAGATATTGTATTCTCACTCTTAGAATTGTCACAAAAGCGCCCACAGTTTTTTTTTTTTTTTCCTATAAAAGTAAGAAAAGCAAGTGTTGTTATTGTTTACATTGACATATAACACATGAGAGCACCTATGTGAAGGGTATTTTTCCCATGAAGAGTCACAAATTACCTTCTGATGATTTGAAGCATTTCGGAAAACAACCAGAGCCAAATCATCCTGTGTGGTTGAAATATACAATAGCTACACACACAGCGGAGCATGATGAATCCTCATGGGTTTAGCAGAGCTGTCATGTTGCTTTAACAGCTTCATCACAGTTTTTCCTCCTGTAGCATCAAGGTAGAAACGGGTCGCTGGATCTTTATGTTTGCAAAACTGCACATCTCAACGTCTACCCTCATGGTTTGTCTGATCATAATAAAGAGCCTGTTAAAGTCTGAATGCCACCGCTGAATCCTGTTCTCATTGATAGACTTTTCTGCTTTACCCTCATCCCTCCTTTTTCCATCCTCCAGTACAAACAAGTGGAGCAGTACATGTCCTTCCACAAACTCCCAGCCGACTTCCGACAGAAAATCCATGACTACTACGAGCACAGATACCAGGGCAAGATGTTCGATGAGGAGAGCATCCTTGAGGAGCTTAATGAGCCTCTGCGCGAGGTACGAAAACACCCGAGCATCCTCTATAATGTGCTCATTCACCCACAAATGCACTCACTTCTCAACTCTCCACAGAGTAAGTGGAGTGGAATAAATTCATTATGGTGCTCAGTTATGGTCGCATTTTCACAGCTCAGTGGTTTAAAGGTAATTTCCAGCCTAAGTATTTATTATTATCTGTTTAATTTATTTACTTATTCACTAGTGATTGAACAAAATGGCCTTGAGTTATAACTAGTGTGTTTTAAAGTAATAAACCACAAGTTAAATACTGTATTAGTTTCTTTTAACTTAGCTCTGTCAAGCTATTACTTGGCAAACAATGAAATCAGTAGTGCTTGCTCATCTTTTACTTGTAATTTTGGAGAGTAAACACAGATAATTTCCCTTTTAGTAAAAAAAAGCTATGACCACCCCAGAAAACTGGGAGTTTTACTGGTGGTTCAACCCCAAGTAAAGCTAAATCTTAAAGGTAAGGTGTGTGGGAATAGAAACATTTAGTGATATCAAGCTGTCAGATTTTAGACTGAAAAAGTGCTCTCTTGCTCACCCCTCCCATTTGTTGAAAAATGCTCATTTAAAGTTAACAAAAACATTTTGTATATATATTTTCTGGTGATTTAAACACACTTCTGCCAAGTCTTTTAAAACACACATATTACTACACACTGTGTCCTTAAACATTCATTTTCCACTTCTGTTTGATGCACCACTGAATGAAATGAAGTCAACAACCTGACAGTATCCATAACACCACTACGAACCAGTGCTTTTTCTTTTCACCCTACCAGGAAATCGTCAACTTCAATTGCCGTAAACTGGTGGCTTCCATGCCGCTGTTTGCTAACGCCGATCCCAACTTTGTGACAGCCATGCTGACCAAACTGAGATTTGAAGTCTTCCAGCCCAAAGACTACATCGTCAGAGAGGGCACCATCGGCAAGAAGATGTTCTTCATTCAGCATGGGGTGGTGAGCGTCCTCACCAAAGGAAACACCAGCATGAAGCTCATGGACGGCTCTTACTTTGGAGGTAAAATTCAAATTCTTCATGTAGATGTAGGATTTTCTACGAAAGAAGATTTGGGCCACATGATGAGAAAAAAATATATATTATAGGAAGGAGATAAAAGATTAGAGTCAAAATTTCGAGATTAAAAAAAAATCAAAATAATGTCAATTAAGTCGAAATTTCGAGATTAAAAATAGAAATTTCAGGATTTAAGTCAAAATCTCAAAATAAGATGTCGAAATGTCAAGAGTAATGTCAAATTTTCGAGATTAAAAAAAATTCAAAATGTTAAGATTCAAGGCGAAATTTTGACTTTATTTACGTAAATTTGATTTTTAAAATCTCAACTGTTTTCGATCTTGACTTGAATCCTGAAATGAAAATAAAAAAAATCTCCCTCCTGTAATTATATTTTTTTCTTCTTGTGGCCCTAATCCTCTTTCATAATTATCACTGTTCTCTACCTATAGTTTTTTTACTCAGCTCTCTTTTAGCATAGCTAGATTGCCATGCTACTTTAGCTAGCAAAGCTAGCCTAGTCGGGACCAGGTAGTTTTCAGAGATTAGACAGACTGAAAATCACAGTTCTCTATGACAATCGTCTTTGTGGGCAGTTTTTGATCCTCAGCTAAAAAACACCTATAGAAACATTTGAAACTGTAATGTTATGTCCTCAACATTGTGGAAGAAAGCCATGCAGTGACAGTCGTCTATACTGTATGCATCACAGCTCAGAGCATCTTCATTCAGCTGGTGATGAGCATTATCTGACCTTTCTTCGTCTTTTTGCTTTCGGTACATTTAACACTACGGTAAAGAGGGATCACAGCATCTTTGCCCACTGGATTAGGTTCTTCCGCCAAGTGCACTTCAAGCTTGTTTTGTGGTCTGAAAATAAAAATCAATAAGTCTGAAGGTATTAGTCACAGATTAAACCTAATCAATAATTACACAAGGATTTTGGATTTTTCCAATATTGCTGGACTTTTTGCCATTGAGTCCAATTTAAAGGATGTGTCCTTGTAGGAATGAGACAGTAGTGCATACCCTCAGTTGCTTTTATGATACTGAGCATTACTTCTCTGTTTGTGGCAGTAATACTACAGAAAACTACAAACATCACATGATAGACTAGAAAAAGCGAGGAGAGAGCAAGAATAGAATGCTCTGTTATTTTTCTCATTCTTTAAGCTTTCACATGTTTTATTTACTCGCCAGATCCCTAATTGATCTATTACTGTAGTATCACATATATTATTCACTATATTGTTCAAATAAGAGACAGAAAACCAAATAAGGATCATTCTAATATTTGTCTTGGACTTTCTGAGCTGTGATGCCTCACAGCCACTTCTGTCCCACTTTTACAGGCTATATCCTCTGCTGTTTAGAAACATGAGTGTATCACCCCAAAACCCACAAACACACACCGACACACACACCCTCATATGCACATGTACACACTCTTATTTAAGGCTTGATGACTTGGGATACATATTTAACATCTGGCGCTTTCTGCAGAGGTCCAGAGTTCTCAGCAGTGATGTTGGTGTGCCAGAAGCTCAGGACGCCATTGGATGGCATAGATACAAAACACACAGGGGTATATAAACATCACACATACCAACAGCCAATTAATAACAGCTAATTAGTTAAGCACAACAGTGATGATAGGGGTCATTTGTGATGTCAAACAGACGCTTCATAGTCTTCCTTCCGACAGGGAAGAAACTGCAGGTCTTCATTAAAACATGAAACGATTAGTGGGTCTGGTTTTAGAGGGACACCATGGTTTAAAGACAGCTGTGAAGAGCCGCTGTAAGAATCTGTGTAAAACTCCAACATAAATGAAGACATATAGATTGTGATGTTAAGATTAACCTGTACTCTCTGACAATTTTTTATGCATCAGTCTCTTGAATTGGCTCTCCTGTATTCTGCATAAAAAAGACAGCTTTTGCAAAATAACTTCTAACTGTAAATGTAGCCAAGTTTGCAGCTTGTTTTTTTCTTTTTTTTCCAAGACTGCAATCTGGCAGAACAATGCCCTGTTGTTCAGACACTTCTCTCACATAGATAATAAACCTTTTCTTTTTTTAAAAACAGCATGGACTAGAAGTTGGTTTGGTTGAAGAATCCAAAGCATATTTAACTGATAGTAACAGATGCATATTAAATGCCTGAAAATCTGTGTGGGCTTATTTTACTGCTTTTGTGAAAAAAAGCCTAACCTGCAGCAGTCACAATATGCTGCCTCAAACTCAAGTTTGGTCTCATACTTATACTGTTAACTTAGTATTTTCCTTTACAGTAGATTATGATTGAAAGCTCAGTAGGTTGTCTGTCATTTTGATGGATTAGACACTGAGTGTGATCCACTGTACCATTCTTTCTGGTGGAAAATAATACCTTAAAAATGCTTCTCAAATTTGCAATAATGCCTATGATACTATTGAGACAGAGAAAACATTTGCACAGTTGTGAGCCAGACATAGCAGCCGTGAAGATGATTTAGCTTGCACACAACACCTCGTTGTCTCCCTCCCCACAGAACACATATATTTGGCATTTTCTTTTATTACTGCCTGTAATTGTGATCTTGGACAAATGTTTTTTTAAGTCCTTGAACATTAAGCTAAGAAAATGTATGTGTTGCTGCTCTGTTGTGTTTCTTCTTAAAATCTATTGATTTTCATGGCAATAAAATGTGTTTGATACTGAAATGATGGTTGTTAGAGAGGAAAGTGGTGTGTCTGCAAAATTGAGCAACGTGAGTCCAAAAAGTCTAGACAAGGCTCTGCATAAGGCTAAATAAGAGATTCAGAGACTGAGCCAGTGATGGGCATAGACTGACGTACAGTGTAAATATTATTACTACTCAGCTGTACGACTCATTTTTATAACCCTTTCCATTAAATTTACAGACAGTAAGTGAGTCTTGCAACCTCTGCTTTCATTTTAACATGGAAACTGTCCCCCCAGGATTGCCGGGTTTTTTTTTTAACTTCCTCTGTTTTTCACCATGTTTGAGGAAGGTCAGCTGTCCTGTCTGCAAGTTAAAACTTCAGCCCGATGATTTGAACAGTTATTACTGCAGCCCCCATGGTTTCATTAGCATTGTTTTCCTCTCCCAGCACTTTTAATACAGCCAACTTCTTGCAAATGCTAGTGTTGTGTACAACCAAGGAGATCCCTGATGACAGTTTGTGCAAAAGGCACTTAAGGTGTTTTGTGGTTTGTGAAAGTTTTCCTCAGTTCTGAAAAAAAATGAGCAGCTGCCATGCTTATAACTTATTCTACCTAAAAAAAAATAAATAAATGGTAACACTTTGTTTGACGCCTATAATGCATTATGAATACATGTACAATGCATTATAATCACGTTATAGCACTGTATAACCATAGTTATAAACACGCATAAATGATCATAATGCTTTATAACAATAATCACAACACACTATAAAGCATTTTATCATGACTTACAAGGTCAGGTATTATAATGTGTTATAACTGTTTTATAATGTGTAATAACTGTTTTATAATGTGTAATAACCGTTTTATAATGTGTAATAACTGTTTTATAATGTGTAATAACTGTTTTATAATGTGTAATAACCGTTTTATAATGTGTTATAACTGTTAACAACAATTGCATTGCATTATCTATGTGGGCATTGTCAGTGAGTTGTTAACAGTTATTACACATTATCATACCTGACCTTGTAAGTCATGATAAAAAGCTTTACAATGTGTTATGATTATTGCTATAAAGCATTATGATCATTTATGAGTGTTTATAACTATACTTATACAGTTCTATAATGTGATTATAACGCATTATACAGATATTTATCATGCGTTATGGAGATAGGTGTCAAATGAAGTGTTACGATCACTTGCATTTGAACCATTGACAACAAGTAAAAAATAAAAATCACCTTGTTATTTACAGTTAGAAATTTACATGATGATATAATGACCAGATGTCATGGTTCAGTCTTAAGAGGTTTATTAAATACATCCTACAGCTTCATATTTCATGACCCGGGCAAACCGGAGAGCATCAAACACAGCAGAGTAAGCAGTGAGGGGTTTGTCTGAACAGACTATAAATCAGTAATCTACCAAGGAAAAATAAATCCTTTATTAAAAGGGAGGATACATGGTCACAATGAAGGTCACATTTAAATACCCTGAATAAAACCCCTGCAGTCATAATCCAGCCTGTATCCTGTTTTCTATGTGTGGTCTGTATGTACAGCATGTATCTGTTCTATGAAGATAGTATAGGTTTCTACATGTCAGGGAAGACACACTGAGTATATCTGGAAGCTGTGGATCTTATTATTTTTATCTTTTCCTTTAGGGTATAGTGAAACATTTTAGAAAAGTAAACATCTTTGCTTTCTTGCCAGTGCCAAGCACCAGTAGCTCACATTAGTTTAAAAACAAGAAAAGATAAGGAGAGGAAGAGCTTGCCTGCAATTTCCATACTTCCAGTCCAACTTAGTGGGAGCTCTAAAGGTAAAATATTACTGTTTGATCATTCTTAAGGGAATTTTTAAAAGTAAGGATATGTTTTTGCAAGTTTGAGAGCCAGCAGGTTTCACAGTGCAACCCACTCTCTTCCCAACACCTGAGAAGCCAGAAGAAAGAGTCTTTTGAGCTCTGTGAGGTGTCTGTGCCTAGAATACATAGCTTAATTAATGGCCAACAGTTAGTGTCACGCTTCCTTGCTTGTTGAAAAATATAAAAATCATGAATCATTGTGTACTTCTTGTGAAAGAAAATTTTTGTTCAACTAAAGTAACTTCATGGGCAAAATGGAATATCCAGGCTGTCCTTTTTAGGTTCATTTTTTGAATTATTTTGTTCAAATTGATACAAAAAAGTCAAATGAATAGTAAGGGATGCTCAAGAAGAAGATAGGTATAATAATAATAATAATAATAATAATAATAATAAAATGATATTAATAATAATAACAAAATTATATTGATTGTAATAGTAAATATAAAATAGAATAACACAAATGAGCAAGAAAAAACAATGAAATCAACAAAAGGCCTAATAGGTAAAATAAGAAAAGATAATAAGCATAACAAAGGCTAAAAAGACAATAATTCAAAATAAGATAGAGGTAAAAGAGATAAAAGATAAAAGAAAAAAGAGAAAAGACAGCATCACATAATAGCTATTGTATGCTATTTATTCTGTTAGATGGAGCTAGGTTAGTCACATTTCTCTCTTAATGTCCACAATCCAAGCTAAGCTAAGTTGAGCTAACCAACTGTTGTTTGTTATTAAACAAACCTGAAACTTGTGTTTGAATTCATTAAATTCTTGAAACAAAGTGAAGAGATATGAGTCTCATTCGAGCGCAGCACCTTAAAGGTCCTTACACACCAGGAATGATGCAAATATATGACGCGAAATTACGAAATATTCGGAGGCGAATTTTGACGTGCCTGACCACACACATCAAGCGCGATGCGATTTTGCGACTTTGGAAGACGCATCCCGGGTGAAAGCAAGAAGACTGACACAACAGCAGACTGACTGTTTTTTAGTTCTGATTAGACTCTACTGTTGAGATGGCTTTCTCTCATGATAGCAAGTACTGAGTCGGGGCCAGTACCAGATAAGCACGTTAAAGTATAATCCATATACGTAAGGTAACAACCAAGACCTAACGGTGCTGTGACAGCAACGCGATTGAGTTTGAGACAGTGAAAATACATATGGTATGTTGTATCTGAACAGGTTAGCTTATGAGCTAAAGTTACTTAGCACAGGTGAAAGTTAAAACAAAGACGTTTAGCAAACTGTTAAAGCACACAAACCATCGTCATATGAGAAATCCGATGCTATGACTCTCCACAAGTTGTCCTTCAGGTCGTTATCTTTGTAATGTTTGTGTCTTTTATCAAAAAGCACTCTGTTCTCTGACACGTAAACAATCAGCTGGTCGGCCATGTTGGATATACCGGTGAATCTGACATCGCAACAACACGCAATCTGATTGGTCAGAAGTGGACACACAGTATGTGAAATTTTAGAAAATTCTACCGTCGCTGATGTCAACGCTTGTATCGACAGGATACGGGTTCGAAAAAAAATATTGACGTCCGAAATAATTGCACAAAAAAAAAAAAACGCTCTCGGTATGTAAGGACCTTAACACATGCTCCTAATGAAGTTTTTTTCATTTTGTTATTTTTCTCTTTCCCCATGACAGAGTCAGTTCAGATTGACCTTTCATGTTGGGAAAAGGAGGTCATATGGTTGTCAAGACAACAGTAGGCCCCAGCCCATTGAGGAATAAAACTAGAGAGAAGATGACACTCAGGGAGGAGAAGAAGGAACATGTGAATGAAATGAAGCATAGCAGCACATCTCCAAATATAGAGTGTGCTTCTACTGCACACCTGTCAGCACTGTGCTACTGCTCGAGGAAATACTCTGTTTCACCATCAGTGGGTTAGATCGGCCGCTCAGGACCACTGCATGAGAAGACCACACATCTGTGAAATGCTGAGAGGTTTTACACTCCAGCCAGTGGGAAAACGAATGATTTCAAATATCAAGGCTGCTGAAATGAACTTTAAGTTTATGTGGAAAATATCTAATTTCACAGATAGTATTCAGAGTGATATTAAGAGGGTATTTGTGACTTTAGGTCTAGTTTCATAGGTTATCAATTTGATGCTGCTGAATGAATCTCACTGTGTTTTGAGTACCTGTTTTTTCTCCGCCTGTGCATCTGACACCCTGAATTCTGTCACTCAGCTGTTTTGTAATGTGACTGTCTCTCGTCTGTTCTGTCACCAGAAATCTGTCTGCTGACCCGTGGCAGACGGACAGCCAGTGTGCAAGCAGACACCTACTGTCGCCTGTATTCGCTCTCTGTGGACAATTTCAATGAGGTGCTGGAGGAGTATCCGATGATGAGGAGAGCTTTCGAGACGGTTGCCATCGACAGATTGGACAGGATTGGTAAGAAGACACCTGGGTTCACAGGAATCACACCATTTTATGTTTCTTGGATTTTGTTTGATTTCAGAACCCGCATTTGATTATCTGACTGATTTATACCTCTGAGAGTGAAGCTGAACTATTAAGCCAATCAAGCAGATGTAGCCAGCAGTCAGAGATGAATGTCTCCCAGAGGCAACAGTTTGGATCAAAAGTAAAGCAAAATTAATCCCTCCAGATATGTCAGATACACATATATTCTCTCTCTCTATTTAGAAAAAAACCCTGTTTACATTAGAGGTGTTTCCAACATTTCTCTGCCCACATGACAACACAGAAATGGTTGAAAACACCAATGTAAGCATGCCGGGCCAGTAGGAGTCAATGACATGTAATCAGTCTGTCAGGTCAAGCATTGTCGAGGGACATTTTGTACATGCTTATTGAGCGTCCTTTCGAGTGTGTAAGAGTTCTTTTAACTGTGCTCAGAGTTGTTTGGTGTGATGTATTTACATGACTATGCAGTCAGAATCAAGCAGATTTAGAGAAAAAAAGCATAGCCCGCCATCTTGGCACACGCACAATACACATAAAGAACAATTGCCATGAGGTAACAATGTCAGTGTTTGACAGAAAGCTCTATACTTGCTGTCCAAGGGAACATAGACAAAACAGTTTCCAGTTTTTGAAAACCTCTTTATTTAGTGACCTAAAACTCCAGTTAAGTGTAGATTATTGAAGAACCAATCTATGTTTTTACAAATATCCACATGGACAGGACCTCAGTTTCACTGTGTATAGTAAACACACAGAGGCTTCAAACTGGCTGATACTGTAGCAGTATGAACACAAAGAAGGAACTGAGTGCCTTGAATTTTTTCACAATAAAAGCATCATGACTCAAATTTGTAAAAAGTGAAAATACAAGCTTTGTCAGGTCTGTCCTCTTAAGGGGAAACAACATTTAAAATGTATGTGTTGCTAAATAGAGGTCAAATCATTCAGTTGTGATATTCCAGATAATGTTTATCTTCAATGTTGATCTTCCTTTTGGACACATGGTCAAAAAAAAAAAGTGTAATAGATTGCTAACAATACTTGGAAGTAGACACCTGTATGTACAAAAAGATACCTGTAAACATCTGATGTGAAGCTTTTAAAATGATGTTACATCTATCAGATTGAATGAGCACATCTGGACACAAACCATTTCTATGTGCTAGAATACCAAGTCGAATCCACAAGGTTCCAACTTTCATGCTCTTCATGATCTTTTCAAGGACAAAATGTACTATTTCTACACAAATTTAATTTATTTAATGTATCTTAGCGAGATTGAGTCAAAGACGATGAGCATTATGCCTGACTGGTTAAAGCCCCAGGTATGGTGTCGTCACGATTAAATGAGCCATTCATAAGATGAAATGAAGCATACAGAAAATGTGCTCATTCATTAGCATGATGTCTCTGTCAAAACAGTGCGCTCGCTGACAGCTGTGAGGTGATCTATGAATGATCCTAACAATGTGTGGAGGAAGGCATTGTGGCTGAAAACGCGTGCACGAATATGAATCTTCTATCAGGTAGTTGCTTTAGTATAAATCTATTGTGGTAATTAATTGCATGCCGCGTATACCTGCCACTTTGCAAAATTAATACTTGACCTGTTAGACGCTTGTGAATACCACGATAGGAGCTGTTGGGCGAGATCTCTCTTTTATATCACTGTACTACCTAAGTCTCTTTCTGAACGTCTTTGGTGGGACCACAGAAACAGTCACAAACATGCAGGAAGATGTTTTGTCTCTTTCCAGCATTGGGAGCTCAATGATAGGAAGTATGTGGACACATTTTCTTTCTTCACTATGCAAACTTCCCCTCCTTAACATACCCCCTACGGTCGGCAGTCCCATCGATGTCACATCCCCACTCACATGGCCACACACTTCACATGTTTACAAAAGCCCTGCATCCGCCACCTGCCAGCTGTTGCCATGGCAGCCAGATTCCACACATGAGCAGCCTCCAGTCAGTCCGCTCACATATTTGAAGTGACATATTTGCTTCAGACCAAATACCCGACCAAAATATCCCAGCAAACTGTGTGCTCTGGATGAGTATGAACCAATAACGATAGGAGGCTTTGTTTGAACTTGTCAATAAAACTTGTCAGAAAAAGTGCCTGGATCAAAACAAAGAGGCAGAATAAAGGTTGAAAATGTAGGATGTAAATGTAATGTAAACGTTGACGGAAACTTTGTTCCCTTTTTGGTGTAAAAACTGACTGTCAGTGTGTCTCATTTTTACATCCAGAGAAATACAATTCTCGACAGAGATGCGTAAATCTTTATATTCTTGCATGTATACAGATCGCATTGCAACCAAGGGTGCTTGTCGAGGATTAGCTCAGTCTGTAACTCTAAAACTATATCATAGATAACCAGACTGAGACCGCAAGCAATCTGTATATTCATAAAAACTCTGTTAAAGCCCCGTCAGCCATTCCTTTATAGAAGAGCTTAACACCTGTCTGCCGTCATCAGGCCCTTAATGCATCGAACTGTAAACAAAATGTCACATATGACTGGAGAAGAGGCTGTAAGAAGGAGGCTGTATCGCAGTGATTTATGGGTGTTGCTTGGTAATAAGATGGCATTGTTGTCAAAGCAATGCAACAAATATGTGGCTCTTTGAACTGATGGAGCTGCTTCCAAACCCTGATTAATGCTACATAGAAAATAGACTGCAATTATGTATTTCCAAGTCTTTGAACCCTTCACAGTACCTTCAGTACATGCCAGCTTTGACCCTTTCACACTGCCCATCACAGTCTCATGCAAACACACCCACGGCTTTGTCTCCAAAAGCAATTTAATGTTTCATGTCTTGTCCAGGACGCTTGGGCATGTGGATTACAGGAGCTGGGCTCAAATCACCAAATGTCCCATAGAAGATAATCAGCTTAAACTCTACCTCCACCTATACATTAGCACTTGAGAAGGCTTCTGCACCCACCTTCCTACCATCCTTCCTTCCTAAATGTAATTACAATGCTTTCTCCCCCTTAAAAAAAAAAAAAAAGCAGTAGTTCCCTACCAATTTTGCATGTTGTTTTTCCAGTCTACTGCGGGGTGAGCAGAGATTCCTTTACCTCCTTCCTCCAAACTCTGATTAATGACCATGACACCTTGTCTGCCAAACCACTTTGGTTCACAGATGGCATCCATGCAAGAAGCCAGGAGCTTGACAATCACCACAGTCTGAATGCTTTGCTTTTTGGCCAAGTGGCTGACTAGAGTTAGAGTAGAACAAGTTAAAACTCTGCCTTCTTGATCTCTTTGTTACATGAGGATCACACAGACGGTTTTGGTGACTAGGAGCTTGTCTTTCTTTCCAACTTTCTAGGAAACTTTATATGTCTCACTACCAGGCAGATTGTTTGTGATTGTAGTGCAGAATTGTAATACGCACCACTGACGCTGCCCACACACACTTATCATCTGAGAAACTAACTAAGGTAAAAGCATATGGAAGATCATCTGGATGCAGCTAAGAAAACCAGCAAGTGTCTGAAATCTTGTATGAGGTCCTGGATTTCCTCCCCGGCACTGAAGAAAAGCCAGAGTGGCCTGCAGCATCAACGTTTCTTTAATGGCGAACAGCTTCACATATGGACAGATTTTTGCTCTGTTGGCATGATAAAGCATCAGTAACCAAAAGCCAAACCATTAAGTCCACCAGAAAGCCCAATTCTGCTTTCAGAAAATAACTCTTACAGGCTGTTGCTTTTCAGTTTGCTTTTCCAGAATTGTTCGTTGTTTGCAGTCATGTGAATTCTTAACCCCCCCCCCAAAAATTAATCTATCAGAAAATTATGAATCAGAAGGGCACAAGGAGGGAATGCTTTTTTAAAATCACATAGCTTTACTTCTTTTTATTTTTTAAATATATATATTGCTGAGGAGTCAAAACTAACAAAACAACTTGGGGTTTTAAACAGCTTGATAGCTAAAGTGTAGACAAAGTCGAATGTGAGTTAAAGAGAGGGCACGTCCTTAAAGGGTTATTTAAGTCATTCTAATTTAGGCATGAGCTTTCCAGAATCCACATGTTATGGGAGACCTTTTTGTTAGAAGGGCATCGCTGCCATTATGAATTTGTTCCATTTTTTTTAGCTGAGATTTTTTTGGAGGCTATTTGCCTTTTGTTTTTAGGACAGAAAGAGAAAGACAGGAACTGTGTAATGCACCAAATCAGCCAAGACCAGACCAATGTAACAAGGTCCTTTGTAGAGGGGGGCGCCTGCTCAACCAACTCAGCCAAACTCGTGTCCCATTTTCTGTATTTTGATGTGAAGTCATGTTTGAGCATGTCTTCTGTTTTATAAGACTGCGTATGTGGCATTTATCTACCATGTTTGGCTGTATCTTCTTTTGCATACCTTAGTTTTTCAGTAAATTCAAAGTTTCACAGTCAGGCCAACGGATACAAAAGTTGCTTTAACATGCGTAACCATGCTTTTACTGGGTACTTGATTGTTAGTTCTTGCATAGAACACGATCGGAGCAAAGAACTCGCGGCACTTTTGCAAGGCATCCATCATCTCATTACAAATATTGTGTAACAAAATTGCGACTCACCCAGAAAACACACCAGTCATCTTCAAGTCCATACACACATGCATGCACAAACACAAGCTTTTTTTCATCGTATAAAAGGAGTTCATCAATAGGAGTAGCAGCAGAGATTAAAAGAATAAACTGGCTCTAGAAATGCTATATTTATAACTGCAAAAACTGCTGGCTGGCAGAAATACTGGCCAGTTTCTCTTTACAGAGAATCTGTATGAAAGATAAGATACTCTCTCTCTATCTGAGAGTGTGTTTATGTGTTTGTCAGTGATAGATTTTGTGCTGGGAGATAATGACAGATAGTTCCATTTATAGCTGATCTTCTCCACTGAGGCCAGGCATAAAGGAAGAATAAAGTTAAACATAAATCCTAAAAAATAAGAATGAGAATGAACATGCCAATACCCAGAATACCAAGTTTTGTTGATGCAATCAAAGCTGTTCAACTGTAATTAGCTGTTGTTTTAGCTACAATGCTAATTCCTGTCTCCATTTAATTGCAGGCAAGAAAAACTCCATCCTGATGCACAAAGTTCAACATGATCTGAACTCGGGTGTTTTCAACAACCGTGAGAACGAGATGATCCAGGAGATAGTTAAATACGACCGGGAGATGGTTCAGCAAGTTGATGTACCCCGACAGAGGGCCATGTCCATGACACCTCCTTTACATGGTGGCCTCTTTCCTCCATCAAGTTCCTCCATCCAGCCACCAAGTTCTGCAATTGCCACTTTGCAGCAAGCTGTAGCCATGAACTTTTGTCCCCCCATGCAAGGGAACTCGGTAGGAGGGGGGAACCTGCAGTCCCCGAGGATGGTTAGGAGATTCCAGGTTATAGAAAGTGCACCCAGCCCTGCCTCAGCCTCTCCACTGCAGTCTCAGCTCTTTGCTTCTGGTGCCTTTGCTCCCGTCCTGTCTAGCCCCCCTGTCCAGAGCCCCCTGGCAGTTGGAGGGCGATCATTCCAGTATGGAGCTGGTGCCATGGGCGGTCCAAACTCAGGCTCCCAGCTTTCTCTAGCCCAGCAGCACACAGCCAGCCCTGCACACAGGCCAAGCACACATAAGAGTACCCATTCCTTGCAAATGGACAGTCTGAGCCAAGATGCCAGGGCACTGTCTGCCTCTCAGCCCTCACTGCCTCATGAGGGGGCACAACCAGGCGCCCCCAGTCCGCCCCACTCCACAAGAGTCTCTTCCACTTCCATTGGACCCAGTCAGTCCCCATCTGGTCACACAGGTGTCCGGAGTGCAATTTCACACAGGGTCGTTCTGCCCCACCAGATGTCCTTCCCAGCAGCAACCCTGCCTGGATCCATGCAGGGTTTTGGAGCTGGTCCAGGACTGGCAGTAGGAGGTTTGGGAACAGGTCATGGAGAGTCAGGACTGCCCAAGAAAGACTCAATATCGAGCCTTCCTGAGACTGAACATGTCAAAGTTAGATCCAGGCTTTCCTCAAACTTGTGATCTTAATGAGACTCAACTGGAGGAGTGACTCAATCAGGGGTTTGACTGCAGGAGCGGAGATTTCTTTTCTTCCTACAGTTCCTCTTCTCTTTTCCACTCCAGTTTGACTATCTGAATGTATGAATGTCAATGGAGTGGCAGCAGGGAGAGTCTATACGGAGACTGTTCTTACATCATAAAGTCTGTACGGTAACTTTTAGATCTCAAGCACTGAGACATTTCTACCTACAAAGTAGTTGCACAAATCAGTAGAAGTAAAGTAGCATTTTCCCTACCCTGACTGTTTTATTTATGTCATTCACAACATGCTGAACAACGTGTTGGTGTTTATGCTTCACTTACCCATCATTCTCCACATTTTTTGAAAACCTAGGGTCAAATGGGACTTAAAGAAAATCAGGGACCTGCTTTGAATACCAGAAATTACCAAAATAATGGAGTTTGTAATAATTTGTAATAAAAGCAAGGGGACAAATTGTCTGGTTCCAGACAAGCCATTGATTTCCACAGGAGACGTCTGCATTTTTATTTTAAAGCTGTATTATTCAAGATATTCAGACTAACAGTGTTATAAATAATAGAGAAGAATGCAAACAGAGTTGCACTTAGTGATAAACTCACCAAAAATAATGATCAAAAAAAGGTAACTAAAGATCAGACTAACAGAAGTGGATAAATGTAGCTTTGTGGGGGACACAAATGACAGATATGCACTTCTTACTAACAGCATATTTCATTTCAAAGTAATCAGCTGATAGACTGTAGCCATGTGAGTGATTTTCCCTGTTTTTTGGAAGCCTATTATATGAATGCAGTAGAAATCAGTTAAAGCTTTGACATTTTTAAACACTGCCAGACAATAACAAAGAACTTTATACGACTTCAAATGTAAATCCATTCAAATTCACATATCCAAACCATAAATCCATTTTCTTTCAAACCTTAATCTCATGTTTCTTGCAGCAGTAGTTGTAATGGCTGTGTGTCACTGAGCCAGTCAGTTAATGAGACTCCTGCAAGGCTCAACCCAACTGTAAGCACTACAGTTTGATTAGAAGCCAAGGACGGTGAAGATACTCTGTAGGGTGTGTATTGCAGTAAGCCTCTGTCATTAATTCCTCTTTAAGAATGCCAGCGATTTGTGTCCAAAGCATTACGAAGGGACCTTTTCTCCCAGACCTGACATTCTCTCCACCTCATCTCACTGAAGCCTGAACCATTACTGGGTAATGAGAGTGGAAATTGGAATCCCTCTGGCCTGTTTAGGACTGTTATTGTTCTCCTTCGACTGGATTTTATTACACAGTGCCAATAATAAGCTCATCCTCTATGATCATCCTGCATTTCCTTTTTGTTTAGTTCCTGCTTTGCTCTCCACCTTGGAAGTTTCAAATGGGATCATGTTGAAGGTTCTTGCACAGTATTTTTACCCAGTGTTTTTTTAGGTCTATTGTGTTTTGCTTTATCACCAAATTATACCCCGTGGAACCTATCTGATGCCCAAAATAACCCATATAGATGCTTGTTATGAGGATGGTGTTTAACTGAACTTAAAGGGAAGATTTTAGCAATGAAGGAAAGGGCATAAAGTGAAAGTGTCAAAGGAAGATAACAAATACTTTTTTTGTCCTTTTCTGTTTTAATCAGACCCCAAAACATGGTTTAAGCTGAAGAATAAAATAAAGGCTTAAAATGTTTGATCTATCAAGATATGGATGTCAGGAACTGAAAAATGAATGAACAAATTAGAGACATCTCAACTAAACTCAATAAGTGGTGTTGTCATTGTACAGCACAAGAAGCAATAAGTATCTAAAAACGAGTTGTCACTCTATGCAGATGATTTCTTAATGAGATGCAATACTTCACTTTTTGAGTGATTTCGAAATTTGTTTCAAAACACTATTTTTGGAAGATTGAAAAGGTTTTCAGTTTCAAAACACACTTCATAGTGACAGTAACTTGACTAATATGGCTGTTATAGCTATGCGTGGACATAGTTTTCATTCAAAATGTTTATTCATCAAGCTGAGTTAACTGTTACATTAAAAAGAAAATGTTTGACAGTTGACTATTGTTTGAATCTGTAACAAAATGCATAGTACTGTCTATTACGGGCTGATATTTCTTGAGCATACACAGTAATAAAAGCAGAACAAACGATTTGCATAACAAAAGCTTCTTTTTCCAAACAGTCGCTCACAGTATCACCCACAGTTTGTATATAAACCTGTGCCAGTTGCTGTGAGGTCTGCATGGTTCCTCCTTTTGTGTATTTTCTAATTGTTTATCTATTCAGTCCTGGTAGATTTCCAGGTCCTGCTCCTCTAACCAATGCTACTTTGTGATTTTTTTTCCTTTATGACTGTAACTCTGCCATCAAATTAGCATGTTGCCCATGACTCTAAAAAATGCCTTCTACCCTTTTTTTTTTTACAGCTAATATTAAATGTTATGTAAATGTTACAACAACTCAGTTGTTCTGCTTCTTTCAGTACACCCTCCAGGCTTATATAGGCAACTTGTTCGTTTCATCATCATCTACGGCATTGTTTATGTTTCCTCCGAGTTGTGATTTCTTTTTTTACTCCTTCAGTCCCACAGCTTTTCCAAATACTGTCCATTCAGATTTTTCATGTGTCTTTGGTTTCATTACTCAAGATAAAGCAGGAGAGTTTAAGGTGTTTAAAATGTTTACATTCAAGGGCTGTTTATTGGCTGGAACAATGACGTGATTTTGTGTCTCTAACGTTGTCACAGGTTTGTATGTTCATGGTTATTTAAGTGATTGCTAACCCTGACAGATATACAGTATGACACACTTGTGTACTTGTTGTATTTTGCAGTTTACAATAATATTTCATGTTGACCTGCTGTCATTCAGCATTTCATTTTATTTTGTTCCCTGGCTTTTCGTGGTTAATCTCCAGCCTGCCCTCCTTCTCAGTCCCAGACCTGTTGTTATGGAACGACATTGAAAACAAATACAGAAGCCAACATGATACCAAAACTCCTCCATCACTACGAACTTCAGAGAAATGCAGACTCACAGTGCAGTGCAAGCATTTCTGCATCAGGGACCTGATTTTCTTCAACTGAACCAGTCTATAGTTGTCACCTCCCATAACATGTACTGTGCATACCTAGTGCCTAGCATATACTATAGTCTCCACATACATGTACTACGTATATTGTTTATGTGTGTGGCTGTACAAAAGATGCAAGCTCCTCACAATAAAGACACCACTGTCAGTTATATCCCACTGCAATACATGTAAAAAGGAGAGCAAATAAAATGTATTTGACTACAACATGATTCTACTGCTTTGTGTTTAGAGAGTTAATGTGGGTGTTGGAAAAGCACAAACAGGTTACTGGTTAATGATTTTGCATATTATTTATAGACTTTAAACTTTCAGTGCAATAAAGGCATGTGATGGTGAATTCCCTGCTTTGTCAGTCATGATGTTTTATATTCATATAAACCATCTATCAAAATAATTGCTTTTTACTGATTATGTTCCTTCTAATTGAATAGGATCTTGGTATCTGCCTAGTTAATAAGAGAAATACGTACTTTTCTTTATCAGCTAAGACAAGATTGTGCAGAATAATGAATTAATCATTTGAGCAAATGAATTCCTTTGTCATAAAGGTTATATATATGTTTTAATTCCAAATCAGTTTTTTAACCCCTAGGCCCTCCTGTGTAAATTTTTTTGTTCTTTCAGATGAGTTTTTCTGCTGTCGTTTTGGAAAGGAGGGCCTGAAGGCTACACTGGGAGGCAATATTTCTTCAACTTTAATCTGACATTATGTTCATAGTGAGCAGCTGGAATGAGGACAGTAGCCCAAAAATTACCATTTCTTTGCCATATTTCACCAGAATTTTTTTTTAACCTTTAACCTTTGGATCTCGGCCAATACAGTTCCTGGAATACTTAATGCTATGTTAGCTAAGGCCATTAAACAGCTGATGTAACAATAGCAAACATGGGCTTACATGACTGAATGGAGAGCTATATGGGCTCGAAGTGTGAGCCGTAAAGGTCCTTACACACCAGGAATGATGCAAATATATGACGCGAAATTACAAGATATTCGGAGGTGAATTTTGACGCGCCCAACCATACAAATCAAGTGCGGGAAAAAAGACGTGTCCCGGGTGAAAGCAAGAATACTGACACAACAGCAGACTGAGTGTTTTTCAGTTCTGATTAGACACTAGTGTTGAGATGGCTGTCTGTCATGATAGCATGTACTGAGTCGGGGCCAGTACCAGATAAGCACATTAAACTATAACCCATAAGCGTAAGGTAACAACCGAGACCTAACTGTGCTGTGACAGCAACGCAATTGAGTTTGAGACAGTGAAAATACATATGGTATGTTGTATCTAAACAGGTTAGCTTACGAGCTAAAGTTACTTAGCACAGATGAAAGTTAAAACAAAGACGTTTAGCAAACTGCTAAAGCACACAAACTATCGTTATATGAGAAATCCGATGCTATGACTCTTCACAAGTTGTCCTTCAGGTCGTTATCTTTGTATTGTTTGTGTCTTTTATCAAAAAGCGCTCTGTTCTCCGACATGTAAACAATCAGCTGGTCGGCCATGTTGGATATACCGGTGAATCGGACGTTGCAACAACACACAATCTGATTGCAGAAGTGGACACAGTATGCGAAACTTTAGAAAATCGACTGCGGTAAGAAAAAATAAATGTCGCAATATCGCAGGACGGGAAAACGTCACTGATGTCGACAATTGTATTGACAAGATAGATAGATAGATAGATAGAGAACTTTATTAATCCCCGAGGGGAAATTCGGTTGTTATAGTAGCCGATACAAGCAATACAAGAGAAATACAAAAAATAGATAAAATATACAAGACTATACAAGACTATACAAGATAATTAATGAATATGAGTACTTAAATAGTATGTGCTAAGATGAAAGAATCTGTAAGTGTAGATGTGCAAAGGAGAAATGTGCAAAAGTGATAAAAATATTGTATGATACTTATATGTGCTTAATATAACTTAATTACAACCTAAGCATGTGTACCCGTATTTATAACAACAATGTAGGAATGGCAGGCTAGTCCATGTAAGTGACTGTGGCTCTAACAGGGGTGGATGAGTTAAAGAGTCTTATTGCAGTAGGTAGGAATGACTTCCTGTATCTTTCCTTAGAGCAGCGGGGTTGAATGAGTCTGTTGCTGAAGCTGCTCTTCAACCTGTCCAGTGTGTTGTAGAGGGGGTGGGAGGGATTGTCCATGATTGCCAGCAGCTTTGCCAGCATCCTGTCTTCCACCACCTCTTCCAGGGTGACAAGTTTAGAGCCCACAACAGACTCTGCCCTTCTGATGAGTTTGTTCAGTCTGTTGGCGTCCTTTGCCTTGATGCACGCGCCCCAGGACACCGCAGCAAAGAAGATTGTGCTCGCCACAACAGACTGATAGAACATCTGCAGCATCTTGTTGCAGATGTTAAAGGACCTGAGCCTCCTCAGGAAGTAGAGCCGGCTCAGGCCCTTCTTGTACACCGCCTCTGTGTTTGCGGACCAGTCCAGTTTATTGTCCAGTGTAACACCCAGGTACTTGTAGGTGTCCACCAAATCCACATCTGTCCCACTGATGCGGACAGGAGTGGGCAGGGGCTTGTTCCTCCTAAAATCCACTTTTAGATACAGGTTCAAAAAAAAATAATGACGTCTGAAATAATCACACGAAAAAACGCTCCCGGTATGTAAGGACCTTTGGACGCTCTCTGCAAGTGAGGGTTATAGGTCTCCTTAAAGGGTTGCAAGAAATGACAAACTTTTTCTTGTATTTCTTGGTATTTTTGAGGAAAAAACGATTCTAAAAGACACCCTTGATTTTTTGGAGAGCCATTACAGCTGAAAAGGTCCCACTGATTGAAGTTGCTGCTCTTGTGGCCAGTTCCCCTGCACAGTTGGTTGAGATTGTCAAAAGAGGGGGGAAACTGGAAAATCTTGCCATCCAAAGATTTCAACACAGATAATAAAAAGTCTTTGTGGATTCAACACTATCAGCCTTTAGTTTTTAGGACAACTCCTAGGGGAATATGTTTATACCTTTTTGTTCATTTTGAGGAACTCAACACAGTTCATGAGTCAGACTAAACAAAGTCATCTTGCCAACTCATTACAGATTAAATCAGGACTCTGTTACTCCGTCAGTTCCCCCCATCACTGTCTGTACATTCCGCTCCCCTGTTCGTGCTGCTGAGTGCTGGCTACTCATGACACCATGGGACCGCTGATAGGCCAGGAGAGCCCGGGAGCCTGGCATGGAGATCAAAGTGCTCTCAGTAGGAGTGAGTGGTGAGGCTATCAAAGAGTGACTTCCAGCTCTGGCATGTCTTGCTGATATTGACCAACACGTCCATAGTGTTCAAGTTCGAAAGACTCTGTGGTTGAAGGAAAGAGCTCACTTAAAGCTGGATGTTACACTTCTTTCTGCAGATGCAGAGTTGTAACTTAAAAAGTAAAGCATGCTGTATAACTTTTAACAAAATGTGAAATATTTATTTCTTTTCATAATTTCATAACCTGATGGCAGGCACATTGAACAACTTTCAAAACATCTCTTTGTGGATCATCACTCAGTCAGGCAGAAAAACTGACTTATTTCAGTAGATATCTCAGCAATTGTTCAATCAAATTCAAAAGTTGTGCCTTTTTCCATCGTCTTTGCACTTTACATTTCCCTGACACAGAATCATCATCATTATCAATTAGACATGGTAATCTCTGGAGAGGCCCTGTAATGGATGCTATCCTTGTGTTTCCTTCAACAAACCGTCTTCCATTACTGCAGGTTGGACTGGTAATGTATAAGATATAACAGCAGACATCCTATGAAACACCCCAGAGAAACTGAGACATCAAGGCCCATTAAGGCCCTGTTCAATATCCTGTTTGCTCCCTCAGCCTGAGAAAATGATACTTTATGCAAAAAAATAATAGATAAAAAAAATAAACATATAAGCCATGTCAGAAAGAAGGTGTCAAATGCTCATGTGTGGTGTTGAAGCATTTAAAACCTTTTCCTTGCCGGCTCACTGTACTTCTGACGTAAATCACAGCTATTGATTGAGACACTTCGTCATTCATCGGTCCAGTCAACCGTTCCTCCGTTCTTCCGTGTTATACTTTTTATCTGCCATTTGTCAAAAGCTAAGTTGTGAAATATAATATGTGTAAAGTATGTGAGATCCTGGAGCACTTAAAACGAGAGAGCTCTGCCGGTGTCATCTGCACTAAAAGATGAGGAGAGGAGAGGAGAGGCTCACGCTTGGCTGAGTCTTGCTGAGAGACCTTGGCCTTGTTTGCTTTATCACTTAGATGGCTGCAGGTACAGAGTAATAGACTGTTTGAACTGGCTCATTAACCGAGCTAAACAATAACAGGCTGAACAAGAAGGAGCTGAACTGCTAACAAATCCGGTGTGATCTTCTTGTAAAGGCATGCTAGTGTGCACCTTCGGCACAATTACCAACTTAATAGCTGCCTTAGTGACTAAATGAGGCAGATATGAAGTTAACTCAAGAAAAGCCTGCACACAACTGCGCTTTATATGTATGATTAAGTTGCTGGAATTAGAAGATCTGATTGAGTAGAAAAAATTTATGAGTGCAAATTTTCCTTATGCAGTCAAACCCTGACTCGCATGTGTCAGTTCAGTGTGCATGTGCCCTGTACCAAAATGGTTCAATATGAATGCGAAGACCTTTACACTTCTAAAAGCAGAACCAAACTAACTGATGTTACAGGTCGCATCTCATAAACGTTTGTGACGGGCACAGCAGTTCTTTTAGATGTATTGAATCACTAGAATCAGTTCACTAAAAAGATTTGTTCACCAAATCACTGAATCATTTAGCAGGAGAAGCCTGCGACTCCGACCTCCTGAACTGATACACAGCTGAACAGTTCAGGATTCAGTTCAGATCATAGCTTCTGGGACCGGGAGACGAGAGTGTTTGGTTGTGTTGCTTTGACAAACAGGTTTGTAAAAATGAACTTGTTTATAAGTCATGATGTTTTAAGTGTACTGTACAATGGTATGCTATTTATCAGGCCTGCTCGGTAAATTGGGCTCAGTGAGTGATTTGTTCACTAATGTTTAGAAGAATTCACACTGAACATGCACCGTTCTCTCGCAAACCTCTGCAATGAAAGGATGCTGTGGGTTTAATACGCTACTTGTTACATGCTGTTTCCTATTGTATGAAAGTTGTTGTGGTGGCAATTAAGCAGTGAAAAATAAAAAGGTAGTTTTGTACGACAAAAATGTTTCCAGAGAGTGTAGTTCAATGCGTGATTCGTTCACCAAGTGATTCAGGCGTCAGCTCAAGTGAGAAACGAACGAATCACTTGAGGAAGTGATTCAGTTCAGTACGTTCACTTAAAAGATTCAGTTCTTTTCAATGAATCGTTTGTGAATGACAACACCAATAAATGTCAGATGTCATTCAAATCAGAAATACAACCCACTGAGCATTAGACGGCTATTAGATGACGTTTTTTTAAGACTTAATTTTCAATCGTCTAGATTTAGACGTTGCACTGTAACACAATATTCGTTAACTATTTATTTCAAAAAGCAACTGTGAGTTGAATAACTGATCTCTAGGTCCTTAACCAAAATAATTATGATAGCTGTTGAGCAATAAACAGTGTAGTATAGATATAGCCCAAATTTAGATTTTGTCTAAACTTGGTCTAAATTTAGACATCTCATTTTCAGACCTGTAGTACCTTGATTTTAGACCAGTTGTCTAGGCTACATTTAGACGTCTATTACACCTCTTTTAGACCAAAAAATGCTCAGTGGGAAAGAACATCTTCAAGTCGATGTTTTATCTCTGTGGTTTAGTGGTTGTCTCTCAGTTGAAAGGTTCGGAGTTTAATCCCAGAGTCCACAGTATCCTTTGGCAACTCCCCCTGCTGGCTGCGCCCAATGGTGTGATCAGAGTGAGTTCAAACTGATGGCAGATTTCTATAGTAACCACTACCATCTACCAGAAAGTGAATGGGTGAATGTCACATGTACTGTAAAAGCACTTTGAATGATCAGAAAACTAGGGAAAGCTCTATATAGAAAGACTCCATCTACCATTCAAATCATTTCAAACCCAACACTCCAATCAGCGCAGCATTTATACCCCGTGGAAGATAATTTCCATTTCATTAGATTTCCACTCAGCCAGCTTTGTTTGGCTGAGACTATTTGCCTTTGAACATCAACAGCACCTTTTGTCTGAATCTGCTGTAACGTTTCCAGCAATGATAAGATAACACTTCTATTTTTAATTCTAGATTCAGCACTGGCCTAGAAAAAAAATAAGATCTGAAAAGTCTACAAACCCTTTGTGGTGCTTTCAAAAGGAGGCCTTCATCTCAAGATACACAATACAGTTGAAACAGGAATACGATTAAATAACAGGCTGTTTCATTCATCCTATTTAAGAATACCCAGAGTACGAGCTATTTCTGTGAGCCACTGAAGAAACAAGGAGACATTTTAAGAAACAGATTTATTTTAGGGTTATTTTCAAGTGCTTAGTCACTCTCCAAAGGTAAAAATCAAGAGTACTCCATCTCACAATGCATGTAAAGAAGCCCTTGGCTGTTTGCTTCATGTTTCTCTTTGTCTTACAGTCCCACATCTCCAGTTACAGTACAGCACATCATTTGTGAAATCATTTAAAAGCCCCTTCCTTGAACTCCTTCAGAAAAAAAGAAAATGAAGTGATTGAAGATGGTAAGGGAGGGGACCACGTAATCTGTTGATTAATATGATCAGTAATCAGGTGAGGCAGTGACAGAGGCTCGATGGAAGTCTACACATTATAAAAATATACTTACTCTCACTCATGCACACTCTCACTCAGACACACAATCAACAAGACGTTTCAGTTGGAGTTTTAGCTCTGTCCAGTGTACAGCAGAATATTTACAGCGCAAGAATGAAACAGAAACACTTCCAAGTTTCAGTCAGTAGCTATGGCTCATGTGTCGACACTCACACATGTACCTTGATATGGTCAAGGTATCCTTTAGAAAAGCTACAGCCTACTTTCACTGATTGAGCTCTCAACATCCCTCCCCCGGGGTTGATTCCTTCATCTTTTGCCTCCTTCACCCTTCCTCCAATCAGCCCACTAGTCAGTTAATCAGGCAGCTTCACTCTGTGCGAGCGCCTCTAGTCGCTCCAGCAGCTCCAGCCAGCCTGCAGACCAGGAGACAGGCAGGGTGCGGCTGGATCAATGTACCGATGTCTGAGGGAGACAAAGCCAGTTGAAACCCCAGGGCTTGCAGTCTCCCTGCTGCACTCTGTCAATTCCACTCATCTCCCTCCACTGGTTTCCCCTCATGAGCGTCTCAGCTGAAGAAATAAGTGGATTCTTTCACCTGCTGGAGGTCAAAATTACCTGGAGAGATGAGAGACAGAGTGTCAGAGCAGGTTAAGTCTTCAAGAGTGGTCACATAAACTAAATGTAAGGCCGCTTTAATAAAGTAAATAATCAGTTCATCGCCTCAAAACTATCAGTGTATGCTGAATTTGGCAAAAAGCATCAGAACAGCAAAACAAAAAAAACCCTGTGATTAAAATTGAAAGCAAGCAATTACAAGCAACATCTGTTATTTTCCCTATTTTTGGTTCCATTTTCCTTGTTTTAACCTAAATCTGGTTTTAAAAGTCTAAACGGTATCCCACAAGGGTCTGTATTGGGCCCTACTCTACTTACAATTTACTTTAATAATTAACCTCTTTGATTTCTTCCTTAGATGCAGAAATAAACAACCTACAAGCTGCTTTAAATGTTAAAATTGGGTGAAATTGTGTTTTGAAACTTATTTAAAGAACCTTTTTATCTAAAGAGCACCACTGTTAGGGTTTTTATACGCACAAATCCTCATTGTCCTGTGAAATCATAGACTGCAGTGGTTCTGGTTTCTGCACATATTTTTGTCTCGATTATAGTAGGTCTGCCCTTTTTTTTTTTTTAAACAAATGACCAGAGGATTGGTATATCTGTCTTTAACAGGCCATATTACATGGAACATATTTTCTATATTCCCTACTGATTCCTGTAACTGTCAGCGACTGTATGTGTTGACACGTCCTGTCTGCCATTCCTGGAACTCACTGTCTTCGGTAAAACAGCCTTTGTTGATTTTATTTTGGGAATTTTTTGTCTTTATTTGGAAATAGGACTAATTGATAGAGAGGGAAATTGGGCAGATAAAGAGGGGGATCGCGTGCTGCAAAGGGCTTAAGGTTGGACTCAGGCTGCCTGCAACAAAGGCTTACAGCTTCTGAACATAAGGGACATGATTCAGTACAGCCAGTACAGTGCTATACCAATCTGGAGGAAGCTGCAAATATTGAGACTTTTAAACTAAACTAAAGACGTACCCGTTCAGTCTGGCTTTTTTTTGTAAAGGTTTTACAAGTTTTAGTTTGTGGGAGTTTTATAGAGATTTTAATATTATTTCATTGGTTTATTCTAAACTATTGTATTTTAGTATCTAATTACTAGTTTTTATAGCTAGCTTAGTGTTTTTATTTATATATTTATTTGACTAATTATCTTTCAATAATTTTACATTGTATATTCAATGTTTTTCTTTCAATAATTTTAACATTTTTTTAATATAATTTAATGGTTTAATTACACATATTTTACAGCTTTGGTGTGCATTAGTCTCTACCTATCCTGTTTTTTTTTTACATTTTCTGTCACTGATTTTATTTGTATTCCCACTCTGAACTGTTTTGTTTCCAATCACTGTAAAGCACTTTTGATTGTAAAGTTAATTCGACTTGTGTAAAAAGTGCTATATAAATAAAGCTTGATTGATTGATTGACTGACCATTATTTAAGATCTTAACAGAAATCAACTGTATCATTATTAAATTCAGCTAAAAGCATCTTCTCACTACTATGGCTGAAGTAAATCACTGCGCTCTCTGGGCTTTTCTCTTTCAGCTCCATGGTCATACATAGGATCATCTGCTGGATTACACAAATTGAAACCCAATTCACCTTAATAAAAGGTCTTTCATAGCGTAATGTACTTTAGATCACGTCTAAGCACATACAGCCCGGGACCACACCTGACTGGTCTCAGACACATAAGCTGATTACGCAGGGGAGGGACACAATTAACGGTAATCAATTTATACCACACATCTGTCCGTACTAAGCGTACAATAGGTGTACAGATGGAGATAAAGTAACAGGTTACATAACAGCAGAGCTACAGTCCACCTGACTTACAGTGATGACTTCTCTGTACCTTTACTCTGGGCAACAATAGACAGACACTTACTGTGGTGTGAAATGAAAATAGAGGGATTTAGACCTGAGTGGCCGTGCAGAAATATAAAAAAAAAACAAACAATGACTAAAAAAAAAAAAAATCACAAATATGAATAGCTGAAAATTGATTTCTGTCCAAAATGAGAGGACTGTCCTGTTTGATATGAAGTAGGAACAGAGTGTCTGGGCAAAACAGACAGCTGGACAACCATGTGGACGACATAATAGTACAACCACAGTGACAGTACGTAACTACAATTAGGACTTATTGAACAGGAGAGAAAATAAAACCTGTGCAAGGGGCGCTTGAATAACCTCCCTGTTGCTCTAAAACTGAGCCTCAGGATATTTTGGTCTCCTCCAGCTAATTTCGTCTGTTTCCCTCCTTCAAAGATACGTAAACCTTAGTGAGGTCAGGGGTTTGGTTGCCTGACCTCTGAATCATACTGACCTGTCTGTGGTACTTTGGCCAGCAGCAACAACAGCTTCCTGTACTCTTGGTACTTCTTGTTCCTGGCCTCAGTCCTGTCGCAAAAGACCGCAGAAATAAAGTTAAGACCATTATATCTCAGAGAAAAAACATGTTTGTGCTTGGATAGGTGTGCAATTCAATTTTCCATCTTTCTTGATGGTTTCTGGAGAGTCTCAGCTCACATTAAGGTGCTGATGTACTTCTGCTAGTTTAAGGAACCAAATCATGTGTAGTGCAAATGAGGTGGCCGTATTTAGTTCCTTGAAGTAACATGTTTTTCTTTTTTTCAGACCAGCTAAAACCCCAATCAGTGCTACTTCTAATAATGAATAATCAACTGCGTAAGTATTTTTTACTAACCTATTCAAGTTTTTGCTGCGTTTTTAATAAAGATAAGAAATCCCCTGAATCATCCCCAGACAAGGGATTACAATTAATTTATTGAGATTACAAAGAGGTATCGGTCAGACTACACAACTGATTGCATCCTAAAGAAACTTCCTTCATTTACTTTTCCTACAGCCAATGTTCAATTTGAAGTGGATGTAGCTCTGTGGTAAAGTCAGCCACCTCTCAGTTGTAAGGTTGGGCGTTTGATTCCAGGTTGATGTACGTCGACCTTCCAAGTTCGTTCTGTTATTCGGTTCTCGTGGATGTTCAAACTGAAAGAGTCTTTGGAGCTTTCCTGTGTCATCACCAAGCCTTATTGCCTGTCTGCCTATCCATCTATCCATCTATCCATCTATCTATCTATCCATCTATCCATCCATCCATCCATCCATCCATCCATGTTGGTGTATGTCGTAGTATGTTGTTGTATTGTGTTTCTTGCCACTTTATTTGTGGATAATTGGGCCCCCTGCTATAAGCTTTACATAGTTTCCTTGGGGTCACCCTTTCCACATGTCCAGTCACTGAGAAATTTCCAGTGTACATGTGTATATTTGTATATGTTATGTGTATATATATATATATATATATATATATATATATATATATATATATATATACAGTATATATGTATATTTGTGATATGTACTATATATCCAGTGAAGATGTGTGTGAATAAACTAAACTTAACTAAACATGGTTGCTGTGATAAGTTGTTGATGTCTAATGGAGATCTGGCACCACAAATAATGACCAAACTTTTTATTTTTTCCTTTCCAAGCCAAAGTAATCCCCTTTTTTGGTTTGACTCCATTGTTTTCTGTCTCAAACAATCTCACAATCAATTATCCTGTAAGCTTTAAGTCATGTAACTTGAGCTATTATTTTCCTATCTATTTATCATTATTATTTTAATTTTATTTCGCTTTCATTCACTTACTGTTTTAGTATTTATCCGTTATAAAAAAGGTAATAATTTGACTTTTTTGTCATTCTAACAAGAGTTGAACAGATCCCTAACAGAGTATTCACTCACTTTGGTTATGAGATTTATTTTTCATATATTGATTTCTTATCCCCCCCCTTTAAGGTAGTGCCTCAAATTTCTACATAAGGTAGTCATGAAACATTAATTTCATAACAAATCAATTTTGATATGCTACTCCAAAAACCCTCTATTCCCTCATGTTTGTCTCTCCAGTGACTACAGTACAGAATAATGTGTTTGCAAGGCTCAAGGGAGAGGGTGGAGAAAAAAAAGAGAGAGTAAAAGCTGTAGAAGAGGTGTCCAATTATCCCAAAGAGAGAAAAACACAGTTAGATGGTGAGCATAACCCCGCCTGAGGCCAGGAAGAATGATGCAGAAGGATGGAAAGATAGATAGATAGAGAGAGAGAGTGTCAGAGTGGAGGGGAGGAAAAACTCCGGCTCACTCATATAACTTTTACAATCCTATAACCTTCAGTGTGTGTATATGTTCTGTTTGCACTCTTTGATAATGTACAGTATGTAGGTGGAGCTGCAGGTTTGGTGTATGGTGAGCAAAACCATAAAAGTCCATTAAGATAACACTGTTTCATAAATACAGACAGGGAGAAATGGAGGGAAACAGAGAGAGAAAGAGAGAGAGAGAGAGAGAGAGAGAGAGAGAGAGAGAGAGAGAGAGAGAGAGAGAGAGAGAGAGAGAGGGACTTGATAGATACTGTGTAAGATCAAAGAATAGAAAATAACGAAGCATATATAAGTAACTTATTGAAAAAAAAAGACCAAAAAAAGATTTAACTTGTGATAAATGTAGCTACTATCACAGATCTGATTCTTCTGATCTTAAGTCAAAGTACATGTGTGGATGTCAGCGTGTAAATCTATACATGTTCCTGGGTGTAGGTATGAACACTCACGGGGGCCCTCTGCAGTATTTCTCTAGCAAGAAGGTGGACAGATCTTGAAGAATCGGCTGGCCGTGCAGGGCGATAAACTGCTCCCGACAGACCTTAGAGGAAAAGCAGAGGCAGAAAGAAGAGTCTTTTGAGTTTCTCTAGCCTGAACACTTGATCAAACAACTCCTGTTGTTGTTGTGCTGATGAGGTAAAAGATGAGGTGGTGAGAAGATGACAACAAAGGACGAGAGGGAAAAAATATACATGAGGCAGTCACAAAACCTGGAAAAAATGTCTTCAATAACTGACATTTCAGTTACTGCTAAAAGGTTACAACAACTTTTTCAATGTCAGACTTCTAAAACAAAAAGAAGTGATGTAAAAGAGGATTTGCTAAAACATTTATGTGAATATTACAAGGTTTCTTTTCGATGAACAGTTGGTGGCATCAGTTCTTTAGCTTCAGACTGACAAGGTTTTATCGCACGAATTTTGAACCAAACCCTACCTATTACTTGATGACTTTTGTGCTGTTTCACAAGAACAACCCCTCATTGGGGGAAAAACAAACCAAAATAAACCACAACCCCTTTCATTTTTTATCTTGTTACACATACAGACTCATTTAAGGACACACAACTACCCGAGGATGTGAGAGAGAACTGCATAAAAACCCTCCAGGGCTTTTGCTTGAATGCTACACTACATGCTCCTGAAGGGTTTTTGGAATTGGCTCATGCCCCCTGTTACTCTGAAATTGATAGACTGCTCAGAAAGTGAGGGTATGAAGGATGAAAGGACGAATCAGTGACCTTTACAGGTATGTTATACAACTGTGGAAATGGACTGGTTATTTGGAATCGGGGCCCAAACAAATGCAACCCTCCCTTCAGTGCTCCCTTATATGGCCCCTGCAGTTAATGGTCTGGCAATGCCGGGGAAAGAAACAGTAAAACCTGCTGCTTATTTAAAGTTATCCACAATGAGGTAAGCAAGTTTACTTGCAGCAAAAGCAGAGGTCCGAATGCACTGCCCTGGTACCTGTTGCTTATTTGCTGGAATTATGTTTGTGCTTCAGTCTGCCCACTGTGTTTGTTTCCAATTTACTGGGCTGGGACTGTGCACAAACACTGGTTTGTTTTCAGCACTCACAGAATGGACAGCAAACAGATTATATGGACCTCTTGCTGCATATGACAAAAATTGTTTGGATTTAAATGACACCCTCCAACTTTGGAGCTTATTTATTGACTAAGATACCTGATAGCTCACCCCTGCAGTTGTGTTTAATTACCTGTGTAATGAGGAATGCATACACTATCACAATAAAAGGTGAGAGGAAATAAATCTACTTTGAGGACACTGCTTCACTGGTTATAACTCCTCAGAGATTGCATAAAGACATAAAGGCGTGGCTTTGCTCCAGACTGGGACTTTATGGTAACTTGATCTATTTTGTTATATGCTGTGTCACATTCTTGGCCTGTTGACAGACTACATTTAGCTAGCAGGGGAGGACTGCCACCTCGAGCTTGAACTGATCATCAAAATAAGACTGATAAAGCATGATCTGACAGCTCTGAAAGGAAGAAAAAAGTGAGGTAATCCATACAGGCTGGGGTGGAAAAGGTTGTACTGTAAGTTGATACCTTGTTCATGGTGTCCACAGTGAGGGCATGAGTCCAGAAACAGTCGTGAACCGAGACAAACGTCAGGCCGGCACTGGAGAGAAAGAGAAGAAAGGAGAACAAAGAAGTGCAGAGTCCGTAAGTGGGGTTTGAAACCAGAAGAAAAAAGAAAAATAACATGCTGTTCGGTTAAAAAACAGGCAGACTCTGACAAAAGGTGAAACACGGCAGCTCAAAAAAAGGGAAACCCTCATTCAAAGTCAGTGAGTTCCATTATGAATAACCAGTCATGTCAGGAGGGCTGATTCTGTGAGACCACAGTACAATACAAATACTCTGCTGAGCTGAGCCTATAAGAGCGTTCAGGACAGGAGGGCTTTTATTACATAATTCTTTAGGGAAGGAAATTCTGCTTCAGCAGCAGGGATAGAGGGAACGTGTCTCGGCTTAATTTGTAGTGTTGGATGATACCTGTAGCAGTGAAGAGCAGTCAGCATCATGTGTGTGGAGTCCAGAGAGTGGATGAAGTTTGGAGGAAAGGCGTTCTTCTGTTTGACTGTGTCAGGCCTCCTGAGAAAGGAAAGACAGCCACACAGAAACATATAAAAAAACAAGTAATCTATCGACTCCAAGCGCAGAAAATATTGGAATGGAACCAAATCACCTGAATGAGATTGTTTCTGAAGTCTGACTGATTTGACATAGTTCCCTTATAACCTTTAGATTCCACGTAACAATTTGAAAGTTACTCGATAATTAGTGAGCTTTCGAGGATTTTGTTAGCGGTTGACCCCTGTTCACGGTTTAAAGTTGTGCAAAACTAGCTGTTTGATGATTACAGCTTGATATCAAGCAGCATCACTGTGCAGAAGTCGTGGTAGCATGCGTAGTATCAGTGTGCTAAACCGACCTACTGCGAGACGGCGTAAAATAAAAAGGCAAGGCCAGTTTATTTGTACAGCACCATTGATACACAAGGCAATTCAAAGTGCTTTACAGATGTAAATGCATTAAAATTTTTAAAAAGGAGGGATGAAAACAATTTAAAATCAGAAAGACATAAAATGATTTAAAACCAATTAGACAAACAGACAATTTTTTTCGTCTGTTCCATGTTTGCCCTGAACACCATGAAAACCATTGTTTCACAGATTTTGCCTTCGTTTTTGTGCAACAGGAGGAGGTGGCGATGCATCTTCCTACTTTATATAAGATGAATAGTTACATTTAGTGAAATCACTATCAATCATCAGCACACAAATTGTCATCTCCTTTAATGGTTCCTTTACTTAGAATTTTGAAAAAAGACAAAGATTGCATTTTCGTTAAATAAAAAGTCAGACAGCCAAAGCTTGGATAGGGAAAGTTTGTGTGTCACTCAGAGTGTAGAAAATATCTCTAGGACATCTTCCATTGGTTTCTAAGATCTTTTGAAGCCTTAAACCAACTTTTGATAAACCGAATCACATGGAAGCTTTATGTACACCGGACTTGGATTTTGTTTGTTTGGATAAATTCAATATAACCGCAAAAAATGCCCAGGTGTCACTTACACAATGATAATATGCTATGCTGTAATATGAGCTTGGGTTTGTCTCTGTTGAAAAGGAAACCAAATTTTGTTGTCAGTTACAGATTATGCTGAAATTCCTCCAACACTCAAACCATGTTGAAGCATTTTTTTCTTCTGTTACTTGAGCTAAAACAACAACAACAAATATCAAAGTTAAGCCAGGTGCTGCAGAGGGTGTCAGAATTTTGAAAAGGTGTCAGGAATGACATTCGCTAAATATCATCCTCACTCTCCAGGAAAAGACTTTGATGCTTTTTCCCTTTTAATTAGGACTGCAGTACATCTTTTTTTACCTTGTTTAAGATATTTTCTAGCTGTCCTTGCTGTCTACTTCCTGAAGCCCCAATACCCCTGACCTGAGAGGACACAAAGCAGCTTTCTAAATAGAATTGGCCTGACCATGTTTCTTTTTGTCAAACTTGTCTGACTAGCTGAATGAAGTGAGACGGGAGGGGATAAGTGAATGTCGTTCCTATACATGGATTTGACAATGAGGTTTTCTATCATTCTATGTCAGGACTCTCTAAATAAATGTCAGTCTGTGAGAAGGGAAAAACAACAAAAACAGTACCAGATAAAATGCTGTGCTTCTGCTACTGATGGTGGAACTGGCACTCAGAAAAAAAACTCCCTGCCAATCTGTCAGTATCCCCATGTTCCCATTACCCAGAGCCTGTGCCATTCAAATCCTCTGGGCGGCCACGGACCAGAACGCTCTTCTAATGGGAATGCAGACAGAGCGGGGAGAGAGCTTGGCCCTAGCTTAAACACACACTAATACAGACACACACTGCCTGCCTGCCTGTCAGTCAGTCTCTTTCTCCCTCTGTCCATTTTGTTCTTGTGTTTGGGAAACATTACACTTTTATCTGAGAGGTTTTAGTCCTGCATTTCTTGGCTTGCGCTGATAAAAAGCAAAATTCCTGGAAATAGATTTGCTAACACGCTTTGCTATCCACCCTGGGAACGAGGTGTACTTCTCTTTTTTTTATTTCTGTTTGTTTCAAATCTACTCTCAAAAAAAAAACAACAACATGAAAACAAACACAGCACCTTTGAACACCACAGGCCTGACTGGAAAGTTGTACAGTTAGTACTCTGGGGGTGAGCGACCACAGCTCTTCTGAGTGTAACTCTTCTTCTTTTGGTGCTGCTGACACTTCTCCTTACACCACTAGAAATACTGAAAGTTGAGCTTGGCATTTAAAGTTTCTTTTATTTTCAATTATCACAACTCCTCCAAAGACAATTGGGACAGAGGATAAAAACAGAACAAATGAGGACTACATTTACGAATTTAGAGAGCTGTCCAGGAGCTGAACAAGTATTTTTCAGGATCTTTAATCAAAGTGAGAGGAATTGTGCATCCTCCTGCTTCTTTTGGGGGAGGATCAGTCAAGTTCAGCTCAGTGTCAGCTTGTGAAACGCTGATGCTTTTTTAGACAGCACATTGCCAGTTTAAGTGAAGATGGCCTTTAAGCAGCATCGTGCGCCATCTCTCCTCTCTCTCGACTCTTCTTTGGCTGCTTCTCTGTATTCTCACTGCTGGATGTGTGGCTGTAGATGTCAGACTGAGGAGGATGGCTGTCAGTCTCTGTCATCTCTGTCTGCATTCTGTCTCACTCTGTCTTCCTGACACTCTGCTTTGCTGTCTCTAATTCTGTCTTTTTTTTCTGGTCTTCTTCTCACCTTAATCACCCTGGCTATTTTCAAACTCCATCTACACATTTTTCTCATGACTCCGCCAAAACAGAAGTCATTCACACTTCCTAATCCAGCATTTATTCAGACGAGGAGTCATTATCCAAATGTGGAGAGATTCTCTGCTAAATCAACAAATCTTAGATGTAAAAGACGAGATGTGAAGTGAAAGCTAAAATCAATATTATTGGGGAGAGTGGGGTAAGTTGAACCAAAGGGTAAGTTGAGCCACCCCCTGTTGCTTGGAAATGGTAAAAGAAATTGATCATGTGACCAAATATTTAGGAGATGGGTATTAATTCATGGAGTCTGTTAAGGTTGGAAGCACATGGGTGAAGGGGTTAGACATTTATCACCAAAAAATCCTTTTTCACTCTTGAAAGTGAATTTAGTCTGTCATAAGTTTTATTAGAATTATGTTCAGACCAAAAAAGATCATTTTAAATTTGTTTTATACATAAATTGTGGTATCTATGAGCTACAACATGAGGTCAAAAACAAAGTATTAAAGTCCACCATTTTAGCTTAGAGGACTAATAAAGTCATAATAGTAGTTCTGTAAAGAAGTGACTTTTGTTTAGGGAGAGAGATGGTAAGGGAGGGCTGGGATGGAGAGTGGGGGGTAGTAGGGATAGTAGGGGTAGTAGGCTCAACTTACCCTGCTCCTATAGGATGCCACTTTTTTTTGGCATGCTATATTATCAAGACAGTCATGTTTACACTCATTCTGTTGGTTTGCAGGGATGCACAACATCTTGAAATATATGCAGATACACTAGTTAGAGACAAAACTATGATCATCTTGATGTAGTGATCCGAAATATAAACAATGTCTCATCTTACCCCACTCTCCCATATCCTTTCACTGCTCCAGACTTCATCACAGTTTGTCATCTTAGCAAATGAACCATTAAAGGAGATGACAATACGCATGTGTGCGAATGATTGGTAGTGATTTCACTAAATGTAACTATAAACCTTATATAAAGAAGGGAGATATATCACCACCTCCTCCTGGCAAAATAGCCTCCTGACAGACGGTGAGTTATTAGGCTGGTGTTGATATCTAAAGTCAGAGTGTGCACAGTTGGTAATGACATAAAGGATCACTGTCCTCCTCGCTGTTTGACGGCGACACGATGGTAGCAATCTATACATTTCAAATCTCTCATGTGAAGCAAGCTATAAGGTATTAATGAGTACTTGATGTTTCACACACACCAACAGCTGCAATTAATTTTTTGTCAGTACATCATGAGTCACTGATTGAACTAACCGCAAAGACAGAAACCATGTTGGAGACCAATTTACTTGACTTGTAATTCTATGGCAAAATTTGACCCCTGCGGCCTGTCAGCATGGAGGAGCAGGGGCTCATAATCTAAACTGGAGCCATAGGGTGCTCTGAATACTTTGGCTTTACTTTGAGAAGCTGTCAGTCTTAAGTTTTAACCCCTTGTTTCTCCTTTTGTCATGTCGATGCACTCAGACCACATTTAAAATGTCATACTTTAGATCATGTTGCTCTAATTATCTTGGTTTTGTGTGCTTTGCTACTCATGAAGGCTATTTTTAGTTAAACCCCTCTCTTTGTGAATTGATTGTATGTTGGCAGCTATATGCTTTTGCTGTACATTATGTTGTGCCAAGGCTTCTGAACAAAGATGTTTAACTTTCTGTTTGCAAAAACTCCTGGACCACATTTTCAAAGAGGTTTCAGACACTTCTGATGGTATTTCACACTTCCTGACAAATGCAAAATCATGTCCAAGTTTGAGTGGGCAATTAGTGAAAGTATGCACTGAATAAAGGGCTTTGGTGGAGCTAAAGGCCTTTGAAACACAAGTTAATTGCCCTGAGAGAGCCCTGCTTTCTGCTTCCATCTTTCCCTAAAAGCTCTCAGGGAATAGCTGTCTATAAGCACACATGTCGACAGCTTCTGGCGACAAACTCACTCATTCTTTACACAAAAACCAAATGTGGTCTGCAGTAAACATAATTTCTCTCACTCCCTATCATGTCTCTATTATCAAAACAGATGTAAGCTGCAGGAAGACTTACTCTTTGGTGTCATGGCTGATCTGGAGGTTGATGTGTTGAATGGTGCTCTTTAGCTGGAGAAAAACACAGGAGAAAAGGGTTAGAGGGTTAACTTTCTCAAATCCAGCATGCTGATCAGGTAAGGTTGTTTCTAAGAGAACAAACATGTCAAATTTAAGGTCCAAGGTTTGAAATTAAAGATGATATACTTGAATATTTTGTACTGCAGTAGAAAAAATCAGCAACACCCCTTATTATGCAGACGCAATTTCTTGTCATGCCAGACTATCAACATGTTTAATTACACAATATGGGCTTTTATTCTAGAGCTAGCCTTAAAAGGAAAATTCCGGCATAAAATTAATTTAAGGTCAAACACACCGTAACACTGAGTTAGACACCCCCTCGAGAGATGAATGTTGCCAACTGCTTGCTTCTCTAGTCATACCAACTTTAGTAACCACACATTCACCACATGATAGCAATACTCAGCTGACGATGGAGCCATACACAAACCTCAACCAAAACGCCACTCTTTAGCCACAAATAATGCTCAGAACAGCACCTAACTTCATCAACAGTACATATAGGGTCCCAGCCACAGCAAAAGCGACCAAACATCTTTTTAACTTTGCCTGATTTCTTTAGCAAAGAGACTAAACATAACTAACCCTCTCTCTTCCAGCAGCCACTTGTTAGTAGCGAGACCTCAGGCCAGACCATTACGGACTACAGCGGGGTGAAGCAGCTCAAGGAAGAACATTTATGAGAATTTCCTCATGGAAATAAAATTGCTGCAAGAAACTAAGGCATAAGAACTCTGCAGTGCAAAATGATTAGTATGATGATTATTACTTCAAGGAAATAATAAAGTAATAATCATAAATATTCTTCCTTGAGCTGCGTTAACCCGCAGCAGTCCGTAATGGACTGGCCCGAGGTCTTGCTACAAACAAGCGTCTGCCGGAAGAGAGTAGGTGGGTTGTGTTTAGTCTCTTTACTAAAGAAATCAGGCAAAGTTAAAAAGATGTTTGGTGGCTAGTGCTGTGGCTGAGACCCTATATGTACTGTTGATGAAGTTAGGTGCTGTTCTGAGCATTATTTGTGGTTATAGAGTGTCAGTATCCATTAAACAAAGAAAACAAACCAATTAACCTCCATTATGTTTTATTTACACAGAGACTCCACATGCTTGATTTCAAACCCAAAGTGTGAACCTTATGCTCAGTTGCAGAAGCCAGTGATTTAGCTGCTGCCATGACGGCTAACAGTCTGTCATGAGTCAGCTCCTTGAAACTATCCGGGCGGCTTTTTTCATTCTAGCCAACCTCTGGGTGCTGCAGTTGTTTACTTGTAATTTCACTATCATGGGGAAAAAAAATGATTTTTGAATATTTGTTAAACGTAATTGACAGTCATGTGTGGCATCCCCGTGTATTGAAAAATCAATGCATTGGCCCACCCCTAACAGCTACCACCCCCTCTCATTTAAATCTCCAGATGCTGTTAGAATATACCCAAAAATTACAGCTTATTATATTTAAGTGGGTAACAATGGGCACATATCAAGTTAATACAGACATACAGCCTCATTCACACCTTAACTACTTTTTTTCTCTTTGAAAAGGACCTGGTGTGGTACCAGTATGACCCTAATGGCTGACCATCAATGGAAACAACAAGATAAATTAGGCTCAGCATGCAATTAGCCAGTCCTTCCAAATATCAGGCAAATATTCTGTTTTGATCTCAGTAGTTCACTTCACTCCATCATGTGATTTTCACTCGCTCTCTAAGACTCACACCAAAGCTCTAGTTTATAGCAGAGGGAAGACTTAGCGCTCTAATCTCCTGAGCCTCGAGGGTCCCTCCAGTGAGCCGTGCCAAGGCATGCGAGGCAGGGCCGTTTTTCCCCTGACCCTTGGAACCACGCCTGGGTGGCAACGACAGGCTGCTATCAGAAATGAGATTTGAGAGGCAGCGAGTGGCCAACTCCTCAGCTATGTGAGCACTTTGCATTAGGCTTGTACCTTTCACTGAGCCTGCACTAATGTATCTGAGAATCTCTTATCTGCTACTCTCCCTGAATACATTTATCATTTCTATCCGTATAAACCTGGCAAAGCTATGTTTTTGCTATTAGAATTCAATAATAGCGAGAGTGCTACAAACACTTATATCTGTCTGTACTCCGACCGTAGAAGCACTTACATTGCAGAAAGCCTTAGGAAGTCACACTTATTGGTTACAGTTTTCTAGCAGAAAAAAAAATGCATGGAAAATGTTTAAGATTTTTCACTTGTTAATGGACAGTTTGGAGGACACATTCGACATAACACATAACATCACATAATATCAGAGCATGACCGCTGTCTTGCTGACATCCTGATGAGCCCTGAGAACGTTTGTGTTTAGTTGTGATGTACATCTCTTTTTAAATTCTCAATTGCTCCTCTAAGGGATGGACACTGAGGGCACATAGACCCCTTAAAGTGTGCATCCCCCCTTCTACTCCCAGCCCTCATACCTTTTGCAAGTCTATGATGACCAAATCTCTATTTACAGAGTCTACATGAAGAGTATAGAATCTGCAAAGAATCTGAAATGTTCTGGATTCCCTCTGTGGTGCGTTTGTAGTCGGAGCAGTATTGAACCATTCATGCATCAGCCAGCTTTAGAACACACAGGAATAACAGTCTGTATGGCGAGCAAAAGCAGGCAGGGCTACCCCATTGAGTGACATCCCAACTCTCATTGGTGGTAATCCAACAAGGATTCATTCTTGTCTTTGAACAGATATGTTCATGAAAAAGGATCCAAAACTTAGACTTATGCTGCATTCTAGTTTTACTCGGAAGACTGAATTTCCGAGCTCAGAGTCATAATCCACAATCCTCACCAATCCTGACTTGACAACAACGTCATAATCAAAGATGGCAGCGCAGTGCATCACCAGTAAAGAGTAACGTCTGGTTCACACTGGAAGCGCCGCGCGCGGAACGGAAGCGCCGCGCACAGAGTTTCAGATCGGCGCCCATGTTAACCTATGAGACTGTTCACACAGCACGCGCGCGGAAGCGCCGCGCGCGGAACGGCTCGCGCTCTGGAGCGCGGGTGCTCCGCTTCTCTCTATTTTCGGCGCGAGCCGCGAGCGCCGATGTAAAGCTCAACAGAGCAGATCGGACCAGACAGGAAGTCAGGAAGGAGATGCGAGAGAATCCGGTCAATTTTCAAAATAAAGTAAATTTCAATAAATTAGAAAAGGATTTACGGTGTTGCTTGTCAGTCTATTTTTTTTTACCGATGAACACACACACACACACACACACACACACACACACACACACACACACACACACACACACACACACACACACACACACACACACGGAGGGAGAGCTGCAGAGATTCAGTGATGTTATTGAGACAAAGAGGGGGGGGGGGGACTTTATTACGATACAGTCAATAGCCTCGAGCTAACAAGGCTATACATACAACGGAGTCAACAGACTTCCCAATTTATTCGTCGTTTACCCCTATATAATAATTTAAAACAATACTTGAAGATGCTGTCAATATTTAATTCATGTATGACGAAATAAAAACGTAAATAAATAGTGATTTACCCATTTTTAAAGCGCTCGTAAGTGTGGAAAACTGAGGGCAGACGGAAACGGCCGAGCACTACCGGGCTCAGTCGATGTCTGACCGGCATGTCAGAGCGCAGCAGAAAGCGCTTCCTGTGTGAACAGCCAAGCGCGAGCCGGCGCTGCGCGCGCGCGCGGCGCTTCCGTTCCGCGCGCGGCGCTTCCAGTGTGAACCAGACGTGACAGTGAATGCTCTTCTGTTTTGTTTTTGTGAAATTAAATAAGTGGTATATGTAGTACTGCCCAACATCTAACTGTGAACACTGTGCTATAGTGTTTGTAAGAGTACAATACTGTGTTATGCATTGTATAAAACTGGTAAAGCTAACAACAACTAGCAACAGCTGACAACGGCCAACAACAGCCAACAATTGCCAAACAACAGCTAACAATGGCTAACAGTTGGCGTCCATTTTGGTTTTCCAACTTGTTCACTGGTATGCTGTCAACTCGAGTGTCGCATCATTCCCAGCTCCGACATCTGACTTAACTCTGAGGTAACTGGAATGCAGCATTATGCCTCAATTTGCCAGATTCTGCATAACAATAGTCAATCAGCATCAAGATTTTCCAACCCTAACCCTGAAATGCATCAGAAATGATCGACATAAACTCACAAAAAACAAGCATTTTTAAAAGCGCAGATGTGATAGACCCAGTCATGACAGGTAGACATCTATGTGAATGTAAACACTGCAAGGAAAACACGTCTTAGCCAGTGTATGATAACTGCTGACTCCACTGAAATGACTGAAAAGTTAGCATTTAGTCCTGGAGGCATGTTGAACAGCATTGTCAGATAGTGACAGGTGATTGCTGATGGGTTACAAGACTGATAACAACACCTATGATGGAAACACTGGATGGTGGAGGTTTAGATAGAACTGGAAGATGGTGTGGGCCTGATAGAAAGGGAGGGGGAGAGGTTTTCTCACCTTGATGTAACACGCTAATGACTTTGGTGTTCGATTTTTGTGGAGTCAGCGTCAACAACAATGCTTAGCTTGCACCAAGAACTCCATCAAAATGACATCCAGAGACACTTTTTGAAATTAAGTATGGGCTCAAAGACTATTTGCTAAAGATATATCATCTAGAGAAGCTTAATTTGAATGTAAGGGTTTCAGATGTGAATAAATGTCTCTATACGCTTGGAATTAACAATGGAGAAATGTCTGGTGTTGTAATGAATAATGCATTATTCAGGTGCTATGGAGAATCACCAGAGTCTGTATTAGAATATTAATGGCACAACAGAGCCCCTAAAATAAAGCCAAAACTTTCAGAGCTTCCACTGGTGACTGACGTCCATCATCCATCTAATCACAACGGCAGTAGTCTGGGCATAGGAGGAAATGGGGACGTCATTGCCACTTTACAGCTAATAAGCAGCAGCATGTCTCTGTGTGATCTTCACACGGTCTCCTCAGGTGTATATGGGAATGCTTCAAAGTAAACAAATCTATGTGCACAATAGCCCCTTCAAGGCAGAGATGAATATCTTTGAACTTTACAGTTCAACATCCAGGTGTTGTTGAGATATTTTAGGCTGACCCAGACAGGTGTACCCAACGAACAGACACCAAGCATTTTCATCCCATTAGCCATGTTGCTTCCCTTAGGGAAAAAACAAACAAAAAAAATGTATGATAATGGTCTGTATTACTTACAATCTGACATTATAAGTGTGTAAAAGTTAAGTTGGATGCAAAACTCCTGTAACTCTGTTTCTTTGACATCATTTACCTAAATGCTTTAAAGGGATATTACCACATAAATTTAAGTTAGGGTCAAACACACCGTAACACAGATTCAGACACACCCTCAAGAGATGAATGTTGCCGACTGCTTGCTTTTCTAGTTATACCAACTTTAGTCACGACCGCACGATGGGAATACACAGTGGTCTACATCTCCACGTGCAAACCTCAACCAAAAAGCCACTCTATAGCCACAAATAATGCACAGAACAGGCAAAGCTAAAAAAAGATGTTTGATGGCTATATGTACTGTTGATGAAGTTAGGTTGCTGTACTGAGCATTATCTGTGGCTATGAGTGGCTTTTTGGTTGAGGTTTGCTCTGTGTATTGCTATCGTGCGGTCGTTACTAAAGTTGGTATAACTAGAGAAGCAAGTGGTCGGCAATTTTCATCTCTCGAGGGGGTGTCTAAGTCTGTGTTATGGTGTGTTTGACCCTAACTTAAATTTACGCCGGAATATCCCTTTAAGTTGGAAGAGTTTTAGAAGTCTTACAGCTGTAAAGGATTATCTTTAAATACCTGTATGAGTACCGTGGGTGCTGTTAGGTATTTTAAAATTTGTCTGTTCATTATTTAGTGGCTATGGAGAGGCTCTGGGGTGTCTCTCTATATAATGTTAACACAGCCTGTCTCTTCCTCACTGTTTAAAAGAGGACTTTGTAAATTTGGTAGTGTGAAAAAAAAACCGTGAATCACAGGGTAACTCATGAAATAATAGCGAGATTTTGTTCTTTATCATGTACTTCTGGCTTCAGAATAAAAGGAGTGCTTTATGGATATGAAGACGGCAACAATGGCCCTGTTGGACTATGTCAAAAATACTAACAAGGGTTTAAAATGACAGGCGCTTACATGGACAAATGTAAAATAAAAGGCAGGCTCAGAGGTTGTGCAAGCTTCTCTGTTCGGCTATTTCACTCCAAAGGAAACGGAAGGTTGCTCTGTGATGAATGACAGAATCACACAATTATCAAGAATGGTTTTAAAAATAGACGTGTAGTGCAGTAAAACCCCATTAGTTACTGCCATGTCTGCTATCTCATCCATCATTGCTCTGGGAGGACTCGAGGGGGAATCTGTCCATCACTCCTATCTTTACATCACCTCTTGGTGTCCTAGCATCGGGGTTTAAAGGGAGGCAAAGGGGAAGCTGTGGTGTACAAAGGTGTGTGTGATGAAAGAAATGGAAGCTCCCTCTGCTGTGAGTAATGGACTGCCACACTGTAAAAGAGGTCACTACTGCATGCTGTAGTCCTGTTCATTATAATGCATAAGAGCATGATTTGTGTACGAGACCTGGCTCAAGCCTGTGATGAATGAGACCTTGACTGACCCTGCTGTGTGTCTTTGGGGAAAAGGTTCCTGTAGTCTAAATCACTGAAGAGTTGCAGCATGACTCATTATGGATATGTTATCTATTGTCTATAGTTCTCTACTGCCAAGAGGGGTTTCCCCATTCATCACTTTGTGCTAGATAACACATGTCTGATCTCACTGTTGAATTACACCTCACACATGTTCTTCCTCTTGTGTTCCAGGTCATCTGCCTTGTATTTCCCCCCTGAAGACACACAAGGAGAGCTGCAGACTCATAAATGCATGCACTCCTAAGTCTGCCCACACTTCGGCTGACCTTTCCCCAACTCACAGTTTTACCCAACTTTCTTTTTTCACCACTTGGGGCTCTCCTTGAAACTATAACTGCATTTATTAATTCATCCCGAAAATGCCATAAGACTCTGTAAGATCAACGAAACCCTATCCTACCCCTGGGAATGTCTCACTTCTATTCTAAGACACGAGGGGGACACAGAGGGCATTTCTCCAACATTTAGAGACACATAGTTCTGAACTGAATGAGAAAGAAAAGCAGACTTTTCTTTGACTGCAAAGACCCCAAGAACTTCAGATGCACAGATGCAAACTATAGAAGCATCTGTACTAGGGCGGTCAAAATTGCTCCAAAATGACGTTCGAATATTTCTTCTAAAAATAACACAAGGGTTGGAACACATTTGAATATCTATATTTGCGCCTTATGCCAACAAGAGGACAAACTAGTACAACTAGTACAAGTTTTAACATCTTTGAGAATTCCTAGGACACTACAAAATGCAACCCCCCCCCCAACTTGTGCAAGCAATTAAAGAATATCCGTTGACAGCCCTGATCTGTACAGAGATCATCAGAGGCCAAATAGTCCTTAATCATGAAAGAGGTAGGGATATACTGTAGAGCTGCTGAAGAGTATCAAAACTGCCACAACAGATCCTCCATGGGGGTGCATTCTGGTCCCGACACCACTGCTTGAAAACAGGCCATTTAGAGGCACATAGGCCCCTAGAGGATACTGCCCCAGTGGATGACTTAACCTGTCCACCCTGCTTGAGAGGAAGCAGCCGAGGTCTCACTGTCAACGGACTGATAATCTGGACTAACAAGCTTTCGCCCATCACTGAGGGGCTGCCGCGTTCAGGGAGAGATTCTGCAAATACAACAAGAAGGCAGTATCGTTTCAGTTGGAGGAATACTGGACATTCTCCCCCCCCTGGGTGGTCAAAGCATCCTGTTCATCCTCGGAAAGTCATGAATGTCCAGTATGTCATTGTCAGCATGGTGAACTTTCAGTCTAAGCTCCTGCTGGCTAAAATTCTTAGCAGGCTTTGGCTAAAGCTTGGCCAACCCCTCAGTTTACTCCATGTGGTCAGCTCAGTTACCAGGGAGACTCCCGCCCACACTGCACCCTTAGACTCAGGCGAAGCTGGGTCCCTTTACTCAAGGTGGAAGGAGGCTGTCATTAAATTGTCATTATGTTCTCCATAACTGTGACCCACCTCTCTAGAGTTGAATGACAGAGCTGGGGAAATAGCTCCTAGGGGTGGGAATCACCAGTGGCTCCAAGATACTATATTACCACAATACTTGGGCCATGATACTGTATTGCAAAATGTTAAAAATTGCAATAATATCGTGAGTATTGCGATACGATATATTACAATTTATAAAAATTTTTCAACTGTTTAGCTAGTTTAGCATTTGTCTTTCCTTTATTTTTGTCTTATTTACGCTGTATTTTATTTTCATGTAGCACATCTTGCAAACCTTATATATATTTGTTGGACTAACTTACTCCTGCTCTATGACGTCACCTCTGCCAACCTCATTGGACAAACAGTTCTTTTTTTTTTCTCCATTATCATAGATTTGACTTCATATTAATATTTAATTTGAAAAATTGATACTTGGTAAATGAGACGATTCGATATATCACCAGACAAAATATCACAATACTATGCTGTAACGATTTGTTCTCCCACCCCAAATAGCTCCTGAGTCAGGCTCATCTAACGCCATCCTGGTGTGGATAAAACCCAGACTAACAAGACACGGCTTATGTTGGGAGTTTGTCTAGATAAAAAATTGTATCTCAGAGAAAAGGATGAATAAAATCATTTCCGCAAGTTTATGCTGGAAGTTCATCACAAAGAAACCCACATGCAAAACAAACAAATGATGCAGTTTGACCACAGCGTGGCTCCAAGTGGGAACAAAGAGATTCAAAATAGTCAGAAATAGAGAAGCAAAAAAAATGTTCCTCGTTCAGTGAGGGGTCTTAAAGAGGAGTGAGGGGCTTTTAAGTGATTACCAAGGGGTCCATTTTCTCATAAATTGACTGTGATTAATAGGATAATATTTCACAAAAGGTTTTAACCCTTAAAGCAAGTAACATATCAAATCTGACTATTCATTAATTCTGGCAGTGGATTACATTTGTATTGGAATACTGCCATGCAACTGTGCTTTATTATTTGTGCTGAAATGACAATAAAATATTTCAAATGATTAACTGTCCCAGGACGTTTTCACCAAAATCTGAACCAAACCGATTCCTCATGTATAGAGGGCATTAGATCAAAAGCGATTAGTCACACTATTAAACTCACAAATCCATATGACTCCCTTGTGTCCCCACCGGCTTAGAGTGAGATTTCACTGTAACCTTGCTTGGGAGTGGGGAATGAAAAAGAAACAAGGAATCTGAGCCAGAGTGACCTCTGATCCGATTAGCATCACCCAATCCTGTTAAGCAACCTCTCTGATGTATGTTTATGTTCCATCCAGCTACTCTATCCTACTTTAATTTCCCCCATATCCCATCGGCAATGGAAGCTACTCACAAACACAGGTGGGCATTACTCATCACTGTACGTTTGCTGAAACCAACCAACAAAAAAGGAAAACTTTCACATACCCCCCCCCACACACAAACACACATAAACGCACTCCTAAAGCTGTGATGGTGTTGCATGCAGCTACTTTTTCCCCCCTTATTGGTTTCCTTACTGTCTATTGCACTTCATCTTCTTCTTCTATCAGGAGTCTAATTACTAATGACCCCCAGAAACAGTGTGGCCTTGGATCTAAGAGGCTGAGAGGAGACTGGGAGATTGAATTTAATCCAGCTATGCAGGGAAAAGGTGACCTTTCAGAGAGTAAGTTTCATTTTTGTTGCATAATGATGCAACTGGATTAGGGAATTATAACAGGGGATGTGGCGAGTTATCTGTGAAATGTAAGCTAATACCTCACTCAGCCATGAGGTCATTCCCACATTCATTCATTCATCATTCATCTCTCAGCCTTTGCACAGGCTAATCATCTTCCTGGCCCCCGCTGGACATAAAAAAAAAAAGCGGATCGAACTGAGTGAACACACTCTACTTCAGGAGCAGAAAGATGCACCCTCGGGGGACCAACCATCTGTCACCATCACCCTCTCGCACCCGCTTGTGAGGTGTCGCTGCCCCAGTGAGCCAACCCTCTGCTTGATGTCACTCTAAAAGAGCAGGCGTCATGCAGCTCTAGCCTATGAGCAGGATGTCTGCCTGTGCTGGGCTTATGCTAGGCGTCTGTCTCCTTTTAAGAGCTTAAGGACCGAGGCAAATTTTAATTTTAAACAATTACATGTTTATATAGGCATGAAGTGAACCTTTCTTCCCACACACACACACACACGCACACTTGCACTCACGCATATTATCAGCAGATATGCTCGCACACCAACGTGTCTCAATGTTGTGTTGTTGGCAGAATCTCCATAGTGACAGACAAATGTAATGATGATGTGGAGAGTTGGGCCTCTCACAGTAATCACATTACACCATCAGTGGTGCAGTCCTACACCAAATACCCATTGAGACTTGGAAAGACCAGCTGAAGGATTCCACTCGCAGCAAAGGCAGCACGAAAGCTTGAAGGATGCTTGTTTGCAAACTTAGCCAGAATCTAGAGAATAACAAGTTCACTCATTTAGGGCTGGGCAATATGGGAAAAAGTTTATCACATTATACATATACTTTTTTTTCTCACTGACAGTGCTGTTGGCTTCACCTGTTAAAGTGCTACAGTTGCGTGTAGCTGCAGTCTGCTATTACGCAATTGTTTGCTACTTGATATTAAATTAGCACGATTGGTTCAGCCTGAAGCGGACCCCGAGCAACTCCCTTTTTCACTGGCTCTTCGTATAGTCTAGCAAAACAATTGCAGAATGCCGACTATCGAAATGCATATTGACCATGTTTTATATTGATATTGAGGGAAATTAATTTTTGATATAGTACATTGTTATTGTTTTATCACCCAGCTCTAGCTTGAAGGATGCTTGTTTGCATACTTAGCCCAGAACCAAAATCTAGAAAATCACAAGTTCACTCATTACATCCATGTCCAAATCTGAGTTGAAGGGGAGCACTGTCAATAATCTATTGGTTCAAAGATGGCGTTCATGCACACTGGCAGTACCCCTCTTTCAGGCAAATGCCTGTGTAGCCTTGGCAGACCACATAAAGTGAAGAACAAACTGTAGGCTGGCTGTTTGAGGACAGCAGCTTGGACAAAAAGACCAAGTTTCACCAGATTCATAACCTGTTCTCAGTTGAAAGCCATTGTGAGAGAGTTTTGATGTTCTTCTCTCTCTGTGTTAATGCCAAGCATCAACCTCCTGTGCTGAACAATTTTGCCACTGAGGCAGATTCTCAAATGTCCACTTAAGGAAGGCCTTGAAAGCCAAGGGATCCCCATAGAACTCAATGTTAAAGCATTACGGCATTTCCAACATGCCAATGGACTCCAAGATGTTTCTCCTACAATCAGTGGTCAGTTGTGAAACTTCACTTGTTCTGAATAGTGGACAGAAATAGGGCGTTCCATTGTTAGTCAGAGTATTGAAAGAGATTGATGAGCTCTGTACACCCGTACGGCTACGTGAGTTCAGAATGTGGACAGTGGTTGCTATGAAAAGGTCAGTTGTTGTGGAGGTATTGAGAAGTCTGTGAAGGTTGAAACAAAGAGTGGAGAGGAGCGAGACAAACAGGTAAAGGTACATGAGGAGAACTTTGGAAAGGTCAGCAGCTGAATTTCTGAAATACAGGAAAATGAAGACAGGCTGGCTATTGTCTGAGCTGTCAGTCAACAGCTGCATTAAAATGAGGTGATCAAGAGCGGAGGAGGCCCTTTGCATTAGCATGGTCAATCTCCGTACAGTTGTGGAAATAGTGCACATCTGAAAGCTTTGCAGTGTATTCGCTGATCATAAAAGTTAATCCTGCACAACTTCACCTTCAGCAACTTAAAGATAAGACTTACTATTTGGCTGCGGGTGCGATGGTAAGGCTGGATGATGGGTAAACCCAGAGGCGTCACCCACTCCACGGTGTGGCCAGACTTGGAGATGAGCCTGGCGCTCTCTGTCAGCCAATCCTGCAACAGACAAAGGCCAGAGAAGGCGAAGTGAGGGCACGCACAGGACAGAGGCGTATACTCAGAAACATATCAAATCCCTTCAACAATCAAGAGTGCCTTCATTGAGTTTTTAATGTGCATGAAAACAGCAACCAAGTGAGTTTAGACAATCAGGTGATAAAGTTTGATGCCTTTGGAAACAAGTTCATGAATAGAAACTTTTTCCTTCCAAGCATCAAAAGATGATCTCCACATGTAGGTCTGCTGGAAAACAATTGTTGCAAATTTGCTTTGGGAACAGGTGAGGAGTTGTTGCTTACTCTAAAAACTGCAAGTGCAACAGTGATGTTTGCATAAGTGTCTGGCACAGTTTATCTCCGAGAATAGAAGGGGCCTGTTAAAGTCCCACCAGAGCCTCCTCGCACATGCGGGCACACAGAGAACTGTAGGAAAGACAAATATGTCCCGGCAACTCAAAGTAGCAGTCTGGCCCAGAGCTGCTCCATTTATCATCACCTGCTTTGCTTTTTCCAGGTACAATAAAATGAAGATAGCAAGAAAGCAAAGAGAGAGGAGTGAGAGATTAACTAGGAAGATAGCCGGAGAGAGTGACTGATGAATCAATAGATTGATAAGAGGCAGACGGAGAAAGAATAACAGAAACATATAGCGAATATAGAGCGTATATAGAGAATGCAGAGAGGTCAGGGATGACAGCATCATAGATTGATCAGGTCCCTCTCCCTCAATCATACTTCAACTCACTGCTGCCAAGTGTGAGAGGACGTGACCTATTTAAAAGGGCACCGGCGCACACACAGGCACACAAGCATGCACAAGCGCACCGGGTCAGCCCAAAGGTACGATAGGCGGGAGATATTTCATTTCCGAGTGGGTTGTCCCCATACGTGGCCAGGAGGACACGCTCCCGCAAGCATGTGTTTCTATTTGCTCACCAGACTCCTGTCTGCCTATAGAGATAATGTACAATCTCACCGCCAGCTTCACAGCCTAGATCTATAAATGGAGTCTATGTGATTAATGGGTGCTATTGCTGGGGTAATAGGGAGGTAAACTAGGCATTCGTTTAGAAAAAAAGGTAAAGAAATACATTCTAGTAGGCAGTAGTGGGTCAGTCCTCTAAAATTGGAGTAAATAAGTCTCCCCTGTTCACTATTAAGCACATTTTATTTATTTTTTCCTTTTAAATATATAACAATGGTATCCCTTATATTTGCTACATTGAGGTTCAACGAATTAAAGTTTATGGTAAATTGTTTTCAAGACCCATTTTTCAAATAAAAACTAGAAAATTCCCTCAGCATGTCTGACTTCAGGGATAATAAAATATTTCTTAAGTAGTACATATATTCTGATAGATTGGACAAGTAGGAGGAAAGAGATTTGTATATTTTATTTACATAGAAAGATGAAACACAACACAGCTCCCTAGAAGTGAGCCCAGAACATTTGAAGCTCTGTCTATTGACTGGCATTTACAGTTATCAAGGTGACTTCCTCCGTTTTAACCAAGTTTAAAAATCAAATCGTATGTTAAATACAAGTTTGAAACATGGTTTCAACCATTATAACTAGTTTGGATTATGTTGCTATATATCCAGGTGTTAATTTTTCTGTTTATAATCATCTTGATTAGGTATTTGATGCTAAAAAGAGGGGGGTATATTGACATGATAGACAGTCATGATGACAAATGTAACAGTGGACTTACAGTGATCATGGCTTTACTTGTACAGTGGGAAGGGGTGGAGATACATTATCCTATGTTATTATCAGTCAAACATTGCATACTCATTACAATGCAAATTTCAAGCATCAACATTTGTTTACGTAACGAAACATTGTACTTAATTTAGCCCCCAAAATTGCAGATTTTTACAGTTCTTGTAATATATACATTTAAAATCAAGAGGAAACAACAAAGAATACAGGTTTTAAGTTACCATTATTTGTGTTGTATCTACCGGTTGTTAAGTCTCAATCTCCACCCCCTCTTTTATTTTAATTGTCGGGAAAACATAAGTGATGATCAGGGGTGGGAGATGTTTGTTGAAAGACACAGTTGTAACTATTTGACTTTGTAAAGATAAAATGAACTCACCTGAATCTCTCTGGTTCCTGTGAACATCTCTTTCAAACCGCTGAACACCAGACGCACCAGGTAGTGAGACGCATCCCAAACATGCTCCTAGAAATATAAATCACAATCCTTTTCATGTCCAGTTACACTGTCACACAAATCTTTTTTTCACTCACTCCAATTTTAAATAAAAACAGTTCACAGAATTTTTATCAATTACTCATTAAAAGATTAAAAACAGAACAGAAATATCACTGATTATAATCACAGCCCTGAATGGAAACTCTGATTTTCTCTTATTACAGTGATACTGTCATCCTCCCCGCTGAAGGCCATCTTATTGCTCATCCATCCCCCTGTAATCGCTCACAATTAGACTTCCTCCTCATTCCCTGTTTAAACAATTAGGGACATTATACAGAAGTCATTTAGCAGTCTTTTGGCAGTGAGATGGATACTGAAGTAGCTGATCTATACGGACAATGAGATTAAGTCCAACTATTGTAAGGAACTATACTACTGTTTGGTAGATAATAAGCACTACTGTGTGAAGATTGCATGCTATTCAACAGAATGGGTGTGCCTATCAAACAACCACTTATGTCCAACCAAGTCTGAGTGCAACAGTTTTGAGCTAAAAATAGATTCATAATGACTGTACACTGGATACAAACTCCATCTATTGTTGGATAACCCTCCCGGCCTTCCTCATATAACAATGCAATCTAATATTTCTCTGCAGTGAGATAACTTGGACTAAAATTAATGTCAAAGCTTTTGTTCTAACTCGATGTTTCTCACTTTCAGGTATTCAAACTCTTAAAGTCAAGGTTGCTATAATCCCATTAAGTGTACAACAAACTGCAAAAAAATTAGGCAGTCAGTCCCAGCATTGTGATAAATGTCTTGATGCATACAACAGAATGAGAATAGACATTACTGTAGAAGACCTTGCGCTTCATGACTAGTTTGTCCATGATTAATGTGTCTGTGAGAATGCACAGCCTTAGGGGGAGGTGTAAGAGGAGCTGCTTATAGAGGAGATCCTGCACTGGAAAGACACTTTATCATACCACTCTGATACAACACTAAAAATAAAACAGTATGCTGTATGAGGGAAGCCCCTGCCTATCCCCGACCTCCACTACTACTGTACCTTAGGGAACTCATCAATCTCTTTCAGTCTTTTCTCGATCTGTAGGCGTCCCCCGTAGCGAGTGACCCCGTACACCACAGTCATCACAGTCTGTTTGACCACCTTCCTGTTGATGAAGCCTTCCAGGACCTGGGCGATCTTCAGTCCTTGCTGTGCATCCCGTCCTCGTAACTCCTCCACCTGAACACATGAAGTCTTTTATACCAAGTATCGAAGTAACTCAGGCTGGTTTCTTTGAAAACTCTGTCTGAAACTTTTCACTCTAGCTACCACCTCTTTGAGGATCCCCTGGCAGCCCCTGGAACTCAGCTTTCTGGAAACCTCCTCCACTGTTGCCTTGCCTCTAAGTCTATTTCTCTACTGAAAACGTCAAATTATGGAATTAAAAACACATTTTGGACCCAAAATCTAAGTGATTGCATTTATCATAACTATTTAAGAAGATTCACCATTTCACATCTCAGCTTTCTGTACAAGCACTTCAGAGCAAACTGGATCTCATCCTGGGATTACACCGATATGTTTACCTCACATTTTGAAACTCTGCCCATGTTTGGTTAGGCATCCGACATTTTAGCTTGATATTGATTTGTGTACCAAATATGTACCAAACGATAACCTCTCTGATGATGTCAAAAATATACAGTATATATTTATGGGTTATTTTTTTATTTTTTGGTGTTTTGTTTGCATCACTTTTTGAGTATGTTTAACAGAGATGGGAAATGTGGAGTCACCAAGTCATCTCCATGCCATGTACACACGTGGACAAAATTGTTGGTACCCCTCGGTTAAAGAAGGAAAAACCCACAATTCTCACTGAAATCACTTGAAACCTACAAAAGTAACAATAAATAAAAATTTATTGAAAATTAAATAATCAAAATCAGCCATTACTTTTGAATTGTTGATTAACATAATTATTTAAAAAAAACAAACTAATGAAATAGGGCTGGACAAAAATGATGGTATCCATAACTTAATATTTTGTTGCACAACCTTTTGAGGCAATCACTGCAATTAAACGATTTCTGTATTTGTCAATGAGCGTTTTGCAGCTGTCAACAGGTATTTTGGCCCACTCCTCATGAGCAAACTGCTCCAGTTGTCTCAGGTTTGATGGGTGTCTTCTCCAAATGGCATGTTTCAGCTCCTTCCACAGATGTTCAATGGGATTCAGATCTGGGCTCATGGAAGGCCACTTTAGAATAGTCCAACGCTTTTCTCTCAGCCATTCTTGGGTGTTTTTGGCTGTGTGTTTTGGATCGTTGTCCTGTTGGAAGACCCATGACCTGCGACTGAGACCAAGCTTTCTGACACTAGGCAGCACATTTCTCTCCAGAATGCCTTGATAGTCGTCAGATTTCATTTTACCTTGCACACATTCAAGACACCCTGTGCCAGATGCAGCAAAGCAGCCCCAAAACATTGCTGAGCCTCCTCCATGTTTCACCGTAGGGACAGTGTTCTTTTCTTCGTATGCTTGGTTTTTGAGTCTATGAACATAGAGTTGATGTGCCTTACCAAAAAGCTCCAGTTTGGTCTCATCTGTCCAGAGGACATTCTCTCAGAAGCTTTGTGGCTTGTCAACATGCATTTTTGCAAATTCCAGTCTCGCTTTTTTATGATTTTTTTTCAGCAGTGGTGTCCTCCTTGGTCGTCTCCCATGAAGTCCACTTTGGCTCAAACAACGACGAATGGTGCGATCTGACACTGATGTACCTTGGCCTTGGAGTTCACCTTTAATTTCTTTGGAGGTTGTCCTGGGCTCTTTGGATACAATTCGAACGATCTGTCTCTTCAATCTGTCATCAATTTTCCTCTTGCGGCCACGTCCAGGGAGGTTGGCTACTGTCCCGTGGGTCTTGAACTTCTAAATAATATGAGCCACTGTTGTCACAGGAACTTCAAGCTGTTTAGAGATGGTCTTATAGCCTGCACCTTTAAGATGTTTGTCTATAATTTTTTTTCGGATGTCCTGGGACAATTCTCTCCTTCGCTTTCTGTTGTCCATGTTCAGTGTGGTACACACCTTTTCACCAAACAGCAGAGTGACTACTTGTCTCCCTTTAAATAGGCAGACTGACTGATTATGAGTTTGGAAACACCTGTGATGTCAATTAAAGGACACACCTGAGTTAATCATGTCACTCTGGTCAAATAGTTTTCAATCTTTTATAGAGGTACCATCATTTTTGTCCAGCCCTATTTCATTAGTTTGTTTTTTTTAAATAATTATGTTAATCAACATTTCAAACGTAATGGCTGATTTTGATTATTTAATTTTCAATAAATTTTTATTTATTGTTACTTTTGTAGGTTTCAAGTGATTTCAGTGAGAATTGTGGGTTTTTCCTTCTTTAACTGAGGGGTACCAACAATTTTGTCCACGTGTGTATTTGTTCTGCTCAGTTACTGCACCAGGTGCCTTCACTAATGAGCTCACCTTCCTGGCTGCTCATTGGAAGCAGCTGGTTCAGTGACAGAGCAGAACAAATACATGACATGGAGATGACTTGGTGACTCTACGTCTGTGTCCGAAATGGATCCCTAACTCCTATATAGGTGACTATATGGAGGTTAGCGCCATTTCGAAGGGTGTCCGAAACCTGAGTAATCAATTCCATATAGGCGACTCAAAATTTCCCATAAGGCATTGCAAAATGTAGTGACCATCCGATGGTCACTCACTGGTGGTGGGCATCCTGTCATGCATTATGTCATGCCATGTAGTGTCTGAAACCTCCAGTAATTGAGTTCACTACATAGTCAACTATATAGTGAAACCCCATATGGGGGTTAGGGGTTAGGGATTGAGTGATTCATTTCGGACACAGCCCACAATCCCTGTCTCTGATGTTTAACCGCCTGAATCTTAAAGTAAAGGTAGGCACATGGGTAATTCAGAAATGAAAAAATGTTTATACATAAAATTTTACAGTATGGCATGAGCCCCAAAGAAACCAATGAAATTTAAATGATTTATTAAAAATATCTGATAACAAACAGCAAATTCTGGCATTGAACTTAAAAGAAAGAACACTGATTGAGGTTTTAAAAACTATGCTTCAACTTAAAAGCTGTCAAATATGTAATACTGATCAACCACTGGAGCAACAAACTGTGGTACTCCAAGGTATGGTAGACAACGCTGTATTTCAAGTTCTAACTACATTATTGGAAACCCAATAGCTGTTATCTCACTGATGTTAGTATTCTGCCATTTCCTTGCTGATGTTTCCTCAACGATAGAAAAGCAGACTCTCAGTGTTAAACAATTCAATAGGAAAGGGTTCTAGCTCACAGTTCTGAATGGTGAGTTAGTTGAGAAATGACTGCACGCTGACATTTGCACTTGCCTAAAGTAGCCCTGGAGCTGTAAAATTTACAGATTTTATTTGAAATATAGCCCCTTGAGATTTTCACCAAATGTTTTTTTTTTAGCTGCTGATCAATGTGGAAGCAGGGCACAGCTTTAAACCGTAAACACATCAGTACAAACATTAAAAGAGCATTTGAGCTTTTAACTCTGGCTGTGACGCCAGGGAGAACATGGCAGCACTGTAAATGTGGTCTATTACACAGGCTTTGATAGAATCTACAGTATCCTGTGACAATAACGTTACAGCTCTGAGGTAAAAATAAAACACCGAGACGGTCTCCTGCAGGAAACGGCACTCCACTTTCTGTCAGCCTCTAAAAGCTCATTGATAACGCCACAATACACTTTCGGGGGCAGCCATTTTTCAGCAGCACACAATGGTGAGTACTGAAACGTCAGTGCCACAATAAGCTTTCCATTGCTTTAAAATATTCGGTTTCACAGTACGCTGTCTCGTTTGATAGATTGTCTGCACACTTGCTCTCTGAGCCTTTGATATGACAGGCAATTAACTGACTTCAATGCTACAGCTAAAAACCTAAGCCTTTTCAAATTCAAACCTCAAGTACAAGCGTGGTTTGACACTTTCATGGTTATTCACAGCTGAGGAACTGCCAAGAAACTGAACACAAACACAATCCACTTTGGTTGAGCTGCTATTCCTACAAGAGAACAAAACATTGCAAACTAAAGACCCCCTGCTGGTGCTGACCTGCTGTGCGACTCCGCTGTACACATCCTGGGGCACGTCACAGGGCACCAGGTTGACCGATGTGGCACCAATAACATCTCTGCCTAGAGCTGCGTAGTGCTGGAGACCATTACAGGAGCCGTCCTGAGAGGAGGTGGGGAGAAACAAAGATACAAAAGAAGTGAGAGACAAACAGGAAGAGCATGAGAGAGATTGACACAGAAGTAGAGAGGACAACGTAGAGTAAGGCAAAGGTAACAGAATAAAACAGACTAAGATTTGGCGTCAAACTATTCACTTAAAAACAAAATCCCATTGGAAAACTGACTTCTGATTATCTTCAAATTACAAAACATGGTGCATCACTCCTGTTTTGGCTTCCCCACACTGGCTTCCTGTATCTTTGAGGACTATTTCTAAGATTTAACTGATTACTTTTAAAGTTTTCCACAGCCTTTCTCCAGGACATAAAACGGATCTGTTAGTACTCTACATGCTCCAAATACTAAACTACTAAAAACTAAACCTGATATTGAATTCTTGACATATGGCTGCAGAGTTAGTGAGCTTCATAGTGTCCTCATAATCAACCCTGACACAGTCCAAGAGGGTTCATCTGTTTCCAGGGTAAAATGACAACAATTAGAAGAGTGGGCTGGTCAATAAGATTATAGCCACACGTTTATGGGAAATAACATAAAACGGCTCCAGACGGCTGGGAGGCCTTGGCTGATTAATTTTAGTATGTGCTCTGTTAAGTAGCTGGATATAAAAATCAGTGAGTGGCAAACTTTTTTTGAAAGCTGTAAACTGGAACTATTATATATCATATAGTTCTTATTTTACAGATGAGCAAATCTGTTCAATTGGTCTTATTACATGTCAGACAACAGTTTAGCTTCACATTTTTAAATGCTTCAAAAATAAACAGATAAAAGATCAAGCAGATTACAGCACAATGGATAAATCCCTCTCCAGGTGTCTTTATGGTACCTGATGAACAGGGAAATGAGAGACGAACTCTGTTGGGTCGGGGGATCTCGCAGCATTGGCTATCTCCATGCAGCAGGACAAAGCCTGCCATGGCTCGTCTGCATTCATCCACCACTTCTTACCCTGAGAGAGAGAGACAAACACAACACATTCTCTTGAACACAGACACACTGGCCTGAAAGTATCTTCAGCCATCGTTTGGCCAGATATCTATATTCCCTTTAAAATTGGCCGTTCTTACAGTCAGAAACAAAATGGTCATGCTATAAGTTGCATAGATCAAAAATTAAAAAGTTGTATATCTGCAAAATGTTTTTTTTTTTTTTTTGTGTGTCTATTCAATATAAAGTAATTCTAGCAAAAAATAAATGCTTTGTTAAACTGCATATAGCTGGCTGGACTAAACTATCAATGATCAAGTAAGAAGAATGAATATATACTGACTTCAAGCGGGTTGTCAGCGGAGTCAAGTATGTCCTCCATGATAGTGTTGGCGTATTCAAGCCGCCCCTGTAATGAGCTTTTCTTCTTCAGTCCTGTAAGATTCACTAAGTGAATCTTTAGCCAGTCCAGCCCTCTGGGACCAAGCTTTTTTCCCTCTGCGAACACAAGGATAGCTCGCGTGACATCACTTCCCAGGTGATTTAAGTACGGGGGACAAGGGTAGGTACGTCCTCTGAAATCCATATTGTGTGGAAACCAAAAAATCTCATCCCTCATGTAGTTGGCAATGGAGAGTTTATAGAGAGCGTCCATACGCATGCTGTGCATCTCACTGCTCTTCTTTTTGGCTTTCATCACCTCTCTCTTCATCAAGGCTTTCTCAGATGCAGCATAAGAGGGATCATGAGGGTTGAAGTATGGGATTTTGGGGGCTTCTGACGGAGGAGGAGGAATGTCAAGCTTTTCGCTACCCTTGTCGTTAAAGATGGAGATGATTATATCCAGCAAAGGTTTGTTGATCCTCCATGCACAGTTGCCAAGCTGGTTAAGAGAGTCAAGGACTGCATGGAGGTTCTGGCATTTGTCTAACAACAACTCATGTTGTGTGGCCCCATCTATCGTGCGCATCAGCTTGGTAGGTGTCAGCAGGTATGCTCCAAATTTGGTAGAAGTCCAGGGAATGGGAGGACAAAGCATCGGCATCACATAGGAATCAAAGGTCAGCTTGGTTTCCATGGCCTCCTGCAGCATCTGACTCAGGATGGGGTGGAGTTTTATGAAGCCAACCTGGAAGACAAAACATGACAAGGACATCAAATTAGAAGCTGAAACTCCAAATGCAAAGATTATACACCAACATACAATGACCAGACTGTGGCAAAGCGACAAAATGCAAATTTAATATGGTTAAATGGCTGGTTAAAGCTCCCATGAGGAGTTTTATCTAATCAAAATCAAAGTAGTACTGATGTCTCTGTATGACCTTCAAAAGTCAACAAGACCATCAGCAACAAGTTTGATTATTTCTCAACAGTTATTTTAAATGCCTAAAAAATGCTGACGGGGGGGTGACAGCCCAGTTAATGACCAGTATACAACCTAAACAGCCTATTCTTAAATTTCCTATTGCTGATAGTAGGGCTGGGCGTTAAACCGAAAATTTACAGGTACCAAAATTTACAACAATAACCAACATTATTTTGCCCATGTCAATATATTCAGTGTCAAAAAAATAAATAAATAAAAGTTGGTTTTGGGTGTGTGTAGGTAGGCTATGGTCTCATGTCCCTTTAAGACGCTGTCCTATGTCAGAGACGGGACTCCACCCTTACATGCCATACAATGCTATACTGTATGATACAGTAGGGCAGGATACAAAATAGAATAGGATAGGATTTGATAAGATACATCGTGGTACACTATGATACAATACAGTAAGAAACAATACGGTGATACGATACGATATGCTGGGTTACAATACCACACGATACGATACAATACAATACAATACGAACTGATCCAAATGATTCAGTACAATCTCGTAGGAATGTATACAATACAGAATGGGATATGATACAATACTAGGGCTGGGGGAAACCAAAAATTTACAGATACCGAAATTTACCACAATATCCAACGTCATTTTGCCCATATCAGAATGGTGTCAAAAAAATAAATCAAAAGTTGGTTTTTGGATGTGTGTAGGTAGGCTATGGTCTCATGTCCCTTTAAGATGTGACCCCATCCAGTCCGTAACAAAGAGGGAAAGACAGGTGAGGAGATGGAGGACGGTTCAAAAGTTGTAGCAGCTGGAGCGACGGCTGAAGTAGACGATGTAAATGTGGGAGGGGGTGAGCAGCTTGTGGAGTAGTTATCGTCCATTTATCGTTATCGAGGTGAACTGCTCAATATATCGTGATATTGATTTGAGGCCATATCCCAGCCCTAGCTGATAGTCATGGTCAGTGATTTAATTTTGTGATAAAATAATGTAGGGTAAGATGTTTTGTAAGAAAGACGGACCTACACATACTTAAGCAGAACTACTCTGTACGGAGGAGGCGCTGAAAGTTCGTCACAGGAGCTTTAAATAAATAACAGTGGTAATGATTTACATTGTAGGACTAAAATTCCAATAATATGTTCCACCACCCACTACTACTGAGGATTGTAGCTCTGGTTAACGGCTGCTGCTAGGGTGTTACAATGCTCTACTATCCATATGTAAATCAGCAGAGGTGACAGATGGGAGTATTTTAATCTAAAAAATGAAGGTGTATCTAGGCTGTGTCAGGTTAAATCAGACACTTAGCCAGAGCAAACTGTAACCAGCACAGGAATGCGGCTGTTTGTTCGTTTTTTGTTTGTTTATTTCATATAATTACAGCAGGGTTGTGTATCAGGGACGACTTTTCTTTGTTGGTTTTACAAACAAAGAAATACAGTGACCTTGTTTTTAGTCCTACTAAGGACTTGCTGAATTGAAACAAGACCACAGGAAACAAAACAGTGAGCTGACAGTAAAATAAAAACATCTAGGCGTTGCTTACATGAGTCAAGCTCTCATGCTGTGCTGAAAAATCATTAGGATGCTCCCTGATGGGCTTACCTCAAAGATATAAAAAAAAGGGGGGAGGGTGGAAAGGAGCAAAATAAGTAGATGGAGACGGATATGTAAGAAAAACACCAGAATAAAATTCTGCAGCAGCACAGCCAATTGCTTAAGTGCAAGAAATCCTAAAATCCATAATTCTCTTCGTCTTCCTTTTTTTTTCTGCCTCTCACCCTTGACACGATCGGCTGAACCTCCTGCAGGGTACCACAGCAGTAAATCAGCGAGCCAATTAAAGGGACACTAAAAAAGGGATTAGCCTGGAACCTATTCATCGTACTCAACTATTCCCTCTGCCAATTCACACAAGGGGGAAATGGCTTTTATAATTCACACTCTTTGGAGCCTCAGACTGGATAGGCAGCCACACAAGAGTACCAGGTAATAGGCTTTGGAGTGACAGACAGTCTACTTGTCCAGAGTGAAGGTCAACTTTTATTACCGTTGTTTCGGCTCTACAAAAGCTCTTTCCACGATGATGAAAATGTCAACTCTGCAAAATGGCTTAAACCCCAACTTAGTCAAGCTTTAAATAGACAACTGAGAGTCATTTCAAAAAGTCAATAAGTTGTGATATTTAATTAAGATTTTTCATAATAAATAGATCCTTCCCTTGTTTAAATTCATAATTACTCTATTTGCAAGGAGATCACTCCTGATCTGTTCATTTTTCCACAGAAATGAGGTTGAAAGGACTTCTTTTGTTCTTGGTTAATGCTCAGGAATCCTGTTATCAGGCCTTCACATAACAAATACTAACTGCAGGGAAGCAACTTCTTCTAATCCCTATGGAGCAGAGGAAGTGAGCCCTTTAGCATCTGAGCATACTGTACCTGCCGTGTGCTGCGGAAAGTGTACATGTGGTAGAGAATGGGGATAAGCTTCCTCTCATGAGTGGGGTCCAGGATGTCGCTGTTGATTTTGAGGTTCTTGACCATCAAATCCACCATGAATGTGCCCAGCTCCAGAGTTACAGTGTACGGCCAATTGGACTCCCCACCTTGCAGTGTGGGCCCTGAACTCTGCTCCATTTCAATCTTACACCACTGTTCCCTAGGAAGGAGAGCAGCGGCCTGCGAGGAGAAGAAGAAACAAGGCTGGAATTATATTTTTCACATATTTTATGAAAAACACAAAAGCGATGAATCATCTTTACAATAAGTTACATATTATGGAAGGAATATCAACGTGTGATAGAAACTTTAAGGTCCCGATTTTGAAATTGGGATCCAGTGAGCTTGTCAAACTGGCACTGTCATGAGAACATAAGGCTACTGTTTTGGGGCTGTATCTGTAACTATTTATATTTATTGAGGTGTGAACTCTGCAAGCAAAACCAATGTTTGGACATTCCTAAAATAAACTACAAAGACCTAGGATGGCAGCTTGTATTTTTTTTTAAGATGTTGCAGTATGACCATGTATAAAAATAACATGCACACATACAAACAAATTGTACCAAGAAGATGTGAAAACTCTTTTTTTTTCTATAGCATGATGACATGGGCAATACACTAATCCTTGGACACAAGCTGGACAATACTCCACTTCTGTCTGGAAAAAGATAGATCCCATTATACTAAGCTTCTTTCCGTAAGTGTGTACATACCTTTGCCTGCCTTTTTCCCATTAAATGGGTCATTTCAGCTCTAAGTGAGGGAGGATACTGTATAGATGCACGGATGCATTAACATTAACTGAAAGCTCAATAACCTAAAGCTAAGAATCTTCCTGGAACCTTTGACAAGTATAAAGCAGCATGATTTGTGTCATAAATAGAAAAAAAAAAAAAAAACGTAGCATCGGTTGCACTACAAAGGGCTGCATGTAAAATAAAAGCATTATACAAGCACCTTCACTAACTTCTAGTATAACTAGCCACAAAAGTTTAACGAGCTCTTGCTCATTATAGTCTTGATGACATTTGCATAGATCCATTTAAAAATAGATCTGAACACGGAGCAAGCGATACAGACTCTGAGGACAAAATGAAGAAATCCATCGTTAAAATCTCTAGAATATAAAAAAATGCTACATTAACAAGGACATAGATGCACCTTACAGTAAACATAAAAAGGTACCAGAGTTGATGATGATCCCAGTACCTTGCTATCTTTGGCCAGGAGGTCTGTGTATTCGCTGTAAATGTTGCCCAACTTCTCCTCAATCTGATTTTTGTTCTTCTGCCGCACTGAATACTTGGTGTAGACCCTGTGTCCCAGATCTCTGGCTAAAATCTTGAGAGATTCTCCGCTGGAAGGCATGTTCATGATACTCTGGACGAGAGCAAGACATTGTTGGAGGGGGTCAAAAACAATCAGACAGAAATGAACACTCTGTAACAAACAGCAGATCTCTTGGCAGACCTGTTTAAGTTTAATACAAAGCAATCCTTCAGTCAAAGGGGAAATCAAAGTGAGAAAGGTCTCCTCAGAGTTAACATCACATCCTGTATATTTGTCTGTGCTGGGTTCATGAGATATCTGATCAAAGTATGATTTTCTTTGCTGCCAAAGACAAAAAACCTGATTTTCTCTTGCAGCTACTGTCACTGTCAGCTGCTTGATGTGTGTGTTGTGGTTTGTCAAGATTGGCTGGGTTGTGTTGCAAAACAACAACAGCGCCTTGAATACTAAGTAGCAGAAGAGTGACATCACTGCACATGTCTTGTAATGTCTTAGTAAAAATGCTGTCAGTCAAATCTGTTTGTCAAAGTCACTGAAAAGTCTTTATTAAATCATGGTCTCTCAGTGTTTCCTCGAGCAGTAGCTGACTCAGATGTTTTGTATTACCTGTATCATTATGTCAACATACTCCCAGTCCTCCAGCAGACAGAGGTAAGGATAAAGGTTAAGCTTGTAGTTCCTGATGTGGGTCTTAGTCAGGATCATCTTGCTCTCCCTAAAGGCCTGGGGGAGGATCTTCTGCCACTGTGCCCGCTGATCTGCCAGCAGCTCCCTCTGAAAGGACAACAAAGCTGGCAGTGATTCATTTCACGGCTGTGTATGCCGAGGGGAAAACCCTCCAAGATTGTGTGAAATAAATAGGAAATACACAGCAGAATGTCCTGTTTACTCCAAAAAACATGGACACAATGGAAAGTTATTAGCAGTTGAAATGTGAGGCTATAGATATCACTGGACATGTGCATTGTGCAACATGAGCCAGCATTCTATTTCGTGGTTTGGCTTGTTCATCTCAGTTATGTCCATGACAAACAGAGTAAAGACCATCCAGCCTAGAGTAATATCACTGGATCAAAGACATATAAATCTAGAACCAAAAAAAGGAAGGAAAATGCAATACATCTAGACCTATTGATTAAATGTCAATACTATACCATACCATACAATGCAATACTGTATGATACAGTAGAGTAGGATAGGAAATAGAATAGAATAGGATATGATATCATACATTTTGGTAGAATATGATACGATATGCTGGGTTACAATACAATACGATACCAACTGATCCAAATGACACAGTAAGATCTGGTAGGGTAGTATACAATACGAAATAGGATATGATACGATACTAGGGCTGGGCGATAAACCGAAAATTTACAAATACCGAAATTTACAACAATAACAAAGGTCGTTTTGCCCATATCAGAATATTTGGTGTCAAAAAAATAAATCAATAAAAGTTGGTTTTGGATGTGTGTAGGTAGGCTATGGTCTCATGTCCCTTTAAGACGCTGTCCTACGTCAGAGACATGACTCCACCCCATCCAGTCCATAACACAGAGGGGAAGACAGGTGAGGAGATGAAGGACGGTTCAAAAGTTGTAGCAGCTGGAGCAGCGGATGAAGCAGGCGAAGTTAATTTGGGAGGGGGTGAGCAGATTGTGGAGTAGTTATCGTCCATTTACCGTTATTGAGGTGACCTGCTCAATATATTGTGATATTGATTTGCGGCCATATCGCCCAGCCCTATATGATACAACATGATACTTTATGATAGGGTACATTATGATACAATCCTGTACAATACAGTAGAATACGCAGCAATACAATAATGAATAGGAAATGATCCAATAAAACATGATGCATCATGATATGATACTATACAACCTGGCATAATAACATACCATATGGAATGGTATCTTGTTATGCCAGGTTGTTATGCTAGTGTTTAAAGTACTATGTACACCATCCACTGCCAAGGATAACAATAACAGTTGCAATTTAGAAAATACGTCATGAGGATTAATTCCATCAGCATCACTTTGAGAAGCCATGAGTAGTGAAAGGATAACTCAAAATGAAGGGTAAATGTGTTTAAAGTGCTATACAATTTCTAATTTAAAAGTATTGATCATTTGTGCCAACAATGCAATAAGTCTACTGCACAATTCAGAATTGAATGATGACATGTTGCCATGACAATATCTAATCTCTTATCATACTTATATGAGCAATAAACAATCAGTGGTTATCAATATGAAAAGAAAATAAGCAGATAGATTTGCATTTTTGTCTTATTATGGATATTCTCTTCACAACTGTATGAGCTAATGTTCACTTCTCAGTTGAGGAGTTTCACTCGGTGTGGCTGAAGCTGAGACACAGTCTGCTTTGTGGATGGAGAGGTGACTCTACATTCTCTCCAGAGGCCTCTATTACAATACATTATTATTCTGCCCTGTCTGTCTGTAAATGCTTCCTGACCACCAGGGACTCTCAGCCTGCTCGCTTCCCACGTAGCCCATCTGCAGAGGCAGACGAGCCAGGCTGGACTGTAAATGCCAGAGTTAGAAAGAAGGCACACCGCAGGAATATGTTTCCTTCTCTGGCCTGTCAGACCTTCATTTATATCATTTCAAACATATTACCCAGCGAAAAGAGAAACTAAACTCATAGGGTCATGGGTCTCTGACAGTTACAGATTATAAATCTGTTTTAAATATGGAATTATTATTGATCATCATCAACGGGAGATAGTGTCTGAATCAGTCTGAATCTATTCATCTGCTAGAAACCTTTTTTTTTTTTGTAATGAAATCTGCAGATATTTTTGCAGTTTAAAGAGACAATACATAATGTTCTTCTAACACATAACAAGCTGTTTGTGTCTCAACAGTGGGCAACAAGGTTAATTGGAGTTTCAAATGCCATATGTTGTATCTCTGGGGACTATTTTTTTGATAAGTCTTCCGTTTTCCTTTTCTGTTAACTCATAAAATATACTCAAACTAACAAATGAACTTGGCAACAGGACATTTAAAAACCCATCACAGTTACATGTGCCAATTCACAGTTAGTGACTACAACTAAGATAAAGAAAGGCAGCATTTAAGTTTCTTTACCATTTTTGTGATGCGTTTGGTAACAGGCTTGCACCCCTCCACAGAGTCGATGGTGATAGTACAGGCCTGTTCAATCTGAAGCTGCTGTTTGAAACGCTCCTGAAGCTCCTCCTGAGTGAAGTCCAATTTGGGGTAATGGTGGTCTGCCCTCTACAACAACATACACAAGCACAACAATGAGAAAGACAGAAACAAAGACAAGTTAACACACAGATCTTGCCCTGTGCTTAGACTTTAAAGAAAGCAAGGACAGTAGACATTAACCTTGGATCGTCCTTAGTGTAATCATGATAGCCAGACATTGCTAGTTCACAATATGATTTTTTTCTGAGAGGCAAGAAGTTCAGACGACCTTTTAAACACATTGATTGGAGGCCAAGACAGAATGTCAGTCTGTTTAACTTCTGCCATGATACAAACAAAGAGTTCATCACTCTGACTTTCACTGTTTTCAAGATTTAACTGAATAGACTGGCAGGTTGTTGGACCAGCAATCCTTCAACCCACTGGCAATCACAAGGATTTTAACTCTGAGAGCAGCAGATTATTCTTTCGGGGTGTAGCTAGTTTTGGAATTGACTCCCTATTTTTGTGAAACTCTCTCATATCTGGCACTCTGACTAAGAACTTGTGAAGTGAGATAAAGTTAAAGTTGAGAAAAAAAATGTCCAAGAGCTGACTGTTAGCATGCAGACATCTGTTCAGAAGCATAAATTTACACTCAGTCTACACCATATGACTGTCCTGGATTACATTGTAGTCGATGCGATGAGTCCTTTTTGCTCTCTGTTTTGTTGCCTGTCCTCTTATATCCCTTCAGATCAAAGGGGTTTGCACCGACAAGCTGACTAAAGAGGGAACACATTTTTCAGACAAAGAGAAATTTGCCCAAAAAATAATAATTCAACCAATTGTTGTTTAAGAACTTGCCAAGGAAATTGAAGGGGCACAAAGCATAGACAGCAGCTGGAGCAAACCTTGAGGTAGTTTTGCACATAAATTGCTCGACAGGCAGCCCCCCTACAATATTCAGGAGTAGGACAATAAATGAGCCAAAAACTTAATACCTAATTAAAAAAACAGGATGGAGTCAGCTGATAGCAGGTAAAAAATGTGCTGGCACAATTCTAGTCGACAGAGAAAGCAGCACGCTATGAAGACAGTGTGCTGCAATATTATGTAAGAGATAGGTGCTGCCTTTGAGTTTCTGGAAAAGTTTCTTTTGCCAAAGTAATACATTCATTGGAAAGGTAAACAAGACTTCTCCAACACCCAGAAGAGCTTACAAAGGACAACTACGCAACTTTGCATTTTCTTTTCTTTTTTTTTCTTTTTTCATGAAATGGAAACACATAGAGGCAAGATGCCAGAAAGAAAAAAAAAAAAGAGGATACTAAAAAAAAAATCTCTGATGATGATTTGAAACTAGATCAAACTGAATTTGGACAAGCATCAACCTCATCAAAATGCCATCTCACCCCAACAAACACTATTCTAATTCAAATCTGTGTCTGCTGCTGAAATTGACTCAAACATCTCCGGAGACCATCAGTATGCCCCTCTGTTATCTAGTGGACCAGTTATTTATTCAGCCTTTCAGTCGTTAAATCAACCCACCAAAAAAGTCACAGTAAGAGTCAGATAACTAATTGGACAGAAAATTAACCAAAAAGTAAGATAACAGTCGTAACTTGCCGTTTCAGCTGCTTCATCTGGCTATGTGGCCTATCACATCAACATGTGCTCCGTTATATGACCTGCTGATCAAAACTTTCTTACAAACACTTAAAGAATAAGAAAGATGACTCGAAATACTTACAGATGTAGACCTGAGTTAATATGGTGTTATGATTTGTGCTAACAAATACTGCAATTATATGAGAAGCTGTGAATGAATCATGTGAGAATCAGGAGGGATGGAGAGGTGAGAGGTGAGCAGAATTGGCTCACTATAAATAGGCTAGTGCTTTTCTGGCTGTGAAGGGATGACAATCAAACCTTTGGTAGTCACGCTGAAGCCTCCTGTCAGCTTTACAAGTTCTCTGGTGCTTTGACTCTCACAACATACAAGACTAAGGCTTGAGAAAATAACTTTTATGAAGCTAACACGGTTATAATGCACCACTCTTTTACACCCATTAAAGTTTGGACTAATACTCCTCTATTGATTCAGTTTAACCTTCCTTAAAGAAACAAAGTAAAAAAATGATTACAACAACAAAAACATTTGCAAAACAAACAAAGGATGCAGTATCACTTTAACACAATGATTTGGGTGTTCCACAGGGTTCACTGGTAGGTCCAATGATATTTTTCTGCTAATCATGGCTGTGTTACAATTTAGGGGCTAGTCCAAAATTCTCCAAGAATTCTCATTTCATTTGAAACTGCTGGGTGGTGATTCATTATTGTACTGCCAATATTGATATTTAACTTGCGTGTAGAAGATTAAATAAAATGACTACTTTATGGGTCAAAATGAGGCGATTGCATTTTTTTTTTCAACCAAAAATCAAATGTAGTTTGTGATACCTGTGTGTAGTAGTCAATAACCAGAGGAGGGTAGCACTCGTTGGCAGTGTTGTGAAGATTTGGCTGATAGTCTGGCTGAACGAGGTGCACTGCCTTGAGCACCATGTCTCTCTCATCTTGATGGAAAACACACTTGCTAAACACATCGTCCACCGTCAGGCCGTCCTCCATCATCTGGTTCAGGCACCTGGACACACACAGACACAAGGGGAAGACAAATTATTTCTGCTTTATCTGTGGAGTCCTAAGGATACATGAGGACTCAACAATTATCATACTTACATATGGACACATCATATATTTTCCTGTAAAGACTAAAATAGAATAAGGTACCAGAATCATCAAAAAACTTGTTACTTATAATGATAAACTTAGGGTTGTTCAGATTTAGCCACACGCTCACATTAAAAGTTGATTTTCATTCACGTCAGAGATTATAGATGGAACAGCCTCCAGAAGCTGATCACAAGTTCAGAGTTTACAACCCTTTGACCTGCATGCTGATGTGGGAATGGGACTAAGATAATCATATGAATGTCTGGGCTCCTGATTAATTCATTTTAAAAAACAACTCCCCCGTCTGTGGGTCATTGTATATGTCTCTCCTTCCCTGAATGACAGCGGCTGAATATTAATTCAAGCATTTGCATCAACAGCCCTTTCTGCCAGACACAAAGTATGAGTTTTATCCAAAGGCAGATGAGCTCTGATGACACCAGTGAAATGTTTACTTAAATAGAATCTCCTAGAGATTTCAGAAGGAGGGGGGGTATTTGACAGAGGGAGCGGGAGGAGGAGCGAGAGAGGAGAGTGTCCATGAGTAGACTGCAGGATGCAGATAATGCGTATGTGTGTTCATTCTCTGAATACAAAGAAGAGGCGTAATAACACGATAATGCCATCACTCATTTTGATAAATGATATCCAAGGAGGCTTGAGATTTAATTTCTTTTTTGGCCTTGCAGACTTGTATCGTTCTTAGATAATGGACTTGGGGCTTAAATGGATAAAAAGTTTAATTAAAGTTTGTGCTAAAGTTAGTCATGAATGTTGCTATTCTTCGTCTAAGTTTTGTTTAATTAATATCCAGTCAGTTTTGTCTAATTTATGTACTCCGTTCAACTGGCTTACAGAGGACACTTTGCATTATTTCTGTGTGTGGCAACGTTTTATTTTGCACGTCTAGAGCAACATAATCTAGTTAGTTCAGTGAACATTATGAGGGTTGAAGTCTTCACAGAACAAACATGAGAGGGCCAGGAGAATGTTTTGTTATACTGCCCTCTAGAGGTTAATAAGAGTACTACTAAAACAAAGGATAGAGAGGAGGGAACCCCTTTTGTCATAACGCACTGAGGATGAGAGCGCTGCTCCACCTTACACACTTATACCCGATGGCAATTAAAAATAACTGCACACTAATCACCATCTGGAGGAAACTTTGCTTCAGCAGCTTCCTCTGACTTACTGTAATCTGAAGAGAGCGGGGGTCTGCACTGTGATTCATTGAAGGAGGAAAGCCTTTTGTCATATATCTGAAGTTTAAAATGGTGTAAAATGTTTGGAAATTATTCTTGAGCAAGCCAAAGAGGTCATATTTTATTAGTATTTTCGCTCGTCTTGTGTCTTGGAGTCTCTCGTGATGCAATGTGCAATTTGGTATAAGTACATGAGGGAGCCTTGAACAAAGAAGGGATTAATCTGGGTGCTGCCAGTGTGGTCGAAAGGAACAAAGAGAGCAGAGAGGTTGAAAGATAGAGCATAATCAGCCTGGTGACTGCTCTGCTGCACCCTAGGGAGCAAAGAGCTCTGGAGGACAGAGCACTTACAAAAGGGAAAACTTGGAAGGGATGAGTGTGTGTGTAAGTGAGAGTGTGTGTATGCGTGTGTGTGAGTGTGTTTAGGAGAGAGAGGAGAGGGGAACAGATTGGTACAGTGAGGGCAAAGATGAGATACTTTAGAGGCAAGTGTGATTCAAGAGAAGTGCAGCAAGCTGACAGTAATACAGAGGTTGACAACGCAGATAATTAAAGAACATGACAATAAAAAAATGTATAAAATGTTCATAAGAGAGGAGAAAGGCTGCCTGGTCAGAGGATAAGTATGAGTACACCACTTCAGTACAACAATGTCATAGAAGCATCAGCTTACAGTGATCGATGGACCAACTCGATGCCCTGCCCTGCCACCTGCCCTGCTATTGGACCGAGCTGTATAGGGTGATATCATTGTCTCTCTGACTGCACAAGTGATCAACGTGACTGAGGCTGATGAAGCTTTTCAACATACAATCATGCTGGCGGTGACACAGGGGACCTATAACGTCTCGATCCAATGCACAAACATGTGCAAAGAGAGGGCTATTTTTACTCGGGTGTGATTACAAATTAGCTGTAGCCCAGTTCACAGTGGGCCTGTTTCTGGAAGAGCAGCTTGTCAAGCTCAAAGTTCCCACTCTACTCCAGTTTACATAATTTATCATCATTTTCACAGCTGGCTGACAATGTGCCAAATGATCGGTAAATGTAACCGCCAAACCAACACTGGCTGTTAGATGATGATGCAAACATTGACAAGAGTGTCAACAAAAAAGTCTGTAAGTTATAGATCATCAATGTCCTTTATTTTTGGAAACAGAACAGGTGCCTTACAGTTTTTGATGTTATAAGACTCCAGAGTAATGTTGGAAATAAACTAAAGAGAGCCTTCCCTGCCTGGGCAGCATGTCAGCTAATGGTATTGGCAGCTATCAAACAGATAAACTTGGCTACCAAGAGTCTACTGTGGAAGCTCTGGGCTCATTAGGTGTAAACTGCATGAGTTTAATATCATGTCATAACTCACTGTGAGGCTACTCTAATAATGGTACTCAAGACTAACAGCTTAGGATTAACTTATTACAGTTAATGCCCAACCAGGTTATAGAAAATATGCATTAAAATATGCAAAAATCTTAATGATAATTAAGAACTACTAAATTTTAATTTATAATTGTTCAGTTTAAAGTATGTTCCATTTGTTATAACACAGGAGGGGGGCTTTATCAACATAACTCAGCCCTCCATCAAAGGAACTCTAAATATTAGGTTGTAGACTCTATAGTTGGTCTCTCAACCAACAACACAAACTGCACTCCTGCATTTATGATGGCCTCCTTCTTTGCTAAAGTTATAATAATAATAATAATAATAATAATAATAATAATAATAATAATAATAATAATAATAATAATAATAATAATAATAATAATAATTCCATTTTTACACATAATTTATGGAAAACTAAGGTTTGATTTCTTTGCATTGGTTGTTACCGACATTAACAGAAATTTGGTGACGTGCTCAATACTTATTTAACCTGCTGTATCAAAATACACAGAGACAGATTTATTTGAATTACACACAGGGTGAAGCTCTTGGACCCTTTTCATTTCAAAGCACTGCTGGTGTTCTTGCAAACTCTGTGCTCATTGGTCAGTCCGTTGTGCTTAGTTTAGTTTTAAAGCAGCTGTCAGGTCTAGGAGCGGTCACACAAAAGCTGCCAAATGCAATAAAAACAGACACAGTAGCTGTTACTTTATGTGTAGACCATTCACCAGTACCAGAGCTTAAATCACAGGGATAACAGATGCTTGAAGACAAACTTTGCTACTTCTGAAATAAAACAGCAAAAAAAGAAGAAAGCCTTAGCATATTGTGACCCCTGCTGGTCAATCTGTGTATTGCATCTTCCTTTCTTAAAAATTTAAATATTTGACCCTTTGTCTTACAGTTCAAACCCTTATGTTCAAAATAAGGTCAAACAAAGCAAAAAGTATAAATGTCTGTTCAATCATTTTAGAAATATGCAAATCATTGCAAATTGAAAATCAAGAGCTTAGATGAGTCTTACCAGCACCCGGTTGCCAGGTCCTATGTGCGTGAATGAGAACATACGTGTTAATTGTGCACCCTTACCTTTTGACAGTCCGTTGGGATAAACTGGGATCGCGGCCCATACATTCCAGGGCGGAACCGTAGGATCCCAGATCTGGCTTCAGACCAGCTTCCTCTAACAGGATAAACATGCGCCCAATCTGATTTAATGTACCCTATAAACAGTGAGAAAGACAGCGGAGGACAATTAAGGTTTGGCTCCACACAAACACAACACTGTTTATTCCACAAATGTTTATTGTTACCAGGGAAACAAGGGACAACTGAGCTAAAAAAAATGTGCCCATCAATTCGGCTCACTAATACAAGGGATGTGGCTTTATATGGCAGTTTCTAAGTCATACAGACACAAGTCAGACAAAGCTGCCAACAGCTGAGATAACTTTACACACAATCAATGTGCTGGTTTTTGTTCAGTTTTGTTGTTTTTGTTTCATGTCAACTCACTCTTAGTCCATCCCCATGGCTAGGGTGGACCAAAATATGTTTAAACGCTAAGTTAACTGCTTTGATGGTCAGACAAGTTATGAATGAAATTAAAATTCCAAACATTTATTCATTAGATTCAGGTTGTTTTCCAAAAAATTTTTGACGTTCTGTTGCTTTTTCAGACTTTTGCAGTCCTTGACACAACTTTTTTGAAACATGCTGGCATCAAAGTGGAAATGAGCATTTACAGATGGTTGTTAAATTATACAAATTTTCACTTCCAATATTTAATACGTTGTGTTTTTACAATTCTAAAAATGGGGAAGAAGAAATGTATTGTTTGTTAACCAGCTTTGGCAAATATACCAAAACACTAGCTTGGAAGACCAGCTCCTATACTATAGCATTAACCAGCGGCCTGACCTCCTGGAGGTTAGCTCCCCCTAACAACCCTTGCATCCCATAATTGTGTACAAGTATCTCTGGTTTTAAATGTGATTATAACAGTATATAATTATAAGAGTTTCAGAGAGTTTCACAGTTTTGCATTTAGATTGAGAGCAAACAAATATAAACAAAACGTAGGTTGATTGTCCCAATTAACAGCCCCGATCCCAATGAAGATTTTGGCCTCCATTTTAAAACACTTTCCAAGTTTACTGGACTCACCTTCTTGGCCCACACTTTCATCATGATGTTGTAGATGCCTGTGTTTAGAAGTTTGCGCCGACTCCTCACTCTGTGTTGGCTGAGCAGGAAACGATGAGCCCTTTCAATCTCCCCAACAAACACACACGCCTCGAGGTAGGAGTGGATGCTCGTCTGGAGGTCCCCAGCTCTCACGGTGTCCTTTTGTTGAGGTTCTTCCTCCCTTGAATATACTGACTGTCCTGCTTGTTGATTAAGCCGCCTCTCCAGCTCCTCCACCTCAGCCATTTCTTTGGCAATACTCTCTGCATCAGTAGCAGTTTGTTTCTGGCCCTCTTCATTGATTGAGTGTTTTTTCATCTTCTTCTGTTTAGATTTTGATGCTTTATGTGACACTGCTGTAGTTACTGCTGTAACAGGAGAAGCAGTGGAGGTAACTGCATCGCGAATCTCATCAGCCAGCTTCTTGCTACTCCTGCCCTCCTTAATCACGGGCACAGTCTTTTTAGCTGTGATAGAAATTGTCTTATGTGACGTTCCAGGGAGCATTGAGCTGCTTTTTCTGCCCTTGGATTTGGCTGCAGGTTTCGCTTTGATTCCATTTAGTACGTTCTGCTGCTTCTTAAGTTTAATTTTTTTCTCCTCAGACAGTTTTTCCATCCACCGAGTGGGCTGAGATTTAGGACCCACCTTAGAACCAGTCTGTCCTGATTTTGTAATGTCTGTTTTCTCTTGTGGGCCACCTTTGGGGCCCTTACCAGATGGACCACCTTTTCCAGAGAAGGGGGCTTTAACAAACTGCACCTTTGTACGTTGGACATCGAGAATGACGTCAGCTTGGAGTTGGTGGATCCTTGCCTCGAGCACTGCCAGAGAGAAAGAATCGGAAAGAAAGCTAATATTAGCCAACACATTTTGTGACCAGTCTTTTTTATTACTGGAGTAAAACACCCACAAAAAAGATGACAAGATGCAATTGCAAAATAGACGGAACACAGACTTTTCTAACTGAGTTGTAACAAAACACAAACCACATCAACATATAAGGAGCACAAAAGCATAATGATTTTAAAAGTAAATTTAAAACGTACCTTTTAAGTCGTGTTTTTAACTAAATTTAATATCATTAATCTTTATCTCTTCTAGTTTAAGTGACAGGATAATCTTTTATTGAGCTATTTATTTCAGGGTATTCTTTGTTTCTATTATTCCTCTGCTATGTAAAGCACTTTGTGCTGTATCGTTTTTGTATGAAAAATGTGACACAAATAAAGACTGATTGATTGACTGATGCATTAAAAAAGTTAAAATGTTTTAACATATAAAATTCTGCAACATGATGTTCTTCCAGATCAATCAGTTTAATCTCATCCATTTCATGAAAACGAGTATATCTTTGGAGCCTTCAACAAAAGACCAAAATCCACTTCATAACCAGCAAATGCAATACTACATAAAGTCAAATATCTTCTAAACCAGTCATCGCAATACGCTTTGTACTGTTCATTCATTCTCCCATACATCACCTACCGTGTGGAAGTGTGGGGGAACACATACAAAACAAACACAGAAACAATATACAAACTCCAAAAAATAGCAATAAAAATAGTAAATAAAAGTACCTACAGAGAACCATCAAACTCACACTTCATCAAACTGAAGGCACTAAAGTTCAAGGATTTGGTCAACCTCAAAACAGTTCAGATCATGCACAAAGCAAATCAGAATCAGATACCACAGGGCATCCAAAAGTTGTTTCAAATAAGAGAAAACAAACATAATCTCAGGGGAATATGCATTTTTTAAAAAACAACCTGTACGCACCAACACAAAAATGCACTGTATATCAGTCAAAAGAGTAAATCTGTGGAACAGCTGCAGCAAAGAAATGAAAACCTGCAGATTGCTAAGCAATTTCAATTTATTTTTATAAGCCACATTCTGAGTGGATATAAGAGAGAAACAGAAACATGAATTTATAACAATGGTCAATGTGCCTTTTTTTCTGATATACAGTATTTGATTTCTTCTGTGCTGTTATTCCTTCACATGCTCTGACTGATTAAATTACAGTAGCACAACAATTGCTACACAGCTGTTTCTTAAAATTTTTTTTCTGCCAAAGCACATTGTATATTGTATTTATTTTTGTTTTTCTTTTAACCTGTTGGAATAAACTAACTAACTAACTAACTAACTAACTAACTAACTAACTAACTAACTAACTAACTAACTAACTAACTAACTAACTAACTAACTAACTAACTAACTAACTAACTAACTAACTAACTAACTAACTAACTAACTAACTAACTAACTAACTAACTAACTAACTAACTAACACAGTGGTTCTCAAGTCCAGTCCTCAAGCCCCCCAGTCCTGCATGTTTTGGATGTTTCCCTGCTCCAACACACCTGATTGAAATGATCAGCTCGTTATCAAGCTCTGTAATGGCTTAATAACGAGCTGATCATTTGAATCAGGTGTGTTGGAGCAGGGAAACATCCAAAACATGCAGGACAGTGGGCCTCAAGGACTGGACTTGAGAACCACTGAATTAGCAGATTTCCAGAAAGGCACAAATCTTTTGATTTATGTCGGACATTTTCCACTCATTCTTTACGATCCTTGTTCAGTGTCACCTGCTTACCTGCCTGTTAGAAAGACTGATCCTTTCATGGTGTTATCCAGCTACTTTATTCACCAGTCAAAATCTCATGTAATACTGTAAATTAAGTGCAGGTTTTTTATCTTATTTTTTAGATTGGTCATCACAGCTGCTGTGTGTATGTTGCTGTTTCATATTTTCGTCCACTAAGTGCTCCAAACAACTAGCCCCCTTGCTGCATTAGAAACGTTGTTGGACTGCTTTGTTAATAGTAAACAAAACAGTTTCGGCTGGAAGAATAGATTGTAAATATGTGAGAAAAGTAGTGTGAAAATTGTGTTTCATGGAGCTCACAAATGCAGAAGCTTGTCTTCAATAACATACCGTCTAAGAGCTGATTCTGTTCCAGCACACGTTTCTTTCCATCCTCTGTCTTTGGTCTGACGGCTGAAACATTGCTTCTCTGAAAACGCAGAGGAGTTTCTGGAGAGGGAAAAAGAAGTTTTCAGATATCCCAGCGATTTGCAGATTAAGAATTTAACATTCTCACCAAACCAACAGGACAATATTCAAAACTGTAAACGTGGGAGACTTTGGCATAAACTTTAGGTTGACAAATACTCCAAAATGACAAACTTGAGGTTCATTCATGTCGTATCTGAGCTAATATACCATACAGTATGGCTAAAACTGGCTAAACAGAGGGGTTAAAGATTATTTTATACTGTTTATTGACGAGGACAGAGTGATCGGACAGCGGTGAACCCCGTTAACCATAACACGTGTGTCCTTAAACACAACATCTCAAGACTACACTCAATAACAAACCCGGTGTGTTCTCTCAATTACCCGACATACAACACAACTTATGTCCATGTTGGCATCAGCGACACATTTAGCACATGTGTTAAGCCAAACTGTTGGAACTTGTGCACCTCTGAGTCACTGCACATGCTTATTATTGTGTTGATCAGAGACAGTCTCCTTCAGCTCACCTGATATCCTTCTGACCGCACCGTTTCTTAATGACACACACAGCTGACAATAGTCCGGGAGAGACCCGCGAAAAGCACACTTTTCAAATAAACTGCGACGGTTTAGACATTTAGCGAAGGCACAGACTCTGAGAAGTGACATGTTGACATGTAATAATCCATAACCGCGTTACTACTGAGCACTAGGCCGCCATCTTAAATAAGACAAAGGTAGTGGAAAGACGCGTACGTCGTATTTGAAGACATTGATAGGAGATCGCAGATAAATCGAGTTAGACGTTTAAAGTTGGAAATTTAAAAGAAAACCACAAAATTATCGATACATAATCAAAAGAGAAAGGTTTCGTCCTGCATTGAGTTATTTATTGGTTGTTATTTATAAAATGGCCATTTTAAAAGTGAGTAAGTAAATGTAATAATAGGCTACAGTAAATCAAATAATTGAAGGAACTATCGATATGAAAAGTCTGAAAACTTGGCTCTTAAACAGTGTTGACTGTATAATAAGACTAAATCACCAAAAATGCCTTGTAACACATTTGATTTGTTGGAAGGTCATTCAGAGGGCACTTTTTTAACCTTAATTTTACTGAAGGAGTTGCGAGTGCATCCAGAGGCCACTGTTTTGCAATTCATATAATGCAAGGGCATCCAGGGGAGACTTTTTTATGTAATATGCATATGAAAAGATTTCCAGAGTGCACATTTGTTATAAAATATGTACCATACGGCCACCTTAAGGCCCTTTTTTTCCAATATAATCACTGGAAAGACTTCTTGGGGGCACTTTTACACATGGCATCAAATGGCAGTGCATTCAGAGGGCACTTTTATATGTTATATCTACAGAAAAAGGCATCTAGAAAGCACCTTTTCAGTCAAGTCCACTGAAGGCACCTCAGTAGTGTACACCAAATGTGTACCACTCCAAGTACACCATTGTTTGGTTTATTATGACTGGTTGGTGTATGAGGATGCCCTGTTTGTAATTGTTTTTTTGTTTTTTTTTCCTGACAGAAACACAGATAATGTTTGGGAATGAGCTATTTCTTTTTTTGTTTCTCTTTAAAGTCTCCATAAACTGGTTATGACTGAAAGGAATGTGTTTCTTGTATGTGGGGTGGATCTAAGGCACAGTTAAAGAAACTAAAAGGTAAGGTGTGATTGCAAAACAAGTTTTAGTTACTATCCAAATAACATTAAACAGCTGAAACTGAAACGTTTGCATATGGTATCATAGAATATCAAAATGGATGCTGGAATAATTTTGGCCAACAGGTGGCAGTCTCACCACATTAAATCAAATAAAACAAGAGGTCAAACCAAAGACCAAGGTGAAAACGTGTCCTATAATTGTAAAGGCATATATCTTATATTGGGATTTATGTTGTTTTAGCGAGGATGTTAATGAGCATTTGATGTTCAAACTTAAAAGTCACTGGCACAGTGGTTATCATGAACAAGCCTTTTTTTCTGTTTATGGTTAATAATATTTAATTGGTCTCTAAATAAACATTACTTCTTAATTCAAGTCTCTCAACTGTCATGTTAAGTAATTGCAATGTTGCATTCAACATTTTTTCAGCTTTGTGTGTGTAAGAGGTACCATAAAAATTTACCAGATTTTAATATGTGTGTGTGTTTACAATGTTTAAAAAAAACTGTACATCACTTTGATATGGCTGTTGCATTAGAAAACTTGAGATCATTCAAAAAAAGAGGATGAAAAAACACCCAGTGTATGAGGCTTCATGGGTTTCCATTCAACCTGAAACTGCTCAAATACACATTCAACTTACACTCATGCTTACTTTACCTCAGTACCTATCAAGGTCTGTTAAAATGGCTTTTTTGTCTTGGTTGACTTTTGATTTAAAGCTTCTCACAGAAAAACCTGCCTATGACTCAGCCCTAAATTGATAGTAAAAACTAAATGTATCCCATTCAACTCCTTTATACTCTCTGACCCCCAGCAGCCTTAACCTCTCCTTGTCATGCATCTATAAAGCATTCTTAAACACTCTAGCGGCTCTTTTTTGTTTCGGCAGGCTTGAGGTTAACACAAGCATTACTTGACAAGGGGGACAGAGAGGGAAATGAGGTCCAGGCAGTACATCTTTTCTCAGTGGAGGCAGTGGCTGAGAGCACAGCGGTGGGTGTCTGCTGCTGAGCTGTAGGTGAGGATCAGGAGGTGTTTGTTGCCACGGTTCACGAGCGGGGCCCCTTGACAGCCTCGTTTGATGTGGTTGGCCCCTGTCGGCGGCTGGCTCTTTGCGCTGGTGTGACAGTCATTGCCGGGTGAGTGACTGTCAATGCCCCAGCCGACAAAAGAGGAGAAGACAGGCATTCATGAGGCCTGATAATGGCCAGGCCAGGACAAGGCTGCCATTCGCATACACTTTGATCATGAGGATTCTTTTGCACACCTTTGTAGGGGCTCCCTATTTGTTTAACAGATGGAGAGAGGGATGTTTTTGATGGAGATACTTCTCTCTGAGGTGCTTGTGGTGGTAAATGCTTTTGGCATGTGTGTGTGTGTGTGTGTCTTGTGTGTTTCTCTGCATCACTTACAGGGCATTAGTGACCTGTCACCATGTGGAAAAAAATGCTTCTTTAGAAACTTCCTTTTAAAGGCTGCCTCCACTTATGTGACATCTGAGACGTCATATATCAGCTGAGTTTGAAACTTTGTTGAACTTTCTTTCTCAAACTACAGTTTTGGTCATGAGCAAAGACTTACTGAACATTATTCGTTTTTTTACCATCTACAGGAAACTTCTTAATTACTGATACAAACACTAAATATAAAATATTAGTCATCAGATTATTCACTTTACATCCATTAAAGTCCATTACCAGCTGAGATGAGAGTGAGTTTACTGGATGCTATGACTCACACAGCTTACAGGATTCCCTCAAACAAGCATTTTAGATGCAGTCATTAAGTGCATCTGTTAAAATGTCTCAGAATGTGTCATGGTATATATATGTCTCAATTAAATAGCCTTAGAGTGGGATGTATTCTTCTGCCTTTTGAAGCAAAATTGATGTCAATATCCACAGAAAGCTGCCATACTTTTATGTAGACTAAAGAAACACTGAGTCAGCAAAGATTTGTGGCGTAAAATGGGGAAAAGTGCTTCTCCCGTCCTGACCACCCTCATCCTGTCTGTGTCCTCTGTTCTGTACTGCTGATCTCTCCGATTAGCTGTGTGCAGATGTTAAATCACCCCTGACAAGTCACATTTTTTTCATCAAACAGTATCAGTCATTTGGATCTTCGCTTGCTTTCCTGTGAAGAACTGTAAGGCTGGATCTCTCAGAACTCTCCACGGCATCAGATAGACGACCCACTTATCATACTGCCGCTCACAATAGACAATGGTCACGAAGCAGGATATGCAAACGGCCGTGTTGTCAGTGGGGCTGGGTTGGGGTGGTCTGGTCAGTTCTTTTTACCACGTCCGGATGTTTGTCAGTCAACCACAGCACACGCAGCTCAGTCATGCCAAGCACACCTGTGCCACTACTTATGCAGCAACAAGTATCTGTCAGGGGGATAGATTGCATAATAGCTGAAATTATTTAAATTTACCGAACATGAATAATATTTTTAAGGTGATTTTCCTGCATGAGTGCTCTGCCTCTGTGCAGCCAAGGATAAAATATGTAGACTGTTGTTTATCTTAAGGACTTTAATTTTAGAGAAGAAACTAAAACACCAACTAATTGACAAGTAACAAACAGGGAGAAGGTCATGTGTTAGCAGCTGAAATCCTAAAGCAAGAGAGAGGAAGATGGGAACATGGACTCAGCAAGCCGGCAAAACAATTAATAATAGGGAGCTATTACTGAGGGATTGTCAGTGCTAGGAGGGAGGTCAGGTTTCAGACCCTTTTGAAGACTTTGATGGCACAAAACAGGCCTCATTATAGAGATTTTATCTCTATTCATACACTTACAGAGCTGCTTGGATTCCTGCTGGGACAGATTAGGTTCCCCAACTTGAGGACATCCTCCGTTGGTGCCTGGATTACAGGGCTGTGTTCTCAGCTCAGGGCACACCCACAAAGCATGGCTCAACCCAACTCAACTCAACTCAACTCAACTCAACTCAACTCAACTCAACTCAACACAACTCAACCCAACTCAGCTCAACTCAGCTAAGCTCAGTTTAATTTAACTTAGCTGAGATCAACTCAAATCAGCTCAATTTAGCTCATGTCAGATAAACCTCAAATCAGTTCAACTAAGCTCAGTTCAACTCATCCCACTTAACTCAACTCAACTCAGCGCAACTCATCTTAACTAAGCTTAGCTCATAGCAACTCAACTCAGCTCAACAAAGCTCAGCTCAAATCAACCTCAAATCAGTCCAACTAAGCTCAGCTCAACTCAACTCAAACAAACAAACAAAACTCTGGGACAAAATTATGTGAGTTTCTGACTGACAACTGGCAAAATTATGGTAGCTCACAATCAGACCATGGGCCATCTTAACAGTTACAGAATAGAAACACTTGAAAGGTCAGAGCATACAGTCATGAAATAATAATCTTTGGAAAAATGTGACAATGTGCTGAAGAAAAAAAGCAGATTCTACCCCTGTGTATATGACTAGTTCACCAAGGGGGCTAGCAGAGACTCCTTACAATAGCTATGAACAGGCTGCAACAAGCTAGCTGTAACCACCCTCTGACAGATGGTTAGACACTTATACGACTGATGTTGCAAGATTTATAGTGAAAAGAACACATACAAAAAGGCAAGTGCTAGTGTCTTTTCAGGTGTGCTAAAGCTTACACCAACTGTTCTTTTAACTATTTTCATTCAGTTCTGTAACTTAAAATTTATTGGTAGAAGTTTGAACTTTCAAATTTCAAAGTAAAAGCACGATTTCACACTACAGGAAATTTTGCAGCAAAAATACCAGACAGTGAAAACGCCAAAAAATAAGAGTGTCACAGACAATCATTTTCAATGCAGATGTATGTCCTTTCAGGGTCTCCATACATCTTGGGGTCAGTTATCCTGTCACCTGGCCCTTATTCCACCAACTCCTTACTCAGTTCCAGTAATATTAGGCACCTGCCTTACATAGTCTACTTCCTCCTGCAATGTGTGGATTTTGGTGTTTTGCTGGCCCCAAGGATACCCCACTAAGTATATACTTTTTGAAGCCTCAAGAAGTTGTCCTGCTGTTAGACAAAATTAAGCAGTGGGTTAAACTAAAATGAGCTCCACAATTGTAGCTTGAGTTAGCTTATATTGGACTTGAGAAGCGTTTAACCTATTCTGGTTATCATTGATATTATGACTGGCTATATTGTGCAGGCCCCTCTCTCATCAGGTCAGGACCAAAATGGCGTTGACCTGATGAGACATGGACTCCACCAGATATTCTAAAGTAAGCTGGGCTTCTGGCTCCTATACATAAGCAGCAGACCCTTTAAGACTTGATTGGATTGGGATCTAGGGAATTTGTTTTGGCTCCAGGACCTCCTCTGTTAGATCAGGCCACATGGATCAGCATTTGCTCCCCGAACACATCAACAAGCCATGGCTGTCTATGACCTGATCGCAGGTTCAAAGGTTTGACTTTCTTGGTCCACAGACCAACAGGTGCCATTCAATAGAGATATTCAGTGTCATTTATTTTGCCAGTCAGTGATCATAATGTTATGGCTAACCAGTGTATGTGCATCTGCAAATCATTATAGTTTTCAACAGCCAAGCTGCTTACTGTAAAATAGGAATTACACATATACTGTTCTCAACAAAGAAACACATTATGCTTGTTACTGCTGAAGCATTGAGCTGAGAGCTTTAAAACTTTCCTCCAGGATATCACAAAGCAATCTGTGGCCACATCTGACACTCACATGAGGCCCTGGCTTTGTAGTTGACCTCTGGGTCAATCAGATTTTTGAGAAGTTACAGTACATAGAATGAATGTAGGATTTTAATTACAGGGAGTTTTAGCAAAGTCTGGACACCTCAGAACATCATGAGTTGATCTGGTTGGTTTGTTTATGTGTGTTTGGTAGATAACACCACTCATGTTGTCCATTAAAATGGATTAACTTTATCTAAAAGTAAGTCACTGCATTCTAACAATAATGATGTTTACTATGGCAGGGTGGAATACATGTCACTCCTTGGAGCATTTATCTCGCCCCTTTTAAAGTTGTACCCTGGAATTTTTGAAAAATCATTTGTTAAAAACCCTTCAAGGATTATTGGTTTTGGCGCCCCCTTTGGACAAATCTGTAACTCTCACCTCTGTGATGATTTTGTCATCTCACCCAGCTTCAGGTTAGTCCAGTGATTCGTTTATTTAGGAACTTTGCCAAATACATTGTAAGATTATGTGCTTTACTGGTGACAAAGAGGAATAAACATGTTGTCTCAAAAGGGGTCTAAAGAGTCTATATTAGGAGAAATGTGAAACAGATGCTCAAACATGCAAATTCAAGAACACATCCGACACACCAGTACCAATGCAACATCAGAAACCCACTGCAAATAAAAAAATTATGCAAAAAAAGCCAAAACATATGTATTGACAGCAAACACAAAATAAACAATGTGAAATCAAATCATACAAAAGCAGAAAATATGTGCAGGATAGTAATCATAATCAGAATACTTTATTATTTCTTATATATAAAAGATGCAAATCAAGACTTTTGGTCCAAGGTGCTCCAGGCCTGTAGGGGCACTAAGTGAATCAGCATGTTGACCACACAGAGCAGAAGAAGGCCCGGCTTTAAATTATTGTTAAGACAGGAAAGTGGAACAGTCTGATACCAGTGGTTTAAATTATATGTCCTAGACTAGCAAAGCTTTTTCTTCACCTTTGGAGACCAGAGCTGGCCAGCTGTTGGCTTTTCTGTGATGCCCCAAGTTACTGCTAATGACTAACAGAGCCATCTAGCCAACATGACCTTGTTCCACATAGACTGCATAGTAAATGGATGTAGTCTCAGTGACGTAACTCATTTATTTCTGACGAGACATATCCCAACAAGAAACCAACCAAGAGGCACAGATCTGGTGTTGATGCTGGCCTTTAGCCTCATCATACAACAGATACAGAGTTTCCACATTTCAGTGAAGTCGACTGTGACTCCAATTCTGTGCTGCGTGAAGTCTCATTCATGAAACGTGAGAAGAACAGATTTGTGTGTAAATTGTTTGCAGAAGTGCATTTATGTGTAATCTGGCTTTCATCCACATTGAAGAAACTCAGATTAGTTTGCAGGTACTGATAAAATCTCCATCTACTTTTGACTGCCAGTTTATGTTTGTGTAAATTAAGAATACAGGCACCACCTTGCCAACCACCAGGCTGTTGGTTGGCACCTGTATAAGTTACACCACAGCAGCTTTGACCTGGTAGCTGGATATTACTTTGAACAGTGGGACATCTAAATGTACCCAAAGGGGCCAAGTCACATTTGGTTTAGGTACCAATGAGGTAGACTAAGGTGACAAGTGTGGTTGTGTGCTAACCAACAATGCAGTTGGCTCTCTCTCTCTTTTTTCTACTCTGTGCCATGCTCGGTCTTGGGGAAAAACATATTCACACCTATTTTATGGTTGTCTTGGCCATTTATGGGCAGACAGTTGTGCTGATTGCTGTCAGGAGTGTCATGGTTTATTGACTTTCATGAACACACACGAGCCTACGTTATAATCTCACTTCTCATTCATGGATCCTGAGTAGGTTTTCGGTACCAAAGACTTATACAGATACATTAATATTTAATAAATGAGACTCAATCTCTGCTAATGGAGAAAATATTCCAAAACTGTTTTGTACCAGGTTGTAGACATGTTAATTTTTGTCCCGGAGAAGGGCTTTTTTGAATAAGTATGTATGTGGTATCAAGTGCTTTTTCAGCTGGCCTTAGCTTTATTTCTCAAGACTGGAGGTTACTGCTGGTGATCCCAGAGCCTGATCTAGAATAGAAACAGCTGATAATAGAGGATCGTACCAGGAACTGCACAGAGGAGTTCTTGTCAGGTTAGGTTTTAAGCATCTAAAATTTACATGATTTGAGCATTTGCAGTATGATTCCACTTGTGAAGATTATTTGGACCGTTGTAGGAAAACCCAAGCTCTTTAAAGTGAACTGTGACTTTGATTTTGTAACGATAACCTTGTTTATCAGATCAGTATTTCTCTCTCCCTGCAAAGGGATCAAAAAAGAAGCCCAAATTACTACTTTGTCAAAAGATCCACCTCCACTAGTCTCACATGTTTTTTTAAAAACAACTTTGGTTTATCATAAAGCATTTTAACCATTTAAACACCTCATATAACTTCAAGAAGTATTACTTCCTGTTACAGATGGAGAGATGGAGCTTTACTCTTTTTTTTTTTTTTTTTTTGGCCAAGCCTGCAAGCACTCAGATGTCCTGAAAATTATTTACATGTTGGGGTTTTCTTGAAGATGGGGAAACAGCTTCATAACACTAACAGAAAACACATTCTCAGTATGCTCTGTCCCTCCCTAAATTCCACAAAGTTATGTTATGTTGATTGCGAGTGAAAAATATCCTACGCAGATTTAGTGTTCAAGGACAGAACCCGGAGGAAAGGATAGACAAGTTCAGACCGGAAAGTCAGCAGAAGTTAACAGATACAGCCACACGGTTTAATTGAGGGTGAAAGAGGGTGATTTTTACGAAGGGCCCACATGTATGCTGAAAGTGGCTTTGATTAGGTGCCTGGTGGGCACCAAAGACCTGAACATACCATCAGGTAGACAGGAATGGCTTGGGGGAGTTGGGGACTGGAGGTGGGAGAAAGAGGTGACTGGTCTGTTTCTCACAGGTTTTTATAACGGTGAGGTTTAAATGGGGGCCAGGGGGACAGCTAGCTAGTCTCTGGGGGCAGTTAACAAGCTAAAGAGTGTGAAGTAACTGTCACCTTCTTTGAGCCCTTACTTCTCAAACACACTTCAGAACGGGACAAGCTTTGCCTCAGGGTGGTCACTGAAACAGTGACTCTTAAAAAGGAAGGTCAACGCCATTACAAACTAGACAGCCCTATATTAGTGCCTCTTCATCCTTCCTCTCTATTTCTCCAACTTTCTTCTGTTTCTGTGTTATTAAAAATGAAAAATTCATGAGTAATTAGACATTTTGACCTCTTTGACAGAATTGATCTAACTTTTATGTTTGATGCATGCAGTAAGACTTGCTCATAAGGTAACAAGTATCGCCCCTCAATAGCTGTTTTTGTAGCATAACAAACATAGCTTGTCATAAATATACATCTAGATAATCCCATTTTGCCGGGGGTTACATGCTCAATTGGTCCAGGACATGATTGGGCTTTTCTGTTAATTGCCTAGTAAGTCAGTTTATTAACTGTCAGAGTCCTGTCTTGCAATGCAGCTTAAGTTGAAAGACAAGATTTATTTTGTTGGGAGAGACTTAACTGTTTTGGACTTCTGTTAAAGCAAAGGACAAATGTCAGGACCAAGATTTTGTCCTGGTCATTGCTGACTCAAGATTAATTAAAATATATTATCAATAACCAGATTTTTATTAGCACTCATCTGCATAAATCTATGATTAACGACCAGTTAAAGGCACATTTGTTGGCTGTAGATGGATGGCAGGTTTTAGGATAAAATTTTAGCCAATGCCTTGAGCCAATTTTCCTCTTTAGCAGACATAAAGGTGACCAGAGTGTTGTAGTAGAGGCACAATCCCATAAATTAAGCCTTGAGTCTGAGTGTGAGTCGAGTCTGAGATTCCAGAGAGGAATGCAAGTTGACTTCCCTTTACCCTATAGTCCTAGACTCGTTCAAGTTCTCATTATCAATATTGTTATTTATAAAAATCGAACAACAAGAACTGTGTCTTCCCTTTTACACTGCATACATATGCAGTTATTTGTTTCAGATTAGAGAGAGTGAAACAAGCTGGTTTACCTTGTTTATGTCTGGATAGGAAAACAGGTAAGCATTTACAGATATGAAAGTGTTAGACTTCTTTCTATTTGCCATTAAATCTGGAATATCAGTCACACCAATATTAGATATTAACTGATTTGGGGGGCCTCCCAGGGGGACAGAGGTTTAAATTGCTCTCAGTTTAATCCACAAGGTGCAGTTTCTGTGCAGCCATGTACATCTCTCGAATACCATCTTTTTTGAGGGAATTGCGATCCTGCTGTACAATGAAGTTGGTAAAGTGCATATATCTGCCCAACTAATTCATTGAGTCTTACAAGTTGTCTTCATTTGAGATTTGTTTCCCTTTTTTTTTTTCAAATCAAACCATCAGTCCACAAGGTTTATTTACCAATTAATAATGCATTCAAAGAAAACAGGGATATACTATGACACCATGAGGGAGAAATGCAGGTAAAGGTGAAGCCACCAGAGCCGCTTCACAGCTCCCTCCATTTGAGTTTATTATACCGTCAAATTGTGTGCAATGAGTGATGTTGGCAGCTTTACCATTGGTAGTGACCATGGCGGGCTTAAACTAGTCACATGCCATCACCTAGGTAAAACATCACTTTCTGTGTTCTATAATGGTATATTGCTTGTACTGGTGTATATGAAGCGGCCTACTTTTAGGTCAAAATCAAAGGGAAGGTAAATCACAGCAAAAAGACAATATTACTGGGGATTTTTTTTTTTCTTTTTAGGAAATATCAAAGCTTAAAAGTTGTCCCTGTTGACCGGGAAAGGTTGGCAAAGTTTTAAGGCTTTGCTCTAATCAGGTTCAGTTCACAGCTTGTAAAAAACAGACAGGAGTGTGGGAAGTCACAAAGAAGGTGTTCTTTATTTCCGCCCTGCCCCCCAAAATGAAATAGGGAAGATCAGAGAGGGTTGAAATATTAACAAAGGTGATCAGACTCCATCTGGACTAACTCTGCCAACACTTCTTCAACCTGCTCTGTGTTTGCCGCCGCTTGATGATTCAAACCAGTAGCCATAAAAAAGAAAGGGTCTCTTAATTTGCCCCATGTGAGTGGAGAGAAGAAAAGAGAGGAGAAGGTGTCAAAAAAACGTCTTGAAGCTGGCTCAGCAGACAGTAATGGATCTGATTTGACTTAAAATGATTCACTGTTCATGTCAAATAGTGACAGTCAGGTCATGAGATAGGAAGGGGGTGTAAATTCTTTCCAGGTGTCTGTGCCCAAAGAAAGAAAAAGGGCAACGGGAGAATAATAAAAACCTCAGGTGAAACCATAGACCGGTTTGTTGGAGAATAAACTTTTTCAGGGAGAGTAAAAAAGAGGACGGTGCTTTGTGGAGGCTTCCTCATTTGTTTGAAATGTTTATGAATGAATGCAGTCGCCCCACCCCCCCCTCCACCCTTCTCCTTTCAAGCCCCTAGATGCCGGTCCTGCCCAGGATAAAATGCAGGACTGCCCAGCCGGTGTCTCTGCAGAGGAGAGGAGTGACTGACTGACTGACTGACTGACTGACTGCACACAGCAGAGCGTGAGGCCGTTCACTGACTGCTTCAGTGCCCTGTGCTGGCTGACACACACACCCGCCGACTGCCGCTCACTCTGACACATCAGACACACTCTCACTGCTCTCACTCCCTCCCTCTCTCTCTCTCTCTCTCTCTCTCTCTGTCTGTCTGCTGCAAACACATAGCGGCTCTCTCCCTCCCATACTCACGCACTTGCTCACTCCCTCTCTCTTTCTCTCCCTCTCTCTTTCTTTCAGTATCACACACTCACACGTACACACACACAGAGTCACTCATTCAACTCCCTCTCAGCCACGGGTCAGCAGCTCAGACAGGCACCTTGTTTCTATTCAGCTAGGAAGAGTAGAGCATCGCAAGGTCCTCACACACTTTACTCGTACAGACGCACACACACAAAAACACACATATTCATACACACTTAGAGACACACAGACACACATGCGCATCCTCAACCCCGGACTTTATTGCTGGCACTGGAAAGAAGATCTTAGTCCAAGGAGGAGAGCAAACAGTGAACAAGGAGGACCCCAAAGAAGAACTTGTAAAGATGGAGTCATGAACTTACAGCATCCTTTGAGGAAGGACAATTAAGGTTGAAACCTGAAGATGATAACCGGAGAAACTTAAAGAAAGCTTGTTTCTGTAGGACAACCTGCTGTCCACCGAAAGGGAAGATCTGTGACATCCAGAGGATTTGCTTGAAGAAAAAATCTTCACCCCTTTGAACTTCAGGACTCACATCCTCCTGTCATCCCTCCACTGGGAACATCTCCTCATCATCAGCATGCCTGCAGCTTGCACAAGGAGCACCTTGGGAGTCTGACCCACCATGTGCAGATGGACGCCGTCCGTAGCTCATCTCTATCCTGAGCCTGCCCTCGGCACCTCCACCACTGGGCGACCTGTCCCCCTGCCCAGTGCAGCCTCCCTGTGCCTGGCATGTCTCACCCTGCTCCTGGTCACCTCTGGCACTGCCACAGGGGCCTGTCCCCCCGGGGTAGGGCATGAACCCTTACAGGTACTGGCTGGTGGCATCAACTGTTCATGGACATTAGAAAGGCACACTCGCAGTTACAATCACCTGGAGGGCGACGTCAGACTACGGCGACTCTACTCTGCCAATAAGTTCTTCCTCTGCATTGACAAAACCGGCAAGGTGGACGGCACACGGCGGAAGAACTACGCAGACAGTAAGTAGTCAGCACAGCTTGGTTCTTTATCTCAAATGGGTGTCACTGGGCTAGCAGGATACCCTGTGACGTTTGCACTTGAGTTTTATAGCTGGACTTTCTTATCTCTTAACTTTTATAACAGTTCATAGGGATATCCCATGTTCCATCACTGCTGAGCTATTTGTGTTGTGTTTAGAGCAGGAGAGATGCGTTGCTAGGGAAAGAGGGAATACCCAGGAGTGGATTCAAGCTCCTCATGGGACAGGCAGTATGGGAAAGCTGACTTGAGGAAAGACACTGAGCATCAGTTGTTGATGCAAATTAGTTTGGAAAAAAGCTTCAATATCAGCAGGGATTAACTTGTCAAAACTGTTGTGAATAGCAGCTGTGCATGCTTCTGCCACAAACGCTGACAAAGGTTCAGATGAATTGTGCAAAGTTTGATTGGTTATAAAGAATGAGACTGCAGGTTTTAAGTGCTGCAAAGTAAAAGAAGGTCATAATTTTAGGGGCTCTTTCAGGGGGGGCTTGCTTTGTTATATAACCATGCACTCATAGTGAATCACTTTTCAACAGTCTCTTTTCTTGTTCCTCCTTTGCACCTCACATCCTACAGCTGCTATACAGTATCTATCATCTTTGCACCAGGGTATACTTCCCAAAAGTCACTCCTTTGTAAAGTCTGCAACAAAGTATCTCCAATTCAACGTCAAGCATTTTTAACCTGACGAGGAACTTATTCAGAGTAGCTGTGGTCAGGTCAGATGTGAAGACTGTGGTCATAATATGACCTCCCGCTCCATTAGTCACCATTTGACTGATGGACTGACTGGGTAGCCCTCAGAGACATCTTTGCCTTTGACTGTAATAGTAGTGTACTCAGGCGTTAATGCCTTTTTATTAAAGTGTGTGAGTCAGAGTTTTCCATGCAGCTACTGGGGGCTGGAGCAGCTGCTGCATCCTCAGCCACTGTTTCAACAAGCTGAAAGCTCCAGACTGGATGACATTTGTTAACCTGTTGGGATTAATCACCTGGCACAATCTTAAAAAGCCACACAGGCTGGTAGAAATTCAAGTTGAGGTGAATTATTATGCTATAAAATTCAGAGCTGTGAGCTTATCCCGTTTGGGACCATCATATTAGCAGTAATATACTGTATGTCAGCTACCGTAATAAAGTATTACGCCCAAACTTTGCCTGAATTTTACACTTCAGAGATCATGCAGGAAAAGTTGAAACAAACCATCTCCAGTTTGGGGAAGTTTGAAAAGAAAGCGTGAATGCCTAATAGATTTTGAGATTCGTGCTCATTTTTGACATAGCTCTGTCAGATGTGTTTTCTGTCGTTCTCTAAAGAGAGGGTACAGGCCCCTTTAATGTAATGTCCTCATACTATTCCGCCATCATCCTCTCATTTCCTTTGGTGGAAAGAACGATTCAGGGTGTGTACCTGCACCCTGAGCTGAGAGCAGTGCCAAACCTGTGGTCATGTAGACCTTGTGGTCAGTCTGTGGTTGCGCCTTACAATGAGGCAGATCTGGTTTAAGGTTGTTTTGAGGTCTGATTCTGTTTCTGTGTGAGGCTACCAATCAGATTTAAAGCCTCCTGACCCAGACCAGGTCTTGATACTGATAGGGTTGCCATGCTATGGATTAGAGTGGAAGGACAAGCAGAAAGTTGTGCATTTTTAATGACAGGTGCAGTGACAAAGACACTGGAGTGCAATGCCAGTGTCTCGTTTAAAAGAACAGTTTCACTAAAAAGGTTTTTTAAAATCTTCTTGATTCTTTTTTATTCTTTGTAAAGATCCCCATTTGCTCCCTTGAAGTTGTCACAAACAAAAAATGACAAGGCAACTATCTAAAATCACACTGTATTCATAAGATAAAAATGCAACTGGAGCCAAATCTGAACATCAGACATGAAATAAATGATTGAGCGCCTTTGTAAATAAACAGTAATTTACAGTATTGACTTATAAAACAATGGAAACAAAAGCAAAATTGTCCCAAATACATTTTAAAACACAGCCTCAAAAAGGGGGTTAAACTCATTGGTACTTTCAAAAAACAATTTGTTTTGAAGCTGTCACAATTTATTGAAAAATACAAGATAAAGCCTAATTAGAAAAATGTCTTTTTTTTATCTATGTGTTTATTTCATTTCATTTGTAAAGGGATGAAATTATTATCCATGCAGATTGAAAAGCAAACAAGACCATAACTAAAAAATCTATTATTTCTGTGCAATAACGTATGATGTTTTAAGATAAGATATTCCTTTATTAGTCTCAGGGGATATTCCAAATTTACAGCAGCTATAAATACAAAAGAGAAATTAAAGCATGAAGAAACTTAGTAGTTAAAAGATGTAAAAAAAGATATATATACATGACTGTTATTGACAGCTGTCATGTACATGTTGATGTGTTACAGTTGAAAAATTGAGATAATTATATGTATGACTATATCCACAGAAAAAGAATACATGTATAGAGAATATACATGTGTACAAAATAAACATATAAATATGATTTTTGGGATGGTTAATAGGAGGGAAGGCATTAAATTATGTCAGTAACAACATGCAGAAAGATTAAATATCTTTACGGTTTTAATGTTCGTAGTGAGTGATTTGTTTGACTGTTAAAAGACAGCTGGAGGAAATTTCGTGATAAAGCCACTGTAGGAGTTCTTGACTGATCTATAAGAAAGTCTTTGCTTGATGTCTACATAGTGGGTTGGGAATATCAGCCACCGAAATCAAGATTCTCTAAGGTTATAGAAAATTTGATTTATATAAAAGTCATCCAAAAGTCGCTTAACCCTTCCTGTTAAGTTTGGCAGTGAGAAGAAGACTTTTTATATATATAGTTCTTCTTACACTGTGTTTTGCACTGAAGACTGACAATGGAGCAGGGTTTGTAAAAAAAAAAAAAAAAAAAGACTAAGCTTTCTGTTAAAGTGTTGTTTTAGATGAAGAAAATCTACATCCAAGACTTTGCTAGGAAAAAAAAAAATTCACTCACAAAATGGCTACAACCAGGGTTAAATTTCAATTTTCACTGCCCTTTGAGGTTAACAGAGTTCAACCATGTGCATATTCAGGTTATTTGGACATTCATTGGGACACCAGGGCTGTGAAGGGTGACATTAAACCAGAACATTTGGTCACCTTTTTAAAACTAACTACAAGTCATAAATTAGAGTTTAAAAAGATTAGTTGTTGTTGTGTTACAGTTAATCATTTTACCTACACATTATCTTATCATCCGCACACTGCAAACAACTGTCTTGGAAAATACTCAAAGATTATCAAAAAATCTGTACTCCATGTATTTGCTCCCACATTAAATGCTTTATAACAGTGGATGATTCCACTCATGCTCTTCGCTCCTCCAAATCACGGCAACATTAAAATTACTCACAGTGAATTTTAGATACATGCCCAAACAGCGCTAGATAAACTACACAATGACAAAGGACACACAATATAGAGTGACACTGAGCACTACATGTTAATGCACATGTGGACAGACACATAACACAAACCAGCAACAAGAATAGCTTACCAAAGTAGACAGCAGACATAAGTTTTAATGACACACAAAGACAGATATACATCTTTTTGCACTTTTCCTCTATATTCAATGATAAACATTGCAACCTATCTCAGTAAAACATACAGCATCTGAGCTCTCAGTATCGTCTTGAGCCTCCATGCAGATACCACAAACACTGCCACACAGCAGTTTGGCCGACCCCTCCTCTGTCCTCTGTGTTGACCTTACTCTCTTGTCCACATTACCCCAACAGCTTTTTTGCCTGCTACACCCAGGCCCCGGCTCTCACCTCCAGCCCACTCAGTTTTTCCAGCCCTGACTCCCAACCCCTCTCAGGTGCAAAAACAGTTGGAATTAGTCAACAGGCTCACTGCTAATTGAGGTTTGGAAAATATTGTATCAATCCCAGTGGAGCAGGGGCATGGAACAGCTGAGAGAAGAGGCGGGAGGGTGAGAGAAGCTGACTTTGAGGGATGGAGGGTTGAAAGGATAAGAGAGCGGGACAGTGTAGCACATGTAAACAAATACATGATGTTTTTCTGGATCTTAGATTTGGGTAAAAAGAGCATTTATTAATATTGCATGATGATAGTCAAAATACTCCAACTCGTGTTATTCCAGGTCAGAGATTTTAAACAGCAACAGAGATTTAAAACAGTTGTCCTGAACATGCAAGACCATCTGAATGCTTTTAAGTTCCATCATCAGCGCTCTGAGAGAGGAAAAAAAGTCCTGTCTTGTCTTGCGAGCACACAAGCAGAACTGTACACAAACACACACTCAAACACACACAAACACAACAGTTTCAAGTGTCCATTCCTGAAGTCTGTGATCAGGTTTGAGCAAGTTTTCAGCTTACAGAGCCGATACTACATTTGTTAATCAAATCACAGACACACACACATCAGATAAGATAACTCTTGTCTCTGGTTTGTGTAACTGCATGCTCTAAAAATAGATTCACCACTGATCATAAAACACTTGATAAACCAAGTTTCTAAAAATAACTTCACTTAAGTAACCACAACAAGAGACACAGTACAGAACTTTGAGGCGCCTCACAGGAGGGCCTCAACGTGTTTTTCTTTTGACCTATAGCTAAGCAGAAAAGGGTCCAGGGAAAAAACACACTCTTGTGTTTACAAAAGCTCCAGAGGCAGGTAAGCATCATATCCTGTCCTGGGTCATCGGTCATAGCCTGCTAATTAGGCAGAGCAACAGCTCTACAGCTGTGTGGGCACACCCAAAAACCATCTGATGATCAATTTGAGCTGCAAATCATGAAGTTCAGTCGAGGAAAGCAGGAAAAAAAAAATGTTTCTGCAGTCATTACTGTAAATGTGATCAATACAAGAGAGCTTTAACTTCACCTTTCTTTTTTTCAAGTGCTCTGTTCATTTTTGGCAAACATTTTTCATTGCATTTTAAAGGACGGGGTGCCAAATTTGGGGCGTGGCTAAATGCATTGAGCATTTGCGCAGCTTCCAGGTAGTGACAACCCACTCACCCCTCAGAAATAAGGTCACTTCATCAAGCAGCTATACAGCAGAAGTCACTGCGGTCATGTTAGCATCATTCTGCTTCTACAACCAAACTGGTCCAGCTGCCAGGGAGTGTTGTGTTTACAAAGTTTTCCTTGGTGTGCAACATTTTGCTGTTTGATGTGAGAGTTTTCCTGGTTCATGTGTGTGTTTGACTTGGATGGGACCCATGGGAAGAAAATCTTCCACCCTGCTGAAAAATGTTGTGGAAATTATTCAAACTTGTTTCAGACAGGGGAAACTGTCACTCACCAAGGCGAGACTGACTTGAATTTGAAATAGGAAAAGACAAGCAGAGTGTTACAGACCAATGACTAAATGTACTTGAAAGTTTTGACTAGTTTGACAGAGTTTGCAGAAATCAAAACGTTATCCGCATATTGAATTGATAATTGATGATGAAGTAATAAAGTAATGAGAACATTTTGGAGTAAAACATCCATCATATTTTAACTTTTCCTGAAAATGGACGGTTGAATTACTTCAGTCAAGTTTGTTATCAGTAATTTGTATCAAATGAAAACAATTAAACAATATAAAAGTGGTTTCTCGTAGTCTCTGAGTTACAGCGAACCATCCAAGTCTGCAGGTCCTCCCAGCTTCATAGTTCTAATCTTCAACTACGCTATTTTGTTGACTCCCAGCAGAGCAGTTTCAGTTGTAGATACAAAAAACTGCAAATTAGTGAAGACTGAATTTTTGCTTATTGGGTGACCAGAAACATTTGAACCTTGGTAATAGCAGCTGAATATGTTGACAAAGTTGTTTCCTGAATTCGACAATAAAGTTTATGCCATGTCAATAATAGCTTAACCAAGTATTTTGTTAGCTTTATTTCAGCCCCAGATAAACTATCTGTGACTAGTTTCTGCTGTCCCTACCAGAGGAAAGTCCAGGCTTATATATATATATATATATATATATATATATATATATATATATATATATATATATATATTTTTTTTTTTTTCATTTTACATTGGTGGCCCACTTGAGGCACAGCCTGATGCAGGAGTGGCATGAAGTACTCAGGTATCTCTCTTCACTAATTGTATCTTTTGTAATCATCAACATAAAGCTGCCGTAATTCTGTGAATAGGTTTTCAATGTTAACAAAATAACACGATTCAGAGGCAACAAACAAGATGTTAGTAGTTAATGCTCTGAAGACTAAAGAGGATAAAGCACAGATTGAAAAAAGTTGTATTTACAAAGTCATATTTTGAAGTACCAACAAACTGTCCGATGGAAATGACACACTATCAGCAACCTGCTCAAAAAGTCGATTTAAACAAAGGTCCTATTAGGGTGGCCAATGAGATTTCAGGGCCCATGCCACCCCTTACTTGCATCAGGATGTGGCCCTGAAATGGCCACAGTATCAGTCATACTTACAGTGTTTATATTGAAAATTAAAGTAACAACCAGAATGGGGCACAGCAGCAGAGGAGGGCTTGTTTGGACTAAAGACTTGCAAAGTATTTTGTTAGTCTCTCCTCAGCCCTATCATGGAACAACCAAGCTAAATACTGATCAAGATAAGCCAACTCTTTTTATATTTATTCATGGTTTAAAACTATTACTGACCAGCCAGTAGCGCCTCCTCATGCCCAAAGTATGATGCAGTAAAGTGTATGTGACGTTTTACGCTGATTTGAGAGTTCAAAAACAGATTTTTCAGTTAGTATTGGTGTTCAGTGTCTATCACTATCCATAGATTAGCAGCTCCCTCTCACATCATTAGATCAGTCACTTTCAATTTGATCGGTTAGCTATCAGCTTCCAGCAACTTCAACCTGTGTGACTTAAATGAACCATCAAAAAATTATCTCTTCAGTCAGGGCCGCTTTGTCTAAATACGATCATTATTATTCATGCAATAACTCATATTTGATGGCATGGCTAACTCTGAGAGCTCCCTGCCCATCCACCTACAGTATGTGTGTGAAATGCCAAAGCTTTTGACGGGGAGAGCACACCTCCCCTCATGTGCATACATTGATAGCTAAAGCAGGGAGAGCAGCAGCAAAGACCATACCACTCTTACACAGTCAGGGTGATATAATAGTGGAATATCAACTCCCTATATTGATATTATACTACATGTACATAAAGATTCAGTCAGCCTCCCCTCAGAAATGTTGTTTGTAAGTGAAGACTACACTATCGGTCAAGTTAGCGTAAAATCGTGAATCCAATCTTCTCTACCGTCTGCCATTTTGAAGGTGTCAGAAAGTTTATTTTGCCTTGGCAGCCCTTCACCCTTGCCATGACTCACCATTAATTCAGTTAGAGCTCAGACAGGGACGTGTGACTGGATCAACAGCACCGGGGGCTGGAGGGGCTACAGAGGGAAGCACCTGGCCGAAGGAAGTGCTTTGGTGTTTTGAATCCTGAGAATACACATGTTAATGAGGCTAAGAGAAGGGCCGGGGCGTGCTCTGCTCAGTATTGAGGTGGAAATTAAAGGCTAGAGGAGTGCTGGAGCGTTTCCCATTGCTCATTAGGCATTATGCAAGGTCTCCTCTGGGTCGTCTCATCTGAGAAGGGATTCGTGGACATTTTGGATGCCAACAGGAGGGTAAAATCCCACGAATCATGCATTTATTAGCCCCACCTATGAGGACAGTGCATGGCCTCAGCCTGTGGGAGACAAATGAAAATCCACCCTTTGCCAGCTGTTCTTGGAGTTAAGAGGCTGAAAGCTAAACAGAACTTCACTGGCACACGCATGCATCTTGACCATGCATGTTTAATCTCTCTGTCAAACACACACACTCAAGCGCACACAGACACACACACAAACTATTGCCGTCCTGGGAACGTTGCAGGACAAGAGTGTCAGTGTCACCCTAATTAGCCGAGCTCCCTGGTTTCTGCCATCCGGGTTTGATATCATGAATGGGCTTAGAAATGTAGCAATTAGTAGCTAACAACCTTTAGCAGTCTGGCTGCGGCTCCTCTCTGGGATTTACTGGGTTCATCAGCAGGTTTATAGAGTCTGACTTTGGCTCCAGCAGCCAATTCTTTAATAGTATCCCACAGCTCAGGACATCCTGTGGGTGTGAAGGGAACACAAAAGAGAAGATTTCACACTGCCAGTAACCAGAAGCTCAGATCTTAAGACCATTGATAAAAGATGTTTGCACTCATGTTCGACAAACCGACTTAAAAGAAGAGTCTGACACTTGAATACAAGGTTCAAGTACATCAACTGTGAAACGCACGAAGAAACAAATATGGTGCTCGGAACATCATAGAAGTATTAAATGAGGCAAGATTCAGGTGTGACTCTTCTAAATTAGTTTAGGCTGGAAAAAATACTTTATCCAGAAGCCATTCCCAGTTATTTAGGTGCTTTTTCCATATTCAATAAAAAGTCAAATAAGAAATAACAGTGCTGCAGTGCTATTCATCAAAGCCATGCCGTAAGTTTTGAAATTGTACTGGACAGTTTGGTCTTGTCCTTGGCTAAAATCATGTGTACTTTTGTCGTGAAAGGTGTGAAATAAGTATTAATTAGATCAGCTGGGAAAAGTAGGCTGGCTAATCCTACTCATGGGGCACCACATGTTTGAAATCATTCACCAAAGGAAATTCTCACCCAAAAGTGTCCACCTCTCACATCTCAAACCCTTCAAACGCATGCACACACATACACACATCGGCATAATCGGTGTATTGAATTAGGGGAGACAGGTCTTGCCTCAGTCTTAGATAGACCAAGACAGATTAATGGTTTTGTTTTGACCCTTCCAATAAAGCCCTTCACCTCCCTCCTCAAACCAAGCCAGACATCATGTCTTGGAAGGCGTTTAAGTACTGGCCCAGGAATAAAGAAGCTGGAAGAGAACCCCTACTGTCAAAAGGAAAAAGAAACAACTTGGCATCCCTAAATACAGCTACGGCTGACTGGGTAAAGCTACAGGAATTTGAAGGTGTTTCAACTTAAATTCGAATCACAAGGAGCCTGGGATTGGAGGCAATAATAGCAGGAATGTAGTGCACCTGTTGCCCTTGAGACAGGTATCTCTTCTTGCATGATTTTGTCCAAATCTTAAAGGGAGAAATATGCAGCAGTAAAATCAGAGGCCTCAGTCTTAATATCAAGATAAATCAGGGATTCCCTGCTCATTTTTTTGACATGAAAATGTAAGTCACAGGGAATCTTGGATGTGCCTTACTTCCAATAGACTTTAAACCCTCTCTTAGCTACAAATAACTCACACACAAACAAAAACTACAACAGTCTTGTCAGTCTGTGTGGCTAAATATTGACTTGCTGTCAAGCAATTAAGTCGTAAAAATCCAGCTCAGAGCTCCTTGCCATGTGTAATAAACAGGAAGTCTATTCACTCATGATAACTCTGTGGAGAAATGTGTAATCACTGGACTCAGAATCACACCTGAAAATGACATTTTAATGAACTGATCACAGAGCACGTTATAGAGACGTCGAGCAGAAGGCTAAGGACCATGTCGCAAATCTTACCATGCTGGCTTCATTTATTGGGAAAATTTATTTATTTATTGGGAGGAAATATGTCATCAAGAACATTGGATGAAGACATGTACTCTCCTCTGTGGGGTGAAATATGCTACAAAAATAGTCTTTTGCTTCCTAAAAACCACAAGTTTTTAAGGCATTTTTGCCCAGACCAAAGTTTTGGATCAGACAACCATCACTGCCTTCTTTGAAACATGTTTCAGTACTTGACATAGGAATTTACCAGACAGAAAATGACCATAAAATTTTTGTGATGATTTATATACAGTTTAAAACAGAATTTATGAGACTGAATCATAACTGTTGCAATCTTATAACACAAGGAAGTTAATTCATTATGTATTCAGATGTAGTTGATGAGTACAGTGCATATTGTGCAGAAAATTTTTAGCACAAGGATAAAAAAATAAAGATAGATGCCACATTAACAGGGCACTGAGTTTGTCCAAATCTTGATTGAATTTATCTTTCGATTGTCCTGGATATGGATGAAACTTTTTGGAGTACAAGAAGAAAGATTGATAGGATGTCAGAATTTATTCATCTGGTTTATGACGGCTGACTTGTTCTTTGAAGATGAAAGGGCAGACGCCCTGGTCCAAACTATTACCTTGTTGTGAGTGTGTCTCTTGAAAGTAAAAATAAACTAATGCAAATATGAAAGGTGAAAAACAGCAGATGCAATCCAAGTCTGTGCATACCAACAAGTTTAGACCATACCATCTCCACATCACACATATTTAGCGGTACCTGCTTTGTATCTCTCAAGCCATTTTGAAAAGTGAACATGAACCGGATGTGAGTATCGTGTCAGGGCTCTTTGAATACGTGTACACTTAAAATGCATGTGCCTGTGTTTATACTTGTGCCATTGCGGGAGCATGAAGTGGACCCTAAACTGAAAAAGATGTGCGTTTGCTTTCCCTAATGGCTAATGTGAACCAGACCTTACCTTGCACTCAATTCCGTCTGTGTATATGTGTGTGTTTGTGCATAGGGTTTGTGTGCGCATGGATGTTTTTCCCGTCTGGGAGGCTTTGCGTCTCTCTCTCTCACACACACGCACACACAGACACACACACAGACACAGAGGGTAGCAGTGAGGTTTGCAGGACAACATTGTCTGCACCATGCATCAGCCCACTCCTGTTCAGACTCTGACACTTTTCGTCTTAAACTTACTGAACTACAAATTGCTTCCTTCTTCCTTCAAATGAGGCTGTTCAACTGCAACTCAACACCGAGTTTGTGACACAAATTTGGACAGGAATAAGTTGCAGTTCCACTTTCTCTTTTAAAGGAAAAAGTTTAGTAAGTTGAAGACAAAAAAAGGGTTGTATCCAATTTTTCATTATATACTATAAGGACAAATCCTTCACCATCTTTCCATCCTTCTTTCTCTCTCACTGTTTTCACCTATTACCATCCCTCTGCGTCTCTTGCGGTCTCCATTTCCCCCTGTCCTCCCCTGCAGTGGATAGGATTGGGGTCAGGGCCCTTTGGCCAGTGGAGCAAGTGACAGCTCTGACAGGGCCCTGATTTCACTCTTGTGCCTTCTGTCACCTCCCTGTATGCCCGTCTCATTTTAATAATGTAAATATGGGGCAGGCAAAGGCCAGAGAGAATATTTTGTGTCCTGCTGCTCACCGACTGGAACCTGGCTGCACACCTGAGCTACACATGCACACACTTTGAGTGAGCAGTTTTCTGTTTTGAGGGTTTTCAAACTGCTGTCTCATATGGAAATAAAAGTAAACAGCAGAGTTGTAAAGAACTTGATATGATTTCCAAAGACTTGGGAGCAAAATCTCTGCAGTTTCAATGTGATCAACAGAAACCCTGTAATTAAGAGCAAATCACCCAAAGAGTGGAGGCAGATGCTGCATTGATGGCTTATGGATGGGTGGTAGACATGGGGAAGATCTCCATGTCTAAGGGTTCTTTAATGTGACATGAAAGCTCATCGTTTTTAATATTGCAGAGTTGAAGAGGGATAAAGTACTCCCTCAATTCAGCATTGCACTTTTGTATTGCTGAAGAACCCACAGGAGTCAGATCAAAAAATGAAAATTTGTCAATTCATAGCTTAAGTTGTGTCCCATCATAAGTTGAACCATTGAAACAGGAACCCTATTTTCCAAGAATGAAACCACATCAGGTTTTTTAACAAAGTCTTACTATCTTCTAAATGCCAGGCTTTGTCAAACATCACAAAAATATCGGACATGATCTGCAACCCTGTTTTAACTTTTAGGAGCTGTATATCTTATACAAGTACCTGCACAGGCTAAGCAAAACTGCAATAGGGACATAATTCAGTCTTCTGTGCTCAACAGTGCAGTAGCCTTTTAAAAGGGATGTGCATTTATATTATTTACATAGTCGTTTTTTAAAATCTAACTATAGTAGGGTGACCATATTCTGACTTCCCATAAAGAGGACACAACCACTTGGGGGCGGGGTCACAGAGTTGCACGACGCTAAATTTGATAGTTTTTCGGCTTGGATCGAGTGTCTTTTATGTGCTTCTAGCTCAGTAAGTCCACGTGACACAAAAGCTAAACGTACATACAAAACCGCAGACATTTGAAGGATCTTATAAACTTCCCCGGAAAGGCCAGACAAACCCGGACAGCCCCCCAAAAAGAGGACGTATGGTCACCCTAAACTATAGGTGATATGAGACATCTTTTGTCATGCGAATGTAACCACTTAATCCATTGTATGTTTGTTGAGCTGGCTGGTTTAGTGAAACCTCTGACTCTGTGTTGTGTGTAGAGCAAAGCACAGGGGAATCGTTTGCCCGTTAATGTCGACATTTATTATCTGAATAGGATTAGATAATCGTGGCTCACACAGCACACTACGAAAGAACAGCAAGTTCGCATAGCAGCCAGCTAGCTTGCTTGCTAATACATGTACAATGCTGTTCCATGGACACTATAGCATATGTAAGTTAGAGTAACCCATCGAGAGTTTTTCAGGTCAGATCGAGTGTCTTTTACGTGCTTCAGTAAATCCATGTGACACAAAATCGAAACTTGCGTACAAAACCACAGAAATTTGAGGATTTTATAAACTTCCCTGGACAGCCCCCCAAAAAGAGGACATGTCCGGGTAAAAGAGGACGTATGGTCAACCTAATGTATGTATGCATACTGGGGAAGGCACCCTTGAGCCATAGATAAAAATAACTGAATGAATCTTACATACTGGCAAGTAAAAAAAAACAAAAAACACACTCTGTTACACCATCACACCATACATGGTCATACTTGAAGTGTATTCCAGTTTAAACACTCACATCATTGCCATCTACCATATACCAGTGTAAGGCAATATTTCAATAAAAGCAGATATGGATGATCCACATTGAAAATAGTGTTGTGGACACCCAGGGTGGATAAAAGTGGGAAGCTGTTAAGGCTTTTGTTTTCTCCGGAGTTTGTTTGTACTCAAGAGTGGCTGAGTCTGGTCCAGACCGTCGACCAAACCAGCCACAGATGCATCACACCAGCTTACTGCAATTTAGCTACACAGGGGAATAACCTCAGTCTGATGTGGATCCCACCATCCCAGCTGCCCTTCCCAGCACAGGGCACTACAGCGCAGGAAACTGCAGAAGCTGTGAGTCACAAAGCTCCTGGCAGTCAGATCTGTTCGTAACTATCTGTGAAGCCCCAGATAGCTTTCTGTCTGCTTGTTACGGATGTGATGCATGATTTAGAGGCAGTTTGCCGTCCTTGATTAAAGAAAAGGCCTCTTGGTTGGTCAGACTGCGGCCCCTCGGTACCACACAGGCACAGACGAGCACACCGTGGGCCTTCGTTAACCTTTTTCACCTCTGCCATCCTTCACCCTCACTTCACCAGACCACCATCCCAGAACTTGCCGCTTCTCTCAGGTTCTCCTCTTGAGTTACCTCTTGCTTATAAATTGGATGTTTGATCAGTGGAGGGTCTTTGCCCTCTGATTTAGCATCCTGGAGGTCCATAATGAGCTGACCGATGTTCCATTACGTCCAATCACAGCTTAGCATGTCAGAGGAAGTTTGTGTTCAGCCGTCTAACTACCATAGAGAGCATGCTGACAGGACGTGTAGCTTCACTAATCACTGATTGATTGGGAGTGTGTGTGTGGTAGATGTATGAAACCTTGACCTTTTAAACTTAAATTTTCATCAAGGTTTCTTATAGTTTTAACTTGGCTTACTTACCCTTTAGTGTCTGATTCCAGTTGGTCAATTTTGCAGTTTCATTAGCAGTATAAGCACTGATTTTTGAGTGTGGATCATCTCCACACACATTCACAGACGTATCCAGCTGTGGGCAGTGATTCTGGAGTACTGGGTCATTCTGTCTGGGGATAAATCAAACAGAATAATCTGTCCTGCGAGGGGATGGAAGGTAATTGGTTACATTTGACCCGCGGCCTCACGGACTGTGGGAACGCGTCCTTTATCTAACAACGGTAATTGGCTAATGAAACACTTCCGCAACTCCTCCACTAGATTATCATCCACTGGCTGGGATTGGGTGAGACATGAGTGTGTGCATTTGTGTGAGTGTGGCGAACACAAGTGACCCAAAAGGCGTGTGAGTGTGTGGACGTGTGTGTGTCTGAGTCGTCTGGAGAAAATGGCAGGATGCGGAACTCCCTGTGGCCATCTCCACTACGTTATCGTCATCATCTGTCTCATGGTGCCTGCAGCGTACTGTTATGTCGGCAGACCACACATTAAAGGTTGTATGGTTGCCATTTCAACTTAAATCTAGGTTTAAAAAAGGTTAATGTAATTCAAATGAAATCTGCTCCCTGAGGCAGGGATGTTTTGTGTGGCTCCTAATGATGGTACAGTCAGAACCAGACTGAGAGTTTGAAGCGTTCAGCTAAACTCTGAACATCGTAGTCACATATCACAGCTTTGTGTCGAATTTTATTGAATTTTTCTCATGTTTTATTGATGTTATCGTGTAATCATTCATCTTGGCAAGTCATGCCCACGTCAACTGAAAGACAAGAAAACCAGGGTGGGGAGGGTTGAGTTTGTGGGGTGGGTGGGGGTGCCAAAAAAAGCAGCTTAAGTTACACTGGTGAGACAATGTCTCTGAGGTCCCATCAAGTGAGCCATTCATAGATGCAGGCCGAACAGTTTGTGGAGCCAGGGAGACACTCCGATCAAGTGGGGCCCAGGGTGGCCTTGTCTTTTTGTCCCAAGCTGACCCCTGCTCTCCCGCCTGGCCTCTGCGCCCCTCACCTGGTCTGTCCCAGTGCACTGGTAACAGGATACCTGTAATTTGCTCTAATGGCCTTTGAAAGACCTGGCTGGGCTAATCCCTGGAGTGCTTCTCCCAGCAGCACCGTATGAAAGAGACAGGGGGTAACAGGGCCGAGTGCGAGTCCTGAAAGAGGACTAGCCTCTGGATTGTGTGTGGGAGAATGTCACCCCTTGCAGTCGAGGGAGTGCGGGAGTCAGCTTTCAGCGGATCACCACTGTGTGGCTTGTTCACAGGCTTAAAAAAAAAAAAAAAAAACTCGGCCCGCGCTTGTAGAGAGGGTGATTCTCCTGGTTTACACCTCCCTCAGTGGTTCAGTCTAGCAGGCATGGGAAACACGCCGGAGAAAAGCCTGCACACAACTTTAAGAGAGCACTTTTTAAATTGTTTCCAGATTCCTTTGTAAATTGTGCAAAGTAGTTCTTCATGGATGACATTTGCTCACTCAAGAATAGAGAAGATTGGTATCTGCAATATAACAGAGCAGCAAGAGCAGCGGAAATTAAGTTGGAAAGGTTTGATAGAAGCAAAATGCTTAAAGAATGTCTTCAAGTGAGGAGCATTAGAAACAGAAATATGGGAATATTTTACAACAGGATCTGGATAAAACATGGAAGAGTCCTGTTGAACAAAGAATAGAGCTGTTTGCATGAGAGGTTCTTGAACGTGGCCCAAAATGGCTGTACCTGATGCTAAAAATGATAATAATAAAAATAGTAACAGCTTCACTAAACAAAAGCGGCAGATGCCATTGAATATAGACTGAGATAACAAATATGTCAGTAGCAGTATAATCCTATCAGTCTCATCTCCCCTCCAGAGATTCTGATGGAATGTGGGAACAGCAAGTGATATGTGGGCAGGGAGGACCAGCCCTCTGCCAACCTTTTCTCTCCTTTCTTCCCGTCCTTTCTATCCATCCACCCTAATCTTTTGATGTATTTCGCCGCATGCAAGTGGATGGAGTCCCACACATGCAGACCAGCCTGCCTTTATCCTGCTTCCCCACAGTGTAAGGGACATTGTATGCAGTCATATTAAAGTGACAACACACATGCTCACAGTGTGTACATAGTGATTAAGAGAGTGACAGAATGTTTAGATCTGTGTAAGTTCAAGTGTGTTAGGAAGAAAGGAGGCGGCACAGGAATAGTCCTGTTTCTTGTTTCCTTTGTTCCTCCTTCAATTAAGCTCTTTTTTTAAACTTTGTTTGATCAAATCAAACATGACTTGTGTCAAAGGATCCTGTCTGTCCAGGAATCCAGGGTTGAATAACAAAGGTGAAACACTGTTCTGACTCTGGGTAGGCTGGACTCATTCGAGGCTCAAATTAGATCTTAAAGGTCCAGGCTACTGTCGTGGACTGCAGAAATCATAGATTCAGTCACCCCTTGGTTTTCAAGCAGTTGTTATGAAGCCAACCAGTTGCAGTCGCCATATTGAAAATTTTGACTCAGGCTTACTTTAGGCTAAACAAGAAACCAGTCATAAAATTATAAACACCATAACACTGTAATGCAACCGCTGTCCTATAAGTTGTACCTTTAAAAATCTTCTACATTTTCAGTTTTTGTTGACACAGTCAGACAGGTGATAACTGTCTTTTAACTAACAGTTTTAAATACTGAAGTGCAATTTAGTAAAAGATGTTTCCAATATTTTGTAACCCTATTGTTTGCTTATTAAGTAAACAAACAAGGGGTACCTTTCTATATAACACCAGCGCCATTCTCACCTGCTACATCTTCAAAAATAAATTTTAATTGCATACTCACCTGTTTGATCATGTCAACAAAAAATGCAAATTAAAAGCTTCCTTAGAGAAGAATTTATTGTAAAGCCCAAGGCAGATTTTGGCCTCAAGTTTGTTGTGGCCATAATATATCACAGAAACAATAGTATCACAATATTTATAGAAAGCTTGACAATAAAACAACACCATTGGTCAAATTGAGAAAAGGCAAAACAAATGTGGTGTAACATAGGCCTATTACATCATTTAACTTCACAAATAAAAGGAATAACCTCACGTCACAATCCATTTCAAATAATATTCAAATCTAAGATTTCATCGATCCTGTGACCAAAACAGTTCCCCATGAAACAATTGTTTGTTGCGCTTTTATGTTGATATTTTTTCAGTCTTGGGTTTCAGTTGCTTCATTTCCTTACAGATCTGGATGGAAACAGTTGAAACAACATTTAAAAAGTATTACTATTCAGTAGGTTAGTAATGTGAAAGAGGCACTAATTCTAATATCGTATTTGGATTCACAATAAATCTTGAACACCAGTTTTAAAATTGTCTGATCATCTCTCAAAGGGTTGCTTCAGCTAACTCATAAGCAGTCATCTTCATCTATCCTCAGTTTTATGATGTGTGGCAACCAGTAAGTGTTAGCGTACGCTTATTCTTACAAAATGTCAATATTTGCCTCATAACCCCTCCCTCCCTACGACATTTTGTCCAAATAAACAAATATATGAGCTACATACACAAAACCTTTCTTAAGCTGTTAACAGTTTCAGCTCTGCTTTAAAAATGGGTATTTTAACTTATGACCTAATGGGGATTTCTGAGTTTCTGGAGGATTTGGACACTCAACTGCAGTTTTTTTGGGCACTTTAAACTTAATATTTCAACAGTGGAGCTTGCCATTATTATCATTCAATTGCTCGTGGTGGTGTGTGTGTTTGAAATTCAGCCTGGTCCAGATTTGAGCAGACACGTCTCATCATAACTGTCGGATGTCGGATGTATAAATCCCTGTCCTGTAAGAGTTAATAGGTATGATACATGTCCAGACACCCAGTGTAGACGAGCCTGTGGAGGTGGTGGTGTCCTGAGCAGGCTGAGTCAGATGGACCAAAAAGGAAGTGAGGGACAGACAGGCAGTGGGGAGCAAGCCAGCTGATGGGAGACAGGAAGGCGAGAGGAAAGACAGGTATACAGACCTACAGTTGCTCTGCTCTAGGACATAGGTCCAGTCACAAACACATAGATGAAACCCAGAAGGCACACAGATACACAAACATAGCAGAAGTCCTGCAGGGACAGTGGAGCTCCCAGAGTTGTGGTTACAGCTCTTGTAAAAGAGATTGTAAATGTTATACTGCTGACCAGAACTGGCTGGTCCTTTAACCCAATAAAGGAGGTTGCATCATGTGTATTTTGAGTAAGATCCTTCATATTCAAACAGAAATAAAGGCCATCATTTTATCACTACATGAATTAAAATATTATAGACACTGATTTAACCAGGGAAAACCAGAGCAGACCCGACACTTTAACGAGGGTCATTTTGTTTGTGAAAAATCGAAGCATCTCTTTAGTGATTCTTTCGAGGGAAACGAAATTCAGCAATACAGACCTTTTTCCTGATTATGTGATGGTAGAGCAGTATGAACTCTGACTTTCAAAGATCTTTGATTCTGTTAGAAACATGTTTTTGAAAAGACAGCCAGAGCATGAACCTGCAGTTTAAGAACAGATAACGTGCAACTTGAAGCTTTTTTTAACATCATTTGGCATGCAGTGGGACAAAAGAAGACTCTTTTATGATACTATTTCAAATATCTGGCAGATTAGCCTCATCTCCGCTCTACATTTTTCCGTAATACAGTGTTAATGCTGTCACTCACCACTTAAACTGATCCGCTGTTACTGGTTAGATGTTGTCATCCAGATAAAGGCAGACCTGGTTGAGCTAAGTGAAAAAAGATGTTAAAGGACCCTTGAACGACCCACTTAATGACACTCAAAAAAAACAACTTTATCAAACTGATAGCATTTGCTTTGCAACAAAGACAATACGAGTGGTTTAGCTGCTTTTATAGAGGTGTTTTTTTTTCTACTTGGGAGGTTGTGGGACACAATAAAATTCAAGCTGCAAAACAGTCGGTTCACTTTGTTCCCTGTATATTGTCTTTCCATCTCTGCAGCACCGTCATATTTCACAGAAGACTAAAGATCAGCTTTCATATCAGCCTCTTATTGCAATGAGATCATCACTAACCAAAAATCATGTGCCAACCAGCAGTGATATCTGTATAAATGTCAGGCTCCTGGTATACAAGCTTCTTGATTCCTTCAACAACCCACAATGAGTGCAGATTTTTCGTTCAAGCAAAGACACATTAATTCAAAACAGCTATTTTGATTAATGTCCAAAAAGCTCTTTTTAACTCACTGGGACGTTTTAAAGTACATCTTGCAGTCTAAAAAAGTAAGACAGAACTCTGAGCATACTCTCCACGTGCCCTTAGAGCCACACATCCTGACGTTCATTCCCATGCTGACACACATCGTAACTCTGATTTGATCGTCACCACAACCTAAGGGTCATAAGTTTGTGACACAGTTTTCGTGACACAACATTATGTTGTCAGGAAATAAACAATGACCTCTGAACCAAATCAATTTCATGATTGTGCTTTATATGCTATCAAATAAACGTGCAAGGTGCAGTTTACTGCTCATTGGCCTTTGACTGCAGGGTAAACTGGTGACAACCCATTTTTTGTTTGTGAATTTTATTAACATTGATAATTTCGAGTATGTGAAAAACAAACAAAATCACAAATTAATAACTATATAGACACAAAATAATTTATTACTATATTGACAATCTTGTAACTTACAGAAAATCAGCTTACATAACTAAAAAAAAGAGGAAACAAAGTCATACCCTGATTTTGGTAAATCATCCAGTCATCTTTCCATAATAGTGATGCATACATTTAAATTCATCACTACAAATATATAATTTCTTTTATGAAATATCTCAATCAAAAATTTTATTGTTTTATACTAACTGTGTGTCATACACAAATTGAGTGTATTGTAAATCAATCATGTGACTGGGATGCAGCTTTAGGTACACAAAAAAAAGTTAAAAGGAAATATTTTTATTTATTTATTTATTTTACAATGCTTCAGTGCTTTGTAACAGTGCAGGATGACTGTGATAAAAAAAAAAATCCAGAAAGGACATCACATCCCTGAATTCAAAGATACTTCGATGGGTACATACGTGCTCATGTTTGTTTTGAATAGCTGTTGATTTCATTACTTCAGGGTGTAGCAGACCCAGACCTGGCTGGATTAATGTAAAGTATCCAAGATCTGATGTGTTTACTGTTTACTGTGTACCGGTTCTTTTCTTTTTTTGTTCAAGCCAACTTTATGTAGGATGCAGAGTGATGAGCTAATGCATTGATTTCCAGCAGAATTCAAATATTAATTGCACCATAACAAGGATAAAAGTTTGGAAACTCTGATTCATTACAAAGAGTTAACACGCAAAATTCACCAGACGTACCAGTCTAACATAACCCCTTGTGATCTGTGCTCTTGCACCTGAATAAATGTTTGAACAGTGTAAATATGCACACCGTTCAACTTTTTTCCTCAAAGAGCAATGAAGCATTCACACGCCAACATCGTCAGTAACAGATTCAGCGTTGATAAACAATAGTTCAACAGCAGGCATACCTCTTTTTGTTAATCGTGTCCCAGTATCAATGATTAAAACAATGCATGATGTAAAAAGACATTTGCCTAAAGAAAGCAAAATCCTCCTGCTTGCTAATTTACTTCCTGCTACCAAACTTTGCTTATCTTCTCGGCCCTTTTTTCACAAACAGCTGATGATGGTGGAGGAAGAAAACTGCCATTTGAGCTGTTGATGATCAAGAATGTCCTCCATGTAGTCCATAAACTGCCTGTAAAAGTGGTCTTGTTTGGGATTATACTGTAATGTAGCTCAATGACAACAACTGTGCTGGAATTTTGAGCTTTATTGACTTAACTATTACACGAAAGAAACTCAGAGGAAGCTTGATAATTTTCTCGACTTTGCTGCAACAGAACCTCTGATCTTTCCTGGACCTTTTTTTTTCAACAACATTAAGCGAATGCAACATGAATTCAAAACACACCTCAACTTAAAAGTGAATAAACTAGGAATTATTGTTGCCTCGCCTATTCCAGGATTTCAGAAATAACAGTTTGATTTTAACATCAGAAAAGGATCAATTAAAGCTTTGTATGAAACAAACTGATGTCTGATCAGGTAGGTGCAGAGGAGAAAAGGTGAAGTGCATCACTGATGGAAGTTCGTATAAAAAATGTTCATCAGCACCAGCAATACTCAAAGGGACATGTTTGGTAACTCTTTTAAACATGCATTAGTCTAAATAGTGGATAGAAAAGCAACCAAGTACGATCCTTTTGGCTAATTGAGTGCAGGTTACACTCCTTCAAAAGTCCTTGCTAATCACTAGTTGCTGTTTTACTGTACATTCAAGGGTTAACGGCCAATTTTCCATGTCACGCCACCTGTGATGGCCTCCACCAGAGCTCCCGTTCTCATGGTGATCTCTCAAGGTGTTTAAAGCAGTAGTGAGTGATGCAGCCTTTGTGAGCGCAGGCGGCTGCTTCACCCAGTACCAGACCCTTGGAGGGGGTCATGGCAGATCAAAGGTGCTGGTCACAGCCATTAGGGCCCGGCAGCCCAGACCCGACATGAAAAGCTTGTGTTTTGAAAAGGAGGGCAGAAGGAAAAAAACAACAGGGCCCTCTTCGTTTAAAAAGCAAGCAAACTGTGAAATAATTGAAAAGGTATGTCAATCAAGGGCTGGAGCACAGCGGGAACTCTGAGATTCCCAGGCTTTCCTCTGGTTGAGCACTGAGCCATGGAGAGCTGCTCAAGGGTGCAACCCAAGAAATTAAAGACCTGGGAAAAGGAACAAAAAGAAGACAGGAGGAAAGGGGCAGAAAAATCTCTTTTTCTCACTCTCTCTTTGCTCAGTCTTTTTCTCTTAGCGGCTTGAAATTTGGGATAAAAGGAACCATTTTGCCACACTTTGTAGAGACCCATTCAAAGTGCCTGGTCATTAATAAGATCTTGTCTAGCTCTTCACCTCTCAGGTGAGTAACAAAGATTTATTGGAAGGGGGGGGGCCTGCCCCTGCAAGCAAAACCCCATCTTATAACCAGCAACTTCACCCTGTACTTGCTCCCTCCACCTCCTCCTCCTCCCCCATACCATGAGTCTGACAAAAGAGAACCCCGTGAGAGTGTCTCCCTCTTTCCTTTCTGCCCTTTTTTCAAAGTCAGAAAAGGCTTGAATGATCTGACGATGGGCTAACATCCAAAAAATAGGGGATGGAAAGAAAGAGTTTTAAAAAGACAGGATAAAAGACTTTTTCTATGCTTTTAAAAATCCCATAGAGGAGAAATAAATGGCAAGCCCACAGTTGACTACACACGTATAGTGCAGGATTTGCTTGTAATGGTAGCTTGGGCTTATTGACAGTCCCAGCCAAAACATGTCAAAGGTTAAGAGATCTTGCCAATTGCAAGTGGGAAGCCAAAAGTACCTTTTTCATGAGCTCAATGGGGCAGTCGGTTGATACTTGCTCGGCAGAATGTAGAGCAGGAGTGACCTCCAGTTTGCAGTGCAACCAAGGAACAAAAAGTTAATTTGTCTCCATTATTTCTCTTTCTCTTTTCTCTCTTAAAGCTCCTGTGAGGAGTTCTTAGCTGGATATGGATATACAGACAGATATCAATACTGTTGCCTCTCTGTTACCTGAAAAACAAACAAGACCATCTGCATAGAGATTTATCTGTTTTGTGAGTATTTTCTTACTTTTAGACTAGCCAATTATTCACAGTTTGTATCTCTATTTAAACAACCAAAGTAAGACATTATACCATTTAAAGAAAGTACATGAGATCATTTGTTAAAATATAGTACAGTCACATGCAAATTACAAAATCAGAAATAAGAGGCATTGTTTTGTCCACAGGGGGCACCAAAGTCAACGAAAACCAAAAGCCCCTAAGTGGAGCTTTAAACCGACAATTTTCAGATAAGCAATTATTCACAAGTTTAGGCATTCTAATTTATCTTAACATAATGGCTACACAATAAGACCTTAACAAGGATCATTCTGATGGAAAACTGCATTTCTTACGCCTTTTGTAGATGTTTTTCATACTTTAAATTAAGACAAAGACATTATTTAAACTTATATTCACTCTTTGTTTCACAATGAAGAACAAAAAGAACAATTTAGCGTCATGGTTTATTTGACCAAATTGATTTTAAGATGATTTGTAAGATGCTAATAATTATAGCTGTCAATTTTTTTTTCACAATAATTCAATTTCCCAATGGTTGCTTCCACTCCAATCTCTAAATATGAATCAATTGAGAGATTAAAAAAATAAAAAATAAATAATATCTGTGACATTTTTAGTGAAAAAGGTAATTTAGCATCCCAATTGTCAAGATTTGCAGACTAACCAGGCTATGAATCTCTCCAACACATCCAGTAATGTGACCTTTGGTTATCCAGCAGTTAGGAAGCCCCTCTAAAGACCTGGAATAGCTCGCTCTTATTTCTCAGGCTTTGAACACAATGGAGTGACTTTTCAAAGGGGCGACTGGGAGTTATATGGATCTAACTGGTCTTTATGAGTGTGTGGTCAAGCGTCCAGAGCCCAAGTGATTCCTCGAGACAACGTGAAATACCCGTTTCATGTCCTCAGATCTTTTGTGTCGTCTGGCTGCTAAACTGGTGTGTATGAATGGAGTGACATGTTGGGTACTACACAGGAGAAAGGATGATATTTCATTTTTTTGTGGGTACAAGCAAACAGATAATAACCAGCAGACTATCACATTAACTTTTTTTTTTTTCAGAACAAAGTGCATTATCAATTTTATCTTCATTTTATTTATCAAGTATTTAAAACCTTTTTGTGCCATTTATTGTTCACAAGGTTTCGGGTCAAATAAATAAATAAAAATTAAGTCAATTTCAAGAATTGTAAATCTTTGGAAATTGTGCTATAGGTTGTGAATTATAAGAATAAATCAAAAACAATTTCTTCATTATATGTGGGCAGACAGCTACTCCCCTCATTTCCCCCTTTAAAATGATATACAGCTCATGGGTTAAAAGACTTTATTTTCTTATCGACTTTATTCTCTTCTGACTTTATTCTCACAACCTGGAATAATCAGATCCATCTGCCAGCTCATATTTATTCTCTTTGGCAGGTTATGTGGAACCACAATAGACTGGATTTATCAGATCCTTTAGTTTCATATTAGGAAGGGTTTAAATGGATTTGCCCTAATTCATTGGCTACGTCTTAGTTGGTTTATTTATCTCCTTCAGTCTTTAACTTGCATTGTTTGCTCTCATATTAGCTCCTCTTGTTGAAGAATCAAAAGAGACCCAAGGACGGAGGAGGTGTAGTAGCTAAATAAGGAATCCTTTCCCCAATTCTTTTAGAGTCTTCTCATGTAAAATCACATTGGTAATATCTGGTATGACTGATTTAAAGCAAGTAGTGGTATTTTACAAAGTAAATAAATTGTTAAGTCTTGATTTTACCAAAGACTACTTGATTTAAGAAAAGAAGTGAACCGTTTGGATCAAGCAATCCTCATGAGATGTCATGGCTACTTCTGAATCTGGTGTTGCAGCTTTTAAAATGAATGATGATGATATGTTTTCATTAAAACAAGATCAAACAACTGCACATACAGCCTTCATTGGTAAGAAAGATGTGTCCGCTGTACTGCTGCTCTCCGCAGCGTCACACGCTGTGTTGTTCTTATTGTTTGTAGGCATAGACTGTATATAGAATGGACAGCATCTGCCTCCTTGATGGGTGAAGCCACTCCGAGAACAGCACCCTCTGTTGACGGGCTGCAGTATAGATCATAAATCCCGCCTCCACCAGCAAAGCTTATGGAGCTATGGACAAACTTTAGAAATTTATTACACAGAACATAATTTTTCTCCCCCCTGCTTGTGATGTTGACGTGTACTTACAGTAGGACTGGTTTGAGCTCAAGTCCTCTTTTTTCTGTGAAGCTCCGTTTTTAAAGTTATTAGAGGGTTCGTGTTTTCTATGACTGACACCTGATACAGCCTATTGGCGTTCAGGGATTGCATAGCTCAACCGGGGGATATGCTGTTTGAGCCGAGTGTAATCACATCGACTCATGGCGACTCTCCCGCCGAATGTATACAACACTACTGTGCAATGCTGGTTTCAGGAAATGAAGAAAAATCCCAGAAATACTGAGAGCTTTTTGGTTTCAAATCCATATACAGGCGGGAGGCGGAACCAACTTGACCACAGTATATACAGTCTATGGTTGTAGGTCTGTGTCTGTGTCTGTGCCTGCGTGCGGCCATTGCTCATGTCTCCTGGAAAAGGTAAATCAATTGAACAGATCTAGACCAGTTTACCTGGTCTGGCAACACCAGGCTTCAATTATTCTGAATTTGATCAAGATTTCATTTTTTTTCCCCCTTAGTGTCCCCCATTATTTGGAGTACTTTTTAAACCAAATGTTTCTGCAGGTTGATTCAAGCATTTCTAATGTTAACATGACAACTAGCCAATTAGTCCTTAGAGCCCAAACCAAACTTTAACCAGCGTGATTTTTTTTTTTACCCCAAAACGGACCTATTTTTACTAACCTGTATACTAAACACTTTCACGTTACTTTTTAAAAAATAAAGAATATTATCAAGTCATCCTTTATTTATCTAGGTCTAGTGCGAGCCTGTGGTGCAGTAAACTTTTTTTTTTCATGTTCAACTCCTGATGTGACAAACATCCTTCAAACACACCCACTGAGCCTGGAACCCAAATTATGGCAATTACCACTGGCACCACTTTCAGGCACCAACGGTTTTCATTGGCCTGGACTAATCCCCCATAAATCCTTGCAGCGCTCCAATCACCAGCCGAGCCTCAGCTAATTGCTTATGAGTTCCTTGCACGCTCCAGGTGCCACCGTAGCACACCCTGTGTTTGTAAACATAACTCATAAAGAAGAGGCTGCCATCAAAGTGTTAATGTTTCCCTTGGAGGATCAGAGGCGATGCGGGAACGATGGGGGTGCAGCTGTGGGTTTGTACCTGGATGTCCTCGACTGAGGCATTCCCTCCTTCCCCACAGCTGTGGCGAGCCCATGAGAGGGCTTCTTTTACACGCTCCTGTCAGAGAAGAAAGACACTCAACAGGAGTTTGTGTTTGTTTACCTTCCTGTTCCTTTCTGTCCTCCTTTTTTACTCTTTGTACTTCTTGGTGTCTGTGCCTGAAGTAGATGACCTCACTGGGTAAGCACGGCTGCTGTTGTTCAGAGCTGAAAACAAAGTTTAAGATAGTTGCGTGCTTGGGGAGATGGGGGCGGCAGATGTGAGCTTTTTTAAGTTTTAGAGCCCCCCTGGATGTGTTCTTTGAAACCAGAAACAGTAGCCTAATGATATTAACAGCTGCCCTGGGGAAAACAGGTAGTTTGTGAGTCACAGTTTTGTGTCAAAAAGCAGGGATTTGCTGTCATAGAAAGAAATTCTTTAAAGAAAAGAATCACATTGCAAGTCCTTTTAGAGCACTTGCATGTCCAAACAGGTTTAACAGTTTTTCTTGTTATCATCCATTTCAATACGACACAAATTCCTGAACATGACCTCAGCAAAGTGAGACAAAATCCAAAGCTTTCATTTGTACAAAATCACATTTTAAATTTGAGCTGTAACCAACAAGGCTTCAGCCGTAAGAAACTGAAAAATCACAAGAACATGATCCAGAGTGAAAGTCTTTCACTGACAGAGCAAGGCCTGTGCTTTTGCCTCTCATTGAATGAAAAATTTAACAAGGGGTCACCTGGCAACAAGTACGCATTGGAAGTCAAGATGGTCAAAGAAAACCAAAAACTCTCAGGTGAACTCGTGGATTTTTGAGTTCTGTATTCTACTTCAAAGTGGTAGTATCAGCTATTTCACCAAATGTTATTGATAACTTCAAAGGTCAGAGCCAAAAGCTGACGAGGTTTGAATCGGCGAGCTTTCAGCGCACTTTCCACACTGCCAGCGGACACAAAAATGTCACTGCGCCAGCTGATTCTTTGAAACCTCCCCCTACTGCGCCAACACGCCCAGTTTGGCACATCTTGGTGTGCCTCAGTCTACCAAAACATCAAAGTGGCTGTGCGCCGGGTTGTGCTGGACTAAAATACCACTGTGCCACCCTACGCCGCTGGTGGGAAGATAGAGCCCATAAGGTCTCCATCACCCTGTTCAGAGAATGGTCAATCAAAAATCTGTATTGTAGGGTGAATTGATGATCACTCTCTGTTTCTGAAGACCTGCACTAGGTGCACCAGCTATGCTTGAGTTCTTATTTGAATGTAATTTGATTTGGATTAAGTTTACACTCTATGTCTATCTTACAAAATCTTAAAATTTCATGGAGGCTCATTTTAAAGATTGGGATGAATTGGAGGATGAGGTAAAGCACAAGATTTTTCTAGTTATTTTGTAATGGCAGCTTGTTTTCTTTGCATCCATACAACAATTAACATGGATGGTTATTTTGATCTGTTGTCCTGTTTTTGTTTTCTGTAAGCAGAAATCAATTCATCTGCATGACAACAGAGTATGACAAATTTACATATGTTGAAGTACTCAATTTAACCTCTCAGTGTCACTATCAATATTTTACTCTGTAGTTAATTTTCATCTTAGTGTGAGGAGAAATGTTGCAATAAAACAGTATCAGCAGTAACTGTCTTTCCAATAAATTAAGATATTGATATTGCGTTGAAAATAAGTAAAGGGTGTAACCATGACTTAAAAACAGTGGAGAGACAAGAAGTTGTAGATTGCTGCCAAGGTACCTGTAGTATCCCTCTAAGAGCTGATTGGGTGCTTTTCAAAAACTGACATTTATATTTATTATGAATCCAAAAATAACATTAAAGCTTGTACTTCTTTGCCGTGATTTTGACTGTTTTATTTCAGTTTTTAAGTTATGGTCCACTAGAAGTAGTATATCAAAGTAAAAGCATAGTTCCATCAGGCAGGAAAAAGTAACAGAAAAAATGTCAAAATAAAAGTGTTACAATCAATTAAAGGCAATGTTGTTTCCAAAGAAATTTCTATCACTGGGCTGGTGATGTGGATAAATCACAAATTTAAAATGTTTTATTTTTCAGTGACGTGCAAGATAATTGTGTGTTTATTAAGCATTGTGTAGTCCCACTGTATCCTCAGTTCGACTGATGGTGTTGTTATAGTTTCAAGTTTTCCAAAAACATTGATGTGATATCATTATTGCAATATGTATGGCCATGATAATTATAAGATGAAAATCTGGTATTGTGATGCTCTCTAACTGTGATGCTTTATCATATTTTACTGAAGTTATTTCCAGCCTTTGGCCCCGAGAGTGTAAATCAGAGTCAACGCTTTTACTACATAAAAAAAGAACTTGTCACTGATTGGCCAAATAGAGTGAAAACATAATTTCTGTGACAATATTTATATTTCAACATATGGGTTTGTGTTGACCTTACACCCTGATTTCAGGCTTAACTTTTACACAGCTGGGGCAGTGAGCCCTTGAATCAATCCCAGATCTTTCACCTGTTGTTACTCTAATCGTGCTGACAGAGATAAATGATGTTAGCCTTGTTTATTATAGACTTTTTTGGATATATTTTTGACCCAAACTATCATCTGTAACCCAAATGGTCATTTTTGTAACCCAACTTCTATCAAACCTTTGCTTTAGCCCTATCAGATTATTTCCACTGACTCACTTTCCAGCTGTTTTGCTCAGTCGGTTATTTCTTGGTAGCACATGGCCGCTATGAATATACTCATCTTTACAGAGCCTGTTTGAATTAAGTAAAATGATGTCAGTCTGCCAAAACACAAAAAGGGTGGTCCAAGGTTGACTTTGATGGTTCATGATGTGGAAAAAAGACAACAAAAACATCGGTGAAAAGGTACGAAAGTTTAAAGACACAGACACTGTGGAAAGATTCACAAAATTAAAGCTGAAGCTTTAGGTAAACATGTAACAGAACATGTATGGGTTGCAGCAGTGTGTAAGGACTTATAAAGGAAGAAGAAAATGTCATAGACTGACAGTGATGGGGCAGAAAAACCCAGTCAGAGGCTGTACTGGTTCCTGTTATCTTTTATTTACCCTATTTTACTTCACATTAAGTAAAATAGTTCAGTTTACTGTGAATTAATGTGGGTACCATTCCTATGGATGCATCTCAAACTGAGTGTGGTAGACTGTTTTCATCTGAAAAAATAGTAATCTAAATCATTCAAAATCAGTGTGTGATGTAAAATTGTTTATTTCTTGTGCAATTAGCTGAGATAATGTGTTGCTTAAAGGTTGTTATAGTGGAGATGTATTTGTATCATTGTGAAAAGAAAAGAGTGAACTAAGTCTTTAAGTCAAGTCAAAAAGAAATGTGTCTTTATTTCATAAATAAACATATTAACTCGAGTCCTTGTGCCAAGTTCAGCTTCACTGTTCTCTCCAAAACAAATTTGGATTTGCACAAATAAATAGGTAGAAAAACTGGAACACCTGTGAAACCCCGAGGGTTTATTTGACAGTTTTAAGACTGCTCAGAAACTCAGTCGGTGCCTTGTACCAGACCTGCGGTTGTGCAGAAGCAGCTGAGGACGGTCAGTTTGGTGGTCAGGTGCTCGCTGCTGCTTTTATGACTACATTTCCTACCGGCTCTGGGTCACCCTGTCCTTCAGCACCTTGATCTCGTGTTATGTTTACAGCAAGTGTCCAAAGCCAACAGTAATTTTTCACAAACATTCAGCAGGTCCTTGCCTCTAAGCAACAACACTGCATGTTTTCCCTGCATAGACTTCGTTTCCAGGGGTGTAAAGAGAGTATTTCGTGCTCTGATCTGATAACAGGCCTCATCAGGGTGCTTTTGAAGGTGTAAGTGGGAAAATAAAGCCAGGAAAAATGCCATCTAAAAGAGTGCTGCTTCTTCAGTAATTAGCAGCTATTCAGCACCCTGTGGTAAGCCCTGGGGTCATCTCCAAACCATCTCCCTATCGTAGCCATGACAATGGGTGCAGACCTTTTATTTTTGTATGCAGACAAAAACCAGATCAAGAGTGAACCACATGGGACTTGTTTGCAATCACTGCCCAGAGGAAACAATTAGCCCACAAGCTTGCCAGCTTTTTCATGGAGTGAAGTGTGTTGGAGAGGCTGCTAAAGAGGCCAGCGCAGACAGGTTTTTATGTCCCTTAGTAAACAACACAAGGCATCATCAGGATGGAGCATCACATCTGGAGTCTGGAATTTTAAATGCAAGCAGTACGGGATAGTAACGTTGTGTAGGATTGGTCACTGTGTATGTTTGAGTTAAATTCTTATGCTAGATGTTCTTACACAGGAGTGTCAACTAATGAAGCATCTGTGAGAAAGTTGTGATTATTCCCTATCTTGTTGGGTGTCATCTAACCTTTACCTGCTGATCTAAATGCACTTAGCTTTCTTATCTCCTTCCAAAGAAAGCTCTTGCAGGTCACTGTACATGTTCTACCTGTCTGTGAGTATTTCCCCAGAGCATGTGTCTGTCTGGTATCCTAATCACTAATGATGGACCCTTTTGATGGGGAAACTCCCTACACTAGATGTTTCTAACCCAGACTCCTGTTCTCTCTTTTATTTTCCAGGCCTGATGGAAATCCGATCTGTCAGTGTGGGAGTTGTTGCCATCAAATCTGTCAGCACCGGGCTGTACTTAGCTATGTCCAAGAAAGGCACGCTCTTTGGATCGGTGCGTATACAAGCTGGCATGATTGTTTCTGAAGGTCTAGACGGCAGGGAGGAAGCTGAGAGGACGGGGAGGTATATGTGCATAGGGGTCCTAAATGAGCACCTTTCCAAACATGTTTGATTCTGCAAATATGAGGAATCTCCTGGAAAGTCCAGAAAGGGTCAGAAGAGTTACAATCAATCATGCCTGTACACCTGGCTAGGCCATAGTTGATGATACTTCTAGCTTGAGTTGGCTTGTTCCACTGTCATAATAGATAGCGAGGCAAAGAAACCCAACCAGAGACGACAAAGAGCCACCTGGATTCCCAAAAGTGTCTGCGTGCCATCTGCCAATTGTTGTTTCTGACAGAGGGCTTTTAAAAGCAATCATCTCACTTTGTTAGAATCAGCTGAACATCTGACCGGAGGTGTGTGGTGTCTAGCTCATGTATTTATATCTTGGAAAATAAGGACTCAGAAGAAGGCAATCAGTCAGCAGCAGAGATAATGCAAGTGTCTTCAGAGAGCTATCACGGTAAACAAACCCGAAGGCTAAGGTATTTACTTGATTCCCATGGTGAGAAAAAAACAGTAAAACATGCCAGACCCATACTTTTGGATGTTATCAGGACCTCAAAACCAAAAGATAATAATCTGGAAAAGGGAGATAAGATTCAATCCTTGAATCAAAATGAGATCATTAAGTCTGAAAACATTTGTCAAACTATTCTCAAAGGATAAGTGAAATCAACCAACCTGTTGGATAAAAGTCATTCCATATGTGCAGATAGAAACTGCAATGTCATGGCGATGTTTCAATGTATGTATAACCAAATACATCTGAGTCTCGATTTATCAGGCCTTAATTCACACATACTATCAAAGCAACCATTAATGTACACTTATCTGACTTGCTTCATAAACACACATTAATGAACATAATACAAAGCAGCTGGTCTGCAACAGCATGTTGACATACACCAGATGTCAAGGGTGCAAGAAAAGGTTGTTGTTGTTTTCTTTAAACAAAAGTTCAGTTTCAGTCAAGTTATGTTAGCGTTACTATATTACAGATTTCATAAAAAGAAAGCAATAGTGTAACATTCTTTGAATTAAATGCCATCCTTCTCCTGTTTCACTAGTGTTCTGGGACCCTTTAATTTCGATCATGGCTCTTTCACAGCAGTCTTTGTGGAGGATTGTATTTTGTTCTCTAAACCAGAGGCTCAGAGGTTGGCATGACCAATTTAGCAGAGTCTATGTTTGTATCAGAGCTGTCACTATCATAGCCTACTCCATGCATAAATGTTTGTATTGCATGTAGGGAAATGTTTAAAATACCTAAGGCATCATGTTGCTTCAACCCTGTGTTTTCTGGAGGAGGCTGTGATGTCACCTGTACTAGCTCTTAATGAAACACTGAACACTCAGGACATTTGTGTGTTGTTTAGACAAATTGATGTATTGCCTTTCTCGTCTTTGTATTACTTTATTGCATAATGGTTAAGGATAACCGTAGCATTGACCAATCTTAAACCGTTGCACCACTATTTCTATGGCAACAAATTCTTATTAGCTTTCTTGCTGTATGAATCAAAAGCAATCTGAACATTTCAAATTACAGTCAACTCACATCAAAACATTAGCCCATTAGCCCATTAGCCTGCTTATTTGTGTTTGATGAAACCTGACACCCCCCCCAAACACACACACACACATTCTTTGAGCTTTGCAACTGACACACCTTAAAACATAAACAAGCAAACTGCTGCAATTTATTTAAAAAATTAAAGATTACATTTTGAGGCTATAATTATGGTTAGGACAGTGGATAAAGTAGGAAACTGGGAGAAGTGAATGACTCCAATCAACATGGCACAAACTGGGTTTGAACCCTGGTTGCCCATGACATGGACTATAGCCTCTCAACATTAGATGGAAGATTTCATCACTGAGCTGAATGGGCATCTCAGATATGACTGCTTTTTAGACTACTTTCACTGCTGCTTATTGTTGACGTTATTTGCAGGGATCTGCGTCTCAAAGTTATACAGACCTACTGCTGTTTACTGGATCACAGCACAGGATTTTGATCCACTTTTCCCTCAGATTTACAATTTACAATGTTATTTACAAGATGCTTTTATCCAAAGCAACATACATTCGAAAACAACTGGGCACAGCCAGCCGGGGCAGGCAGGGTCAAGTATCTTGCCCAACGACACTTCAGCACATGCACAGCTTTGGAATCAAACCCCTGACCCTCTGATTGGGAGACAACAGACTCTACCAACTGAGCCACGGCTGTCCTTCATGGTTGAAATGGTTGGGACCCTGTCGCTCTTTAGGCTGCACTCACACCTGTGCCCAGTTTCTCTCCATCTCAAGACCAGTCTGAAATAGAAACTAACATTTTGTCTCAGTGTTTACCAATTCAGGCTGTTCATGAAATCTAAAATTTCACCAACAAGCAAAGATGAATTACAGGGAACTTATTTGATATGACGTGTTTGATCAGGTTGCCTGCTGTGTTGCCCTTGTAATTAAGAATTAATCACCATTGCTATGAGATTCAAGTACCAAACACAGCTGGGTAATATGTAAGAAAGCTGGGTAATATCACTTAATAATTGTGGTTTTATTTGTGGAATAATGAGGTATTTTATGGTTTTAAGCTCTGTTTTTGATGACTTTGGCAGCATAAGTCTTTCCAGAACAAAGTCTTGGTTTCTCAAGATATTCCACAGACCTCATGGTGATCAGTTTCAGACACTGATCAGTTTTCAGAGCTTGGGCCCAATAAAAACTAACTCTGAGGCCTGTGGATTGTTTTGAGTAACCACAATGTTGTTACTGGATAGACAGGCTAGTTTCCGGTTTTTAATTGGAAATATTCAGTGCCTCACAGAAAATACCAAATTCCACCAAAAGAAATAAGTTTCAGGAGTGAAAACCTCAAAACCTCCACACTTTCTTCTTGGAAAGACAAACTGTGTGAGAGGAGATGTTTGTTTTTATATAATTCTGTTAAACCAACTCTTTACGTCTGGACTAAAAAGTCTATTGTGGCTTTCTGAGGGTAATAAGATGAATACTTTGTGATGGTAAAATGCTAAAACAATGCTATAATCATGATCCCACACCTGGAAAATCCTTTAGCAACAACAGACATTAACCTTTGTCCTCTTCTTGGAAGACTGCCTAGCAAAGCACAGAAGGAATATAAGTCAGACATAAGTTAAACACTCATCCATTATAGCCTCCTTAACCTCTCTGTCTTCTTCCCTTGGATCCTCCAGGTGAAGTACAACCCAAGCTGCAAGTTCAAGGAGCGCATCGAGGAGAACGGCTACAACACTTACGCCTCCCTCCGCTGGAAGCACGGTGGCAGGCAGATGTTTGTTTCACTGAATGGACGGGGGAAACCACGGCGAGGTCACAAGGCTCGACGAAGGCACCCGTCGACTCATTTCCTGCCCATGCTGCCCTCCTAGCTACCCAAGTCTGAACACTCGCTGACAACTGGCTGGCTCATTTGACTCCTCACTCTAGAAACAGTGACCTTTACTTTTACGGTTTCATTCTCCTGTCAAAAATGTACATTTGTTAAGGTTTGTAACATTTGTAGAAATAGTATAATATGTTCTTTTAAGTTATTTTCTCTGTTTTCTACTGACAGTGGAATTATATAATCAGACATCTGTCTGGCTACAGTACCTGTCTGTGTGTCTCAAGTGCATTTATAGCAGATGTTGGGTTACTTTGGGTGGCTGTACAAAGACTGAAAAAGGCCAGCACGGAACAAAATGAGGCTCATTGGTTCATAAATTTAGCTCTTCTACTGCAGATGCAAAGAGAAAAGGAAAAGGGAAGCTTCTGGTACGGTATATATATATGAAATCTGTCAAAAGACAAATATCACAATTGACTGAAACATTAGGGGAATCATAAAACATGACAACTCTTACATCCCAAGTGTTTCTTGGGATAAACTGTACACTACTCATTTAGAGACACTGATCTTGACCTGGACTACACTGATGAGATAAAAATCTCTACTATATGTTCCTCAACATGAAAACAACACAAAAGACGTTAAGCTAACTACTGGGATAACAAGCTACATTTTCTGAATGACCTTTTGTATGTTTGTGCATGCTTCTGACTGCTTCTTTTATCCAACAACCCACAGCTCAGAAACGAGGAATCGGTTTTAGAGGAAAAAAAAAAAAAGACTTTCATCAAGTGTGTGAGTCCTGGTCAGTTCAGTTTGTGAAAAAATTATATACATTTTGAGTTAATGCATTATAGCAGCTGTAGGTACACCATGTCTTTACTAGCAACTTAATTAATTTTTACACACTTATACAACAGTTACTGTCTCTCTGTTAAGTCTTGCTAACATTTTCTCAACAATAAGGCTGTTGCTAATAGAACAATTAATATATTTAAAACATTTTGTACTCTTTAACTGTTTGGAGTTGATGAATATTGTAATTGTTGACTTTTTGTGTTAAACTGTAGTTATATTGTTAAAAAAAAAAAAAAAAAAAAAAAAGAAGAAGAAGGGAACAAGAATCATACTCCAGTCCATATTCGGCTCATTTAGTATGTTATTACTACTGGTACTATATTGGTACGTATGTGATCCACTTATCATAAGCAACTTGTAGCTGTAGGCCTGTAACAGTAGGTTATGTGTAAGGCCAAAGTCTCAGAACAAACAATCTTTAGATTCATTTCAGCAAAGTAAAGTTATTTGAGTGCCTTGGTACATGCTGAGTTTGGCAAACTTCAATAAAAAATGTGCATAAATCATGAGTCATAGCTCATTCGCTTATGCCTGCAAGTCCTTTGTAAATCCTCAAGTGCTAAATGTGAAGAGAGGATTGGAGAAAAAAAAATCTTGTCCTGTTCGTGACACTGATTGTTAAGTGCTGGTAACATCTCCATCCAAGCTCCCCCCCCCTAACATAATCCCCATCCTCATCATAATCATGACAAAACTCACAGCAGGAGAGGCGTTGATGTGAAGGACCTCCCTGAGTCTGATGAAAGCTCTGTGGTTATGAACTATGCGACTGAGCATTGAGGTCATTTACACACAGACGAGCCCTCCAGTGGCACAGGAGGCCTACTCAGTCTTTTCAGTGAGCAGAATGGAAAGTAGAGGATGAATAGTGGCTGTTTGGGGTGAATAAAGGCCAACCTTTCAGACTGTCATAATGTGAGATTACTGTGACGGGGTACATGTCTGGTCAGAATGGCGTGAAGTCACACTGTAGTTCAGCTCCAAAGATCAGTATGGGGGAGTCTGGTGAGGCTGTTGCCATTTCATTGTGCTCGTCTATGCACCCCTGTGGGATTGTTACATATTTAGAAGTGAAGACAACCTTTAATTTTTCCACATTTATGCTGCATTTAACTGTAAAATATTTTCTAGTAATATTAGAAAGTCTGGAGTTATGGTAAATACACTCATTTGCTCAAGGTTAGAGAAATAATGGGTACCACTTCATATCTGTTGCTTAATGATATCAACAGCTTGCAAACTAAACTGCAAGCTTAAACTGGAAACCGGAAACAACCTCAAAGTTATCCCTGCTCTGTTCAAGGTTGGCAAAATCACACTGTTAGTGGGGTTAATGTCAAATGTTTTACCTGTTCGAATATGGCACAAAGCATAAAAACTACAAACTACCAAGATGCAACAGCATACAGAGAAACATTAAACCCTCATGCTATACTTGTTTTTACATTTTACCTTTAAGCAAATAAGAGTGACAAGCTAGTATTTATAGTTTTTTTCCGTATGGGTGCTAAGCTAAGAGGTGTTACCCCTGTTTAAAAGTTTGGTGATTCCTCTGTGCTGTGTGAAAAAAAGCCACAATAAATGTTAGACTGTTAAAGGGATATTCTAACTCACCCACTCTCTTCCAGCAGCCGCTTGTTTGTACGGGGACCTCGGGCGAGTCCATCACCAACTGCAGCGGGGTGACGCAGCTCAAGGAACAACATTTATGATCATTACTTCATGGAAATGCAATCAGACCGAGACGCTACGTCAGAAGAACTATCACATCTGCAGTGCAAAATGATTAATATGGTGATTATTACTTCAAGGAAATGATAAAGAAATTATCATAAATGTTCTTCCTTGAGCTGCGTCACCCCGCTGCAGTCAATGGACTGGCCTGAGGTCTCCATACAAACAAGCGGCTGCTGGAGGAGTGGGTGAGTTGTGTTTAGTCTCTTTGCTAAAGAAATCAGGCAAAGCTGAAAAGATGTTTGATGGCTACTGCTGTGGCTATATGGACCCTATATATACTGTTGATGAAGTGAGGTGCTGTTCTGAGCATTATTTGTGGCTATAGAGTGGCTTTTTGGTTGAGCGCATGGCTTCTGTGACCGCTGTGTGTTGCTGTCCCGCGGTTGTTACTAAAGTTGGTTTAACTAGAGAAGCAAGAGGTTGGCAACATTTATCTCTCAACGGGGTGTCTAACTCAGTGTTACGGTGTGTTTGACCTCAACTTAATTCTAGCCGGGATATCCCTTTAATTTGCTCCTGACATATAGCCAGGTAAAGTCAGCGAGTGAAAACAGACTTGGAGAATTCATGAATCAGATGGAGCTATGATGGTTCAGTACTATGCAAGCGAAGCCAGTGGCCCTCTAGTGACATCAGTGGCTCTGGCAGCTGTAATCCTTTTTGCATATATGTACATTTTTTGAGCCAATTTATCGGTCTTTCTTGAGAGTCAAATGGTGGATTTTTCTTTTTAGTCAAATAATCCCCTTGATTTGCATTGTCAGGCTGCATCCACCCAAAGATGTAGTGATGGCAGTTCAACTGATAGCCAGTGATGTAGATGGCTTTAGGTCCAAAAAGTCATTAAATGAAACATGCACTGAGCTAATTGTGACAATGGCAACGTTAGACTGAGCCTACGTAAGTAGTAAGTAGCCTAGAAATCAGCAAATGAGAACATTAAAATATTTTTAAGGTTTTGGGACTGGAAAATGAACCTCCCACAGCGATCAGCCAGCTACATATCCATGGTCCAAACGATCCAGAAGCTGTGGATTGAGTCTATCATTACAACTTCTTGATTATAAACATGGTCATAAAGTTTCTTATAATGATGATGATCAGCTGTATCCATCATTTACAGACGTGTCCCAGGGATTCAATGAAATGATTGAAATTGGCGCTGATGCTGTCTTGCAAGAGTTTGAGCGGGTTCAAACAGGCAGGATATTGTTTGTGTAGTGATAGAGTTTGGAGATTTTTAGATTTTTGTTTTATTTTTTTTATAAACCACAACTACTACTTAAAACTAAGCCTGAAATTTAAGATTGAAAAAAGGGAAACCACAATTATCATGAGGATGAATGCAGAAGCCAACTGGAAGTGCTAAACTTCAGTGTCAAGCCCTTATAATATGATTAAGTTTGCTGTGAGTGAATTTATTATTCATTGTCAGTTTGGTACCGTACACTTGCTTACATTTTTTTATAAATAGATTAACAAGAAGTGGAGAGAGAGAGAGAAAGAGAGAGAGAGAGAGAGCATGTCCAGGTGTCTGTTATTTATCTGCCACATGCAAGGTCTGCCTCTGTGTTACAACTGTGTGTAAAACAAGCATAAACAGCATATCTGGTTGCATTATATTGCCTGTTAAAGCAGCACAACAATTTGATTAGGACATCCATTAAATATATACATAAATTGGAGGTCTATCATTTTCATTTCTAAGAACTTTTTGATGCCATATGACAACAGCTTAGTTAATCAGGTGTGAGTTTAATTGAGCAAGTATACCTGTGAGAAACATCAATTCCCTTACCTTATTCTCAGCAGGAAGCCAAATAGTGTGAAACGTATGAACTTTAATGAGACTTTAACAATGAATTTGTATCAATACTTTCTTAAGACAGTATAGAATAAATAGATTTCATATTACAGATTTGTTTGCATTTTGTCATGAGTGAACCTCAAACTGTATAACTGAACAAACTACAGTGTCTTACAGTTTCACAGGTGTCTTTGAACATATGATCGCTCAGCTGGCACAGACACTCTAAAACATGCAAAGCACTGAGAAATCCCATTTTCTGCCTGTTCTCTCGATTGACTCGCCTCTTTGTCAGCATGTCCTCCATCTTTTCTCCTCTACCTTTCCACTTTCCTCCTTTAAAAAGTCCATCCACACACACACAAAAAAAAAAAATCTCTCCTTTCTTCTTGGCCTAAGGGTGCAACTGGCTGCTGGTGCCAGTCCAAGGGACACCAAATGGGAGCTGTAATTATCATTGCTCCACCACTGTCCTGTCAGTGTGCTCGCCAGCAAAACAAGAGGGATCCTTTGGAAGTCCTGATCAAAAGCTCTGGCCTTTGATCATGAAGCAAAAGGAAAAAGCTAAACACTGTGCAAAATCAAGGAGGAATGTCCCAAAGACAGCGCTGGAGAATGGAAACGACAGCCATCCAGAAGACATGCTCTGCTTCTGCTTCTGCTCTGCGTGATGTGTGGCTGTCAGGGGCACAGGTGTTTGGGATGTGTTTGATCTGATCACTGTAAGCAGAAGACTGAGTGAGTCATGCAATGTTGTTGTTGCTAAAGTAGATCTAAGATAGCACCTGCTGGATTGCGAAGAAGATAATGTTATGTTTTTTGTTTTCTGCAAAGGCCTACTTGAAGCAAAGTGCATCTTCTCATCGGTGCATCCATGAAAAGATTACTCAGCTGAAGGCTTTCCGCATAACCCGATGAAAAGAGTGTCTAAAGAGATGGTTACTTTGACTTGGATCAAAATTAATTTGCAGCTGAGTGACAGAAAAAAGTAATAATGGAAGCCCATTTTGAGGGCCTTAGCCAAAATCTACAGGGGCACAAGTCATGCTGCTTCAGCGACAACAAACCGCAGCCTCTGGAACCTTTGAAACCCTGTGTGGTCATTTTCTCTCACAGTGACTGAAAAGAACTGTGGTGGGTGGGAAAGAAAAAAAAGAGCCCCTCGCCACTCATAATACCAATCTTATGTATGTAGTCGAAAATGGGAGGGATGGGAGGGGTTGCGGGGTGGCAGACGGACTAAGGCACAATTTTAAAGCGCTTATTGAATTGCCATTACAGCTCCTGAGACTAATTGTGGCTGTTGTGTGTCTCTCGGTGGCCTAGGGGGCTCTGGAGTGGCCCTGTATGCTCTTACTCAGTGGGGTTTTCAAACCGAGTGGCCCTGAAAGAGAACAGGACCACCGTAGATCAATGGCAAACCTTTCACTCTTTCACAGGCCCTGGCTAATCCTTCTCATTTGTCTGCCATTTGTTGAGGCACATTCACAGCTCCCTGAATTTAGGATTAAGCCTTGTTTTGTTACAAAAACAGCCCAAGTTATAATGCTGAATAGATGGACTAAAGGGTGGATGACAGATGAGTGTGCATGTGAGTTTGCAAGCATGTGTATGTATGGGTATCAGGTATACCGAGGCTCATAGTGAAAAATGCACCAAAGCACAGAACCTGTAGGATTGATCTTCAGTCTCATTTCAGCCGTAACTGGTGTAAAAAAATTTGTAGTTTTTCTTGAGGTTCAGCAGTAAGATAAGGAAATTCCTTTAAATTGCTTCAGAACACAGGTGGGTCTGTAACTAATTCTGCGATGAAACAAACGTCACATGGTAACCTTAAAAAAGGCCTTAGAAACAGTGTTAAAAAAGTTGAAACATTCTTACATTTATACACAGATATGTTTATCTCAGCTCCATGAATCTAATGTGTTGCTTATAAAAATGAGAAACCAATACGAAGGGGAAAAAAAAAACAATAGAAAAATTTTTGTCTAATTGGCCTAATTACATTTCTGTTGTCAGCTGTTTTGGATGCATATGAGTGCTCAGACTGTCTATTGGTCAAATGTGCATAAATGAGTTCGGTGTAGCTTCCCTAAAACAAGTAGAGGGAATTCAAGAAATGTTCTTGTTCCTGTCAGATAGATGATATCAGACTTGTGCAGAAACATTAGTCAGACCTCCTGCTAGGAACTCAAGGTTTGTGTCAACTTGGGCACTCCCTATGGACATCGGAGGAACTTTTTTCTGTTTCTGTTTTTATCATGAACACGTGTGGCAGTATTTTAAAAGATAACTGAAAAAATCAGCTTGCTCTGTTTTGGTAATTAGACTCATTCTTGATGCTCTTGTTTGCTTTATTGAGACATTCAAACACATCAGTATTCCGTTTGATTTGTATTCTTACCAGATAACCTCCCCAAAAAGAGCTGTAAGTAATCCTGAGGATAGTTTTTGTTGTATTGAAGCCACTTCAGTGGGGAATGAAATGGGATGTCAGAGTTATAGAAGTTAACTCAATGGGATGACTTTCAACACTCTTACTGGCATCACACACACACACACACAGTTAACCTTGGTCTGTTAGAAAAACACACAGCTCTAATAGTTGCAAAATTATCCCTTTTTCACATTTTTGCTTTTGGTTACATGAGAATGAGTCGATTTACTGTCATCATATCCTCTTTTGAAATTAAATATTTCATATAACAGAAGAAAAGCAAGACCAAATTGATTCAATAAAATAGCTGTAGAGGAAATCAAATGTCTTTACAGTTGCAGTGTCTTTCCATCAAGCCTGGAGCTTGTCCTCATTGTGCTCCATCTGAGTGTGCTAAGACAGTCTTGGCAGGCTGCAGCACAGCCATCAGCAGACTGAGGCCTTCTTATCACTGAGTGGATTAGCGTTCATGGAGCCACTTACTGGACATTAGACGGGGCTGCTGAGTGGCACATGCGCCACAGTTCCCTAAAGCCCTGCCATGCCACGCCGCAGGTATGTGGTGCCGACCAGCCAAACCCCATGTCAGGCATTCTCTGGATGCTTGCAGTCGGGCCAGACACAGGGGGCAGAGCAGATGGGTGGAGGGGTGACACTTTGAATTGGAATTGATGAGAGGAAAGTACAGAAAGTAAATGAGTCTTATCTAAACAATGGTGTTGTATTGGCAGGGTTTGTTGTCAAAGAACATAGAAATTATAGGGGTAAAGCCTGGACAAAGGGTTAGACTGTGTCAAAGTGTCAAAGTCTACTGTTGCTAAATTGCCATACCACTGACATTTTTATGACTTTAGAGTAATTTCCACCGCCAAAAGAGGACATTTAAAATACAAAGACAGACCTGTGGTTATTCACTTTGTAAAAAGTTAAAAGGATGTTTGAATTTACTTTGACTAAGGCTCAAATAAATCCCCAAAATACAGCAGTAACCTATGGCAGTTGAAACACTGACCAGGATGGCTGCATTTACTCACTGATTTCTACCAGTTGATACAACGCTTAACATCGCTGTTGAATAAGCAGACCTCCAGAGGGGTCATGTTGCATGTAAACAGGAAGATGGACCATAATGTATTTGGCCAAGTGGCCCTTACATTGTTCAGTGCTGGCACCTTGTGATCAATGTAGTCCTCTTCATGTAATAAAAACTTAAAAAACAAAATAATAAAAAACATGTACAAATAACTTAACATACATTTCAGGCGATGAACTAATTAAATGGAAAAGACATTATGACCATTTAGCTACATGAGCTGAGTGTAAAGACCGTCAGCTTGGCTTTATGTGAACGTAAAAACCCACCCATAAGCTCAAACTTAAGCTGGACTCAAGCACTGATGATGGGACTCGAACTCAAATTTGGACATGAACTAGACGTTGAAGATGGAAAGGAAGATTCAGATGCGTTTATTGTCAGAGACAGTTTTTCTTTTACTATTCCCTTCAGAATATGACCTTTTTCATTTATTCAGTTTTGAGTGAAGGCTGATACGTGTTTACCTACACACACGTTCATGTGCTGTCTTCTTCAGCTGCAGTTCTTGCTACACTATGTGCCATAAATTGTGCAATATCCTTTAGAGATTCAAAGACACACTATTATTTTTTTACCATTTAAAGCAGGGGTGGGCAATCATGTGCCATGGAGGGCCGAGAGGCCGCAGGTTTTCTTTCCAACACAAAACTCCACCAGGTGATTTCACTGATTAGTCCCTGCTCTCTGCTTGGAGGTAAGGTAATCAGTGAAATCACCTGGTGGAGTTCTGGGTTAGAAAGAAAACCTGCAGCCACTCGGCTCTCCATGGCACATGGTTGGCCACCCCTGATTTAAAGTGTTGTAAGTGGAAATTGTGATTATGTAGTTTTTAGCCAAAACCACTTTACCAGTGTTATTTTAAAGAGCTTTTTCTTCTTTGGAGCTCCATGCTAGCTTATAGCCCAACTTTGCTGGTGTAGTAGCAGTGGCAGGTAACATAGGAGCTATTCAGCTCTCAGACACCAGAGGCTTTGGGGGCCTGATGAAAGCTAATATCATAATTAGCTTGATTATGAGCATTGCAGTTTGCTACCACACATTGGTTCCGCCTTTGTCCTCTATACTTCTTATGGTCTGGTCTGGCTCTGGAGGCTGAGCATAAAATATTGATGTAGAAAATCCTGCTGTCTATGAACCTGTTGTCTGGATCTTCCATAGGTTTACAGCGATTTGAGTGCAGAGATACTCAGAAATGCACTTTTGCACTTCGTTTTCTCATGATATGTTCTCTTAATTCAGAAAAATGCCATATAATATGTAGACAACAAGAAAAACATGATTTTCATCAGAGTGGGTCTTTAAAGTGTGAGCAAGAGCAGAAAAAAAGGATGCCTGACATGTAAAAGATTTTTAAGAAGTACAACCAGCTCAAATTTTTATCAGAAGATCATGATACACTGAAAAAAAAAGTAAGTTAAATGTTTATTTAATGAAGGTATAGTTACCAACTGTGATAGCATGTTTCATCAAGACATTACAAGAAGCATGTTACACCTTTAGGAGACACAAATCGAATGTCAAACAACTAGCTGGTCACACAGCTGTAAGGGGCTGACATTAAGTTTTCCATAACGATTGTAAATGTTGCACTTAATTTGTATTTCAGCTGTTAAAATACAAAAATAAATAAAAAATGTACAGAGTGTACACAAATAAAAAATCAAAACAGTAAAAAGGTGGTGTCAGCCAAGAGGAGCACAGACCATCTCTTGCTAGCTCAGGCAGGGCAGTCACATGTTGGCCTGGGTCCCAGTCAACATCATGAAGTTGTCTTTGGCTGTCAGTGACTGGAAAAGACCAAAGTCAGTGCTGCTTCATACAAAGTTTTAGCTGTGCCAACGACTATCCGCCCTGATCCCCGAGCCTGGCTGTGTGAAGTAATTCCTCATGTCAGTGAAACCAGACAGACTCTGTGTTTTGTCACTACTTTAGACGCTGTATTTTTTTTTTCAATAGTGCAGTTTTTTAACTCACAGATTAACAGGTGCATATTCTTCCCGAGAAGCACATTTTTTTTTATGTGTAATGTCAAGATCGACTTCTTTTTCCTTTGAGGAGGTTGAAATAAAGCAGATAGAAGGTTTTTATTGGATTAAAACTCAGAGGCTGTGCCTTACAATTAGTAAAACATGCACAGGTCAGTTTCCTCTGTCAAAGTTTTGTCAGCTGAAAGAACTTGATTAAAGCTAAAAAAATTTAAGGAAAATTGCATCCACTCCAAATGAGTCTGTAAAAGAAACACGCCTTACTCAAATCCTGACCAAAACGTGGCCTTCACAAACAAGCCGTGTGATGTTTTATTTTGCTTTTTTCTGACCCTTGTGATATAATTCTAACCAGTGTCAAGCGATGCTGTGAGGCTTCCCTGCAGCTCCCTCCAGGCTTGACACTTTGTGTTCCATTATATGAAAGCTTAGAGGCACAATCACACTGCTGCTTCTTTTAACTCCAAGGCTACATAATCCACAATTAAGATCACGCTTCTGACAGCGCACAACGTTCTCTAATCCAACACAAAGACTTTTGACAAGATTGGCTCCAAACGTCACAAGTCAGGACAAAGTTTTTAAGAAGAGAGAGCTACTTGTATTTTAAACCCAATCACATGTACATTGTAAATTATTAGTCAAAGTAAAACAGATGTCCAGAGCCAGTGAGGTGTTTTCTCCTGTCCTGCCCTGTTCTTCTGCAGCCTCAGCTCAAAAGCGACTGCAGCAGCGAGTGCTTACACTGATCTTGCACAGAGGTTTAAGGTCTTACATTTTATCCAAGAGCATAAAGGATTCTGTTGTATAATGAGACTGTTTGTCAAAGATTTTTTTTTTAATAAAAAAAAATAATTTTGGTTGTATTTTTTGTCTCTTTAGATCTCACAAACTTTAACAGTTAATTCATGCCAGCAGGTGGAGGAGCATGTGTGCACTGCCATCGCAAATATTGACCAATATATACCAAAAGAAGACCCAGATGCAAAAATCAATCCAAATCCAAATCAGAAGGTAAGAGGCGAGGTCAAAAACCCTGAAAAGTGGTCAAAAAAACACAGATGCGAACACCACGAATAAATGCTGGAACTCTGACACTAAGGACAAGACGAACAAGCACAGAGTGAGGGAATGCTGGGTTTACATACACCAGGGTAGAGGAGTTAACAAGACACAGGTGAGACTCATCAGGGTAATCAGGGGAGCAGGTTACAAGAAGGAGGAGGAAGTCAATGAACCTGAAGCAAGAGACAAGAGTGAGTTTCAAAATAAAACAGGAAACACAAGACAAAAAATGTGAGATGAAATAAAAACAACTTAACTAACTGGTAGATGTGACAATACACCCTAACACTGACCTTTTCTCCTAAAATACACTAAATTATGTGAAAGTTATCCTAGTCCTTAACAACTGAGAGTTTAGCTTCTCTGCTGGTTCTGCAGCCATTTTCTGGCGTCCTGTGGGTAATACCACCACTGTTGACAAGTAATTTATACAGCCCTACATAGTCTCCAATGTAGTCTTGCATTTTAAACCTTACAGTATTTTATGTTCATATTGCAGTATTTTTATATTTTCTTATCAACAGTACAGTAGCACAGAAAAGGATCATTCCAATATCACTGCATGAATCAGAATCAGAAATACTTAAATAATCCCCAGGGGGAAATTGGTTTTTGGTGTAGAAACTCTAGTGTAAATTAAGTGGAAAGAGGAGATAAATAATAGAAAAAATAAGTAAAAACAAAGAGATAAATAGATAAAATAAGAAAAATAAGCAAAATATAAGAGATGATATACAAGGATGAACACTATATACATCACAAAATGGTAAAAAAGTGTGCATAAAAAATAAATAGTAGGTAGAGTCCAGGTAAAGACTACTGACTGAGGGTGTCAGAGTCTCTGAGGGAGGAGTTGAAAAGTCTGATGACCACCGGCAAGAAAGATTTCCTGTGGCGCTCAGTGGTGCATCATGGAGTGAGGAGCCTTCTGCTGAAGGTGCTTCTTTGCAGGACCAGTTCACTGTGGAGAGGGTGGAAGACATTGTCCAGTATGGAGTGGAGCTTGGACAGCATCCTCTTCTCTGACACGGCCAACAGGGAGTCCAGCTCCATCCCCACAACATCACCGCCCTCAGCCCGCTGCCTAACCCCCAAACCCACAAAAACAACTACTGAGAGATACTTCACCATACATTTGTACTAGGCTGAAAAACTTACTGCTGAACTTACAGAAACTGTGATGGAGAGTGATAAGATGGCTCAATTTGTGACCTAACATGCCAGTGAACTGATGGAGGAGCAGCACCCTCTGCTGGTGAAAAAGCAGAGAAGGTTTAATGTTTTGCTGGTGACTCTGGCACACTCTGCTGGATTTTATGTAGTACTGAGCAGAGTACTCGTCATGTAAAAATATGTGAACATTAAATATTGATATATAGAGACTTTGACGGTGCTGCAGACTCTAGATAGACTTGACATTTTGGTTGAATCCGTAATAAAGTCAAATTCTCCTCAAAAACAAGCGTCAAAGTTCCTGGGAGGAGGTTTTAACTAGTTATGATGGATTGAAATGAGAAGTGATGTCCCGATATGACCTTTCAAAGCAAGCATCATCAGCAGAAACAATAGTTTCTGTATTGTTCAGTTTTCACACCTGTAGCTGCTGCAAAAGAATAGGTGTCACAAAAGGCAGGTCAAAGCAGGTTAAAGAAAACCCACTTTTTTCCACAGGAAATATCACAGTGGGTGGTCGATGTAAGTAATAAAGAAGGCGAGGTAAGATTTTTTTTGATTAAAAAAAAAGAAAAACGCTATTAATCCTCATGGTGAGATAAACTGAGTTATTAGAGGTGTTACTTGCCCAGATAGGGCGACAAAATTCGACACAAACAGGAAGTTCTTCACAAGGCTGTGACGACTTTTATGTTGATTTTGGTGATCCCTGTTACCAGTCATGTGTGCTTTAATCTCCTTATAAAGGTCCAAATAGCAAAACATGTGCAGATTGTTTTCCCTCAAAGAGCATTAACACCTCTTCATCAACATTAAAGCCTGTTCACAGCCATTTGCTGTTTTACCTAGCAATGCTCTGGTAGAAGAGTCAGTCTAAAACAGTACCTGAACAGAAGACACGTCTTTTTTTGTCCATCCTGCTCAATTATCAGCCATGAGTTATCAAAAGGATGTGATCTAAAAGACTGTATCATACCATCACGCTTTCATACACTGTTCACTGCACCTTAATTAGAGATTCAGGGTTCATTTTTATGCTCCCAAACAGTTTGGAGTGTGGACTGGTAGTGGATCATTTAACTGTAAGATGTCAGATTCTACCTCAGAGCCACAGCCGCCTCAAATACAAGGTTTACTTGTTTCTTCAGGGGACAGAACCGGTGTACTACCAGGGGGCCTAATGATCTTTAGAAAAACGTACTGCTCAAATGCAGAATGATGAGGAATGAGGAATTCAACTGAGGCCTTTGATGATGGTAAATATTCAGCATATCAGATGAGGGGTCAACAAAATTATGTTTTTCCTTTAATTGGGCTTCAATGATGTTAACTCAGACTCAAGCTTCAGTCTATTTACTGTATAAATGTGTAGCGTGACCCTGTTTTAACACTTTGGCTTTCTGTTACTCACAGTTGTCGAACTGAAGCTGCACAACGCTGTGAATCAGATCCACAAACCAGTTTTGGTTTTGATCTTTTCTTAACCTCCTCATCAAACTCACTGAACTGTATCAAAACTGTGAGTGGAGGGAGTCTAAATTTACAATCAAAAGAGGGAAAACTGCATTGAAATATCAGAGTTTAAAACATAAGGAGTACATTTATTGTTACGATGGTGATACCTTGTGTCGTCAGTTAAAGTTGCATGAGCAAAGACAGGATGCAACTGAAGTCAAGCTAACACAGGTGATAACCACAGGGTCTCATCCTGAATAAAACTGCCATATCAAGGGGTCTGAACCAACTTTGAGGTGACAGTTGAAGTGCTGTTGCCACCATGCATGCTCTCTGCACGCTCTTCGTTTTTTGCGTTCTGACAAGTTTGGGGCAGAAAGGTAAGATCACTAAACCTGCTCATTATTATGATGCTCAGTAAAGTTGTTTTATTTTCTCTTTGTATTTCTTTTTCCTTTTTTAGCCCTGGGGAGTGAAATCATAAACGGCAAAAAGACCCAGAAGAGGTCGATGAAGTACATGGCCTCTGTGCAGAACAACCTGCAACATATCTGTGGAGGTTTCCTGATCAGTGAAGAGTTTGTGCTCACTGCGGCACACTGTGCTGAGAGGTGAGTTGCCATTACCCGAAGCCATATTTGATTGACCTAGATTTGTGATGTTCTGCCTCTGACTCAATATTTCATTTTAACGTAGGAATCCTTCAAGAGTTGTTCTGGGCACTCACAATCTCAAGAAAATGAATGACACAATGAAGTATGAAGTGAAGAAAATGTGCAAACACCCATCTTATGTGAATGTTTCATCTGGGAAAGACATCATGCTCCTCAAGGTAAGCAGATATTTGTTCAAGTTCATCTTCTGTTTTGTCTCTTAATGTCAAATTAAAGCATTTAGAGAAAGTTTAAACCTAATAAAGTCCTTGGTCCTTGAATCCATACTCTGTACAGACTCATTCTCATCCTGTCTATGGGTGTGTTCAAGTATCTGTATAGCACACTCAAAAATGGCTGCCACTTTGCTGAGAATAAAAACAGCTTTTTTATTGTGTCCTGTTATTCCTATTGTTTAGGACACACTGTGTGTTGAACACTGGTATTGCACGTATTGTCCACATATCTTTGTGTAGATAATCTCCATCTGCCGCTGCCCGACAACAAGGCATCTCAGTCTTTTGTCTTCTCATAGGACCAAGTTTGAGTGCAAATAAATATGTTTTTATACTTTTTGTGGGGCAGTGTGTGCCAACCTTAGGAAAAAACATACCTTTTATTGATTAGTAGCTAAACACTTGATATTTTGGTGACATGCTGGGCCTGGAGACGTTACCTCCACTCAGAACCAACACACTCCACCAGCATCAAATACTGCACAACTAGACACAACACTCTGTTCACAGTTTCACAACAGTTTGTTTAACCTAAAGTTATTTGGAAAAAAAAGGCAACCTTACAAAAAATGTTTGGTCAGTCTATAACCTTTCTTTTCATATTTTATTTCCACAGCTGTCAAAGAAAGCTCGCGTGGGTAAAAGAAAAATTAGTCTAATAAAACTCCCAAACAAAAAGATGAACCTCAAAGACAACAAAAAATGCCTTGTAGCTGGATGGGGTCTCACAGAGACCAATGGTCAGATGGTGGATGATCTGCGAGTGGTGGAAGTTCCTATCATTAACTTGGAGAAGTGTCAGAAACTGTGGCGAAAACTTCCTGGCCACGTTATCTGTGCAGGTGGATATGGCACCAAGAATGGAATCTGTCAGGTGGTTTTTCCGTCTATTAAATAATGTGAAATGTGAAAACAGTGTTTTAAAAGCCTTTTTCTGTAACAAAAATAAATCTCTTTCTTCCTCTCAGGGTGACTCTGGTGGGCCTTTGGTGTGTGACAAGAAAGCAGTTGGTGTTGCTTCCTACAACAGAGGCTATCACTGTGACTACCCAGATATCCCCAACATCTATACCGACATATTCACATACCTCCCCTGGGTGAAAAAGATTCTCAAGGAAAACGACTGCTGAATGAAACAACGATTTAACCATGGTGGATACACTATGGGCCTTTGCAGTGTTCGTCTGTATTGTGGAAAAAACATTTGAAAACTTTAATTCATCTCAACCTTTTTTTTTTTCACCATAAACCAATAAAAAAGTGTCATGAAAAAATAAAATCTTGTATATAAAATCTGTCATTGTGAGAGGCCGAGAGTGTGTGAACCCAAAAGCAGAGGACGTGAGGCAATAGTTCAGTTTCCAAAGGGCAAACTCTTTTATTCCAATCACAGGAAACCCGGCAGGGTCAAAATCAGAGCAGCAAATAATCAGGCGACAAAAACCAGTGGGACAGGCCAGAATCAAAAATCCAAGACGATCAAAACAGGTCATACACGGGGAGCAGAGATATATCAAAGAACGCGAGAGAGCTTGTGCTAAAGAGACAAAGACAATCTGGCAGGGAAGAGCTAGTGAGGAGGGGTTAAATAGGGAAGGGAACAAAACACAGGTGAAGCCAATGGGGTAATTAACTAAGGCGGGAAAAGGAACAAAGACCGGAAGATCTTCAAAATAAAACAGGAAGTGGATTTCACAGCACAGATCATGACAGTCATGGCTTCAACCAAAATGTCTGATCTCTTTTTTCTTCATCATTTTGCCAAAGGTATAACCATAGACTGTATATAGAATGGACAGCGTCTTCCTCCTCGCTGGGTGAAGCCACTCTGAGAACAGCACCCACTGGTGACGGGTTTCAGTATAGGTCATAAATCTCATTCCTGCCACCCCTCCTTATAGGGCTGTGGACAAACTTTAGATATTCATTACACACACTCTAAAAACCCAACGTGGGTTGCTTTTAACCCAACACCAGGGTTGAAAAGGGACTGACTACTTATTGGGTTATTTTGACCCAGAATGTTGGGTTATTAAAAATAACCCAAATTTTGGGTTGACTCAATAACCCTTTTTAAGGGTCAAGTTCACCAATCTTCAAGTTAATTTGACTCACGGGTTAAATTGATACATGCATTTGGGGTGCCTTTTTTGGGAGCTATGCTTTTACAGCCTGTATCCTATTTTCAAATGTACTTCTATCTAACTGATTGTTGGGAATCAGTTAGATAAAAGTACATGGGTAAATAGGTTACATGTTGTACCGTAGCCTTTTCACTGTACTGACTGTGGGTGTCGAAGGAACCATACATCTGTTCATGTGAACCAGCTGGTAAGGGTTATTGGAGTAGTAACATCCCAACAATCTGTTGGAGTCAGGGACCCTCAGCCCGCTGCCAAACCCCCAAACCCCCAAAAACAACTACTGAGAGATACTTCACCATACATTTGTACTAGGCTGAAAAACTTACTGCTGAACTTACAGAAACTGTGATGGAGAGTGATAAGATGGCTCAATTTGTGACCTAACATGCCAGTGAACTGATGGAGGAGCAGCACCCTCTGCTGGTGAAAAAGCAGAGAAGGTTTAATGTTTTGCTGTTGACTCTGGCACACTCTGCTGGATTTTATGTAGTACTGAGCAGAGTACTAGTAATGTATGATGTAAAAATGTGAACATTAAATACTGATATATAGAGACTTTGACGGTGCTGCAGACTCTGGATAGACTTGACCTTTCAGTTGAATATGTAATAAAGTCAAATTCTCCTCAAAAACAAGCGTCAAAGTTCCTGGGAGGAGGTTTTAACTAGTTATGATGGATTGAAATGAGAAGTGATGTCCCGATATGACCTTTCAAAGCAAGCATCATCATCAGAAACAATAGTTTCTGTATTGTTCAGTTTTCACACCTGTAGCTGCTGCAAAAGAATAGGTGTCACAAAAGGCAGGTCAAAGCAGGTTGAAGAAAACCCACTTTTTTCCACAGGAAATATCACAGTGGGTGGTCGATGCAAGTAATAAAGAAGGCGAGGTAAGATTTTTTTTTATTAAAAAAAAATAAACACTATTAATCCTCATGGTGAGATAAACTGAGTTATTAGAGGTGTTACTTGCCCAAATAGGGCGACAAAAATCGACACAAACAGGAAGTTCTTCACAAGGGCTGTGACGACTTTTATGTTGATTTTGGTGATCCCTGTTACAAGTCATGTGTGCTTTAATCTCCTTATAAAGGTCCAAATAGCAAAACATGTGCAGATTGTTTTCCTTCAAAGAGCATTAACACCTCTTCATCAACATTAAAGCCTGTTCACAGCCACTTTGCTGTTTTACCTAGCAATGCTCTGGTAGAAGAGTCAGTCGAAAACAGTACCTGAACAGAAGACACGTCTTTTTTTGTCCATCCTGCTCAATTATCAGCCATGAGTTATCAAAAGGATGTGATCTAAAAGACTAACCTCCTCTGCCTGATAACTCTGCAAACTTTACTTTTTACATGCTGAGTTTCAATCATCATCACTTCTGGGCAAGTGGTGATGACTAGCACAGTCTTACTCATCGAAAATGTGACTTCAGACGTGTCCTGCTGCACATGAGGAATGTATCATACCATCACACTTTCATACACTGTTCACTGCACCTTGATTAGAGATTCAGGGTTCATTTTTATGCTCCCAAACAGTTTGGAGTGTGGACTGGTAGTGGGTCATTTAACTTTAAGATGGCAGATTCTACCTCAGAGCCACAGCTGCCTCAAATACAAGTTTTACTTGTTCCTTCAGGGGACAGAACCGGTGTACTACCAGGGGGCCTAATGATCTTTAGAAAAGCATACTGCTCAAATACAGACTTGTAACAAATGATGGGAGGTAACCTTTTGAGGAATTCATCTGAGGCCTTTGATTATGGTAAATATTCAGCATATCAGATGAGGGGTCAACAAAATTATGCTTTTCCTTTAATTGCACTCCAACGGTGTTAACTCAGACTCAAGCTTCAGTCTATTGATTGTATAAATGTGTAGCGTGACCCTGTTTTAACACTTTGGCTTTCTGTTACTCACAGTTGTCGAACTGAAGCTGCACAACGCTGTGAATCAGATCCACAAACCAGTTTTGGTTTTGATCTTTTCTTAACCTCCTCATCAAACTCACTGAACTGTATCAAAACTGTGAGTGGAGGGAGTCTAAATTTACAATCAAAAGAGGGAAAACTGCATTGAAATATCAGAGTTTAAAACATAAGGAGTACATTTATTGTTACGATGGTGATACCTTGTGTCGTCAGTTAAAGTTGCATGAGCAAAGACAGGATGCAACTGAAGTCAAGCTAACACAGGTGATAACCACAGGGTCTCATCCTGAATAAAACTGCCATATCAAGGGGTCTGAACCAACTTTGAGGTGACAGTTGAAGTGCTGTTGCCACCATGCATGCTCTCTGCACGCTCTTCGTTTTTTGCGTTCTGACAAGTTTCGGGGGGAAAGGTAAGATCACTAAACCTGCTCATTATTATGATGCTCAGTAAAGTTGTTTTATTTTCTCTTTGTATTTCTTTTTCCTTTTTTAGCCCTGGGGAGTGAAATCATAAACGGCAAAAAGACCCAGAAGAGGTCGATGAAGTACATGGCCTCTGTGCAGAACAACCTGCAACATATCTGTGGAGGTTTCCTGATCAGCGAAGAGTTTGTGCTCACTGCGGCACACTGTGCTGAGAGGTGAGTTGCCATTACCCGAAGCCATATTTGATTGACCTAGATTTGTGATGTTCTGCCTCTGACTCAATATTTCATTTTAACGTAGGAATCCTTCAAGAGTTGTTCTGGGCACTCACAATCTCAAGAAAATGAATGACACAATGAAGTATGAAGTGAAGAAAATGTGCAAACACCCATCTTATGTGAATGTTTCATCTGGGAAAGACATCATGCTCCTCAAGGTAAGCAGATATTTGTTCAAGTTCATCTTCTGTTTTGTCTCTTAATGTCAAATTAAAGCATTTAGAGAAAGTTTAAACCTAATAAAGTCCTTGGTCCTTGAATCCATACTCTGTACAGACTCATTCTCATCCTGTCTATGGGTGTGTTCAAGTATCTGTATAGCACACTCAAAAATGGCTGCCACTTTGCTGAGAATAAAAACAGCTTTATTTTATTGTGTCCTGTTATTCCTATTGTTTAGGACACACTGTGTGTTGAACACTGGTATTGCACGTATTGTCCACATATCTTTGTGTAGATAATCTCCATCTGCCGCTGCCCGACAACAAGGCATCTCAGTCTTTTGTCTTCTCATAGGACCAAGTTTGAGTGCAAATAAATATGTTTTTATACTTTTTGTGGGGCAGTGTATGCCAACCTTAGGAAAAAACATACCTTTTATTGATTAGTAGCTAAACACTTGATATTTTGGTGACATGCTGGGCCTGGAGACGTTACCTCCACTCAGAACCAACACACTCCACCAGCATCAAATACTGCACAACTAGACACAACACTCTGTTCACAGTTTCACAACAGTTTGTTTAACCTAAAGTTATTTGGAAAAAAAAGGCAACCTTACAAAAAATGTTTGGTCAGTCTATAACCTTTCTTTTCTTATTTTATTTCCACAGCTGTCAAAGAAAGCTCGCGTGGGTAAAAGAAAAATTAGTCTAATAAAACTCCCAAACAAAAAGATGAACCTCAAAGACAACAAAAAATGCCTTGTAGCTGGATGGGGTCTCACAGAGACCAATGGTCAGATGGTGGATGATCTGCGAGTGGTGGAAGTTCCTATCATTAACTTGGAGAAGTGTCAGAAACTGTGGCGAAAACTTCCTGGCCACGTTATCTGTGCAGGTGGATATGGCACCAAGAATGGAATCTGTCAGGTGGTTTTTCCGTCTATTAAATAATGTGAAATGTGAAAACAGTGTTTTAAAAGCCTTTTTCTGTAACAAAAATAAATCTCTTTCTTCCTCTCAGGGTGACTCTGGTGGGCCTTTGGTGTGTGACAAGAAAGCAGTTGGTGTTGTTTCCTACAACAGAGGCTATCACTGTGACTACCCAGATATCCCCAACATCTATACCGACATATTCACATACCTCCCCTGGGTGAAAAAGATTCTCAAGGAAAACGACTGCTGAATGAAACAACGATTTAACCATGGTGGATACACTATGGGCCTTTGCAGTGTTCGTCTGTATTGTGGAAAAAACATTTGAAAACTTTAATTCATCTCAACCTTTTTTTTTTTTCACCATAAACCAATAAAAAAGTGTCATGAAAAAATAAAATCTTGTATATAAAATCTGTCATTGTGAGAGGCCGAGAGTGTGTGAACCCAAAAGCAGAGGACGTGAGGCAATAGTTCAGTTTCCAAAGGGCAAACTCTTTTATTCCAATCACAGGAAACCCGGCAGGGTCAAAATCAGAGCAGCAAATAATCAGGCGACAAAAACCAGTGGGACAGGCCAGAATCAAAAATCCAAGACGATCAAAACAGGTCATACACGGGGAGCAGAGATATATCAAAGAACGCGAGAGAGCTTGTGCTAAAGAGACAAAGACAATCTGGCAGGGAAGAGCTAGTGAGGAGGGGTTAAATAGGGAAGGGAACAAAACACAGGTGAAGCCAATGGGGTAATTAACTAAGGCGGGAAAAGGAACAAAGACCGGAAGATCTTCAAAATAAAACAGGAAGTGGATTTCACAGCACAGATCATGACAGTCATGGCTTCAACCAAAATGTCTGATCTCTTTTTTCTTCATCATTTTGCCAAAGGTATAACCATAGACTGTATATAGAATGGACAGCGTCTTCCTCCTCGCTGGGTGAAGCCACTCTGAGAACAGCACCCACTGGTGACGGGTTTCAGTATAGGTCATAAATCTCATTCCTGCCACCCCTCCTTATAGGGCTGTGGACAAACTTTAGATATTCATTACACACACTCTAAAAACCCAACGTGGGTTGCTTTTAACCCAACACCAGGGTTGAAAAGGGACTGACTACTTATTGGGTTATTTTGACCCAGAATGTTGGGTTATTAAAAATAACCCACATTTTGGGTTGATTCAGTAACCCTTTTTAAGGGTCAAGTTCACCAATCTTCGAGTTAATTTGACTCACGGGTTAAATTTATACATGCATTTGGGGTGCCTTTTTTGGGAGCTATGCTTTTACAGCCTGTATCCTATTTTCAAATGTACTTCTATCTAACTGATTGTTGGGAATCAGTTAGATAAAAGTACATGGGTAAATAGGTTACATGTTGTACCGTAGCCTTTTCACTGTACTGACTGTGGGTGTCGAAGGAACCATACATCTGTTCATGTGAACCAGCTGGTAAGGGTTATTGGAGTAGTAACATCCCAACAATCTGTTGGAGTCAGGGACCCTCAGCCCGCTGCCTAACCCCCAAACCCCCAAAAACAACTACTGAGAGATACTTCACCATACATTTGTACTAGGCTGAAAAACTTACTGCTGAACTTAGAGAAACTGTGATGGAGAGTGATAAGATGGCTCAATTTGTGACCTAACATGCCAGTGAACTGATGGAGGAGCAGCACCCTCTGCTGGTGAAAAAGCAGAGAAGGTTTAATGTTTTGCTGTTGACTCTGGCACACTCTGCTGGATTTTATGTAGTACTGAGCAGAGTACTAGTAATGTATGATGTAAAAATGTGAACATTAAATACTGATATATAGAGACTTTGACGGTGCTGCAGACTCTGGATAGACTTGACCTTTCAGTTGAATATGTAATAAAGTCAAATTCTCCTCAAAAACAAGCGTCAAAGTTCCTGGGAGGAGGTTTTAACTAGTTATGATGGATTGAAATGAGAAGTGATGTCCCGATATGACCTTTCAAAGCAAGCATCATCAGCAGAAACAATAGTTTCTGTATTGTTCAGTTTTCACACCTGTAGCTGCTGCAAAAGAATAGGTGTCACAAAAGGCAGGTCAAAGCAGGTTAAAGAAAACCCACTTTTTTCCACAGGAAATATCACAGTGGGTGGTCGATGCAAGTAATAAAGAAGGCGAGGTAAGATTTTTTTTTATTAAAAAAAAATAAACACTATTAATCCTCATGGTGAGATAAACTGAGTTATTAGAGGTGTTACTTGCCCAAATAGGGCGACAAAAATCGACACAAACAGGAAGTTCTTCACAAGGGCTGTGACGACTTTTATGTTGATTTTGGTGATCCCTGTTACAAGTCATGTGTGCTTTAATCTCCTTATAAAGGTCCAAATAGCAAAACATGTGCAGATTGTTTTCCTTCAAAGAGCATTAACACCTCTTCATCAACATTAAAGCCTGTTCACAGCCACTTTGCTGTTTTACCTAGCAATGCTCTGGTAGAAGAGTCAGTCGAAAACAGTACCTGAACAGAAGACACGTCTTTTTTTGTCCATCCTGCTCAATTATCAGCCATGAGTTATCAAAAGGATGTGATCTAAAAGACTAACCTCCTCTGCCTGATAACTCTGCAAACTTTACTTTTTACATGCTGAGTTTCAATCATCATCACTTCTGGGCAAGTGGTGATGACTAGCACAGTCTTACTCATCGAAAATGTGACTTCAGACGTGTCCTGCTGCACATGAGGAATGTATCATACCATCACACTTTCATACACTGTTCACTGCACCTTGATTAGAGATTCAGGGTTAATTTTTATGCTCACAAACAGTTTGGAGTGTGGACTAGTAGTGGGTCATTTAACTGTGAGATGTCAGATTCTACCTCAGAGCCCCAAATACACGGTTTACTTGTTCCTTCAGGGGACAGAACCGGTGTACTACCAGGGGGCCTAATGATCTTTAGAAAAACGTACTGCTCAAATGCAGACTTGTAGCAAATGATGGGATGCAAGCTTTAGAGGAATTCATCTGAGGCCTTTGATGATGGTAAATATTCAGCATATCAGATGAGGGATCAACAAAATTATGCTTTTCCTTTGATTGCACTCCAACGGTGTTAACTCAGACTCAAGCTTCAGTCTATGTATTGTATAAATGTGTAGCGTGACCCTGTTTTAACACTTTGGCTTTCTGTTACAGTTGTCAAACTGAAGCTGCACAACGCTGTGAATCAGATCCACAAACCAGTTTTGGTTTTGATCTTTTCTTAACCTCCTCATCAAACTCACTGAACTGTATCAAAACTGTGAGTGGAGGGAGTCTAAATTTACAATCAAAAGAGGGAAAACTGCATTGAAATATCAGAGTTTAAAACATAAGGAGTACATTTATTGTTACGATGGTGACACCTTGTGTTGTCTTTGCATGAGCAAAGACAGGATGTAACTGAAGTCAAGCTAACAAAGGTGATAACCACAGGGGCTCATCCTGAATAAAACTACCATATCAAGGGGTCTGAACCAACTTTGAGATGACAGTTGAAGTGCTGTTGCCACCATGCATGCTCTCTGCAAGCTCTTCGTTTTTGGCATTCTGACAAGTTTTGGGTGTAAAGGTAAGATCACTAAACCTGCTCATTATTATGACGCTCAGAAAAGTTGTTTTATTTTCTCTTTGTATTTCTTTTTTCTTTTTTAGCCATGGGGAGTGAAATCATCAACGGCAAAAAGACCCAGGAGAGGTCGATGAAGTACATGGCCTCCGTGCAGAACAACCTGGGTCATATCTGTGGAGGTTTCCTGATCAGCGAAGAGTTTGTGCTCACTGCGGCACACTGTGCTGAGAGGTGAGTTGCCATTACCCAAAGCCATATTTGATTGACCTAGATTTGTGATGTTCTGCCTCTGCCTCAATATTTCATTTTAACGTAGGAATCCTTCAAGAGTTGTTCTGGGCACTCAGAATCTCAAGAAAATCAATGACACAATGAAGTATGAAGTGAAGAAAATGTGCAAACACCCATCTTATGTGAATGTTGCATCTGGGAATGACATCATGCTCCTCAAGGTAAGCAGATATTTGTTCAAGTTCATCTTCTGTTTTGTCTCTTGATGTCAAATTAAAGCATTTAGAGAAAGTTTAAACCTAATAAAGTCCTTGGTCCTTGAATCCATACTCTGCACAGACTCATTCTCATCCTGTCTATGGGTGTGTTCAAGTATCTGTATAGCACACTCAAAAATGGCTGCACCAATGCTGAGAATAAAAACAGCTTTTTTATTGTGTCCTGTTATTCCTGTTGTTTAGGACACACTTGCTGACACACTTCCTGAACACTTGATATTTTGGTGACATGCTGAGCCTGGAGACTTTACCTCCACTCAGAACCAACACACTCCACCAGCATCAAATACTACACAACTAGACACAACACGACACAAAACTCTGTTCAAAAACATTACAAAAAATGTTTGGTCAGTCTATAACCTTTGTTTTCATATTTTATTTCCACAGCTGTCAAAGAAAGCTCGCCTGGGTAAAAGAAAAATTAGTCCAATAAAACTCCCAAACAAAAAGATGAACCTCAAAGACAACAAAAAATGCCTGGTAGCTGGATGGGGTTTCACAAAGACCGGTGGTCAGATGGTGGATGATCTGCGAGTGGTGGAAGTTCCTATCATTAACTTGGAGAAGTGTCAGAAACTGTGGCAAAAGCTTCCTGGCCATGTCATCTGTGCAGGTGGATATGGCACCAAGAATGGATTCTGTCAGGTGGTTTTTCCGTCTATTAAATCATGTGAAATTTGAGAACAGTGTTTTAAAAGCCATTTACTGTAACAAAAATGAAACTCTGTCTTCCTCTCAGGGTGACTCTGGTGGGCCTTTGGTGTGTGACAAGAAAGCAGTTGGTGTTGTTTCCTACAACAGAGGCTATCACTGTGACTACCCAGATATCCCCAACATCTATACCGACATATTCACATACCTCCCCTGGGTGAAAAAGATTCTCAAGAAAAAGGGCTGCTGAATGAAACTATGGTGGATACACTACGGGCCTTTGCAGTGTTCGTCTGTATTGTGGAAAAAACATTTGAAAACTTTAATTCATCTCAACCTTTTTTTTTTCATCATAAACCAATAAAAAAGTGTCATGAAAAATAAAATCTTGTAAATAAAATCTGTCATGACTTCAACCAAAATGTCTGATCTCTTTTTTCTTCATCATTTTGCCAAAGGTGTAACCATAGACTGTATATAGAGTGGACAGCGTCTGCCTCCTCGCTGGATGAAGCCACCCTGAGAACAGCACCCACTGGTGACGGGCTTTGGTATAGGTCAAAAATCCCATTCCTGCCAGCCCTCCTTATAGGGCTGTGGACAAACTTTAGATATTCATTACACACACTCTAAAAATCCAACGTGGGTTGTTTTTAACCCAACACCAGGGTTGAAAAGGGACTGACTACTTACTGGGTTATTTTGACCCAGAATGTTGGGTTATTAAAAATAACCCAAATTTTGGGTTGATTCAATAACCCTTTTTAAGGGTCAAGTTAACCAATCTTCAAGTTAATTTGACTCACAGGTTAAATTGATACATGCATTTGGGGAGCCTTTTTTGGGAACTATGCTTTTACAGCCTGTATCCTATTTTCAAATGTACTTTTATCTAACTGATTGTTGGGAATCAGTTAGATAAAAGTACATGGGTAGATAGGGTAAAGGTTGTACCCTAGCCTTTTCACTGTACTGACTGTGGGTGTTGAAGCAACCATATATCTGTTCATGTGAACCAGCTGGTTAGGGTTATTGGAGTAGTAACATCCCAACAGAACCTTGTTCTCATTTCGTGTCCATTGCCTTCTTTTTGTTGTTAAAGTAGCCCATTTCCTGGGCAACATCTGAACCAGGGTGACTTTTGATGGTAACACACTCAACTTTATGAGGTAGGCCATAGTGCCAGGGGTCTTGAAGTAGATTTACTTCACTCCTTACAAATGTGTCTTATGCAGGGTTGGAACCCCAACCCCCCAGTTGGGAACTGGATGCTCTATCCGCTAAACTACCACAGCCGCCTATTATGTATTGGGGTAGCTGGGGGTAGCTACCCCAATATATATCGGGCAGCTATATATATATATATATATATATATTTAAAGTAAAGGTCAAAGTTCACAAGGTCACTTCAATTGTTATTAGGCCTAGAAACCACATAGAGTCAATCGAACCCAATTATTGGGTTACTCTCAGAAAAATTATTATTAAGAATGGGTTTCATTAAAATTATTATTCTATTCTTGTAACCCTCAAATTGGGTAACAATAGAATCAATATGACCCAAGAACCTAGAAATTTAACTCAACACGTATAACCAGGGAATTGGATTGAAGAAATAACCCAAGAGTTTTTAGAGTGTAGTATCTATAGTTTGGCATAAAGCAAAACAAAGTGAGCACAAGTCTAAAAGGTGGTTTGACAACAATGCATATTTAGATTGCTATCTGTTAGATGAGGATAAAAAGAGAAGAGGAGATATCACTTTCCTCTATGTGACTGTGGGAACATAACAGCTCTTATTTTCAGCTGCAAAACGTGGTCTCTGTGGTTCAACAAGATTTTCTCACACTCTGAAAAGATGTTGTGATGGGTTGTGGGTTGTGACAAGTACATCTGTTGCGTGTGCTTTGCACTTTAATCAAGTAAATTTCATTTGATTTGTTATGAAGAACATAAGAGGAATGCAGCTTTGTTGTATCAAATACGAAAAACTGTTGTATCAATATAACATATGTATGTGGACAGATATGAGGAAAGAGTTGTGGATGAATTAGCATAAAATCATGACGTAACTGGGAATTGAACGTGAAACAGCTAATGCGACAAGAACTGCAGTCTCTGTGCTTGTGGTGTCTGCTTCATCAACTGTGCAAAACTGACATGATGGTTTTCTTCATCCAGAAGTGACCATACTTGGAGGGAAAGGTTGTGGTTAAGACGAACAAGGGTTTCAGTAAAGACAAGTTATAAAAATTAAAAACTAGAAAAGCACTCGGAGAGCGCAGACCTCCGCCAAGCAGCTTATGTCCCCCATTGTATTGTGATTCACACCAAAACTTTTAGTGTTACGTGTCTTTTATTAACTTCTATTTGTGTTTAAACTGATATCTTCACTGTTTATAATGTTCCTAAAACAAGAAATGCCCTGACCCGGATTCAAACCCAGGACCTTCTTGCTGTGAGGCGACAGTGCTAACAACTACACCACTGTGCCACCCATCTACACCACTGTGCCGCCCATTGTTTATCTTTCAGCATTGAAAATTCCAACGACACCCTTATTTTTGTGTGTTCTGGATCACAGTATCCGGAGTTTTGTCTGGATCAGGATCAACCTTTGACACCTCATAAAACTCATTGAGATCCTTTTGTGTAAGTTTTTTTTACTAAAGACTCTGGCCATTTTTATAGAGTTAAATGCAAAAATTCCAAAATTTGCACTATCTCACAATGATAAAGAATCCTTCAAAAAATTCCTGGATCCAGAAGGCGATCCGGATCACCACGAACATTTAATGGGATCTTCCTGGGGCTGAGACGCACCTCTGGTGAAAATTTCCGTTCAAACCATCTGTAACTTTCTCAGTAAAGTTGTTCACAGACAAACAAACAAACAAACAAACAAACCAAGAAACCAACGCTACCGAAAACATAACCTCCTTGGCGGAGGTAATGAGTTTTGACTTCTGGTTTACCCACATATTGGAGCCTCCCGTGGACAAGATGGTACCAGGTGATGTCTTTGCTGATATTGTTCTACATCTCTTCCTGCCATCAGATCTCTTTTTTCACCTTCTTTTTATCTTTGCAGAATTAAAACTACATACTAGTGTGATTCAATTTTGGTCTGAATTGCCTCTTTCTCAATTCCTAAGCAAATGTGTGGGGCATGGGTAGCTTACATGTCATTGACAGCAGCATCAATGCTGAACAATATGTACAGGTTTTGGAGCAGAATATGCTGCCAGTTTTAGGGATGACCTTGCAAAGTAGAACAAAAAAAATGCTAAACTACAATTTGCATTTATTAAATAGCATGGCTCCACAGTGGCAGAGTCCAGGTACTGAGCTGAACCCGCCTGTAGTCCTGATTTCTCACCCATTAAAAACATTTGGTGCATCATGGCACAAAAACGAAGACAAAGGAGACTCCAAACTGTTAAGCAGCTGAAATTGTGCATCAGGCAAGAATGGGACATTTACTTTGAGAACAGAATCTGTTCTCCCAAATGTGTACCAAGTGTTGTTAAATAGGAAGTGATGCAAACACAATAGTAAACATGCGCCTGTCAAGGCTGTTTCAAAACGTGTTACAGATATCAAGTTTAAAACGGGAGTATATTTTTATCAATTAAATTTTTCATGTTGGAAGACTGTGGCATACACAACTTGCATGACAAGAAATCCTCAATACGTGACTGAAGAAAGACTGCTGCTGTTTAGTTACTGACAAATTCACAAAGGTTAGATCTATGCATGACCAACAAGAACGACAAGACCAAGCTAACTTCCCCAAAACCATGATGCAACAGCTTTTAAGGTCTGTGGAAAATGTCTGCAGTTTTCACACTTAGGTTTTGCAACCACACCAGTTAACCTGTGGTTACTACCCTACTTCCTCTTCTTTGCAAGCCCCCAAGGTGGACCTTTCTCATATGCTCTTATTATATGAGTAATAAAATGATACAGATTTCTCTGAGTGGTCCCTTCTCTTCAAGTATATTTCACTTTAGGCTTTAAACAATACTTTTAAAACATGATAAAACGCAGATGTTGACAAAAAAGTTAAAGCCTGAAAGTTTGATACAAGATTAATAATAGATAGAAACTACTAATATAAGAGTGAGGAACAACATTAACACTGCATAGAGTTGATCATTTATATGAATATGATATGAATAGGTACTTCAGTTCTACACAGCAGCAGAACAAGAACCTTTATTTTCACAACCACATTTACTTGTCTGCACAGCACCTCATTTCTTGACTGACCACATGTACTCACAAAGGTTGCACAGCTGCACGCAGAGGATGAAGCTAATCTATTTGTGGTGAAGCTGATGGAATGCACAGGGTCACAGGTTTCACAGTTTCACACGTAAAGATGCTCTGCCTAAATTCAAGATTCAAGCCTTTTATTGTCAATTTCTGCAATGTGTGAATGCATACACAGGAATCCAAAAATACATTTTAAAAATACAGAGAAGAATTTAGTAAATACAAAAGGTACGATAGAGAAGAGTATAATAGAGTAGAAGAGTGTTTATGTCTGTCCTCATCTACTCTCATGCCTACTTTATCTAAGTATATATATACACTCCTCCTATACACGTGCACCTTTATATACACACATGCAAACCTAATGATCAGAAAAATTATTGTGCTGTACATATTTACACATGACCTACAGTGCAGGTGTTGGATGAATCTGCTGTATTTCTTTGATGTAAAGAGCATGTAAACAGTAAGCATTCATGTAAACAGTGGAGTTGAAGTGCAAAAAAAAAAAGGTTAGACGGTGCAAAATACAGAACCAGGTGAACCAGGTGATTCTGTATAGTTCATATTCTATGTGTCCAGTAAAGGTTGAGATGGGGTTCAGAGTTCAATGTTTTGGGGCAGAGAAGGAGTCGGCACAGAGAGGAGAGAGTTCAGCTTTTTGACAGCCTGGTGGGTGAAGCTGTTCATAAGTCTGGTAGAGCAGGCCCAGAGGCTCTGGTACTTTCTCCCAGAGGCAGAAGGCAAACAGACAGGTTGCGCAAGGTTGTGCAGACTGCTTTCGGGTGAGGGAGGGTGTAAATGTCCAGAAGGGAGGCATGTGAGACACCGATGATGTTTCATGCTGTGTTCATTATGTGCTGCAGTGTTTTCCTCTTCTAATCTGTGCAGTGATGTGCAGTTGGCTGTCCGGTAAAAATCCTCACTGATGTGCACCCCTAGAAATCAGGTGTTGCACAGTCTCTCCACAGCAGCCCTATCGGTGGTCAGTGGGGGTGTTGGCTGTGGCCTCTTCTTCAGTCCAGAACGATCTCTTTTGTCTCGTCCAGATTTAAAAGGAGATTGTTATCGCTGCATCACATGGACAGATGGCTGGCCTCCTTCCTGTAGTTTGTCTCATTGTCATAAGACGCACCACAGCAAACTTCACTATGTCTATATCTATCAGATGTTTGGCATATAGCTCATGAAAATCAAAATAAATCACCATCTCAAAACATTAGAATATAACAAACACCAATCTAAAAATGATCTATAATACAGAAGTGTTGACATTCTGAAAAAATTATATTCACTTATGCACTCAGTTCTTATTCTAGGCTCTTTTTGTACAAAATTACTATATCAGTGTGATGTGGCATGGAGACAATCAGTCATGGCAATGCTGGGATGTTATAGAAGCCCTGGTTCTTTGGTAGCGGCCTTCAGCTTGTCTGTGTAACTTAACTGAACATATCCGAGAGACCAAAGGACCACACTCGGCTTCTGTAACAAACACTGTGTCCCTGGTTTTATGTCACAAACCGTCTCTACAAGTCCTAATGGTAGCTTGCATTGCATTTTCCTAAAGGCGAGCCTCACCATGAAAACATTTGAAGGTGACTGAAGCGAACTCAAACAGACATATCATGAATTACAGGTCCCATAAATGGATAAGGATAACATGCACAACAGAACCTCTGTCAGTGCTGCTTTGCTCTGCAGATTCAGGAATCATCGAGTCTCTGTAGAGAACCACATTGCCTCCTGCTGGCAAGTCGCACAGGTTGCATTAAGTTGAGGCTTTCCTGTCCTAAAGGTAATGCATGGAGTGTTTAACTATTAAGTAGCAGGTAGAACTAGATGGTAATGAGTATTTCTATTCTCTGAACTAATTCCTCACCCTGCACCCTGCAACAACATGTGAATAGGATGTACTGATACAAAGGGGGTTTGGCTATTGCCATTGTGGTGAAGCAGATTGAAACCACAGGTCTCAAACTGCTGTATAAAAGTGAGGTTGGGACCCCAGAGACAAAAGGCTGACAAGATGATGCATGCTCTGCGCAAGTGTCTCTTTTTTTATCTGCTGACCTGCCTTGGACTTCATGGTAAGATTTCTGAATCTCTAAATTTGTTTTTGGTGTACAAATCCTCCGTGTACTCATCCTTTTTTATTTCTACGTTCACAGCTCTGGGCAGTGAAATCATACATGGTGAACCGGTCCCAGAGAAAATGATGCCGTATATGGCCTCCCTGCAGGATCAATTCGGTTATCATATATGTGGAGGATTTCTCATCAGTGAAGATTATGTGCTGACTGCTGCACACTGTGCGCATGTTTCTAAAAGGTACAGTGAGTAGCAGCGCGTAGTCGTACAAAGCAGATCAAATAACCTGAAAAAAAGCACTAGATTAGCATTCACAATTATTTCACTTGTTTCTTCTGCATAGCCTGAGACAGCTTCTCACTACCTTTCTTTTTCCCTTTGCTTAGGTGCCTCACAAGTGTTGTCCTCGGCACCCACGATCTTCGAAAGGTTGATGATGCCACAATGAGATACGGAGTGAAGATTTGTGAGCATCCATCTTATAAAGACTTTACTACTGGCGACGACATCATGCTGCTCAAAGTAAGAAGATTTTAAGTCCGCCTTAAGCCTCGTTTCCACTCACATATACTCATGTCAGGAGATCTGTGAACAAATGGATGATCTCACTGGTATCTAATGTAAGGAAACCATAGAGCTGTGAATGAGAAAAAGATATAAGATATATAAAAGAATAATATTGCTCAGACTCAATATGTTGTAACTTCAGAAACATGTTCTTACTAATCATACAAATTTGCTCAATCATACATTCCTGCTAATCCCCCCTCCCCACCCTCCATGATCAAAACCAGAGCCCTTAAACAGTTTTCCTGGAAAGCTCTTTTTCCTAACAATGTTACAGGCCTTGTTTTTGTTAATCTTCTGATTGCCTTCTTGTCTCTCCAGCTGTCAAGGAAAGCTCAAATGAGCGAAAGGCTGCAGAAAATTCTGCTTGCGGATCCTGAGAGCAAACTCAAAGACAATACTCTGTGTCGTGTAGCAGGTTGGGGTGCCATAGTTACTAATGGCGGTTATGTTGATAAGCTTCTAAAGGTGAAAGTGAATGTGGTCAACACAAACACTTGTAAGGAACAATGGAAGATGATAAATTTTGAACTTCCTGCCAAGGTTATCTGCGCAGGTGGATACCAAACGAAAGAAGGATTTTGCCAGGTATGTTTTGTGTTTAATAGCAAATAACGGCTTTAAATGTTTTCTAGGAGAAAGGGTATTTAGTATTAGAAACTGGGTTATTAAATAAATGTTGCTCTACCTCACAGGGGGATTCTGGTGGCCCTCTGGTGTGCGGCGGGAAGGCTGTTGGGGTTGTGTCTTTCAACTGTCACTGTGATTACCCACAGAAACCCCAAGTACCCAACGTCTACACAGATTTATCCAAATACCGCTCCTGGATTGATAAGACAATTAAGCAAAACTCCTGTAAAATGTAACACATCAGCATCATCTTACTGTTTTTTTTTTTTTTTCTTGCAATCTTACCCCTGGATGTTTAGGCATACTCCTTCACTGAGCAACTGTTTGGCTGGCACTGTAGAGCTGACTTTAAAGTAGTTATCATAAAAAAAAAAAAAAATTCTATCTCCATGAATACAGATTTGCTGTAAATTTTGTCTCTGAAAATTGTTGGTAATCTGTAAATATGCTGGAGATGTTGTAATACGAGAAGAACATTGTGGCTTTTGCTTTAAACATGTAAATGTATATTTTAGTCATTATTGTGCTTGATCCATGCCTGAAATGCAGAAAAAATAACTTTTAATCCCAATGTTGGTTATACTTAATTCTTCTTAAGGTTCAGACCTCTGATTTCTGTGAGAAGAAAATAAAAAAAGTAACTGTGACTTTTGCCTGTGTTTACTTGATCAAACTGGGGTTTCCTTGGTGTGGCTGAGTAGTCTCCACAAACACGGAGAAGATCAAAGTATCTGAAAGACTCAAGGACCACATTTTGTCTCTGAAGTCAACAGCGAAGTATTTTCACTTTTAGGTTTCATGTTACACACTCAGAGCAAGTAGGACTGACAGCACCTTTGTCATAAAAGGTGGACAAACATGGAAAAAAAGCTAAAGCTAAAGAATTTAGTTTATTGCTGAGAATGGCATAAAAAATAACTAGAATTCACAAGAATAAGAATAACTTTGTTGATCCCCAAAGGGAAATTCAGAAATAAGACATACTAATTTATGGAAGAACTTTAAAACGGACTGAGGCAGAGTCTGCAGCAGGGCAGGAATTTCATGAGGGCCAAGAGGGCCATGGCAATTTGGCCTTGTGCCCCTGAAAAAAAAAATCTGCCCTAAAGCCACAGTTTCCTTAATGCCCTACTTGCACTTTGGTTTTGCGGTTCTCTAGTCTGCGTCTTTCCTGTCAAAACAGCTTTGACACCTGCGTGTTTTGAGAAAAAAAAAAAAAAAGAAGCATCTTTTAAGGCATTAACCATAAGTAGTGGGTTTGAGCCTGGCAATTTCCTCATGTGCACCCCCGCCCCTGCCCAACCCCGTCTTCTTGCGCCAGTGAGGTTATGATAAGTGGTCTGTCTGACTGAACTGAAGAGAGAGGGGAAATGTCAACAGGACTGAGATGAGACAGTGTGCTTAATGGGGAAAGAATAAGATATGAATTTTTACGTATAAATTAGTTAACGCTGTCTTCCTGTTGTGCACTTTGAGATTTGTTTCTAAATGTAAAGTGCGTTACAAATAAAATCTATCATTATCATTATTCCCGTATTAGTATTTTCCTGTAAATCTCCCATATTATGACACATGTATATATAAAAAAAACATTATTCTGCTTCTCCAAACTAAACCCTGTCACCAGCAAGCACTAAGTACCCATCAACCCTGAGTTCACTAATGCTTCCTTGCTTGCTATCAAGTTTTATTTGTCGAGCTGCTTGTTGTTTTCTGTCTTGTCTATGTAGCTTATTTTAGCTCATCCATAATTTTCCTTAATTGAGTAATCACTCTGGGCTCTTTCGGGTTAGTAGTCTACATGCAAATATTTGCTCTATACACTCAATTTTGGTCAATCAAAATATTTCTTGTGTACTCCAGTTCAGTTGCCTTTACTGTCCCTTAAGGGAAACTTGGCTTGCTGACAAAAATTGACATTATAAGTCCTTACATTAAATTCATTATGGACGTGGACTTTCTGCAGTGAGTTGAAATAAAAGGCCTTGTCATTTTATTCAGCCACCTCAAATGTCCGTCCTGAGGTCTTGCATCCCCTTATGTTATTGTAAATATGCAGAGTTGTGTTTTTCAATTTTGTTGAGAATTTAGTCTAACAAGAGAGGTGTTGTGCACAAATGAAAAGTAAACCCATCTGTTCATTACTTTACTGGTCGGTCAGAATGTCGCAGTATCTTTCCTCAGTATTTTCTATGTATTGGCCACGTGTTCCATCATGCACACAAACCCTCTGTACTGTTGCTTCTGTCTTAATTATTATCAAAGAGCCGTGCATGTTGAGGAGGGGACAAAACAGATCAAAAACATCTGAATTGTGTAAAAATGTTTGTATGAAAGGAAATGCTCAAGGTCCGAACCCATAGACTGTATATAGCTTCACATGCTTCACCGTGTTTCAGTTTAACAGTGAAACATTTGTTAAGATACTTCCTGAAGATGTGGTTTTGATTAGCCTTTAGTTTTTGACAGGTTTTGACTCAACACTCAGCAAAGTCCCAGCTTAGAAATACTAAAGAAAACCATAAAAAGAACTGTTTCCTCGCTCCTGATTCATGTAAAAAATTATCTTGCTTATGAGTGACCCTGAGTGGTATTTTAAGACTTGGATGTAATAATGTAAAACAGAAGTTAACAGAAAATAGAGCCTAAAAGGCTGATGCAGAAATAAAATGAAATGATAAAACTGAAAACATCAAATGTAGATGTTAGAGCACTGGTCAACATTGATACTGTGTAACGTTTACCACAAGCTGATCATGGAACAAACAAGATGTGTCAGATAAGGCAGCAAACCCACAATGTTTATATTTACCAAAACAATTGAATTTCTGCTTCACACCTCTTTTCTTGAGAAAATAGGGGGGTAGCACCAACGCACAAGAGATGTGACTAAGGCAGTAAAAGGGAAACAGGTAAAAACCACAGGGTCGCAGACTCAGCACTTGGCTTTATAAAGGTCCAGCTGAGACCCCTCAAGACAAAAGGTTGACTTTGCTTCCAGCATGATGCACCCTCTGCGCAAGTGTCTGCCTCTTTATCTCCTCATATGTCTTGGACTTCATCATGGTAAGAATTTTACATTTCTTAATTTGTCTCTAAATCAAAAGTGTTCATTTTACTCATCTTTTTTATTTCTACATTCACAGCTCTGGGCAGTGAAATCATACATGGTCAAAAGGTCCCAAAGAACCAAATGCTGTATATGGTCTCCTTGCAGAATGATGAAGGTAAACATTTCTGTGGAGGATTTCTCATCAGTGAAGACTTTGTGCTGACTGCTGCACACTGTGCCAATCCGTAAGTAACAACAAAAAAATAGCAAACCAGGCTAACATTCAACAAAAATATGGACTAGATTTGAATACCCTGTTTATTGCTTTAGAAAGTCTCTGTTAACCTTTCCATGGTGACTCTCACAGGTCACTTACAAGTGTTGTTCTGGGCACCCACAATCTCAAGAAGGTTGATAATAACACAATGAGATTCGGAGTGGAGACATGCAAGCATCCATCTTATACAAATGTCGGTTCTGGTCATGACATCATGCTCCTCAAAGTAAGTATTTAATAATCCATCCTAGAGCCCCAGGGGAAAAATAATCTTGAGGTTAAAATTTTTTACATTATAAAATCTTTACTTTAATTTTCCATAAAACGTAAAGTTTTCTTTGACCAGCTTAAGTTAATCCTCCATGGTTATCCATCTCTACATTGCCGGAGTCACTTTGTTGATTTTCCCATATTGCATTCATAGGACTTCAAATTTCTATTATCATTGGAGTTATGCTGTCAAATTATACCTGTATCAACAACAACTGTCCTTTTTATTTTCTAAAAAAAAAAAAAAAGAAGTATTGATTACTTTAAATAAGCCTATGGTAAAGCAGTGACTTAAAGATAGAGAGGAAGTAGCAGACTGCTCGTGAGTAAGGGGAAGCATCAGGTACTTTTAAAACTGATTTTTATGATTTATTATGAATCTAAAAACAGTTCTGAAGCTTGTGTCCCTTCAGACTAATTACTCAAAACCCAAACTTTCTGACTTTTCTTCAACTTTCAGTTTCATCATTTACAATCTACCAGACTCATTCAAACTAAAAGCATAGTTTGACAATGCAAGATATAACACAACCTAAAAGTAAGACAGAAAAGATATTAGGATAACATTATAACATACTTTCAATGGGGCACAATCGACTTATCATAAATTTGAATATTATTCAAAATGGATAATGACATGTAAAGTTAGTGCATGAAGTCATTAAGTCTCCTCAATTTGACTGATTGTGTGTTTTTTTTAAGCTTTCCATGAGTATTATGGTAATATCATTTTTGTTGTATTAGATATTGTGACAGCCTTTCACTGGAGGGTTACAGACTTGCTTATTTCTTACTGTAAGTAGACAGATGTGTCATTCTACCTAAAGCTCTCTTAAGATCCTTTGATGCTCCTTTCTAGTGTCTTATGATGACTTCACTGACCAATCACAGACTATGCTCCAAACTGTCATAAGGCCCAGTCTAAAGTTTGAGTTACTTTCAGAGTGCTGGTGCAGTATGATGGGCCTGATGGAGCCAAACCCATTAGCTAGCTACATCACATACTGTGTTAATCGGATCAATCACTTTTAGAAGCATTTTCTTATGCAAGTATGGGACTGTCACTAACCCAATCCAAAAAAAAACTGTATAAATTGAACATTTCTGGATCAATTCACCAAGATGAATAGGTCACGCAACTTCAGATGACAATGTGATAGTAATTGCCAAAGACATCTCCCAACAGCAGCCATGTGTATTATAGATTTTCAACAAAGGTGCCAAGACATCTATTTGCAACAATCACAATTTGAAAAATTATGAAATCCTAGAGGGACTGATGCTAAAGTGGTTTATATCTGTGTGCTCACTACTTTTTGATTTTGCCTCCTTGTGTCTCCAGCTATCGAAGAAAGCCAAGCTGGGCAAAAGAGTGCGACTGGTTCAACTTCCACAATCTGACTTCAAAATCAAAAAGAGTGCAAAGTGCCATGTCGCTGGTTGGGGTTACACAAAAACTGGTAGTAAACCAGTTGATGAGCTTCAAGCAACTGATGTAAATGTCATTAACCTGGAAACCTGTAAAGATGAATGGAAGATTGGTAACTTCAAACTCCCTGCCAATGTTATCTGTGCTGGTGGATATGACACAGCACATGGCTTCTGTCAGGTATGTTTTGTGTTCGTCTAAAATACTTCGTCCTCTCTTGGTTAAACGGTCAGAAGTCACTGTTATATCACTGATCTTGCTTTTTCCTCACAGGGTGATTCTGGAGGCCCCCTGGTGTGTGGTGACACAGCTGTTGGTGTTGTGTCTTTCAACTGGAGGGCTAACTGTGACTACCCGAATGCTCCCAATGTCTACACAGATGTATCTAAATACCTTCCCTGGATTAGAAAGATACTGGCGCAGAAGAGCTGTTAAGCATGAGATTTCAACATACTCTCAGTGGTTTTGTGTTATTTCTTTGGCCTCGACCTGGAAAAGTCTTCTCACTTTACTGACAGGCTGACACTGCAGAGCTGACTCAAAACACAAAACATCAGTCTAGACTGTTAGAACTTGGCTTTGTCTTTCATTTTTAAAATCTGTTGTTTGGAAGTATTTTATATGTTTCCCTTCAAAACACCCATGCAGATTTTTATTTTGACTGTTTGAATTCTCATTGTATTTCTGTGTTTGAGTTACTTAGCTTGCTGCTAATCTGAAATGCATAAAAAAGACTCCAGTTTAAAGGTGAGAGGCTCGTCTGTTTGTTTCCTGCCATTGTTCCACACACTGAATAAAGACTGTGTTTCTTTATTTGACAAGCAGTCTTCATTTGCATAGCAATATAACACTAGAACTGACAGTAAACATTATGCCACATGAATTAATATAAAAAGACAGTCAACAGACTTCAATAAAATGACAAAATTACAATATATCTGTAATATTTTAATGCAGGACGATTACAATGATGCAACATATTTAGAAAGAGCATGAAAATGCTGTGAAACATACTAATTTCTCACAGGCTTGACAGTCAAACTACCAGATGAATCACTAGGATTAATCTTAGCCTAGTTGTTAGCCTGGTCTGGAGCAGGCTAGCTGCAGAGAATAAATCACCATAGTAACTTGACCAGGTTAGATTTGACCTGCTTTCATGCAACCGACTTGAGGCTAAATTCAGCCAGGATAACTAACATATCCCGGCTTAATCCCTTATCTTGGTTTTGTGCAATACCCCCCTGGTCAACATTAATACTGTGTAAAGTTTACCACAAGCTAATCATAGAACACACAAGATGTGTTAGATAGGGCAGCAAACCCGCAATGTTTATATGTACCGAAAAAATTAAATTTCTGCTTCACACCTCTTATCTTGAGAAAATAAGCACAGGGGATGTGACTAAGGCAGACAAACGGGTAAAAACCACAGAGTCGCAGACTCAGCACTCTGCAAGTGCAAAAGGTTGAAATCGCAAGCAAAAAGTTGAAATTACTCAGTTGCTAGGAGGAAAAGTATCAACAAAAGAGAAAAAAAACAGAAAATCACCATGTACTGGGAAAAACCACAATCTCAAAATTCCAGCAAAAAAAAAGTGCCAAGGCACTGAAAATACTTACACTAAACTTGAGGATACACTGAGAACTACACATGGCAAAAAGCAGAAGATCACTGAGAGCTAGAGCAGGTTGCAGAAGCAAAGGGAACAATCCAGTACAGGAGACTGGGAGGGAGCGGCTTAACTAGCCAGGTAATTTAGGCAGAACAAGCTGCAGGTGTGCTGGAAGCTCTTCTCCCAGAGATCGACCCACCCCTCATCACACTCCCTGCAGAAAGAGGGAGAGAGGGATCAGAGCATGCTTTCACAAAAACACGGCAGAAACAGGATCATAACTACTCCTTCATTTAGCAACTGTTTGGCTGACACTGTAGAGCTGACTTAAAACTAGTTTTTATAAAAAAAAAACTTTTATTCTATCTCCATGAATACAGATTTGCTGAAGAACACTGTGGCTTTTGCTTTAAACATGCGAATGTATATTTTAGTCATAATTGTGCTTGATCCTTGCCTGAAATGCAGAAAAAATAACTTGTACTCGCAATGTAAGTTGCACTGAATTCTTCTTGAGGCTCAGACCTCTGATTCCTGTGAGGAAGAAAATAAAAATTAACCTCTGAAAAAACTGAAAACACCAAATGTAGATGTTAGAGCACTGGTCAACATTAATACTGTGTAGAGTTTACCACAAACTAATCATGGAACAAACAAGATATGTCAGATAAGGCAGCAAACCCACAATTTTGATATTTACTGTAACAATTTAACCTCTGCTTCACACTTCTTTTCTTGAGAAAATAAGGGAGTAGCACCAACGCACAAGGGATGTGACTAAGGCAGTAAAAAGGAAACAAGTAAAAACATCAGGTTTCACAGACTCAGCACTCTGCTGTATAAAAGTCGTGCATAAGATTGACAAAAGCTTGAATGTGCGACCGGCATGATGCACCCTCTGCGCAAGTGTCTGCCTCTTTATCTCCTCATATGTCTTGGACTTCATCATGGTAAGAATTTTACATTTCTTAATTTGTCTCAAAATCAAAAATATTCCTGTCACTCATCTTTTTTATTTCTACATTCACAGCTCTGAGTGCTAGAATCATACCTTGTCAAAAGGTCCCAGAAAACCAAATGCAGCACATGGTCTCCTTGCAGAACGATGCAGGTAAACATGTCTGTGGAGGATTTCTCATCAGGGAAGATTATGTGCTGACTGCTGCACACTGTGCTGATCAGTAAGTAACAACAAAATAATAGCAAACCAGGCTAACATTCAACAAAAACATGGACCAGATTTGAATACCCCATTTAACTCCCTGGTTTTTATTTTATTTTTTTTCTGCATGCTTTGGAAAGTCTCTGTTAACCTTTTTATGTTGACTTTCTTAGGAGACCCACAAGTGTTGTTCTGGGCACCCACAATCTCAGGAAGGTTGATAATAACGCAATGAGAATCCGAGTGGAGCCATGCAAGCATCCATTGTATACAAATGTCGGTTCTGGTCATGACATCATGCTCCTCAAAGTAAGTATTTAATAATCCATCCTAGAGCCCCAGGGGAAAAATAATCTTGAGGTAAATTTTTTTGTACATTTTAAAATCTTTACTTTAATTTACCCTAAAATGTTCAAGTTTTCTTCAAATTTTGACCAGCTGAACTAAATCCACAATTAAAAAAAAAAAAAGAAATCCCAGAGGGACTGATGCTGAAGTGTTTATATCTGTGTGCTCACTACTTTTTGATTTTGCCTCCTTGTGTCTCCAGCTGTTGAAGACAGCTACGCTGGGCAAAACAGTGCAACTGGTTCAACTTCCACAATCTGGCTTCAACATCAAAGACAACACAAAGTGCCGTGTTGCTGGTTGGGGTTACACAACAACTGTTGGTCAACCAGTTGATGAGCTTCAAGCAACTGATGTAAATGTCATTAACCTGGAAACCTGTAAGAAGATATGGTGGGAGAAGCCTTACTCCTTCAAACTCCCCGCCAATGTTATCTGTGCTGGTGGATATGGCACAACACATGGTTTCTGTCGGGTATGTTTTGTGTTCGTCTAAAATACTTCGTCTTCTCTTGGTTAAACGGTCAGAAGTCACTGTTATATCAACTGATCTTGATTCTTCCTCACAGGGTGATTCTGGAGGCCCCCTGGTGTGTGGTGACACAGCTGTTGGTGTTGTGTCGTTCAACTGTCATGGTAATTGTGACTACCCGAATGTTCCCAATGTCTACACAGATGTATCTAAATACGTTCCCTGGATTAGAAAGATACTGGCGCAGAGGAGCTGTTACGCATGAAATTTCAACATACTCTCAGTGGTTTTGTGTTATTTCTTTGGCCTCGCTCTGGAAAAGTCTTCTCACTTTACTGACAGGGTCACGCTGCAGAGCTGACTCAAAACGTACTTTTTATTTGCAACATCAGTCTAGACTGTTAGAACTTGGCTTTGTCTTTCATTTTTAAAATCTGTAGTTTGGAAGTATTTTATATGTTTCCCTTCAAAACACCCATGCAGATTCGACTGTTTGAATTCTCATTGTATTTCTGTGTTTGAGTCTCTTCGCTTACTGCTAATCTGAAATGTATAAAAAAAGACTCCAGTTTAAAGGTGAGAGGCTCGTCTGTTTGTTTCCTGCCATTGTTCCACACACTGAATAAAGACTGTGTTTCTTTTTATAAGGCGTCTTTGTGTACTGCCTTGAAACAATCCTGTATGAATATATTATGGCATCCTGTGCTGCTATTGGCTGTCCTTGTGCTTTATTACAAGGATAAAAGGAAGAACAGAAATCCCCTCTTGTGTTGTTCTGTCAAATGTTTATAACTTTGGAAGAAAGTATCTGTTAGATACAATTGGAGTAGCCATATAAACAACAATATCAGTGAAATAATGCTAAATGTGGCCAAGGGGGTTATGTATAGTTCTGCAGTGTCTTTCAGTCTTTAAGTCCTCGGGTTGTGGTGTCACACTTAAGTGACAAAAATCAGCAACAATACAAAGTCACAGCTTTGAAGTAGAACCACAACACCTTACCACCACTTCCATTCCTACCACCAAAGTAGTTTTTATCTCTTTATTTCATGTCAGGAAATATCTCTTGTTGGGGAAACTTCCTTTGAGTACTTCCATGAGAGTGAAAATCTATTTTATAAAATTAGACAGTAAACGAGGAAGTTAAAGCCACAAAGACTGATACAAATAAAAATACATACACTCATGATGATACTGTAGACATTAAATGTAGAAGTGAAGAAAGATGTCCACAATGTCACCATTTACAACATGTAAAGTTCATCACAATGTGAACGTGCTTCGGGCCTCGAAGTCAACAACACCGCAGGCTTAATATTTACCGTAAATTTTTCATTTCTGCTCAGTAACTTATCTCTAAACTGACCACATATACTCACCACTGAGACAATTTCAGGTTGCACCAATGCACAGGGGATGTGACAAGAGCATTTGAGGTAAAGCAGTCGGAAACCACAGGGTCGCTTACTCAGCACTCTGCTATATAAAAGTCAAACTGAGACCCCAAAGACAAAAGATTGACTTTGCTTCCAGCATGATGCACCCTCTGCGCAAGTGTCTGCCTGTTTATCTCCTCATATGTCTTGGACTTCATCATGGTAAGAATTTTACATTTCTTAATTTTTCTCAAAATCAAAAATATTCCTGTCACTCATCTTTTTTTATTTCTACATTCACAGCTCTGGGCAGTGAAATCATACATGGTCAAAAGGTCCCAGAGAACCAAATGCTGTATATGGCCTCGTTGCAGAATGATGCAGGTAAACATGTCTGTGGAGGATTTCTGATCAGGGAAGACTTTGTGCTGACTGCTGCACACTGTGCCAAATGGTAAGTAACAACAACAACAAAAAAATAGCAAACCAGGCTAACATTCAACAAAAACATGGACTAGATTTGAATACCCCGTTTATTTCCTGGTTATTTATTTTTGCATGCTTTTGAAAGTCTCTGTTAACCTTTCCATGTTGACTCTTACAGGTCACCCACAAGTGTTGTTCTGGGCACCCACAATCTCAGGAAGGTTGATAATAATGCAATGAGAATCAGAGTGGACACATGCAAGCATCCATCTTATACAAATATCAGTTCTGGCCATGACATCATGCTCCTCAAAGTAAGTATATTCTCAATCTGTCCTACAGTTCAAGGGAAACAATTGCTTTTAAAGAAAAAAGATAACCTTTTAGTGTTTTCATTAGTTAAGCCCAAGATGGTCAAAACCAAAGTGTCACTTGTTGCTCTTTTTCACCCTGGTTTATGAAACTGGGGTCAGCAGGAGGACAAGACAGTTCCTCTAGAAGGTTGCAGAAGTATGAGAGATTTGGTTCATGGGTGTATTTCTTTCTGATTTTACCTTCTTGTGTCTCCAGCTATCGAAGAAAGCCAAGCTGGGCAAAAAAGTGCAACTGGTTCAACTCCCAAAATCTGGCTTCAAAATCAAAAACAACGCGAAGTGTCGTGTCGCTGGTTGGGGTTACACAAAAACTGCTGGTAATTCAGTTGATGAGCTTCAAGCAACTGATGTAAAAATAGTTAACCAGAAGACTTGTAAAAAGGAATGGAAGATTGGTAAAGTCAAACTCCCCGCCAATATCATCTGCGCAGGTGGATTTAAGACAACAAATGGATTCTGTAAGGTATGTTTTCTGTTTCATTGTGGAAAATACAATGTTTTAAGGTTAAATGGTTGTAGATATACAAACTGGAATATCAGCTGAAGCTTGCTCTTCTCCGCAGGGTGATTCTGGAGGCCCTCTGATGTGTGGTGACAGGATGGCTGTTGGTATTGTGTCTTTCAACAAGTGGGGAAACTGCAGTTACCCAGGTGCTCCCAACATCTACACAAATATACTGAAATACCTTCCTTGGATCAAAAAAATACTCAAGCAAGGCAAATGTGTTGATCCAGCATAAACTTAATGTCTTCTGTTATGCAACTCTTTGGCTGATACTGCTGAGCTGACTTAAGATGTACTCTTTAATTTACATCATGCTTTCTGTCTTCATGAATATAATTTTACTGTATTGTTTCATCTCCCAAAATTAATTGTAAATCTGTTTGGATGCTGTGAATTTTCAAATTTCAAGAGGAACTTCGTGTCTTTTGTTTGAAAAGACATGTCAAAGTAAGGTTTTTGTCCATATGTTCTTTGTGTATTCAAGTCTTTTTCATGCCTTTGCAGAAGAATAAATAAACTTCCAATGTTAGCCAAAATGAATTGTTACTGGCATGTTATTCAGACATTAAAGGGTCAGTTAAAAAACCATATCATGCTGCTTCTGTGTCTCATGAAATGGGGACTCCAGAGCCTAAGTTTGAACAGAATCTAGCCAGACGAACATTTGGTAATAATAACAGTGAGAACATTGAAGGTCAACATACTTTGCACAAACGTTTTAGTGGTTTGTGCAGACCAACACCCAAAGAAAACTTTATTCTGTGTTGATCTAGTTAGAGTTACTTGATGTGGAGCAGGGTGGAGAAAATCTATCGTCAGTATTATTATTATTATTATTATTATTATTATTATTATTGTTATTATTATTATTGGTGGTGTTGTCGTTATTATTATTATTATTATTATTATTATTATTATTATTATTATTATTATTATTATAAACTAACATTAATAATGAAACCAATACATCAAGCATTGTCTGGTGGCTCTAAGGATCTGTGGGAAAAGTGTGTTTTCAGCAACACTCCACTAGAGGGGGTACTATGTTTCTTAAGAATGAGGCCTCATGCCTGAGTGCCAATCATAATCTCAATGTGCTGGTATCAGTTTCATCAGTAAGACCTTGAATGGCTCCATCAACATGATTAGTTTTGCAACTTGACAGAAACTGGACTGTAGCCAAGAGACACAATAATCCTCAATTTACCCCACCCTGCAAACTGGTGTTTTCCTACACGTTACCAAAGACTATAATCACAATACATCAGGTACATTTATGTGTGTGTTTTTGACTGATATGCAGTGGCTGAATTAAAGATCTGCACGTTTTTTTGTGCTGCAATTTCAAGTTACTGTATTTAGGACATCTGAGACATTCATAAGTGAAATATTGTTCCTCATATCAGCATTTATAGAGTGCCTGATTGTTCAATCGGATCACTTGCTCAGAAGTATTTGTACCAACATAAATGAACATCTTGCTCAACATGGCTATTGCAAAGATACAACAAAAATACAGAAACAAAAACTTCTAGCAATATGATTTACTGCAACAACAGGTAAGATGTCCCATTTGCTCCACATTTCCATGTTTACAAGTTTGCCTTTATAGTAAATCAATAACAGATCATCCATTTACACAAGACTGCAAAGCAGACACGCAGTCAAAGACTGTTTACAACATCCCCCGTTAAGATAAATCCAGTGCTATCTTATCATGTCATGCCCTTATCTAAATTAATGTTATCTCTAAACCGCAAGGTAAGCCTGGAACCTTTGGACCTCATGATTGCATGAATCTCTAGAGTACTGATTTCAAAACTTTAGCCTGAGAATTTAAATGGGACAAATATAAAAGCCCCTGTGAGTAGTTTTTGGATAGTTATGAAACCAACTGAGATTTATTGTGAGGCCTCTTTATGACCTACAAAATAAATAAGACTGTATGCAAATAAGATTTACAAAAAAGATTTTAAGTGTCATTTTTAACACCTGAAACCTCTAGGGTTGGGTATCAGATGTGGCAACGTGAATGCCTTTTTTGGGGCTAGTGACACTTTTGTCAGTTAGAAGAAATCAGGATGATATTTTTGTCTTTCACATGTGCAGAAGAAGCTCAACAAAGAGATAAGAGGAATCTTTAGGGCCCTAACACTTACATAAAAGTTCTTCACAGGAGCTTCAACAGTATGATGATTTGAGGTTTGTTGTAACAGTTATAGTCATGACACAATATTTGTAGCCACTGTAACCCAGCTATTTGGGCTACAGTGGCTAAGCACATAATTTCAACTTCAATTTGCTCAATATTAGCCATCATAATTTTAAACAACAATTGAGTTAAAGGGATAGTTGATTTTTGTCAGACTGTGTTGGTATGAGTACATACCAATAGTGGGTTAGACAATTTCATGTATGACTGACTATTTTTTTTAAGTGTCCTATGTGTGTAGATCAGACCATAACAAAACTCTGTAGATGCACTCATTAATTTTAGAGTCTTTGACTGGTTGAGATCATTAATCAATGTAAAATCATTCTATTAGCGGTGGTGCTTCCTGTATTAAACTCTTAAGCTTGTGTGAACAGTACAACCAACTATGCTCACTTATTAGGGTCACAGGAAATGATATAATAGCTGAACTGCCTTTTTATTTATCCACAGATGAGATTTAGAGTCCAACATAGTCTTGGATAACGCCCAACATATGCAGTCAAAAATCAAGAGTGGCGTTGAGAATTTTCCTGGACACCTCAGACTTAATGAGTCTGCATTGCAAGCCGTGTCATATTGACCTTGCATGAAACACTTTCCTTGATCATTAACCTTTTTCACACCATGCACAAGGAGAAAAAAAAGTGGAAACAGATAACAGTCTACCACTTATCACCTCATTTGCTTAGACTGTTCTCAGCAGCAGTTTTGTGATGCTAGGAGGGCAGAGGGATAAGCCTGATAAAGGAAATGGTGATAAGAGAAATGTGCAGCTACAGGCAACATGTTTGAAGGCTGCACAGCATATCAGCTATTGGCGAAAATAAATATGAGAAGTGTTTCATTAGGTCTGTCATAAGTCTGCTCTGAGCTGTGTAGTGCAAAACCGCATTCTTTCTTAAAACCGGGTTTGTTAACACTGATTTTATGCAACCTACCAGAGAGAGGAAGAGGAAATAACAGTTTCCATACTTGGCAATATTAAAAATCCTCGCAGATACTGTCAGAGATACAGAAACAGAGACATCCACAGTACTGTGCTGTACATTGTTCACCAAGGCCAAACAAAGATTTAGCAACTGTTCAAGTGAATAAAATCTGAGAGCTGTTTTAACTCTTACATCCATGATGAAACCTTGTTCTGTAAATTAAAAGCCACTTCTTTTGTAATCCCAGCACCCAAGAACTTTACAAAACAGCACATTGAAACATGTTTGCAAACCTACTGAAGCAATAGAGACCACACAATAAGCAAGATACTTATTTCTTTACACATTTAAGGACTAAGTGTGGGAGTGTTAACGTGACCAGAGACCATGGAGATGATCTTTGCGCCGCTGCTGCTGCTGCTCTTTGTCCTGAATGGTAAGTTATGAGAAAGAGGAATGAAAACCTACATTTACTCTAAAAGATTTTTCTGTTTAAAGCTGAGAAAATTATAAATAGGTACTTTGTGTTCTAGGGGTGGATGGCACAGAAATTGTTGGAGGCCAAGATGCTGCACCCCACTCTCGGCCCTACATGGCATCGCTGCAAGTCAGAGGTCGGCACTTCTGTGGAGGCGTCCTGGTGAAAGAGGACTTTGTGCTAACAGCAGCACACTGCTTGCTAGACATGTAAGAATGAAAAATAGACCCATTTTTCATTGCATTTTTTTAAGTGTCAAGAATTGCTCCATAAACTACAGCAGACACAATGAGAGAAGATTCTTTGACACATAATGAACAACATCCTTGCTACATCCTCAAAAAAATCTGAATTTCATTTCCAAATAATACAATAATGATCTATACTTGCATAATACATTTTACACAAACACCAGCTATTATCATATTTTATTTCATATGAACATTCAAAATTAGTCACATTTACATTCAATCTCAGGGATAATTCTAAAGTTAGTAGCGTTATTAAAGGACGCTCTCTGCAGCAAAGATGGACTGTTCACTTGCTCATTTCAGCAGGGTTGTGGTTGCACTGTTTTGATATGCATGAAAGAAACAATTTTTCATTGTTTGCAAGTGAGCTACACTGATTTTGTAAATTCTTCTTAAGTTGTTGCCAACTGAAATTCAAATCCAAATCTCTTTGCCAGCTTTAAACAAGATGACCAACATTAAGAATAAAATGAGGGATAGGAGGGTTTATGTAGAAATTAAAAAAAAAGAAAAAAACAAACTTCCTCCACCTGTAGAACAAAAATCAACAACGAGATTACAGGTACTGGCTTGTCCGCAGAGGACACCAATGGCAACACAGAGCTAAGGTTTCTCATAAGAGAACTATTATAATGTCAACACTTCACATCATCCACTTATCGTTTGATCTAGACCAATGACAGTCGTGCTTGGAATTGATTCTCTGTCTGCCAATGAGTCTACAAAGCAAGAGTTCCCAGTGATCAGATCCATTCCACATCCCAACTATGACGGACATGAAAATGACATCATGCTCCTGAAGGTGAGGATTATGTAAACTGGAGACAGGCTGATATTCACTGAACGTTTTCCCCATTATCTATTACTTGGCAATGTTGTTTGTACTTTTCACCATTTCCACGAATTTCCTTCCGCAGCTCAGCAGAAATGCCAGCCTGGGTGAAGCAGTGCAGCTTATCCCTCCAAAAAGAGGCAGGCTGAACCAGTGCACAACAGCTGGCTGGGGGGATATAGGAGATAACAACACTTTAGCTAGCAGGCTGCAGGAGGTCAATGTAACACTTGTGTCTCTGAGGAACTGTCGGAGGAGATGGGGAGATGTTCCCATCACCAGGTCCATGGTTTGTGGCACCGGGTCTCGTGCCTTTCAGGGCTTCTGCTCTGTAAGTTTAAAAAAACACAGTTTGATCAGACACCCACACTGACACCCACACTGACATTTAAAGACGGCTATAATGTGTTGACAAGACATTTTACATTTTAGTTTTTAATCAAAGTGAATATTACAAGAATCTAAAATAAGCAAGCCAGATTTTCAAAATGGCATATTCTGTTACCTTGTTTTCGATGTGTAGAGAAAAACTCATATTGAGCATCTTAAGATACATCACGGAGGATGTTTTACACCCAATAAACATCTTTTGAATGTTTTCCTGTTGTAGGGGGATTCTGGTGGTCCATTGGTTTGTGGTGGAGCTGCAGCAGGTGTTGTGTCTTTCTCTGGCCGCCGATGTGGGGACCCCAGAAGCCCTGATGTCTACACACGCGTATCGTCGTTTAGGGGATGGATAAGAAACGTAATGCGCAGAAATTAGGCTCAAGCTAAAAATAAATGTGTCAGTATGTCTGCTTTGAAAAACACATGGTATTAATTTGTTCTATATGGGTACTAGTGCACGCCTGTGATTTGGACAATGTGGTGATAAATAACGACTATGGTCCCCAAATTGTTAGCATTTGGTTATGTCATACACTTTGCATTTTACAGTGCTCAGCATAAATGAATACACCTCTTCAGAGTTGTCAGAAAACCTTCAGTTTTGTTTCAAAATCAACATTTTCTATGTCAGACTATACAACAAAATACTCCCCCAAATGTAAGCCACTGATTATAAACAAGATTTTTTAAGTTGCATACAAAAATCAGGATGCAAAAATGAGTATACCCCAGTCAAAGTTCTGGGAGCAAGGCTAAGTTTTAGTTACCCTATCACCCTTATTTTCATCTGATGGTAAATAAAATGTTATGTTAAACTCAGCTTTGTCAAAACTTTGGAAATAGTACTTTTATCTTTTTATCTAGATATTGAGTAATGCATTACTTTTAATAGAAGGTGTACTGACCTGTGCTGGGCACTGTATCTAGTACAGGCACAACATTGTTCTAAAGGTTTAAATATCTTGATATAATGATAGAGAATAAAATGCTAAATAAAATCATAAATTGTGTATCATAGCAGTTTTGGGAAATAATTGTAGCACTCAAATTATTTCAAGAAACACTTAAGTGAAGATGTGAGACTTTCTGTTAAACAACTTCCCAAACTTGAGTGATTTGTTTCTTCATGTGCAATTCCTCAAGAGGAAATATCTTGTTACCTCACATTCATGTCATCATAGCAACAAGAATATGTAACTTTCTGATGCATTTGGTCTGCTTAACATAAGGGTTATTGTATGCCCAGTTATTAGTGGTGCATTGTGTGTTAAAGATATGCAGCACTGGGGTTAATATTGCTTTCTGCAAGGTATCAACATTTATTAAATGTGATACCTAAATCATATAATTATTTGCAACTTACCATGAATGCTGTGCAAAGTTATTAACAGTCCTTTCGTCTTGAAGATTTATATCAACTTTGTCGTTCAGTAAATAATTCAACATATTTGTTCAAATTTGATCATCAATAATGCTCATTTTGACTCTTATTATCATAAGCTGTACCTGCGATTTTAAATCATATCAAATGTTTTGCAACATATGTTTGGGCCGTTTGTAATTTAAAAGATTAGCCCATATTAAAAATTCAAGTTGAAAAGGTGTGGGTTCAATTGTAGTGATGTGATGTGATCCTTTTATGTGAATAATTTGAAAAAAAGTTGCAAGTAGCAGTAGGGGAGAGTGGGGTGAGATGAGCCATTTTTCATATTTCTGATCACTACATCAAGGCAATCATAGTTTTGTCTCTTACGAGTGTATCTACATATATTTTAAGATGTTGTGCATCCCTGTAAACCAACAGAATGAGTGTAAACATAACTGTCTTGATAATATAGCATGCCAAAAAAAGTGGTCTTCTATGGTCAACTTACCCCATGTATGGAGTAAGTTGAGCCGTATCTCTACTACCCCCCCACCCCCACCCCAGCCCTCCCTCACCTTCTCTCTCCCTAAAGAACAGTAACTTCTTCCCAATCATGTGTATTTTTATCTATCATACGCTATTCAACTGGTACAATAATACTTTTTATTATTATTGCATATAACTGCTAAAAAGCTGTTTTGTAAAAAGTCATTTTAACATGAGAATGTCTTTAAGTGATTCAGAACATTCACCGCTGTATTTTTGAAAAGAAAACAGTAAAACATTTCAACAATATGAACTGAAACTCTGATCATCAGACTTCTTTACTTTCTCAGTTGAACCACTGGCACAATTTACCCCAGAACTACTATCATGACTTTCTTAGTCCTCTAAGCTACTCAGAGGACTAATAAAGTCATGATAGTAGACTTTTATAGGCTACTTGGTTTTTGACCTCATGTTGTAGCTTAAAGATACCACAATTAATGAGTAAAACAAATTTAAAATGATCTTTTTTGGTCTAAACACAATTCTACTAAAACTTATGACAGACTAAATTCACGTTTAAGACTGAAAAGTGTTTTTTTTTGTTGTTGTTGTTGTTGTTTTTTGGAGATTAATGTCAAACCCCTTCACCCTTTACACACTCCATGAATTGATGCCCATCTCTTAAATATTTGGCCACATGATCAATTTCTCAAGCAACAGGAGGTGGCTCAACTTACCCCACTCTCCCCTACTGGCGTTGTATTGGGGGCATTGGCTCTAAAATTTCCCTCAAGATTGATCAAGTTTCATGTTATATCTTTATACCTCGTGGGCATTTGTGTCATTTTAGTACTTTTATATAGTTTATTCTATTTATGTCAGTCCTGAACTGTGTGGATGTTTTGTAGTGTAGTCTGCCCTGCTGCCCTTCCCTGACTTGTACACACAGGTGCAAAGCTCAGGTGTTTTTAATTGTGCTCATTACCCCGCTCATGCATTCTTCTCTTCAGCAAAAGCAGAGTTAAACTGTTCTAAAAAACCGTTACTTTTAGTACTACCTGCGCCTTTAAATTGAAACTAGACAAGTTTGCGTCAGAAAAAAAAAAGGTTCACGTCACTTCATCGGTAGTTATTCATCCATGTTTAAGTCCAGTTGTCTTTTCCTGCCTAGTTTTGTGGGTCAAAAACGTAAATAAGCTTTTTCTGAAAATAGCACATCACGGCAAGCTGCACTAGTACGACATATGTTACACCGTGGGAGTAAAAAGTGCATATCACTGTCATTTAAACACCAACTCCCACTGTTCATTGCGCGCGTGTTCATGTCCTCCTCAGCGGCCATGGCAACCAGAGGCTCCCTGGGAACCTGAGTTTCCTCTCCCGTCTCCCATTTTTCCACAGGTTTCGCGAGATTTTCATAAGCGGGCGGTGTGTGGCAACATTTCTCTGCCAGACGAACTGAACAATACTGAAATGAAAACGGCGTAAAGGTAACATGAATATGTTGAAAAGTCAGAATATAAGGCTGTTACACCCAGTCGTTTCTTGTGTCTGTTGCCTGCCTTGGGGAGCACCGGAGAGCGGGTGTAGCTAAACGCCTCCGGTTCACTGACAGTAACGTTAACATCTGCATTGAGGTAGAGCGAGGGGAGACGAGCATTACTGATAACCTACAACGTGAGGTGGAGGTGTGCTGGATTGAGTCCAGGACAGGTGACATACGGCATGACATCTTGCGAATTTTATCGGCCTACCCTAATCCTGTTGTGTATGCATGCTGCGAATGAATAATGTGTTTTAAATATGACGCTTCATACTGCATTTACACAGAAATTTCTTACGTTTTCTCTCATGTAGTTTTGACGTGGTCGTGAATTGGTTAAACTGAAGCCAAATGTGTGCATTATTTACAAGATAAGACAAGTAGACAGTCTCGTTTGAGTGACCTCCATAGCTGTGTAGTCAGAGGAAATACCCAGGAAGTTATTTCATCATACTAACCTATTGGCTGTTGAAGTTGTCAGTCTTCGCTGAGCAAGTTGCAGCCTGTCACGGGTCTGCAAGAACAGGCCAGCCCCCTCAGCTGTAGTAGAGGCCTTCCTTATGCAGGACTGTGCATTACATGTGAAGTTTGGCAGCTGTCATATTGGCTCACATTATAACTGAACATGTCCCTTTTCTTTTTCTGAATCAGTAGCCTTTGAATTTCAGGAGGCATGTCCAAGAAAAGGGGCAGGTACGTAGAAACAAAGCTAACTATGCCATGCCACCCCATGTTTAATGTAGTTTAAAAGTTTAATGTAATAGCAGTGTTGCATCAAATTGCTTTGCTATGCATTACATTACAATGTTGTTTTGGTTAAAAATAAACTAAAAAAAAAAAACTGATACAAAAGTGGCCAAAGCAGATGTCAGGGTCTGGGTTTAACTCATAGACTGTATATACTATGGACAACTTGGTTCGGCCTCCCGCTAGTTTATGGATTTGAAGCCAAAAAGCTCTCGGTATTTCCGCAATTTTACTTCATTTCCTGAAACCAGCATTGTGCAGTAGCGTTGTACGCATTCGGCGGGGGAGCCGCCGAGAGTCGCTGTGATGATGCTTGGCTCATCAGCGTATCCCCTGGGTGAGCTTCACAATCCCTGAACGCCAGTAGGCTGTATCAGGTGTCAATCATAGAAAACAGGAACCCCCTACTAACTCAGTATTTGCCATCATGACAGAAAGCCATCTCAACACTAGTGTCTAATCAGAACTGAAAACAATCAGCGACCGCGGTACAGTTTCAGCTCCCGACCCAAGCAGTGAAACTCACCAACTTCTCTTCTTTTTTGTAATATTGGATGCACCCATGTGCTATGTTTCTTTTTCTCTTGAGAAAGCAAAAGGAGCACCAATTCGCCATCACTTGAAGCTGAGGTAGACTCCATTTTTGTCCTCTCACTTCCACCTGGGACGCTGTGGGTTGTTAAGGGAAGGTCCCGTCCTCCTGATTGGCTATAAGTGCTGACCGTTTGGCTTGGGCGTGTGATGACGTTTCCAGCTTTTCTAGCCAATCAGAGGCGAAGGAGGCGGGACTGTCCCCCGGAAAATTCTTCCCCAGGATGCGTCTTTTTCCACCCGTAAAGTCGCAAAATCGCATCGGTCTTGATGTGTATAGTCAGGCGTGTCAAAATTCGCCTCTGAATATTCCGTGATTTTGCGTTCTATATTTGTGTCGGCCCCGGTGTGTAACGAGCTTTACAATATCTACATGTCAACACCGCAAGCAGGGGGGCTAAATTTTAATAATCTGTGTAATAAATTTATAAAGTTTGTCCACAGCTCCAAAAGCTTTGCTGGCGGAGACGGGATTTATGACCTATACTGCAGCCTGTCAACAGAGGGTGCTGTTCTTGGGGTGGCTTCACCCAGTGAGGAGGCGGACGCTGTCCATTCTATATACAGTCTATGGTTTTAACTATTGACAGAACTATACCTGGAAAACAAGCTATTATTAAACTGAAGTTACACAGCTGCATAAAGATAGTTAAAGAAGTTGAGAAATATTCATTAGATGTCTCTAAAATGTACAAATGTGATCAAACCCTGAAAAGTTTTAAAGATTTTGTGTTTGTGTAGGTGCTTTCCAATGTACGCCTTATTATAAACCTTCACTTCTGACACTAATACCTAATTATTCATTCGCCTTTGCAGAAAGCGGAGTAGTGGGGAGCTGAGTGACACATTGACACCGGATCCTAACTGCATTTTGGGAGTTCGCATACAGCACAACTGGCGTGAAAAGGGAAATCAGAGCAAATGGAAGGGAACAGTCTTGGACAGGCTTAGTGTGAATCCGTCTTTATTTATGGTGAAGTACGACGGCTTTGACTGCGTCTACGGCATCGAGTTGTTTAAGGATGACAGGGTGTCGAACCTACAAGTTCTGACAGAAAAAGTTGGTGAGTTAGTTACTGTGGTTTCTAATCAGCATTCAAATCATAGAGGTTCTTTGCACATTTTGCAATGTTGCTATTATAGATGACCACATTGATCACTCTTACCTGTGTCTCAACAGTAAATAACAAGATTAAGATTCCTCCTGGGGCAGAGGAGCTGGTGGGAAAAGCTGTGGAGCATTTGTTTGAAAAGGAGGATGGAGAGAAGAATGAATGGAGAGGTATGGTCCTCTCGAGGGCTCCAGTAATGACCAACTGGTATTACATCACTTATGAAAAGGACCCCGTTCTTTATATGTATCAGCTGTGGGACGACTACGCTGATGGAGACCTCAGAATTCTGCCTGAAGCAGGTAATGACAATTTCAACGTTGAAAAAGAATAGGCCAATTCATCACAAAATCTTCGGATATCTTATCCTTTGAGTTTATGGATAAAAGCCATAAAGAGCACTCTGTCTATGCCTTGAATTGGTTTTCCACTTTGGAAAGATCATAATTTGGAAATTATGTTCATCATGGATACCATGTGAGTTCATCATGAGTCACTGTGGATCTTTGAGTCTGTATTCCCACAATGATCATCAGAAAACAGGCAAAATTGCATAATTGAAAGAAAGAACTTGTTGAACCCCAGTTTGAGGACACTTTGACCCAAAGTCAGAATTTACTACAACTTTGATGTTTTGTGTTCAATAATTGCTATTTTACATTTTACATATAAGACATTAATACTAGACATCAAAGTATATGATTTATCTTATGAACCGCCCAGATTTAGAAACATGAGTTTTGTCAAAATTGTCCAAACTATTACTTTAAAAAAAATTAGACTCAAGTATATTAAAAGGTTTGTGACCCTAATTTTTGTTAGATTACAAAGTGGCTTCAATGGACCTTTGAAAAATGTGATTGTCAGTCTTTGATGGGATCAGTAGATAATCCATAATCCAATCCAGAAGTGCTGTACCAAGCTTGACCTGTTTCTATTTTAAAGTTTAAATAATGCCTCCATTTAACCGTTACTCAATGCATTCTGAAGTGATTTATTATGTGAAACTTTCTGTAATCTGTTTATAAAAGTTAGGCTGTATTTGTATTTTAAAAAGCACGAGGGACCATTGAAAATCAAGAGCGGTGCTTTTGGCATGCATTTAATCTCGCTCATGTGGGAGATGATCTCAAAGTGGTACTGTATTTTATGAGGAGTTTCCATGTCCCACTAAAAGAAAGCAGGAGTTTCCTTCAAGAGACATTTGTAGTTCTAAAAAAAAACCACGTTAACTGATATCAATCAATCAAATTAATCAAATTTTTTTAATATAACGCCAATTCACAACAGTCGTCATCCCAAGACACTTTCCATAGAAAAAGAGCAGGTCTAGACCACGCTCATTGTTTGATGAATTATCAAGACCCAACCTAAGATGGGATTTGGCCCATCTCATCTAACATGAGTGACAGTGGCAAGGAAAAACTACCTTTTAACAGGCAGAAACCTTGGGAAGGACCAGACTGACTGATATCAGTGGTTTTGTCAAACACCCGTTTGTGGAGTATTGTTTTTTTGGACATGGATGTGATATTGCTTTTAATAACGCGCTGTTGATTTCTTAACAAAAGACTTCAAAATGTTTAACAAAGCATTAAATTACATTCAGATAGAAACTAAGGAGGATACTTAGGTTTGTTGAAACTCATCTGATGTAGTCTATAAAAGCTCTTGTAAGAAATGAAAATTAAACAGAATCTGATAAAAATGTAATGTAATGGTTTTGATGTTTTCTCTCCTCCCTCAGAGAATAAGCACTTGCTGCCTGCAGACAGAAAACCAGGCGAAGAAACGGAGAGCCTGGTGGGAAAACAAGTAGAGTATGTTACCGACAAGGGTGTCAAGAGAACGGGCCTGGTGATCTACCAGGTCCCAGCCAAGCCCTCTGTCTACTACATCAAATATGATGATGACTTTCATATTCACGTCTACGACCTGGTCAAAACCACCTAGAGATAATGGACATTCTATCTCACTCTCCAGCCTCCGTCCCTGTGCTTCTGTTTCGTTCATTGTTATAATCTTGATATTCAGAGCCATGCCTGGGTTGTTTAGTTAATATGCTTTATTGTTCAAAAGAAAGTGCAATCTGCTTTACATAGGCACAGCAGAACTGTAGCACAGCTATGCTTGGCTATTCCCAATGGAGGGATTCACTTGTTTTAATTGTTGCTGCTCTTATTTTGTGCTTCGGACAGTCAAAAGATTGCACTGCCCAACAGCTGCAAGATGCAGTTGTAACTGCATTTGCATTGTTGTCCCTGAGATACTTCTTGATCTGTCCTTTAAGTATTTATTCTAATAAAAATCCCTGTATGACCAAAAAAAAGCTCAAAATATCCTTTTGAAGAAACTTCTTTTTTCTGGTTATCATCGAAGTAACTCAAAGGCTAAGCTCACATGTATATAGGTATCTTAAATGGTAATGGTTGGGGTATTTAATGGAATTTGCTTTAAAATGGTTTTAAACACATTTGCTGCAGTAGATTAAATCATTTCAAGCATGCAAAGTGAGCCAAAATTGAGTAGTAAGTCATTTTTCTTTGGCTGTCCATCATGGTTACTTAAAACTACCTGTAGTTACTATAGTTCACTTATTTGACATGTTGCTAGGAGATCCAGCAGCAAAACCAAACATTAACAAACTGGTTTACTGTATTTGTGGATGTCTGATGTGCATTTTTGTACCCAAAGCAAAAATGTGCTTGTGATGATGTACTATTTGTTGTCTCTTTAAAGCTATTTTTGCCAATGAACTTCCAAAAACCTTAAATGAATGAGTTTCCCACAAATCCACATTTTGTCCCTCAAGACTAACCAAAACCCCTTTGAATATGCTGTCGTAAAAACACCCCTATATGTGTAAACTTGGCCTTTCTTTGAAATGTTCTCACACATTTTATTTTTGATGAATGTCTTCTTCTGAGGCATTTATTCACTTAGCTTGGACAAATGATCATGTGTACTGTATTATTCTAATCACAAATTAGTGTTACTGACTTTTCTAGAGAGGAAATGTACTGCTGCACCTTTGAACCACGCCTTGCATCACGTTAGATCAGATCCCTTTTTTTTTTTGGTGACAAATACGCACTTTGTTAAATTCCAGTCCAAAAATTTGATCCCACTAACATCATCAAGTGCCTTCTGGCTTGCTATGTTGCAATACTGTACGTACTGCATCTCCAAACAGCTTCACCCTTCATGAAGCTGTCGTGTTGAAAGGCTGCAATTCTCATTCAGGTGGCGATGACAGCTTGAGAAAAGTTTCGCAATCATCAGTTTGTATTAGTGCCGCATTTTCCTCCTTAGCTGTAGGGAAATGATCTTTAAATATAATACGCATTATCATTGGTTCTATGATCCCACTGTTGATACTGTGGGGAGCACTTTATCGCATTTAGTTCACATGTTTAGGTTATGGCACACAACGTCGCTTCTTTTCATGAGAGCAAGTGTGGCAGAATAAATGCCATGTGGTACATGCATAAAGAATGAAAGACCAAAAAAAGAAAAAAATGACACTATAATAAATGTACAATTTGTGTATTAATGCCATGTAATGTTGTCTGTTGTGAATACGCTCATGTATAGGGATATCTCATGCAAATACCACCAGCATCTAATGAAAGGGTCATTAATATACATAAACTGAATATTTAAAAGGTATACTCAACTGACAAACTAGTGCGTTCACAGTATCTAACGCACCCTGGTTTCAGTCTTTATAACTCTGTCTTGCAAAAGTATGCTTGTAGTGTGTATTCCATCCCAAGCTTTGTCATTTTCACAGATTTGGCCTCTTCTTCAGGTTATATGACAAATCTTTCAGTAGGCTTGCTTATCAGTAAAGTTACTGTTGTTTTTATTTTTCGCATTCAAAACTCTGCATCTGTCATCAGCAGAGCGCCTGAAGATTTCAAAAAACCTTAAATTTGATAGTCGTGACAGTGTGTGGCAAAACAAGTGCTGTTTGTCAAACTCGTATCAAGTAGGGGGGAAAAAAGGATTAAAACTTCACATCACCGTTACTGGTGCTGTTAGAGTGCTTCGATGTTGTACAAAGGGGAGTTTCAACTGACTTTACGCGCACTTCTTAATTCTTTCGGTCATCTCTGATTCAGAAGTTGTAGCGACATCAACAGAGCATTAGTGTTATTATTCTGTCAGAAGAAATAAAGAGTTTTGCACATTTGTGTGGTCTTGATTGATGATTCATGTATTATTTAGTCACAAATGGAGAAACTACGTATGTACAAGAGACATTCTCTTCATAACATCCAGCTGGTTGAAAGAATAGGGAAGTAAAATAAATGTGTTAAAAATTGAAAAATTAAATTTGGTATTCTACACAATATGAAACAACTTATCCCAAAATGCATTCTTGCATTATGTACAACACCTGATAAATGCCACTGCCATTTATAGAACCACAGTACCATTTCAGAGGAGTACACTCCTCTGAGCCAAATTTCACAACATCTTTACATTTAGTGATTTTCGTTCATGCTGTTTCTTCTTTCCAGTGAGGGGCTATGACTTTTGAAGAAGTACTGACATATATATCAAGTGCAAAACTCAGAAGATTGATAAATATCAGGCTGTCCAGAAAGTTCCTGCTCATTTAGTGAGGTCTTTAATGTACTGCAATCCCTGACTTGTGTAGTCACTGGCTTTAGTTGGGGCTTCTGAAAGACTTGAAATGGTCCACCGCACTCCTGAAATTAAAATAAAAAAAAAACAATGGTTGGGGTTTGTATTGAAAAAAGAAAGAAGTTCAAAATAGTTTAAGGTGTTACCACACTCAAAAGATGCTGATCATACAATTGCACTACCACTGTGAAATTGATGACATGCTCAGAATATCAACTGATCTCAATATCATAAAATCTTTACCCTCTCACAAACTCATGACGAAAGTAAAAGTCTAGTTTCTCTAATGGGGAAAAAGTATTAGAAAAAAAGCCTTTCTTTTATCTCTTACCAGAGTTCCAAGACTGAACCGGGGAAAATTCAATCTTTGGCATGGTGGGCAGCTGAGCCTGAGGAAAGAGAGGATGCATTAGTTTGGGACAGAGCAGACTAATGCTTCAAAGGATGAAATACCAAAGACTGAATAGTGGCTGTATTATATATATTCACATTGCACTACAAATGCACTGGTGAATGAATTTCTGTGACTTCAGCTTTAATCAGAGTGGGTCATACAACTGAACCTTGGTATGTTTTAGGGGATTTTCAGCCTTTTTTTACTTTACAGGACAGATTAACATATGGGAAAGAGATGGGAAATAGCGTGCACCAAATCATTTCAGGATCAAGAGCTGACCCAACGACCAGTGCAACTGTTGCCACAACAGGCGCCTGCTTCACCAACATAGCCAAACCAGTTCAGTTTGGTGAACAAACCAGCAAAAAAAAGGCAATTTGGAGTGACAGAAATCACAGGTTAAAATGCTTTCGACAGCAAAGGTTAGATTATAAATTTGTTATTGGTTCTTACTGTGTATACGCTCAAACTTTGTACTGTTGTAATTTAAATCCATCTTTTCATGGTGTTTCATTAACTAATGAAGAATTGGACACACACTTTTAACACTCCTCAAATCTAAAGGCAAATTGTGTGGAAATATATTTGGCCATATCTAGCAGTCAGATTCCAGGTTAAAAAAAAAACAAACAAAAAAAACACCCCCTGCTCACCCTTCCTGTCAACGAAGCAATGGTGGCCTTCAAAAAAAGAAGCCCTGGTGACATGTGACAACTATAGTTTCCTATTTGTCAAGTTTTTACCACCAAAATCATCTTTCAACACAGTTTTGCGGGGATATCAAGAACTACTGTCTTCTCCTCTGTCTTCCAACCAAAATCATGTATGACCCTTGATAGTTTGTCTGCTCTGTTCAACTGTAGACACATGGTAATGTGAGATGCCAGACCGACTCTTCATGTGTAGATATTTTGAAAACCTTATTGTGAGTAGGCAGAAAAATTAAGGTGCTTATACACTCATTTAAACATACTTATGAACATAATGTTCAACTTCTGCCAAGTCTGTTCTGCTGCTCTCTACTTTAACATAGTAACTTCAAGTAGCGTTTTCACTGTATCTAATCAGTACCTGCAGACCAAAGTACTTCATCCATTCCTCGATGGCAGGAGGTATGGCAGCCTTAGCCTTCCCCAGAGCCTCTGAGCCCTGTTCACCACTCCCCAACAGACCAGAGTCGTAGGCAACATACAGAGCTCCTCCTGCGATGGTCACCTTGGTGGCCAATCTAATAAGAAGTACAAAGACAATCAGGCTTTCAAGCAGGGTCACCAACTCTGAACCCCGTGGAAAATACATACATTTGATTTTTAACAGGATTACACCATGATCACAACTTGTATTATTGACATTTCATAACATTAGCTGGACATCATGCCACCTTATCTAGCTAACGTTAGCTAACATAAAAGCCGTGACTGTATTTATGTGATAAAGTGAAACAAAGGCAGGATTACTGTTCCATTTTGTTTACAGTCCAACACTGAGGACAAAACAGTGAGAGTTCACAGCTGTGAAGGTCCCGGCTAGCCTTAGAGTTAGCTTAACGAGCTAATAGGCTCACACCCACAACATACAGCAGCATTCATTCGTCGGTAAAATAAGAAATTACTCACTTCACAACGGGCAAAATCTTTGCCGCCATTGTCTACAGCACAATAGTTTCCCTTCGTGTCTTATTATTGCGCCTACAACAACAAATAAGGTTCAGGGAAGCTAGCTCGATTTTCTCACTGAAGGACACCCTTGCTTGGTTCCTGTGCACAAGGGCTTTGTCAATAAAGTTTCCTCTTCAAAAGGCAGCGCTGGCTTTATTTAAGAGTGGCAGATTCGTACTCATTAAAGTATTTGAATTAATTGTTTAAAATGAAATGTTGCTTTTTGATTTTAAAGACCACGAGTATAAAATGAGTTTTTAATGTCCCCATTTTTTCATATCAAAAAGGAAGCGGGTCCGGCTTGGTTCAAATTCAATAACCTCATAAACAGCACACCCCTGTATGAAGGCTTAACCATGCCATAACACAAACTTTATACATACTGTTATGAAAAGTTGCTTTTTTTTTTCTACTAAACTTCAATGTGCATATATATTTTGTAAGGTTTTGCCCACTCATATGTCTTTTTCTTGTTCTGTGGACAAAGGAGTTTTTTCTTTTTTTTTTTTCAGATACACAACCCTTCAGACCAGCCTTTCTCTAACATCATTTCACGGTTGTTAGAGATATGGGTTTCGACCTTGTCATGTTGATTTCCTCCCTTATTTGTGGTGCTGTCTTTCGCCGATCTGTCTTACTGGTGACAATGCTATGTTTGTCCTCTGCTTTTGTAGTAACTCTCTTTCGTCCAGGTCTTTTTCTATCATCATAACTTCCAGGTTCCTCTAGTGTCTTCAGAGTGTAGTGGACTCCTTTGCAATTTTCTCTTTCTGTGTATCCTCCTGTACATGTACAAATCTGTACTTTTGTTTCTTTACTCAGTTGCTTCTTTCTAGCCATTTCTGCAGTAGTTTGAATGTAGTTGAGATTTATTAGGATTTTTGTATGCAGACTCTCAAAAGCCAAAAAGTTGAAGTGAATAATCCAACTGTGATTTGTTTTTTTTTTTTTTTTGCTTTTGCACTGAAGTTGTGGCTCTTGCAAATGTTTTCAACCCTAATATTTATGTATGTGTGTGTGTGTGTGTGTATACACATAAACGCACTTTCGGGCACCAACAGGCTTCCATATATAGGAGAATTACACCCTTGTATGGAGGCCTAACCATGCCATATCACAAATACATACTGTTATAAATAGTTAATTTGTTTTAAATAATTTTTTTACTACTAAATTTTAATGCACATATTTAAACTATGAGTCAAAACCAAATAATGAAAATATTTTTTTTATAGTGTTTCAGAACCATGAAATTATTATCTAATTAGTCTGTCTGTTTCTCATTGTAATGTCCACCCAAATGTAAAAATCCAACAGGACATTAACAAGCAATGCAGATATAGTTGATGGGACACTACAGAAACATTTAGATTTGGAGCCACAAATGAAAAATGCATTTGTGTTTTTTAATAATATATATATATACACACACACACACACACACACACACACACACACACACACACACACACACACACACACACACACACACACACAGTTTTGGGCATCAAGGGCTTCCATACATCACTGTCAAAACAAAGCGAGAAGCGGATTACATAAATGGAATTTGCCTACTCTGGTCTCATGTGCCACCCAGACCTGGAACAGTGCAGGACCGTGCGTACTCCGGTACTCTTAACTCTTCGTGCGTAAAAGTTCACAAAATGGGAACTGTTAAGAGGGTCCTGATCGCCAGTCTTTGTGTGGCTTACCTCGCTGTAAAGTGGTATGGACCGAGTTTTGATGCAGGTAAGAGAGACGCAACGTACAACATCGGAGTCATTGTGATTTGCGGTCCTAAAAGATTATTTATGAATGTATTTGTTGTGTTTTGTCGTTTGAATACATGCATATGGCTCGAAAACAGTCGATGACAGGTGACACAATATTAAGCCTAAAGGTGTGCAAATGTGGTACAACAATGCTGATATCTTTTGAGTTTTAAACCACATTTGATTTGATTTATTATCGATTTTTTACTCCCCCTTATTATGTTTTTCAGCAGTTGTTCTCGGGCTGCAGCTCTCTATAGTAAAGACAAAAATTCTTCAACTTGACTGTGCGCCTGTTTGAGATGCTGGAATAAATTAGCCGTGCTGATGCTGCGTTTGCTGCCACGGGACAAGATGCTACTTTATCATTTTTAGCAATGACTTTGTGAAAACAAAAGGCTTTTTTCAAATCGGTGTAGGATTTATATTCCAAATTCTTTTGATAAAAAGCATTAGATTAGATCTTGTCAAAGTGTGAACTCCTTGCAAGGAGGAACAGCCACATTGTGTTGATTAATCTTCAATTTTCTTAACATCAGTGGATATACTTTACCACTGTCTGATTTCTCTAACACACACTAGAATCCACAGTTCTCTCCCCAACTTCTCCAAATGTGACATGGTCAACAAGACAAAGCATCAGACTTCATAACAATGAGAGGTAAATAGCCCAAGGAGGTGGATCAGAAAGGAAACTGTCCCCATATTTACCTGGCAAAGAGAAAGTTTGTTAAGCTCTGAGTTACACTGACTGTCTTGAGGAAACTCTCATATTGAATTCATCAAGCTCTAAGGATGGTCTGACAAAGTACTTTTCATTTTTATGAACTGTTCGTCGCTTTAGCAAAAGACGTTTCTAGATGTAAGACACTGTGTCTTCAGGTCATTTGATAAATGATTGGGCACGGTGCATATCTCACAGAGCAATAGTCCAAATTGTATAACTTGTTTAGATTTCACAGTGGTTGTGATAACACTGAAACAGCTTTGTCTACTCTGGCATCTTTCCAACTAATCTCCACTTTAGTTTCACCCTGTCATCTGCATCCAGTCACCTAAGGACATACATGATCCATGTGCTGTAGCATGATGGGTATACTTTTCAGATCAATTTAGACAAGAATATTAAAGTCAAACAGGCTCTTGATCTTCAATAGGAAGTAGTTTTACTTAAGTGCTGTCAGTGATAGCCCATGGGTAATGTTGTTTTACATTGACATATGGCTTGATATTCTTCCGGATTTCCACTCTCCATAACCTTCTCAAATGCTGGCTGAATGAGAAGAAGGGGTTAGTTTTAGGCTGTTTTTTTGACATACATATGGCTTGCAAATAGGGATGGGCATGGCAGTTCATTTAGATGTACTGAATCACTAGAATCAGTTCACTAAAAAGAATCATTCAAAAGATTCGTTCACTGAATCATCCGCCGGTCCTGTCAAGAGCTTGATACATCTGGTGAGTCTCACTCTCTTCTAATTACTGTCAGCCAAACGTTTTAGGTTTGTTTTATTGGGAACTAAATCTGTTAAAACAAACGGGAACAACGGTCGCCAAAGTATATCCCTCAGACAAAGATGATCCAGGAGAGTGTAGTTCACTGAGTGATTCGTTCATCGAATGATTCAGGCGTCCCTCCCTCCCTGCAGCGACTCGCTACGGCAGCTGCACTGCTGACAGCTCAACTGAACTGAGAAACGAACGAATCTCTCTGAAGATTACGTTCTCTGAAAAGATTCATTCTTTTGAACGAATCATTCACGAACGACGCAACACTACTTCCAAACTGTAACCCAGCTGTCACATAACCTTTGGGCATTCCAACATCGGTGTGATTTTAGGTCCAACTGACATCTGTTTGAATTCAAGATGAGGAAAACGTGTCATGTTTCAAACTAGAGTGGCACCCAAAGATTGTAAAACTTCACCCAGGCCAATATTGGAGTCCTCTACAAGTGCAACATCAACGCATACTACCATAGTATAAACCTAAGGCTTATATACTTAAAATGTTATTACAATAGGACTCAGATCAGCTAATTTTTTCACGTTGTAAAATATTCTTGGTCAACTTGTGACTGCAAAAGTTTTACGAGACCTGGAGCTCCCACACAGAAGCCTTTATTGAAGCTAAAGGATCACGTACATGAGCACAACATGTTAACACTGTGTTCTGGGATTTTTCCCTGAAGGTTTTCTTCGTGGTGGGGAGTGCTAACCTGCTCAAAAGATTCTTTCAGTGATATACTAGAAATCTGGATATGGTTCATGGTCAAGTTAAAGAATTCAAAAGGTTGTACTGTAGATTTGATTTTAAACAAGTGAACTAAGCTTTCCTCTGTTAACACATAATTCATGTTTTATAACGCTTTAAAAAAAGTAGACAGTTACAGCTGTTTAGAGTCTGGGGCAAAGTGCACCATACATAAGCAGGTATGTGATTTGCATGAACTCATTTGGAATTCTAGCAACCTGAGGGGGAATACTCCCGCTGAGGAGTCAACCATGTACAGTGCAGATTAAGCCTGTGAACAAGAAGGTCATCTAATTTCCATTCTCTAGTTTCTTTAAGGATCCTGGTCAAGTTTTCTTTTTCTCTCTTTCTTTTCATTATCTTGCCAGCAAACAGACAGCTCCAAAACTTTTCCATCAAACATAGATCGCCAAGCAGAACCGCAGCCATTTTCATACAGTATGAACATTTTTCATTTTGTTAGCTCCTTTGGAAGAGGAAACTCAAGTTTTCTTATAAGTATGATGCTTGATAGGTCAGTGAAACCATAAAAAGCAACTAAACTCTGTAATTTCATATCACAAGATGACTTTTGTATTGGCGTGTCACTATTTTAGATTTTCTGAACGCTGGAAAAATCGAACACTTAGAATTTCTTTATCTTCAATCAGCATTTGTGATGCCCATTCATTGCACAAAGGTCGACTAGCACCACAGAGCAGACTATATAAAGAAGGAGGCTGTGCAGCATCCTCATGGTCCCCCTCTCTCGAGTTTGGGTCCTTCTATCCTCGTCATCATCGTATTTTGGATTGCGCAAAACATTTAAATTTCCCAATGATTAAAGTTTAATGGTCCCCTGGGGAAATGTGGGACAAAACCAAAACCAAGCGAGTAATTGGCAGTAATTGATGCTTTTCGCTCGCAATAGAGGGGCCAGTAACAGAGGAAGCTTAGCATTTTGGTTGTGGGGATGCAGTGTGTGGGCAAGTTTCCACATGCAATACAATGATATGGTTTGATTCAACGGGCCACTGTTAATTTATGCCCCCTAACAATTTTAACAGTATGTTATACTATGCTGCAGCTGATAGTGGATCTGAATAGAAAATTCATTTTGATGCTTTTATGACTGGAAATGAAATTTGGAGATTTGTTTCAGATGCACTCTATATTTTTACCTTGTACACTTCAGTGGTACTTTGTTCTAGATGCGCGGTTATACATGTGAGTCTAGTCAACTCTTGTCTTATCTTTTTTAGCACTTACAATAAAGTGTGAAGAAAACATAAATCTCTGTACTTAAAGAGAGATTGGTTGAGAAGAGAATATTGTCCAAGTTTGTATCTCACCAAAATTATTATGACTGCAGGCAAAGATTAAAGGCATTAAATGGATCAACCAGGGCTCTTAATTACATCCAAAAGATATCAAGACATAAAAGACTGATGCAAAAAAGAGGACAAGTTCATACATAACATAAATATGTAACAGCTTTTTCCACTGCAGGATGACAAGTCTTCTTTGTATTCAGTTACTGTGTGTGACAACTACACATTTTAAATTTACCAAAATAACATTTAAGATCTTTCATGTTGGTTCAGTCCACAGCACAGCAGATTCTTCACAGTGTCCCTCTTTTCAACGTTAAACAACTACCATAAGAACAATTGTAGTACTTTTCTGTGTTACGGTATAATGCCCAGCAGATGGCACTGGAAGTTCAAGCTACTGCTTTGCTGCCAAATTGGAAGTGAGGAAGACAAATGTGGCAGGACCACAGTGTGGCAGCTTTTCTCCCTCATTAGCTAACCATGCATAGAAAGAAAACAGTGGTATACTACTGGGTAGATAAATCTTGTTGTGCACTCCAAATCCTTCTCAGTTTGAGACACCTAATAACCCATAGATGGGAGTGTTGTCAACTCCGCTCGTGCAAGTTAATCCTGATATTCTCACACAGTTTTGTACATCACAACTACAAACATCACCTGTACTGAGCTTAACTATCAGTAGTTTGCAGATAACGTCCTGCAATGTTTTACAGAAATGTTTTCTTGTGGACTTAGTTGAAAACAGTCAAAAGTTTAAACCTTTTAATCTCAGGAACATCCCAAAAAATGGACTGCATCTTGTTCACCAGTGCGACTTAATCTCTGTATTTTACAGTAAATAAAATGAGTTATATTGAGCGGCAGTGGATCAGGAGGTAGAGCGCTCATCTAATAACTGGAAGGTTGACGGTTCGATTCCCCTGAGTCTGTTCGTTGTGGCCTTGGGTGAGACACTTAACTCACCTTGCTCCCAGTGTGTGTCCTCCACTGGTGTATAATTGTGAGTGTTGTGTGGTGGTGGTCAGAGAGGCTGTAGGCACAAACTGGCATCCACTTTTCCGTCAGTCTGCTGCAGGGCAGCTGTGACTATTAAGGTAATTTACCACCACCAAGGTGTGACTGTGTGAGTGAATGTATGATGTATCAAATGTGAAGCGCTTTGAGGGTCTCTGGTAAAGCACTATATGAGATTCGATGCATTATTATTATTATTGTTCTAGTTTGACCCAGGTTTCATCTTTTATAATTGAGGAAGTGGCTTTAGGACCACAGCCAATCACCAAAAGAACGCTAAAACTTTTGGTCTCACTTAGGCAAAGTTGTAAAAATATTCTAGACCTTTGTCAATAGTATTCATATTGTCATAAAAGCGTTTTTGTGTTAAAAAAAAAAAAAGGTTTTGTGTGTCTCTTGTACCCCTCAGAATCTCTCAAAGGAGCCAGAGTTTTGGTGACAGGGGCCAGTACAGGTATAGGAGAACAAATGGCATATCACTACGCTCGCTTTGGTGCACAGATAGTCATTACAGCAAGGAGGGAGAAAGTGTTACAACAGGTCAGTGAATCTAACAGGTAAATGAACCCAAACATCTGAACAGTAAATATTTGATCATATGGGTGCTAATAGCTGTGTCAACAGCCTTGAGAGTTTTGTGTCCCTGCTAAAGGTTAATGACAAACAAGTGCTGCATCTTTCTGATGTTTTCTTTCAGGTGGCAGAGAAGTGCCAGAGTTTGGGGGCTCAGAGTGCCTTCTACATAGCAGCAGACATGGCCAGTGTGTCTGACCCTGATAAAGTGGTAGATTTTGCCCTAGAGAAGCTTGGAGGGTTGGACTACCTGGTTCTCAACCACATAGGCCCAAGCCCCTTCAGCATGTGGGAGGGAGACGTGGACCACACCAGGTGGCTGATGCAGGTACTGCAAGATTTTGATGAGCTATCTGCAGACCGAATGAGGAGAATACTGCACACTAATCTTTGTGTGTCTGTGTGTGCTTTTAAGGTCAATTTTTTCAGTTATGTTCAAATGGCTTGGAAAGCTTTGGCCTCGCTTGAGCAAAGTAAAGGATCGCTGGTGATTGTGTCATCGCTTCTGGGTAAGTTTGCTGCTTTCATGTAAAACTATGAGGTGCATCAGATTAGCTATGTTTATTTTTTAAAAACAATTGTGCAGTCACCTTTTAAAATGTATTGGCAAGCACAAAATATGGAAGCCGAGAACACGCTCGCAGTTAAGGTGATTGTTTAATTTTGAAACATTTACGGTCCTGTATGTTTAATAAGTGATTTTTAAGATACCCTGTAAGGCATGTCATGCAATTAAAACCATCTGCACACACACAAATCCTCTGTATATCATGAATTGTTCGTTTATTAAGGAAATCCCCAGTGTCATGCTGGTGACCAAAGATGGTGTCTTATGACTGTACAAGAGAAGGTCATCACATCAATTAGATAAAACTTGCACAACAGCAGTATTTGATTCTCCTTATGTTTGGATTCTTGTGGTTTGGTCCAAGAAAGATCATAGTTACAGCTAAAACAACAATGGACAAACATGATCTAGCCTTTTCCTAACATACTAAAATACATCAAAGACTGGTGCATCTCACAGCAGCTCTTATCTGTATGTTTTTATTGCCACAAATCAAATTGTGCTGAAAAGAACTCCACAGAGCCCTAAATTTCCAGCACATTTCATCTGGATTTTTTTTTTAATTGATCTAAAGGGATCTTCTTTTACAGGTAAAATGTCCAGCCCCTTTGTTGCACCATATACCTCAACAAAATTTGCCTTGAACGGTTTCTTTGGGGCACTTGGTCACGAGCTGGCTATGAAGAAGAGCAATGTGTCCATCTCTATATGCACACTGGGGCTCATTGATACAGAAGCAGCAATGGATAAAGTCAAGTAAGTTCGGTTTACAAGTGTTGTTCTCATTTAAGTGAAAAGTCCATGTGTCTGACACATGTGGAAATCACTGGTGCTTTTATTCCCAACAGTCACAGCTGATGTGTATAGTACTTAATCACAGTGTTTTTCTCCATCCTAGAGGTGTCACTAAAGTACCAGCCTACCCGGCCACTGATGCAGCCTTAAACATCATCATTAGTGGAGCTACAAGACAGACGGACCTGTTCTACCCTTGGTTTACCCAAGTCGTGACTCTCAGCAAAGACTGGTTCCCATCTTTCACAAGCTATGTAATCCAGAACTCCTACAACTACACCCCATGACCACCTCCATCTGTACCATTATGCAGTAAATGTCCTGGATTTTTTTAACAAGTTAATTTTTTAAAAAGCTTTAACAACACATCCAACATGAATTGAGACACATGGCGCGAAGGTTTCATGGACAAACTGTCTGGTAGATTCTGTTTCCCAAGTTTAGTCCTGAGACTATAATTCAGACCTTTGGCCCAAATTATTAACCTCTCATGTGGAAAACACTTTTTCCCTACAGCCAAATTGATCAAGCTCCTATTTCTAAAAACTGACCCTTGTTCGTCTGTCATACTCTCAGGTTTGGAAGAGGCCTTAAGAGTCCACTGAGAGGAAAGTTTGGCTTGTCTCATTTCTTAGTACAGTCAGTGTGATCTGTCAGCTAAGGGACCAAGGGTTTCAAGAACCAAATAGTCAAAAGTCTGACTATTTAAGATAATGTGAACCTGATAGAGAAGCCTGGGAAGTTAGGGGCCAATCCCAATTGTACCCCTTAGCCCTTGTCTTACCCCTAAGCCCCTAATCCGTTTTGTGGGTTCAGTCAAACCAAGGGGTGTCCTAATTCTCTGTAAGGTAAGGTGAAGGGCTAAGGGCAAGGGGTACACAGCCCCTGAAAGGAAGACAAACCGAAGCCTCATTTGAAAGCAAGGGACAAGAATATTGATATGATTTTTACAATAATGGCACTTCTGTTTTATTAGATATTCAATCCTTTGCTACTCCAAGTAAATATTAGCTATGTTTTGAATTGTTTGCGTTTTAAAATCACACGTTATGACAAGCTAGCTAACTAAGCTATAGCTATTAATAGCTACACTGATGTCAGACTCGGGTGACAAATTTACTGCAAATGGCAAGGCTTGATGACGTAGCAGGAATCGAGTGGCGTCTTCTTTCTTAGGGGCATGTTTTCACCCTTTCCCCTTGGCCCTCTGTTTTCAGGGGACAGACGAAGAGGAAAGAGTAAATGTCCTGAATTTTTTTTTTTAAGTTAATTTTTTAAAAAGATTTAACAACATATCCAATTGGGATTGTCACATTGGGACAATCTCAATTGTCCCAATGTGACAATTGAGATTGCCTCTGAGTGTCTGACTGGCATGGCTGACTCACATTAAATTTGATAGTTGTAGCTTTTTTTCCCCTTTCAATACTCCATCAACTGATTTGATACTCAATCACTGTTAGTCATTTACAACTAGCTCCTTGTTTTCATTAGATGTATTCATGTCCCTCCATTTTTAAGAGGCAGCAGGTATTAGGATACCCTTGAAAACTAAATTGCAAGTGAAAGAGAATTAGTCTCAGAAATGCAAAAATGAAGTTTCATATTCTGTTGTAATGTTGGGGATGAGGTCAATATGAGCATGCTGACAAGAGTAGGATTTACCTCGGTGAGCTTCGGGTCACATTAACCTTAGTAAAACAGGAGGTGTGTGCAATATAATGTCAAATTGAACTTTGGATTGCAGTCACAGCGACCCAAAGCTGGAAGGTAGTCACAAAAATAAAATGAATGTGAACACGTGATCTGTATGTACTTGTGAACATGTATGTTACATGAAAGTTCTTATTACCACAATGATGAATAAATCCCTACAAAGCTGTGAGGACCATTACATTCAACACAGAAACACCAGTAACATGGACAGTTTCCCAGAGACTTGAGACTTCAGAGACCAGGAGGAACTTGGCTGTGAAAGTCAGCGATGGCAAGGATGATGTGGCACTTGTTAAAATGCATTAATTTTGAGCAACAGGCAGGAAGCAGTGACTGTTTATGAGTTAGCAGAAACAATACAGATGGAATAATGGAGACTTCAATAACTAAAAGGCCCAACACGATAGACAGAAAATAGCACTTAGTAATATATGACACAGATGTTAAATTTGCTGAAAGAAAAGGAGATGCAAAAGTAGAAATACTAAAGCAATCAACATTGAACAAGCAGAGAACGGATTATGTAGAATTGAGTGAGAATACAGCATCACATAAATGCAATAAATATGCAGTTTACTGTATGTGACTCCTCTCAGCATTTACTACTTGTTTCAATGAGGTTCCTGTTGAGTTTGTAATGATCAAACATGTAATGTCACCGCAGAACTGAATCATCAAAATGACCAGATAACTGAAATGCCAAGGTCAACTATGACTGGAAATAAAAGTAATATATAGTCAGAAAGGAACATCGAACAGAGGATAGAAGTGACACCCAAATGCAAGCTCAGTTCAGCATCAGAGAATCTGACCGAGGCACATTTCAGGGTATTCCCTCTCACATTAAATCGTCTGGGCTGAGGTGAAGAAATTCAGCAATTTCCCTGAAATCGACCCTCCACTGGAAATATACCAAAGTTATGCAGATTGGCTAAAGGGTAACGTATTATGAACAGGTTCCAAGTTTAACTCTCAAAAAGGTTAAGTTATCCTCTTATTTGCATGACCTGTAATTCATTATCTACGGTATCACCAAAAATATCAAAGCACAAAAAGCAATGATTCTGCTGGTTTCTTACATATTGTATTTGACGTCTTAATTCTTCTTTTCTGTGACAATGAATAAGCCAACCATGCACCTTGATCCTGCTCATTTAAAAGCCATGGTGTCATGTAGGCTCACGCCGGTTGGGCATTTAAGTCAATGCATAACACAATAATCAAATACAAAGTTAAAACCTCTTGAATGTTATTGTGTCTTAAAATTGTTTGAATCAACTTTTAAAAATCCATAATTACTTTAAAAACTTGAAGACACAAGGGGTTTTCAAGTGCTTGGAGCTGCCTGTCAACAGAGGCGCCTCTGTAAACTTAGTGTAGTACTTGAAACCTCCACATGAGGACAATAGTGCCAAAGTAGTGAGGGATCATTTTCATCCTGTCAAGAAAAAGAATACAGCAGTAGAGCACTGTGTTTCTGGTTGCATATTTAAGAATAAATACATTTCTAAAAAATAAATAATCTGAAATTTTTAAATTAATCTAATTCCTATTCCTCTCTATTTTATTCATTTTCTCCTTTGCAAAGTTGGTAATTGTAGGTGTTGCAGACTTCCTATAGAGCAGGACTTTCTCAGTGGGTTCCTTTGTGTCTCTGCTCATCCCCCCCCCCCCAAAAAAAAAGCACCGCAGGCCTCCAGTGAAGCTGTTGGCTCAATCCATCCCGGTGGTCTTTTCTTCATTGTAATGCCCCCCAGAGGCTGTGCCCTGCTGATAGAGTCGTTTTCTACTGTATATCAAATGAGTTATCTTTGTAAAAGGAAAAAGAAAAAAAAAGAGGAAATTTGAAAAGTTAAGAAACAAAAAGCACACTTTTAGTATCCAGGAGCTGGAAGGAAGTGGCCTTGAATTTGTAATGTGAAAAGCCGGCACACTTCTTTTGGCTCTGTGCTGTCATCTTGTGGTCTTTTGATTGATATGAACAATGGTGAGACATGATTGGAATACACGTTTTCTTTGTCCTTATCTTGACGCTCTTGAAGATTTGAGAGGATTTCTGAGATGGTATAATCTCCCTGCAGATTCTGCTTAAGAAAAAAAAAAACTCCCCTCCTCTCACTCCTGTCTCTTTTTCTGTCACACACACTCAAATGTGGTGGGGCCTCCCTGGGAGGAGAGCAGGCAGTGCCTGGGAGAACAGCCAGAAACACCTGCAACAGATTAGTGCTTCTAATGCTGGGTAATAAATCCTCTCACCCTTCTCGAGCATCTCCATCTCCACCAAGCAGGCATGGATCTTATAGGTCGAGGAGCATCCACCCACAGTTTTGACTGTAACACTCACATGTCCACAAAATATTATATCACACACTGAAAGCTCATTTTTTCTGTTTTTTTTTCACTGCTTTGCATATTACACATTAGACTTATCAATCACATAATCACCAGCCCTCTGGTTCTGTATCAAGAGGGTCTCACCTTGAGCCAGACTCTATATCAAGATCAAAAATCTGTTAATATGTCTGAAAATAGCCAAGACTGAGACCAATGAAAACAACACTTTTAACTAGAGCATTTCATTTTTAAAACTTTAAGTTAAAGTCAAAAGTTTTATGAACTTTGTGGCAAAAGAATTAAAGTTTTTACAGTAATACTAAAAATATGAGCCGATACCTACAACAGAAGCATACAGTTACGGCTGATCAGGCTGGTGTTAGCAATGAACCACATCACACAAAGTGGCAAGGCACAATTTGTGTGATGTGGTTCATCACATCACACAAGCAACTGCTGGTCTGTCTACAATGTGGAAGAGTCAAGCTAAAGGAACGTCTTCAGGTTGGCATGTTAGCACCAGTCATATGTCTCAGTGTTAGAGGGAATCACATTTCTTGCATACAGGATCTATTTAGAACAAAATCAAAACTGGAAGTAATACTGTTGATACTGTTGCATCAATGAGAGATTACTGGACATCAGGGGTTGTTACCCTGAAATAACGCAACGTAACTTTGGTAAGCCAACCACTGGCCAAGAAACAGAGTTGAGATGGGCCTTTAACCTCATCTCTTACAGCTACAGTATGTCCATGTATCAGTCAGGTTAGCCATGCACCTAATTTGCCAAACTCTAACCTTAATATATTTAAAAATTTAAAAAAATAAAAATCACCCATGTGTTTGCTCTGACAACCCTTTTCTGAATAATCCTGGTTGTAGTCTGTCCCTAGTGGTTTGCAAAACAATGGTGTGCCACATCCAAAAATACACTAGTCCGGCCGAAATCGCATTAGATGCTAGGACTTTTTATAGTCGGACTATTACTTTGTACCTGGATGATGTGATTGGAGACAGAATTTCTCTTCCATGTATACTGCTATCTTATTGTACAAACGTGACAGAGCTGTTAAGTTGACAGTGTTTTCATCATTCAACACACATCCCGTTGACCTCTTGCTTTGTCGATCATTTTGATCCATGATAGGCCAACGAGGACACGACCCGATACTAACAAGCTGAAATAGAGCATGTCACCACCCAACGTAGCAGAGGCAGACACGCCTCTGTAAGTAATTTGATTCTTGCCCTGTGCTTGCAAGCTTGGACAATGACAGTAGACCTGACAAATCACAGAATCGAGCTGTAACTGTGCGTTTAAATCCACTGACTGTTAGTGCAGATGATAATCATGCAAAAAAGCAGTCCAAAATGTTATTGTTTACAACTTAATATTATTGTGCTCATAATATCAGCTCTAAGAACAGAACAGTGCAATGTACTGACTGATTGTAAAATTCACTTGCTTTAAACGATGGGCAACTTTCTGGTGTTGAACTCTGTGTATTTCTGCAACGTCCAGATGCTTTCTATCTCACAGAGAAGATCAGTGTGTTTTCTAAGATTATTAAAAGGCCAGTACCTTAAAAACACAAAAGTAATCTGTAGTGGTTTATGCATTAGTTTGAGTGAAATGGTGTGATTTCTCTTGATAGAAAGCTGCCATCTATGTTGTGGTCTGTCAACCAAACAGCCACTGTATCCACAACCTATATGAACTTCTTTCTTTCTTTCTTTCTTTTCTACTTCATTTTACAGTCAAGAGCGTCACTCACTGTGACTTTTTATCATAGAAATGATAAATAAATACTGTCAACATGTCAAAACATTCTACCAACATGAGGAGTTCATCTGACACCTACCCTGCAGCAGCTGTTAAAGCTCCCCCATAGAAATGTTTTGTCCCCTCGCTGAGGGTTTGTTTTGTTATTGTAGCTCATACAGAGCCATAAGTATTAATTTCAATCTGTGACACAACCTGTCAAAAGGTTCTCACAGGAGCTGTGACACAGCCTACAGTGTTATCTTTGTGTGAAGGATATCTGTACTATGAATGTGAAGGATATCTGTATGTGCCACAGCAGTAAAATAAAATTGGATGAAGAAGCTCTATGGTCTACAGAGTTTCTTTGGTTTTATTTTTGTGCACAATTTTTGTTCTTGCAGCAGAGATGTAATATTTCAGATCATAAGAAGTCACCTATTTTTGTAGCAGTGATTTGCTGTACCTTAACCTTTGTGCACCGCACCCTATTTCTTATTTTTTTTCTTGCTACTTGCAACACTTAGGACACCACTCCACAAATGTCTGCCCAGTTTTCTCCCGTCACTTACCTCAGAAATGTCAGTAAGAGTGGCCTTGGATTACTCATAGATTTATTCAAGCATGCATAACATGTATCCCAGATAGTTTGAGAAAGGGTGTCCAACTGGTGAGGATGGTACTCATGAGTCACGGGTGTGAAGGTGGAAGTAAGAGTGAGAATTAGTGTAAGTCCTTACACATGTTCATTCCTGATCTTACAAGGAGATCTTTTTTTTTTAATCTGGAGAAGTGTTCAAAGTACAAGTGAAAGGCATTTTCAGAGATAGCTTCCCAGACAAAATATATTTTCAAAATAAAAAACTCAAGTGTAGTGTTGCTGGACATACAACACTGCTCATTTCATTCATTTTATGGTGGTAGATGTCACAGACATACAAAGGAAGCAACTTTTCAATTCAGGAGAGCGCATATGGAGAACCACCTAGGCCTGAGTATCAGGGACATGTAGCCAACTATATAAACTATACTACTACATATACTATTTACAACTATATGTATTCATTATATACATATATATCTGCACTGTACTTGAATCTGTAAACTAAGGCCAATGCAAATGACAGTTTGTTCTGTATACATCTGCTGCATACAGAGTCGAAGTCTATGTCAGTTAAAGACTAGTAACCTGCTTAAATCTCTCTAGTAACCTATTTAAGCACAAATCTACCTTCAGCATTTAGTTTCTCAAGAAATATGACACATCAACAATTTCACCTTTGGTTTCCTTTGGTGAATTGAAGGTAGGCAAATAAAAAGATTTTTTTTATCTTTACACAATTTAGGTCTAGTTGATCTTCAATGTTTCCTGTCTGAATGAAAAAAGAAAATCTGATCCACTGCACTTCCAAGCTTCATCTTTCTATTACAGTATCAAACTTTTCCTTTACCCCTAAGCCTGAAAGACAAAAAGTTCTCCCTCAAGGTGAAACTAAACTTTTAAAGGCTCTTATGTTGTAGTTTCAAATGACCTTGGAGCTGTTGCGCCAAGTTGCAGCGAGAAGCATGCAGGTTTGTAGGTAGGCTGCAGTGTCTCGTAGAACACCATGCAAGATAAAACCATGCAAACAAGTATTAATGCAAGCAGATATCTATTTACTAAAATGAAAATGCAGTGGATTGTCTGTAGATGCCAATGTTATCTTCAATCCAATTTCCCTTATTTATTTGCTCCTAAAGTTGAAAAAATCCATTGATCTGTGGTGTTGTATAAGCTGATTAATTTAAAAAGAATGTTAAGCTTCCTGAATACCAAGCTTGTGCATGACCTCTGAAAAGTTTTCACAAAACATTGAGCTATGATAACAAAAGGAGAGCGTGAGCGAGGGAGACGAAGGGGGGGTGAGATGAAAACCTATGAAAGGGAGCGTCAGTGTGAATAAAAACTGGGGATGTGAGAGGTGGCTGAGGTGGCCCTGTGACCCCTGACCTCCTTCCCCCAGGTCCATTCAGAGCAGGACAATGGTTGACACCTGTGTCCTTTCAGTACTGGCACTATTATTATTTACATCAGTCGGTGGGAGAGAGAGAGAAAGACAGAAAGAGGCCAGAGGTGCTGTGAAGCAGAGCGCAACAGCCTCATGCCCACAACACCCTCTCTTCCCCTCTCTCTTTCAAAGGCAGGTGCCCTCCTATCTCTCCGTCGGCCAGCCTCTTCCTCTTTAATTATTTCAGATAACTGCAAACACATCAACGGAAGGATGAGACGGGGTGTTTTTACATCCTGTACCTAATGGTCTGACATTGCACTTCTGTACCACCATTAACACAGGGGGCACTGGGTTGGGTTAAGGGGGGGAGCAGTCATGTTTTGTACAAATTAATTGTTCTTTCTTATGTTTTTTTTTTGACAAGGAAAAGATTTATTTTCACTTTTTTCGACAATGATTCACAAAGTTTTTATGCAACACAATAAAAACTGTTTCCACAACATCAAAAATGATCAGCCTCAGAAACCGTTTGCAATTAAAAGACTCTCACACGACCATCCTTTTCGTTATCTTTTTGCCATTTCTCGCTGTCTTGCTGATCAAGCTGTTGGGGAGAGTCAGAGGGAGCATGGGTGGCAGGCTGGGGGTTACATGAATTCTTTTTTTTTCATTGGGGGAGTGAAAGCCCAATTAACAAAGGATAAGAAGTGAACCGTAAACACCCTCAACAAGGCCCAACAAACCTACAAGAACAAGAGCACTCTCTCTCTCTCTCTCTCTCTCTCTCTCTCTCTCCCTCTCTCTCTCTCTCTAACCCCCCTCTGATGACCACTCCCCCTCCCCTTACCTCCCCCCTCTTGCTCACTCACTCTCCCTTCCACTTCCCTCACAAAAGGAAGGCTCAGAGCTTACAAAGTGCCAATTAACACTGAATGTTTGCCCCTCGCACCTCCCTCTCTGAACTGCTGACAGCTCTGGTGTTTGGGTTAATACCAAAGGCCTGCAAAGAATTATAATTCTCCTTCTTGCCCCATCCCCCCTTCGGTCCCTCTCCTATCCTTTTATTTTGTTTCCAATGGGGTGGTTTTACAGTTCAATGCACAGTCAAAGGGTGATATAAAATGACTTTCCAAAGAATTTCATTTGGGGAGAAGAGGGGCTGTGTTGCATTGGGGCAGCCAGGGGCAGGACCGGTGATAGGGTGGAGGGGGTCCTGTGTGAGGCAGAGAAAGAGAGACAACCAAAACTTATGACTCAAAAACAATGAAAACATTTTTTTTTTTCTAATCAGAAAATATTTGACTTTTGTGTTTGTCAAGTGTGGTTTCATTTTTAATCCGGAAAAAAAAAGATTTTTGATCAGGTCATAAAAATAAAGACTGGATCTCCTTTGTAACTTGTCTATCTGTCTCAAGCACATTGTATGCAAAAATAATGCAAACAAGTGACCACATACGCACAAACACACACACACACACACTCTTTCTCACCCGCTTAAAGTGCAGGTCCCACTTGAGATGAAGATAGCAGCACGGGTCATTTATCACAGACAGGTCTGATGGCCGCGCTATGCTTGTTTTTCTCTCTTGTGGACTCCAATAAATCAGGGTTCTGAATATAAAAGCAGCCAATGAGCAGAGGTGAGAGGGTTAAACTCTGGGTGAAACAGAGACCGCAAGAGTCTTTGAGGGAGCTTCTGCCTGCTCTCAGATCCCTGACCAAACTTGGCCTGCCTAGACAATTTATGACCTCCTGGGACAAAGTCACTCTCCCATTTCTCCACTTTGAGCAAAGGTCTCCTTTGAAATGGGTTTACTCTTTAAGATGGAGCAAAGCTTGAATAAGATTTTGCAAATAAAATACTCTTATTGGATCTCCAACTGTAATACTGTGCTAATTTGGCACTTAAAAAACATAAATATAAAGGCTATTGACAGAGCACTTAGGAAGTTATCTTACCAAACCATGTCAACTCTATAGTTGTGTTCCAATTAAGGGGCTGCAGCCTTCAAAGGCCACATTTGAAGACCGAATGGGGCGTTAAAGCCTGTCCCATTTTGAGGTCCTCTAAATGCAACTACAATTGGCTCCACTTTTCCCAAACTAAGAATGCTGCATAAGGTGCATCCTTTGTATTAGTATTGTGTGATTCTCTGCTCTCTTATATGATTGTGGACTTTCAAACTGCATTGTATCATCCTGTAAAACAAAAGTAGTTAGTCTTAACTCAGTGTAAAGTTGTACAAATGCCATTAAAGACAGAAATTTGAAATTTCACATTATCTTTAAAATGCTTTGAGTTAACTAAGCTCGCTGATTTGCCGGGTAGCCACCTGTTGCTGAGTGACATGAGTGGCGCTAAATGATGCTATTGTCAGTTAAGCTAATTAATTAGCAGTTGTCTGAAGGGTGGAAATCTACACAGGCCATAATGACTGAGTCCTACCAAGGCTTGATCCTCCAAAGTCTGCAGCCCCTGGATTGGGACACACCTGTTGATTCAGATTTTCTTTTTTTCTAGCAACCCCTCAAGGCTAACTGCTACTATCATAACATACCTGAATCTTTGACTCAAATGTTAGCTACTAAGTAGATGTTTGTGTTATCAAGATGTTTAGACAAAGAAATGGCCATGAAGACATCTTTACCTTCACAGCTTTTGATGTTTTCTTCTCACAATTTGACAATTTCATCTTTTTTTAACGTCCTTCTTCATTCGTTAAGTTTTTGTTTACTTCCCCACCTCTTTGCAACGCATTAACGCTTCTCAACTTTACATTCAATGGACCATGCGTAGAAAGCTTAGGCTAGTTTTAGTCAGATTAATGCAATAAATTGATTTTTTTGAACAGCATGTAAAAGTACTTATTTAACTGTTTCAGCAAGATCTTAGAGTCTCTCTAGACTCTCAAATATAGAACCTACTCAACAGCGTCAGAAATAAGTTGCTAACTGCTAGCAGTATCAGCCTAGGCAACTTTGTGCTTACTTTTTTGGGTGCACCTTGGACAAATAGTTGAGTTAAGAGTCCTGATTTCACCTCTCAAACAATGTTTATTTTTTTATTTTTTATTTTTTTTAACATGCAGTTTTATAATTTACCCCAATTACCATTTCACTTGTCGCCACTTTGGCAGCTTTTGCTGTTTAGTAGCTTTTGTGAAACAATATTGATAACTCCTTTCTCTTTAGTATGAACAAAAGCTTGAAGTGAATGTCTTCCTGTTATGAGACGTCTTCCATCAAACCTCCAAATGAGGGAGAGAGTTTTTCTGCTGGTGTGGAACCAAGCCAGTCTGACTTTATTTACATTTAAGTAAGGGGAGCTGAGCAGAGAGCTGACATGACCTGACACGGTTCATGGTTCCACCAGTGAAGGCTGTCTGGGCCTCAACTTCAACCCTGAGACCCCGGGGTCAAAATGCTCTGTAGCCTCTCTGGGATGAAGGCGGCTGCAGAGACATGTGACTCTGGCCTCAGCTTTGAATTGTGGGATTTACTCGAGATAAGACGAGTGTAAAGTGGATGCTCTATAACTTTAGGTCTTGGATAAAAAATCCATGTGGGAGTAAATAAAAAAAGAAAACTGTGTGTTCGAAAAGAATTTAATTTCCCCATATCTAGGCATATGATCGAGCTATAGTATATCATTTTAATCTGGAGATTTATCTAGAAACAGGTGCCTCTGCTCCAGCCATGAAGCACTGGGTTGCCTCTCTGTAACATCTAATGCACTCAAACTATAATGTCTGCTCAGCCAACGACAGATCCAAAGGTCAGTGATGTGACTGTGTGAAATGAGGGTTGTGAGAAACATAGAGAGGAGCACGTGCCTTACAGAGAATTAGATGAATGTCAGAATTCACTGTGCTTCTTTCTCAATAACGGAGACACGTGAGAGGAATCATTCCTGCAAAGTGCAACTGCAGGTCTCTCTCCGAGAAACAGGATTTCCTTTCCCTTCATTTCAACATTCTTCTCTTTTCCCCCGTCAACCTTGCATCCCGTATTCCTCTCGAAACCCAAAGGAATTTCCTCTGATGGGGCCGTGAGTTGATTGGTGTGTGAGAGTCTGGAGTCTGTGTGACCCCATCTGCCATAAGCAGGACAGAGCAGACCAGCCACAGGGGCCAAAAGCCCTGTGGGACCCAGATCTGGCTCAGGATCCAGGGTCGTTGTGCGCCACAGTGGATCCTGGGCTGTAACTCACCCTCTGTCTGTGGTTTAGGATGGTGTGGAGGTAGGGGTGAACAGCAGGTCAGCCATGGAAAAGCTTGCTTTATTGTCTGTCTGGTAGAATGAAGGATAGAGGGGAGAGAGGGAGAAAGAGAGGGATGATAGGAGGAGAGAGGAGACAGGAGAGGAGGGAGGCTCGTGTTTGGGGAGGAAGGGAGACAACCAGGGAGGTAAAGGAATGTACAAAAAATTAGAAAGATGAGGCTTTGACATGTGGGTATAAGGAGAAAAATGTCTGAAAGTCTGTGAGTAGACTGGTTGACACCTTTAATTACTTCTGTCAGTCTTCTTCTTGTTTTATTTTCAGCCGTTCAAGACTGTCATGGACTTGAACACATGGCTGTGTGCACATGTGTATCTCTAACACATTTGAATCAAATGCAAACTCTCCAGCATGTATGCGCTTGACACTTGAAGAGCTCATGACAGTTTCAATGAGAATCACTCGTCAGTTTTGAAATTCTACACACAATAGCTCTGCACAACGCGAAGAATATGATATCATATACTGTACATAAGCAGCTTTTCTGAGATCTCCAGGTAATCAAACGAGATGATTTCTACCAGATTTGGGGTGTCAAAGAACTCCTCTGAAAGTGATTGATGAGTGCTGGGTAATTGTCCATTGTGAGGAGATGTCAGAGGGAGACGACATGTCACCTCGCAGTGAGAGTAAAAGAGCCGGCAAATGGAAGTGATTACCTCTAATATTCTCCATCTGGGAGCAATTGCCTCAGAAGACGACTTTCAAAGAGATGTACGGCGGGCAGAGAAGAAGGAGGCAACAGTAATTTGCACAGGATTTACAAATCTCCTGAATCGAATTTGGAAATCTTTGCGCACATTTTGTTCTCTTCCCCCCCAAGACAGTGACTGAAGAAATGCACACACACACACACACACACAAGCGTAAGCAAGTCCACAGAGATAACTCCTGCTTTCTATTGCAGGGAATGTTCTTTATAAAGCTATTTTGAGAAGAGAGAGCTTTTTTCTTTTTTTGGCAAACTCTTTTCAATCCCAGAGAATGAAGTTGTAATATGCACTGCAGTTGGCTGGATTTTGAGGCTCAGACATCAATACTCAATATATCTCGCTGTCTGTCTGTGAGCAATCACAAACCACCCAAGAAATAGTTGCCAGTGTGTGTGAGAGTTGAGCCTGAGCCAGGTCAGAAGTGATCAAAGGCTATAGAGAAGGGGATGGGGATCGGGGATGGGGGGGGGGGTTATCTGGTCCCAATTACAGTCAATCATGGGAAATTGGCAAAGTGCAAAGCGAGAGAGATCTTCATGTTGAGAGCAGGGGGCCAGATGAGCCAAGGTGGTCCTTTGACATATCTGACTTCAGAGGCGACAGCAAAATGAAGATTTGAAGATCTTTTCTTGTTTGTATTTATGCGTCTTTGTTGCTGTGGGTTACAATTACATTCACCTCACAACTATTCTGTTTTTAATCTTAATCTTTAGTTGATATTAGTGCTATAACACACAATCTTTAAAAAAAATAAAGCCTTGCCAGTATTAATCGTGGCATAAATTACTTAAAGGACACGGAAAACTTGAACCAAAAGTCAAGTATTGAAGAAATAATGGCTAATAGATCCTTTTAGGGCATTTAGGTTGAGAAAGTTTGATTTACTATCTGGTTTCCTTGCAAATATATCCACACTGTTTAACTTTTAGCATGCAAGCTCTGGAGCATGCAAACAATGCTTGGGCTAGGTAGTGTTGGATTTAGCCGTGTACATAAGGGAGGAAAATGATTCCAATCCTATTACCCCGGTATGTTAATTGGACTATAAAAAGTTTGATTTAGTGTGATTTCAGTCGGTCTAACTGTAGAGGCAAAGTCTATACTTCAAGCTACTGAGATGCTTGACCCAGAGTAACCTGGTTGGCAGGCCGCGCTACTGGTTTCATATACTACCGTGAGTTTTTGATGATCAGTAAGAATCTGGACACTGTTCCTCTGATGTGGCAGATGAAAATTTATTGTGATGTAGATGAACATTGTCAAAGTCCAGTTGCAATGCCCATTGAACAACACTGAATAAACCAAGAAAAACGCCACCATTTAGCGCCACAGCAGTCAAAAACCTTTTTGCCCTACCGGGTCAGTTACCTTCCCACAACAGTGAAGTAGCTGTACTGAGTCTCAGATAACAGCACAGCGACACCTAAGGCAAACAAAGTGAACTGCAGTTCATTTTAGATTATCACATCAACATATTTGGCTCCTACACCAACAATTTCACACGATTTTTAATGTCCCATTTCAGAAGGACTAAGGCAATAAATCGTTTTTTGAAGTGCATATTAAAGTACTGAGTGTTATTTTATTAAAAATACCCTCACAGTTCAGGAGTGTAAGTGACCACATGTCATCTGAGAGACCTGTTATCATCTGCCTCTGTCAAAACTGCTTTCTTGCCAGTAAATTGGCTGGTGCTAATGCCAACTAATGTTCAACTTATCTGAAACATCACACTGTTTACCAACACTTTAAGGGTCTATAAACATTACTTATACTGTACTTATTCATGGAATACTTTTTTTTGTATTTTTGTTCTGTACTGTTGAGCTAGCTTTGTCTTGTTTTGACTACCAAGCAGCAAAAATAAATAAATGGATGAAAAACCTTTAAGCCACAAAGTGCTGGAAAGCAAACCTGAGACTGAGCCCTGTAAAGAATCATCAAATAAAAAAAGCACAACTGGATCCTCACATTCAAAACTTTGTTGAAACAAACTCCAAGTTGAATCTTAAGGCCTGGTCCAGATTTTCGTAATGCTAAACTGAAAAATGTTCTTCTTCCTCATGGCCTGCTGAACTTCTTTCTGTTGGATTTACAGGATAGATGTTGGAACATTGTAGAAATGTATTGTTTTTATCTATCTTTTGAGAAGTGCAATTCCTAGATTTGGACACTTGAGGCGTCATCATTAGTTACCTATCCCCTGATATTAGTAGTGTACTCTTTTATAATAAACACAAGGGGCTTGGGCTTTTGTAAAAAATATGAGCTCTCAGTGAAGAAACACATCCCAGAGTTTTGTAACCTACCACATGGTTCTTATTGTCCCACCACAACAGGACAGAACGTGATTAGAAATGAGACATGAGCGCTAAAGTTACGTTTCTTTCTTTCTTTTTTTCCTTTTTCCTTTTTTTTTTTTTTGCTGTAGCATAATATAGCTCATTAGTTTGATGAAAAATTTGTACAACGTAGCCCAAAGTTGGAATGTGAGGATAACTCGCCATGCTGCTTTATGTTTGAAAGCCAAGTAGAACCTGATTATAACAGAGCTCAGCTCATTAAATGTATGGTCATATGCAAGATTCAAGATTTGCTGATTTTATCTGGTCTCCATAGCGAGTGGTATCCAATTATTCCAATTCAATGCTCAGGACTGCCATCATTAAATGAAAGAATATCAAAATGAACAAAATGAGTCTCCTTTTAAAGGCACATAATATCCATACTGTTTTTATGCCTATTTATAGAAACTCACATGTGAATGGTTCCCTTTCCACAAAGCCCACCAGCCTGCACCACCATATTTCTAAAGACGCACAGAACAGACAAACTAAACACTACACACATTTTGTATTCAGTGGGTTGTGACTGAAAATGCACCTGTAAGAATAACAGTTAATGAGAAAGTGGATTTTGTTACCTAAGTTTATGTTAAATGAAGTTTTTGATAGAAAAACTTGAGGTTTAAGATGATAATTATACATCACAAGGACATCTGTTCCTCAAGGCCACTATTGCGTTACTGTTAAAAGGGGTGAGCAAGAAAGCATTTAGATCCAAAATATGACACCCAGATATTGTTCCGTATTTTTACACACCTTACATTACCTTTAATCTCTATTTTTTTCTCAAACGAGAAAGAAGTAAAAGAGGATGATTGCTGTTAAAGGAACATAGATTTATTCCACTTATGTTGAGTCTAAAGCAGATGTGGTATCTTGTTCCCTTTTGTGAAACTAGTCTGAGTAAGTCTGATAAAACTTTGATTTGAGACAGATTTTGAAGGGTCCAGTTGTTTCTTAACGCTCTAAAAAGACCACAACTTAAAAACCCTCAGGAACAGGAGGTTTAAAGAGTTGACAGTTTTAAAGGTATGATAATGATATGGAAATTGAAGAAAGCTTTAAAAGATGATCAAGCTCAAACAAAGGCTCCTCTTTAAATACAAAGACATGGAACAGCACACATTTCCCACCTAATGAATGCTGATAAAGTGAAAAGGAGATAACCAAACAGGCATAACAAAAGGGATCTCTCTTGCTGAGATTTTCTCTCTGATTCGCCAAGTGATCCCTTCTCCTCCTCTGATTGGTTAGGAGCACTCACCAAAGAATGCCAACAAAAAAGTGACCCTCCAGTGAGCACCTCCATCCCCCATCTCTCCCTCCCTGATCTATGTCCCACACCCATCCCCCCTTTCCTCCTGCCTGCTCCCCCCTTTTGCTGAAGCCCTCTCCCTCCCTCCCTCCCTCCCTCCCTCTCTCCCTCTCGCTCTCTCCCTGTTGCCTCACGGCTTGCTGTGACCCATCTTGCACCTCCCGAAGCCCACAACAGACGCTTGGTGTGTGAAGAAGGTCAAGAGTTCAGGCTTGGCTGAGGCTCCATCCCTCCCTCTGCACAGAGGAGGCCTGCCCTGCGGGTTTATAATTATCTGCCGTTGGCATTCAGCACAGGTTCAAGCACAGTGCAAGCGCTGGCACCAGCGTGGGGGGATGCGCTTGGCTACACACTTGGTGATTAGTTGTCCCTAATTGTCAGTTCCTTGTTCCTTTTTACCTTTCTCTCCCCCTCTCTATCTCCCCTCCCTCCTTTTGCCAGTTAGAACATCTTTACAGGAAACACCGCACTGGCTTTATTGTCCTAAAAGCTCACTCGGTTGCATAATTTTGACTTTATTTTGTGGTAAATAAATGGTGGTAAAAAAAAATCAAATATCTTTTCAGTAAACTTGAGATTGCTTTAAAAATTCCACTCTGGTTTCAGTTCTCTGCCATCTTGTGTCTAAACGCGCAACCTTTTTTAAAATGTCATTTTAATTTCTTTTTTTTCCTTTCAATTTAAAAGAGTTGAATAACCTTGATTTTTAAGTCAGAAAAGAAGAGGGATGTTTGACGTTTGACGTTTGACGTTTAAATGCTCGCAATGATAAATCTAAATGTGTAAGTAACAAAGTCAAGGTTATTCGTAAAAGTAAGACAGCTGCAGAGACGACATGCTGAAGAGTCAGGCTTCCACAACCTCACTGATGGCAGACACAAGGAGCCATAAAATCCTTCAAGGAGAAAAGATGAGGAGAACTAAAGTTAAACAGCCTTCACAGATGGTCTGTATGAGCTGCAGTCACTGACAAGGGAAAAGCAAGTGGCCTTGAAGCTGCCGTTTTTGTGTCTAAATGAGTTCATGATCCAAAATACAGATTCTTCACCTTGAACTTGTTGTGTTGTTTTTTTAAACATATATCAGGACTACGTGTTTTAACCTGACCCTGCTATCTTAATTTATTTTCACAATTAAAACAGGTACAAATCATCCCTCCTAATATGTGGCAGACATACTTTATCTCCTGATCTGCTGCAGATTTTCTCCACAGGTTTGTGTCTGCTTCAAAGGTGAGTGTGTGCTTTCCATCAGGCGTTCATATTGGCACTGACAGGCGCTGTGATAAACGACAGTGGGTAAATCCATTCCTCAATGCCTTCAGAGATGTCTCTGCGCCATTAGTCACTCACACTAGAGATCTCTGTGAGAGTCCATCATTGCTGCTCTGAGAAACACATCTGCAGACCTTGAGACAGATCCTGAAATGGGCCGACAACTGAACCAATACTGTTGGGGGCTGTTGGGGAGAAAAAAGAAAGAGAGGAACAGCAGTCAGGCAGATGTGGAGCCTGGACGGCTGCCAAGCAGCGCCCCGTCATCCTGCAGCAGACCCTTCATCTCAATATGAGTGAGGCAGAAAGAAAGGGAGAGATGTGGAATACAGCGGGGAGCAGGGGGAGGAGAAGGGGAACATGGATAGATTTTTACAAAAGCCCCATGACTATTCCTCCATCTGAGAACATCCTGCAAGGCTCTTGGCATCCTTACACCATGACTGCACACCCACAGTTCAATCAGCAGGGCCAGCTGATGCTAGAAAGAGAAAAAAAATCAAATTGAGTTTGAAATAATTTATAGTGCAAACACCTCAGTGAGTGCAGCACCTTGACTGGCCTATTATTCTTTGACATTTTAGTGGAAAGTAGAACTAGTCCTTTGAGCCTTCCATAAAAATCTATATTTAACACATGCACAGATGGTTGGAATAAAAGCCACATTTGCCCCTCTTCCCCTCTGCTTTTGGTGTGAGGAAGAAGTTGAGATTTCTGCCAGTTTCCAAGAGCTGTGTGAGATGAGACATGGACTTTTGACAGGTGTTTGTTTGAATATCAAACAGAGCTGTGGAGGCCTGCAGATGGCAGGCAGATTGCGTTCCAGATAGGGGCTTCAGTTCTTTCAGTATCCTTGGTCCTCCGTGATTCTCCAGAGGAATGGATGGACGAACCTCTGGTCTGCGTGATGATCATCGTTTTTGTCATCATGGTCTTCACCTTTGAATCAGACGTATGTCTATGATAGAGAAACAAAACACTCCGTTGTTTTTTTTTTTTTTTTTTACCATTGGCTGTGTGCAAAGATAGACAGTGTTGGGCCACAAACAAAGAGGTTTGAGTCTGATCACTTGGCATATTTGGATAAATTTATGCAAAAGAAAACTGAACTAAACATTAAACTTATATGCCACATATACAGTTTAATATATCAATTTCTAATGGAGCACAAAACAAGGCCTCAGTTTGATCATGCATAAATATCTTTGCACAATGAGGAATTTCACTCCTCTTATTGACTACTAGAGGAATTGACGCACTGCAGTATTGTTAAGTATCAAAGGTGTCATAAGTATACTACATTTGTGGGAAAATAGTTCCAAAAATATCACATAAGGTTCATCTATAAGGAAATAAATAAGGGCCTAATATAGGGCCTATATTTATGGTGAATGAAAAGCTCTATAAATTGAGACTTTTCTGATCACTCAGCATGTTTACACAGTGTTTTTAAAAAAATGGATTATCTGCATTAGTTTGAATGAAACCAGACCTCATGTAAATTTGGTGGTCCACCGCAAAATAGGCATAATGCAGTTGAATCAGTGCTAGCCGAAGAATTCTGTGCTGTAAGTTCTGCAGTTCACATTCCGGGCTCTGGCCTGGAAGTAGTAGCTGACAGTAGCTCAACTTAAAAGGATATTCCAGCATAAAATTAACTTGGAACCAAACTCACCATAACACCGTAACCAACTTTAATAACAATTGCACAATAGCAATACACAGTGGTCTATCACTTCATGTGCAAACCTCAACCAAAACTCCACTCTATAGTCACAATTAATGCTCAGAACAGCACCTAACTTCATCAGCAGTACATATAGGGTCCTAGCCACAGTATAAGCTACCAAACATCTTTTTAACTTTGCTGGATTTCTTTAGCAAAGAAACTTAACACAACTCACCTCCCCCCTTCCAGCAGCTGCTTGTTTGTAGGAAGACCTCAGACGAGTCAATCACCGAGTGCAGTGGGGTGACGCAGCTTAAGGAGGAACATTGATGATCATAACTTTGTCATTTGCTTAAAGTAATAATCACCATATTAATCATCATCATCATATCAATCACGGTAGTTCTTCTGCCTTAGCGCCTCAGTCTGATTGCATTTCCATGAAGAAATGATCATAAATGTTCTTCCTTGAGCTGCGTCACCCCGCTGCAGTCGGTGATGGACTCGTCTGAGGTGTCGCTTCAAACAAGCACATTGTGCTTCTGCTGGAAGAGAGTAGGTGAGTTGTGTTTAGTCTCTTTGCTAAATAAATTAGGCTGCTGTGTATTGCTGTTGTGCGGTTGTTACTAAAGTTGGTATAACTAGGGAAGCAGGCGATCTGCAACATTAATCTCTCCAGGGGGTGTCTAACTTGGTGTTACGGTGTGTTTGACCCTAACTCAATTTTATGCTGGAGTATAACAGTGCATGTAAACATATTGGCTTTGATAATTTTGGACAACTTGCGTCCAAATGTGTCCAAATGTCACTGGAGTGATCAGATGATTTCAACATTCCCAGGAGAGAAATCTATCTTTTTTGATGTAATAGATGTAGAATATCTTAACAAAAGGTTATGGATTGATAATAGTTCCTTGTACTGTAATAAATAAATATATACCCTTTGTGTATTGTAACAAGTTTCACATACAAATGAAGACTCAGAGGTGCACGTACCTTTAAAAACACTCATTACATACAGTTCTCACTGGCAAAAACAAGTTTTCTCTCCTCTGTTTGGAACTTAATTCATGTTTTAGTCCTCAATTTCCAACCTGGCCTGCTGGCTTGCTGATGGCCTTGTTAGCTGGCTAACTGACTGCTTTGCTGGAGAAATGTAATGAGAGTGGGAAGAAGGTCTGAATAGTTGGCAAGAGTGCTTCGGTGAGTCAACAGACGTCGGGCACTGCCAAAAAGGTCCATGTGGTGTGGGGTAATGACAGGTCGAGTTAGTCAGGGGTTGTATGTTCTGGCTCCAATGCTCTGCATCTTGTCACAGAATCTATTTGGCAAATGCTAGACTTACTCAAACAGCTTATAATTGTACTTTTCATACTGGTTTATCCAGTCATACTGTCATTCAGCATACTGGGTCACCCTATATGTTCACATGATCTTTAAAAAAAATGGCCAAAACTGGATTTTTTGTATATCTGTAATCTTTATAGTCACACCAAAATCCCTCATGGCTAAATTTCTTGAAGTTAACATTATACCTTACCTCATAGTAAGTATCACACTCAGATAATGCAGCTGGGAACAGTTTCCTCCTGCATGTACACCTCACTTGGTTCGACCCAAACTGGTCCATAACAGCGTTTTTGCATGATCCACAGTTCACATGCGGAGTTTAATAAAAACGTTGATCAGCATCAATGTCTTGTGACTGTGGGGTCGCGATTCATTCAAAGAGAGGAATGGTAAGAAGCCACCCTGAAACAAAATAGTTTTTTGTTGATTATGATATTAATACACAAAAATAGTAAAGTAGCTACAAAAACTGTACAGTAATTATGTTTCAAATAAACCCACATAGATAGAAAATGAGATCAAGATCTCCAAAAATGATGGCAGATTAAGAAAAGCATCAGTAGCAGGCAGCAGGTTAAGCAGCACAGGAAATACAGCCACATGTGCAGTAGACTAATTGTCTGCAGACCAACCAAATAAAGTATCTCAGGCTCTAAGCCACTATGAAACTCACATTTGCACTCAGACTGATCTGTGTGTCTGTTTATTTAATAGTCCCACCACTGCCACAGTCCAAACATTCAAGACAACTGTATTCTGCTCATAACACTTTTAATAACTATGAAATAAAACTCTTGTTTGGCTGTGAGCAACATTTAACCTTCTCAAGAGACATTGGAGTCTGTTATTTTGAGGCTTGTTGACTAATAAGTTTGGGAACTTTGCCTCTTGCTAACTTGTTTGTCAGTTGCTTTGGGATGTGACATAATAGATTAAAGAGAAAAGGTCAAACAGTCAACACTAACTGCAAGAGGGCATGTCGCCACCATCTGTGGCAGAGGCGTACAACTTGCTTATAATTTGTGGTTACAATACTGTTGCCCACAGAGAAATGACTCACTGGAACACTTATACTAAGCTGTTGCAGGATCAATATGAATGAACAGAGGGTTAAAGACCGTGAATCTTCTATTCAGTCTGTTTCAAGTCACTCATGAGTGCTGTAGACCTCAGCTTTTAGCCTCTTTCTCATAGCAACCCCAGGGAGCTTTTCCCTGAAATTTCAGTCAGTACATTTACATGACACTCAAGAAAACATAATTATTGCCTTACTCCGATTAAGACCGGACAACTGTAGGGCATGTAAACACCTTAGTCCAACTATTATTGGAGTTTGAGAACTTCGATGAAGACACTCAGATACTGCAATAGGAATTTGATTTACTCTATCATGTAACCAGCATAGTCAATGTATGAATGGACTATGCATTTGTGCATGTACCATGCCCTCGTAACCCCAGAACAAAAGCACCAGAGAAGGAGTGGCACTATCATTTAGAAGCGTGAAGTAGCGCATACATCATGTACGACAAAAACAGCGCTGTACGATGCTCCATCTTCTTGCTCAAAAATGCCCAGCAGCAGTTGTGGCCACCTCTGAGGTCTGGCTGTTGTTGACAGTTGTATGGGGTCAACCGTAAACAGCGCTGCAGACAAGACCGAAATCGCCCCCTAGTTTTAAGGAGGAGGACAAGTTCACATCAATAATTCAGTTTTCTCAGCTGCATGATATTGCGGACAAGGAGAGAAGTCCAATTTGGCGAAAAAAACGATTTATGATCTTAGTCCGATTAAGCTGTGCATGTAAATGTAGTCAGTGTCTTCTTCAGTGCAAAAGTCTGCCCTGGATGGGCTAGAGAATTCTGTATGAATGATGCAAAAGCCTGAGTTGTTGTATTTGTGTTCATGATGTATGAACGGATGAATACTCTGCTCATATGAAAATGACTCCTTCTTCACCGCAAATGTTTTATTTTTCTTCCCATTACCTGTCGCTCTTCTGGGTTTTGCACAAGTCACATAATCTGAACATCTTTGTCCTTAATTGCTTACTGGCTCACTGTGAATTTTCCCACCAATTTCCTGCTGTATTCCCCACAATGACTCTTGACTTCACAATTAAATTTGCTAGTGCCTGACAGGAAAGAGTCAGGTTGGAAATTACAGCTGCGCATTCTTTCACGGTTTGTTTAAACAAGTTGGGAAAGTTTTCAAAAGTTTTTGTCTTTTAGAAGAGCAAGGAAGACTGGTGGAGCAGTGAGAAACCTAAAAGGAGGCTCATGTCTGGTCTGAAAGATCCTGACTGACATGGCCAAAGTAAACAGGAGCCGGGCCTCAGGTTGGTGCTTTTGCTCACACATAAACCACCTGTATGGGTCCCATTAAATAACCTCTTCAATGCACAGACTGTGTCACTTATTCTGTTACTTTGAGTTTTTTATCCGATAGGCACTGGTGACTTTGCAGTTAAATCCACGTTCACTTCCACGAAAGCTTTCTGGTCCTCAGAATTGAACCAACATGAACAAATCCTTCAAGGGAAGTCAGAATTCCCCCAAGTTCTTTTTTTTTTGTATTACTTTTAGGAGAGAACTCTAAAAAAGCAATTCCATGTGCATTTGTAAGGAGGAAAAAAGTAAAAGTCCACACAACCTGTACCAGATGTGCTTTTCGGCTCCACAGCCAAGTCTCCATCAGCAGCCTGCCCTCTGCTTCCCCTGAGGGTGGCAGGCCGGCAGCATGCATAATGCCTGAGCTGTTTCATGCAACAGGTAGCCTCAATTTCCACATTCAACGCTCAACGCTTTGTTTAAAAAAAAAAAAGGGGGTATTCTGCAGATCTCTCACTGTGAACAAATCCACAGAGGAGTAGGGGGGAGTCCATTCACCCTGCAGCTCCTTTGTGATCAACCCTGTGAAGCTTTTTACTGTAACAATGACCTGTGGATAAATGTAAGACCTCCAACCCCCCTCCAAGCCCCAACCCTCCTCTGACCCTGACCAACGCTGAGGTAAAGGCATGAGGTTATTTTCTTAACCCTGATACAAGACAAATAGAGCTCCCAGGGTAAGGATCGGGGGCCGAATTTGTCTTTTAATTCTGAGAAGATTACCAAGGAGGGGGGATAGGCAGACTGGAATGTTTAGTTGGTCAAGGATTTTTACAAGGAGGCTTCTCTCTTAAAGTCTGACGACTTCAATCAAGTTCCTCCTTTAAAGTAGGAAAGTTTTCATTGTACTTTCACTCTGACAGAAACCACATGAGTGGGGTAATTGTGAAAAGCCAATAAAACAGCCCACATGCTAATACTAGCCTAACATTATGACAGCAGACTGTGACCGCATACCATAAACGAATTGAAACAAGTGATTCCTGCAAACCATCAGTGTCTCAGTCAAAGTAAAAATTTCTCTAATATCATGACTCAAATCTCAAAGTGTTACATGTTGTGCCACAAGATGCCAACAAGTTGCTTTTACAGAGCCTCACCCTGTCTGTGGTTGGTTGGGTCTACTTATCAACAAAAAGAGTTCAAGGTGAGGAAAGCCCCTCAAACAAACACAAACTTTGAACAAAAGAGGGATAGAGGAATCTGCGCTAAAAGAATTTGGCTCCTCTTTCAACTGTTGGTATGCTCCCGGCACCTCCTGTCAAGAGAAGAAAAATCCCAGGAAGAAACAAACTGAAGAAATGCAAAACAATCCCAGCCTCCTGCAGCCTGACGATTGATTGATGGGGACTTGTTGCATTTCTCTTCTTTTCAAATTGCTGAAGGCACTGAATGACTAAATCTCTTTGCTTAAGTCACAAACAAAAAAGCTCATAGTAGCTCATAAAAGAAGTTGTAAAACTTCTATCATTTTAATGAAATCTATTGCAGTTTTCATACTTTTTATGGTCTAAAATATACCAATCAGTGTATAACATTTATCTGAGATTCTTCTCTGTGTTGTAAATTTTTATCATTAGTGGCTGAATCTGGAGCCCCTTTTACTCAGACGTGACTTCTGTGCCTCTGTTATGATTCACAGTTAAAGTAAACGCTACAGAGGTGGAGGGGTGGAGTGAAGTCATCTTCTGCTGAGCCACATCAGAGGTACTAAAAGAGGTGTAGAAGTAAAAAAGATGTCTGTACTAAGGGAGGGAGTGGCAGGATGGAACAACACCACGTGAAAGTAAGCATAAGAAGTTCTACCAAGCTAGTGTTTGCAGCACCGGCATCAGCTTAGCCAAAGTGTGTTTTTTGGTTAAGTACTTCAGTGATTAAATCTACAAGTCATGGTGTTGCACAAAATTAACCTTCCTACACATAGACCACTGTTTACTAAGGGATTTCTTTCACCCAGGATGCTGCTGTGTCTGCCGAATCTGATTATCTATGCCCAATAGCTGTTCGTTATGTTGACCAAAGGAACAACGAAGGAGCACTTTTAAATTTCTTCAATTTCAACAGCATGTTTCAATTTGAAAAGAAACTACATGCACTAATAATAAACTAAAATAATAGCAGAGTTACAGTGACACCTTATGTAGTGGTAAGTGACCCACTCTACTGACTTAACATCAAAGGAAAGTAGGCAGGTAACATTTACAGACTTGTTTTTGCTGCAGGATCACATGGCTGTACTCCTCACAGTGTGCATAATACCACTTAGCCTTCAGTAATATATGAGAGCACGATGGTCAGCGGCACTATTTTTTAGTATATTTGGGAAGTGTAAAAAATATATACCCCTCTCTTGTATGTGAGCATTTGTGTCAGAGTGTAGGTCTTGTCTTGTCAAGTATTTGAGAGAGTGCACCCCAAAGGCAGTGGGCATGATCAAGAGCTCAGTGATAGTTGCAGGGAGAAGTTTTAAAAAAAAACTATTTAAGTCAATGCATCCTTACACACTGGCAGCGAAAATTCGTGAAGCGAAAAAGCGACTGTTATTTATTCGTTCTGGTGTGGAATTTTGCGGAGACGAAAAGGCGAACGCCAAACCTCTGACCGATCAAAATGATGTTGGTATGTTGATGACGTCACATCCAAAGTTTACTGGCAGCATCAAATTTTTACATTTTTGTTTCACTGCTCACACTCATAACCTACCTGTAGCTGTATCGCAGCTGCCTTTACTAGTTGACAAAACAAAAGGAACACTTTCTGCTGTCAATTTCTTGAATTTTAAGCATAAAACTGTCTAAAATTCTAAGTAACCTTTAACTGAAGATGTCACAGTAGGCAGTCAGCTGTATCCATTAAAAGGTGCTGCTATAAGGTAAACAAGTTAACGGTGCTCTGCAAATTTTGTGAAAATCTCCCCATGTGTCTTTAAGCAGGAAATCACACTGATTATACAATTTTCTTTATTAGAGAAATTCAACTTTATCAAAGGATAAAAGAGTTGGTAGCTGTTTCTACAAAATGTGACAACTTAGATTGTGTATGAAAATGAAAAAGCCTGCAACTCCTCCAGACTGTTCTTGTGTCTCACTTGCTGCTGACAAGTTGAAGTGGAGGGGGTTGGCCCAGGAGTTGGTGACAACTTTGGCCCTGAGGAAGACCACTAAGTCTCCACTGTGCTTCCTGGTGGTTAAGACACGAAAGCAAAGAAGGTTAACAGCTTGTGTTTGTGTTACCTCGCTGCTGTAGATCCCCGTACCAGGTGGATGTAAAGTCTGTTTTGATCACTCGCCTGCTCTGGTGTGGACTTAAAAAATGTGTCTACTCATGAGTTAAAATGTTCCACAGACTGCAGAAATATAACGTTTTCCATCTTGAGCTCTTGAGACAAAGATAAAAGTTTCCGCTTCACATTTTCCAGATTGATAAAGCAGCACACGCTCGCTATTTGACTCTGAAGACACAGTCATTCCTGCACCAAACACAGAGCAACTTCTCGGCCTGTTTGTTCTTCTCTTCTTGTTTTGCTTTCCTCTCCTCAAGCTGCAAGTCTTTAGTCAGAGTTTTGCTTTGACAGGTGAAGATCAACCAAAGTCACCTCTATTGGCAGCGGTGTGGAGGTAGGGGAGAGAGGTGGGAGCTGGGCCAGCAGCAACAGAGTTAATCTATACCAGTGCAATAACACAACAGGCAAGGGCAGAGTTCACAACATGGATTTATCTTCTTCCTGCGCCACCACTCCACTGAAGGTTCAACAGCAAATAAGACACCATCTGATGTAGGACTCTTTCCTCTGTCAACAAGAAATGATTAATGGCATCCATGAAGTGCGGATGTTAAATAGTGTGTAAGTGCTCCTTTTTAGGAATGCCTTTATACTGTATCCTGCATCCTGTTTTTTGATGAATGGTCATGGAGGAGCAGTTGAGCCTTATTGACTTCTGCTGCAGACAGTTAAAACAGGGAAACACCGGGTAGAGCAATTAAGTAGCAATCACATTTGTAATTATGATAATGTCAATTGAGCCTGTCAAGGATGAATAATTTCAGGGGAGACAGTAAAATATACCTAACAAGGCTTTTCTCAGCGGTAAACACGAGGCTTTTAAAACTGTAATTAGCCCTTTAATGTCTAACACATGGCCTACAAGCCATCCATGGGCCCAACTTCCCTTCTCGCAACCACTTTCCCCTTCTCTCTGTAGGACACACTTTTCACATAGCTGGAAATCTAACCGCACAAATAGGAAGCTCTCTCAGTGGGGTGGGGGTGAGGCACAATTCAGCAATTGTGGGACAAATTGTTGTTTTCCTGTGCTTAAAATAGACACAGAGGAGATGCAAAATAAAGTTCTGACTGAGTCTACTTTGGGCTGAGCGTACTACACATAATGTAAAGCATTTCCTGACATATAATGTAAAGCATTTCCTGGCTGTTCTGTGCTTTAAGTTGTTCACCAAGAACCTATAACAAAAGCTTTAAAGTTCCTAAACCAGAAAAGATCAGAATCTGACAGATGCGGCACGCAAGTCTGTACCCAGTCTCAATCTGTCCAACAACTGCCTCTTATATATCCTCTTTGTACACCAACCCAACGTTGGAGAATTCCCCCTTGAGAAACAGACACAGATAATTGATCACAGATTTTTGTTGGTCGGACACAAAGGGACCTCCTATTCACCCCTGTGCAGCTGTCTACTTCCCATTCTCCCATCTCTGTTCCCCACAAGCTGCATCTCTACCGACAGTTCTATAACCATCGCCATGAAGCTGAGCTGCTTCTCGTCCCTGAAACACAGCTCCTTTCACTGCCACAGTAAATCCACGAGGACACATGCCTCTTGTGACCTTAACCCAGAGCCCCTTTCCAGTCTCCTTACGCCCCAAGGCCTCTGTGACATCTACAAGACCTTTGAATCTGTTGCTTGTTCCTTTTGAAAAAACTTTTTCCACTTTTTAAGGATCCATTGACCCCCGTTTATACACTAGTAGTGTGACAACCTTTATTGTTGTGTACATTACAACCTACAATACACTCAGCTTTATGGTTGGTAATGATGGCAGTAGCTTTATAGCCTGTAGACTTTTTGATAAAACAGCTAATGGCTTTACGACTTCTTACCAACATGCACACATGCATAAACAAATCTACAGATCTATTAGTTCAGGAACTATTTCTTGATTTGGTTGATGATAGGAGTATGTATTCAAATATGGCCAGAAATCAGGCTTGTTGGAGATCCTAAAGTCAACCTCAGAGTGTTTAGTTTCAACTCACAAAAAACATTTTTCAAAAACAACATCGTACAGGCGTGCTTACAGTTCAAGTACAGCTTTATGCAGATGATACTACTGTTTATCCAGGTGCTTCTTCTGAGAAAAAGGTGGTGCAGATAAGTTGCTATATTCAACTTTCGGCATTTTAAACTTCTTTTTAGTCCTCTGTAGCTTGTTGTCATGTTTGGGATAGTTTGGCGTCCAGTCTCTACAATGACCCATAAAGAGAATTTATGTACTATGGATTTTTGGTGGAAGACAGACTTCCTTTCTCACTCTTTATTAAAAACAAAGCAAGGAAACAAAATGTTTGGTTTGATTTGTTCTTTTAAACTAAGGCCACTTTAATCAAGGGCTAATACTTTAGATCATGAGACATTTTTTTTCACATATATCCTGCTCCCTCTACTCCTACCTGCTTCAATTCTGTATATCGTAATGTTTTTATTTATACTGTATAACAAGCTTTAAGTGGATTGAACACCAGAGTACCAAAGATTCCTCTTAAACTTTGTTAAACAACTTCCCTCTGTTATGCACTTTTGGCTACAGAAGAAGAAGAAGAACTTTATTGATCCTCGAAGGAAGATTTAATCAACAGTAGTATTTTGTAGTATTTATTACTGAACATTTCTTAAGTTTTAAAGCACAATTTTCATAGCTGTTACTTTCTGGGACAAAATCACTCTGTGGACCAGTTTCATGGTCAATCTAAAAAAAGAGAGTTTGTTCAAAGTAGAAAAGACAGATGATAGTTCACTGCAAAGACAAGAGAAATGCATCCAAATAGGAAACAGAAGAAAGTACAGCAATGCGTTTCACCTCCAGCTTCCTGCACTCTCTGTTTTACATCCCTTAATGGATTGCATGTGTGGAGCTGGTGTTTTGCTGGACACTAAACGAATACTTCAACACAAGGAATATAAAGGGGTGGGAATTAGGAATCATGTAGTGTTGAAAAAGTGTAAAGAAAAAAAGAAGAGAAATAGTAAGTTCACCGTGGACGGGAGGAAGGAGAATAAGGTGATTACAATTCCAGTCACATCTAGCAGAGCAGTTTGTGCAGTGATCCTAGATTTCTTGTGCAACAGAGCAAAGCTGTTCCCAAGGGGCTCATGGGAAGGCATAGGTCAACCACCCTTTTCCTGACTCACCACATGTTAAAGGAATTCAGCAGTGCATTGTGGGATATGACTCCATAACCCCCACAGCTTAGTTTCCAAATTACTAACACATACTTTCTGAAGCCTGTCTGCGATTTCTGCATAGAAAAAGAGATAAATGTTGATGTAAAATAGAGAAATGCAATGATGCCACAATCCAAGGGAATGACAGGTTTAGATTTGAAAAACAATGTTTAAAGATGTAGAGAAGAAAAACAGCTCAGTAGGTCAAATTTATGTGTGATCCCTTAGGATTCTACTCTACTTCTCATCAGTCGAAGCAAATGGCCCCTGATGACATAAGGAATGGATAGCAACTAATGAAACTCAAATAGGGTCATTTACTGGTTATTCATCCCAATGTCCCAGCTTTACTTCTAGGGAACAGTCCTTATCTGTTTACCAAATGGAGACAGCACAGCTATTGTGGCAGAAAACGAAGATAAGACAAGCAGGATTGTTCTTTCAAAGAGGCTAATGTTTGTAATTCAGTTTAACATTCCTGCATGCAGCAGGAGGATTTATTTGATTTCTTGAATTCCTTGCTCTCTTCTCTCCATTACTCTCCACTTCTCTCCCTCTTAAGCCACCTGGCTGGGATTCGGTTTGGGAGATACTGAATAAGAACTGTGCCTGTAGCAAGACCTCAACCTAAAGATTTCTCTGCAGCAAAAAGACATGCAACATACATTACTGCAGCAACCTCTCTGGAGGATTAAATCTAAGCATACCTGTCTGCTTGAAAGTTGTGAGGAGGAATACAAATTTCTCTCTTGATTTAGCGGAGGAGTAGTCTATGTCTTGGCAGGCACTATCTGACCCACATCCTCCAATCTAAATATGAGCTCTGAGAATCTGACACAACATATACAGTTCAGTAAGTTAAACTGAGGTGTATCAAAAACGTATTTAAACCCTAATAATTTGAAATTTATAGATAATGTATCTTGAGGCTGTATGGATCATTCTTGTGGGTTTCTTTTTACATCTTTCTGTTGTGTCTTTCCCTGGAACATGTGCAATAGAGGTAACTTGCAACACATTTTGTTTTCGGTTTTCATTTGCGTGTTCTGTCTAAATGAGGATTTAGCTTTTTGATTGTTTTATATGTTGATACTACAGTGACCGCAGCTCTAAAGTGTATTGTTTTTGTCATCTTGTATCATGTGTACCATACCATATTGAATAGTTCCATAGTGCATCAAATTATATATTTTGATATTTCATATCACATCATATCCTGTCTAATTGTATTGTATCACAATCCATTGCACAGTATCCTATTGTACCACACCATATTGCACCATCTTGTACTGTATCCTACCACACTGTGTCATTTATTAAAACATAACATACCCCATCACATTGTGTCGAATCATATCGTATCATTTCATATCATCAGTTTGTATTGTGTCGTATGATATCACGCCGTATCACATCATACAGTACAGTATCGTATTACACCGTATAGTCCTACATATCATATCTTAATATCTGGTTTTCTATCCTAGTATATCGTATTGTGTCGCATGTTATCGACTCATATTATATTCTGTCATGTATATAGCACCGCACCATGAGGTATCACATCATATTGCACCATCCTACACTGTATCATTTTTGCAGAGTATTGTTCTTTATCTCACATCGCATTGTATCATATTGTATCATATCGTATCATATTGTATCATATCGTTTCGTAAATATCCAATTGTATCAACTTGAATCATTCCTGTTAGAGAATTCTATATATACATTTTTTATAAGGAAAATTAGGGCTGGGCATCTTGTGGTACAAACTCAGATAATGAACAATTGTATGACAGCTATAGAAGGGCAGAGTTTGATTTTGTTTGTTGTTAAGATCATTAAAATGATAGTCAAAGATATGCTAGATTAGGTTCTCATAAATATCTGCAGTTATTGCCGGCTTTTTCATCAGGCTGTGGGGTCTGGATGTGTGTTGGGGGTGGGGTTGGGGTAAACGGTGGTGATGACGGATATCTGTCAGCCAGCCAAAATAGAACCAAACCCTATAAGGCCAGCGAAAAGAGGGAGAGAAAAACACTAAAAGGTGATTAAATGAAGTGTAGCTGCTAAGCCATGAATTTTTCTGCATTAGAGGATAATAAAGAGAGTTTTATCAGACAGGCAAAGCAGAGCTATCTGTCTGGAGGACTTTGTGCCTGTCCATCTCTAACATCCATCGCCTAAGTTTCTGTGAGCCCAGAGGGACTATTTGGAGCCACAACAGGCCTGAGGGAAGGCTCTGCCACAGGTGGTGTCCAGCAGCTGCCACGGGTCTGTGTACACAAACACACACAGCCTGCACTTATGCACATTCTCCGCACACACTCTGTCAACCAAACATGTCCTCACACAACATGGATAACTGTGTATAGAGCATGCCAACATAATTGTGTCAAAGGAAGATTCATGGGTACAACCACAGGTATGCAAATGCACAACGCAGAATTCACACACAAATAAAGAGAACTTAGTATTAAATATGGAATCAATGATCCAAAGATACTGACAGACACACACACACACACACACAGATAGCCCTTGCGTAAACGTAATCCACCGCTGAGCCAAATGAAGCATGCAACACACACACTCGTACACCAGGCCATTGTTTAAAGCATTCTGCCCGCATCTGGTCTGCACACATGCCAGCACAAAGGCTGCCTGTCACTCAAAACCAAAGAGAAAGAAATGATTCCCTCATGACACAATGGTATAAACACGCAAACATATGCAGACACCACACATAAGTCTGATTAACCTCAAAAAACACATACTTGTGAAAAAAAGTGTCCCTCTCTAAAAAAGTGTAAAGTGTGCTCATGTGCACCCATTCTCACACCCACACAGATTCCTGTAACACTGCTGTCCATCTCACAGCTGTAACACACCCCGAGGAGGGAAAACCCACAACTTTACAGTTTTATTGTGGAGTTGACTCGATTTCTGGATTATGGCAGTCTGCACCACAGCAGCAGCAGCTGACATGTCTTTCTCTCTGGCAGTTTTTAACCATAAGTCGAGTCAGCATATATTAAACTTTATCCGCTTTTCATTGCTGGAATACCATGAAATAGAGTAAATCTCAGCGCTGACGTAATTACGAGGAGATACACTTCCACCCTGTGGGTACAGTACACCCAGTGTATTTCAAATGTAATTATGTGCAAACACGGAGTGGTTGTGTAGACTGTTAGACATTCCCTTTTTCCTTAAGCATAGGCAAAAATTCACTCTGTTATATAAGGCAGAACAACAAACTCTAATAAGTATGGTTACACTCAGAGAAAGACTAAGACACATGAGCAACGCCAGCAGTTTATCCTGGATTCCAGGGCAATGAGGCAACAAATTAAAACAGGCATTAGTGGTGAATTTGAGCTCTCTAACTGAGGAACGAGACACATGACTGACAACTACGTTATGCAAACCCTCCCACAATTGTCCCTTTCATTGGTCCCAGGATTCAGACTTGTTGCCTTCTAAGTGTGTGTGAGTCAAGGAAAAGAAGATAGTTTCGTCTTAGTGGGTGGGATTGGAGCAGGAAAAAATAGCTTGCAGCAAGAAAATTTTACGCCATAATAAAACCAAGAATTCACATATGACACAGGAACAAAGAAGCAGCTATAGGAGCTGCCAACCATCTCCACATGTTTGCTTATTAGCATCAAGAGTGTCATGTGTCTCTCACAGTGCTCTAAACAGAATCAGCTCTTGTCTGATGCTTACGTGTTTGCAGCCAAGCCTTCGTGACCATCACCCTGAGCCAAAAATGCAGTTGTGAGTCTTATTAGTTAACACATCTTTACCCCTGTAAATGAATTTCCTGCCTGCATGCAATGCCACGCAAGGGTACATGCATTTCTTTAGATTACTCTGGTGGTGTCTAGAGGGGACGCATAGCAGAGCAGGGCTCACAGGAGTGCCAGTGGGGTCTTTTCATTCTCTTCCCAGGATCCACTGTCTGGGAAATTTTATTATTTGGAGACTTAAGAGAGAGCCCTGCTGCTTTTGGACCATCATAACACAACTAACAATAGGCAGTTAAAAAAAACAGTGCATCATACCAGATATATCATCTATTTTAATCTGAACATTTTTCTTCCCTGTCAAATAAAATGACAAACCTCTGGGGCTGAAAAGTAAAGCCAACACAAGTGCCAAAACTTGCTGTTCCATGAGCAGTATTTCAAGCCTGGCTCCAAATTTGTGTCTATCCCATTTCAGCCCCCACTTTTTATCCAGTCTATGGTCAAAGCATCACAGTATAACTCAAAATACATTTCATCTGAACCTTGAGCTGTGGCCTAAAACAAAAGCAAAGGCTGCACGCAAAAAAGTTGAGCAAAATGGTTCAGACGCAACCCAAAAGTTTGAATTAAGCAGCGCATTTCACCAAATTTTAGTACAAGTAGATATCATCTCCAGACCCATGAAACATCTTCCTCCTACTCAAACTGTAAATTCAACAGGACATCTGCTTCTTTGATGAAAGTTGAAATTTTGGCGCATTTCGTGCATTTCCAGAAGTCATATTGGTCCTGAAAAACAAGTTATCATTACTTGTACGACTCTCTATGGACGTGGCTGTGGTGGTAGATGATCACCGAATTTCGCAGCTCAAGAAAGAACTTTAATGATCGTTACTTCATGGCAATGCAATCAGATCGAGATGCTAAAGCTGAAGAACTACTGCACTACCACAACTTCAAGGAAATGATCCGCTGCACTCGGTGATCGACTCGTCAGGGCTCCCCCACAAACAAGCTGCTGCTGGAGGAGAGTGGGTGAGTTGTGTTAAGTCTCTTTGCTATAGATGTTTGGTGGCTCGTGCTATAGCTGGGACCCTATGTGTACTGTTGATGAAGTTAGGTGCTGTTCTGAGCATTATTTGGGGCTGTAGAGTGGCGTTTTGGTTGAGGTTTGAGCCTGGAGTGGTAGACCGATGTGTATTGCTATCGTGCGGTCGTTATCAAAGTTTGGTTACTAAAGCTTCGGCAACTTGTCAAAGTGAAATATTTTGTCATGAAACTCGACCATGAAGAGCTTAAACTGTCCCATATTTTTTTTCAAATTTGAAAACTTGCATTTTCAAAATACTGCCACCTGCTGGTAAAAGACAGATTGCATGACAGACTTATAATTGTTCTCACTCACAGGAAACTAAACTTCAACTTTAGAGATAACTGACTTTTCCATTGAGTCCCACCATGTAGTCTAACTTAATGTTATGTCCATATAAGCAGAGCTGTTTTGCTCACACCCCGATGTGCTCAAAGGTGTGAGGGTCCATTCGTTGCTGCTTTCAGACTTTGCATGAATTTCACAAAAGCTAAGGGTGAGAAAGGGGGTGAGAAAAGTTAGATTTAAGTGGTTGTATAACCTTGAAAGTGACGCTGTAATTGATGAGGTGTCCAGAGAAAGATTAACAGCCTTTTTTCTCTGTTTATCTTTCTCTTTGTTTTGTTTGTGTCCAGGGCCAGTTAGGATGATGAATTTAGGGTTTGTGGATTTGTCTTGGATTTTGACTTTATGAGCAAAGAGAAAATAAATGTGCTGCATATTTGGATCAGTAGATGCAGTAATGCCGATGCATAGAAGTAAGTTTGGTGGTTATTTGTCAATACTGCAGGCCTTGTCTTGCCTATACCTCTGTGATCAGACTTTACAGAGTCTATCTCTCATCACACGACTTTGCTTGAGGCAAAGAGTGAAGAGAGCATTAATGGGAGCTTGTTAGAAATGATTGTTGTGCTCCTCAAACGTTTGTATTTGTCTTTCAGGGAGCATGGGGCTGAGGTGCAGGTGGGGGTGGGGGACTCTAAAATCTGACAAATTGCTGAAAATTGCCTTCACACAGTCATTCCTGTTTGGACACACTTGGCACATCTGGTTGTGATCTGGCAACAAAAGCGCCGTGGTGGAGGGCTCAGCTCTCAGAGTGGTGCCACATATTATCCCTTCCTCCTCCTTTTCCTTTTCTTTCTCTCCTGTTTGGTCTGCAAACACACTCATCCTTTTCTCTCCCTCTTTCTCTTTTTTTTCCCCCTCCTTCTCTGTGGGGTGCTAGGGGCTGACATTGCTTGGAGTGATGCTTGGCAGTTGTCCTGCTGGAGAGTTCCTGAGCTCTCGTCCAACTCTAAGGGTATCAGTGGATTGTAATTGAGGCATCTGCAAAGATGTACGCAGCACTGTGACAGTGAAAGCAGCACATACTTCTAACGCAGAAGGCTGCACACAATGTGGGAACTTTAAACACAGCCAATAAAAGATCCAAGAGATAATTTCTTTGTGTTTGGCACGATGTAGCACTAACGCCTCCGCACACACGCGAGATGATTAGTAGTTCAGAAGAGGAGCATCACAATCTGCAGAGATCTTCTTTTTTATGTGCGCCTCTGATCACAGTGTGTGGTGCAGAAGCAACATCCAACATTGTCGAATTAATCCTCACCTTATTGTTTCACTGTAGTTTGAAGTATTCTTGGTGCTCTGGACAACATCTGCCAGGATGACTGTGCGTTTTCCAAACCAGTGCTGCTTGTGTTGTACTGTCTCTATGGAAAAACACATGACATGAATGAGAAGTAAGCCGCTCCACTGACTCAAACTGCTCTGGAAAAGGAGGCCAAGCATGACTTTTAACAAGGCTTCAGACCGTATTCGCAGTAGTTTTGAAGAGTAGAAAATTCAAATAGATGCAAGTTTTGCCTTTTTCAGACAATGACTCAAATGAGTTTAAAGTCAAGTAGATTAAGAATTTGCATGTGTGTTATGTTGCAACATATGGACACAGACTTGATTGTGAAGTAGAGGAAGGGTCATGAGTAAAAACTTGAAGTATTGTCAATCCTGCAGCTGTGGAGCTTGTAGAGGAAAAGTGAGTGCACAGCTGCACACTGAGGCCTCAGCTTCTCAAATTGCTCCTGCCTTGGTTTCCTGCCCTCTTTACTCAGCAGGCCAAACCAGGCCCCTTATTAGACCCCACCCCCACCTTAATAATCTATGATGTCACCTCCACATCACTTTTTTTGTTTTTCTTGATTTTTTTTTCATCCATTGTTTGTTAAATATTAGCAGGTGTCAGAGCAGAGGAGGAGGCGGAGGAGGAGGAGGAGAAGGAAAAGTGGCTCCATTCAGTTAAGGTTCTTCTGTTCCTCTCCGCCCGTCCATCTATCTGTCCATCTACTTCTATCGCCACATCTGCTTCAGTTTTGACTTCCCCTGGTTTGTTTGTCCATCTGTATTTGTGTTTCTTCCCCCCCTTTTTTTTTTACCCCTGCCCCCCTTATTTCAGTGGAGAGAAGCTGAGGAATGATCAGTCAGGCTTTGATGCCGCTGGCCCCTGCCCTGGCTTTCCACAGCACATGAGCCCAGGCAATTACGAAAGCGTTCCTAGCCGACTGCTATTACCCTGTAATACTCCTGTCTGGAGCAGGAGGAAGAGGAGGATGAAGAAGAGAAGAGGGAAGAAAAAGAGAAGTGTAGTGATGCTTGATTTAGGATACATTTGGCACAGAGGATCTGTGAGTTTCTAAATTTGTCAAATAGCGTGATTGAAGCTCTTTCAGTCAACTCCTCTTCCTGGACTGGGAGAAGAAAGAATAAGTTAACTATAGATGTCCTGATGCTACAGCACACACATATGGCAGACAGGAAGCACTACGGGGGAGAGTAGGGAAGATGATGGCCCCTCTATCCCCAGCAATCATTAGACAAGACTCCAGGGGAAGTCAGAAATCACCATTCCATATGATCCATACTTCCCGTCTTCCCAGAGTATAGGACGGCTGCTCCTTCAAAAATATTCACTATGTGTGGAAACAATTCACAAAGAGCACAGCTGGTTAAAGCCTGCAATTCAATGTATATATAATGGTCTGTCTGTGCACCAGCTGTCAAAAATAAATCACAAGGATCCTTTCTTTTTTGTTTGGATGTGATCATGCTCTGATGGAATCTACCAGGACTATTGCCAAGGTGACGAACCAATAGAAAAATATAAATAACTTGTTTTGAGCTTCATGCCTTTAAATCTACAATAGTCCCCTTGAAAAGTACCTTATTTGGATGCTCATAAGTGTATTTTGTTGATACAAGTCTATTTAAAGCCTATTATTCAAAATTTGCTCACGCTTCTAATCAACAAAAGGGTTGTTTTGCTCTATTCATCTCCCAGTTGATCTGTTACGTATCAAAACAGATGGAAAAACTAGTGAACAAGAGGCTAAGGTTGAAGGATGAAATCACTGTAACTTTAACAGCTGTGTACCGTTCGTTCTTGTGAAAGAAAGGTTTCATCTTGCTAACATGTGGCCAGTTTCAGTCTGATTGAGCCGTATACATGGAAGGGAAAATCGATCCTTGACCGCATTATTTGGGTATGTTTATCCGACTAAAAGAAGTTCGATTTAGTGCGGTTTCTGTCAAACTAATGATTTCACATGCTGTTTAAAAGTCCTGTTGCAGATGGACGACAACATATCAATTTTTTAAACAACATGTGATGGCACTGAGTGGTTTCCTCAGCTGTAACAAATGTTAGACCCAAAAAAGTCCTCACAAATCTACCCTTCTTAAATTTTTATCGTTATGTCAAATACACAAATGAGATATTGCTTTGATGAAACAGTAAAGGCATCTGTGAGAAACATATTGGGATGAATGGTGCAAGTTGACAGATGCAACGTCATTGGCTGCAAGTTTAACAGTGAGTAATGTGTTTACAGTATTCAAACTGAAAATTCTGAGCCCGATTTCCACTCCATGAAGCTGATAAAAAAGTGAGTCTGCAGCGCTGGTTTTGACTAAATCACTACTGTAGGACAAACGGAAAGTGTGAAAGTTGGAATTATGGCAAAGAGGAGCAGAATTCGTATTCACATTTCAACTAGATTGTCAAATAAATGACTATGCAAGTCAAAAACATGATTATTACCCACGTATATATATGAAATTTGCTGTCAGGATGTAGCCTTCTGTCTTACATATTATAATCCAGATCTCATACATAGTGGTCTTAAATGCTTATCTTTGACCTGGGAGGGTTTTATCATTTCAAGAGACAAAACTCGGGATCTATGTGCTGACATTTGGGTAACATTTTACGGTAAGGGTACATTAATCATCATAAATTCTTGCATGAAGAACTTGTGAAAATTCAAGATAATTCATATACCCTTACTGTAATGTGTTGACAATCTTTGACCTTCTGCAAAGTAACTTGTGTGCTCCATTTCTTTCCTGCTGCAATCGCTGGGTTCCTCCTCTACAAATATCTGACCACTGAATATTTGTCATTTACTGATAATCCTCTATCTACTCAGTATTATCGGAAAAATCTGTGAGTTATAAACCATTTCCAAGAGTTTTTTTTAGGTAGCAATCACAAGTTTTAGCAGCCACCTCCCTCACTTAGTTTGACAAACTATTGTACTCCACCAGACTTCTGAAGCCAAGATGCAAGCGCAGCCCTCTATAAAAAGACATGTTTTGGCTATTTCTGCTAGAAGTCTTTCAAATGGTTGTAAACTTTGTTTGAAACATAGATAACACTCCTGGCAATTTCACCCATATTTATGACAAAATGGTCAAATAGATTACCAAAAGGACTCCACCTTTAACATCAAGAATGGGCTGCAAAGATACAAAGAGCAGAACAAGCTGCCTCTGTCATATTGCTGGTCAAGAGTGCCAAGAAATACTGAATACTTCAGCATTTCATGCGGCACACATACAGTTTTGAGAATTAAAAACTTTTCCTTCCTCCTCAGTAAAGTTTGGTAGATATTGGAATATACAATATATTTCTTTGCAGATGATATGTTTAATTCATGTCGAATACATTTTCTGACATACAAAAGTGCTTGACTTCTGTGTCCTCTCATCACCCCGTTCTCTGCCTCTGCTTCACCCAACTGTACACTGTGTTCAATCTCCTATTGACCCAACCTGTCCTTTAACCTAAGACCATCACTCTCTTTGTGGCTGCAGCTGACCGAGAGCTTTGATCCTCACGCCACGTTGGCACCATGTTGACTGATGAGTATAGGACTGTGTGAGGACATGGATTACTCTGTTTGCTATTGTTAGAAATACCCATAAGATCAAAATGAACAAAACATAAAAAGGCTCATAAAAAGACTCTCCATACGTCTAAAACATAAACATGGTATATATCTGTGTCTGTGTCTGTGCCTGTGTTGTGTTAGAAACTCAAGTGCATGGCCAATGGCTTAATTCCATTAAAATTTCCAAATCAACTCCAAAGCGCTCACGCACATGTTGGAAACAATGGAAAAGCTGTTCTTTAAGACTGCAGATCACACAGTCGCCCCCACCCAGCCCAGCTCTATCACACTTCGCCTCACACCTGCTGTGTGCCGTGAGAGGACTGAACAACTGGAGGCATGGGCAGTGTGTGGTTGTGTGTCTGTGTGTGTGCATACAGAGAGCACAACTGGGCATGCAGGCTCTTGTATGAATGTGTGTGTTTACATGTGCACAGACCTATAAGAATGCATCAGTGTTTGTGGCACAAGGCTTGGCCTCAGCTCGATTTAACCCTCCACTGAATGCCACTGTGACGCCAGTCAGACTTTGTGTGGCCACATACCTCCACTGAAGAAGATATGGAAAAAATCTGTGGACCAGTAAGTCTTGGAGATTACATGGCTCCTCTCAGCTCGGGTCTGAATAATTCCTCAAATCCAACGGTGCCATGTCACTGCAATTTGGAGCTTTTGTCTCTAAAAACACGCATCTCCACAGCTTGCCTAACATCATTGATCCTTGACTGTCTGATGGGGCTGTTCATGAGCGTTTGTGTGAGGGTATGAGTGTACGTCAGACACAGAGGAGGCCTGTGAGTGGGGATTAAATGCAGAAATAGAAGTGGATCAACAGACACACAGCATTGGCTTGATTTTTTAATTGCCTCTCGGCTGAAGTGAATGGCCGACGCAGCTGTCTGCATGAACAGCTGCTTGCCTAAAAAGATTGGACTGAACAAGCTCCAGGAGGGAGGAAAGAACAATGCGAGATGAATCATACGCAGCCTATGAGGTATTTTGCAATTTCACAACTTTGAGAAATGCATGCAGGATTAAGACTCACTTTTATTGGAAATTCACATCTGTTCCAAGGCGCATTTCCCAGGGTGCTTGCAAAGATGCATTTTCTATGCTGTCTGGGCCAGGCAGAAACAGTATGGTGTATAACTACAAAAAGTAAACCTAGGCAGGCAATGTTTTTCACTTTTGAGCTTTGTCAATGTGGCCTTTTTTTGAGTTTACATGCTGCGATTTACAACTGTGGAAGAACCAGGGGATCCAAGAGATTTGATGAAGCAGTCTGAATGGCTTTCCTGCAAAATATTTGTCAGACTTGAATTAAGCACTGTTGTTTCTCCCTCTCTCTCTCTCTCTCTTTTAGCCTGAGGCCTTGTGGCTGACTTCTCCACATCTATAAATCACCAGGAACGCATGCTTATATCCCCGAGCAAGCACGCTGAGTCAGTCTGGCAAGGTTAATCACATTCATATCTCCTCAGCCTGTTTGCAGCAGCCAACTGATAACCAAACACACACATTACAGGGCATGATCTCTCTTGTTCTGCTCATATCATGCCTTTACAGTGTGACGCCAAATGAAAGAGTTAGATGTAGGTAAAGCTGTGGGTCTTTTATGCTTTGGTGATTGTTACCAAGCAGAAACCGCAGTGTCTCAGATGTTTGCCAAAGAATTAAAAAAAAAAAAAAAACTACAACACAAAGATTTGCTGCAAAAGTAAAGAGACAGAAGAAATCAGGGTGGGGCTGGGGTAGTATAGAGGATAAGGAGCGACCCTAATAACAGACAGAGGTCTCATTCACGCTGCACACATGCTCAGCTTACACTGGGGCCAATGCTCGGCTGCACTCATATCCTTCAGTCTGTGTTTGATGGGCTTCAAGAGAATATGGGAAGCTTTCCAAGTGTGACAAATGGTTTCAAGCCTATGAATATCTATCAATATAAGCGGCATAGGTGTGGGTGTGTTGGCAAGTGTGCATGTTTCTCAATATACATGCGTGCAATTGTGCCTCATTTTTTTTCCATTTGCTTTTTTTTTTTCTCTCTTCACAGAAGTGCCCTACCCAGATATGTGGGAATTAGGCCACATCGTTCACTACCATCCTACTCTAATCAAAGTGCCGATTCTTGAAACAGACAGCTGTTGTCATGTGCCTTGATTCCAATGGCTATCTGTCCCCATAGCTGCCCGGCTGCTTAGTCGGCCGGCTAGAGCTGTAGAGGGAACGAGGGTTAACCGCTCCGAACTCAAACTTCTGTCAGAGCAGTGCGTCAACTCACAACACAGCGCTTACAACAAACACACTGATCCAAGGTAAGACCTATTTTTCTCCTTTTACACTCATGACAGCGTATTTAGATTTAAACAATCAGAGAAGATGCCAACAATGTGCCACAAAGAAAATATGTTAATAGACCCACTGGTGGACTTGATTTTGAAGGAATGATCTCACAAATGATTATTTTCAAGCACACCTAAGTGTCCATTGTTGCGTCATCAACTACACAACATAGCAGGTGATTTGTTGACAAATGCATCCATACAGTGTGAGTTTTCTGGGTCTAAGTGACCATATAAGGTTTAGATTTTTCTGGTCAGCATATGAAAATGTTAGAAACATCTGTTGAAAAGCAAAAAGGGGGGGGAAACAGTCATATCAGTTTCCTAGCCCTTCACATGGTCTTTTCTCCATCCAGCAGATCACTGCAGTGAGTCAGTCAAACTTGACTGGCAGAGGTATACACTGCACTTTCCTTCATATTTCACTGTCAAGTGGGGGGAAAAAAACACTCTGAATGCCTGGGTTAAAATTTGATAGCTCACAGCGGCCAAATTTACCAGCATGAGTTTTTGTCCATCTATCTATTCCTGGATCAGGGCAGTTGTCTGGTGGGCTGGAGCAGAAACAATAGCAACTGTTGCAGAGTATTTGAAGTCAATATGCAGTTTAAAGTTTAGGTCGTCAAGTGTTTGGCAAACTTTGAAGAGTGCACGGTATCAATGGAAAAATTATGAAGCTATTGAACTAAAAAAACAACTGGTTACATTTGTTGAAAAGACACAGATGTGGAGGAAACTTGAACAGGATACTTGAAGTTTTCATGGTAATATGCTGAAATGATCACAGGCCTTTTCTGTATAAAATTGTGAACTGAGACACTTTAAGGCACCTCTGAAAATATGGAAAAAAATATGCTGTCTCTGTCATAGGAGGATCCTTTTTTCTAAAGCAAATATTAGATGACTTCAGAAAAAAAAGGATGAGCCTTTTTCTCTTTTTTCTCAAGAAGCACGAAAAAATATAGCAACCTGAGTGCACAAGGCTCATTGCCTTTAAAGGGACACTTCACTGCTTTTGAAGTGAGGTCGTATGAGGTACTTGTCATTAGTAAGTGTATTACCCACAAGGGATTCTGGATCTGCTGCAGATGGGGGATAACACTTGTGTTGCATCTGCAGACAATGGTAAAAACAAATAAGCAAAGCTGGGTGTTGAAACTTTTAAAAACAGAGTGTACATATATATCTGAATTTGTGTATGCGTTAGATTTTCTCTGACTTAGCTAAAGTTGACCTCTTCTGCAGCCTAGCTTCCATTCAAGGTCTGTAGTCATTCTATCGAAGGAGCCAAATTGAAATCATTTCAGGACCCTCTAAGCCGACTATCATCTGCACCAGTTATTGCTTGGATAACTATTTGATACACAGAGTAGGTGGAGTCTGCACACTTCATACTTTGGTTGCAGATACTTTGGTGGGGCAGATTGTAGTTATCAAGGTAACTTCAGAGAAAACTTTGGGTTTTCAGTTCAAGGAGGTTCACTTTGCACCATTATAACTTCTGCCGAATACATAGCCTCCTCCACCAGCAAGTTATGATCAGGATAAGAGAGCAGTTTGGGGAAAACACCACCCTCCCTGACCAACCATTGTAGTTGGAGACTTTGCCAAACTGTGTAATTCTACATATGAATCTCAATAAAGAAAGCTATTGATCAAGTTTTCTTGACACCATTCATCAACAGACAACAAAAGCTAACATTAGAGAAGTTAGATGTTAAATTATGATTGCTTATTGATTTGAGTATTAGTTTCATATCAACTTTTACCATCTCCATACAACTACCTCAGAGCTGCAGCTAAAATATTCTTTGACTCTTTTTTAAGCTGCCAGTTCTGTGTTGATTTCAGTCTTATAAATGTGTTTAACCTACTCTAATGTCATAGTAAGTTCAGAACATATGATAACCTGCTGTTGGCCAAGTCATCCATGTTTGTGATTGGTGGTCATTTATTGCAAACTCTCCTACATTCATTTTAATGCCCTCATAGTTACACTTTTGATGTATCAGGATGATAGCCCCCTGCTTGTGTGACAGCCCAGTGGGATCTTCCTTGTCAGGCTAAGTGAAGCCAGAAAACTAAAAGATTAGGCGAGTTGAGCTCACTTTAAAGAACAAGCCCAAGGATGAGAGAGATGTTCACATCATGACCACATAGGCTGTATGGACACTTAACATTCAAGCGGGATCTAGAGGACAATCATTACCTCTCTAAAGTTGTAAAGTCAAGACATTTATATTTGAGCTTTTGTATATCCTAGACTTAATCTGTGAATGTTGCTGTATTCATTATGTGTTGTAGCTCCTTCACTCTTTATTCCAGCTCATATTGCTTGAAGCTCTAGTGAGATTTTATCTAGTCATGAAGCAGACTGAAATTAATACTGATGCCTCTATATGACCTACAAATGCAAAGAAAACCATAATGAGAAAACTAATTATTTTAGATGTTTTAAATGTGTGGAGATGCTACAAAGAGAAAGGTGCCTGAAGAGCTGATTAACAGAATACTGTCAAAAGAGCTTATTGTACATTTTATCATGGCACAGATTCTTTATGAGTGAGACAGCTGGCTGTTAAACAAAAGTAGAAATTGGATGAAAAACTTTTTTATATCTGCAGAACAAGATTAGCGAAACCTGTTATGCTCACAGCGGTTTCAAAAATCAACACATGACAAAAGTTCCTCACAAGAGCTTCATTATAGATACTTTGAACTCAACTTTTCAAGTCAAGTCCTGTAATAATGGCAGTAAAAATAATTTCTGATTTAGGTGCATTAGTCAGCATCTGGCTCTCCAACTGTCTGTAAAAGTGAGCAACTTAGAAGAAGAGAATGAAATACAATCTGTGATTTAAACAACAGACCCAAGACCTGCAAAAGTCAGCAAAATAGTGAGTGGCGGCCTAGTTCAGGCACATTGAGGGGAAGATTAAAGTTGTTTCATTCTCTGTAGATACAAAGCTAGTTGAAGATTTGCAAAGACTTCTTGTACACTGCCTTTTGAGGATATTCTAAAAGCTAAGCAATAAAAATAATGAGATGACTTCACTGAATTGGTACAAAAGTTTCGCTCACACTGCAGCTTGTGGAAGTAAAGAGAGTTGTCAAAGGTCATTACAAAGCAATTTGTTGCCTGTTTCCATAACGCATCACGGCTCAAAAGTGAGGGAGTGGTGTCATGAAAAGAGAAAGACAAGGCATGTTCAAACAAATCTGTGCATAGGAATCAGCGTTACTGGCTGCCGAGTGAAGCCATGCACTCTAAAGTTATTGCTGCTTGATTTTTTTTACTTGAAAAAACTTAACCAGTGAAGAAAAGCAGGAGAAAAAAAAAGAAGTATTCAAGATTTGGGAGAGGTTTAACCCTTAAAACACACACAAACATATGGACAGGGTTGAGGTCGGAGGTCAAATGGCCCTGAACTCTCTCTCTCTTTGGGCTGAGGACATCAGAGGTCCCTGTGTGTGCAGCCCTCCATTTATTTTACCCATCATCCCTCATCAGGCCTGCTGACCCTGCGACCCTGGAGCTAGGGTTACCTGTCAGTCGACTGTCTATTCACGAGCACCGGGCTTGACGCTGTGTCAACATTTGCTCTGTGAGAATCGAGGGAGGAAGAAGAGAGGAGGTCCAGGCTGGTGATGACTAGAGCAACAAACAAGAAGAGTCTGAATGAGTTTACAAACTTTGATTTTGAAATCAGTACATAGAAATCTACAAAAGTGTCTCCATTTCTAACCTCCAAAGCTCAGGTTTCAGGTAGAGCAGGGCCCTGCTAGCACACTCCTCAGACAAATGGCATGCCTGTGTGATAATTCCTGTTTACTCAGAGACAAAGATCCAAAGGAGCACAGTAAACAGATGCATGCATGGATACCTACTGAGGGGTACCTACAAAAACACTCCAGAAGCCCCCCTGTATGTGCTGTCAGCTATCAATCAGGGTGCCGTAAGTGGGATCCTTGAGTGGAGATGCTATCAGCGCTGCTTCGTATATACTCACACCACAGTTTCCCTTATCTGTGCTGAGATAACAGATCCCCTCTAACAGCAAGAGGTCTGAGCCAGACACACTCACTTTCTACATCTCTCTGTCTCAGCTGGGCTACAGAGGCCACTTCATTTCAGACAGGGGCCCTTGAAAAAAGGGGCATAAAAAAACAGTCAATTTGCTCTGGTTCCTGTTTAAAATTCAATAAGTGTGTCTCTTATATTGCAACCGTGTGGTGCTTGCAGAGGCTACAGAGGGTGCGTGCTCCTTCTGATCCTAATCTCTGATGTTATCAGTGGCTAGAAGAAACATGATACATGTCTCAGTTGACAGAGCTCAATGGGCATGAAATTCAACAAAAAGGAGCATGAAACATCAACAATTTCCTGCAACTGTACTTTTAATCATTTTGTAAACATTGCATTTCCTGATTTAAGCTAAATTTCTTAAACTTTACAGATTAGAGAGGATGAAGTTGTGGACACAAGCAGCATTGTATTGAAAAAAAAAAGGCTCCAACAGAGGTGTGCATATCAGATAAGGTTTTATGTGTGCAGAAATACTGCATGTGCAGTTTCTTAGAGAGCGCTTTCTGTTGGCGTGTTGCATTTTGGTTTTGTGAGGTCACTGTTGATATTCTTTCTCGGTCTGAGGACAGCGAGCTCTGGAGATGGTCCTGGATGGGGTCTGTTTTTCAAGCTTCCACCAGACCACAGCACACTGGGCCTAATAACAAAAACAAGCATCCCGGTGTGGAGCTGGTCCCACAGTGTGAGGACTTTAATGAGGAACATGTGGAGCTGCCCAGACACAGTCAGAGGAAACCCAATCCCTCACTCCACCCCCCACCACCCACCCCCTTCCTTCTCCCTTCCCCCCTTTTCTTCCATTCTTTCTTTCTCACTCTCTACATTTTCTCTTGCTTGGTCTCAAGTTTTTATAATGCTGCACTGCTGTTGGGTCTACTTTCAGAAAAAGCTTTGCTCAGACCTCCACACTTTATTGCTAATTTCTAAAACTGACTATTTTCTCCATTGTATCAGAAAAAGTGAAAAAAAAAAAACTGGTCTTGTTTTTACCTGATATCATGTTTTCCAATGTACCCACTCTCTCCTTACAGCAGCTTAGTGTTAAGTTGGTGGTTTATACATATTCCTGGTCATGCAGTGCAATATGCTTAAAAAGAAAACATGGGAAGAAAGAGGTCTTTCTCTGCCTATCAAGCCTGACAGGCGGTGCAGGACTTTCTTTCATGTGCTGTATTCATCCTTAGCGTCCACCTGGATCAATTAGCTTGTTTGCTTGAGTGGTCATCAGTCCTGCAGTGTGGAAGTTTAGGACTGCAGCTATTTGAGAGAAACTATATCTTTGTTTCAGAAATATTTACTGTACATACATGTTTTTTACAATGCTATCTAACACAGGGCAATTTCTTTGTGTTTTCTTCTTAAGGAGATGTCATCGCTTCCTCGTGAGGATAAACACCATAACAGGTGAGAAATCATCCAGCAAAAATGTATATTAATTTGCTGCTCAGAGAATTATCCCCATCAGCAGATCTGTTTCTTGCACCACATCACTGCTCTATATCCAAGCTGTCGAGGGGAATATGAAGTGTTACATTTCTGAGGGGATTGAAAATGTGACCGTAGAGCAGAGTCATAAAGCAGATCAACCAAGCAAGCCTCCAAAATTAGCTGAACAAACAGAGTAAGGTAGAGCCCTCTGGGGGGATAAACTTGGCACACTGGATCCAGTGTGACAGAGGCCCTTCTGGCAGTCAGAACAATCCAAACGTTCCACTTGGGTTGAGCTGTCTTCGTTTCCCCCTCCACCGTATATATCAGCCCCACATCAACATGGGCCTGTGAAGACCTTTCACGAGACTGACAGGCCACCTGAATCACACAATTGTGTGGCCGGAGGAGCCTGCATGTGTATACGAAAACCAGTGATCCAACAACTGTCTGGGTTCACTTCTCTCTCATAAAGTCAGGAGGGAGACGCAATGGGAGACCCACAGCTACAAGCCAAGTGTTCCAGCTGCACCAAAACAAAGCCTTAACTTCTACCCAAACTGTAGAAACTAGACTAAAATTGAGTGTTGATTTTCATAGCATGCGTACTTTATCTAATAATTGGTTGATCCATTGAAACCCTCTTTAAACATAGCAGAAAACCTACAAAGTGTGTCTTAGCTAACTCATATGCTAGTGAGACTATGTGCATTGCAGATGGTCCAGCCTCACAGCAGCTGTGCAAATGAAAGAGTGTCGCTGAAGGAGTGAGAGGGATGGAAAGTTGGCCACAAAAGGAAAAGAGTAACACACAAGTTGCTAACTGAAAATGTAATGGAAAATTTAATAGCTCACAAGGATTTTGCTGAGAGAAAATAATTGAGTCAGAGTATTTTCCCCGAATGTTGTGAATTGGCAAAAATGACAATCTCTTTGCTTTAAGGCAGGTAAAACACAGCTCTACAACCACAAAAAGAAAAGAAAACACAAGGAAATGATTTTTTTAGCTTTACATTTAAAGGCGAATTAGACTTTCAGCAAATCACACAGTTTGGGGTACAAATGCAGTTCCCCTTGACCTCAGCCTTTAGTCACCAATACTGACATAAAGCTAAATTCATTTTTCCATTTCAGAATAGCCATGCACCTGTTATACCTTCACTGGATAAAGTCAGCATGTGTGTGAGGGTTTTCACACACAGCTGTAAATCAAACTCCATCATTTGAGCACTAAGTCTGCAGTGAAAAAACAACAGGTGGGAGAATCCCGCTTAGCACTGAAAACACACTAACATTTGTCCTCAGGTGGGGGAGGGGGGCGAAGAGACAATTGCCCCAGAGTGCTTTGTAGTGCAAAGGGTTTAATTATCTGCTGTACACTGTTCAATCCTGAGTGTTGTTTTTTTTTTTTTTTACTTGCCACATCTAGATTTCCTGAATGTTCAAGTCTAACTCTTAAAGGGTCAAACACACCGTAACACCGAGTTAGACACCCCCCAGAGATGAATGTTGCCGACTGCTTGCTTCTCCAGTTATACCAACTTTAGTAACAACCTCAGATAGCCATACACAGAGCCACGCGCTCAACCAAAAAGCCACTCTAAAGCCACATATAATGCTCAGAACAGCATCTAACTTCATTAACAGTACATATAGGGTCCCAACCATAGCGATAGCCACCAAACATCTTTTTAGCTTTGCCTAATTTCTTTAGCAAAGAGACTAAACACAACTCACCCACTCTCTTCCAGCAGCTGAATGTTTGTAGCGAGACGTCAGGCCAGCCCATTACGGACTACAGCGGGGCGACGCAGCTCAAGGAAGAACATTTATTTATGTTTTTATGATCAAATGATGATGGAAAAGTAATGATCATAAATGTTCTTCCTTAAGCTGCGAAACTCCACTATAGTCAGTAAGGGACTGGCCCGAGGTCTTGCTACAAACAAGCGGCTGCTGGAAGAGAGTAGGTAAGTTGTGTTTGTTCTTTTTGCTAAAGAAATCAGGCAAAGTTAAAAAGATGTTTGGTGGCTAGTACTATGACTAGGACCCTATATGTACTGTTGATGAAGTTAGATGCTGTTCTGAGCATTATTTGTGACTATAGAGTGGCTTTTTGGTTGAGCGTGTGGCTCTCTGTATTGCTATCTGCGGTCGTTACTTAAGTTGGTATAACTAGAGAAGCAAGCGGTCGGCAACATTCATCTCTCAAGGGGGTCTCTAACTGGGTGTTACTGTGTGTTTGACCCTAACTTAATTTTACGCCGGAATATCCCTTTAAAGGGTTAGCATATATCTATGGACTGATAATAGACTGTTATAACATGAATATAACCACAAGACCTTGTGTTTTTTGAATTACAATCAGGGCAGTTTAAATTTCACACCATCCCCTCTGTTGTTTGGGGCACTTCTCCACAGCCCCTGGCCCAATAGTTGCCAATACATGTAAATATCAAGTGGTTAGTGAATAATTAGTGCTTCATTGGCCAGCCATCACCTCTGGGCCCCGTCTACACTTTAGACCCCTCCCTCGTAGAGCCGCCCTGAAGACAGGGGCCCCTTTTGAATGACAGCGCTTGGGAAGGAAGACGAATTCTTGTCTGATTTCCCGCAGCCACAGCGTCGATGAGAAGCAGTCGAGGAACTCCATTCTAACTGAATGGATTGGTATGGGGAGAAGCGGACCACAAATCACGGCTAAGCGGCAGCTTTGGGACTGTATAACGTTGACGATGGTTTTACTTTCACTGCTGTTTCGACCAGGTAAGTGGTGCTTTCTCAATCCGTGCTTCTCCACTCCTCTCTCTCCTGCATGCAAAGTTGTCTCCCGCTCTCCCCGGAATGGAGGTGGAGATGGAAAAAGTTAACTTCTTTCCTGGCGTCTCAACTCAACAGTCTGAACAGCTTTAGTCTTTTAGTAATTTCTCCTGGCTTGTGTTTTGGGTGTTTTTGTTCTCTTAAAAATGAGAATAGTCGCTGTTGTTTGAGAGTATCCCGTCCTCAGAGGGGACAAAGTAATGTCCTGTTGCTGCTCTGGTATCCCAGCCTCCAGCCTGCACCGCAACGCTTGTATCGCTGCTAGCCGAGCAGCGTGAGTTAACACTCTCTACGGACGTGTTTTTACACTGTTTTAAAACCATTTTAACCACTTAAACAAATTACTATAAAGAGTTTGCAGACAATACATGCAGAGTGCTCGTGTTTTACTCAACACAAGTTTCGCTATTGTCATGTGTAACCAAGTTGTGGGAAGTTTTGCTTAGCTCTCGGCTAGCATACATCGCCAACAACTGTTGTCCAGCACCCGCAGCCCAACCACAAGAAAACCACGGAAATTGTTTTTAATCAGAAAGGGTCGCGAAACGGTCACAGATACCTTGCAGACACGAGAAGAACTCAAATACTTAGCTCAGGTTGTTGAAACTTGTTTGCAAAGCTTGTGGGACTGTGGTATTTTCCCCTGTTCATGCTTCATTTATTAACTTTGTTAGCTACCATGCATGGGGGTCCAACTTTTTGGCCTCAGAACGTGTTGGTCGCTCCTTTATCCCAGCCACACACCAAAAAAACATTACTAACCCCAGGAGCATGTTATATTCGACTTTTATTTTACATGCTCTGCAAAGTTATCAAGTTGTTAGTAAAGCATTTTGATCTCTCACTCAGTTCACACACTTGGAGACTGTCTTTATATGATGTTTACTTTGTGGTAGGCCTATTTATTTCCACTTTTGATGGTGTTAGATTTAGTTTTACTGCATAGAGAAGCAGAAAAGTCTATATGAAACATTTTTGTGCATATCAATGCATTTTAGATGGACAGTGCATATATATTTGCCAATGTGGGTGTAGAAATATAATGACATTTCTCAGTAGTAGACATGCTTTTCTGTGTTCAATGCAAGAATAATGATATTTATGACTTAAATGTCTTGGATATTTAATAAATCAAAGAATTAGATTGCAAAAGATTGCAGAGTTATTCATCTGCATACCACCATACCAAAGACAAAATGCTGCAATCTAGGATTTAATCAAAACATTACCTTTTGTTGGTTGTCCTTCTTTGTTTTCTTGTTTTTTTATGGCTTTAACACCTTATATGTGTGTTTTCCTTTATTTGCCCAGTGTCTGTTAAAATGTGCTAAATTAGATGCTTAAAAGTACACTAGTATGGAGTTAAGAATGCCAATATGTTTAATATATTAGGAAGGTGTTTAAAAAATGAACCCCTCATAGAAAGAATTGGTGTTTATTTTAAATTGATTTAACTTGCATGTTGTTAATGAACAGTTCATAAGTAAAACAAGGCCAGTTAATGTTCTAGATAGATAAGGTTATTTAATGTAGTCTAAGTAGATCCTGAGTCTAGCAAGATACTATTAAAATAATAAGTTTCAAGCTTTTCCAAGAGTGCAAACTAAAACAAGGCCAACACTTTTAGAAAGAAGTGTGTTTATCCACTACTTAATCACTAACTCAGTACACTAATAGAAATGCTTGTTGTGTGGCTACTTTGCCTTACTTTTGTTTTCCCATACTCTCCACATGGTCCTCACACTTGTTGGTAGACTACTAAGTGTCATGACATAAAGACCCTTGAGGGAGATTCATTGTTATTGATGGCTGTGCAAGCAGTGATCGTCCAGAACTGTCAATCACAGCAGACTCGTGTGACCTCACAGTGAGACAGGGGGAGGCCTGCTGGAATTCAGAGGAGAGATGCAGAATGGCTCTAGTTTGACCCCTCGCACTCCATCACTTCTTTATCCAGGCTCGTGTTAAAGTGCAGCAACTGTGAGAGGCATTAATCATCTGTCATGCTTTTTTTTTACTGCATCAGGAATGTATGAAAGGGAAGAAATGAAAAATAAAAGTGTGAAATTGTCACGCCTATTTTGCTGCCATTGTCTATCCTGTCTGGATTTTTGACTTGGATTTTCAAAAGAACAATCTGTGCAACTGATTGTGGTTTTGCAGAAAAATTGATGCATGTGCTTTGATTTCTTGATAATGATGATGGAAAATAAGTCTACCATGCAGCAGGAGTTAATATCCCAGTCAGCATGAGAGACATCCTACCCAAAAGTAACACAACACCTAAGTGAAGTCAATGAATTTCCACAAATTACTTTCCTGCAGAAATCGTTCTTTGTTTTCCTCGACAATAAATTTACCACCTGTGGTTTAGCATTTAACAGAAAAGCACTAAATTAAGAGACAGCACCTAAATCTCATGCTGTGCTTTGCTGCCCCACACCTCTCTCTAGCTTCCGGTTGGGACCCCGAGTCGCTGAACAAGCGCGACTCTTTGTGATACTCATCTTGGGATCACGTTAGCATCCGTGATCCTTTGCCCTGATCCCGCCGTGCAGTGTAGCTAGCTTGATAGACTTCAATTACCTCAGCAACAGCCAAACCACATTCAGCACCCTGAGGCAAACAGGTTGGTTTCCTCCAACAGTGAGGATATGTGCTATTTCTGTGAGGGCTAGTCAGGGGAAATAAGTTTTGACTGACTCTGGAGCTCAGAGCGGAGCCGTGGCCTCGTGAGCTCACACTTTGGATTTTAATGGCTCTCCTAATGAAAATAAACTTGATAATGGAAAAGTTTGACTGTTTGTTCCATGCTAATGTAATGTTGCGATAAATATCAGATGAGTTATCAGATTCTGAAGGGGAGGGAGCTCATTTTTGGACAGATTTGAAGATCTGGGCAGCATTTGTTTTTGCCAAAGTGAAGATGACTGATTAAATATGTATGTGTGACACATTTACGTTGTTAAGAGCAAGTAATGATGATGATTGTGTTTGTTTTCCAGCTCACTGCCAGCAGTGCCGAATCCAGCGTTGCAATGCAGAGTATGTTGCCTCTACCTCGCCCTCTAGTGGTCTGCAGGAAGACGTGGCTCTGGATGTGGACTACTGCATCGCCCTAAGAGCCTACGCTCTGTGCACGCGGCGGCAGGCACGAAGCTGCAGGGGCGACCTGGTCTACCACTCGGCCGTCTTCCGCATTAAGGAGTTATTCTCTCAGCATAACTGCTCCAGCGATGGGCCCACGTCATCCGTGAAGGTCCCCAGCACGTCTCGGCCGGCTGTATCAGAGCTGTGCAACTATGAAAACCGGGTCCTCACGTCAGGCTCAGCCAGTCAGCAGAAGAAATACGCCCACTGTGGATTATTCGGAGACCCGCACCTACGAACTTTCCGAGATGAGTTTCAAACCTGCAAAGTCGAGGGGGCGTGGCCCCTGATCGACAACCGTTTCCTGTCTGTGCAGGTGACCAATGTACCTGTTGTGCTCGGCTCCAGCGCCACGGCAACCAGCAAGGTAAAGACGAGTTTGGAGTGAAGCTGGAGTGGTTTTTCAGACAAATTCTAGACATATTTCAAGCAGAGATGCCAAATGGTCTTTGATGTTTTGTTTATTCACCTGTGACAGTTTATTAAAAATCTAAAGCTGTTCAAAAAACTTAGTAAAAAAGAAGACATGGATGTGGAATCAAAGAAACTACTCACAGGCTCTAACAATTGATCACACATCGTCACATGGAGGGATGATTTATGATCATGACCTGGAGTCCTTGAGGAAAAATAGTGCCTCCCATCTGGCCTTTGCATGTGACTCTAAGATACAAAGCAGAGTTTACTTGCAGAAGCGCTCACATGTTGATTAAACATCTTTTATGTTACATGTCCCTCCTCAAGTATTTTAAGATACTTCAGTAAAATCTGGCAAAGAAACAAAGAAACAAACAAAATAAATCACCTCTACCAGACGTTAGATATCACTCCAACATAATTCTGGATAAATGGATAATAGGAAGAGTTAAACTTCTGGCTTGGCGCGGTGTTTTTGAGTACAGGATTTGTAGCTCGAGTATTGCCATAGAGTATCAAACATGTGAAGTTAATCGTCATTCCACGCTACGGTGCCTCTCGAGCCACCAGCATTCCTCTTGTCTTGGAGCTCCTTCAGATCTGTGAGGGAGCAGAGAGGAGGGGAGTCCTTCAGCAGTGTTGAATCACAGACATGCTTGATCGCTCTACCTTTAACACATGGGTGGTCATATGGTAGTGATTAACGCTCACTCAAACATTTTCCTCCACCACCACCACGATCTGGAATGTTTTTTCACCCCTCTGGTCAAATAATTAAGTGGGAGCTTTTTGTGTAAATATGGAATAATGTGGAAAAATAGGGGAGTAATTGGACAGCAGTGAGGGTTTCAATTCTGTTCATTAAATAGGTTAGTTTTGCATCGAGGCATTTTGGCTGTGCGTTCTGGGTTTGCAGCTTTAATGCAAACCTGTAGTTTGGGTATGTCTTTGCTAGCACCCGCATGCCCCCATCGTGCTTTTGGAGTTGTTTTCAACTGCCAGACTAAAGACAGGAAATCATCCATCAAATACAGTATCCCCGTAAGTGTAAACTCAACCACAGCCACCGCTTTGTCAAGATACTCTGAAGGAATGGAGGTTAAGCCCCTATTTCTCCAAACCCTGCTGGAATACAAACCATAGTCAGTCACTGAATAATTTGTGCCAGTGTAGGAGAAGAGTTTTAATATATACATGAAAGCTTGGGGCTGTTATGAGTCTGTGATGTTAGAGCCAATAATCATTGAAGACTTTTGGGTTAAGTCCAATAGTCTTTTTTTGGATTATAAACGGGATTAATCATATTTTACATGATCTCTTTCTCTTTGACTGTTAGTGGTCCAGTGATATTGACAGAAAAGATGCATTCTTCTCGATTATTTATTGTCTTTATTAGAGAAATCACTGTCACTGTGTTCAAAATTAGTACAAGCAGTCTACACGTTTAACACAGGTCCTTGCTGTCACCCTGTGGCTGGTTTTGGTACTGCAGTTTGTCAAACTAGTTAAACATTTTTGTAAAGTTTAAGTCTGTAGCTCATTATTCTGTTTCTCTGTGTTAGTATACCTTTCAAATTATATTATGAAATAAAAACTGTCAGTTTGATTAATGATTATTTGTCCATTAATTTCAGATCACAGTGATCTTCAAGTCATACCATGGCTGTACTGATCAGAAGGTGTACCAGGCCACCACAGAAGATCTGCCTCTGGCCTTTCAGGATGGGACGCGCAGCGGCGGCGAGAGTGGCAGCCTGACTATCGTGGAGCGCGGGGGCTCCGGAGTGGGTCGACAGGTGAAGATACAGGCCCGCTACATCGGAACCTCCATCATTGTCCGGCGGGTCGGCAGCTACCTGACCTTTGCCATCCGCATGCCAGAGGATACTCTGGACTTTTCTGAGGACAATGGCGGCCTGCAGCTCTGCCTGCACGGCTGCCCACGCAACGAGCTCATCAAAGAGCACACGTTAGGCCGACAGAGCCAGCAGCCCCGCCTGCAAGGTACAAACACTGAGCTGGGTCCTCTGCGGCCCCCCCACCAAGTATACACGGTGGAGCGGGCCACCGCAAAGTGCAGAGACACTCTGCAGGTGGAGGACGTTTATTTTCAGTCCTGCGTGTTTGACTTGCTGACGACAGGAGACCCAGAGTTCTCCATGGCAGCCTACGGTGCTCTGGAGGATTTAAAGGCACTGCCTCCCAGTAAACTGAAGCAAAACTCCCCGAGGACTCCTCGCCTTTACAACCGGGCATCAAACACATCAGCTGCAGCTGCAGCCAGCAGCTCCCTGCTCTCACTCCTACTCCTCACTCTGCTGCTTATGTGAAAGTTGAAGAGATACATATAACTCGGGGTGACCAGGAGACTTGTCTGTTTGAGTGCATGCTCCATATGCAATGCAATGTCCCAGGTTGAATTCTAGCCACTCCCTTTGCTGCATGTCATCCCTTTTTTTCTGTCTGTCCAGCCGTCTCTATCACAACAATGCAGAAACGCCAAAAATCCTTAAAAAAAAAAAAAAAAAAAATCACATGGAGACAAACAGAACATGGAAGCATCAGCAGCTTGAGGAAAGAGTGATTAAACCCAGACATTTGATGTATTGTATTTTAGGAGGGGATTTGTGGAAATTGTGAACAGCTTTTCCTTTTTTTTATTTGTCATTTGAAGGATTTTAATATTATCACAGATGGCATTTTACACAATTTCCACATCCACATCCCCATCATATCGTGCAGCTTGTTTACCGTTTTCCACGTACTCTCTGATGGTTTACAGCAGTTTTTTGAAAGGTTCAACTTCTCTGTGTGTGCGCGCCGATATCAAGGCAGCTGAAGAGTATTTTTCTGTTAATATTTGAATGCACAATCTTTAAACACTCCCACCTGTACGAAGCTACGAATAATACTCCATACTTTATGTAAGCTGTTTCTGTGCAGAGCAATGTGGCTTATTGATCCTGTATAATCCAGTAATATCACAAGCACTTAACAGTTACAGCAGCAAGTTTTGGTGTGTTTAAATGTTACGGCTTTATTTACTTCAACTCTTGTTCCGGAAATTGGCATGTTAATATACACGGGATCCAACAACTGTAAGTAAAAACTACCTACTCATGACACGCAACGTCTCACTTCATCTCAGCTCTCCGAAAATCTGTGAAACACTCCCTCTTCAAGCTGTTTGGCTTCCAGTTTTAAAGATAAAAAGACACAAATCTTTATATAATAATATATTAAAAGAGTGTATATATGTGTTTTATATTGTGTACATTTGCCTGTGTATAGATGTTTTAACTGTAATGTGTTTTACATTTGTTGTGTCTGCTAGGTTATTTTGAAGCATTGTATGAAAAGTTAACTAATATGTATTGTGCTGTATCTGTAATTTTTCTGTATTAAAGTGTTGGACACTCCAGAACCAGGTCTACTTTTTTTCTCTTAAATCTTGCACTTGAGACTAAATTTTGAGAACTAAAATCTTGCAATACCTCTTGCGTCCTGATGGGGTCCTCGATCCATAAGGTGTGATAGTTTTGAGTGTGAAGACAGTTTTGACAGGCTGGCTGTGTAGCTGTAGGGATCCACAGTATGTTCTCAGTCCCCTGTGTGAATGTTACCTCTGAGTGCTGAGCTGGCTGCTGCCTTTGCTTTTGTCTGCCAGAGCTCTGCGTGGCTCCAAATAGGATTTAGTCTGTGGTTAACACCGGGTTAGAGTCAACACACACACACACTGCTGATATATGCACTATATAAGAACAAAGCGTGCTATGATAAAAACGAGGAATGTGATCATTTATTTTTTTTAATCTCCATTCAAAATGCAATTAAAGAAGCTCCTGCACACTCCTTATGAAGACCTAAAGAACTAATGCTTCATAATTAGCAGATGTAGATTTCATTTGTGTTTTGAATGAAGGTAAAAGTGTCTCAGAGCTTGTATTACTGTGTGTCAGCATGTTCCGTCACACGCAATCACACTTAATCTCTCCATGTCCCATTTCTTCAAATAGAGACAGAACCAGAGAGAGCTAAAAGGTTTCTGGCCAATGAAACGTGTCACCATTTTCAGCCATTATGTGGGAAGCACTCTCCTGGCCTGAATCAAGTCTTCCTTGGGTGACTTCATCACCTCATTCTTGATATAAGGAGGACAGGAGAGAGATGAAGAGGGATGACGAGGGGAAGAGAGTTGATTGTAGCTTGGTGCTTACACAGCCCGTTCAAAGAGATGCAGTCAGATGAAGACTGTGTGGGAAGAATTGTACAGTTCTGTACATCTGGGAGTACATTTTCATTGGGCTTAATTTGAGTCCTCACATGTCAGGCTTCTGCTTACTTTTCTCATTTACATCTGAGAGGTGCATTAAAGTTTTAACTCCACAACATACTGTTCAACATTATCCTTCGGGGTTTTGATTAAATATTGAAAAACAAAAAAACCTGAAAAAGGTGAGTGTGACAGACCAGGACACTATAGCACTTGAAGGTAATCTTGATTTTTCTGTGTAAAATCTCAGCCTTGGAAATCACTGTACCCAACTTTTGGTGTGTTAAAAGTAGCTCTACTTCAAGTAGTTTAAACAGTAAAATGCTGCTTACACATTGTTGAATGACAAAACCACAACAGTTATGCTGCGTTCGAGTTACCTCGGAAGTCAGAAGTTCAAGCTGAGAATGACGTCACACCTGAGTTACCAGCTAAAGTTGGAAGAAAGGAAAATCGGAGGCGGAAACAAGATGGCTACATCTATGAAAGTTCTTTTAGCGCTTACCTTGTCTGATATAAGCAAGGACAAGGCAAGCGCTAACATAACCTTGGTAGTTGTAGCCATCTTGTTTCTGCCTCCGATTTAGCTTTTTTCCAACTTGGTAACTGAAACACTTTTAACTCGGGTGTGACGTCATTCCTAGCTCAGACATCTCACTTCCGAGGTAACTCGAACACAGCATTAGTGTACACTTTGGTATAACTAGGTGATCTGATCGAACAAGAGGCTTTCTATGATTAATACATTACCCCACGTCGACCAGGTGTTCTTGAGTTATCCATTAACATTACAGCAGACAGTCTCCGTCATAATCAAGTCAGTACCTCTAAAATAAACCATCAGACTTACGTTTCACTTGTTTGTGTGAAACATAAAACCCAGACAGTGTTTAATTCCCTGTCCTGGTTGAGTTGCAAATCTAGCCGAAAAGTTCACAAGAAAACACATTTACTGCTTAATGTCATTTAAAGTGCTATTGTGTAAAAGCAACACCACACCTGCAGGCATTGTGTTCTGCTGAATATCGCAACACTGTCCCAGTCAACAGCATTGTGCCTAAAATATCCCCAGAATCCCTGAAACACTTACAGTGGCAATGTTGCACTCTTTATCAGCACTCAGAGAATGTCTCCAGGTCCAGTCAGATTGCTTGGCTAAGGTTAGGGTTATGGTTAGAGACGGGATTAATCAGTAACTCAGATTTACACAGGCCACAAAAGCAACTGCCAACAGACTCTTATTTCAGCGGATTCGCAGGATTTTACTGAAAGTCTAAAGATAAATGAACGTGATACAAAGTAGCTGGAGTGCAGAAAGAGTGCAGTAAAATGCTTGAGTTGCTTGGCAACAGTCTGGATTCAGTCAAGTTCCAGAAATACTTCTATTAGAGGAGCCAGATGGATGAGAAAACATACGAGAGATGATAATCTTTTGTTTCCTATAACTTTGCACTAATATGAGGTTACAACACTGGAGTTTGGGCTGTTGTGCTGAATAACAGCAGAGCCACTGTCAACTCCAGCATTTAGCCTGTAGCTTATGACAGTATTTTTTTTATTTAATCTTATAAAAACTTATTCAGCCCTGAGGGAAATTCAGTCATTTCACTCTATTGAAGCATACTATGCACACTTAGGCCAAAATACACCCAAAACATGCACAAACAGGACCCTGTGAATATGCATTTTCAGTATTTTGAAATAGCTATTTGAAGACCTTGGGCTCTATTTTCGTGCCTCGCCGGAGACGTGCCGCAGGCGCAGCGTAAGTCAGGTCCACCGCGGCGACAAGGCGTTCCCAAGCACAATTTGGTATTTTGGTGAGCAGCGCAGCCCGGCGTAAGTATCCCCCCTCCCTAACTCAGCTCCTCCCAGCGGCGTAAGTCGTAGCTAGGGAGGAGAGAGGGCGTGATCCAACCCAAGTCCCCATACTGCTGCCCCAGAGCAGCCACACAGTAACCCTTATATTCAGTATACATGGCTTAAGTGGTGTGATACAGCCTAATTAGTCATAGCCTATTCTAATTAGGTATGTAATAGGTCTATATCAGTAACTGTTTCAAGTGCAACTCTATAACTACAGGACTTGATTTGCTATTGCTTTCACTGTGACCCATCTATTGACTGTCTTCAGTCTGAAAAAATAAGACCTGTTTAAGTTGTAAACTCTCTTGATGACATGTAAACAGAGCCTTAGCTTTCTTTTTTGGTTTAAAGGCTTTATCTAAATATAAAAAGCCAAACAGCTTCAGGCTTCATGATTGGCGTCACATTTCAAGCATTCAAGCAGCACCAGTCTTCGCTACTCTCCAGCCTGTTTGAGTTCAGCCTCTTAGTCTTTGACAAGGGTAAAGTTCCTGGCAGCTCTTGAAGCTATCAGAATTTCTTATTCTGAAAACTAGAAATGAATTACATTCGAATACTTTAAAAAGTCAGTTCCTTACAGCCTTGAGAGGAGTCCTGACTGTGTGTTAGCTTGTTAGCAGACATGGTTGAGAGTTACAGGAAACTATCCAACCTCTGAAAACCATCCTGCCTTGACTTTTCCCAGTAAACAAGGACAATTACTAAGCTAATGACTTGAGAAAAAAACTGCTTGAGTGATTGATACTCTCAATAGGGAAATTAATTTGATATTAATAGAGCACTTGGCAAGATAAATAGATGGTGTGTTAGTCCTCTCCTTGATTGATAATGGATAGATTGATGGCTGTCTTAATGCAGGATGTTCCTTTGACTTCAATGAGGTGGCCCTGATGAGGACAGACTTTGATATAAGGAGGTAACAAAGTGATCAGGGGCTTAAAATAACTTCCTTAAGTATATTTAAAGTGCAATGCCTTTACTTGGAAAGGTAATCAGAGGTGTCAAATGCATCTGAGATTAGAGTACCATGAAAAAAAAAACAGATAAGGGAAAGAATGAGTATGACACCGGGAAACATCATGTTTTAGTTGTAACAGGTAACTTCTGATAAAAAGCTACATTTCAGCTCTTTTAGATGTGATTTATTGATGCTAAATGATGCATGTGATGTTGGTCAGCCACAGTTGTAAACTCATTCGGCTGCTCCTGTGAGATTGTGCTTGGCTTTAGTTTTCTTAAGTGATCACTTGCATCACTCCCACAGTTCCTGATGACTCGTATGACCCCCCTCCTGCAACCTTCCTCTCACCGAGGCGTTTTGCTTAATGATGCACTCACAGTCTGATTGTTTCAGTCGGTAGAGGACGTGCAACATACACATGCATTAACACCCTGTTACATGGGTCACTGCTGCAGAACAAAGTGCGAGAAGTTACCCATTTTTCAGTCCGTTTGTGTGCGTGCGTGAGTGTGTGTTTGTGAGAATGCTGTGGTTGCAGTGATTACACAGCCCTCTCATACCTGACCAAGTCAATCTTCCTCTGTCTCTTCAATAATCAGAGTGACAGCAAGCAACAAGACATATCTCACCCACAGGCTCACTCCCGAATGGGTATTGACCTACATATCATATCATACGCCTCTGCCTCTTGAGGTATAGAAGGAAGGATAAGTAAACTTGATGCAACCCCTGGGTTTCTGCCACTTCATGTGTATTTATCTCTTAAAGGTAAAATATTCTGTCAAAGGAAGGAAAAAGGAAAATACGCAGCAAATCCTACCAGCCGGGACTTTCTGCATCCTCAGCTGTGTTTTCTCTCGTACTGTAACAGTAGTTTACAGCTGAGAACACCTGGTTGTCTCTCTGTGTATTTTTATTAACGAGCCTGTGTCACCAAACTTTTAACAAATGGCCCCCTGGCACCCTGACGCCCCGAAAAACCCAGCTCGGAAATTAAGCATCTGCATCATAAATCTTGGAAAGTTACAATAATTTGCAATTCACTCCCTCATCAAAGGCAATATTACCCTAATTTATTATCTCCCTGCACGAGGGGCGCGCAAAGGCCGTGGAGATAAGAGTTTATCAGGAGGGGGATTGATTTTCATTAACTGATTGTAATAAAGATGAACTGCCTGCCGCGCACGTTGACCAAGAGCCACACTTTATTGTAATTGGGACAATTTATTTTATGAGCCAGTGGCTCTACTTTTTCCTCCCTTCCGTTCTCTCTTTTTTTTTTTTTTCCATATCTGTCGCTGCTCCTCAAATGTGAGTGTGTCAGCTGTGCTGCTTTTGCTACAGTGACTTTTACTGTATGAGTAAGATGAAGGTGTATGTGAAGGGGCAAGAAAACTGTCAGCAGGTATTGCATCAGATTTTGGCTTGTGGCATAAAAAAATATTAGAGCTACTGTAAAGAAACTTCGCCTGTACTAGAGAGCTTTTTAATGTACAGGACTGAGAGCATTATCATGAGGTGATTGTTTGCTGTGTACTTGCTTTAGTTTCCTTAATAATTATTTCCAGTAACACTTTACAATAACTATAACTTATAAATGGTAAACAGACCATTTATAAATGGTAAGCGTATAGTTTATTAATGTTTAACTATCATTTATAAATAGCATATAGACTGTTGATAAATTGTAAATTTTACAATTTTAAAAACCTAACCCTAACCCTAATTCTACAATAACCATCTGAGTAATGTCTAAAGATGGTTTAAAAAACAAATATTAACCATTTACAAAGTGCTGCCGACACATATTTTAATCTATATGTTTTACAAACAATATTTAAACCCTATATAAACCTTTAATAAATACTTATATTAACAAAATATCTATTTGCCATTCATAATTGGTCTATATGCTGTTTGAAAATGATGATTAAACATGAATAAACTATTTATTTATCATTTATAAATTATGGTTATTTTAAAGTGTTACCTAATTTCCAGTTGTATATGGTCTGAAACAGATTTCAGGAAAGTAGCAGCAGTGACCCACTAACTGTAAAAGCCTGTGGCCTCCATCAAACTTGTCCTACATACAGATTTTATATGTGTGTATGAAACAGGTGAACTTCCTCTCCTGAAGCCTTTTCTGATCCACAGCAGACACCTTGTCTTCTGTAAGAGCAACAAAAAGTGTCTCTGAGCAACAAAAAAGTTTGAAAAGGCATGTGAAGGTGCAGCATGTGCATTATCCTGACTCCTCCATTGACACAGTTGCATCATTGGACAGGGATGAAGCATCAGCAAGCCGACTGAAGGGTGGTCAGTTGGAGGAGGCTGCGGCATCTGCACTTGTGAAACTTTCAGGGGTCCTTGAGATGAATCCTGGTGCAGCAGCTCCCCCTGTCTGTGTACTGAGGTACTGAACTCCATTCAACATGACCAGCAGAAACCAAACATCCAGTTTGAATTTTTATTGTAAAATTGGAAAAAAAGGAGAGAAAGAGAGAAAAGCCCCAATAAGCGTTTCTTTTTGATACATATCTTTATCTTACCATAACCATTAAAGAAAATCAAAGCAAAGAAAATGAATAAATAAATAAATAAATCAAATAAATAATAAATCAAATAAATAGATAAATAAATAAACATCAAGTGACGTACTTGACCCGATAATTAATTATAAAATTATTAAATCATCAATCATTTATATGATGTAATCTAAGCAGCAAGTATTAAGAAATTTCAACAGGGGAAAAAAATGTTTGGTTTCTCAGGCTAATACAGAACACACTGTTTTTTTAAAAGGTTTTTTTTTATAAAAAGATACTGCTTTCCCTGTCAGTTAATCCATGCTGTACTGATGCTGCCACAAAAACAGGTGGCGCTCTCCTCGAATTCAAACAAAAACAATACAACCTGTAAACTGCATTTTCTCCTCCAGGTTCAAAGAATAGTACTGAGATTCCTCTTTTTGCGCCCTGTATGTCAGTGAAGTCTTCTTCACGGACTCCACACTGCTCTTCATATGTTTTTGTTTGCTTTGTGCTGAGAAACCAGAAAGATAACATCTTTATAAAGCGACCCCTGCCCCTCCCTCCCCCTCCCCCATTTCAAACCCTAACCTCTATGTACCCAAAGAAAGGTCCTGTGCTGATTTTCCATAATATACAGATTTCATATTTATAATAAGCTACTATCCTTAGCATTCAAACCATAGTTAAAGAATCATACTGTTAATACAAGTAGTACCATAATCTTTAACCCCCCTCCCCCAGCCCCCGTTGAGCATGCTCAGAGATTGAAAGGGCACCATGGTGGGATGACAAAAAAAAAAAGATAAGAGATAAAATATTAAAACAATGATGGTGGTTTTTTAGAGAAACTCTACTGGAATCACTGGTGCTGTTTCACATCCTTTTCAGTCAGTTCTCCACACTAAAAACTGCTGACTCAATTCAGTTCTTGGATTTCAGCCATTTCATCATCTCTCTTCCCTTTCACAGAATGTTACAGTAGATATGTATATCCAGGCTTGTGCATTACATACAAACTGTTTCTACCCCCAAACCTTCTCTGGTTTAATTGCATTCGATCAAATTCTAATTTTTTTTTTTCTTGGCAGAATGAAATTAACTCAACATCTTTTCAAACTCATTACATTTCAGCCACAGCTGGCATCTTTAATTTGCATTGCCCAAGCTGTTGTGAAGGCCAAATTTAATTTGATTTTAATAATTTAAGAAACTCTCCAGTGGAAATCCCATAAGAAAAGATTTTTTTGAGTGGGTTTATAAGGCCCCCTATGGCCTGGGGAAAGAAGGGCGTATATCACAGCTTCCTAAAGCCGCTGAGGCCCTGACAGCAGAGAGGAAACTAACAGTAACTCACCAAGGAGGGAAGAGGAGCTGTCTGCTGGAAAATATATAGAAAATCTAACCTTTTCACAGGAAAACACTTTTCTATACCATCACAGCCTGAAATGACCCTCCGTCGAAAAAGTTAAACCACATCACAAAGTCAATTTTGTCTTTGACTACTCAACGTTTCCTAAAAATGTACATGATTACAAGAAACGGTGAACTTTCTTTTTTTTTTTTTTTTAAAGAAACCTGGCACACATTTAAAGTCTGATAAGAAGAAACAGTGGATATGTTTGCATGATTTGGCAATTCATGATGAGAAAAGGCATTCTTAAAGACTTTCTGTCAACAGTTAGTATTGCAGACAGTGAAATGAGGGTGACATTTGTCCCTGGAAATAAAACATCCCCTTTCTCTTAATACTGAGCCGTGAATCAGGATGAAGAAAAGACAATGTTTGAAGCAAAGTATTCTAGCGAGCTGTATCAGACCACGGAGGCAAAGTGGTCATTTTCTCAAGACTTAGAGCAGTGTGGGTGAAGCCATAGAGACAGATCAATGATGAGAGCGCTTACGTCTCACAGAATCCTGAGAGGCAAGGTGCTTCAGAGTGAGCCGGGTCCATGATAACATGATACAAATCAAATCAAAAAGACAATGTTAGAGCGGATGTTAGTCAAACTAACCTGAGAGTGAAATGGTTAAAATAAGCAAACAACTCATGGAAAACAGATTTCATCTCGGACATGCTGTATGGAAAAGCGTCCCCACAGACACCGCCAGTTGAGTTAATTAATCATATCAGATACAGAGTGATGTGTCGTGACCACACTGTATAGGAGCCGTATGTGACCGCTGCTAATGGTGAGCTGTCGTCTGGTGGAGGCAGCAGCAGCTGTAGCAGCTACACTTACAGGCCTGCTGCTGTCTAATTGATGGATCATTTTGCTCTTAATTTGACCTCCTAAGGCTGCTAATGCCAGGCTGTTCCTCACCATGGACAAGCTCTTACTGTGCTAAAGTACCCTTTGGAAAAATAAATAAATAAAAATATACAGCTGCTCTCTTTACTGGAGAACTCTAAAGACTATGGAAAGATGCGGCAACCTCTATGTAAACTTCTGAACCCTCTTGTTCCTGTTGATACCGACTTCAAAGTTTAGTCACACGACGCTTAACTGCATTCGTCAGATTTTGAAGTCTGAGGTTTTGATTTCAGGGTCCTCTCCGAGGCTGTTTACAGAATTAAGACAGAGAAAAGACTCTCATCCAACCACTGAGAGAAAAATGGACTCTGTCACTCAGTCAATCTGTTCAAAATGCCAATGTGCAATTGATTGCGCATCTCTTGCCCTGCGGCTCTGCTCCCCATCTGATCAATATTATCATTACCCTAATTATGCTGTGGGTTAGCTCTTGGCCCTCGCGAACTGATGGTCCCTATTAAGAGAGAGATATGCTGGCACTTGGAAGTGAGGTGAGGAGAGAGGGAGGAGGAGGAGGGGAGGAGGAGGGGAAGAGGGGTGAGCAGCTGGAGGAGCCTGGCAGAGGGTAAGGGCACGACCTGGCAGGGACCGCCGTGACACACGGATGGAAATTTTTACAACTGCTGTCAGGCTCATTTGTATATTTTACTGAAGCGGTTACAGATGCTGCTGCGCTGTTTTACTGCAGCGTGTCAAGCTCAGACGGTGGCACTTTTACCACACTGCTTTATGATCAGATTATCTGTAACGTCAAAGCTGTAATGATGACATGTTAGCTCTGCTTTAATTATAACATTTCAATCTGCTGTGAAGCACATAAGAGAGCACAGCATGGCTAAATGTTCTGTAGATCAGTGCTGTACTCTCGAAATAGCTGTTATTGCGTCACTTTGGCACTGCGAGACTGTTTTCTTCTTCTTCTTCTTCTAACAACACAATAACAGCCACAGATCCCACCTCCGAGATGAAACGCTGTGATTCACATGAAGTAATGAGCGACAAAAGAACATATCTGAACATGCCCGAATCAATGTCTATCCCACATATTCTACGCCACTAAATTAGTATAGCTTTATTTTTTTATACATTTTTTTTTCTGTTTTGTTTTAATATCCTCAAACCCAGTAGCTATAAATGTAAAAGGAAAATAAACAATAACCCCTTTCCTCTTTTTTCAACCTGAAGCTAGTATTTCTTCTTAAGTTTAACTTGTAATATTATTAGTAGTAGTTTGTAGTATTAGTATCATTAATACTATATATTACTGTTCAGAACAATAAAAATGTTTGGTCCTTTGGTCCCTTAGGGGTGAAAGATTTGCAGTTCTACTGTTGCTAATGGAAACCTCAGTGACCTCCAAGAGTCATAGTTCTGCGCTTGCTGAGAGAGACGGTGAGAGAATAAGAGAAAGAGGGAAAGAGAAAGAAAGTCTGTCAGTGGATGTAGAGAATAGCTTCTTTTTTTCCACTGTTTTTCTTGATCTTCAAGTTTTAACCCTCATTTGTCCAGTACAGTAAAAGCCACAAGCGCCTCTTTCCTTATATATATGTGTATATAATATGTATATAGAAATCTATTTGTTGTTGCTGCTTTTTTGTTTGTTAGTTTGTTGCTTAATTAACAATTCAAGTCTCAACAAGAAAAAAGTTCTGTTGTTCAGTCTCATCACATCTTTTTTTTCAGTTTTTTTTCTTCTCGTCTTCCTCGCACTGTGCCATCTGTTACTGTTAAGTCCCCCGGTGAAGCGCCTCCTCCTCCTCCTCCTCCTTCTCCTCCTCTTCCTCCTTCGCATCTTCTTCTTTTCTGCCGTAACCTATATCTTCATAAGTAAATGCTGATATGTCTTCAAAAATTCCTTATGTGTTGATTTTTTTAAAACATATTTCGCTTTCAAAGAAAAAAAGTTTAACTCCTCCGAGATATCTTCACGTGTCCTCTAAAATCTGGAAAAAAAAGAGGAAAAGGGCAATTTCAGATCTCACTGCTCATTAAACTGTCATTTCAAAGATCCATTTCTTTTTACTTTGAATAGTTCAATATGGCTCTATTAAATCAGTGTAATGGTCTGGAGAGAGCTAACCCGCACAGGCACACCAATCAATCTCTGTCAATCACAATGATGACAGATTTTCCCATAATTAAAACTCCTGCTGTGCCGCATAGAAAATCAGCTGTTATAGCTTCTATAGAAGACACTTTCACTGTAAAACTATTTCGATTTAGCTGTATGTTTACTAAACTTAATGCATATTTTACCCTTATCCCTCAAACTGTATCTTACTTAAAAGCGAAAATGAAGAGGAGAAGAGCTCACACTCTTTGCTTATGATTTAAAAGTTTACAGACATTTTAGAAATCTACAACTGAAAACAGTGACGGTATTGACTGTTGGTGCGCTCACCTGTGCTGCTGCAATAAATACTGAAGGTAGGCTGTGTCAGTAAGGGCGGCTGGCATCCTTCGGTCTCTTTAGCTGGACTTTCAACCTCTTCATTCCAATCTGAAAGCCATTCATGGCTTGAATAGCTGCCTGTGCACTAGCAGGGTTGTCAAAGCTCACAAAGCCTGTCAGGGAAAAAAAAGTACAAGTTCAATAGTTGTACAGAGAACTCAGATCATGAGAAATCAACAGATTTTCATGTAAGAATTTGAGTCATAATTTATAGATTATATCGACTAAAAAGTAAGAAGAGTTCAGAAATAACCGTTTGTCAAAAAAAAAAAAGGGGTAAAAGTAGAAAGAAACATCTCTGATTGGAACTCTGCTCTCTCACCATAGACTGTCTTTCTCCTGAGTGAGTCTAGATGGCACTGTTTAGGCAGGTAGCACCTGATCTGCAGGCAGGAGCTGTGTGCTTATAAAAGTACAATTGTTGTTTTAAATCAGGAGAAAATTTGTCCTGCACCACTCTGTTTTTTCCTCAGCTGCACTGCCCAGTGCATGTGTCCGGTGTGCACGCAGCGGTGCATTTGTTGTTGATTTTGACCAGATGCTTCTTGTTGCACACTCAACATCAACTTTTTGCAAAAAGCTTCAATAATTCACCACCACTGGACTGTTGATGCAACAAGAGTGGGGGTGTTATTGTCGTGAGGCCTCCTTGTTTTGATGTTGTCTCAGGGCTGAAAGTTATTGTTTTACAGAGATGTGAAGTTAAGCTGCTCGCTGATCCTGAAGAGAGGCACTAAAATATTCAGACCGGAGCAACGCCGGAGCTGGTTTTACAGGGTTTAAACAGAAAATAAAGAGCTGAACGAATCACTGTAAAAGATCTGAGTTTGAAATCAGACATAAGTATTTATTAAAATTTGGTTGTAGAAAATAAACTGAGCTTTTGAAAGTACTGGAGTCGTGGACAAAAAGTGGATAAAACTGTTGACACACTAGTCTGTGTTAGTCTGTTTTTTCTCTAGCAGATTCCAGTTTAAAGTCCATGATCATGATTCCTACTTCACCCTTTATTGCCTTTTTTATCATATTTAATACATACATTTATATACTTCTATCAAATCAGTAAGATCAACAAATTACTAAAAAAAACCACCTGAATACAGTCTGATAAATAATAAAAATGTCCTCTTGTAGTTATCAGTTTCCAAAAACATCTAATGTATCAAACGAGATAAATGAATATATTTCTTAAATTTTAAGGACATTTTGATTTTTATTGGTTTTTCGATAGTAAATGAAATAAACATTTTAGCTCCAAAAAATGTGAATTTTCTGGCCATAATTTGTGGTGTCATGCATAAAAGGGTTAAATCATTTTATTTACAATATCAGCTGGATGTCTGACTCCATTTGGAGAGTTCAAGTACTTAAATGTTGAGCACAAGTCAATGTGCAAGTAGCTCACCCAATTTAAGAGTAAAATAGTTCACTGTAAAGAGACCGTTTCACTGCAGACACACAAACCCCCACAGTGCATTTCCCCAAGCCCTCCTCAAACCTATGCTGAACATCCTGTTTTCATCATGTGTAAAAATAAAGCCTTGAAGATTCAGTGACCAGAAACTGCAGTGGAGTGTGTCTCCGCTTGATGTGCTCCCCTGTGTCTGTGGTGTCATTAGGAACAGTCGATGACCCGTGAAAAACAGCAGGAGGCTCTCCAGGTCCACAGCCACCTGGGAGAGATGTCTGCCCAGCCTGCTTGGCTCCAGTTTGGCCCATTAGGGCGAAGGCTGAGTGATGACGAGCAGGGCCGAATGGAAGTTTGAGGAAGGTATAAAGGCGGGGAGAGGATGTGACCTCCTAACCTGCCATCAGGTTACTACACTGGGGCTGGGATGGGAGAGAAGATGGAGAAGGGATGCAGGCTTACAGCCCTAAGCCGTGTGCTCAGTCCCTGTCACGCATTACGAGTGTGCTCCTTCTCTCTCTCTCTCTCTTCCTCTGTTTCCTTGTCTTTTTAGCATCATCAATCTAAGTTTATCCCCTCTTTCTCCATTCTAGATTAATTACACCAGTGTGCTCCCTCCTTCCCCAGGCCTAACATTATGTTGTAAATGCATAGTGTATAAGTCAATACTGCAAATAGCTCTTCTTTCATGAATTTATATGTTATTAAGTCCCCCCAGGGAGACAGGACTGGCGATCAATTTTGCCCAGGGTTCTGCGGTTCCCTGAAGTGAAAACAAATGCTGATCCATAATTGTCCTTTGGCTTCCTCCCCCTCCGCCATTCCCGCCTGCCTCCTCCAAGTTTTTATAAGCCCTGAGGCTTGTTGGTGTGTGTAGGCTGACGGAGCTAAATGGGACAGGAGGCGAGGAGGTGTGTGAATCAGCCTCAGCAGAGAGGGTATTGACAGATATTGGGGTTACAGAACGGTGATGTGGATGCTGACACAGCACCTCCAGGTTTGCAGGTCACACGGCTGCCAAACAGAAACAAGGACAGAGGATCTGATCGACTGCATCATGGCTAGTTTGGCTACAATGTGTTCAGCACATTTTTTTTTTTTTACTCTACAGAGCTCACGCCAAAACACAACAGTCATCAAGATGCAAATTCAGGTCAGTCAGCCAGGAGAAAAATCCTTCAATCCTCTTTGTCTTTGTGCTGTCAAACACCATTAGAATCCACCGCACCTTAAAGACATAATATCAAATGTCTATTTTTTTGCTGTGCAGCGTGAATGAAAAAAAAAAAAAAGTTTAATCATTGTGAAAGTGTAGTTTGCACTGTGACGCTTCACACCTTCGCTGTGAGTTTTTGCACAACACCCACAGTTTGGAGGAAACTATAAGAGGCCAGACTGAATATATATATATATATATAAAAACTAATTGGTTTCGTGCGAGATAACACTGCTGTTTGTTCAACCTCCAGTTGAATGTTTTCATCAAAATATGTTCTGTTTTTTTTTTTTTTGCTCTAACTTTCTTGTTTGTTAAAAGCACTGGTAGACGGTGCAGTTTTGTGATAATGACGATAAAGCTTGTCCTTAAAAAACTCGTTCAAGTTCGTGATGTAGAGTTTGTCGTTGGGAGCCGAGTGAGTCACACTCACCGAAGCACTTGCTCTGGTTGGTTGCCCGGTCCATGAAGACCTTAGAGGAAATGACGGTGCCAAAGGGCAGAAACATCTGCATGAGTTCATTGTCTCCAAACTCCTGTGGCAGGTGGTAGATGAACAGGTTACAACCCTCTGGACCTGCAAACACAAAAAGGGAGAGAGAGAGAGAGAGAGAAAGAAAATGTGTATTTGGTGGTAGAGGACTAGAGTCGACATTTGAGTGACTTTTTAATCTTTTATACTGAATTGAGATAAGTTGACATAGGTGTTCAGGACTTTGTCAGAGAATGAATAAAACTGTTCTTGAAGATAAATAACAGAACTTTTCAAATTTACAAAAGGGACCACAGTCTCCACTTAGCATTTGTGCTATATGACTATTGAGCTGCATAAGAAATCAACTCCATCACCTCCTGTGTGCCGAGTTATCTCTGACAGTAAAAATTTGATGATCAAATCTGAATTGAAAACAAAGCAAAAGCAGAACTGGACTGATAAAATCGCCACCAATTTAAGTGCTTAAAAGGACCCTACATTATTTCAGAGATTTATCTTTTTTCCTCTTTTTTGTTATTCCAATCCAGGTTCAGCACTACTATTCACACAGTTAAGGATTTAATTATGCAAAAAGCGTGAGACTTTTGTTATATGAAACCCAGTTTTTTAGATGTGGGGTATGATATGGTCAAATGAACATGTTTTATCATCTTTGTTCTTTATGTATCTTATACCAAAGATGAGATGTGAACTGTGTTCTTTCAGCCATTGGACTCTATCGATTACAGACAATGAGATGTAAACAGTGATAGGGTAATACACTCCCACCCTCACATACTTTATATATGAACCGCACAGAATGAGGTGTTGCAGATATTGGTCCTGAATGCTTGTCTTCTTTATGTGTCTATTACACAGGATGAGATGTGTGAAGTGTAAAAGTAATAATGTTCTCTCACCCTCACCTTCTCTCTGCTGCTGCTGCTGGATGACCTGGGGTGGTTGGGGCAGTGTCTGGCCAATAGGAGTCAGCGTGGTGGCTGGATAGATTGCTACAGAGAGGCAGAGAAAGAGGGAGGAGGGAGGGAGAAAAAGGTGTAAAAGAGAGAGAGTGAGGGGAGTGTAAAAGCGAGGATCCCACCGAGAATGGTGTCAAGGATGCTTTAGGTCGATCACACAAATATACCATGTGTAATCCAAGGCTGTCTGAAGCTGCGTTCTGAGGTCCCGCACTTCACTGTCTGAGTACATACAGCCACATACCAGTACTGTAGTTACCCTGCAGTAATTGTCCCATAGCTTCTACATTTACGGCAGATTGTAAAAGCTGAGAAATACAGCATAGTAAACAAAGCTTTCTTTCCAGTCCCACACCTGTGTATTGCTGTACTCCAGTGAAGGCTTGCTGGAGGGTGTCAGCAGCGGTGGGGCTCTGGGTGGAATAAGGAGGCAGGCCGTTGGTGTAGACAGTCTCCACAGCGGGGTGTCCGTTGGGCTGATGAGGGATGCCGGTGAATCCGTTGACGATGGGTGTGACGATGCTGGGAACGGCAGAGGTGGTGATGTTGGCTGGTGGAGAACTGAGGCCTGCTGGGAAAGATGTTTATTGTTACTGGATCGTGAAGTCTCTGTTAATACAACACCAGAAAATGGCTGAAACATATTACGAGAGTCTCTGGAGGCATCTTTTAGCATTCTGGTCTGGACTGCAGTTAGCAATAAATGACCCCCGCCAAGAATCCTTTAAACTAAAAATGTTAGACTTGGTTACGCTTCTCATTTAGTCATTCGAAAAAGCCTTTTTAGAGGAAGAAAAACAGAGCACATCACTGAACATGACAAGAGATCACAGAGCCTTTAGGTAAACAATGTCAAAAAAGTTAGCTGTGTAGCTAACATAAGCTAACAGTGTCATCACTGTTAGTCGCTAAAAGTGTTAGCAGAGCTAGCACCACCAGCCTATTCTCCTCATGGCAAGTCAAAATGCTTGCCAGATCATTTAGTTCCAGGGATTCCTCTTCAGGAACTAGATGGTTGCAGCAGGTGGCCACCATAAACTGTATATACAGGCGGGATTTATGATCTATACTGCAGCCCATCACCAGAGGGCACCGTTCTCGGGGTGGCTTCACCCAGCGAGGAGGCAGACGGCGTCCATTCTATATACAGTCTATGGTGGCCACATTACAGCTTTAACAAAACAGATGACGACAACGATTAAGAATAAAAAAATCATTTAGCAAAAGAGTAATCCTGGTGCTGATGAGCAAAAGTCATGACATCGAATCATCTAGTCAAAAAAAGCTCATTCCTCCCTAATATTCTTCTATTGTTGGCAGGTAGATTTCTAGTTTTATGGAAATGTATCATGGTCGCTCTGCTGTCCCCTGCCCCCTTGTAGTCACTAAAGCTCAGCAGTGAGTGGCTGTGAGAGACCAAACAATATTCTTCTGTTTAACATCACGCTGCTGCCAAAAGTGAATGCTTATGCCTGATTCATCATCACACAAGCCGAGAGAGAACACAACTGGCACAGTGGCACTGATATATCTGTGTCTGCTGAGTCTCACTTTAGCACAGTGGGTTCCACTGTGGCTTCATATGGTGGTATATTCACCCGAAAAAGTCATTTTGTAATTTTCTTGCAATGTACATGAAATAGTGTTTGCAAAACTAAAAAAGTTACAATGCACATTTTCCAGAGTAAACACAGAAGCATTGTACATAAGACCAGAACAGCTTTAAGATGTGTGTTAGTTAAATAGAGGTCAGATTGATGCATCTGGTGCATGCCAGGAGGTTGAAAAAACAATTTTTTTCTTGAAATTTGTTGATTTACAATGCAATATCTGCTGTTCTGGCGTATAGATATCTAGTCATTGAGATACTGTATATTAATTATCAACAGATATTGCCAGTGGGAGTGGGAGGAACGTCTTTGCAGCAGATTGCTTTTTGCCTGCTTTTGCTTTCAACATGGGCTGCTTTTCCTGCGTGGACAAGCCCGCTGATTCGTAATTTCTCAATACAGCCTGGACAATAAAAGTACAACAAACAGAAACAGGGATGCTACTGCCCATGCTAAAATCCAGACCCCCTGCCTGCTGGTTCTACATTTTAATGTAGGATCTGTAAATAGAGATTAGTGCAGTCCTGTACTCCCGGACATGCTTTTATTTTCTGTAAAGAGAGTAAACACCAGCACACTCCCCAGAACAAGCAGCCTTACACACACACACACACACTCACCCACACACTTAAACAAACACACAAGCTCGTGACCAAGAGCTATGCCCCATCTCCTCACTAATGCAAGGACACGGGTGCGACGTGAGTCTGTCACATATCCACCATTTGTGGTGACACATCCTGCAGGATAGCTGGGAAGTCAACCTGTGAAAAATGAGCCTGTCCGTAGTGTTTGTGTGATATCCCGCTGGCTCCTACTGCTCAAGATGATGAAACCACTATGCAACTTCTGAGAGTGAAAGAGAGGGAAAAAAAGAAAAGATCCGGACCAAATAGGAGGAGATTACAGAGGGAGATTTGCTTGAAAGAGCAGGTGGCAAAAATCACAAAGATGCCTCAAACTTTAGACATTATAAAAAAGGAAAAATAACAACAGTTGGCAGTTTGACAAATGGGTGGGTCATAACATACATGGTACACGGCTGAGAGGCAGCTGCAGGATGGTTCATGAGCAGAATTGAAATTGGATGCTCCCTGTCCTCTCTCATTCGATGCATTTTAAAAGGACCCTCCTTTGGAAAGTGTTTCCAATTATGCCGGGAACATCAAAGTACCCATTTTGAGCAGAATCTCACTGTGTGATGGTCTCTCTAAAAGAGCTGCTCCGTGGCGAAGCATCCGAGCTCGTTGAAGTACAGCTCCCCTGAGGACCACCTCTCAATCTGGAAACCCTGGCCCTGATTCGACAGAAAGCCTAGGTTGTCACGGAAACCCTTCAGCATGCCATATCCCCACAATCTGGTGTCTAAGTAAAGAACCCCCCAATGAGAGGTGGTGGAGATAGGGTAAACAATCACATCCAATACATACGCGTAACATACGCTGAAATGTATGCTAATGAAACTGTAAATATGCCACACATCACATGCCGATTATTATTTAAGAATCCAGATGGAATTTCTTATCTTCTCCTCTACCAAGGCTTCTCTTTCCCCCCTCTCTTTCCCTACTCTCTCTCCTCTTCCTGCTTTCAGCATTTAAGTCATAAGGAGCTGACAGTCAAGCAAGCAACTGCAGTGACCAGGGGAATTGCCCAGGTCCAGGGAGAGCTGTTGTGTCTTTTGCACTGGTTTCCCTTTTTTTCAGAAGCCTCCCCACGATTGCTTGTTTCCTGTGGTGCTGTGATGAATTAGACTGCAGTTTCAGCCCATTCTCCTACCAGGACCCAGGAGACTGCCGCTCCTATTCTGAGGCCTAGAGACAGCTAGTCTGCCCGGGCCACACGCACTCTACTGTACCGCCAGATAATGCACCCTCTCCATCATCAGGCAAATTCATTTTCCAAGGCTTAGCAGTGCTGCGGGAGCTCGCTGCTATGTATGTGTAGCAATTGAAGAGGTAGTAGGAGTAGCAGCGGTAGGTAGGTGGTACTGTGGACCCCCTTACATGAAATTACATAAGCTTTAGGGTCAGCACTTGGACCAGAGTTCTGTTGTAGAGGGGACACATGACAGAAGTCACTGGAGGTTACAATGCTGGAAATAAATACATCTATCTACTAAAGCAGATTCTTCCTGCCATTCATTAAATCCTACATGAACATGCAATTTTATAACAACAGAATCCAAAGAGAGTGGCTCTGTTGATTTGTGAAAATCAAATTTGATCAAACAGCTGGTATTTGTGTCTAATGGCTAAAAAATCTATTTTCATCAGTTGGATCATAACTACTTATTTCTATCGTAAAATGTAAGGATAATGGTTGAAAGCCAGCTTTTTAGAGACTTAGATTTAAGTTTGATCAGACCTGTAAGAGTACAGAGTATGCAAAAGAATTTAAAAAGTAAAAAAAAATACACAAGCAGAAAGCTGAAAAACTTTTCTGCACAATATTGTGGATGCAGCTGAGCATGTGTAACACTCAACCAATGCAAGTTTCCCAAAAAGGACAACAAAGTGTGTTGAATTGTATCATGTCCCGTCCTCTTGTCTCGTAATGTATTGTATCATATTGTTTCTGATGTATCACTTTGTATTGTATTGTCATATTGTATCATGTTGTATTGTATTGTTTCTTTCATTTCGTGTCATATCTTATTGTGTCATATTCTATCCGAGTGTACTGTGTCATCTTGTATCATTTTCATTTTTATTTAACTGTGTCATATTCTATCGTATTGTGTCATATTGTATCATGTTGTATTGCTTCGTTTTATTTTGTATCATATCTTATTGTGACATAATGTATCCTAGTGCACTGTGTACATGTTGGATCATTTTCTTTTTTATTGTATTGTATCATATTTTATGGTATTGTGTCATATTGTGTCATATCGTATAGTATGGTATTGTATTGTATTGTTGAATTTCATCCTGTATCACATCGTATTGTGTCGCATCATATCTTATCGCAGTTTGTCATATGGTATGATATGGTACTGCATTTTATTTAATCATATTATTTTATTTCATATTACATATCAGGACGTATTATATCGTATTGTGTGGTATTGTATCATTTCCTATTGTATCTTATTGTCGTATTGTATTATGTCATATCCTATGGTATTGTATAATTTCATTTCATATTACTTTGTACAGTGTTGCATCATATCGTATGGTTTGGTATTGTATTTTATTGTATTGTTTCATTTCGTATCGGATTGTGTCGCTTAGTATCGCATCATGTTGTGTCATATTATATTATATCACAGCCTATTGTATCTTATTGTGTCTCACTGTGTTGTATTGTAATAACTGTGCTAAACTGACAAGTAAATAAAACACTTCAATAGAAAGGCCACCCTTGTATTGGATTTCAGAATGAGGAGCAATATAAGTAAATGACAAAACACAACACTATGGATAGTCAAACAATGATTACATGAGAAAGCCATTTATGCAGTCTTGTCATCATCAGTATCTGCACTGTCCAATATCCACCCTGAGCAGACCTGAGAGTGTTCCTCTCAGCTGAAATGGGAAAGTAATTCCTACTATCCTGAACTAGAAAATAACAGACATTTTCATTTTATACCTCAGTGGACACATAGTTCTTGCATTGTGGGAAACTGTATTCATAGGCTGTTTACAATACACACACAAGAGTACCGATACATGTGGCTGTCAGTGTGTGCCGCATGTATTAGCCTTTAATAAGACATGTTGTTCCCCACTGTAGCATGTGTGAATATGAAGCTATTGGACAGCAGTTTATATATTCTATACAGCGGCCTTTTACTGTCAGTTTCTCCTCTTTTATTCCTGCAAGTAAGACGCTTGCACTGCTGCTAAACAGTACGTATGCATGTGTGTCACATATATTTATGTTATGCAAGCAGATTTCATATTGATATTCCTGCAAGCTGCTTCTTAGAGGGGATAACTGTTGATTTGCTCCTTGTGATGATTGCTTCACGAAAGAAGTCTTCATTTGCCAAAGAAGTATTTATTATGCTAATTATACATTCAAATCAACACGAAATGCTATTCCCATACTGGAGAGTGCAGTCATTAGCGGCACAAGGACTGTCTTTTGCTGGAGCAAGCAATAAGCACTCAAAACAGATGCTTTCATCCGACCGATTTAAAATCTGAAGCATTTGGAGTCAAAGAAAAAGTGTCTGGTCTTAGAAGCTTGAATAAAAAATCTGAATACAGGAAGGGCACCTTTCTAAAAAGCCAGTTCATTTTCACCTTGGGATGATTTTAAATATATGCTATTTGAAGCTCATAAGAGGTCAATCATTTCTAAATTAGTGTTTTTCATTGTCTCTGCTAATGTTACAGTTTGTTTTGAAGCGTGTTTGAGGCCTACTGCATTAGCCCCTATCCTTAATGCTATCTACAGCTGCTGCTGTGATGAATGCTGATCCTCCCACGCAGAGGACCTGAAAACTGATTTATTTAACAAGCTTGTGTCTATAAAACGCAATCCTACGCACAAAAGCACAGTTTCCACTATCTATATCTGATGACAGTGTCAGTCAAATCAAAACAAACTAAAATCACACAGGGCATCTGGGCCACACAGTGTTTTCTCTGTTTACTGTTAAAATGTAAAACCACAATCATAAAAGTATATTTTTGCTTTAGAGGTCAAGTTTTCAGACAGTTAGTGATTCATATATGCAAAATTACATATTCTGTTTGTACAGAATGATTTGAAAGATGCTGCCTGAGGAATAAACATTTGCTCCTATTTTTAATCGAAACTGATATCCTTGATCATTGATTTTAAAAATGCACTTTTCTGCTGACGATGCAGTTCTCAAAGAGCATGTTATACCTATCACTTGATTTTCCCTTCTAATCTGTCTTTTTAGTGCACTGCTCAACCTTTGATCTATGAGTTTTTTTCTATTTTTTGCCACATTCAACAAATAATAACAGCCAGACTCAGTGCTTTCAGGACTTTGTGTCATATTCTGCCATTTATTAAATATTGCAGCAGTGACTCCCCTTGCAGCATAAAGCATAGTGATTGGATATTTACTCAGGTGGGGGAGTTTACAAATCTTTGGGTGCACGATAAAACACTCAAACATAAGGAAACTTAATTCCTGAAAATATCTTCCAGGTCTTGTTCAAGGTGCACTCTATCTACAGGATCAAACTACTCGATCCATTATGCACCACTCTCTTAGTTATTGCCAAACTACATCTTTACATTTCAAGAACAAGTCTGGATAAGTTCTGGTCTTGCCTGGAGTACAAACCTCTGTGACATAACTGTGGTTATACAGTATTTGTAATTTGTATTTAGGTGTTTTAATATTAAAAGTGGATTGTTAAAACTTGAACCAGCGACTTTGCGCTTTAAACACATCAAAGAGCAATACAACTAAACCTCTCCCCCTCTCTAGAGGATAATGAACATTCAATGCATTGACCCTATACATGTGCTTGACTTTCAGGTCCCTGAGCAGACCAGCTGGGTGGCTTGTGAAGTACCACTGCTCATGCTCATGCTCAGTTTTGCTTACACAAACCAGCACTGGTCCAGAAATAAAGCTTTGATTGTGTACTTTGCAAGTACTCACACATAGAAGGAAAAAGAGAATCCTCACTTTTGCTCATGGCCAGATTTAGAACAGATGGAGGGGAATTTCTGCTTAAGGGTCCTTTCTAACGGACATGTTTTTAGGTTGTTAGATAACAAAATAGATTACAAAAACAAAATGAGATAACGTTTTTAGAAATCATTCCAGTAAATATCTGTATAGTGATAGCGTGGCTTGAAACTGGAGGTCTTTTTCACTTTGCAGTAAATCTATGGGACCCATTTATTCAGATCAGCTTATTCTCCAACAAGCTGTGCTGCAGCAAGGTGGCTTTGAACCTTACCCCTAATAGCTGTTTGTATGGAAATTATCCATACCCTGCAAATTATCATTTCAAAAAACACACTGCATTTGCTCATTAGATTGGTGTTGGTAACCATGAAAGTGTTTTGCATTTAAGCTCTAACCATGTAAGAATCTGGCAGGGGTGTTATTGCCCACCCAGCCTGCCTGTGAGTGTGAGTGGGCTGTCTGTGGCTCTGGAGCATCTGCAGTGTATTTTGTGTAATGTGCACTTCTGCATGTATATCTTCAGTGTAGAGTTGTGCCATGCAACACAACATTAGAGTGACTTTGATTACACACTTCTCACATCCGAACAAAGCATCCTTGGCACTGTGCGCTCCTAACCACATACACCCTTCAGGATCTGCATCCCTCCTCACCCCCACACACACCCCCCCACCCTTCCTTTCTTTTCCTGCCTCTCTCACCCTTTGTTTTGTTTAACTTTTATTTCTTCTGCAGTGCTCAGGGAGCCGCACCTGGCGAACATTATTTTCAAAAAGCATCATCATGCATCATTGTAAGGATACATGCTCTAATCAGCTGAACCATCTGGCAAACGGCTTATGCACCATCAAGCTTAAATGCTCTGCATCTGTTGATCAAATGGATGTCTCATTGTTTTTAGAGTAACACCCTTAACCTCTGAGCCTCTTTGTACTTCTGCTCTGCTGTCACAAACAAGATATTTTATGTTGCAGAGGTGACACTGATCATCGAAACAAAAGATTAATGTCTCACATTTACCTCACTTTCAGGCAGGTTTTTCATCTATTAAGCTTCTATAGGAGCTTTATATGCTAATGCTGAGCACTGTGTAATTCAAAAGCTGAATTGTAGCTATTAAACGGCAAATGCTTCCCTTTTGGAAAGAAAGTGGACATTAACCTTTCTACCTTCCATGCTTTAAACATCAGAATTTATAGATTTGTCTGGGGCTCTAATTTGGTTGATGATACAACTTAATGTATAAATCACACCTCTCTCTAAGCACAGAAGCACCCTGCTCCCAGACCCTAAAAACAGATTCAGATATTAAGATGAATTATTCCACTGACTCGTGGCAGACATCCTGGAGTCTCTCAGTAGTGTCAGAGTCTCTTGGCCTACTTATACAGACAGCCTTGCCAGTAATGTTATGTATTCCTTCAATGAACTCTAAATAAGTCATAGCCACAAGTGTAAAAAGGGAGAGAGAGAAAATAGCTGTGTATACTAAAGCATCAAGCTCGACTACCACTCCTGCAGCTGTGGCACCCTTACTCCAAAGAACAAATGAAGTGAGGGTGAAATAAAAGATATCATATTTATGACAGTCCTTGAAAATTCATGAAGGCTGCGCTTTCTCTCAAGGATTGATAATATATTACATTCAATAATAAAAGGTAATCAGTCGACTGTGGCTTATGCAAAGTCCGAAAGCAGATAAATGGCTCCACTTCACACATCTGATTCACAGACTTAGAGGCACCACTTCTCTGTATTTCTCTCCCTCTCTTTGTCTCTGGATCACAAGCAGCGGGATATCTTTCCATTGCCAACGCCTAATTGTTAGATCCTGGCATCGCCAAGTGATAAATTTGCCTAAAAAAAAAGTTCTGCGCAGAAGAAAATTTGTATCGCCATTACAGAACATCAAACAAAATCCAGCAATATTTCCTTTAAAAGTGCGGCGCTGATTTTGGCTTCTGAGAGGCTGCAGTTCAAAGGAGAAACACAAACAGCACAGACAATACAATCAGACTGGAGGACAGAGCCTCCAATACAAACACATCCACCCACACACACACACACACGCACACAGATACACAGACTGAGTTTCTTGCAATACAGTTACACTATCTTTCATCAGCACTATTGTGTTGCAAAGTACAGGTATGCAATTGCCATACTGTCAGTGCTTTACCCGTCAAAATAAGAGCATCGCGTTGTCTCAGCAAGACTGAGCTCCGTTTTTAATCACTGTCTCTGATTGATTATGCCCGCCCAAAAGTGCACACTTTGCACTGAAAACATCACAGTGAATATTTGACAAATGGGTCTTCTCTTGAGATTTATGGCCCAATGTTGGAAATTATTGCAGATGTACTGTACACAAACAACATATGTGTTCACTGGCATCGTGCTCCATGTACATGTGCTCATTTGGCTTAAGGCGGAGACAAGTGATTAAAAGGTTAATAAGGGTCGTGTAGCATTGATTTCATCACCTGCTCTGCTGACTGTTTGCTTTATTTGAATTCAACTGACTGGTGTGAATAAATGAAAGGAAGCATACTCTGGATTTGTACGATAAAACAGTTTTTTAAGGGTTTTTTTTTTCCTTCTCACAGGAACCACAGAGGAGAGAGGATTTGAAGTCGTGCAGTGAGTTTATAAAAAAAAAGGGGCTGTCTTCCTATGGTGGCTTTAAAGAAAATCTAGACCTTGTCGCATTGACACTGATTGGTTTAAAGTTACCAAAGTCATCACCTTAAAAACTTAATAGTGCCGTGTTGACAAAGTAGGTGAGCGTGGCACAACAAAGGCTTTGGATACTGTATTATTTATTTCAGCTTGTGCTTTTGTTGAGTGGAGAATCTTGAAGTTTCCTCCGTCTCAAGGAAAATGAAGTACTGCTGAATAAGCAAATGTTATGCAGTGGGTAGGTATTTCAAAGTCCTTCCTTTTCCTCTGTAATGCATCTGCATAGGAGGTGTTTGTTATGGAAAACAAAACCAACTGCATGCAGATCATGCACAAGTGCTTCAAAGCACAAGGTCAAAATACTACAGGGAAATTAGCGTCTTATCTGTAAACTCACTTATTGATATTCCTTATTCTGCCACTACGACCCCCGAATATTTTCTGCATTCATCAACAACATAAACATGCAAATCCCATTTACACTTTTTTTTTCCATATTAGTCGCTCCTCTCTTGTGGAATAATTCGGGATTACCAGTACGCAGGCGCCCTTTGTTTTGGGCTTGCTGCAGTTCTAGTTTTTGTGTTTATTCTGGGACTGTACACACAAAACACTCACATGCATATACTCATATAGAAATCACTTCACACACAAAGACCGACAAAAACCTCAATAGCATGTTAACACACATACGGATACACCTACAGCCAAAGATTTGACTCCTGTGACACAAACCAAACCTCATTCACGAACACACAAACACACACACACTCATTAGAGCAAAGGGAATGAAACTGAGCTCACCCAGGGTTTGATGAAACTCACCCGACACCGGGGTCATGGGGGTGGGTGGGAGACTGTTGATGTTGAGCGCCCCCATCTGGTGGATCTGTGTGGCGGGGAAGGCTACGCTGGGCGTGAGGTAACCTCCGTGGCTTGCTGCCATGATGGCTGCCTGCTGCTGCATGAGCTAAAGAAGAGGGACATGGAGAGATGGGTGGAGGAGAGGAGAGTCGGATGGGGTGTAAAAGTGTGTGTACGGGGAGGGTAGGAGGGAGAATGTGGCATGAGCGAGGTGAGGGGAGGACAGATGGTAATGAAAAATATAGTAAGTTTGGAAGGAGTCAGACAAAGACAGGAGAAGGGGAGAAGGGTAGAGGGGGAGCAGGAGAGCGAGAAACATGGCAAGAGTAGAACAGAGGGAGGGATGTATGTTGAGGTTGATGGATGGATAGTGCATGGGAAGTACAGAGAAAGTAGAGCGGAATAAAAGAAAGGAAAGAAAAAAGAAGCCTGTCAACCTATGTTTAGTGAATCTGTCTATCCTCCCAGCAGGAGGTCTGTCACCAGCTGCAGAAACGATTTAATAGCTGTCTGTTGGGCTCATACAAATCAAGGCATTGACATGTGCACATTATCTCGGCGCTCTGGGAACAGGAAAAGTTTGCCAAAGAGTTACATTGCTATTTTCTTACCATCGTCAAACTTCTCACTACTCTTCTGGGTAGTATAGGAGAAATCACATCAAAAACTTGTGGTTTTTTTTCCCCCATCTCGATGCTCATCTCTATTTTTTCTGATGTATTTATAATGATTTTAACTTGCAGCCAAACAGTCATAGAGTCCAGAATCCGCTTTGTTTTATAATTCAGACGTAAACCAACAGGCTTAGCTGTCTCTGGGCTAGTTTTCCCCAGTGAGGAGGTATTTAGTGAGTACAGGGTCTGAACTTCATTAAATCAAGTTTTTGCCAAACAGCCCTGTGCGCTGAAGTTATGAGGTATCACTAAATCCAGATGCTGAGTCATTGAAACAATATTCAAAAGCAGGTTCAGATTCCAGACCATGTGAGTAATACAGCATGTTAGTGAGAAATTCGCAATGGATGTCATTTCCACCCATTGGACGAACCCACAAAGATAAAATCAATAGCCTTGCATTCACTCTGCATTTCTATTCAGCATGAACTGAGAAGTGAGAGCTGGAACTATTTTCCATCACATGAAGCCCACAGAGTGTTTATTCATATGCATAGGACACGCTCACATGCACCGCTGCCCTGCGCCGCATTGCACTCGCACACAGACACACACGTGCGCACACAACATGCACGAGGAGCGATAGAGACTGTTTGCGTGACTGCACTCCGCTTCAATTCGAGCTGTGAAAACCAAACGCTGAGTGCTTAATTCAAGAAGAAATCCATCATCGTACAATAGCTACTGAAACTTGCAAACTTAAGGGTTTATGCCGGGAATCAAAATCATTTGCAGCCTTTATAGCCTTGCAGACCTGTATGCAAAAGGAATACAAACGCAGCTGGACTAGTGTCTTACCGCTGTCTCTGCATCTGTTTAATACTGCTCCGGTGTGTCAGGGGAGCTGCTGATGGCCATGGCCTGAGAATGACCCATATACGCATGAAATCAAACTCCTCTGCCACTGGCACTAATGCTAATGACCATGTTGTGGGACAGCAGAGGTATAGAAAGCCACTCTGCTTCCATTTGCATGAAGACCCTGCAATGGAAAAGCCAATTATTTTCCCTCAGTGGCCCTGTCAGGTAACCTGAAAGCTGCTGTCCCGCTGCAGAATGCCCAGCGCTGGCATCTCATCCATTAGCCACATGGCCTGCCACTGCTATCTATTAACGCCTTTTGTCATTTGCATAATTTCAATGTGACAAATGGGTATCATCCGTTCCTTTCCAAATAAGATGAATTGAGCCTTTAAGGGGGAATAGCTGCGAAAGACAGCGAGGGGGACAAGAAAGCAAACAAAAGCAGTGACATAGAAACAAACAAAGAGGTCTCAAGGATCTGGGCCTCCCTTGCTTTGCGGTGACTGCCCCTCCATTAGGATGTGGAAGGGGCTGAACTCCAGCATGAAGGGTTTGACTGGGCTGGTATTACGGGGGAAAAATACACCGCCACGCCGTCCACAGCTTTTTGTCTTCTTTTTAGAAAGGTTTGGGGGCTGATTCGAATACGCTTGTAGTCTATTTGTTGCTGGTCTTACAAGCTGCAGGCCTGGATGGAGGAGGAATAATGGAGTGGGAGTGAACGCTCCAGAACAGCAGCCTATCTTAGATAATGCATTCATTAATGACATCTGTCAGGTTGTCATGGGTAAAAACTCTCGCCATTCATTGATGCTTCATTTCAAATGAAAATGCAACAAATTGCAAACCCAAGCATGTAATTATGTTGGTATGCGATGGTTCACACAAGTCGGCTTTGATAAAAAAATGGAATAAAAAAGCCGCGTGGTTATGTTGACAGGGTTATTCACAGTCATCCCATTTTACTTTTCATATGCTTTTTTCCTCTTTTTTTTTTTTCCTCAAAATTTCAAAGGCATTATATTCAAAAGCCATTCCTATTTCTTTATTTCTGCACTCCCCAGCAGATAGCAAATGTCTCTGGCGGAAAGAATGAGCAAGAGCTGAGTCTTCATCATCACAGACACAACCTTTTCTGCTTCCTCTTGAAAAGAAAGGAGGAGGGAAGAAAAGGCACAGAGAAACAAGGGGGACAAAAGAGGAGCGTGTGAGATGAAAGGGAGCAAAAGAAAGTTGCCCGGGCTTAGGCAGCATTCATTTAGTGTCAGACATCTGCTTTTTTATTGCAACCTGATGGCATTACTCTCCCCTGGTGCCAGCAGGCAATCACCTCTTTATCACATGGCAATTATCTCTGTAGCGCTGCTCTGTGACTCTCTGACTCTCAGTACTGTCACATGTGACCCCTTATAGCCCAACCAGCCGGGAACGGGGGGGGAGAGGGGAGGAGAGAGACAAAGAGAGGCAAAGAGGCAGAGCAAGTGGGTGAATAGGTTGAAAAAATGAGAGGAGGAGGGAGACAGCGGGTCAATGAGGTGAACTAAAAGACTGAAGATAGACGACTGAAGCTCAAGGGCTTCATTTGTTACCCCTCTGTAAGAAAGCTGTACCGCTAAAGTTGGATTTGAATAGGTTTTATCTGATGCTCCCTCTACATGTATTTGCAGAGCGGGTCCTCACAAGTATACCAGAGCTAAACCAGGTCACACACATGCTGGTGTGTGTGTGTGTGTGTAAGCGCTCAGGCAGTTTACAGCACAGCCAAATGATGCAGTAATGTCTTACAATCATTTCTCATGTGTGCCGTGTTTGAATGTGAGTCCCTCCAACAGGGGGAGATGTTTCCTAATGTGAGTTTACAGTCATCATCCTCCCTCTCATCCACCCACACATTGTCACTAGCAGCATCTAGTTAAACCATTTTCTCTCCTCTCATTTATCCATCGCACACTTAGTCTAATGCATCTTTTAGGGAGGCACGAGGGGCGCGTCGCCGGAGGTGCCATTAAATCTAAAAACTTGTCTCTTGTCCTTCTGACACAGCTTGTAGTTCTCCACCTAAAGAGACCAAGGGAAAAGCTAAAATGGCTGTCTTCCCAAAGAGACGAAGGGAGAAAAGTGACTTGAATCAAATCTAATCGTGTACAAATATGATGTTTGTGTCTTGAAGGGGAAATACAAAAGGTAATAAAAGCTGGTTTTATTACTTGCATTCAGCGATTCATGGGAGAACTATTATCACTCCCTGCAAACGCTGGAATGAAACATGGAATCTCACTCTCCCGCTCTCCATCTGCTTGTGTTTTATGAAATCACCTTTTTGCAAATAGGATGTCTCCTGTCAGAGCACACCAGTGTCTGTGTCTATCGTGCAAATGGCATATTTCTCATTTTTGGCATATGTTGTCAGTGTTGTACCCCACCAATTTGTGTTCAGAGCCCCCTCCTTCTCTTGGTTTGACTAAAATCCAATTTACTGGCTGTCAGCTCAACTCTATAATCCTATCCACTGCTGTAGTGGAGAGGTAGCTCTTTGAATTTACCATTTACTGTACTGCCTGGTTATAGCTATATATACCATCTCTCCACATGTCTGTATTCTGTACGGTGCCACCTCCTCTTCTCTTGGCCAGTGTGTATGGAGAGTGGGCGAACACGTAGTGTGTCTTTGGAGATAAAGTCCTTTTTCTGTCACTGCAGGTTTTTCGTCTTGGGGGAATATGTGTAGTTTATCTTGCAGTAAAGAAACATTCATCGTATCACTTCAGCATATTCCTGGTGGCTGCAGGGGAATCAAGGCTGCACGCCATGAACAAGCACCCTGCACCACCAGAGTCAGTAATTCAATCATAACTTCTGTACAAGCTGGACACCCACACTAAAGATAACTAATATGTCCCTTTATTCTGCACACCTAGCCGTGCAAACCAGTATTTACAATCATTATGAGTCTTTAGTGAGATATGAAAACAAGAGCCTTGCTGATAATCCATTTCTGCCTCCTGTGCACTCCTCGCTTCATCAAGAGTTGGGGTGAGTTTATCTCCAAGGTTGCTGTGCCTCCGAGTTCCTCTGCTGACTTCCTTATTTTGCTTAAATTCATTATAGCAGGTACAAAGCGACCACAGTCTAAGTGATTCATAATGCTAATACAAGGAGAATTTCACCTTCACCACCATCGTTCGTGCCGGATAATCTTTGAGTCGAGGAACCCACATACGTGCAATTTCTCCTTTAGATTTAGTGGTAATTGATTCTCTCTAATGCTGAAGTATCCCCTATGCCCTTGTTGCTTTCACTCGGAACTCGATTACCCAGCATCATCTTGCTCTTTGTCATATTATATCTGCGTATGAGGGAGAGAGAGAGGGGAGGGAGGAAATAAAAGAACTTTTGCGGCGCAGCGCGCGAGTGTACACTCTTGTGCACGTCTGTATGAGTCGACACGGGTCTCTGCCACAGTAAATAAGAGTCACGGCCAACCTGAGCAGGGCACAATGCTCTCCCCGCAGACTACCACTGCCTCCACCACCTCTTAAACATTTGCATTTCTCCACATTTCCTGGGAAACGGCTGCATTTCATGAATGGTAATGAAGGAGGGAGTTTTACTGGAGAGAGAGCACAAGAGATGGCCTTACAATTACTGTGGGATGGTCAATTTGCACATTTCACACTGGGTCCCATGGCTGCGATGTGAAAATGAGGGAAATGGATAAGCCTGCAAGACCTAGCTAACATCATCAATTAATCCTGGTGTTTAGAGAGAGCAGAATACAAAACATTGACATCCAAATAGGAAAAGGAAAAATGGATTTGTGTTCTTCCTCTTCTGTAAACGAACACCTTGCAGATGTTTAGAGGAGAGCAGTGACAGACACCCAGGGTTTTTATCTTTTGAATCGTTCCTGCTTCGAGTAGCCGGTTCGGTGTGTGCGCATGCGTGTGAACATGATGGGGGGCTTGAGTGGGCTCTGCCTCAGCAGGGAGGAGGAAAGTTAGTGTGCAGATATGTTGCTGATGGAATATTTCTGAGTCAACTGTGGCCCCTGAAGCATCATGGGCCTAGAGGGGGGGCAGGGGGGGAAGATGGAGGGAGGAGGGGGAGCGGAGGAGCAGTGTGATAGAGGGTAGGGAGGGCACGCAGAGAGAGAGGGGCTGCAGCGGCTGTCTGAACTCATCAAAGGCCGGGGGTCTGCTGTGTGGGTATGGTTCCATGGCCCGAGGGGGGGCATGTTGGGCAGGGGTAGGAGGGCAGAGGAGAGCTGATGAAGGGGTTGGAGGGTACAAGCTCACTGATCGTGTGTGTGTGTGTGTGTGCTTATGTGCAGTGTAAAGAGGGAGGATGTGATGGAGTTGCAGCAGTGCTTAATTGGAGGAGGGGAAGTGGTGCTGATGGAGTTGATAGTGTAGTGGCTGTTTTTTTTCTGACAACAAGGTCAACAAGGGATCAGAAATTTCTCTGTGGGCTCAAACTAAATAGAGAGAGATTCGACCAACTGATTTCTATGTTTTTATCTTTTGTTCATTTAAAGCTTTTGTAAGGGGTTTTTCAACGTTTATGAAATAAACTGGATCTCATGTCGACACATTTCAGGATATCATAATACAAACAAGATTATCAGCAACAAAGTTCACAATTTCGCCAGGACCACTTTCCTCAAAAGAGTTCATTAGTTGTATGTATTAGTGATATTTGTTCTGAGAGCTCCCCGCCCTTCCATATTCACCGTCAATGATACACTCGGCAGTCGTCTGTAAGCAAGATGAGATTTTTCTCAAAAGAAACTACTGAAGAATTTAGAGGACAGGATGTGCTAAGACTGCTTTGTCCACAGGGGGGCATCAAAATTGACACAAACCGGGACTTACAAATCCTACAATAGCTGGGTTTTAGTCACGTGATTATGCTGACGCGAGAGGGCGGGGTGCTTTCAGATGGAGAGAATGAAGTAAACATGGAGAATACGTCTATGGAGCAAACCGTTGCAAGAGTCAGTATTGTACAGATTTAGATCCAGTGTCAAGACAAAGACATGAGCAATTAATTAGCAAATATGTTGGACGGGACCCGTATCTCATTAGGATTAGCAAGTTTTCGACAGAACTTAAAGATTTGCCGACAATCAAGGCTGTTGATATCACCAACTATCTGGTCCTTCAGACATCCTACGACCCAAACAACAGATGCCTCTGATTTGGGCTTGGTTTCTTAATCGTAATGATTACTGAGTAAATGAGCATTTAATGTCAATCTAATGCTATGTAAACACAGCTGCAAAAACAAAGTTCGCGAACTAACATACCTCTGAGTGGTCGCTGCAGACACGGGCATTAGCAGACTCTGCTCCTCGACCTTAGACATGGGTTTAAAACTTGCTTTTTACGGCGTAGTTCTGTAAAAAATTTTTCAATTTCTCACCTTTGTGAGCAAAGATCTTAGGCACTCGATATAACCTCTTTTCCTTCTCACGGTATGAATGATTAAAGCAGCCGTAAACTGCACAAAACTTTAGCATTTTCTGAGACGAATCTTCAATAAATAAACCGTAAATAAACAGAAAATTAACACTTCCTGCACTCCATCTGAATTTCGCGTTCTCGCAGTGCAACGTTGTGATGTCACTACGGCTATTGCACATTTCTGAGCCACTTGGTGTCAGCAGAAACAGGCTTCAAACACAACACATCCGGCTTGAAAGAAGATTCAGAAGATCATTTAAGCTAATTTAATTTTAAGCAAATGTATAATTGTTGTTCTGTGTTCTGTCTTTTCCAACTCACCGCATGTGCGTACGAGCTGTAGGTGCTGAAAGGAAGGGCGATAGCTGGGTTGAAGATGCCAAACTGCCCGACCATCTGCTGCATACGTCTGATGGTGCGCTCCTTGTCCGTGTCGGCAAACTTGACCACCAAGCTGGAGGAAGCACCCTGAGGGAGTAGATAGAGGAAGGAATCAGAAGCAGCAGAGCATGGATGCTTAACCTGTTTGACTGTGAGACGCTACCATGCCAACACTCACTCGCTCCAAAAAAAAAACAGCCTCAAAGTATCTACAAAAGCTTTGAAAGCTTCAACACAAAGACAAAAACAGGTATTGGTTGTTAGTTGTGATATTTTTTAGTATTCAGTGATCATTAACCTCAACAACTGCTGCTAACATCAATAACTGTGAGCTCCTCTAATTGCATGTCAGAGTTTTTGTGACTTTTTTTTTTCAGGAACAACAACATTCCTCATTTGTATTATTGCAGAGTTTTTTGGGCTGGCATACATAAACATGACTCCAACAGGGATATATGTGAAGAATAAAAATAATCTGCTTATTGAGTGAAAAGCTCCGGAGGCAGATGTGCCAACAGAAACCATCCGCTCCTTCAATCAGTTTTAAACATATGTACAAAGTCACTCGGGGCAAAGCAGCCTCGCTTTGCATGACATAAATATTTTATACTTTTCCCCAGCTTTTCTCCCTGCGGTACAGTACATATATGTAACCTTGGTGCTCCTTCCCATAGTTAAGGCTAAAAGATCTGCAATGTGCACTGATTTAGAATAAGAGCTGCAATTGGCAGTGCCTCCTGTTGACCTTGGCGAAAGTGTTCTTCAAAGAAAATGCAGCTTTTTTAAGGCAATTTCTCTCATCTTGTCCTTCTGTTTCAGCCTCCTTCTTCCTCTTCCTCTTTACAGCCCCGGCTATCCACCCCCTTGTCAACACTATTACCTCTTCCTGCAGCCCAATAATGAAACAGCAGGTGTGTCTGCCACACACCCTTCATTAAGAATCTTCAAATGATTTAGCGCTACAGTTGACCTTTTGTGTGCTCCGCCTCTCCTCCCCTCGGCGCCCCCAAACTGGCCAATCGATCCATATAAAAGGCCGAAATATTACTCTGATCTGACAGTGTAGAAAGGTTGTGTGTCAGTCATGATAAGAGACCCCCTGAAATTGATGCAAGATTGTCAATAACAGTGGTGGCTGGTGAAGTGCGGGGATTGGAGGTTGGGGGTTGGAGCTTTTGAAGGGCTTACAGGGTTTTTCTTGGTTTGGTGTGGATAAATCCTGAGAGGTGGAAAGTTAAACTGTGTACATGTAGTGAGAAATTGAAGTTTGATTGATCTAATAAACTCAAAGAGCTTATTGGAACAGAAGTTTCAGGAATAATTTTGCCTCAAAAGTTGGAAAAACATACAGAAAACTACAGTATTTCCAGTTATATTACTACAATACAGTACATCACATTTTATTCAGCTTTTTTTCCCCTTTGTTTTGCATTTCCCTGACTTCTGCTGCAGGAATTCTGCTAATAAAGACATCCACAGACAGCAAGAGATGTTCAAAGGCAGGCACTGGACCTTTCGACTGTAGCGTATAGATTTTATCCTCTCCCTCTCCCTTTCTCCGTCTTTTCTCAATATTCCCCCGAGCCCTCTCCTCCTGGCTTGCTGGCTGGTTGAATTACAGGTTTGAAAGATCGCAGAAGAGTGGTCAGTTGGTTGGTTTGCTGTCTTGCTTAATGGCTGATTGTCTAGTTAGTTGAGTGACTGACCGACAGGCAGACTAGTTGGCTGGATGCTTCGACTAACTGGCTGACAGACTAATTGTCAGACTGTCAAATTGCCTGACAACTGTTCTGTGGTCAGCTGAGTGACTAAGTGTTTCCACTTCTTACTGTCTGTGTGAGTCCTGAGAGAACAGTGTACGATCCTCCAATCAGCTTAGACACAGTTATAGGTTTATAATTGTCTGTGTAACTTTTTAATTGACTGATCATCACCTTTATTATAAGAGTTTAACTTTGAAATGTCTAGAAAGAGAAACCATGCTGGTACATATTGAATATTTTAACTTGCTCTCATAGTAAAACAAAGAAATGATTAAAAGTAAACCTGCTTTGGTAATGAGAGCTTAATGCTTTCACTCTGCTTCTCTAATTTTTGGGAGAATAATCTGATCATATTGAAGTACAACGCTAAAGCCGACCTCTTTTTTAAATTAGGGGTGTCTCAATACGATATTGATATAGGTCCAATATCAGCAAAAAAAAAAGGACAACGGATTATATCAGCCTGCATCTAAAATCTACGATATCAGCACTCCAATACAAGCAGTCCATTCCAGACTCCACTCCGGCACCTCTAACTAGCAGTGCCCTGATTCAGCAAACTGAGCCCAGAGTGTACAAAGGTACTAACAAAGTAGCAAGGAGTCGGAGTGATATCGACCTTGTGGCATTATTTTTTTTTTAGTCTGAAAAAGACATTACAGCTGAGTGAAAAACTTGTCATGCACAATTTTGTGCCGATATCGATTCAATATTGGTAACGGTCAATATTGAAGGCTTCAATATCGGTATTGTATCGGAAGAAAAAAAGTTGTATCGGGACATCCCTACTATTAAATAGAGTGGAAAATGCCTGCCTGAATAAAAGAAACATGGGTTACTATACATACTGTAAGGATCCTGAAAATTCAGAGTACACAAAAGAGGACACTCAGTATGTTTGAAAGTTGTCTGTTGCATCAGTCTGACTGAAAATGGACTCTTAATGTACATGCAAACTTGTTAGTCCAATCCAAATTGCACTGAATCAAAATTCACTGTTCATGTAAACACATTGACTGTTTTCAAACCGGTTCTGGCTCCTGTCACTTCCCAGCTGTTGCCACCAAAATTCAACTCAGGTAACCAGAGGCGGGCACTGGATGGTACCAATCGCCTCATTATCGCTTTTAATCTCAACCTCCTGACGGTCTACAGGCTTGTGTCCAGTGACAGCTCTGGCTGCACCTGTGACCTCAATTTTCAGAGCACGACTGACTAGCACTTACTGTTGCTTGGTAATGAAAGCTGTCCAGCAGCTCTTCTGCTTCCCTGTTTAGTCACCATTCAGCCGTTTTGAATATTTTACTAAGACAAAATACAAAATGATAGAAAACCATGTTGCAGCGGCTCAAGACCGGGAAATTATATCCTTGAAAATAAGTGTGATCTGTTCTGCTGCTGTTGTTCTTGATGGCAAAGCTAAAATACCCTGCCTCTTTTATTTTGAATGGCTGATTGATGATGAAAATAGTGAGCATGGCATTGTTTCAAAATAGATTTTCTATTCCATTTAAGATCACTGTGAGTGACAAAATACAGAAAACTCTGAACTGAATTAGTTTTATATGAATAATGAGTGCTGCTGGTGTAGAGAGCAGTTCCTGTGCTGATTTAAAGTGTTATCACATTACTTTTTGGCCCCTCAGAGGAGGCAGACCAGCTGGTCAGCTTATATTATCAATACTTGCGTGGTTAACTAAGCTAACAAGCTAAAAGCACTTAAACTGGTAGCAGTTGCTACCAAAGCCAGAAACTCTTCCTCCATACCACATAATCCATTTTCACCAAAGCCAAATGATGTGAATGCCTTCATTCTTTCGAGCTAAAGGAATTATTTGCCATGTTTTTTGATGTATTAGCCTCTGATTTTTGTGTTTATGGATTAGCATTGTTCCTAAACTGCGGTATGTTTTTTTCTAATGAAGATATTTTGGGGTCTTGTTCTACATCACACTGTCTTAATGGACCTGTCTAGCTGCATAATAATAGCCTCGTGCCCTCACTTTTTACACTTTTGAATGTACATCCTGCAACGTGTATCCCTGAAATCTTCTCACTGACTCTGGCCTCCTGCTGCTTCTCTGTAGGACACCTGACTTGTATAACTTGATGGCAATGCATCCTTTGCCCCATTTGTTTATTTCACAGTTTTTCCTAGTCAGGCCTGTCAGGATAACACTGTGCAGAATCTCCATTGCTATAAAGGGAGAAGGATGAAGTCTGAAGTAAAAGTCTCATTAAATTTTAAGCTGCCAAGTGTGGGAAGAATCCCCCCACCAGGCGGCTCCCAGCTGCCTTGAGAGCAAATGAAGGAAGGGGGAGTTAAACAGGGGGGATAAAAGAGGCACCGCAGAGACGCGGGACCAAAGGGAAAGTCTGCCTCTTTAAAGTTCCTTCTCAATGCCAAGGAGGGTTGGTGTCTGTCCAAACTGCAAGGCCAGCTCTGCATCCAACACTTCTATAACTTTAAACATATGCCTGCTGGCACTAGTGCACCATAAAACTAGAGGGGAGACAGACTGATATATAGAAGTATTGATTTATACAGCTGCATTGCTTTCAAGTGTCGGACTGTAAAGTTTTCCATAAAGCCCCACTCTGCATGGGTTTATCTTACTCTGATTGAGCCTATTCCATCATTGGCACACAATCTTTCCAAAAATTAAGCAATACATCCAACTGTGATAAACTCAATGTTAAATTCTTTAAAGTCTGTTTTTTTCCCCATCACTGCCTGTATAAAAAAGCCTCTTTATATCAGAATGGACTGCTGCTAATACTGGCTTTTCCTCTCAACATATGGTATCCTATTCAAGCTGCAATGCTCAATATACAATACGAGAACTTTATTGATCCCTGAAGGGGAATATGTTGGTTTAAAAACCAGTTTACATTCAAGAAGCTGTGACTGGACATTTATACTCCATTTGATGGAGGTGTCCTGAAGAAAAAAGTGCCTGTGATATGTTTTAGTAGGGCTGGGTGATAAACCGAAAATTTACAGATATTGAAATTTACAACAATAACCAATGTCATTGTAAATGAACGGCGCTTTGAAAAGTCCTGCAGCATGTGTTAGACGTCACCATCTACACATTGACCAATCAGGGGCTGCCTTTCCCTGTTGTCCAGGGAACAGTGGAAACACAGTCACTGATTGGCCCGGTTATTTCCTGATTTCTAATACACGCTCCCAATGGGCCGAAGTCCAGACTGTTGTGGGAAGGAACGGCAAGTGATTCACGCAACAGGATGGCCCAGCCAGGCTACGTTATGGTCTCATGTCCCTAAAAGACGCTGTGCTATGTTGGAGATGTGACTCCACCCCATCCAGTCCATAACAAAGAGGGAAAGACAGGTGAGGCGATAGAGGACGGTTCAAAAGTTGTAGTGGCTCGGGCGGTGGCTGAAGTAGACAAAGTTTATGCGGGAGGGGGGGTGAGCAGCTTGTGGAGTAGTTATCGTCCATTTATCCTTATTGTGGTGAACTGCTCAATATATCATAATATTGATTTGAGGCCATATGGCCCAGCCCTATGTTTTATTCATCTTTATACAAACAACTTTTCATGTTTATACTCAGGATTGAAAGTTATTATTAGTCCTAAAATATTAATGGCATGGATATGGGAATAACTAGCAAAACCTAGCAGTCAGATTCAAGACTAAAATGCTCTATGGTTTGTGAGGTTCTAGAGGTGGCTGTGGCCTTCAAGGACCGGAGTCTCCTGCAGTGCATTACAAGAATGATCCCCTATTTCTCCAGTTTTACCATCAAAAACTTCATCCTGATAACCACTCTCTCCTTTTTCATCGTCTTGTAATCGGTGCATTTCTGGCAGCCACCCACTACATAGAGAAACACATATGGCCTTCACCGCTTCATCCACTCTGTACAACTGTGTAAACATGGCAGTGTGAGATGGCGGCCTCTGTGAAAGGGGACCTGCTCCTTATGCAGATATGAAAGACTTATTCTAAGTCAACAACAACAAAATGGATTTTATACTGAAGTAACTAACATACTCATGAGTATTAGACCTCATTTCAACCAAGTTGGTTCTGCTATTTCTGCTAAATCCTATGCACTGTACCTTTAATGTCGCATATCCAGAGTTGATGCTACAATGTAAAGTATTTACCTTTAGGAAGTTTCCACACTCTTAATGATATAGATACACGTCTTCTTTTGGCTTGGCTTGCACAATTATAGACTGATTTCATTTGTTGAGTTATTGGAACATAAACAGTATGGGGGGTGGGGGGGGGGGGTGGGTAGAGTTCAATGAAAACCAATGATAATGGAAATGAAAAGTGTCAGTCGTGATCAGCAGCATACAGATCCATAATTTTTGTTAAATATTTACATTTAAAAAATCCCCATCTCATTGAATACACAGTGACGTTTTTTCTCTGAGCAGCATATTTATTGTTCTTTTTTTTACAATCCACCGTTTATTCCTCTTTAATTTAGGACGTGTCATACTTGTTTGCATATCAAAACATTGTTTTTGTTAAGTAATGAATCCCGACACTCATGGCACTTCATGTGTGTGTTCCCTGTCTAAAGTAATAAAGAAGATCCAGCGACAGGGGAGTCACATTTGGAAGCTTTTTTTTTTTTTAAACCCACCCTGCTCTTCTCCTAACTCTTGATCATCCAGCTCTGTCTTTTATGTAACTTTACCTCATTTGCTTTCCTTTGTCATGCTCTTATCCTTCCATAATCTTGCTTGCAGTGGTTCTATCTCAGTCCCTGTGTCAGCTGAAATAGACTCAAACCCAGGCTGAGCTGATGCGGATACGGAGTGAACAAATCAGCACGGCTCTGCGGACCTGACCCGCAACCCCTCTTGTCTCAGTGTAACTCTGTCCCGGGACTTACTTCCTACATGGCCCTGCTGAATCCCAGCAATTTGCTCTACAGCTCTAGCGTTTAAATGTTTAATTGAGCCACTCATATCCTGCACTGTGGCAGAGTGTGTGTGTGTGAGTGTGTGTGATAGCTGAAAAGTGCTGAGAGTTGGTGGCAGTGCGGGGCAATGGCTTGAAATATGACAGGTTGTGCAATCATTGTTCATATGTGACATTTTGCAGAAGCTAGCCATTGGCATATTTCTTCTTTATTTGGAGTCCATTATGAGTGTTAGCATAAGGATATGTGGTGCTTAAACCTATGCATTTATAATAAAGACTCTTGCATGACCATCATTTCTCAGACGCACATACTCATACAAACGCACACACCATGCAGATTTCCTCTTTCCTACCCAACTCACTCATACAATACATACAAAATGCCCACTCCCCCTCGACATGAATAACACAAATGTATTCAGCTCCAGTCCTCCGAGCTGGAAAATAGGATCAGTCAGAGAGCCTTTGACCCTTGCCTGTGGCTGTACGAGCATGTGACAGTGAAACAGAGAGAGAAGCAATATAGAAAGTGTGTGTGTGTGCGTGCATGCTTGTGCGTGTGTGTGCATTTGTGTCAATGTGCTCGCCGCAAAGTGCTTCTGTTTGTAGATGGTTATGTATGCACACACATGCATTCATGTGTGCGTGTGTGTGCAAACTGATAAACTCTAAGAAGGCAGTCTTCACGCTTTAGGGGGATTGGCAGTAGATGTATCAAACTGCTGTAGTTAGTCGCAGTGTTTATATTCGGCACACTTCAACACCTCAGCAGGCAACGCTATTGGCTTAGCTTTATTCATGGTCATCTTTCTGAATCTTCTCAACAGCTGCGGCTTTGGTGCAACAGCAAATATACACAGGCATACGCATATTCTGGCTCAGTTTGTCTAGTTCATTAGAGCAATTAGTCATTTCTATTAGCCCTGGAGAAGCAGGAATCATTGCAATTGCTTGTAAGAGTTGCAACGCGATGCATGCCCTTTACAAGTTCAATTTGTATGTAGTATTGTAGCTGTCAATGTTCCTTCTCTCATTTTTTTCTTACTTCTCGATTAATGTTTTAATTTTCAAGGCATCCAAATGTGTTGATTATTTATTCATTGCTTCCATTTCTGTACTCGTACATGACCTCCTTTTGAAGCGGTGACTCAACTCCAATCAACACAAATTTAAATAGAAACAGGATGTACGGTCCAAGGTTTTTCCAGGATCTTTGCTACATTGATAGACACTCTGCTCTGAATAGCACCGTCCTGCTGAGGCGTAATGGTCCACCGGCGGTCCGCTAATCTCGGCGAGGCAGGCACACTGTGCCCTCTCCTCAAGCAGCTACAGGATATGAGATGCTGATCGGATTTCTATAATCAATTTACCAGCGCAGGAGGTATAAATCCTGTCCATTCGCTCATTCTCCCTTTGCCCCCCCCCCCCCCTTCTTTCTCTTCATCTCCCTCCCACTCCTCCTCCTTTCTCTCCTGCCCCCTGCTTATAGTTAGATGAATAATTCAGCAGCCAATGTGGTGAAAGGTGGAGTAAACAAGTCTATTGCCTAATATCCCGAGAGGCTGCCAAAGAGAGACGAGTGAGGGCAGAGAGCTAGCAGAGATAGGAGGATGGAGCAACAGAGAAAGGAGGGTATCTATAGAGAATGGACATCCAGAGTCTTTCCTCATGACCTGCAGTCATTTGCACTTAGATTGACTCAGAGGTTGCGCCAAAACGGCACAGCTGGCTCCTCGTTCTTCTCTCTGCTTTACTCTCTTGAGCCGGACATTGGCAACTACTCATAATGAAATCATACAGTGTGACAACATCTGTGAGAAGGGGCTGGGAGAGAGTTCAGGGTCCTGCTTCATGGAAATAATAGTTCAAAGACAAAAAATTAGGATAAAAACAGACCGTATACGAAGCCACTAGATAATATAAAACGTGACTCTCTGTCCGCCCACAGGATGTCACAGAGAATAACTCCATTCAGGTTTGGAGAGCAGAGTAAGTGGCTTTCTTTTTGACACCATCAGGTATACAGGGACCAAGCCTAAACACGAAACACATACAAATGAGGAGTACAGCTCCGGAGCTCACAGTAAATCCAATACAGAGAGAATTCAGAGGACATGGTGTGCTTACATAACAAGCAAATGTAATCTCACACTGGAGTTATATTCACTGATTATGCAAGCAGAACTCCTGATTGATGACTCACTAAAAATTCAATTATCATCCTAAACACTTTTCTCTGGAATTAGATTAGGATTTTTTAAGGTACCGTGTTAATTAAAGAGGCAGAAGGCGATTTCTTGTTGCGCCTTGTTCTAAAGCCGGGATATTTATCAGGGTGGTTGTACTTTCTGTACATTGATTGGTGATGGTAAGTCGAGGGTTCGCAGCTCTCAATCAAAAGGTGAACCGAACATAACTTTTCTGATTGTTGGTTTGCCTGTACGTGTTGTGACTGCAGTGGGAGGTGGTGGGAGGTGTGTGAGTGTTTCTTTGTATTTATATGTGAAGGGCAGAGCAGTACTTACTGGCATGGTCTGGCTGCCGTGGAGGGCGCTGATTGCAGACTGGGCCTCCGTATGTGTGGAGAACTTGACAAAGGCACAACCTGGAGGAGAGAACAGATGCACACACAAACACGTACACGGTTAGAGCCAGACACACACACACACACACACTTAACTGTGTACACACTCAGTAAATGTAATCAATTGAGTGGGTTTCAAAGCCTATGGTATATTAATAAAGGATGTTGAATTATATTTGACACCGCAGAAATCAGTGTGTAGAGAGAGGCTCTCATTGCACAGCAGGCTGCCCAACTCCGGGCATTAGGAAGGCAGACAAGCAGGCAGAAGCTGCAGGCTAAGGATTGCACTGATGAAGCAGAAAAGCATGCTATTTAGCACCACATGCCTGTCTGTGCATATTAAATACAAGCTAAACTGGCTAAACTCATAATGTTTGCAAAAAGAAAACCACACCATTTTAGAAGTCCACACAGTGTTGTTGGTTTAACAACAGGATGTCCCTACAAATACAAGTGAATGTAGAGATTCAAACACTGGAAACCACTGGACAATTAATCTTTGCATGAATGACTTTGAGGAACATTAGCTTCATTTACATGTGCACAAATAATAGGAATAAATATGTAAACATGTCGATTGGAAGATTCTGGTCCAATTTGGCTCAATCAGAAAGAAATTGTATTCCGATGGTTGATGGGTGGTTGATGCCGATCGTTATTCCGAAATGTGTCCATGTAAACATTTATTCTGATCGTGACTCTCGAGAACAATAAAATAAGTACACAAGGGCGCCATCTAGTGACAACATTTAACAGTGGCGAAAACTCCTGAATTGGATAGAGTGAGTCACTACCGCATTTGTTGGTTTGTTGACAGCACAGGCGTCAATACAACTCTTCTTCTGCGGTTGTTTAAGTGAAATTAGACAACCCTGCGCATGTCCAAATGCTTCTGATCTGAATAAAGCTTGGTGCATGTGTACGCATGCCATGATTGGATTATTTGATTTTGCACTCATATAAACATTGGATTTAGATTATCCGATCCCTCAAATTTTAAATCAGTTCAAGAAATTTTGCACATGTAAACATGTCTATTGTGAGGAAAAGATGAAATTAACAAAAGATTAAAAGATGGAATTTGTGGGTTTGCAGAGTAAGCCTTGGCAGATCTATAAATAAGTGAAATTAGTGAATTTACACACTTATAAAACTGCCTCCTTTCTTATATGGTGGTCCTCTGCTAACAAGTTAAAAGAAGTCAAGAAAATGCACACTTGACTTCATCCTCCTAACAGGCAGAGGCACAGACAGTTGTTTTCACAATCATTGCCACAAAGCTACCAAATAAACACACTATTTTATGGATATATGAGTGACGAGTAATCTCATTTTCTGCTCTTTTGTTCCTCTGAGGCAAATCTATCAAACCTGAAGAGAACAGGGGACTAGACGCCTTATTCAATAACGCCAACATTTTAACTCCTCCTCAAAAAGAAAGCTGGGAGGACCTATGCTACGAGGGTCTGTTGCATCAAGGCTGCAGCTCCAACCAGCTCATTATACTTTAATTCACCTAATTTCATTTCATTTTAACTTTCTTTTCTGTTCTTATTTAATCTTTCATACTTTATTTTTCTTATCATCTATCCAGCTTGACCCAGCAGCCCTACCATTCTCCCCCTCTTAATGGGCTTACCTCTGTGGACACCAGCCAATCAAGATGTCTATTCAGCTGTCAAACTGCTATCCACTAAGATATGAAGAGAATAGAACTGGAGCTCAGTGTGACCTGGACAAGGACTTTGCTACAGTAGTACAAACTGGATGCCACTTTTATTATACTTTGAAAGCCATGCATGTCCACCACTACCTTTTTGTAATAATACCCATATATCTGTGCTGTTTTTCATTCCACGTGTGGAAATATGGTACCTAATTTCACTTCCCAGATACTGTCCTGCACATGTGAGGAGTGTTTTCCTTTTTTTCAAGTTGTAATTGTGGGCGTTTTTGCATTTATTAGATAGGACAGCTGAACAGAGTCAGGGAAAAGTGGTAGGAGACATGCAGAAAAGGTTTGTCGTTATGGTAGTTTAACCAGCTCTGATGTGACAAGGATGATAACCTCTGTGTACCGTGAGTTATGTTTTTCAACCATAAGAATCTCATCTCGCTCTATTTTAATAGTCAAATGTACCACTCATCAGGGATATTTGCTGTTGGCGATGTCAACGAATCCTGTTTCTGCGATGTGTTGTTAATCACTTTTCTGACACTTACCCTGCAGAGGCGGTTTCAGGCATCAAAAATAACTGGAGTTAAACAGTCAATCTTTATGCCGATGGTCCTGTTTGCTTTTGCATCTCATAAATAGGCATCTATAATTACTTTAGTCTGTTTCATAACTGGCAAAAAAAGTCCTCACAGGAGCTTTACCGAACTTCAAACATTGCAATTCCATGCACAGAAAATTCTCTCAAAAATACAGCCAGCATTACCTGAGCCAGGTGGAAAAACATTTGCAATATTATGAGATTCATAGTTGAACAAAAATAATGCAGCTACTTGTCAAAGAGTTCTATGAGGAATTTTCATGTTACAAAGTCTGCAACTGATCTTATTCTCATTAAATTTACAGAAGCATATCTCAACCATGTCAATGCATATATTCAACGGCAAATATTATGCACAACCATCATGTCTGCATGTCTGCGTTGAAAGAACCTATGTGAATAATTACGAATAGTCCCCCCTGACTTTTGAATAGCATAATTGCTTGAGATGCTATGGTGGTTAAAAAGGGCTAATGATCTGCAACAGCTTATATGATCTTTATTAAGAGAAACATGCTGCAAATGCAGAGAGGACACAACTTCAAAAACACATGCAAAAGTCAAAAACAAATGTAGAAGCTCGCTGGCACCTGGTAGCTTAAAGCTCTCCTAACTGCACAGATAATGTAGATCTATTCATGACTGTCGATAAGTTTGACTGGGTTTTATTTAGATATCTATGGTCTTTATTTGTCATAGTAAACATTGAGATATGGTCATAAGACACACCATGCTATAATAGTGTTAATCTGCAATAACAGCGTCTGGTCTTCTCCATACAGTTGATAATAAAAGTGCATCACTTAGCGCCCCCACAGGCCTGGAGCATTTCTGTTAGAAAATCTTACTTGCTGCTTTTATCTGGATTAGACGCTGCTCTCTGCTTTTGTGCATTTCTGTTTTGTATCATTTGGGAATCTACGGCTCTTTTGCTGTTCATGCTTTTAAAGTGCATTCGACTTTTGCATGTGTTTTTAAAGTTGTGCCGTATCTGCATTTGCGGCGCATTTCTCCTAATCAAGGTTTGGGCTGCTGCAGATTGTTGACCCTTGTCAGCCACCATAAGATGCCTATCCTTAACATGTACTTTACCGCTACAGCCATCATCAAAATGTAGTGGAGTAAAAGTTGTTACAATTTTTGCCTCTTAAATGCGTTGAAGCAGAACTCTTAAAGTAGCAAAAATGGAAGACAAGTACAGAAAAGAGAGTTCAATACTCAACTTGATGTACTTTCCAACCCCTTGCAGCTTTCTTTGGCTGCCCTTCCCTCAAAGTGGGGTCACCTGAAATCATTTTGACATCCATCTTTCCTTTCTCCTCCAAACTACTGCAGAGGAAGAGCTCTCCGGTTTCAAACCCCCTTAGATATAATTCCAAAACAATTTCCATAAGCGCTGGCTGGGGAATAGGTTTTAGAGACATGAAAACCCACAAGTCCCTTTGCTTTTTGCTGCATGTCAGAGGGAATTGATGTCTCAAAAGTTTTGGGCTGTCTGAAAAGGCCTGCAAGATATCAACACTACAGAACCGAAGTAACATTAAGAGCCTGCAGTATTTCTAAAAATGATACTGAGGAACAAAATAAAATCACTGCTTTATACTTGTGGAGTTTTTCTCTCTGGAACAAGATAGAAGCTGATGAGAGGTTTGTGATTGGCCAAACATTTTGCATTGTGATATATTTGGTGGGATTGCAATATATACCAAAGGGTGTCTGTGCTTCTGAATGAAGAGTCGTGGTTTCAAAACAACTCTTAGGGTTTATCAAGGATCATTCAAATGCTCCCAAAATGTCCCTTTCTTTCATATGAACTGAAAGAGAAGATTATTTCACCTCTCATTGACATGGATTTTGTGACAACTTGTAAAAAAAAAAGCAGAAAGTCAAATTAACTGGTTATAAAGGCTGGGCATGAATCAACCAGAAGTTGATCTGCCCATAGAAGACTTCACACAAGTGCAAAATGTTATAAATAATAGCAAAAGGCTATTTGACCCATATCTGGTGCATATGTCAGATTTATTCACATACTCCGGCTGATGTGTACACTGACACACGTTGTCACTTCTCTGCCAGTGACCTAAATAGCGCTGACAGCTGTATCATCTCCCCTACCTTTGCTGTTTCCGTCAGGACCTCTTAAGACCGTGCACTCCTCGATGACTCCGTATGGTTCAAAGAGGCGGTAAACATCCTCCTCGGTCTGTTGTTTGTTCAGCATCCCGACGAACAACTTCCTGTCTTCTGGAACAAACAACGAGACAAAAGGTTAAATTATAACTTTGACCTCAATTATAAAACCAATTTAGGAACAAAGAGCATCAAAAGCTCATTTTTGTTTTCGGTGGCATTTTTCACAGAGGCAAACACACGCACGTCAAGCCTCAGCGCGGCGCGGTTAACTGTCCAGTTTCTATGGCGCTGCTTTGGCTGGAGTCACATTGTATTTTCTCATTTCCAAGACTGATCATTTTAATCTCTAGTATAAGTGGGTTTAGTCCCATATGGGGACATGTACTGTAGCTACTGGGGGTAAGTGAGTGGTCAGGGGCAAGAGGAAAAGACTAATGAAGAGGTTTTTCTCTCTTACACACACACTCACACACACACTGAGAGTCAAGACAATGAGCAAGTCTTTGGTCCTTTAAAAGCACCAGGGGCTTCAAGCTACAACCTCCTACACACCACACTGTACTGGCTGCAAACTCTCTCTCTCTCTCTCTTTCTCTCTCTCTCTCTCTCCTGTTCCTTTCAATTCATCTCTCTCTGCACTCTCTTTTTTTCTGCTTTTCTTTTTCTCCCGCTGATGCTACATTTTTCTCCCTCATTCTCTCTCAAATGCCTCCCTCCCTCCCTCCCTCGCTCCCTCTCTCCTCTCTTTATCTCTCTCTTACTCTACTAATTGCTGCTGATCCAGTGTTTTTTTGTGTAGCCAGAGAAATATTTCAGTATGCTCTTCAGTGAACAATGGCGTGTCTCTCCTGTGAGCACTGAACGCTGGGAGACATGCCATGAATAACGCTGACTTTTCAATAGATAGCCTGTATGCTATTGAGTCCTGTTAAATGCTGTGGGATCTGATCTTTACCTTGACCTGACACACTGTGTTTACTGATGTACTCTGGCCTTGTATGATTAATGCTACGGCGCTGTGTGTCTCCGCTGCCGGCACAAGCACTAAAACCATCCTTTTATACAGATTGTTTCTCCAACTCTGACCCGCCAAGTCACAGCGGAGAGACCGAGTGAGAGACAGGACTAGCAGCTGATGCTGTGGAGGAGCAGCAAAAAAAAAAAATCACTGCCAGAGGTATTTCACAGTGTCAGGGTGACCTGTGACGAGAACCGAGTGTGTTGTGTTGCTGTGTCGTTTCTTGACCCAGACTCAAGCTGATACCCACATTCCTGCAGCGGGCAAATCGGCGAGTGTGCGTGGACACGACGCCCCAGCCAGGGTTTCGGCACTCAGCACCACCAATGATGCACCTTTAAAATAATCACCCGTGTCAGAGCGTTGTCTAGGGAGGGGCGTCCCTGGTGCTGGCTCCTTATTGCAAGTGGCAGGATCAGAGGCTATGTATCAAAATGGAAGTGATGCAATGTGACATCTGTCAGGGTGGATTGGAGAGCATTTATCTGCAAAAAAAGGAAAGCCCTGAACTGGAAAATGAAAGGCCAAGATGGTCCTTCCTTTTGCTGGAGGGAGAATATAAATTCTGAGGTTGGATGAGTTGAGGAGTGGGGGGAGGGGCCCAACTGCACAAATTTCACTGAATGCCGACAGACCACATCTCATATATAGTCCTGTATATGACTCCAGAGCCACACATGCAGCACACGGGACCACCTGTGCAAACCACAGCCCCCCATTTATGTTCCCCCTGGCCTTTGGCTGTGGCACCTTCCATCAAATAGATGGTACAAACTTGAAAGATCTGAATACATTCATGACCCCTTTTTTTTTAAATCCACTCTGACGATCATGTTAAGAACAGCTCACATGTAGTACGACTGAAAATATGACACTGCATTAATCTTTCAAGTAAAAGCTTGCTAACTGGTACATCGTCCTCAGCTGAATGGCAAAATGTTATGAAAGTTTTATCAAAAGTTATCACTCTACATTTTATATCACACTTCAGTGAAGTGTTGGCTCAGAGTGGGATACACGCACTGCTCTCCAATTCAATCTGCTGGTTTTTTAGCATTTCATCTAGCAGATGTACTAATCAGCAAAAACCTGAATTAAAACATAAATACTTTGATCAGAGTAAAACTATTGCTCAGGTTGGAATTCAACAGGAAGAAAGGTATGTTTTTTTTCCTATCCTGACTGAACAGCTAAATTCACTAAACACTTATTCTAGGGAGGCACCGATCGGATACTTGGATCAGATATCTGCTCCAATAATGATAAATTAACTGGATCGGATATTGGATGAATGATGTGGATACAGCATTCCAATCCAGTCTTTTTTTTTTTCCCCTTTAATTTATTTTTCTTTTAATACGTGGAAGTCTTACTTCTTTTTGCTGTGTGCTAATGTGCAATTTGTTAATAAATAATATTAAGTAAATTTATATCTGTGTTAACTTGTTACCTTTTTTTAACAAGGCTAATGTCAAGCCTAATGCCTTCACTCACAGGGCAAGGTATATAGTTCATTCGACAGTAGTATTGGATCGGTATCGGACATTGGCCGATACGCTCAGCCCAGGTATTGGTATCGGATTGGATTGCAAAAAAAAATGGATTGGTGCATCTCTAACTTATTCTGACCATGATCTGTTTGTCGATGTTTTGAGAAAACACTTTGAGGCAACATAACTGAGGGTGAAATAAGCATCCTTTTGGACATTTGTTCTCAGTCAATAACAAAGTTATAAATCCACACCACAAATGCTCAACCTCTACCTTTTCTACTGTGTCACACTGCTATGATGCCACATTGGTCGACATGACTGTGAGTTTATCATGATACCAATGATATGATCCCTCCCCTAGCGAGTAACCACCAGCTGGTAAAAGATCATACTGCATGTAAACAGAGAAGAAAGATTTTTTATTCTTTAAGATTTTAATTGGAATAGCAAAAAGTTGTCATGTAAACCCGCCTATGTGTCTGAGAGTGAGACACAGTGCATATTCTGCACTGAGCGCGCTTTGAAAACAAGCTAACAACGCATGAAAACAGATCATCGAGGGGATCTGTTCCACCATTGAGGATTCTGCTGTGGCTGCTCTGAACTAAAATGCTACCTTGGGATTTCAGGTGTTGTGTGCAGCCCCAATTGAAACATTATCTCATTTATCTACAGCACTGCTGCCGAGTCAGTGTGTGAACAGACACACAGAGAGCGCAGGAGACCGGACATGTCCGGAGAGAGGAAGGGAGGAAGGCAGACAGAGGGAAAATAACATGCACAAACTAGGATTCCCTCTGACCCTGAAAGTGGACTACAAGAGACTTTAACAGAAACACAAAGAGGTGCAGGATTTAACTGTTTACCATCCTGTTACTACAATGAATTCTTACATCAGGGTAGTTAATCTCTAGACTAGTGCTGCTTGAAGTTTGATTTTTTCAAAATACAACACAGAAATCTGTGAAATTAGCTGCACTTCTTTAGTTGGATGAGAAATCCACATCTGACAGCACACACAGTCTGATCATATTTCAATCAGTCTGGAGGCCTACGCAGGTTGTATCATGACTCATTTTCTATATTTTGAGTCATTTTCCTGCATTTTATGACCATAAACTCAGAAAAATTTGGCACAATCAAAAGGCTGATAACTTCTTTGAGAATAGTGCCTGAAGGCCTTAAGATGCTCCACTTCTGCTTTATAGTACTGTGTGTTATAGTCGCTTCATAGTCGTGGAGTAACTTTAAAGCTGCAACTTCCCAAAATGATTCCCGAAATATTCAGGGTGAGCTGCATGTAGCTACCCAAACATTCATTTTTCACCCTGAATTTACTCAGACTTTTTCCAGCTAGCTCCTTAGCAAAACTTACATGTGAAGTCAGGATAAGCTGTTGTGAGAATCTTACCATGAGTGTTAACATGCAACTGCTGCAAACCCAGAACGGCAGCTAACAGGATGATTAAATATAGTATCACTTTGAAAACAAGCAGCAAATATGTCCACACATCCATCCGTTTGCACCATCATTGGTATAAATGCAAGGATTGTCATCACAGCGTTGGTCTTTCTTGCTTCATTCAGCCCCTCATTGTAAATATTACACCACCAAGGATTTATGTTATCATGTCCTCTCTCCTGAGACTCATCTCCACACCCGACTGACTGACCCCCCAACTGAGAGGGGACGTTTTGATGCTGTGAGAGACATGTGTGAACAAGCAACTGGGACATTTCTGTGGCAGAGCTGCTAAATAAGAAAGTTTCAGGAATGCATGTATGATGGAGGCTATTAACAGTGGTGCAAAGTGATGCTGTAGTTACTGCTAAGGCTGGGCCAGTGGCCACTGCTGTAACACCGAAACCAATAATTCTGCTTTATCTGTTTGTTATTCTCCTGAATGCACAGCTGAGTGTGCATGATATTCATCTGAACTGGTGGAAAAACAAATCATTAGTCAGCAGCATATCTGTATACACTGATTTTATCGTGTTTCTTTGCTCATGTTTTGGCCATTTTCTTCCGAGCAAAGCAGTCTTATAAAGGCTTCACAGACTTCTCAAAGATCAGCTGAATTCAGTCTTTACAGAAGCTCAAGAGCATTCATCCTCAATCTGAGTCTCAATCTCACACTGCTGATTCTTCATGCGTTCATGTCTATTTCTCATCCATGCACTAAAGTACACTCTGCTAAATAAACTACGCAGTCATGCAAGGCGACAGAACCCCCACCAGGTGAGAGAGATGGCGTATACCTCAGAGATCTACGTGTAAACCATCTCTATATTAAACCAGATTAAACCTAACAAGAGTGTTTTTGCTTTGACTCTGTTTAAGCTTTTCCTGCCACCTTCACTTGTGTTTTACATAACTGATAGTTAGTCATTACGAAATTGCTTCTGATTGATTCATGTCACATACAGCTCTTAAGCACGCTGTAAAGCCGAGAGGTTAAAAAATGATTGGCAGCTAATACCGTATGGACGTCTCTTTTCTCTTTCGCATCACTCAAAAACAGCTGAGTCATCCCCCTGTTACAGCCACTCACCTATGGTAAACGGCGTCTCCTGTATAGATGAATACAAAGTAGACAAGAAATTATGACATTTTTTTTTTCCTGCTTACATCACGGCACAGCTTTGTCATCACGCATACCAGCCTAAATTTAGAGCGACTCTCTGCTCTTTTAGTGTTTACAGTGAAATAGCATTGCCTAAGCAATTCAGGGGTATAATAACTGCCAGCACATTAGCTGTGAAAACTGTGCAGCACGCTGGCTTTGAGATGCATTTACAGCTCGCTGTGGCAGGGTACTGTATGGAACTGCATTGTGACACACCAGTGTTATCCTTAAATTCACCCCCCGTCATGTTTAATTTACTCTGAGTTACTTAACAGATGCTTGTTTAGAATAAATGCATCGGAAATTAATCTCTGGAATAATGAAATGGCAGTTTGCTGCCTGGGTATACATGCTGAAGATTACTGGCTCCATTTGGACCCCTTCTAATCAATATAAGCCTTTTAGCATGAGCACATTCAGCCTGTGTGAAGTCTTTGACTCATTGAGCACAAGCAAATTATATCAGTAATATTTCATATCTCAATTCCTCTCGCTGAAGTCTGACCATTACAGCATGAGCTGTAATTCCTCTGCATAGTACCTCCTTTTGTTATATAATTTCTATTTCTGCTGGAGGTTTCACAGATATCCTGACTGTATATGTTCTTTCCACAAAGTCCAGTCAGTATACAGGAGACTTATTACTGTATACTCTGTGATTACTGCAGGCTGCCGAGGATTTGGACGGTGAAATGAGACTTATTGAACAGCAATGGGGCAGGAGCAAGAAAAGAAGAGAGCTGGGGTAAGCAGAGACATAGAGAAAGAAAAGGAGAGAGTGAATGAACGGGAGAGTGAGAATGATGCAGCCAAACTGTAAGTTGATGTGCATACAGTGCTGCAGACCTTGATAAGCCTGGATGGATGAAAGAGGTGCACCATAAGAGTTGGTAAATCACTGTCAGGGGTGTGGAGGTGAGAGGAAAAAGGGGGGAGGGAGGGAGGGATGAGACTTGGTGAGGCTGGTGTGATGAGTGGAAGGAAAGCATCCCGACTGCCTTAGGTGCTCTCTGGTTTTTAAAATTTCCCGTCTCTGTCTGTCTCGTTCTCAATAGTTGCAACAGCAGGGAGCTGGGAGGGAGGTATTGTGACAGAGGGAGAGAGTGTGCTATAGAGAGAAAGCACTTGTCAGAAGGATGGGTAGGTTGCTATGACAACTACTTATACAGCCGGCTGTCAGTCATGTTTCATTGGAGTTTGGAGAGGAGGAGAGGAATGAAGGGGGGAGATGAGTTAAGGAAGGAGGGGTTGGGTAAGGGTCATTTTTCCATCTGTCTGCCGAGCCCAAGTGTAAATTTGACTGTCAGGCTTGGAGATAAGGACAAATTATGAACAATATTAGCCGGCCGATAAAAGAGAACAATAATGAATGGATAAATATATTAAAACCAAATGAGATAGCATCCAGGCAGAAAAAAGGGGCCCCAAGAAGCCATCCAGGTTTTCTCATTTGGACGGGAAGATAAGAGCCGCAGCGGAGGCTGCAAGGAGAGGAAGGATCCACGGTATTAGAGCTAGCTACTGTAGCGTACTTCCTTGTCAAAAGAAAGAAAGAAAGAATCAAAATCACTTTGTAGCCGGAATACCAAACATTGTGGCTTCCTCTCTCTCCTTCACAAGCCTATTATACTTCTCCAATGAGCAGGATGCAGCACAATAACAGTGTCAGCATGTGTTCAAGCATAAAAAACACAGACTGAATGGAATGAAATTAATTAACCCTAAGAGATCACAGTGCTTAGCCAGTGGAATTTAATCCAATTTATTACATATAGGGATCTAACTAGGGTAGTGTTTGCATTAATGAGATAGCGAGTATGGATGGGCGTGAGTGTGTGCAAGTTAGCTCTGTTTTGTAAAGGTGTGCATCCTTCCCATCCTGAGTATAATAAAAGATCAGGGGTAGGAGTGGCAGGGAGCATCAGGGGAGGGAGTCGAAGAGTTGGCACAGCTTTAGGGTGAGAAAACCCTGCCAAATTAACTCCTGAATAATGAGCCTTTTATGTGCTGCGTTATCACCAGCAAGAGGACGGCCATGTACTCCGTCATAACGCTGGAGCCACTTCAGACACAACCCAGTTATAGCAGGTTCCAACAGCACACCTTCAAGTGAGAAAGAAGAAATGTGGGTTGATAGAATAGTTTGTTTACCCATTTCTAAAGTAAATTAGCACTCCTGTGTGTATGTGTGTATGCGATGTATTTGCAGCTGTCTTTTGAAGTTTGCATGCTAACCCACAGAGTTGACAGCGCAAACTGTAAGGCCTACCATGCAGCAGCCCTAATGAGGAAGCTTATTAGTGCCGTTTCCCTCACAACTTGGAGATGTTGCCGGGAAACGGCAGCAGGGAGAAACAATACTGCAGTTCCCAACAAAAAGCCATCAAATCCAGTGTTCCCTGTTGCATAAATTCAACATCAAAACAATACAGTATGGACTTATTTTCAAATATGTGGCTCAATGTAGACTGAAGCAGAATTACAGACACAGAGAGCACATTTCTCATCCATTTGTTTGACATATAACATTTCATTGTGTTTTTTTCCCCATGTTGCTTGTGAAGTGCAGAGACAAATACGCAATGCACAAATTCAATCCCGACATGTTGCCTGTAACAGCAGCTTCTGGGACCTGCTCGTCCAACTTTAGCAGCATTGACACCAGTTTGATTTCATGTCATAGTTTCATCATTTAGGTGTCAAGGCTGCACATTGGCAGCTAGGCTGCAACCCATAAAAGCCATCAGTAAAAATGCCATTGAGCACTGCGGGCAGGGCCTTGATAGCCATGCTGCAGAAACAGCGCATCCTTCACTAAGCACTCCTCTGGGATGGATTAGACTTCACTGTTTTCACCTACATGTAAGTACACATAAGCACACTGACACAAGGTTACTCATATATGCACGCATACTGTAAACATGCAAACTACACGCAGTAGCCATAAAATGATATGCACACACACTCTTATATAGAAGCTGTCAAACAGAAATAGAACAGCCTGCTAATACAAGTAGCTCTATCAACAAGCACTCACAGAGCATTGTTGTATACAGTCTCTACTCTGCGGCATGCACACAAATATACAGTATCAAGAGGCGTATTAACTCTTCCTACAAACAAACATTACTGAGGGATGTGGTTTGTAAGTGTTACATCACAAGCCCTATAGCATATTAGCCAGGCCAAAGAGCTCAAGATCAAACTATAATGTCTTCTCAAACTGCATCCTCATGGGGAGAGAGCTTCCACACTCCAACCGAACCACTTTCCCTCCACACACACACCAGCCCAGTCAGTTCCATCTCAGGGGGAATTTGGAGACCAGTGATCATGAATTCTCTCTGTGCCTCTGGCAGAAAGGATGATGGATATCATGTATGACACCTAAAAGACTCACCCACACATCTGTACGCGCATACCCACATGCACACATATGTTTGCATGCACAAAAAAAACCCTGCACAGAATGCACATACAGCACACACAGGACTGCCTGTACATCACTCAATATTCTCCGAAGAGCTCCACACATTTTATGCATCAGTGCGATCTAATGTCTGCTCTATTCTGTGCCGTGGCTGGGGGATTTCAGCTGCATCCTGGCCCTGCAGGAAGCCTTGAACATACAATTACAGTCTTCTGACTCGGTTCCTCCTACCCTAAATGCTCTGCGTAAAACCTCTGAGGTGTGTGAGCAGAACTGTTGCATGGGCATGTGCGTTTGGTGTGCGCTTCTCTCTTGTCTTTCTGCAGTTTTAATCACCTCACGGCGCAGCAGACAGCTTCTACCTCAAACAGAAAAAAAGAATAAAAGGAGAAATTGCCTAAAGTATTTTATCTCCACCATATATGTCTCAGCAAATTTACACTGAATATGATAACAAACATGAAATATTACTCACAGCCTCGTGTCAAATTCAGTGTATTACGGCTGTGGTCGTAAATCCTGAAAGCGCCGTGCAACGTGTGTGCGTGGCTACTGTATATAAACATTTACAATATGGCAGTGCTATTTATATTGTCTCCCTTCATAATGCCATCTGAAGGGCATTTTGGCATCCGTTACAATATGGATTTTCTCCCCCCTATTTTCCTCTATTCCATTTATTGCCATTTTTCTTCCCCGTCCAGATTGTGTTTCTATACAGTAGAATGGGCCTTTTACCTTTGGCAGTATTTAACACAGCACTATAGCCTGTTTCTTAATTATTTTCTCATCGCTCCACTGACACTGATTCATGAGGGTAATGTTGGACACACCCCCTCAGCCAGCCTCCTCAACCAACCCCCACTCCCATCCACATGTGCAGTTTCTCTCTCTTCCATTTCTCCTCCTTACAGCGGAGTTGCTCTTTCTTTTATCATCACTCTGACTTTTTTTTTCCCTCTCTCTGTCTAGTCACCATCTTTGTCCCTCTCTGCCTGTCATGCTCACTCCATTCCCCCTCTTCTCCTCATGTTACCCTGTAAGTATCTTGGAGGGCTAATGAGTTACCTTCATGGTTACTCATTAGCCCTCACGGTTCCTCTCAAGTAATTACCTTTTTCCTCTTATGGAAGAGGAGAATTGACGACAGGAAAAAAAAGAAAGAAACTTGAATGAACGCAGAGTCCCATGTGGTTAACTGCCCTTCTGATCTTGTGTCAAATACAGGAAAAAGATACCTTCATACCTCTGCTCTTTTAAAAAAGACGGTAACACTTTACTTGACACCTATCTTTATAACGCATTACAAATATATGTATAATGCGCTATAATCATGTTATAGCACTGTATAACTATAGTTATAAACACTCATATGATCATAATGCTTTATAGCAATAATCATAACACATTATAAAGCATTTCATCATGACTTACAAGGTCAGGTATTATAATGTGTTATAACAGTTAACAACAGTTGCATTGCATTATCTATGTGGGCATTGTCAGTGAGTTGTTAACAGTTATAACACATTATCGTACCTGACCTTGTAAGTCATGATGAAATACTTTATAATGTGTTATGATTATTGCTATAAAGCATTATGATCATTTTAGAGTGTTTATAACTATAGTTATACAGTGCTATAACGTCATTTTAATGCATAATACATATATTTATGATGCATCGTAGAGATAGGTGTCAAATAAAGTGTTACCAAAAAGATCATGAAATCATGCTAAAATAATGATTATCCAGGAGACAGTCTCAGATAAGGTTATGGTATTGTTGCTTCATCATAACAGGCAGTTAAATACATGCATTTAAGAGCAAAACCACAAACGTAACAGGGTTGAAGGGAAATGCAGGGGCAAAAATATTCCGATAAAATGTTAAAGGGCACATGAGCAAGAGCAGAGCGAGGAATGAAAGGGATGAGGCTAAGAAGCTGGAGAGCGAGGGGACCATACCCAACTCCAGCTCGAGAGAGAGAGAGAGAGGGTTCACAAAATATGGGGCTATCTCTCCGAAGCTTTGTCTGCAAGGGCAACTGAGCTGGCAGATGACTCTGCTGCACATGGACAAAAGAGGCTTACAGGCCACCCTGCATGTCAGCTTTCCTCCGGCCTAAAGTGTGAGAGCTGTAGGGGAATATAGGGTGCCCTCCAGCTCTAACCTACCTAGACCTACAGAGACCTTGGAGAAAGTGGATTCAGATTTGCTCTGTACATGTGACATTAGTCAGCCTGCAGCCTCATTTGGCAAACATCCCGGTTCAGCGCAGAGCATCTCTTTCTGCTGAAAAACTGCAGAGTTAACATTTGTGAAGTGTGGAATTGCTTTATGAGGTAAAGCTGCAAACCCATAAATAAATACTAAAGCATGTCACTGGTGTGCTTTTATATTTGAGTATTTCCATATCATTAGTTGGAGCCGATTCCCGATAAGAAGAAAGAAGCCAAACTCTCTGTGCTGTTGTGTGCTCTTTGTATGCATGGCCTCTGTAGTGCTGATGTGACTGCAGGGGGAGAGCCTAACCCTGTCAGTCACACTGACAGCCAAGCTGTCTTATCTGCTCTCTATAGCGATGGTGCACTTTAATTAGGCTAGAAGGTCAATCAGCACTTTTAAGAAGATGTGATTCTACTGAAAGCATTTCATAATCTGGGACAGCCGTGGTGTTTTGGGGGCCTGAGGCGAACACTTGCACTTTTTTTTAGCCTTCCTTGTCTGACGGATCACATCTACTTATTTCTGTTCTTTCATGCTGCTGCGAAGGTTTTCAAAACATTTTCTGTATGATCCGACAGAGAAAAAAGATCTGTATGACATACCAAATGTAGTTTCCTGTGTCGCTAACTCCTAAAGACTCCAAGAATTACAAATGCATTAGAAAAGCGTTAACATTTCACTGTCAAAAAAGTAGGTCTTGTGAGAGCACTGTCCTTTACAAACAGTAAAGCGCTTATAACCGCACTAACTTGACTTAATGAAACAACATCACATAGTTTCTTCTTTTGCAACCCTTTACCAGAGAAATAATATGCTACCTTTGAGAATTTGACAATTTACTTCTTGATTTCCTCTTCCTTTTTTATTTTCCCTCCCCTGCTTGGGAGGACGCATTTCAATTTTGTTTTGGAAACTGTTATGAAGCTCTCCCATCAAACCAAATTGGCTTCCTTGAATTGTTCCTCGCAGGTGCGCAGTAAGCCGCAATTGTACACAGTAGTCAGAGCCGGCCCGCTTCATTGACAATGCTAAAATAAGCAATCTGTTGTGTGTGGTATTTTTTAGGGGGAATAGCAGAGAAAGTAATCTTATTCATATTTTATATTGCTCTGTGCTGGAGCTCATAATCGTTCAAAAGAAGAGGGAAATGCAATGAGTTTTGGTGTCTGAGTAAATCAAAAGTACAGCTTTTTCTAAATCAACACCTTTGTGCATTTCAGGTTGGATTTATGCAGGCTCTAAAGTCTCGCTTTTTGTTTCAGAGCTCGCTGAGCTGATAGTGTCCTCATACCAAACTTCATGTACAGCCAGTATAAGCATAAAATGAAGTCCTCTTGCCGTCATTTGTAAACCAGGGCTACATTTACACAACACTCACGATGCACTGCCCACTTACTGGTGAGAAAAACACGCACAGCACCATTTTGGACCAGCAAATGTAAAGATGCTACACACAGGTATGGAGAGTCACAACAAGAGTTTATATCTGATCCCAAACACAGACATTTTGGTAGTTCTTTACTATTTTAAAGTACATTTTGGGGCTTTTATGTCCATACTGAGGGTAGGGCTGGGCGATATGGCCGCAAATCAATATCATGATATATTGAGCAGTTCACCTCTACACGATAAATGGGCGATAACTACTCCACAATCTGCTCACCCCCTCCCACATTAACTTTGTCTACTTCAGCCGTCGCTCAAGCTGCTACAACTTTTGAACTATCCTCCATCTCCTCACCTGTCTTTCCCTCTTTGTTACGGACTGGATGGGTGGAGTCACGTCTCTGACGTAGGACAGTGTCAGGGACATGAGACCATAGCCTACCTACACACATCCAAAACCAACTTTGATTTATTCATTTTTTTGACACTGAATATACTGAAATGGGCAAAATGACGTTGGTTATTGTCGTAAATTTCGGTGTCAGTAAATTTTCGGTTTATCTCCCAGCCCTAAATGACGGTGTATAAAAGTGGTTAGTGTAGGAAACTTGGAAAGGATAATGGGGAATGACGTGGTAATGGGCTGCAGGTTGAAACAGGCCTGCCTGGTTTGAGTATTACAACCACTGTGCATGGAGCACATGATTTAACAAAAAGGAACTGATAATGTCTGTTAAATTTATAATCATTATTAAGACTTCTTTATAATCGGAGTGCTTGTTCCCTGTAGAGTGAATTGCGGAGGGTAACAACACCAAGGCCTTAATCAAAAAGCTAATTGTGCTAATAACACAAGTGCAACAATGCCCATCACAGTCTGCATTACTGTGCAGTTTTCTCCAGTGTTGTGTTTTATTGTGGCTGAGATGAGCTGTTAGCATCCCCATGTCCTGCTGCACAGAGCTGCATGGTGAGCTCTCCTTCAGAAAGTGCTAAATATTTTCCACATATATGATGAGCTGGACAGAGAGGGAAACTTTGGGGGATCATAAGAGAAGCGACACAATATAAAAGTTTGGATCTGGTCTACTTCCTGGGGAAAAGAGCATAATTGCATAATGACAGAAACACCACAGGGCAGTTTGTGTTTGAGTTTGTTTGTGAATTAAAAGATGCTTTTTTGTCTTATTTGCTAACGGGCACAAAAGCTTCACAATCATCTTCTAAATTGGGATTGTTTAGTTCTTATTCGTGCTACTATTGATATTCATTCAATATTTGGTGGATGCAGTGAATGTTTCTGAAAACCAGGGAACAACTTATTGCAAACGTTTTCCTTCAGTCATTTTAAAGATATATTATAAGCTGATGAGCACTTGTGTCCAGAAGTTAAACAGGTTTCAACTGCATCTGTGATAGCACAACTGTGCTTATTCAATTATAATCACGTACTTCGATAACATTGGAAAACTTCTCTCACTAACAGGACTTGTAACTAAGTTTGAGTGCTCTTATCATGGCCGACTAACTTTTATTTTTTTGATGTGACAACAGTTGAAGTTAGCGCATTTTGGTTTAATTTGATGACCCACCCCTGGTGTGATAGTAATGGAGGCTCACCCCTCCCCACAGGCCCCTTGAAAAGAACATATTTTCCACAATTATCAAATGTCTTGTCGCCAATCGCCTGAACCAACCTTGTTATTATTAAATATTGTTATTGTCTCAAGTCATGGCAAAATGCTACATGTAAGTTAATACTGAATAGAAATATTGAAACTAACGCATGAACAAAAGCAGTTTTATACAAAAACAGACAAATGCGTGTGTTTGTTTTGGGGGGAAAAAAAATGACCCTACAATATTTCTATATCACACTCACACAAACACACAATCGAAGGATGGCCTGCTCCATCTCTCTGTCTCCCTCCTCCGCCCCAATCTTCCTGACAGCTCATTTGTTTTCATTTCCAGGATATTCTGCTTGATATGTAATGAAATAAATATCTATATATTGAAGAAATCATCAAGTGGGGGAGATGGGATTCTTCATCAGATGTCAGTTACAGTTTTGCATTGCTGTTTTACTTCTTGCATCAGCTGTATTGGATTTGTTTATTGTCACAGCACGTCATCTAGTGTCCCTGCCTGCATATGTATTGTAACTTTCAGGTGATGAAACCCCTGAACCGTAAGAGTCCATTTTGCATGCAGAATATATAAATGCAATCTATATCTTGGAATATGATGGATTTGAGAGAGAGGAGAGGTATTTGGACCTGTCAAGCTAATACCTAATAGCATTAGACTGCAATAAGACGGGCTAACTTCGACGGAGCTATCAGGCAGATGGCCTTTTCCTCTGGCTTATAATCTCGTCCCAGCTCACTCTCTCTCCCAGACAAACCTTACAGTAAGCATTTTAATTCCCTCTGACCTTTACTGATCTCACCCTGGCAGTTTTTGCCCATTGCTTAGGGCCAAAACAAAACGAAATTTGAATTTCAGCTCAGAATAATTTACGATGATCCTTCTATGCAGGGAGTCTGAACTATTTTGTAGTTAGGTTCTGCCAACTGACTCAATGGACTTTCCGTGAGAGCTCTAACTCTCTTTCTTTCTTTCTCTCTCGCCTATGGGACTGTGGGATCACATACAGTGTGATGCGAGTGTGTGACGAGGGGAGAGAGTGAGCAAAGTGTCCCCAATATTCACATGGACGCACGCACGCACGAGCACATGGAGCGCGGAGAAACACACACATGCTGGCACGCAGAAACACAAGCGTGCTCCAACTCGAGTACACTGAGCACCAGAGGGCTTTGTGTGCAAGGCTGAGGAATGCCATGTCAGCACGCACCACATGGAAGTTTAGAGGGGGGAAAAGCTAAATAGTAGGGAAAAATGAGTGTGTGATGAAAAATGCATGGAGAGGAGAGGGGGACAGAGGCTCCCTGTACACAACCATCTCCTAAGAAACTCCTGTGGATCCTTTCCTCCTTTTTTTTCCGGTTACCTCCTCTGACAGTGCTGCTTCCCACACACACACACACCACATACAGACTGAAAAGTAACATTCATGCAAACTGAACATAAGCAGCCTCAAACCTGCAAACCCAACTGCAGTTAATATTCAGCTGCTATTTTCCTTAAGAAAAATCACTGACCAGGCTGCATAGAGTATGTTTGCTTTTAACAACTATTTACTCAGGAAATCATTACAAGTAATTTCGACTGAGACAATGGATGGAATCAAAGGACAAGTATGGCCTAAACCACTCAACTTGATATCATCAGCAGGAAAACATGAAATAATTGATAATGTAGTTTGTTGAGTACATGGTGTGTTGCTACCAGAGGGATGCTAATGTATTAAAGCTGCAGTGCTGGACAAACCACTGCATTAGAGTCATTTTTTAACATCCTATTTAATATTTTATTTCACAAGGATGAAATAAAATATTCTGTAAGCTCAGCTGATTACCTGGACTTTAAGTGTCTTGTTTATTGAGCAGACTCAGCAGAAATGGAGTAAAATACTCAAGTTAAAACTAGTGTGCAATCACTGCAAGGCACTGTGAGGTGTTTTGATTCGTTTAAAAACAGACTTAAACTGATACCAGTGCCTCTGTATGACCTTTAAAGGCAAACAAGACAAGCAGCAACAAGACTGATACAGTCTCTGTTGTAACTTGTACTGCCTGAAACTGCAGTAAGGGGGGTAGGTGTCATGCAAGATGATCAATGAAAGGCTAAACAAATAACTTTTAAAACTTTTTTCCATAGAAAATACTCACAATAAGTGATACATTTTTATGGTTAAAGGACAACAAGATGAGGTTTTTGGCTGGAAACACTACTTTCACATAGGGCTGGGCGATAAACCAAAAATTTACTGATACTGAAATTTACGATAATAAGCAACGTCATTTTGTCCATATCGGTATATTCGGTGTCAAATTACTTAAATACATAAAAGTTGGTTTTGGATGTGTGTAGGTAGGCTATGGTCTCATGTCCCTTTAAGATACTGTCCTACATCAGAGACGTGCCTCCACCCCATCCAGTCCGCAACAAAGAGGGAAAGACAGGTGAGGAGATGGAGGTTCAAAACTTGGAGCGGCTGGAGCGGCGGCTGAAGTAGACATAGTTAATGTGGGAGGGGGTGAGCAGCTTGTGAGGTAGTTATTATCCATCTATCGTTATCGAGGCAAACTGCTCAATATTTTGTGATATTGATTTGAAGCCATATCGCCCAGGACTAGTTTCACATGCAAAGGACAAGAGAGAAGAGGTATTACTTTGTCCACATATCATATGTGTCACATGTCATATCATTCACTGTGCAGCTCCTGTAGCTTACTTGTGGACATCATCTCCAGCATCCATCTACCACTCCCCGTCTGGCAAAAAAGACTAAACTTTGTAAAACTTCAGGGCCAGGGCTGCTAAAGATTTTTGAATATTTCAGAAGTGCGTGTGTGTGTAAGAAGCCTAAATAAACACCCACTGTTCACACACACACACACACAGCTCAAGTGTGTCAAAGAAAAGCAATCTGTAAGACATGGTGAGAAAAGCAACCATATTTTCTGTTTGGTTGAAGAAGAAACCTGTCTGCTGTCAATTTGCTGTCTAACTCAGAATCAGTATTCTGCTTCATTCTCCCTGAAAACCTTCACAGGACTCCTTAATCATGCAGTAGAGGTGATGTAATGATAGAGAAACACCAGCAATTAGACACCTGCTGAACAACTCAATCAATTTCAGGAATATAACCCTCCTTTCCCCCCCACAGACCTTTCATGCATTTCACCACACAGGCCTGTACTTGCACCATGTATGTGTTACTACTTCTTTTTTTTTTTTTACGACTGATATCTTGGGTTCGTTTCTTGTCATTTTTACAGTACACACACTGCTGGCTGATGTCAGGTTGATCTGTCAAGAGTTTCCTCCTTTGCGGTGAAAACACCATGTTGTCCTTTTCACTCAACAACTGTCTGACAATGATAATCTGCGGGAGAGGATTGTGTTGACAGAACACATTATGGAGCTTTAGGGGGGAAAGGTTAGGCATCAGCACACAAGTAGAATTTAAACGGGTAAACCTCTTATATGGCATGAACTTATATGAGGAAATGCCCCCCTTAGACTTAGCCCTGCATTTTCCAATTAATTTATTACGGCTCGTGCATATGTGTGCGGGGCATGTTGAAGATAGTGTCACTGTGTCACTGTGTTCGTTTTATATTCAGCTGAATTAAGGGGTATGTTTGTCAGCTGCACATAGCCATCTAGTGCCAGAAAATTATTTAATCTTCTCAGAGCTCCATCAGCAGTTTATCTGCCACGCCACCTTTACTGGGGGGTTGGAGGCTGTGTTGAGATGACTGGCAGAAGTCAGGGAGGAGGAGGTGTCTGCATTTCAAATATCAATTGGTGCTGTCAGCGTGGCCCAGTGTGGTGAAGGATTATCTGAAATTAGTTTAGTTAATTCATCATTTTAAAGGGCAGTTGCTTTGCTGCTGATTAGTTATTGTACACACTTGTCAATTAAGATTCCCGAGAGGATGTGTCTCAGGAGGGCTGAAGCTGACATCAAACACACACACACACACAGACACACACAGGAGGGAGAGAAGGCGCAGAGGGATGTGTGGAGAATACAGCGCTGTCTGTGTTATGTAACATTAAATTAATGTTTTCGACTGGTTTTATTAGTTAGATATCTCCGAAGAGTAAACAGAAAATGAAGGATTTGTTGTTTTTTTTTCTTCAGAGGTGGGTGTTGTGTGGCGGAGGTGGTTATAGATGTTGTGAATTGGACAAAATCAATGTGCGAGCCTTTGTACAAAAAGGCCAAGTGGAGGCCATCACATTGACCTCTCCACAGGTTTCTATTCCCATAGTTACTGTTGCTACGATACCGGATTCTGTTCACCGTGCTATATATGGTGCAACAGAGAAACTGGTCAAAGCACAGTCAGAGAAACAGTGAATAGATGTGCACTGAGCAGTACTTGTGACAATATGAACAGTTCTGCAGCAGCATTCAGGCTGGAAAACTTGTCATTTAAAGAGTGGTTTTTCATAAGATAAATCATATGGAGATGACGAATATTAACATATTATATCCTAGTTTTATATGTGGTATTTAGGTGATTTTCTCAGCCTAGGAACTGTACACAAAAAGTTTATTGAACACCAAACAAGCATTTCTCTGTTCCTCCTAATTAATTCTTAAAAAGCCCTTTGGTTAATCCAGCAACTCATGAGGATAGTTTAAGCGGCAATGTGCCATTTTTGTTCAGGGATACAAAGTAAACAGTCTGTTTGAGCAAAATATGTTGGCTTTTGAAACCAGTATCTCCCTACAAACATAAACTTAACTGAGCAATATGTTTATCGTTGTTTGGGGGAACTTAAAACTCTTTGGAGATAAAGTAAAAGGGTGTAAAGCTCTTTTTTTGTAGAATGATTTTCTATATTTTTAACAAACCGATGATTAAATGTCTATGTCCATGCTGTATTACTGCCGTTCACACTTTGTTTTCCAGCTTTAAGTGGCACATTTTTTTATTGCTACTGCTTATAATACAGGAGCATGTACAGTTAAGGTTTTGTCACTACTGATGCTGTATTGGTTGCTAGTGCAGTTTCAGGGGACCTATAGCAGAGCTGTTTTTTAATCCTTGCAGCTTGTTAGATGTCCTAGCACAAAGTTAATTACGTCCACCTTTCATCCCAGGTGGAAACCAGTCCCTGATTAGCTGTTTGGAATGAAAAAGGTACCTCTTTAATCCTACAGGGTCTGTGGCATTTCTCCTCCTCATTCATTAATGCTTTGTCCCCTTTCCTTCCCCCAGAAGACCCAGGGAAAGTTTTATAAGATCAATATGTGGTTTTTTTGCAGCAGTGTTAGCACATACATAAAAGACCATCCAACAACTTATTCAGGCTCTCTGATCAGAGAGTGTGTGACAACAGAAGAAAAAAACAAACATCTTTTTATTTCCACAGGATTTGGCATCTAATCGCGACAATAAGGTTCATACTCTGTCCCCAAACACAGCCTTCTCCATGTCTCTGTCTCCGGAATAGATAATAAGAAAGCTGGAGAAAAAAACTTGAAGAATAAATTTGTAAAATTAAAAGAATAAAGTCGTAAAGAAGGGCTGGCTGATAGAGAACCCTTCTTCACACTTCTGCAGCCCTCAGCAGATGAATAAAGCTCTCTGATATAAGTGCTCATGATGATACAGATGGTCAGCAGCACTTCTGATATCCCTTCATATGTTACCTTAAATATAAACGGACTATGCCTGTAATAACTTATTTCTCATGAAACTACAGTCTTAAAGTTTATTACTTAATTTTCAACAATTTATGACTCTAAACTTCTTAATTTTTGTGTCCATTCTCATCCATTTACATCTTTGTTTTCATGGATTTAAATATTTAATAAGATTAATTTGTACTTTTATTCCTGGTACATTTATGAACCTTTTTCATTAGCACTGTTTTTTCCTCCCATGACTTTATTCTTTAAAAAAAGTTTTTTAATCATAAACTAACAACTTTATTCTCATAATATAAAATGATAACACGGGGTCATGTAACACAGTGAAACTCACAGAAACATTTTAATGAAAAAGGACTTACATTGGAATATGTAAATGAGGGCTGCATTACATTAACTTCTGCTTAAGTCACTCACTGATTGTTAAAAAGGTCCTGACTGTGCTTATGTTGGCTGACTGTCAGCTGAATAGAACGGAGGCTTCCTCGGTGAAATGAGTGTTTTTACAGCTATAACAAGTCAAAATGACTATACTGCAAGAAAAGAAACAGATATAGTGAGAAGGCTGTGTTTGGAGACAGAGCAAAAGATCTGTATTGTCCTCATAGTTCAAGTCTCTAATTGTATAACTTTTTCATCCTAGATACTGCTTTAACCCACAGTGCCTATGAAATAATTTTGTCTTCTTAGGGCAACTATATATGAATAAATAAATAAATAAATGAATATATAAATAAATAAATTCTATATATATTGATATGGCCTAAAATCAATATTACGATATATTGAGCAGATAACGATAACTACTCCACAAGCTGCTCACCCCTCCCACATTAACTTTGTCTACTTCAGCCGTCACTTCAGCCACTACAACTTTTGAACCGTCCTCCATCTCCTCATCTGTCTTTACCTCTTTGTTATGGACTTGATGGAGTGGAGTCATGTCTCCGACAATGTCTTACAGGTACACCGAGTATACCAATATGGGCAAAATGACGCTGGTTATTGTCGTAAATTTCGGTATTGGTAAGTCTTCAGTTTATCGCCCAATATCCTCAAATTCGTGTCTTGGCAAGCTTTCAGGCTTCAGGTTAGAGGATGCATAAAGCATCTGCAGCTTAGACTTTTGAGTTTTCAGAGCTGATACCTTATTGATTATTAGTGATTCATATGACCAGTGAACAATAATTTAAGCTCATATAAATTTATAGTAAAAATGAAAAAATGTCAATGGAAATATATAATCTGTTATTTTACAAACGTCAACACAAGACTTTGTGTTCAGTAAACAGAAAATGGGGCCAGCTCTTGCTGTGATAGTCATTCTACATGTTAGAGTTGAGATACCCAAGTTAAGGGAAAAGCCAAGCTAGTACGATACAAACAAGACATCAAATAATTTTGCATTTTGTCTGGGTGTGCTAGTTTCTACAATTTCCTCTATTTTTGAACCTGAACCCCTCACCTTAAATATCACATGTAGCAACTCAACAATACTGACCCCTTGTTCTCCATAAAAGCAGAGCTAAGCCTGCCTGCACAGAGGGAAGGCTCACAGTACAGAAAAGGAGAAAGGGCTTTCATAAATGCAAACCAATGTGGCCTAAAACCACAGGGGTGAGTGTAACCTTTTACATAGAGGATAGCGTTATTAAAGACGCCAAAGAAACAGCAGTCATTTCACCTCCCAGAAAGCCACTGCTCCGTCTTTCAGTATCTGAGTTAAAATATACAGAGGGGGTCAAGAAAAATATAAATGCCAGATAATAAAATAATAAAAAAAGTTTCTGCTATTTCCAATTCAATCTCCTCTCTCTGACCTGCAGTAACAAGAGAAATCAATGCAGTCGCAAGTGAAATATTCTGAACTAAAGGATAACAAAAGCCTCCTCTTTATACACAGAACCAAAGACCATCTCTGTTTTGGGAGATCATGCAGTGCAAAATAAATCACTGAGGGGTAAAACACAGGCAATTTTGTTGGCTTCAAGAAGTAGGCAAAGACGCAGACATATTCGCTTTCCTTCAAGTCTGCCTTACAGAAACAGCAGCAGAAAAAAAAGTACTGCTTTAAACCTCCCCGTCTTAGCTTTGTGCATTGTCTCCTGTCTAGTGCAGGATGTTGAGTCTTTCCTTTTCTTAATGACAAAAACAATATGAAGCATATTTCCACACAAACCTATGCATACTGATGTATTTGCCCTAGATTAGAAAGAACCACAAAAGGAAGCTGGAGTCTTTCAGTGGGCAGCTGCCGTTACAGAGGAAATCTGCACAAATGTCAATAAAACAAACAGACTGTGATTTCAGTCTATTTCCTGTCACATCTTGTGTGTGTAAAACCTGTAAAAGAAGAAGCAGAGTGAGAGATCTCTCCCTCCCTCGCTGCCTTCAGGAAAAAAAAATGTCCATTACCTGCCGTCGACAAAACAATCTGGCCTGCAGAACCTATCAGCGTCTCAGTTAAATACTGGATTTATGCAAGTGTTTCCATCAAAGACAAGAAGGTAAGACAACAAATCTAACATAGAGTAAAAGAAGAAGAAGAAGCAGTTGGTTGCGATGTTGTACTCATGCCTGATGGTGACTGTATCACACACAACAGCTGTTTGCTAACCCCATTAAAACCAAAGGAGGAGAATTCAGCCCCCCTCCAACCCATTACACAGCAGCAGAAGAAAAAAACATTTTACAAACACATTTTAGCCACAGGTGTTGGAAATCTAAGTGCAGGGCTGTGAGAGTCAGAACCTGAGAAAAATGAGACTGTACATGTACAGGTCTAGATGGGACAGGTGTCCCAGGTGTATTTACTTTCTACACCTGCAGCTCACCTAGTGAAGAGTCATGTGAGTCATGGTTGTCTCTTTTTCTCCCTGTGACTGTCAGAGGACTGGACGCTGCAAAAATAGACTTACAGAGCCAAAAAAGAAAAAAAGGACATTTATATGATTGAATTTTTCACTGTTGAGCAAATAAATACATAGCGTTCGTCAAATATAAATTAATGTGTTTATTCATATCTGAAGAGCAAAACAATAAGGGGCTCTTAATGTGAAGAGTTTTCAAGGATTGACGTGTTTATTGTAGAATTGATGGCGGTATAACAAAGCTTTGATTTAGTGGTGACTGTCCTCTTTACATCCTCTTGTTTGGACTCTAGACAGCTGAGTCATCTCTTGGTATAAACATTCAACAGAGATGTAAATCTCTGCCGCTCTGTTACTTAACAACATCAAATTTGGAGAAAAAAAGGCACTAGCTTGCCTGGTTATTGTGCCCTGATGTCCTGTCATTGTAAACCCTAACACCCGCTCTAACACGAGGAGGAGGCGGAGCTCTTTGAGAGTGTGCTTGCTACGACTCTGCTATGACCTGGATGTGGTCTAGTCGTTGTCAGTCACAAATCATTCCTTATGTCACATTTACACCAAGCGAGGGTAAAATCATTTGCACAGGTGAATTAAGGCAAGGAAAGGCAAGTTTATTTGTATAGCACCATTCATACACAAAGCAATTCAAAGCACTTTACAGATGCAAGGAAATACACTGAAAAATAAAAATAAAATTAAAAATGTTTACATGTAAAGTCACTGCAAAGATTTGGTGACGAGCGTTCTACCCGGGTGACGCAAATGATGCCGATTGCATAGTGTAAATTGAGCTAACTATTTGCATGAATTGAGTGGACCATATACATGAATGACATGATACTGCTTTGCGTCCAATGTGCTACTCGCTTCTAACGCCTATTCGCAAGACTTAAAAAATATTTCAACTCAAGCAAATGTTCGCTTGGGAAGGTCTAATTATCTAGTAAGTTGTTTAAACTCAACAGATCCTCACAGTGAGGCCAACCTCTGCTAAATTTCATTTAAACAGAGTGACCTAACATGTAGAGACCCTTCCTCTCTTAATCTTTTCTCCCATAATCACGTGTTGGGGCTCTCGCAATACAAACAAATCAAGCAAGTCAATCGCACAAATAAAATGAGTAAAATACACAACATTTGTGCATCCAGATATACGTAAATAAAACAAGCAGATGATTTTATCCATGCTCGGTGTGAACACCACATTACGCTATTTTCCTTGCTGCCACCTTGGTTACGTTGGTGTTGGAGAAGTAGATCTGCAGCATGTGATGACAAAATACGTTGTGTGCACAAACACACTGTATATGGTGTCTTTAAACCGGTGATGATAGCCATGTAGGCAGACTGTGACACTGGAGACAGTATTGAAAGCAGTACACCGCCCATCACTATTTCTACGCAAAAATATCATAGTTGACAGATTAACCTGCACTAAATGTTTGCAAAATAGATAAGCATAAATAAATAAATAGATAAATAAGCATTGATTTCCCTTATGTGACAACATGTGACATTTTTTCATGTGTTCTCACCTACTGCAACCTGACCTTCTGAAGTGACCTAATCAAGACACGCTTACAAACTGCTCTTGTGTTTCCGTAAAACCGCATGTCCTTAAATCTCATTTTCCCATGAGAGCTGTGTTATGTAAAGAGAAGCGTATACTTAACGACATGCTCCCTGCAAAGGTAATTACTGAGACTTGTTTGTGTAATTATTTTGTTTTCTTGTAAGAGTTAATCTACTTGTTTTGGTAAAGGTCAGCTTACTTGCAAGTACAACAACAGATTAACTCATTAAGTAAAAACAGTGTGATAACTCTAATGTGGCTCTGCAGGGAGCTTTTTTTTAAAAGGGTGAAGTGTAAATTAGAATTTAGATTTAAATCATGGGAAACGAAGGAAATGGTATTTTAGGGTCTTGGCAACTATTAGGGATTAAAAGCCTGAACTTCTCAGTCTGTGCCTCTTAAACTTTGATGACCTTTTTAATGATAGTAAAACTTTCGGTCACATCACCTGTATTTAAATTGAAACTGTTAGGGGTGATGATTAATAAGTTTTTGGTTCTCCTACTTTTGTTCCTTTTCTATTTTTTGTGAATTTTACCTGGATGGCTGCAGGTGAGAAGACACAGGAGCACCAACCAATCAATTTTTTTTTAAGAAATCAGTCATTAAATGCTGATCAGACTAATCAACCAAAAAAACTGTACTATTGACAAAGCTTAGGATCTTTGTTAACTTTAATGCCCTCAGAGTGAACAAGGCCAGCGAGCCTGGGAGACTGCACAGCAAAAAAGGAATTTCAAGAAAGGAAAACAGCCTTGTATTTAGGAAATAAATCTTATTTTTTGTACAAAAAAGAATATTAATCTTGTCAAGCATGTTTGGCATTAGAAAAAATATCTCATTGTAAGAGAAAATGGCTAACTATTTCTTGATAAGATATTCCAGCTAATTTTGAGATAGAATGAACCAGAAATAGAGTAGAAAAATCTTTTACAATAAAATCCAGCGGAGCAACAAGATCATTCGTCTCATTTTAAGAGTAAGACATACTGTATGTACAACTTCTCAATTTAAGAATGCCATGAAACAAGAACAGTAGATTTTTTTATTAAGATTTCCACTGCAGGTCATCTGAACCTGACAGAATCTGCTGCCCCATACATTATCTGACATATAAAGATGTCGGTAAAGAAGTCACAGTGCAATGACCAGATGAAAACTGCAAAACAACAAAGAACAACAAAGAACATGCTTGCTTGTGGAATAAAAAATGTATAGTTGATGAGAATGTTTTGGTATCTTGATTTAAGACAACATCTCTTATATTTGCTATGCTGTTTTAAGAAATTATGTCTTATTTAAACTACTGTCATGCTCATTAATACTTCTAGATTAAAGTGTATTTTCTCCACTTCATTTATTCAAGAGACTAAAATTCTACTCTTAAGTAACTTCACCTTCGTTTATCATTGCTTGCTGTAGAAAAAAAGAGATCAAAATAAGATTCTCTGTCTAGTTTGAAGTTTCATTTGAGTCTGTCAGGGCCAAGAAATTTGTTATTAATTTGAGAATTCTTATCAAGCAAAAAAAAGCTTACCCCATTGGCAGATTTGTTTGCTAGATAGAAGACTATTTGATTGAATATAAGAATATTTTGCTTATTTCAAGTAGAGCTGTTTTTGCTTTTGCAGTGTGTAGTGCATGTGAGCTTACCGAACCAGTCTTTCATTTTCTTCATATTTTTAAAGGCAAGCTGGTGTCTTTGATTACATCTTAAATTCATGACAATATCAAAGGATTAAGCACTGGTTTAAAAGACTTTGTTGACTATTTTGTACCTCGCAGAAGTTTCACTTTCTAACCACAGCTATGATGAAAACCAGAGTCCATGACATGAATAAAGAACAGTGTAGAGGGTCCACGAGCCCGGGGGCAAAATGAAAGAGACGTTGCAGAATCAGTGGCAGGGTCCTATCTCGAGCTGAGAGAAATCGGCCAAAGTAGTATGAGAGATGAACTTTGACCTGACAGTGTAAATCTATAAAAGTGCAAGCCACTTCAGTGTGTATGCCAGAGGGCACATCCATTCAGTCAAAATATGAAAGATTCTCTTAACTTATCCTCAAACACAACTTTCAACCAACACTTATGTTGATAACTGAGAGAGGGACTTTTTTATCAATAGTGTGTCTGGTAGAAAATAGAGAAAGGTGACTCAGAGGCCACAGAAGAGGAGAAAGAAAAAGCAAATACGTATTGAAGCATGAAAGTTTGGAATTTTTCTTTTTCCTTTTTCTCGTCTTGGAGCAAAAAAAAAAAAAAAAGCTTTCTTTCAAGGTCTGAAGATTGTGAAATGTTATTTTTCATCTCTCGTCTTTGAAGCACAAGGAAACCTGAAAAGCTATGGTTACTGCGGTTTAGGGAGCATCCTATTTCAAAATTGAGCTCTTTTCAGATGTTGTGTGCCATTCAGACCTCCAGGGATTCTCTGCAGCATGCTGAGTCCTACCATGTCGGCAGGTTGGAGGAAATAGCGGGAAGCCATTTTTTTCCAGCACACCGTCACGTTTTTACTTTCTTTACCAGCCGTAGCTAACCCCGGCACCATGCAGAGCGGCTATCTAGTGCAGCTTGACGCCTGATAGGTTCTCATGCGGATAAGTCCTCCATCACACCACAACCTCATTTTGATTCTGCTTTCATCATATTTTTGATTCATACCTTTGGCTTCGGCTTGACATTTGGAACATTTTTACCTTCATGGATGACAATTTTAACAGTAACAGGCTTTTAAATCTTACCTCAGCTCTGTATTGAATATGTTCTCTTACTGTAGTCTGTAATTTCCAGGCTTGGAGATGTGCAATCACTGTTTTGGCTGCTAAATTTCTCATCTGCTGTGACAAATAACTGTCAAGCGGCAGCAGCTACAGCAGATTCCCATGCAAAATAGAGCCTTTAATGCAGCAGCATACAAAATGAAATAGCTGTGAAGCGGCAGCTGTTATAAACAAATCACTTCATTTGCTCCTGAACACTTTTCTTCCATCATATTAAAGCTGTTAAACAGGGTACAGCAGAGAGCTGCTACGTCTCCCCTGTAAGAAAACTCATCTTCTCATCAGAAAAAGCCTCCAAAGACTGTTGTCTTCACTCATCTGCGGATGACAACAAAGCTCTGCTGCTCTATTTATCCTTGATAGCCATTTAAAAAAACACCACTGGGATTACTCCTGTCAGCGGTGCAAGGAGTGTACCTTATGGTAATATCACCATCAGAAAAAATATCATATTTCTTGATTTTGCTTAACCCTCTTCCCCCACCTCGCCTGTCTTTAGCTCCAAGAGACAATTTAGACTTGTCCTTGGCTCAAAGGCAGCACCACTTGAAATGCCTTTAGATTTGGTTTGCACACACACACATCAAAGAGACCAGGAGCTTATTTTCAAGTATTTTGCACCCCGAGGCTAGAAGCTACTTCTGAGGCGGCTGTGTTGCCTGTAAATAGCTCAGTTTTCTGTTCCACAGATCCCAGCAAAAGCAACATCTACCAAACAGCGATGGGCAGGGGCCCTCCGTGCTCTCCCAGCACCAGAGGTAACAGGAAAAAAAAAAAATCAGTGTGCATAATAGCTCTGCCGATTGCTTTCCTAAGGTGTTGATCAGTAATGCTCACAACAAACTAAACTCAATCCCAGTCTGCCGGGGCAAACGCAGCCACAGAATGCTCTGCCTCTCTCCTTTGAAAGATCAAACTTTTCCTTTTGCGTTTGATGGTGCCTCTCTGTGATGTGCAGGAGTTTCTGGGTGCCCATGTTCATGTTGTGATAACAGACATGGAAATTTTCTGTATGCACTATAAGCAACAATCAATAACAAAATAATCTATACTGGTACTGCTTCTGATATAATCATTATTTATATTATAGATTTTTGTTTGTTTGTTTGTTTTTAAGGTACTGCAAGTTTTTCATGTTTTTTTGAATGAATTTAGTGGTGTTTTTCCAGCAGTCATTCCCTGTAAACATGCAGCTCTTACCAAAGTGTGCATTTTGACAAAAATATAAGACAACCCCCAGTATAACACAACCCCATCCTTTCTCAGAACCTATTTTAGGAAAAAAGTCTCTTTGAAGACCAAATATTGTTTTTCTGAAAAGAAAAAAAAAAAAAAAAAAAAAAACTATATCATGTTTTCAGGAATGGTGATTAAACAAACTCATTCAATAAAACGAAACAGGTTGTCATGTCTCAGCTTTCGAATCAAACCAAATGTACTTTATAGTTTAATTGTCACATTTAAATGGATCAAAATGTGATCGAGAATCCCTTACGACAGAGGTCCCCAACAACCAGGCCCTGGACCGGTACCAGTCCGTGGATCAATTTGTACTGGGCCGCAGAGAAAATAACAATGATTAATTTTTGTTTTTTCTTTTCATTCATCCTCCCAGTATCTTATTTTGAAAGACCGCCACTTCCGCCATCGCCTCACTTTCGTGCTTGACTCTTCGGCATGTTGTTTTCCTGCATCAGCAACACAAGCTAGCCCTTGCAAAAATGGTCCAGAAACAGAGTTTTGTCGAAGTAAGGTAATTTTTTTTTGGGCATAAAAAATGTTAATATATATTTCAGACTGCTGATCTTGGTTCTGTTGGTCATCCTGAGGAGAGAGGACATAGGAGGCTCACTTTTATGTTACACTCTAGTATCCTCTAGGTGAGGTGCAACAGGACTGCTGGGCTCATGACAACGTTCTGTAGGAAGTGATAAGGTAATGTACTGATTTGTAGCTACAGAGAGTTACCAACTGTAATGCCACAACAACAAACCTTTAGAAACTTATACTACCAATTTGAAAAGCGAGCAGAGCTTCAGTGTCTCAATAGATGCCTGAATAACTTAATGGTGCATATTAAAATATTATTCCATACTTTGAATATTCACACCCTGTGTAAATCAAAACTTTGACAAAGAAAAAAAAGTACATATTTTTGTTTATAACCTCAGAAAAAAATTTCCCAAAGAATAAGAATAAAAATGAATAAATTAATTAAAAAATAATAATAATAAATTAAAAAAAATAAAAAATAAAAAAACTTTTCCTGCTTGCTGACTTACTCCTCTGAGCCAAACTAGACCAGCAGACTTCTACATATAAACACTTGCAGGAGAAACTCAAATATCAACTGATCTTTTTAAATCATTCTTAATGAAAAAATCTGATACAAACACAGGTGCTAAATTTCAGAGCAGAGAAATAACCAATCTTGTTGCAGATAATCACATTTACCTTGCAGGTTATTTAGTCTGCTTCATTTTACATGGTAACATAATGAACATTATTTTGATCTAACACACCATTTCATCAATCTATGGGTATGTAGAAAGTATAATTTCACAGATATTTGCTGTTATGTTTAAATTCAAGAGATCCATTTTGGTCGTAAAAATAAAATAAAACGGGCTAGAAACTTCCTTTTCCTCACCGGTTCATCCAGCACCTATCACCCTTTTGAATCATTCTTCCATCACTAGCAGAAATGTGCCTTTACAGGGAGCTATTTGTCTATGATCATCCTTTCCACAGTGATGCCCTTCTTCTCTCTAATTCTCAGCCTCCGAGTGAAAAACATCATTCATATGGGGACTGCTCGCTGTGATTGGCCTTATGCCTTAAAGCATATATTAAAATTCATTTTAAATGTCCTTTAAAAACCCATAAAGCATCCATATTGACTGGAGGCTGACAGGCTGCAGGCTGCTCCTAATCAGTTCCCTCCATGGTCCATTTAGCATCAGTGTTATTAAAGATAATACAAATAAAATAAGTGTTAACATGAAGGCACTTTGAATCCTTCCCCTGGATAGAAAAAAAAAAAACAGCATCCCCTCACCAACTGTCAATAATTTGCACTAGAAGATTTCTTTTTAGTTTCCCACGCTTGCTGTGCATTTGTGCTGAACAAATTCCAGTTAATTACAAGGCAAATGGTACAAAATGTGCTCTGTGACCATTACAATCCTGTTTGCTATGCTCAGTGAGGATGCATCACTCATCACACCCACACAAACACAAGCATGCACAGATAAATGAAAACACATAGATATAAAGACTGCAGTTAACACATTTCTGTATGCTATAATAGTTCTGTACCTCCCCTGATTAGACTCGTGCGTCATTTGTAATCGCTCAGATTTACTGATGTCAAATTTCAATACTTTGCTCTACCCTCTCTTGACTTTCACTAATATTGTAAGATAGTCGTATTCCAGCAATGGAGCTTTAATGAAAGGTTTTGCAACAAGCATGGACGCTTGGTTGATCTAATGAGATCCCTAACTGTTTCTGCCATCTGCCAGACCCGAGTCATGACATTAACTATGCAGCCATGCTAAGCTGCAAATCCTTTTTCAGATAAAGCAACCCTCATCCGCTCTGTGTCGGGTCCTAAAGCACGACTTAACGTATACCAGAAAGCCTCAACATCAAACAAGACCTGCATATTTCCAATTTCATGAAAATATACCCCGTCTGTACGCCGCAGTGAGGAACACAATTTAAACTTTATTATGTTGTAGACACAAAAATCTCCCGGCCTCTGGCTAATGTAGCGTTTTTCTTTGATTTCGCTGAGCTTTTGTAGTAGTATTGATGTGCCCCGTATAGAAGGCCTTGCTTTGAGTCAAACTCATCTGCAGTTTACGAGGTTGCCATTGTTCGCCTAGCCGGGGAGAGGTCACTGCAAGGGAGGAGAATAAATGTGGAGTGATTGACTAGTCTCTGTTGGAGAAATGAGTTCTCCATTCATTCCCTGGCTTCCAGAGGTGAAACGTCCTTCAGGAAAGTAAACACAATCTGACAGGGCCCTACAACAGACGCAAAGGCACAGCATGGCTCAGTCAGCCAGGACGGCTCTTTGCTCCATACTCCTCTCATACCCTACCCCTTCATGTCCTTCTTTTCCTACGAACAATGACCCACAATGCAAAAGGGCTCGCTGTTGCATATGATCACTTTGAGTGGATAACTGCAGAATTTGTGTTGCAGCTTTGAAAGGTTAAAAAACACTAGCTGCAGTTTTACAGAGCAAGACAACATCATTTTCAACAGTTTAAAAGCTTTAACTGAATAAAAAGCTATGAATAAACAACTCAATTAAAAAAGTATTATAATACATTCCTACGTCTATATGTCTAAGCTGAAGACAGGAAACGGTTTGGTCAGTATCAACCTGAGAACTGCAAAATAACAGCTTCTTCACTGGATAGATAGGAGGTATCCATCTTTGGGGGAGGGAGCTGATCAAATGAAAAAGTCTGTTTACACCTGGATAGGAAAAGGAGAGGGATGTGAGGCGGAATAACATCTCTTTTGCACATATCACACAGCTGCTGCGATTAGATTTGTTGGTTCATGTATACACCAGACCTGACCAACTCACATGCCTCACAAGTTGTTTCAGTCAGGATGAAGAAATACTATCCATGTACATGTATCTACTGTCAAAATACTTTTAACGTTAAAAATATGAACCCCATTTCCAATGAAGCTGGGACATAAATACAGAATACAATGGTTTACAAATGAATTTTAACTCATATTCAACTGAAGTAGGGGTGGGAGAAAAAATTGATACAGGATAGTATCGCAATATTTTGTCTGGTGATGTATCTCATCTCATTAACCAAGTATCTACTTTTTCAAGTTAATAGCGAATGTGAAGTCAACTCTATAATAACGGAAAAATAAAATCAACTGTTTGTCCAGTGAGGTTGGCAGAAGTGACATCAAAATATACATGAGGTTTGCAAGATGAAAGTAAAACATTGTGTAAATAAGACAAACATAAAGAAAAGATGAATGCTAAATTAGCTAAACCGATGAAAAAATTGTATAAATCGCAATATATTGTAGCGCAATACTCACTGTATTGCAAAACAAAAATCGCAATAATATCATATCTTGGCACAAGTATCGTGATAATATCGTATCGTGGGGCCACTAGTCATTCCCACCCCTAAACAATTTAATATTCAAACTGATAAACTCTATTGTGTTTTGCAAATATTCACTCATTTTGAATTCAATGCCTGCAACACGTTCCAAAAAAAGCTGGGACAGGGGTGTGTTTACCACTGAGTTACATCACCTTCCTTTCAACAACACCCAAAATTTGAAATTTTCCCACTCTTTGGTTTCTCCCGTCCCCTCTTTCTGAACATTAAATTTCTTGTCTTTGTAGTGTTTTCAACTGGATACAGGTCAAAAAGGATGTGCAAATCATTGTATTCTGTTTTATTCATGTTTAACAAAACAATCCGACTTTATTGGAATTGGGGTTTGTACATGGATATGAGGATATTTGCACAGTTTTCTCTGTAGACTTCCATCCCCAGTTCAAACAGATCCCAGGGCCCACCTGGAAAGCAAATTGAAACCAGAGCGCTCATCAGAGACCAGATTAGACTGTTTTCCTGACATGCTTAAATTGCAGTAATCTTGAATGTAGATCACATCTGCGGCTAATTGATGGATTTGCCAGAGGATCTGAGAGTGGCAGGGCTCCTGTGAGCTCCTGTTTATTTTCAGTAGGCAGATGCTTTAACCCTTCCCTGGCTGCTGACCTCAGGCAAGTGAGCATTGGAGATATCAGCACGCCGTCATCATCTGTGACATCACTGTCCAAAGGCTTTGCCTAATGTTCACAAACACACTCCGCCTAATTAGGGAGACAGATACACCCGGGTTTCTGTTATACATCGGTTTGGCATGAATAATTCAAAGCACATAAAGCTTGCTGTTGTTCTTTAGGGCCTTTCTTGCCATTCATGGTGAAAACTCCAGTGAGTGTGCAGGGGCATGCTATCCATAAGTGAAAATGTGCTTACAGAGGAAGGGAGGTTAGCAACTTATTACAGCATTGATACATACAGGAGGTATGCACAAAACTTTTGACTCTGTTCCTTTAAAAGACAAAAGCATAACAGTCAGTGCATTTACATGTACAGCTTAACCGGACTAAGCTCATAATTTTTTTTTTTACCAAATTGGACTTCTCTCCTTGTCTGCGTATACATGCAGCTGAGAAAATCGAATTATTGACGTGATCGTGTCCTCCTCCCCAAAACTAGGGGGCGATATGGGTCTTTTCAGTGGCGCTGATTCCGACCCCATACAACCGTCAACAACAACAGCAGGTCTGTGGCACACATCAGAAGTGGCTACAACTGCTGCTGGATTACTGATGGCTTTTTCGAGCATGAAGATGGAGCACCATACACCGTAGTTTTTGTCGTACTTCATGTACGCACTACTTTTTCTACAGATGAGATACATGCTACTCCTCTTCTCTGGTGTTTTTGTTCTGGAGTTACAGAGGCGTTGTGCACGCGCACATGCATCGTCCGATCATACTCTGACTACGCTGGTTACATGGTAGAGAAAATCTAATTCCAATCACATTATCTGGGTGTCTTAATTGGAGTTCTCCGACTCAGATCCGAGCTCTCAAACTCCGATTATAGTCGGACTAAGGTGTTTACATGCACTTCAGTTGTCCAGTCGTAATCAGAATAAGGCAATAATTCTGTTTTCTTGAGTATCATGTAAACGTACTGAGTGAAGTATAAGCTTTGCTCTGGTCAGAAACAATCTTTCACTGCTGCAAACTCGACATCAGATCTACATAGCACTTCTGACGAGGTGTCTGACTTTTACCTGGGTGAAAGCTGAGTCCCTGACTTTCCCCCTCTATCCCCCTGTTCACATACATACACAATGGTTTCTGACTTATGCAGGGGTGGCATCAAGTGTGTGAGCCCACTAATGATTGTTACATTTATGTTATAACACTGTCCATGCAACATGTTGCTACACAAACCACACTGCAATAGATTTACTTAAATGTAAGCAATAATTTCTGTTGAGATTTAAAATAACGTTTAATCTGCGTAACAAGTCTCATGATGGTAACTTTCTCTTTATGCGTATGGTTTCACATCACTATGATGATGATGATGTAAGTGCACCGCGGTTGTTGAATAATACTGATGATACTGTTAATTTAGCTGTCCATTAATGGGTACCAAGACGACCAGCTCTTATGACCAGTATCTCCTAATCAAGCACATTCCTGGTATCTGTGAAAGTAAAGGCGTCATGGCGCAGATGTATGTTTACATCCACTGTCATGTGACACAGATTCAGACTCAGTAAGCAAATCAGTTTGTCTCTGTGTTTAAATGATTCTTATTCTAATTCTTATTAAAAGATTCAGTGATTTTTCAAATATATGTTTATCATAGACTGGTGCTGGATGACAGGAAGTAGTGACATTATGACATCTATCAGGTCATGTGACTATGATGACACATCCTGTGATGCAACAACTGCCCACATGGTTACAATGATGTTCAGATGATAGTTAGCTTTAGTCGAGGAGGGTGATGGATTACTTTTCTCAAAAATAAACAGTAATGCATCATAGATTACTTTTTTTGGATAACTACCGTAACACTGCTGCCACTCTTCAAAATGATGTCCTCCAAAGTTGGAAAATCCATCCGTGTATGTGTATCAGAATGGAAAGATATTACAGACCTGTTTGCAGGTGTTGGTATTTTAGCTTATGTGGACAAAAAAATTCATGAGCACTGTGTTTGGGGATGCACTGTGTGTTGTGGTTGTGGCAAGCAATGATCTATTTTTCCCTATTACCCCCACTGCATACGTGTGGTTCATTTACATTCATGGTTATCCAGATAATGAAGCTTTCAATCCGGGGGATCCTGTGGTGAGAACAATGAACCCAATTACCTCCTGCCGCCTGTGAGATGGGATGGCAGACTCCGAGACAGATGGGAGAGGCTGCACTCGGCCGGCAATCCAATCACATTCATCTCGCTTGCTTCCCCGTTTCCCCTGTTCATGTGTTCTGCAGCAACTTATCAACAGGCAGGGGCCAAAGAACCTGGGATCATTACATCACACACCAACGAATCTGCAAACACACACACCTTCGCAAGACACAATCCCTGGGGTCCACTCGAACCCTGCAATCCCCCCTTCTCCCTCCCACACCGCCAACATTCTCCTCGGGCTTCTCTTTTCCCTCAAACACAACATTAATCCGAAGGGCTTGCATGCATCACCTGGTGGAGGAGGAGATGGAGGTAACGAAAGGGTTTCTGCGGTCGAGGTAATATCTACCTCAATCTTCATTCCCTCACCAGCGGGCCAGGCTCTGCCTAAGAACATTCCTAATGATTTATGCAAGATACTCAAGTTTCCATTTTGGAGCTTAATATTTCAGTTATAAGCTCAGACTGAAATCACTCCAAGATGTATCTGGCCAAAGTGAGGCGGCTACTTTTTTCAGGCCTTGTGCAACATGATGGAAGAAAATGGAAATATTGTTGATCAAGAAAGCGGTTAAACAGGAGCATCTTTTTCATCACATCTCTGATGCAACCCAGTGAAACTAAATCACTGAAGACGGCTGTCGAGTGAGCTTTGCCACAACCTTGGCTTATGTCATATCGCGCCAATGGGGTTTGCAAGATAATAATGCTCAAAAGAAGACAAAAGTTGTGACCTTAGAATAATAACATATAAACACACAAAACTCTAATAAGTGTAGGTTGGAAACTTCTTAAATCCTGTGTATAATTTACGAGAAAATTGATCAAAATCGTGCCTCTTTTTAGCCACAGGTACACAGGCGCATCTGAGCTCCTCTCTTGGAAGTTTAGTAGTTAAGTTTAAAGTATAATGCAGTTCCTAAAAGTGTGGACTTGACATTTACCAGGAGTTCATGATGCAGCCTGTGCCTGGACGTTGAAGGTGCCTGAGGGAATGTATTCCAACACTAAATAATTAGCCAGTGATTGCAGGAGAGCTGATACCAATTCTGCATAATACTCCAATATTTTCTGCATGTTTCATGCAGAATATACCCTTATCTCATATTCTTCTCCCTCTTATGGCCCCTAATTTTGACACTGTGATCAATAGTAATTGACTTAGTGATCAATGTGTCTCTTGAAGTTTTCCATCAGTGTGTACTGCCATCTGTGTGTCCACACTGTCATAGGGCGGGTGCATGGTTTGTTAGTAGAGATATGCATGCTAATGCTCCCGGCAGCTCCCCTGAGTGACATATAGGTGTTTTTATGTTAATGAATGTCAGGAGAAGAGATCTCGTTGGTCATCCCTGGGTACACACAGGTGTAGGCTATAGGCACACACACACCTGCCCACCCATGCGTGGAAGCTTCCACACACACACACACACACAAAACACACATGCAGACTGAGATTGCACACCCACTGAACCCTTGGATGCATTATTGATAAGCTACTAATTACGCTTGTTGCAATTTCAGCTGACCTTTCCCTGGAACATCCCGGATCATTATAAGCTGTATTCTCTCTTGAAATTGCAAAGGTAATCTAAAGTCCACCCAGCTCACTCCCCACCATCTACCCCCCTCACTTCCTGCGATTCACAGCTGGATAAAGATGTGTTCGTCTGTCCGGAAATGGTACGATTCGAGGAGTTAGAAAGACAAACAAAAGGCACATAAGAAGGAAGGGTGTTAAAAACCACAAATGCAGCAGGTTGGTAAAGCAAGATGAATGTCAGGTTTGTACTTGGACTGCTTCAATAAACATGAAACCACCTTAAATTGTTTGGCTCACAACTTATGCCTCTTATTGTTAAGTCTTATAAAATTCATTGAAAGAAAAAGAAATGACACCATCAGGCTATTATACCTTTTTGCAAGTCATTATGAAACTTAAGACTAATGCATTCTCATCATGGATAACCATTGGGACAAAAATGTTTGTTAAATGACTCACTAAAGTTTTCCTGCTCAAAATCCATTTAATGTTTAAAAAGACAAAAAAAACTTGAATCTTAGTTTTTATAGAGTTGGTGCTTAAGAATGATCATTAGAGACAGACACAAATAGCTAGATGTTACTGCTTGAAAATATACTATACATTCAGTTTAGATGAGGTCTATCAAAGTGCCAAAAATGAAGGATAAATATGAGAAGTAGAGATAATGGGGACAGGGCTTTGTGACAATTATTGCATACCAATCTGCTGCCATGGGAGGATTACCCATAGCAGATTTTGGGAGGGCACTTGCAGTATCATGTGGAGCAGTATCAACAAATCACTTTTAAACCATCAAACTGAATTAAAACCAATATTTTTGGTCCACCTGGTTGAATCTTAAGTTGGTAATTGGGTAATAAACACCCTAAACTCCCAAATATAAACCTTTTTCAGAAAGTTCCAAGCCTTTATTTGCTTTAACTGTAGAAAGTACAAGTATGATTCAGGTTTATATCTATGTTTGAAAAGTGAAATTGTTTGTATTTTAGTTAAAAAAAGAAGCTTAATTCACAAATGGATTGTGCAGCTTTTGTGTGTGCAAGACATAACCAAACGGGCCTAAAGGACACAATCTGATTCATGAAACATGCACAAAACTATCCCACTGCAGATATCTAGATAAGCTATTATCCATCCATTTGGAGAAACAAATGCCCCTCTCTATGCAATAAAGCCTCATTGCAAGTTACACCTAACCTGGGAATACTGGTGCTAGTATTTAAAGCAGAAAAAGTGCAAGTTTTACCCTCTACTAAGAGCTGGTGGTGAGTATCCACAAGCCTTGTTACGCTTAATCTCTACTGGACAACTATTCCACCTCTGGATGTACTAAAAACAACACATCTGTGTATAAAATCTGTGCATGTTACTATGACATCACTATTTTACTCTAATCAGGGGTTAAATCAGTCCAGGGCTGACCTGACTTAACCCCCTTACACGCACAGAGGGAAGCCTTTCCTATGCGATGATTTGAGTTTGGTTTTGTTTCCTCTCAACCTCTTAATATCAGGGCCGATGTGGTTTCTTGCAGCTTTTGCTTTGACAAACTTGGCAGCCTCACAGTGTTCAGGTCTTTATGTTTTCTCTGTGCTACTAGTAATGGGTGAATATGCCGTGTGGTGTATGAGTGAAAGCAAAATTCCAAAAGCCTGTCCTCTTTAACTGGATAACATATCTTGCACAAAAAAGACTAGACTGTTAACAGGAGATGATCCCACTTTTTCACATGTATTTTAAGGGGAAAATAACATCTTGTAGTTGGACCTGTATGTTTATTATTTACTGGACATTTTACTGCCACACATTTTGGCCAATAATTTATTTTTCTGTCAGACTAACTGCATGTAAAACCAGTTAAAAGCCAGTGAACTGGTGAACATAAACCATGAATACAAAAACCGTTTTGTAGAAGAATGGGCCTGTTATATATATGTCAGGGGTGGGTCCCCTGTTAATAAGGCTCCTGTATTAGACTGTAGCATTTCACAGAATGGACAAACTAGTCATGTTTGCATTTCAGTGTATCATCAGTAGCTGGTCGAAATACACCGGTTAGAAGGAAGAAGAAGAGTGATAGTTGAAAAGTACCTATCACGCATCACAGCAGCTTCTAGTCCTCAAAGGAACTAAATATTCCCATTGCTCCAAACAGTGTCTTTACAAGTTAGGAACTGTGTCTTTGAAGCTAAGGTTAAAAGCTTAGGTTGTGTAGTAGACCGTGCGTTTTAAGATCGGCCATCCTTTTAAAAAAAAAATGCCCCACCAAAGGTAAAAATGGTGTCTAATATCACAGTGAATAAAATATCTTCATCTTTTCTTCTTTTTCCTGGTTTATTAGACTCAATTTGTCAATCCTCACAACTCTCCTCTTTCTAGAAAACAAACACACCCATACTCAACCAAACATTTCCCCAGATTCGGCGGTTCTTCGTTTAAAAAAAGGAGTCTGTATGCCCTGAAGAGTTACCCAGCTCTCCCACTGCAATCCGATTTGCTGGTGATTGGAGCTGACTTGGAACCAAAATAAATAGATAGAACGGAGGGGGGAAAAAAAGGACTGGGAGCAGCAGTTTGCTGGCAGCACTGTGAACCAGGTGAGCCAGTGCAGGCTGGGACGACACCAGCCAAAGGATTAATGGTCCCAGGGGAAGCCAAGGTAAGCCTGCTGCTCCTGCTTGACATCTTTGTACTTGTAAGAGCACAGAAATTAGCCAGGCAATGCGGTGAGTAATGGCCAGGGCGCTTCCATCAGTCCCATTTAACAATGCATGCAAAGCCAACAGAGGAAAATGCACAGAGAGAAAAAAGTAAATGGTCTCTCCTGGGCATGTGTGCAGAGTTGCATGGAGCAGTTTATCACAGGAAAACTTGGTGTTGTGAATGTAGCAGAAACATTACACTTATAACCTGTCTGTTAAATTACACACATTACACCTGAGACATATAAATCACTGTTACTTGATTTATTTTGTAAAGTATCAGCACTTAATCCTGGAAGCATTTGTTCAAAAAAATTGACTTGAGCTGCAAAAATGAATAATAAAATACTTTCAGTTACACTCTATGCTACTTTAGAGGTATATTAAGACGAATGTAAGAGAGTTACCTTCCTGGCACTTCTGAATTGTCAGTTGGTTGAATAATTTGCTAGAAAAGCTACTCCTCCGTTATCTATGTGTTTGTTAACACAAGTTTTCTATTGCAAGCAATGTTTCTGATATGATGCTCAACGTTGCAGCTGCACAGTCTCTGTTAGGGCTGGGTATTGGCAAGGACTTCACAAGACAATATGTGTTGCAATACTTTGTAATACTCTCATAATGACTGGATATTTTCGGTGTATTTTAAGTGTAAAATTGAGTCAAAATGATTCACTTGAAATCTTCCCCTCAACTTTATGACAACATGGGGTTGTCACAATATCATTGATTGTCAATATGCTAACAACAACATCAATGCTAGTTTGGGTGTGATGGGTGTCTGTCTTGTTATTTCATCATGTTGACTTCAACCAAAGATATGAGAAGAAGGATTTTCTCAAAGGAAGACATGAAGCAGGTTTGAAATTATCTTCATTAATCCATCTTGAGTACGCTGTGGTCTCTGACCTTGCTCTTTAAGGATTGGGGTCGTTATTTCATCAATAACTATATTATTATCAAAACTCCATAATGATTTGAGTCCTTATTGATACCAACATGGACTTCAACACTGAATTAAACACTGGGTTATGATTTTTAATGAACTGGACTTGCTCTAAAGTCTGGCTGTGTTCACCTTGACTGCATCCGACAGTCAAAGGGACAGTTTGGCACAAAGCTGCTGTGTTTGGCCGTGGAGGTTTAACGGTAATGGACCAGCTTATCGATCCCAAACCCTTTTCTGTGTTCATATCTACCGATTTTCTCATCATGTAGCTGTCTGTGTGTCAGTCATCTTTGAAGGTGTGGAGCTTGTACAAACTTTACAGGATGGGGCTAAAAGAAAACATGAGAGGTGACATCTCTGTTTCTCTTCTCTGCTCTCTGTCAGTCTGTATCCCGATGTCTATGCCAAATGGACCCAACAAAGCATCAGTATTTGTATTTGTATTTGTATTTGGAGTCTGAGACAAAACCAAAAAGTCACGTTTTTACTTTCTATCATTAATTTTAGTTCATTTATTGTTCTAACTTTATCTTTTCCTCTATCACAGCAGCAGTTTGGGGCTCAAGAAGCCAGCCAGTGGACCAATCAGCAACATTCACCGGCACAGTGGCTGTTGTAGTCACCCAAAGTTTAGTCAATCAAAACAACAATTTAATCGGTTTGACATATCAACATAAGGGACAGGATTATCAATACACTATTGTAAAAAAACAAAACAAAAAAGCCATACTTTTCTGGACTACATTTTTAACACAGCTTCAGTAGCATTAGTAGTTTGTAATGGGGCACATGGTGAAAAAGGGGGGCGAGCTGCAGTGCATGATATTTAATAACAACATCTTTATAAGAACTTTGTACAACTTTACTTTCAGTGTCTAAGTTTCTGCAGAGATACTGGAGTGAATATTTTGAATACTTGGTTACTCCGAGTTTCCAGGAGAATATTTTGTTAAAACATGTCTTTTCAATCAAAATAAGCAGGACCTTTGTACTGCAAAGTTGCATACCTCTATGAAACTAGGACACTGCACTCTGGTATGTGATTTCCCACTGCAAATAAATTAAAGTATTTCAAAACCAGCAGCCTTGACACAAACTCCTGTATATTGCTGCAAAAGCTGAGTATTCTCCAGCCAGACTTCCTCCTAAACACTCCATAAACAATGCTTGTGTGTATGTGGTACGTATGTATTTCCCAGACATGTATAGAGCTTCAATAAAAACCAGGGACAACTTCTCCTGATGAGTGCCGACAGCAGTGCAGACCCATGCGGTGCCCGGGCCCCTCCAGAAGTTCACATACTGTATCATACAGACACAGAGTGCTGTCTCTATTCCACTCAGCAGAGACTTATGTCTCAGCACATGGAACATGACAGGGACTTTAAAGTCAGATGGTCTCACTACATGTTCTGAACACACACACGGTGTGCACCCTTAACAGGATCCCCCGTGAAACAGCAAGGGACTCACATATACATGAAATCTGTGTCCTCCTATTTCGATCCAAAGAATTATAATGTTCCTACTCCTATCTTTAATTTTGAACCCCAGAATGTCTCCAACGTAGGAAAGCATCTTAAAGGGAGATGAGACCATAGCCTACCTACACACATCCAAAACCAACTTTGATTTATTTATTTATTTTTTGACACTGAATATATTGACATGGGCAAAATTATGTTGGTTATTGACATAAATTTCGGTATCCGTGAATTTTTGGTTTGTCACCCAGCCCTATTTTATCCACAAATAATTTGCTTAGCAAGGACTGGATCTAGATTAAAACTCTGACATCAGGTCGACAAAAAACATTTGTTGATTGATCCTGAGTCTACCAAGGTTAACATCATGTCCAGTATAATATGTACGCGAAAAAAGAGTGGCATGTCGTAACCGGTGATATGCAGGGAAAGCTTTTTGGATTTCAGTCCAATGAACCTTCAGTAGTGACCAATTATCTATGACAGACGATCTGTAGAAATTTTAACCCAGTGATATATTTTCTGGCAATTTTGTTTTTGCATTTAAAATACCCAAAATAAAGTAACAGGTTATGTTCTCCTCTTCTTCTCAGTTTATTTGATTATTTACAGGGTGAAAATGAAACATAATCCCCTCTACAGCATTTAAAATGTCTTAAAAATACTCATTCTAAAAAATAAAAAAACAACTCTGAAGTGATAACAGAATCTGTCTTGGCAGTCTCTAGGGAAAAGATGGACAGAGGAATGGAGGGATGGGGGTGATAACAGTCTCCCAGCTGTCTAAGACCCAAGCGTGTCCCAGCACACTGGTTCCCACTAATGACCAGAGGCCCTGAATTCCTGCAGCTCCTTTGGGACAACAGCTGCTGCCATCCCCTGCTTCTCTGCGGGCTTTGAAGGGGACGTGGCAGCAGTCGAGCTGGCCGCCATCCTGCCTAGCAGAGCAGCAACTCAGGGACGGGGACAGACAGGCTTGTTGTGCCAGCAGGGTGGCTAAGCCTGCTGAAAGCCTATCCAGCCAATTACTCCCTCCCAATGCCAAGCTGGACCACTAATGGAGGAACAGGGGACTGCACGCTGTTCGGGTCCTCTCGCAGGTTTACAGGTTTTAACAGGTAAGCAGTGACACTCCCACTTCAGGCCCGACAGTTTTTCTGTCTTGACAGTTAGGAGTAAATGAGGAGAAAAGCTCAGTTTGATTCTCTCCGAACCAATTTGTTTAAAATGACAAATTCCTTTTAGAGCTCTTCTGTCTGTCTTCCACTCACACATAGCCCCTGGTTAGGCTTACCCTTTCGACTATTTGCAAAGAGAGAGAGAAACTGCTGTATAGGAAAAAGCTGTGAAAATAGCCAGGCTAGAGGGGGCTGGACTCCTATGGTTCGACTGCCTAATCATTCTGTCCACGTTTCTACTGTTCAGATAAGCAGCACAGTGCCTCCAGTGAGCCTTGCCTCCATCGACGGCATACATATACTTTAACACAGCTAATTTGTGCAAGTCTTGCAGCACTTGCACACCATTTAGAGATACACTTCAGATTTCACTAGAGAGCCAGTGGACCGTATGGCGGGATGGAGGTCAGAATAAATAAAGCTGCTGCAACCCGGGAGAATTACATTTAAAATATGTATTGTTTCAGCAACCATTGTTCTCTGTCAGGGCTGTTCAAGTAGCAATCAGCATTACTGTTCCTACAAATGTATCATAGCATATGCATGTACGATGGGAGTAGTTCCTCAGTGCAACCAAGTCAACAGACTTACATTAAATTAAGTTGTTTTATTTCATACTTAGAAAACACCTGGAGTTTCCCCGAGGGTTTACCTAGTCACAAAGTCCCAGCACATAGAATCAAAGAGAAATATGGAATTACATTCAGAGAAAATTCATTTTGGTATATGTGACACTTTCTGGACTGTTCTTTTCCCCCTCTGTGTTTACAAAACAATTTGTGAGAGTCTGCTGAACCAACTTTGCTCTAACAATGTGTTATGAGACAGAGAAAAACAAGAGAGAATCAATAGGACCTGTGGTCATGTATAATTTGCGGGGCCAGCACTTGGCTGCCAACAAATAAAAGATTTTTTTTTTTTTCCCTGCAAGTTGCATTCAAGGATATTGGACAATTTTGTTGGAGGTAGGCGGCTATTTTCACCAAATCCTGGCTGCAGGTCAGACGAAATGATTGAATCTGTGTAAGCTCTGTGGGTGCACACAGCACTGTCCCTGTGTAAACAGGAGGCCTGGATGTGTTCTTCACACTTCTTTGTGTGTTATGTTTCTGTCCCCACACACACTCGGCTGAGACACACTGACAAGCTGCACCTTGCACAAGTCAAAGCCAAACCACACTGGCGGTAAAATAAATCTTTTTAATTGCATGGAGGGTTGTGTGCGATTCTCAGCACTTTTTCTACCATTTTCCAACCATACACTGTGTGATTATGTTCTGTTTGTTTGTCTGTGAGTGTGTATGTGCGTGCGTGAGACAGAGAGAGAGAGAGAGAGAGAGAGAGAGAGAGAGACAGAGAGAGAGAGTATGTCAGGTTGGTTGGCAGGCAGTGAGGCAGCCTTGGCTAGTCAGAAAGCTCTTCTCCCTGAACCAGCTGGGCTCTCCTGCCTCCCTCCAAAGCAGTCAGTGTGGACCACATGGTCTCACCCCCACTCTGAAAGGTGCCATTCAGCTCCACACACATGGGCACGCAAGCTAGCTCACACAAACACTCACACACTTGGCTTAGACTAAAGTGATATGGGAAATAGTCAAAGAGATACCTTGTGCTGTCCACACACAGATAACTCACTTATAAAGCTGAGTCACACAATATAAAGCATTTTGTCCTTTTAAAGCAGGGTGATGATATCAAAATATGGAGAAAATAAAAAGCAAATAATTATAGTGAATAACACAAAGGAAGCATTAGCTTTAAGATGGTCTTCAGCTAGTGTGTAAGTGCATGTTTTAGGCTACGTTCACACTGCAGGTTATGATGCACAATTCGGATTTTATGTTAAATCCGATCTTTTTGTGCGGTCGTTCACATTACAACAACGAACGCAGCATCTAATGTGAACGGAACGCGTCCATGAAGTGACCCGCATGTGCACAAAGCATGAATTGCTTTCTGCGCCTGTTTATGTTGTCAAACAATGGTGACGTTTGTCGCATATTGATGACGTATATGTCGGATGAACGCGACCTGAGCATCCACACTGCAGTCACATCAAAGACATATCCGATTTATATCCACATACAAAAGAGGCCTGGGTCGGATTTGAAAAAAAAAACAAAAAACAGAATTGCACTGTTAAAACTTAAATGAAAAAAATCAGATATGTGTCACATATGGTTAAAAAAATCGGAATTGACCTGCAGTGTGAACATAGCCTAAGTTGGTTTTGAAATGGAGTCGTTGACCAAATATGTTATTAGCATCACTTCAAATACCTTTCAATGGTAAACAGTATACTAACTAATAATTAAATAAGGAATTATTATTATTATTTTTATTATTATTATTTGATAGGTATTTCTATGTCTCCAAAGAATTTCACCACTGGGTTTTGTAGATTTGCTACCATTAAAAGATAAAAGTACTGAAAGTGATAAAACTTTTGAAAATACTGTGAAATTTTGGTGTTTTTGTAGCGAGGTTAAACAGCTACATGTCACCAGTTAGAGTAATAGCCACAGTGGTTACTAGTCAGCTCAGCAAGAAACTGCCAGGAAAACCGGTCTTTCAAGCCAGTTAGAAGTTTGTCGTCAAATTCGGTGTTAACCTCTTCCTGTTAATGACACAAGTCATGATCTGCAGGATATGTAGACCTCGTCAAAATAAATGTCGGCTGATGATGGGGAAGACTGAGATGAAACAACTAATTTTACAGCCATTACTGTGTTCACAGGGTAACCCTAAATATTTGGTGCTCAACAAATGAGATGCAAAACAACTGCAATTTATAACATGCCAGCTTGGAGGAGCAAATAAATAGTAAAAAGATTTTTTTTAAATTCCACAGCAGGATGTACACAGTGAGAGGAGTGCCTGGGTTAGAGGCCAGGCACTTGTCAAAATAGGCTGAACTATGCAGCAGACTCGGCCCTTTCCACAGAAAACGGCAGCCTTGCTTGTGGAGCAGGTTCTCACAGAAGGGGCTGAGGAGACCGGCAGTCATAAAAGCTTGTACATTTACCGGCATGTAATTTATTCAACCTTGCTTTAAAAATACCAAACTATTCCTTTAAAATTTAAATTTAAATCTTTGTGACATCCACAGAAACTGTCCAAAAGAGATCCCAGATGATGGTATTTTCCATCTGCATAAGTCTATAATTAAATCAACCTTGTCCTCATTACTTATATTTACAGAAACCAGAGAGAGGACTTAATATCTTCAGTCAGTTCTGTGGTTGTTTATAGAAGACGATCCTCCTATCTGTGATAACACACCACACCAGTGCATTTGTCAACATTGTTACTGAGCAAAATAGTCCAACTTTTGAACTTGGCCCTGTTCAGTGAAAAACTTGTTTGCCTTTAAGATGTTCTCTCGATCAGTCTCTCTGGGTGAGGTCACTGAGGTGGAGAGCGATAAAGAGATGTGCTGCTCAGAAAAGGCAAAGAAGAGGCAATGAAGAGGAGGAGGTGAAGAAGAGCCGGAGAGAGAAGTTGGGAGGTCTAGGTCACATGGCTGGCCTCAGGACCTTGTGGTGGAGGTAGCACACTTCCCCTGAGCTACATTTACCCTTTAGCTGCAGTCAGGCAAACAGGCTGAGTGGACAGAGGTATGTAAGGAAAGGGAGGGGGTGCAGGGGCATCATGGGAATGAGAAAGACGAGCAAGCGAGCGGGAGAGAAAAATGTAGCATTGAATCTTAATGTCAGATCAGAGCTGAGCTGAGCGGTGAGGCGATGTCTCTTGCCAGCAGCATACGGACATGCATCTGTATGAAGAGTAAAATATTGTGATCTTCGATTATCCCCTCTGTCACCTCTCATTAATGTTATCCACTTTGAAAGGCAGGACAGGTTGACATGCAAACACAAGAGCGGGAATGACTTCAGAGACACACTGGTGAGATAGAGGGGGGATTTCTGACAGAGCCCTTTGTTTCCTCTGCGCCGTTTCTGTACATTGGTTCCCTGCAGTTGTAGGTCACATTCATTTCATACTGAGATGAAGCTGTCTGTAAACTCTTTTCAGCTTTTTATCTTCTGTTAGTGGGCCTGTGCGATAAGACTTCCAACATGCACTCATCGCGTGCAATAGAAGCCGACAGACATCATGGAGTGGGAGTCACACAAGTCGAATTATTTTCTCACACTCAATATTCGGTGCTGCGATTAAGGAGGGAAGAAACTGTGCAGACATGGAAATAAGACGGGTGTGATGAAGGTAAGACTAGGTGATATGAGCAAATTAGTTATAATATTGTGTTAAATGACTGCAAATTAACACAGAGATCTACCAATTCAGGGAAAATGCTCTCCATAAACTAACACGACTATCTCTGACTCATTCATTCAGCTAAAGGTGTTTGTAGCGCCAAACTGATAACATCATTATCAAGATATGATTTATATTAAACAAGATAGCCTGATAATATTACATTACTGCATAGCCCCAGGTGAAGGTGTAACAAAATTATCATGTCAGGGTTTGCTCTTTGTTTTTTTAATGATATCAAATGGTACACATAAAATCCTGTTTCGCTGTCGTGCAGGGATCCCATTTCTCCGGATAAATAATTCAGATTGTACATGCTGAGAGGCCAAGGATAGATTCCTAAAATAACAGGAGGGATGGGGGAGAGGAAGGGTGGAGGGTTAGGACAAAAGAAGATCGCAGCAATTGGAAGGAGATGACAGCCAACAAACCCGGGAAGTCATCATCCCTCATACCATCTCAACCCCAAGTCCCTCCTTGACCTGGAATTGGAAGCAGCTCTTGATAGCGTAACTGCACAAGCTATCATCATATTACAAATGAAGCCAAAAGATGCTTCCCTCCATGTCTTATACATAATAGGCCCAGATTTAACATGTTCCTTCTGCCATTGGCTGCCAGATCCGTCCTGTTTCACTGAGCTGCCGTAGATTAAGAGACCGGATCAGATTACGATGCCAAATCGCCTTGCAGAAGTACCCCTCCCTTGAACAGTTGGAGAAAAGATGGTCACAGCAGTGCTTCAAGGTTTCACTTTAACATTCAGGAATCAATTCCTGCTTTCCATCCAGCGTATTAAGTTTATGTGTGCCAGCAGTCCAGGCAGGCAGCTGTTGAGGGGCCGTACCTTTCCCTGAAGCACATTGTGGCTGCACTGCTCCCTGATTCCCTGATAACATTAATGCCAGGCAGATGTCCCTGAACTAGTCCAGATATTTTCTTAATATTAGCCTTGCAGTCTGGCCTCTTTTTTATTTTATTCCCAGACCAAATTTCTAAAAAAATCTCCTGTGTCTTTTAAGAGCAACACGATATTGACCCACAATATCTTCCACATCAACAACATCCAAGCCATCCACTTCCCTAATGGTAGTAAAATCAATAGGGAACGAATGGGCTTATTTATATTTCAAGTGATGATGTGCCATGTTTTTGGTTGTGTGACAAGTTTATTGCTGTGGAGGGGGACACAGTGGATGAAGATTTGCCATGCAATAAGGAAAAAAAAGCAATTCTGTACATCAGCTTTATCAGCTGTTGTCTTTTTACAGCAAATAACGTCTGTTCCAGATGGGGATCTTTCCCTTATCAAGACACTGCTCCACCTCTGTCATTAGTCTAAGTCTAACTCAGCCTCTAATCCAGAATGAAAAGACAGTTTGGCCCCTCAGATCTCACCCAATAACTCCCTCCAATATCAAAGCGCTCTTTGAAGTCCATGTCCCGTAAAATTGGTTCAAGTGTCAGGTCAGAGTTCCCGCAGCCAAAGGTACGGCAGTCATTTGAAGCCTCATTCTTCTTTCTAGTTATTCCCCAGTGCACCCTTGGCTGTCTTTGTATTCTACCACAGGGGTCCTCTTCATGTTTATTGCAAAGAGGCATTCAAGGTGGGCTGTGTTTGGACTTGGCCACAAGCCCCTGAGAAGAGATGTGTCTGGAGATATGCTTATTGAGGTCTTTGCACACAGACCCATTCGCCAAGCTTTCTTGAGAATGTAGGTTCTCCTGGGATGAGCCTGGGATACAAAATAAGGGAACATAATGGTGGCTAGATGTGACAAGGGTAATCACAATAACAGCATCAGTAAATGACGGTAATATCAGCAAACCAACCACAGAGTATGACAAGATACCATCAGAACAACATGTGAGCTGCACTGATGTTGAACCTGAATTTCTCTTGTAGGAACATTTTAGCTTTAGAAAGTAAAAAAACAAAGGGAACCAGCAAATTAAGATAATGCTAAGTGTAAAATCTGCACCAAAAATATCCCTACTAAACTAGTTCCCAATCAGCTATCAAGGCAAAATGGCTGCCCTTTCCACCATTGAGTCATGAAGCTGCCGATTCGGGACTTGGCCAACTTGACTTGGCCAGTGAGTTGCCTAACACCTCACTGGAAGTAGCAGACATAAACACCTTACAGGGGCTGTTACACAGTATCCACATAAGGAGATTGTGCCGTTGTCTGAGGCTGAGAAACCATCATTCAAGTCAGTTCTTAAAAATGTTTACGTGTAATGCTATTTGTATAGAAAATCTAAGCCACGTTAATGTTGTCTCCACAATCCAAATCCAGTAAAAGGCTTAATTTAAGCACGTTGTCGAATGAGATTCACAGATTGACTGTATGTTCATGCTCAAACTGTCTGTGAATCATCTTAACATTAGAGAATAAGTTTGGATCCCTCTTCGTTCTCAGGTTAACAACCTCATTGTAAATGCTACTCGTGATGGGAATTCAGGATCTTTTCTGTGATCCAAATCTGTCTCTGGAAACTGTCTCTTGTAGCCCCAGATTGGCTCTCAGAGTAGGTTTTTCAAGAAGGCCTTAGCAGCCAACAGACATTCCTTCCCTCAGTGTAGATGTTGTTTGCTGCTAAAGTGCTATGTTATTTCAGTCAAGTCAAGTAACACTAGGGTGATGTATTCTAAATCCCTAAACAGAGGACATGACTACGCAGGGGCGGAGTCACGGAGTTGTGCATTGTAAATTTTGAGAGTTTTTCGGGTCGGAAGTAAGTCAACACGGCACAAACTCAAAACTTCCATACAAAACCCTGGACATTTGAAGGATTTTATAAACTCCCCGAACAAGGCCAGACAGCCTCCAAAAAAGAGGACATGTCCAGGTAAAAGAGGACGTATGGTCACTCTATGTAACACGAAAATGACGGGGCTGAAGCAAATTTAAACAGTTAGTAGTTAGTAGGAAGTAAAAGGTTTTGATCATAATTTTTATATTAATGTTTATGTTAACAGTTAATGAAAAAGTCGTGCTAAAAATTAGCATATAATAGATGTATGGGTCTGTTTTAATCTGCTAAATACATGAGAAAAAACGTTGGTGCGATGATACACTCTATTGAGCCACACTGAATCACCACAGGGGGGATTACTTTACTGCAACAGCAACATAGTACAGCAAACAAAATCTTCATTGAGGAATAGAATAAGCCTTCTTCAATGGCCATTTGTTCAACAACTAGAGGATACAGCTGGAGAGGAAGCGGGGAAGAGAAGTTTAATAAAGGACAAAAATCACATTAAGAGTTACCATGAACCACGGCAAGGCCAAGGAAGTCAGCATGACCACATCAACACTTGTACTTCAGGCAGCAGTGTTTCAGTAATGACTCAGCCATTGAGTACACACATACACCAACCCTTATGAATAACGTTGAAACACTCCTTCTTCCATCATGCACCAAAGCAAAGGTTGCCCCAATCATCTTTTTCGGCTGCCGCAGTTTTATGGCCCCAAAATGACTGCTTCTCTCTCCATTACCTCTGCACTTGTTTGACTGGCAGATGGGTAGAGGGACGGTGGATGGAGAGTGGGCGGGAAGGCAATCATGGGACTGTGCGTCACAGTGCGTGCATGCTTGTGTGTTTCGGCAGCACTATTTGTCGTCTCAGCAGATGAGATGGGAAAGGCAGGTGAGATGCGGCAGGGTCTTATTTAAAAGCCTCTTTACAATGCCCACTGAACCAACGTTGGCATTCCCTAATGGTGCATCGCAGGCACGTCATCACATGCCATCCCTGTGCCCTTGTCTGTTGTCATTGCTTTAATAGCTGCCACAGCTTAAGTCACAGACATTACAATATGCGGCAAAGTTCCACAGAGATTAAATATTCAGCTAAGTACTGTATTTTGGAGGCCTGCAGGAGTACTAATCTCTGTTTAATCCACTGCTTCCGTATCACTGTTGGAATCGTTTTGGTGGTAGCAGGTGTCCTTTCCAGTCCAATGGTAGCATGATGCAGTGATTTAGGTGAAAGGTGTGGACTGACAGGGAGAGGGACAGAGGGTGATCTGAGAGGCTAATGGAGTTAATATGCTGAGATGCAGAGACAGAAGTAGGAAGGGGTTAGATCACAGGGAAAGACATGGTGTGAAAGCTGAGATACAGCTACTCAATCAGAATAAACTCACAGATTACGGATTTATTTTTTTCCTTTCTTTTTTTTTTTACCCCCACAGCTGCTGTGTAGATTCAGAGCTGTTAAAAAAAACTCCAGAGTGTATGACTGCCTTTGTGTCCATCTAACATGACTAAATTTGATTTTTATGTTGCCTTAAAGACATATTTAACTATGCTGTTTGGTCATTTGGTTACACTCTAGCTTTGATTACGTATTCCACATGCATTTACCGTGGTGAATTTTGATCCTGGAGCCACAGTTACTAATCTAATGGTTAGTCATGGATCTTTTCATCTTGTTTTCCTTTATCTTATTTTAACCAATGGATTTTTCTCTGTTTTTTTATTGATAGCTTATGCCTCTTTTGAAATTTATCTTAATTTTATGGTTTACATTTTCTTGATTTAACTCACCTTTTTCACCTTCAACAACATTGCTAGTAGGGATGAGACTGAGGAACTATTTTCAACCAGCATAAACCTCAAACATTGTTTTCCTTCGTGCTTAACCTTTCTCTTATGATACCTTACACTTAGTTTCACATGCCTTGCAAACCAATGATGTGACGCATTGCAAGAGATAGTCGGTGCAAACAACATCAAATAAGTGGAGGAAGTAATCATGGTGGACAGAAGACCGGATTGGTCCAAAATGCTGATTTACACAACATCATATTCTCATGTTTACAATATCAGCTCTGAAAATAGAGTGGTACCACATACCCACTTACTATAAAATTCACTTTCCTTGTCAGACTGGCAGCTTCCGACAATTAATTCTGTGTGTGTCCGCAAAAACCACGGGCTATTTTCAGAGACTGTCCAGATCCTGTCCCTTTTAAAAAAATGCAAGTAATCTTTGATGATTTGTACAGGAATAGTGTAATTTCTGTTCATCATTGTAATGGTCTGTGGACCAATCAAAGGCAACCGGGTCAACTGTACGGTCCAGTCAGAATAAAGGCTTGACAACAACATCAAATCAATTCCTATCCATACTCCTTACTTTGTCCATCATGTCTTTGCCTGTACCGTGAAATGAGGCTGACTCTCTCATCATAAACCAAGTCCAAAACATGTCCAGATAAAGTTACCTTCAATCTTTTATCTTTGCTTTATCGTTTGACAAAACAACGTGACGACACTGCATAGACTTAATTCCTCCTGATACGCGTAAGAAAGAGGTTTTCTTCCTGTTCAAGCCCACAGGTAGGAGCTTTTTTCTCTCTTTTGTGTCATCGCTTATTTGCACTGACATTCCCTCTTTTGTGATTCTTCTTATTTCCCTGTCACTTATGTGTTTCATGTACCCACACAAGATTCAAGACGCTTCTCTTAAAAGACAATATGAACGCGTAAACAATGCCGCACCTCATGAACACAGCAAAGCGGTTCACTTTAATATACGTAAGCTATTTGCTCTAAACAACTAAGAGCTGGATTCTGCTGTTTGCCTTCTCTGACTGCTTGTGTATATTCAATCACTGCATGTGCAACAACCATTTTTGTTGTTCTCTTGTCAGTTTTTGTAAACACAAAAGCTCCAAATAGTCTTTGGCCTCTCTCCATGAACAAACAGAACATTTTCTTTCCACACAGAGAGGAGAGGGCAAAGGTCTCGCAAAATTGGGGCAGAGAATTCAGTGCTGGGAAAAAGCCCAGCAGTGAAGAGAGGAGGACAATAACTAAAATCTTCTGTTGGCCTAAAAAATATCAGGTCACCTAAAAATACTGTGTTACATTCTAGCATGCGTATGAATGATTAATTTGTTATTAACTTGCACATGCATAAAGTAAAAAAAAAAAAAAAAAAGACTTCAGAATTTTGATAGTGCATGTCTAACTCGGTCTGACTCCACCTATAGAAGGAAAAAGAGGTTGTTCCCTCAGTGTTTGAGTGCTATACACGCATGTATGTGTGTGTGTCAGTGAGTGAGTGAGTGTGTGTGTGTGATTTGTATTTCCCTGTGTACATTCGTCTCCAGTCTGCTTTAATCTCCTCCCATCTGCTGGTGGACCTCTTCTCCCCCGTTCAGAGGCCCGCCGTGCCCCGCCCAATCTGCCGAGTCTGACCTCACTGTGCAGATATATGTGTGTTTATAAATGTGTGTATATGTGTTTATAAATGTGTGTATATGTGTGTTTAAGTGCGTGTTTATGGCGGGCTTGCTTGATGAGCCCCGTTCCTTATGAAGTGGTGTCATTAAAGCGAGAGAAGGAGCAAACGGGTGATTGCAGTGATTTGGCAGAGGTTGCACAGACTCTCTCCTCCAATCAGAGCCCTCGCTTGGCCTCCTCAAGCTCCACTGCAATCACAGAGCACAAGTCCACAGAGGACATATGCACGCACACACTCGTTCTAGCACAAAAATACACACACACACTTGGCACACCAGTTTATCAGCCTAAGGTATGGACATGTCATTATCATTATCTGCCAACACTGAGGGTACAGAATAAGACAATCAGACATCAGCACATCACAGTCTACTTCTACTGGAGTTGGTTTTTGATTAAAGAAACTGCTCAGATTTTTTGATCAAGGTGACGTATTTGATTCTATACCAGAAAGAAAAAGTTTTTAAATACAGATATCTCCTAAATTCCAGTTTAACCTACTTTTGTTGACCCTGAACAGTGAAAAAACTGTCCTCTAGGGGCTGCTTTTTTCATCCTGCATGCCACACACACAGGTTGTCTAATCTGAATAGAAATAAAATGCTAAAATATGGTGAATGAAAGTCCACACAGTGGTTTAAAAAGCATTTCCACAGTAGTTTGCAGTGTCTATTTTGTCAAGAATTTTACTTTAGTTTTCGTCAAAGTAATTTTTAGAAAAATGTGAATGATTTTAGTCCTTGTTTGTTATGTTGTTTAGTCGAGATTTAGTGAGAGTTTTAATTTTCGTCTAATTTCAGTTGATGTTGTAGTCAAAACTTTCTCAGACAGTTTAAGCATAGTTTTTAAAGAAAGATATTCCCCCTGTTTTAGAGTGACGGGAGAATATTTGGTCAGTATTTTGGTCATTGCTGCTGAAAATGTGTTTCTAGCTAATACTTCCTTGTATCATAGAGAAAAAAAACTGAACACATGAAACGTGTTTTGAAAAGTGCAATAAGTCACACTGAAAATGACTCAGGGTCTGAATCTGAAGAAATCATAAATCAGATTTGAAAGGAGGAGGTAGAGATGTACGTAAGATTCATGTAATGTAGCTTTGCTCTGTTAAAGTAAATGAAAAGTAAAAGTAAACTGGTGTTATAAGTTTTGCTGTCTTATCAAAAAATTTTACTATAGAACAAATCAGTGGAGACCAATAAAGAAATTTGAGTTTTGTACACATAAAATTTGGAGAGTTGTTGTGTATTCCTGTCAGATGATCAGTCTACATCCTTGTTATTTACCTAGGCAGAAACTGAAGGGAGCTTTGTTTTTCTGAAAATGTCGGGTTTTTTTTTTCTCCCATCTACAACAGCACTTTATTCAGAAAGACACATTTAGTCTTGTTTTTTCTTTTTTTAAAATATGTCCTAAGATTGTCTCTATTCTTCAGGCGGCAGGTTGTAAGAAGGCACTAATTTAGTAAGATAAGAAGAACTGTATTGATCCCCAAAAGGAAATTGAATAAATGTTCATGATGCTACAACTTTTACATCATTATTTTTATCAATATTATTCAATCATAGTACAGTAATAATAGTTATGCCAGCTGTGAATTTTGTTTGGCTTTTGTTGGGATTCCTGATAGATGGCTATTTTGATTTGCCATAAGACCAATCGACCAATGACCACAAGAAAGGTGAGTGAAGGCGGTGACTTGTTGCAGATAAATGATGGGTTTAAAAGGTCAACAAACAGTGATAGAGCTAGTTGTCCATCAAGGATTTTCATGTGGTCAAAATATGTTGTAGCATTTATGAACATGGATTTTTGCTACGATATTTGTTTGCTGTTTGCTGACCTTGCGTGTTTTTTTGTGTCAATTGACACCGGTAGTTTGGACAACTGCTGTACATGATCTACATGTTAACATATATTCAAAGGGTTTAAAGACAAAAAGAAGAGCTAGAAGGGGACGAGGTGAGAGGGAGAGATGAAGAATGAGCTATAAAGTGTAGAGAATCGAGCACCAAATTGATCTCCAGTCTGTCCGTCCCCAAAGAGATTTTGGTGCTGTAATGAGAACGACCGACCCGATGCATAAGGCAGCCGTCTCCTCCCCATCTCCATCGCTCTCTGAAGAAGACAAGTTTGTTTCTCAAGGTGATTGTTGCGGTGATAAGGGAGAGGGTGTTATTAAGGGTGACAGCAGAGGGGCTGAGAGGCAGTGGCTGACTGGATAACCTTGTCCCCATCCCCGCCTCGCTTCCTCTCCTGCAGGAGCATCTCCAACCACCGGCCTGCCCTGCCCGCCTGCTCGTCTGAACACAATCTGCTGGCTGGAATTACCTCCCGGCCCCAAGAAAACTAAACATGATTTCTGACCTTTCCTTTCTGTGTTCAACAGTAACCTTTACTGATCCACCTCAGCTACGAGACCATGGCAATGAACCAGAGATAGAGTGGAAGATGAGTGTTTTTAAAAAGGGGGGATTAGGATAGATGTGTGTTTAGCTGGATGTACGGATGTATTTGAGGGGGGAGTCATACTTGTACAACATTATGCAATCTGGAGTTCTTGTGCCGTTGTCAAAGCCAAATTCAAGGTTACGAAGACCTTTAAAAGACATGGATAAATGAAATGATGGTCTTAAAAGCATCAACATTCCTTTGTAAGAAGCTGGGTTTCTCAGGATATCTGAATTTGCCACGCCATGGCACCCCTGTCTGAACATGTTATGTTTCAGCTATCAACAACCTGTAGCTGGGTTCATCCTCACTGTAAGAACTCCTCAAACTTCCCACTGACTGACCGAAAAAGTGTGACACTCAGACTCAGATTGTTGTACGTTACTGGGCATTCATAATAACATTTTGGAAATGTTATTGTTGTTATTAATTTAACAATAGTAATAAAGTTAGAACAAAATTTTCTTGAGCCAAGATAAATAACATCATAATGTTTAACCTGTTATAACATTAAGAGCTGCAGACTCTGCAGTTGCCTACTTGCTGTATTAGAGAAGGTCTGTCAAATTCAATCAAGTACAATTTACTAGCATCAGAAACAAGAATTTGGACTGTTGTTGGGTAAGAGAAAAGAGCTTCAGCAAATTGTTTGACTTAAGCTTGAATGTTCTTCTCTAGAGTTAGTTGGTGAAAGTTGGATCAAAATGTTATAAGTTGGAAAGGATAACTGTTAGCGGGTTGTTGGCCAGTGGATGGCCATGATTTAGTTCTCCAATTGGGTTTTCAGATCATTCATACTCCGCATTATCAGTTTAGGTGTAAATTTCATTTGTATCGATCCTTGACATTGACATTTTTTGTTATCATTGTGGTGTTACGGCACATGCTAACGGTTAAGCACTGCAGCATAAGAACAGTGAGACTCCGTCCAGTCTCGATTCAAAGCTCTGTTTCACCGTCCACTCTTCTCATTTTTAAACTCAACTTGTTTACCTACACTTTACTTTCTCTGACTCACTTGCTTTCCCCTGCTGCGTTAGGTCTGCTCTCCTCAGTTAACCTCCTACACCCGAGTCCAGTCTGAACACTGATTTGAGTAGAAGCTTTGATTGTCTAAGTGGCATCAAGTTGAATGATTTAAAACAAAGGGATTGGTCTCCTGGGCTGCTAATACTGCCAGGACAGGCAGCACTGGAACACCTGGTTCTTTGACAACAGGGTATCTGGGTCCACATCACAGTCCACAAAGTAATTATACAGCAAAACAATTCAAATAGCATCTAAACCCTGTAACAGCATTGCTCGGCTCGGCTTTGGAAGTTTGATGCCTATAGCAAATTCACAGTAAATTGCAGATTACAAATCGGAGCTGGCACATGTAATTAGAGAGGATTGCATCATATCTGCTTTTGCCCTCCCTACAGACTGTTGCCTTCTGTTATATGATTCGCCATACTTCTTGTTCCATTCGCATAAAACCAAAAAAGAAAAAACTGTCAAACTAAAATCCAGATAGCTGAATAGCTGGAGATGATGTGAAACATTACAGGGTGTCCAGTTATTTTGTCTACCACCTCTGCAAGTATCTGCTGTTTCCGTCTGTGTATGTGCTGACTGAGTGTACCACAGAAGTTGCAGTACTGCTGTATTTTTTTTTTTTTTTTGTTGTTGGAAAATGAGAAAGAGACACTGTGTTTGCAGAAATCCTGCATCTTTAAACTCTCTAAATTCATTACATCATCACTCTGCTTTCTCGTGCTGTTCTCTGCCGCGTCAGCAAGTTTTGCATTGGTATTATCATTAGGTGTTTGTAAGATAAGGCTAATTGAGCTCCACCTACCCGGTGTATTAACGGACTGTTGTGATCTACTTCTTCCACTGACTCTGCATAACTCCAACAGCCTCAGCACAATCTGACCCTCAGGAGCAAACACACATCCCCATAGAAATGATTCCATCATCTCTTTCCTCCACTCTCTCTGTTTGTCTCTGACTCGCTTGCTTTTTTCCGACTGCCTGTCCGTGATTCACCCCTCCTCTTCCAAACAAACCCCTCTGCGCAGATGTAGGGGTACATTTAAGAGCTTACAGGCGGAGTGACCTCAACATCCCAGGCCAGCTCTGTGGAGTTAGCAGACTGAACCCTGGGCCTGTGTATCAGTAGTGTTTGTGTAAGAGCACCAGAGGGGATTTGGACAAGGAGTGTGAGCTCTGAATGTGTGACCTGACGCTGGCCTTACCATTGGATTAGCTCCCCCTGATCCCCACAACCTCCAAACATGCTCCCTACTATTTCCAGATCTCTCCATTTATGCCCAGCCAAGCACAATGAGACCAGTAATCTATAGTTTTCTTCTCTCTAAAGGGAGAAGATAGACTGTTCAGCTTTTTCGCCTCACCCCTGCCTCCCCTCCTTCTGCTTACTCTTTTCTCTGTTTGTTTTGCACTTGCTCTCTTTCTCCCGGTACAAATTCCCTTCTTTCACCTCTCCACTCAAACCATCCATCTTTTCACCCCTCATTCCTCTCCCGTCTAACTACCCCTCTCCCCTTCATTCCCCCTCTTTTTTTTTTTTTTTTTTTCTAAAAGGGGATCAGTTGAGCTTAGAGGCCTTCCTGCTTGCTTCATTACAGAGCTGCTCTGACATGGGGAGCTCGTCTCTCTAGTAAGGAAAAAGGAGAACAACCACTGATGTTTAATACATGGACCACTCTGTTGTCTTTCACGCCAGATAAATTCATCATCAAAAACTGAGCAGAGAGCAGCAACAGAGCATGTAAACCTGCTCTCTCGATCTAGATTCCCAATCTTTCTGTCTCCCTTTTTCTGCACTCACTCTCCATTTAGCTTATTGCCTCCGCTTGTGTTTTCTCTCTCTATCTCTCCCTCTCTTTGTTCCGTCACATCTCAGTGAACTGGAGCAAACCTTTTCATTGTCCCTCAGTCGGAGTAAACACACAAACACAATGCAACGCTGCCGTTTGGCCCGCAACATGAAACACAGAGCAAGAAAAGAGAATTGACCCGTTCCATTCGGCATACATGTACGTTGTGTGTGTGTTTATGTAAATGTGTAACCTGTGCAGTGAATGTCCCTGTATATGCACACATGTTCCTATTATCACGTACAACCAACTTCCCACTGTGCTTTAGCATAAAAAAAGAGAGAGAGAGAGAAAGCGAGACAGAGTCAGAGTCGTATGGGTATGTGTGTGTTTGCCTGTTTGTCCTCTCTGTGTGGGTGGGTGCGTGGGCGGCAGGCCTGCCTTGATAATGCCAGAGCCTGTTTCTAATCCAGGCCTCCTCAGTGGGCTGCAGCTCTAGCTGTGCCAGGCGGGCCTGCTGCAACACCAACCGAGCCCCAGCTGACAGCGAGCCTGCTCCTCTCTCTGCTGCGTGGACAATCTCTGAGCTCGAAACTTTCACAATGGGTTAAGCCGGAGAATGTGAAAAGCCATGGAGGAACAAAAAATATGCAGAACTTTCATAAAAGTTAAAAAAAAAAAAATGAGAGAAATATAGCTCCAGAAAAGATTCTATGACAGCAAATCTAATGAAATGACAGCTTGCAAAAAAAGAAAAACAAGAAAGAAAAGGTGGTGATAGTGCAATGCTAAAAAGGGTGCCACTGCTAAAGGGTTTAGGATGAAATCAGAGCCGTTAAAGCTGATTTATCCCATGTAAGGACGCCAAGCCCTCTAAGGAGGCACTGAGCAGCCCTTCAAAAGTGAAATATCAGCAGCAGTCAGTGCCAGTCATCAGTGCCATGTGTGATGGAAAATCAATCAATTTCATATCAGAGACCTGTGAGCGGAAAACGAGAGAGTGAGAGACAGACAAACGGACAGAGAGAGAGACAGGTCCCTGCTGCTGTTCCCTCCTCGCTCGCTCGCTGCACCCCTTTAAACGTGTTCCTAACAGAAGGATCCCAGAGTGCTCTGCGTCATCGGTGACGGAGACATTCGCGGTGCTGGTGGTTCAGTGTGTAACGGCTGCTTTTCTGCTAGATTAGGTAGGTGATTGGCCATTAATATTCATTTCACAGTGTGTCTTTGTTAGGCGGCAGCAGGGGCTGACAGAGTGTTTGGATGGATTTACTCTACCGTAAATCTCCCTTTAACTTCCATAGGCAGGGTGGTTTATACATATGGCCTTACTGAAGCTATCTACCAGTCTTACATGTTCTACTTATTTGCTCTCACTGATAAGGTAAATAACGCAAACACCTTCACCAGGTAACTGCTCAGTTTGTATCGCCAAAAAGTCAGTGGATGTAAAATGAAGTGAAATTGACATTGTGTTTACTTCATGTTCAATGACAATGAGAGCAGTATTAATCTTTACAGAACAGTCAGAGGGTGAAGCCCTCAGTTCTACTCTGGGCCTGTCTGATCTTAATAACAGAAGAGACTTGCTCCTAGAAGACAGCAGGTCCAGTAGGCATGCAACCGCAGTAACAGGTCCTTCCCTAATGGACAGCCAGCCTGGCACAGGTGATCTGAACTGTCCCCCTTATAATGAGATTAAGGGACTAATTAGTGTGACTGTGTGTTGCAGTGTGTCTATGGGCACTGAGGAATATATGGCCCCTATCGGACTGGCAGCGTTGCCCCTGAGAGAGCAGGCCAGGCAGGGTTTGTCCCTGGCGTCCCTCCCTCCTCTGCACTGAGAGGCTAATTAATATTTTCTACATCCGCTCCTCCAGCTCCTGTGCACCGCGCTGAGTTATAGTCCTGAATTTATTGATCTGGATTTGGCAATGGCTGGCACATAAGGATCAAAATAGCAAAAATTTCATCTTGGCAGATTCTGAAAAAGTGAAATAAGGAGAGCCAATAATTACAGAACCCTGAAATTACAGGCTGTTTGATGAAATCCTCTTCAATCTTTTAGCGCAAATAAGAAGCTTGAAAAAGTAGGCCATGGAGAAGCATCGGCGGCACACTCCATCAGCGAACAGAAGCAGCTAAGACAGACCCAAAAATGGAAAAAAAATCATCTTTGGTGTGAATCCCCTCTTCTGTATCATTGGCAGCCAATTAAAGGATGAGAAAACTTGATTAAAAAACTGATCCATTTGCCCACACAATCCCTATTTCCCCCTTCTGCTTCAACCTTTTAACCCCTTAAAGTCACACTCGTGTTTGATTGCCCCTGCGGCGCCACTTTGACCTGTTCATTTAAGATGATGTGCAACTCTCAGGTCTGTTCCAGTACTCATTTGCTCCACAGTGGGGTCTCCAAGGCTGGCCAGTAAGAGGACCCCATACTGACCAAAGTGCCCCGGGAGCTCTAAAAGCAGCCGCTCACAACCAAGTAAAGAGACAGCTGAGTGTCATTGTTAATGTGGACACACAGCACCACAATGGCAAAATCAATGGAGCTATAGGGGACATCAATCTTGACAGCACAAGACCCTTTTGCTTGTCTCACCACTCCTCTAAAGCGCTGAAAGAATGGTGGAGAGAAGGGGGAAAATGAAAGAGATAGAAGCACAAGAGGACAGAAAAAAGATAGATAGTGGAGAGAGAGACAGAGGGAGAGAGAGAGAATGAGAGAGAGAGAGAGAGAGAGATAGTAGGATAGTTTAAAGAAAGAAAGACAAAAACTGTCACAGAAGAACAATAGAAATGATGGGAGAAGAAAAAAAAGGGGTACCGCTTGGTTTAAAGCAAAAAAAAGGAAAAAGAATCTGAGAAAAAAAGGGAAAAGAGTAAAAGAAAAAATAGGTTCAGTAAAAAAAGCAAATGGGAGGATGAGAAAAAATGAAAAAAGAGAAAAGAAGACAAACATAAGTTAGAAAGAAATAGAAACACAAGTTAGAAATAAGAAAAGAAAAATAAAGACAAAAAAGAGAAAAAAGCAAGATAAGAACAAGACAACAAGAGCAAAAGAAATAGTGAAAGTGTGAAAGAGCTAAAGAAAGAAAGAAAAAAGAAAGAGTGGAAGGGTAAAGGAGCTCAAGAAAGAAAGAGAGAAACAAAGAAAGATAGAAAGAAAGAAAGAGCGGAAGACGAAAGAAAGAATGAAATAAGAAAGACAAGAAAGAAAGAAAGAAAGAAAGAAAGAATGAAAGAAAGAAAGAAATGTAGGACTGTCAGTGATCTGTCCTGGCCCTCCCTCTGTCTGTCTCACAGGGTTATGCTGTCCTTTGAAGACTGTGTACATTGACAGGCAGCCAAAGTGGCCGGCCATCCTTATTCACTCAGCACAGGCCGAGGTTTTTAGGTAAAGCCTCAGAAGTGCAGCGCAGCAGCTGTATGCAGCTGGCATCATGCTTGCATTTTCTCTCACTTTCAAGCCCTTCTCTCCTTTTTTCCACAAAAGACAAAAAAAAAAAAAAAACACTGAACACAGTATTTCTTCCTTTAACGACAAAAAGCCACTTGGTTTGTTTCTTGGTGACACATTCAATGCACACCAAAAGAGAAGAAAAAAAAAAAAAACAGTGAGGGTTCATTATCTCCGCCACTGACTTAAAGGATGCCTCCTCATCCCATTAACATATATGCAGATAGGCAGTCAGTAAATGAAAGACTCCAAAAACGAAGAGAGATCAAAGACGACAGAATTAAGGCCAAGTAATGAGGATCTTGGCAAGAGCCCTGCAAATTTATTGATTGTTTGGCAAGCTGTATGCGCTTCTGCTCCACTTTCCCCTCCCTGTATACCATTTAGGCTCGTCTCTGTATGCACACAGAGCGAGCAGTGTGGGCTTGAACGTGTGAGGTGCTTTGCATGCCTATGGTTCCAGTATTGGGTCTAATCACTATATAATTTACAGTGCAATGATAATGTACTTGGCATGGGGAACAATGAAAGGGAGATTGGCAGAAGGGAGGCCATTCATAGCCCTACATACTTTCAATAACACAGACCCTTTATTCAATCACAACCAGGCTAAGGCACAGACACAGGATGAGATGAATTCAGAGGATTTCAGCGAGAAAATCCAAAAAAGGAAAAACAGAAATAGCTGCATTAGAGAGATGTGAGATTATGGACACTGAGAAAATGTGTTGCAATCTGCCAGCAGCTAAAAAAAAACCAGTCAATTCAACCAAAATGACAAATTATATGTCCCACTTCTTATGTCACACAGTTTTTATAGTACAGCATTTATTTTAAGGTTTGGTACGGCTTGACTGCAATGATCAAATGTCTCAATATGTCTGTAAGTGCAGCAAAATAAGAGGGAAAGATTAGAGAAAAAAGGAGAGTTGGCTGAGGAAATATTGCATTGAGAGCAATGAAACAGATGAGATCAGAGGGAAGGGAATGAAAAGAATTAGCCTGGATAAGACAGATGAAAAGAGGACATGAATAAATGATGAAGAAAAGAAGACAACTACCTCCACGGCTCTCGCTGTCGGCTGGTTTCACCTGAATGGGGCGTGTCATCTGGAGAAGAGAAGAAAAAGAGCAGAAAGAGGTTAGCATGGTGACTTGGGCTGTCGTTGCTGCAACACTCGGCCACAAAGCAGAGGTATCTATGCCGTGTCTTACATACTAATAGCTGCTCTGTGATAGTGATCAAAGTGCTTTGGCTGAAGAGGAAACCAAAACACCATCATGCAGCGAAGTTGACTTGACACTCGATTGTTTCTATAGCCTGTTACCCCGTGTAAACAAAGCAACTCAGCTCTTTTTCAAACATGAAATAGGAAGTGTTGGTGTGTCTGTGGGTTTATTTTATTTGTATTTCATGGCAGGTTCTCTGAGAGGCTGCAAGGCTGCATATGTGTGTCTAAGTGATAAAGGCCGAAGCAGTCCTAATAAAAGTGAATCCAGCCACAGGAGGAGAGGGATCAATGCGGGCCTATTGATCCAGGCCCTTGGGCTGTGGAGAGTGTCTGGCTGGGAAGGATTCTCTGGTTAGGAGGCTCACTCTAATCCACTGGACCCTGATAAGAATGGCATCGCCTGGATTAGATGCTTCTGTCATCACAGCCTTTGTGTCACGCTTTTCTCCTTTACCATTTTTACCTCCTTCTTTCTCTCCTATTCTTGTTGTTCAAGTCCAATAATTTCAGCATCGTTTGTTTCGGGAAGAAGTTTGTGAATTTGAAAGAATATTTGTCTAAATACGCGCCTTTATGTCACATACTTACATACATACCGCCTCCAAGCCTGCCCACACAAGTGCATTTACTATGAAAATGTATTTACTGTAGCAGGGCATGGAGCTAACAGGATAATTTATGGCACAGACATGGCACCAGTGAGTCCCCTTTCATGATTCAGTGCAAAACAAATAGATTGAACAATAAAAACACACACATTTAAATAAAATTGAGGCCAAAAGTGGTGCAAATCTATAACAAGATTACTGGAACATAAAACCAGCCGTTCACAGTAAACCATTTGTAGCTGCTATTTGAGCATCTTTTTATGGCAGGAAAATATTGTCCTTTACTGGGCATCTCAGTCAGATGACTGAAAACCATCGCAGCGGGGATATTTTTCAAATCTACACATGTATATTTCATTCCCATTGCTTCGTCATGTTTCTTCTTTCTCTGTTCAATTCCAGCACAGGACTGAAAAGGTCAGATTTAAAGACAGGGCAGTCCAATAAAAGCATGACATGTTCAAGGGGAAACACCATAATGGGATTTTAAAATGTCTTAATAACATGCTGATATATGGGGGAGAGGCCCAGGCCCGATTCATTAAGTGCTAAACGTATCCATTTTCACCTTGAGGAACTGAGTAACCTTCCTTCACTGAAATTATTCCATAAATTTAGTCATCGTAAATAGTAACTAGCAGCGGCTTAGTCTTTGTAGGAAAAACAGGGAGGATGTTATGCTTGTGAAGGTGGAGGTCTTTAGCTCCTTGTTTCTTGGCTCGCTCCCACTCCTACTCCCCCTCCTCCCACCCCATCTACAAGTGCTTCTTTTCCTTGTACAACACAAGCAAAGTAACCCTACAGTATGCTAATGCCAAGCCACAGGGCACGGTGCTCGCCAACATGTACGGATAGATTACCGCGACACTATCACAAGCGTTCAAAGCAGCCTTTGAGAAAACCGCAGAACAGAGAGTTAAGAAACATCCGCGAGACAAATAACTTGATATTAAACAGATAACTTTACAATCCTCCGCAAGACGGGGATTCTTTGAATTTGTCTTTGACATGTCAAACGGACAAAACCTGCTTCCATCCTGCCAGCTGATATTTGTTCAAATGCAAGATGGAAGAGGCCAAATCGTCGGCTGTGGCTCCTCTACCAAGCTATGATCTCAACCGTCTCTGTGGGGTGCCTGTGTGTGGGAGGCAGCTCTCTCTCCCCTCCAAAGCTAGTTACTGTTCAGCCTCCAACTTGCCAGCTTAATGGTCTATTTATTTGCCCGAGAGCAATGCATTATGGTCCTAAACAGTCACTGCTGATGGCTCGCAGTTTTATTTCATTCCCCTTGAACACATATGGAGAAAATTGTGTAATTCCAACCTTGAATAAATGCACAATGAAAAGAAACTTGTGAATGTATTACGCGTACTAACACATTCACATACATGGTGGCTTGAAGTAAAATGCATTAAGTGCAGCTGTTGCCTAGGAGACCGTTCATTAACTCTAGATACTGGGGGCATGTTTTCTGTCAGGCATTTATAGGCTGAAGATAGGAGCTTATCAACACACCCACAGACAGCTGAGTGAAACATTTACTGCTGCACCATGTGCAGTCAACATGTGCGTGGATTTTTAGTTTGTTGTTTTAAAGGTAATTATAATTTTAAACTTATTTTGATTGATACCAATAGTGATCAAAACTCCTGCATGTTTTAGCCATGCAATAGAATCTTTGCTGTGTTGTTAAAATAGAAAAACATGTATCTTTTAACTGTAGTGTGCAGTCTCTGTTAGATTGAGAGCATAATGCTACATATCACCAGCCAAGTTTGAAAACCCTACACTCTCAGGTTACAGAGATGTGGCGTTCGGCACTTCAAATCAAGTTCTTAAGTCTTTAGTACAAGGATGGTTGACGTCTTGATGTTTTTAGTCTTATGAAGAGGGTTTCAATATTAATTTGAGTCCACCTGAGTGTGTTACTGTGACCAAAGTGATTTGTTATAACTGAAAAAAAACTGTTTCACATATTTTCACCTTTCATTAGATAAATCTGCAATGCATCTTCAGTGATTTCAAGCTCATTTAAGTCCCGGATCCCTTAAAACACTCATTTCAGTGCTCTTTAGCCTTTGCCTAAAGCACTTGGTTTTGGCTGCTTTATAAGAGACAGAAAGTGAGGGACGATTTGTGGGTGTTACTTTTTACACAGCTGTGTTGTCACAAAACCACCCCAAAGAAACAATTTCACATTAAAAAAAAAAAAAAAACATTTTTCGCAATTAATTAGCAACTATTTTGCTCCCCATTTAGCCATCCTAGCATACTTCAGCCTAAAATGTCCGCTCTTAACAATACTGAAAGCTTGTGGTTTCATGGTGCCTTCATCCTGGTAGAGAAAACAGTTAAGGCTGTCCTTTACAACCCCCAAAAAAAAACACCTACGAGCAATTTTTCAAATCAACAAAGTGCAGAATGGAGGGGAAAGCGGAGCAGAGAAACAGACTTTGAATGTGAGGGAAAATCAGAACAAGCTTCTGGATGAGCGTGTCCTTGAGAGCGCTGCATCGTAGCTGCTGGGTGAGCATATCCTTCAACAGTGACTTAACACTAACCCCAGAAGACAACAGAGCCTGATATCAGGTTTAGGTGAAGTTTTGCAGTTATCAAAATTAGTCAATCAAGGACTCTAAAAAACTGTGGATGAAATCAGGGATTTTCATAATTATAAAACTTAGCTGAGGTTTAACACGTATATCAAACACTGTAACATAGAGCTCCTCCAAAGTGCATTTATGGATGTGCTGTTATTGTTTAAGATCAGATGATGTGCTACTCCTACAGCTTGACTTATCATTTGTTTTGTTTTAACATATGAATCAGTGTTATATAGTAGCCTTTGTTATAACTGTGATACGCTGTACCTATGATTTAAAACCTATTCTGGCTGTATTTGTCTTTCGGTTTCATAAGGCTTGATAAAAGAAGAATAAACTAATAAGACCTTTACTCAGTTATTTTTTGATGAATGCACTGATTGATTAGGGCGCTCCATGAAATCTTTTATGCGAAGGACATTTTCCTCCACACACACACTGACAGACAGACATATATATATATATATGCATATACAGTATTCAGCATATACAATATTCAGCTCTTGGTTCTTTTGTACCTCAAGGCCATAAGCAGGTTGAAGAGAACGTGAGCTGAATGTTTTTGACTCTGTTGAACCAATACATAAGCAAAAGAGAATTTTATATAACTTTCAGATTATGAGCTGTTTTTCAGCTGTTAGGAAAAAAAGAAAAGAGTTTTCTTTTTTCCCAGTACATGCCCTGGTCCTGCTCTGCGTCTCACTCCACAAGCTGAGCTGCTCTCGGGGCTCTGACAAATCTATAGTTCCATATGTTTTTATTAAGCCGTCTCATTTGCCCTGTTAAGCCTCCAGTCAGTTAAATTAAAGCTCTTAGCACTTGTGTGCTTCTGTTTCATATAAAGGGTGAGAGAAAAAACCCCTCTGGCCTACTAATGTAGTGTAAAGAAAAAGGTCTGGAATAAACAAACACTGCCTGTTAGCTTGACTGTTTTTCCTTGGTCTCTGATTGGTTTTGGAGCAAATAAATATTATATAGATCAACACTTTCTCCAACTCCTTCTTTGCTTATTTCTTCATGCGATGCTGGGAAACAAACAGATTTCTGTAAAAAAAAAAAAAAACTATTTACAGGCATAAGGAGAAATAAAGACTCTTGGACACGGCCACAAAAGACATTCCGCTGTCTGACTTTAAATTAAACAGAGAAAGACAAGAAAGTGCAGCCTGGACTTGGCCTGTTAGAAGTGTGGTGGATTTAGAGTCCACAGTTGGCACTATCCATGACAGTAATGAGTTCATGACTAGTAGAGTCTAGCTGGATTGAGCCGTATGGAGTCTCAGACTCCACACTACTGAAACCCCACAGAGGGCCAGTAGCAAGACAATAATACTGCTTTGGAAAGAGTTTCAAAGACCTGGTGCACATCCAAGCCCCAAAACTTTGAGTCTTTAACTTCTATATTATCCAAAAGGAGGGACCTCTGACACAGGAGAAGTCCCACAGCAGAAATAAAATTTCAGCAAATCATATGCTGGTTTTGCAGAAGCTCATGTCTCAGCAGTATAAGTCTTTTTACAGCTGCATTTACTTACTATGCTTGCAATATGATAAGTCTAATAGCCATACAATATGTGTGATGTCTGCTGGCTTTCGTTCAGGTTTAATAAAGAGTAATGTTTGTCCTGGGATCATTAATACGTATTACTGGGCCATCAAAGCTCATGTTGCTGCACTGCTCAGTAACAGGAGCATAAACAGTCCCCCCCTTGACTGGGCCGTCTCTGCTGATATAATTAATATTTCCAATTATTGATCTGAGGGAGTGCTGAGTGGTGGCTGTCCAGGGGGCCCCAGCTCCAGCTAATAAATCTGTGCCGTGTACAGTAGGAGGAAGATGGAGGGAGTGGGGAAGGGGCCATGATGCAATTCATTTTACTTATGATGTACTTTACAATTACTCATTATTAATAATAATAAAAAATCACATTTTAACATGAAAGAAAAAGGCTCGCTGAAACACAAACCTTTTTTTCAAGAAATGGCGAGTCTTTTCAGAGGTATTATCAAAAGTAAATGTCTTCGCCACAGGGGAAGCTGGTCAGCCCCTTCACAGAGGGGGTCAATGCTACCACCTAATTATGCTCATTTTAAGAAACCCTGACCAGAACACTGATGTCAGTGCTTAGAGCACACAGCAAGCTTCTCAACACTTTACTTTGCTGTCAGTAACCCTATTGTTTGTTTGTTTTTTTTTCAGTATTCTGATGTGACGTAAATGTGTTCTTACACCTGCAGCGAACAGACGAGCATCCTCTGCGGTAACTCACTTACTATTGACATGTACTGCTGTACCTAATAATTATGTACCTGTACCTAGTAATATTGTGACCTGTGTGACTGTGTTTTGTTCTGTTTGTGTTTTCTTTCCTGCTGGCTGTAATATAAATTGCCCCTTGGGGACATTAAAGTTTACCTTAACCTTAAACTTATGGAACCGCACCACAAAAACATCAAACTATCCCTTTAATATTGCAAAAATAAATATGAAACTTTTAGAAGAAAATGTGCTTTAAAATTTGATGACACTGTGCTCTCCTTTTGGAATGATAGTCAGATTAAAAAAAAAAACAGTTTCAAAATCAAACTCAATGAGTGTGACTATTGCTTTAGTCTTGAAATGTAAATACCATAGACTGTATATGCTATGGACAACTTGGTTCTGCCTTCTACCAGTATACGGATTTGAAGCCAAAAAGCTTTCTGTAATACCGCGTTTTTTTCTCCACTTCCTGAAACCAATATTGCACAGTACCATTGTAGGCATTCGGCAGGAGAGTTGCTGTGATGATACTCAGCTCAAACAGCGTATCCCCCGGGTGAGCTACGCAATCTTCGTACGCCCATAGGCTGTATCAAGTGTCAATCATAGAAAACATGAACCCCCTAATAACTTTTAAAAACAAAGCTACACAGAAAAAAGAGGACTTGAGCACAAACCATTCCTACAGTAACTACATGTCAACATCACAAGAAGGGGAAAAAGAAAAAAATATATTCTGTGTAATAAATTTCTTAAGTTTGTCCACAGCTCGAAAGGGATTGCTGGAGGACCTATACTGCAGCCCGTCACCAGAGGGTGCTGTTCTTGGGGTGGCTTCACCCAGTGAGGAAGCAGATGGTGTCCATTCTATAAATCGTCTATGGTAAATACACACTCATGTCATCAGTCCATATTATGCATCAATATTCAAGTTTCAAAAGAAAAGACCAGACCAGAGGACCAAAAAGTGCAGTTTATAGTGTTGTGGCATGGTTAGAGGGATAGATACTGAATTCTTGTCTTTTGGTCTAAAACTGTTGAATTGAAGTAAAAATGCACTTTCCAGCTCTGTTGCAGTAATAAACTGATCAGCCATAACATTGTGAGACAGCAGGCTTTATGAGGTGGCAAGTTAGGATTTTATCCTTAAAAACGGATGTTTATGGGCAAGGGTAAGGATGTGAGCATCTTTGAAGGACAAATCTGTGATGGCACCTCCATTACTCCAGCTCTTATACTGTGCTCCTCGTCTGCAGAGGTCAGTACCAACTTGAGTCCGAGAACAGAAAGCCAATAAACCGGGAAAAGTGATTCCATATGATCTTTGATGTACTTATACAGTTGACCTGCCCTCTGTAAATAAACTGGATCTGTGTGAGCATGTTCATATGTGTGCTTGAATGCAGTGTGAGAAAATGTTTGTGCTGCGGAGTTATAATTTACCCACATGTGAAAATGTGCTGGCGGCAGCAGTGTGCTGGTCCTGATAAGAAGCATCAGTCAGAGCTGAGGAGATGGCAACCACTATAAGCTTTGGGATTCCTATCAGAACCAACAGGATTTAGAGCTAGAGGCGCTGACATGGATTGACAGACACCTGCAGACCTCAGCCAGTCTGTGTGTCACCTTTAGATATGAAGTTTTACTTCATCATGCAGAATCCATCTTGGATTTTATAACCATTAACTTTCATTCTCTTGAAGTGATTTTCCTTCATAAAGGGGAAAGGGCCTCTCCTTTTATGCTTTGTGGTTCTTTTACATGGTGTTTCTTTTTTTTTCCCCACAAAGGCTAAATAGCCCATTTTGGAGCTAAGCTGTTGATTTCCATCTGTTACACTGAGTTCTTCTTGTAGTACACACATTAGCATTAGGCCTCAGCTAACTCACAAATATGTGCGCTGTGTAGTCCCATTATTCCTAGCACCACTACTACATCTCTGATTAAGACCATTAGACCTTCTGTTGCCTGGTGCCATCCAAGTTCCTGTTTATCTCTTTCCCCCGAACGCTAACGGTCTCCCAGAAACAGCCTGAAGTTCATCTACCCAATGCTTTCCAAAACGCCTTTCCAGCCCTCTCTATTATCATTGCTTTACAAGCTGAAGTGGTTGGCCAGCTGTCTGACTGCTACAGTCCTCATTACACAGACAGCAGAACTCAGCTCTCATCAAGATTTCATGAAGGTGAATGTCACACATCAAAACCACCTCATTTGTGGCGCCCCATGACTCAGCAGACTGAGCTGCATGGCTTTGGCTGATGTTGGTTCTCATCAAACTCTTTATTACTTGGGATTAACTCTGAATAAAATATAAAAATCTCACCCTCCACCCTTGAGTTTGGCTATCAAACCTTTATACAGACGGTGTCACTCTCCTCACACCGTGCTTGTCCATCTATTTGATTATGTCGTCCTGTCTGGTGGAGTGTAAGCTCTCTGTCCGGAGACCGTGAGTCCTACAAGACTTGTGCGGTGGACGAGGGGATGTGGGTGACAGAAACAGAGTGCAATCATGAGGGGGGAGTAGATAGAGGGATTGAGTTAATGCCTAAATCCTGTCCTACTGAGCCTGTAGCAGGGCATCCGAGAGATAAAGAGAAACAGAAGAAAAGAGAAGGGGAGGAAAGTGATCAGAAAGAAGTGACAGAAAAGGGGAAACTAATGAAAAAAATGCTCGAGGAAATGTGGAGATTGAAAGAGAAGAGTGGGTGTGAATTTATAAATAAAAGAAAAGCTAAAAGACAAAAAAGCATCCTCCTCCCCTCCTCTCCTCCTCCTCCTACTCGACTTCCTGACTTACGAGCCACACTTTGGTTATCAGGGGAAGGGCATCACTCCCAGACATCTTTGGCACGGCCGCTTTTCAAGCCCAGAGAGCTATTGACATGGCGTGTTACTGTAATGCGTGAAGCAGTGGGAGACTCATTGTAAATCTGTGTCAACAAATGCTGGAGCAGCAGCAAGCTCAATCTCCCCCTCTCTCTCTCCCACTCTCTCTCCCTTTCCGTGTCTGCCTCGCTTTGCCCCCCTCTTGCATTTACCGACCTATCTAATGAATCTTATCTGCACAGCACACTGGAGGCTTAAGCTTTTGGTGGGCTCGCATCTCTCCCACACACACAGACACAGACAAACTCTCCCTCTCTTTCTTCCTTATTCTGCGTGCTGTTTGATGTGGGCTACGCTCTTCAGTTCATCTTGAGGAACTGTCCTTAGAAAGATAAGATCACGACGACAGACCAAGCCCAGTGGCTTTAAAAAGGGCGACATCATGCCAATCCCAGCAAGGGTCCGCGACGAGCAGGAAGTAGTGAAATGGCAAAGGATATGTGCCGTGACAGAATTACAGATGTTGAGTTGTGTGAGGCTTTAATGCTTAAAGGTGCCCTCATGCACTGACGCCATGTTCCCTATCTAGCGACTGCCTTGATATTTGCTTTGAAGATTATGTCCTGCCTGACCGTCTGTGAGTTACAGCAAAGATAATGATGTACAACATCATGCTGGGTGTGTGCGCACGCAAGCACACCATCCTGCGTGTACTTCCTGCTCCGTGAGATGAACTTTACCTCACAAGATTCACCATCCCTGTAGTGGGCTGAACAATACACACAAACTCATAAGACTAAGTGAATCCTGCTGTTTAGGATTATTTAGCCTGTTTGCCAAAATGTAGACTCATGCTGCTCTGAACATTATTTGTGGCTATAGAGTGGCTTTTTGGTTGAGGTTTGTGTGTGGCTCCATAGACTGCAGTGTATTGCTATCGTGCGGTCATTACTTAAGTTGGTATTACTAGAGAAGCAAGCGGTCAGCAACATTCATCTCTCGAGGGGACGTCTAAATCTGTGTTATGGTGTGTTTGACCTTAAATTAATTTTACGCCGGAATATTCCTTTAATAACAATCATGCACAACTTCATAATATTTAACATTTTGTGCTTCAAGTTACAATGGAAATTTCTGCAGCCTTCTCACTAGAGCTACAGTATTAACTCTGAGCTTTGTTATATTTTGCGCCAAGCATGCCCACACAAATGAAATGGTATCTTTTTCTTTTTCCTGTATCAGTTCTTCCCAAACTGCAGCAGCCCCCCTAACTGAAGTTCCTCCAGCATTTGATCGGCTCTCGTTATATGAGTTCAACTGGGCGCGCACAGCTACTCAAACAGTTTCAAACTGTAAGATGGAACAATGCAGACAGTATGGATTAAAACCCAGGGAGATGACGCAAGTACTGTGATTAGTTATTTGCACTTAGGATTAGCTGTGATTCATGGTTGTACTTTCAGGTGCATCAAAGGGGGAGCTACAACTGACAACTTGCTTATAGAATCAATTCAGTGAATAAGTGACATGATAGTTTCAGGTTAGTTTTCGCAAATTTTCCCCTTTTTACACAGTGGTACAGAAACTCAACCACCCTCACACAGGCTTACACACACACACACACACACACACACACACACACACACACACACACACACACACACACACACACACACACACACACACACACACACTTAGCTGCAGGTTTCCTTTACCCTCTGTGTTGAGCCCAGAATGCTCCTGCTGCTGTCACAGCAACTCCAGGATTGTGACAGATTACGGCCTGCCGCCCCAACCAATAGGAGCCAAGAAGTGTTGCCTGCCCACTGACTCATAATTCTTGGCATACCTATGCCGAGTTGACGTTTCTTTAATGGTCTCTGGACCTCCAGCAGGCATCCTTGTCCTGAGCACTATGATTGCCTATTAGCAATTCACCAGCACTTGCACTTTTCTAGCCCTCCACTCCCTGTGCCACCTCTTCTAGGAGGAGAGAGGACCAGAAAGAGGAGGAAGCCAGAAGAGGATAGAGATAGATAGGAGGAGGGAGGAAGGGAGGGAGGGAGATAAGGAAGCAGCCAAGCATGTTGGCTTTGAATTGGAGTGAGGTTCGAGGGGTGCCAGAAAGAGAGAGACAGACGAAAAGGGAGACAGGAAGAGAAAAAAAAATGTCAGAAGTGAAGATAGTGAAACAATACTCCTCTAAACCTACTGCATGATCTAAACGAATACTGAAGGACTTCTCTGTTCAGTCTCATTATCCAGACACATCTGCTCTAGCGACTGATCAGTTTGACATTCTGCTTATTAACGATAAGATGGCTGATAATTTGTTATCTTAAAAGATCATTACCGAGTTGCTGAAATCTGGACATCATATTTGTGTGTCCATGTACGTGTGTGCTGGTGTGTGTGTCTGCGTCCATCAAAGGGGGGATTGTGAGGAGGAGCCAGGGCTCACAGGATCGACACAGGGCCAGCCTGCTCTGTCCATCTGCTCCGAGCGTCATTCCCAGCATATCAATACCCCACATCTCACACAAACACACACATGCACACAGACACAAATACAAACCCACACAGCATTCTGTCACCTGCGACTTCTGCTGGTTCCATCACTCTTCCACCACTCAGCTCTTGGCTGTAAAGCCTGCTTATGTTTCATCCTGACACTTAGAGAAAATCCCCGCTTGTCTATAAGCGCATTCAGCAGCAAACAAAAGGGACAGGCCTGTCTTCTAGCTTTCCTCCACTCTCTCCTCTCCTCCTCTCAAGTCTGACTCTGCACCGCAGTAATACCGTTTGCTAAATAAACACAAAAGCCCCTCTCACTGTGTCTGGTTCAACCTTGAACCGCAAAGGACCTGAGGGCCGGACATGCAGTACACCGACCTGACCTCTCGCCATTTCTACCAATCTGCGGCAAACACACTCTGACGAAGTGAGAACAAGAAGCACTGGAGCAGAAAACACATTCCAAGTGTCTCTGCCAGCCCTCACTCCACACTTCCCATGGCCTTGGGTGGCTTATTTCACAGGTAGGGTTTGGAATGGTTGAGAAGATGTGTTTTAGGGCAGTGAGAGAAATATGTGAAGAAAAGAAAGTTTGGTTGATCCGGGATTCAATCAGTGGATCAATGGACGGAGTGAGTGTCTGAAAACCTAAGAAGCACTAGATCTGTTGCACATTCAGAATTAAATGCCATTTTTTGGATGAACACACAGAGTCCAAATATATAGCCAATCCAGCGAACCTCATAATAACAAGTTTATTCACCAAGAACCATAGACTCCACCCTTAAAACCTCTTACAACCAACACGACCTGGGAGTAAACCTGCCAGTTTAATCATATTTTACAGGACATGCTGTGTAAACATGTGGGATACTGCCACAAATCCAAAGTTGGTCCCCAATCCTCACCTCCATTCAACTTCATGCTTCACATTCACTACGGCTGCGTTTCTTGCTCTATTTTCTGCAGTCAGCCTGTTTTTGTGATTGGTTGTTTTCCTCTTCCATACAAAAATCCATAGAGTGTGTGGTGCTTGTCTCTCCATAAGTTTCCCCCCCAAACAACAGGATATCAGATCAAAAATGTTGAATATGACAAATAGTTTGGCAGATCACCCTTAAAGATTACAAAACCACATGAGAAGCCTACAAGGACCTGCAGGGGTATCACAATACCAACAATGTATACAGACAACAATGTACCATAGCTAACTGTGCCTTTCTCAAGTTAGTTTACCATATCATACATTTTGATATTATTCAATGATTCTTGTGTTTCTACCATGGGGGAGTATGTATAAAAGTTGGTTATTGTTTATAACTACCTTGTTGGGCTGTTACCTACAGGTAAGGTTAAGAGCCTGAACTCCAGCTGTAATTGATGTTGAATCAACCAAAGAAATCTTGGAGTCGACTAAAGTCCTGAAATTTTCGACCAAAAGTCGACTAATACGGGGATCCAACTCTGGCGGCAAACCCTTCTGCGGTGGGGGACGCGGCTCGGCGGAGTGCGGCTTGGTGGGGTGAAAATATACTTATAACAGCACAAGAAAGCAATTAAACAAAAAAGGCAAGTCGAAACTCTCTCTCTGTCTCTCTCTCTCTCTCTATATGTATATGTATATGTATATATATATATATATACATATACATATATTCCACAAACCACCAGATGATGATTACCGTGGACGCTTTTCAATCTTCCTGTCTCAAGCCGGTCTTCAGTGGGCAAATCCAAAATGGTGAAAGCAAGGGGGGGTGTTTTGTGACAGGCTGTTACCTGTGAAACGGGGGTGCTCTGAAAACACCCCCACTAGCACTTGGTATGTTCCTCCTGATGAAATTAACCATTGACTGTAAATTTATGCGGAAAATATCAAGTTGACCAACAAGAATTTTGGGCGACTTGGCACGTATCGACCAATAAGTCGACCAGTCGACTTTGGGGGGATTTCTTCTATGTCTACCAAAACAGATTCAAGCAGGATTTCACTTTGATCATCTGGATGTCCCTAAGTCCTAAATGAATATAATAATCTCACTAAAATGTAAAACCTTTAGACATTTTCTATAATGACACAGAGGTCTCGGCAAGTAGAAGATTGTGTATCTGACCAGAAACTGAACATCAAAAGTAACCTGCGCTTTTGGTGGTTCAGGTTTGGCCTGAATATCTTGGAACCTTACCTAATTAAAAAAATTAACAATTAAACCAAGTCCTAAATATGAATGACCTTATCCTACAATATTACATGGATCAGACCAACACTGGCTACAACGTGATGAGTTTTCAATTAACAAACAACTGCAATAGAAAGGTGCAGCAAAATTATAATAATAATTATGTTCTGGGAACAAATGCAAAGTCAAACAATCTAATTTCATAAACAAATTGTTTATATGCTTCAGCAACTAATTTATACAGCTAATTTATTTGTAATAAGCTAATTTATTTCACCTCATGCAATGAAGAGTCTTCAGAATTCTGGACCAGCAACTATCCAAAATTATATGGGAAACATTTCTTAAATAAGCCACTTTTTTCCCCCCCAACCATTTTATGTTATTGTAATTACAATGTGCAAGAAGAGTGACATAGAGGGACACTGTAGAAATGGGTTTTGACCTTCCTGAGTGGACCTTTGAAGGCCTCTCGTGAGGGATAGGCCACATCCTGAAGTTATGACGCCCTAACTTTCGATGCAATCTAAATGCTACACACCTGCCTTCCTCCCTCATTCATACCAATATCCTTACAGCATATCCTCCTCCAGCTTTACAGCAGCATCCTTGACAGCCCATCACCTCACTTGCCTCTCAAGCCTCCCTCCATCCAGGGACATTTGTATGCATGCATGTATTCATGAGCTGGTATTAAATTTAAATATGTTTTTTACAGTCAACAGTCACTGATATACAGCTAATGCAGGCCAAGAAAAGAGAGGGGGACAGATTCGGGGGAGGTAAAAAGGGAGAGACTCCGTGCACTCTGAATGAACTCGAGCTAAATCACACTCAGAAGCCTCCTACACTTCCGCCCCTCCTTGTCTTTGCTTTTATTATTTATTAATTTATTCATTTTAATGATGTTCATCGGAGCACATTCGTCTAACAATTAGGACTTAAAGGTTTAACATTGTACGATATAGGACCTTAAATCCTACTGAAATTACATTTGGGATTTGAGATACATTCTCTCTCTTTTTCCCTCCTCTTCACCCTGGCAGTGGGGAGGTTGCTGTTGTGCCTGTCATGCATGAGGTCAGGACTGTTTTCTTCCATTCTTTGGCTCTGAAGGCAGTCCTGGGAGCTTTAATGGCTTGCTCACACTCTCTGCTTTGCATTATTTCCTAACTGCAAATACCAAGGGGCCGTGTCACAGAGAGCCGTCCTAAAGCACTTAACAATGTAACCTACATACACTCCAGCACGGACTGAAACACACATATATACGGACGTACAGCAGGAGCATAAAGAACACACACACACACACACAGACACACTTCATTGACAGGACATGGGGGGCTCTTGGCTTAAGGGGGGGTCACACAGGGGACGCTTTATTTGCTCTCAAACTAAACCACCCGCAGAGCTCAGCCAATACTGTGTACAGCGCTGAATCCAGAGTAAAGAGGGCAGAGAGAAAGAGAGGAATACCAGAGAAAATGAAAAGGGCCAAAGAAACTGATTTTGCCTCATAGTTCATCTTCATCTGAGTGCCCTGTTCCCCAAACCCCAGTTCATGAAATAAGTCCTGCTGAAAATCAATGGTGGTCCAAGCCGTGTAAAGGTCAACCATTCAGCAGAGCTGGCCTTGGTGGACCAGTCAAGCCCAGGCTTGTACTGTGAAGCTCAGCTAAGTAGAATTAATGGGGGAATCGATTATTCTGCACACAACTTAAATTGAACTAAGCAGAGAATCATTTTAAGGCAGGAACTGTAGCATGACGTAGAATGAGATGCATTTGCCACATAGCCACCCCCAGAACCCATTTAGCAGGCGCAGAGTCGAGAGTGGGGAATAAAAAAGAGATTTTTAAATACAGGATCTCACTCTCTCTCTCTCTTCATTTCGACTCCATCTCTCACCTTCTGCCCCTTCTTTTTGAGTTCACCCACACAGTCACCTCCTGATAATGCCCTGAACCCTCCTGAGACCCAACTCATATATTTGATATAAAGACACACTTTTCCTCTTTCCTCCCCCTTTCACTGACTTCCCCTTCTTTCTTTCTTTCTTTTTTTTTTATTTCATGTCACCTCCGGCACCTCATTCTTCTTGTATTTTTCTCTTGTTTAAAACAAAATCAATATGGAACCGGAGGAGACAAATCAACGTATGGTGGCACTGCAGGAGGAAGCCCAGCAGGCTCCCACCTCTCTGGTCACATGTTCCTTGCTCTCTTGCTCGCTCCGTGGTAAGGGGGGAGGGGCAGAATAAGTGAAGGAAGGAAGGGAGGGCGGATGGGTGGAAGTAGAGATGTAAGGTTTGACTTATGGAAGGATGAAATGATAAGAGACCAAAGGGCTGGAGAGGGATGAAAGGGAGCTGGAGAGGGATGAAACAGGCTCCAATGGGAGGGCATATGGAAGGAGAAATAAATGGAGAGAGGGATGAGAGAGAAAGAGAGAGGAGAGGAGTGGGCGGCAGTGGGGGTGGAGGTGATGGTGGTGGGGGGGTGCATATCATGGAAAAATTCTGCTCCAGTGACTGGAGTGCAGAACGGGAGCCCTCATCTATAATGTATATCATGGATCTGTGAGAGATTTTCATACATATAAAATGGAGCAGCACCAGGAAGTGTCTTGCTGCCACGGCACAGCCGAGAATCGCCCGTGGGGGCAATTTCAATATTCTGTTCTGTTTGTACTTCCATACTGTTAATTCACATATACCCCTGTGTTCCTCAGCATTGCTTCAAACTGTGTAAGTCAAAAAGGATTAAAAGACTCCGTGACTATATGTAAACACATTTTATTCAAGATTATTCAAATATCTCCTCAACCAAAGAAGACGTTTCATGCGTATTTAACCTCTTTCTGCATTTAAAGGGGAAGCGCTCTATGCTAACAAACTCAAAACAAGAGCCATGTTGATAAAGAAAAGTTAAAGATTCATTTAATAGTGAAAGTCATCAGACAATAGATGATACGCTGCGTGGTTCTTCATAAGCCCTGCTCTCCCTCAGGACCGGGATTTCTTTCTAAATAACTTGGACAGCAGACACAGGCGTCATGTGGGAATCGGGTAAAAATGAAATAAATAAACATGACAAGTGGCCACTTAGCCACAGCCTCCCTCATTGAAACCTGATGAGGGCCCTGTCTCGGCTAACTTCAACAAACGCTAAGTGACATGCTTAAGTGGGTTCAGGTTGCGCATCCGGGGTAATTCAGTAAAAATACAAATGAGTCTGGCTGGGAAAACAGATCACTATGCACTCATTCAAAATAGAGGCAGAGAGAAAGAGAAGAGAGGGAGTGAGAGAAAGAAAGACATGCTTTCCTTTCCTCTGTCCTTCAGAGGATTCTCTTGGCCTCTTGTTGACTGTCTGGTACACAAACACACACACACACACAAACAGACACAGCCCTTGCCCGGCCATAAACAGCACTATATAGACCCGGTGATTTCCCTCATTGGGAATCGATAACAAATAACCTCACTTTTCACTGGCCATTATGGTCTGTGTCGACCATACCCAGTCGTCTTTATCTGCACGCCGGTGTCACGCCTGACCTTGAGCTCTGTGCTCTCCTCCCTCTCTCTCTCCCTGCTCCCCAGGTACATTTCAAGCAGAGGCCTCACTCCTGGTTTTTTGGAAAGGTTCAAATTGAGCCCGATGGGAGCGAGGAGCAGGGAGCAGCCATCTCCCATGACAGATCAATGGTAGGTCTCACCACAGGGCAGGGGGCCAGCGCCTCGCACAACCTGCTAATAGAATCCCAATGTCATTGCTGACACTACATGGCCGGGGCTGCTGGAGGTTAGTCTGAGGTAGGACAGTAGGACGGCTGCGGCTTAAGATGCCTGCAAGGTCTTTATGTTTCATATCCTGTAGGAGCATGAATGTGCATGATGTGTTTGTGTGCGAACAAAAGCTGGAGAAACACCCAAAAAGAAGGAAAAGTGTAAAGAATTGATGTCTTAAGAAGGTTTCTCTGCTGTACAGTGGGTCACGAGCGGGTTATGATCCACATTTCAAAATCACAACTTCAGGATATAATGACGTATGAAAGGCAAAGCAACTTTCCTGAGCTTCTCTCCCCTCCCCCCCTTTTAAACTCTTTAGTCTCTTGCAGTCTGTACCCGTCTTAAAACTAAATTTAGGTTGTTGCCTTCGCTCCTCCTTGTGCATTTAAATGTAAAATATATTTTCCTCTTCTCCCTCTTAGTTCAAAGATACAGTGGCAATTTTAGGACTTCATTAACATCCTAGACATCCCACCGAAGTGCAGAGCAGGGAAACTCATGATTCGTAGCACAAATCATTTCATATGTTCCACTTGCAGACGGGCTACAGAGGCTGTTAAGGTGCTATAAACACCTTTAACACACAGGCACACACATACACATGGATGTATGAGTGAGCGGAGAGTGCAGGGGGAATCTTGGTCACCAGAGGAAACATGTCTCAGAGAGTCTTAAGAGCTCCTGATGAAGATGAAGAGAGGATTTAGACCTTTGCATATTTTACTCCCACTTTTACTCTCTCTGCGTTTCCTCTGTGTGTCACACACACCCTGCACATATAGGATAGGACTTTAGAGCCTTCTCTGCTGCTCTTCTTTGACTGGATTTTCTCTTCAACACCCACACCAAAGTTACTTCAGCTTGAGATTCAAGTTTCAGAAAGTTTGCAGAGGCTGAAACTCTATATCACGTCTGCAGTGATGGGAAAGGGAAAGCCTGCGGAAAAACAGGTAATTCTAACACTGGAAAAGCCAGCTACAGGGCGATTTAAGATAAACTGTAGCAGCTACAAACACTTACAGTACATGGAAAAATGTCTGGAGAGTTTCTTCAGGTCTATCGCTGAAATACATGTGTTCACTGTTCACACATGTCCCCTCAAAGAGTTAGTCTATATGTCGGATATTACATAGATTTTAGGGTAGTTACATTGTAATATTTTATAATTTCCTTCAAGATAAAAACTACTGATCATTCAATTTTACCCAGCCACATATTTCCTTAACTTTATGTCTTATTTTTCTTATTGTTTCCCTCTTAACTCCTGACACACAATTATCAGGGGTTAAGAGGAAAATAAAGTTTATGGTAGAGGAAACAAAACACACAGGCCTTATTTTTACTGTACTGTTTGTGACCTTAAAAAAATGATATCAGATCGCTCAAACTGTCTGCTTGTGCCGTAAATTCACGCCACACTGGAATTTTTCAACCGAACAGCAAAACCATTCAGAACACTTGCTGCATGATATAAATGCCATCACCCCCCACCAGCTCGCTTACAAGGAATTTTCTTGGAGATCCCCAGCTGAGCTCACTCCAACTTTACCCCAAAATTATGCTAAAGGCAAGGTAATTTCTGGTTATACTTGGCATTTTGGGGAAAGTATTTTATCCAGGAGTGAAAACATTGTATTTTTTTCTCTATCTTTTTAATTGACCATCATCTGATACAAGCTCTTTCTTCTATCTCAGTGGGAGTCATGACATTTGCCAGTTACATAACATGACACCCCCCGGGGGTAGCTTGGAGATTCACCCCAGCAGCTACTCTGCGTAAAACAATTATCTCAAAACTAGAGCATCATCTCCAGGAGAAGTCTCCTTCATTAAATTCAGCCCTCTTTTATTTTCATGACTTCACTAAACTCAGATGGGCCTTTCCAGCATCTGTTTTCGGTTGAAATAAATCTGTGCACTCTCTCCTCCATTTAGGAAAACTGTAAATAGATCTATCAGGAAGTTCAGCAGATGTACAGAGAAGTCAAAAACAGGCCAGAGTGGTAGACAATACAGTTTGAGAAATAAGGATTGTTGAGGGATGATGTTTTTTGTAAGCAGGTCGTCCTAGCAAACGCCATGTTAACATGCGCAAAATTTCCTGATTCATTAAAAAATTTGAGGGATCAAAAAATCTGAATCCACTGTTTATATCGGCACAAAATCAATCATGACGTGCGTATACATGCGCCAAGCTTTATTCAGATTAGAGGCATTTGGACAGGCATTGAGTTGTCTAATTTTGCTAAAAGAACCACAGAAGAAAAGATTTGTATTTACGCCTGTATTATCAACAAACCAGCAAACGTGGTAGTGGCTCACTCCATCCAATTCAGGATTTTCCCCTTCACTCAGAATGGACCTGAGCCAGGTTCTGAAAGCGGCTGTATTGCTCCTAACATCAAGCGGGCCCAGCAGCATATACTGATTCTATGTTACATCAGAAGACTGTATCCAGCAAGAAAGTTGTGTCAGACACAGACCAATCACTCTTGGATCCCGCCATGTTGCCCAAACAGAGATTGATAATCAGAATAAATGTTTACATGGACGCACTTCTGAATGACAATCGGCATAAACCACCCCTCCGAACCGGAATACAATTTCTTTCTGATTGAGCTGAATCGGATCAGAATCTTCCGATCGACACGTTTACATTTTTATTCTGAGCGGTCCTTTATTCCGACCATTTGTGTTCATGTAAACTCAGCTAATAATCAGACTTTTGTTTTGCACATAACCTCAGTAACTGTCGAACCAGATGTCTGGTTGATATGATCTAAAAAGGGACCAGCAGTGATAAGAATTTGTTTTATCGGGTCACGAGAACCAGTGACAAGAAACTCAAAGCTGTTGTGAGGATTCATCTTAAGGTTACCTGAGCCTTGTTCCAGGATCAGTTTATGCAAAAGGCAGGTGAATGTGCAGATCATCAACTTAAAGATCATAGAGACAGCAGTTTCATTAAAACTGTGCCCCTGGAAAAATGTTTAAAGACAAAGACAAAGGGTTCCAAAACAGATCCCTGAGGCACACAATGTATCAGGTAAAACATAGACACTACTCCTTTTGAGGTAAGATGGAAGTCAGTCCTACAGCTGTGGTATTTCAAAAGCATCTTTCATTGTTTATTTGAACACTATTACCTTTGATTTAATGGCTGTGTTAAATACTTAATTCCAATTGGCTAATCACTGCACCCTGAGGTCTTCTATTTTTTTGTAGTAGTCATTTCTATAGATCCAGCTCTAACTAAAGGTACAACCTAACGTTTTTTCGTGAAAAAGAATCCAAGAAATACTTCAATAAAAAAACATGTTTATCTCCAACGAATGCTTTGGTTAACTATTCATTTTGAGGGTAAACGCACAGGAGCCCACCATCTTTGCAAGCTAATTTAGAGTTAGAAGTAAACCAACAAACAATCATGCAAACACAGGAACATATGCATCCACAAACAAACAAACAAACAAACACTCTGACACTTGGTTACAGACCAGGCGAGCAAAGAGGAGTCACATGGTGTTTGTGCCTGCATTAATTCTGTTAATGATCACAGAGGGTCAGCCTGCTTGTGATCCCTGTCCTACCATTAAACAAATAAAAACAACACTGATTACAAGGATGTTCACTGGATGCATCAATCTTAAGTAATTAGAGAGCGGTGTTTTGACTCTCTCCCCGTTCCTTTCCTCCTTTCTTTCCTTCTTTTCCCTTATTCCAAAGCCAGGCAGCAGCAGCAGTAGACTCCTTTTAATGAACTAATAAGGGTGCGTGCTTGGCTAACCAAGAATGAGACAGCAAAGAGACAAATAAGTAGGAAGCCAGGATGCTCTACCAGCTAAATAAAGCAGCCACAAGCACAAGCTCTGCTGCATTTCCCCACAAGGGTTTATCTCTCTGTGTTTTAGAATAGAATAAAACAATAGTGACTTTTGTGCGGATATGCACACTGTGTGGCTGAGTGTGTGTGTGGAGGAGTGTGTTTTGCTGCCTGGAAAAGGACACAGCTGTCACATTAAGATCATGTAGGCCTGTAGCATTAATCTGTCTTGTAAAACCTTGAGATCTTAAGTACTGCAGTACTTAGGGCTATAGTGTGTGTGTGTGTGTGTGTGTGTGTGTGTGTGTGTGTGTGTGTGTGTGTGTGTGTGTGTGTGTGTGTGTGTGTGTGTGTGTGTGTGTGGGAGAACACATGAGGGGTTGCATGTGTAAGGAAAGAGTGATGTGAAGATGCTAGCAGGACATATGGCTCTGGATTCAAATCCAGATGCTCACGCAAGTCAATGACGTGACACTGCAGTGTGAGGAGAGCATGATGGGAGATGAAGTTAGTAGGAAAGATGAAAGTAAGGAAACTGGGAGATGGATTACAAAATAAAACTTAGCAGAGAGAAACGGAGAAGAAAAAAGCTGAAATAAAAGAAGAAGGGTTGAGTATTCACCGGATGTTGCAGCCAACACTAACTTGTGCACAGTGATGAGCTGGCTTGAAGCTTCTCCTCTGCTGTGCTGAGCTGTTATTGCTTCACTGTGATGTATGCAGTTGCGTGCTATTCTAACCTGACTGGGTTGTTTCAGTGCAATGCTGTGCAATGCTGTGCTGAGCTGTGATAAGCTGGATATGTTGTTTCTTTGCTGTGCTGTCCTGGGTGGTGACAGCTTCAGCCACTGACAGGTCCTTTAAATTCACCACTGCCAATTAGAGTCACTCCAGACCTGGTGGTGGGTGCGTGGAAGGGGAGGAGGAGGGGATGTGAAAAAACTGCTAGGACGATGGTTGCAGGCCTGACAGGCCTGATGTTGAGATGGAAATGCGGTAATTTGGAGTAATTCGGCAACTCGCTGGCGCTTGCCTTGCCTGCCTGTCTGTCTGTCCGCTGAAATAAATGGGGTCAGCAGCGTGTGATCGGCAACTTTCATTTATATGTAAATGACCCCATCGTTGGTGCAGCAGCTGCTGTGGAAGCTGCTGTTAAGTCTGTACACACACTGAAACGCTGGCCTGAGAGCAAAGCCAGACTGATTTCTGTCTCTGCATCTGCCTTATGGCCCCCTCTCAGTTTGTTTTTGTCTCTTCTGTTCCCTGCTTTCTATTACATGTTACAATAACAACAATCTACACATGCACTCATGCTATTTCTCTGAGTTAATAAATCAACTTTGCATCACAGCAAGCCAGGCCATCTAAAACTGCAGTGCGAGTTTGCATCTCCTAAACGATGTAGTTCAAAATGAAGAGAAAGTTCAGTTCTTGCTGGTTATAAAGGAATACTCAAAAACTGATAAAGCTACACTGAACTTTTCAGAGTAAAAGTAAGATTTATACTGTATGAGCACTGAATTTTACACTTTGCAATTTGTTAAAGCGATCTTTAGTAGCTGATCAGCTGACCAGCAGATGGATAAACATGCAAAGTATACATACAATGGTGCCAAACACAGTGGTTTCCTGATTGCAAAGTAAAGCACTTACATTCAAACAATGTTAAATTGCCACAATAAGCATCATTATTATTAAATCCTATTGATTCTTCTATTTAAGGCTCACATGCCTCTTGAGAGATATACCGCGTTAGTGCAGAAAAGTGAAGCACGAAGCAACGGTGAAACAGTGGCGCAGATCAGATAGTGTGCTGTAGAGCCTGGAGGTGTGTTTGCTTCATTACCTTGCTAGCCATTGTGCTGATGCAGAACCGGGTCCTGTAAATTCCTGCCTGCTTGTGACACCATAGATAATTACACTTCCATAAATAATGGAGTGTGCCTTGCCCACTTCCTATAGAACTCTTCTAATGAGATTAATATACAGGGAGCAGCTAAAAACACTTGGCAGGTGGATCTTGTTTTTTTTTTGTTTTTTTTGTCTTTAAATTTAAAGGAATAATCCACTCTAAAAATATGAACAATGTTATGAAGAGCTGCTGGTAATGTCTGATCTGTTCCTGAGGCAATTTCAATTTAATCTCCTCTGACACAAATTGGATTATGAGATAATATACACAAGAAGAACAAGCTTTTTGCACCTCATCTGTAAAATGTCATTTAAGTAAACAAGGTTGACATAAAATGAGACTGAAGGGTAAACATGAAGTAATAGTTTGGATAAAGCAGTTTGACCCTGTAAAGTTTTCACATTTCTCTTATTTATTTCTTGCAGAAAAAAAAAACAATCTCATTTTTCAGGGAGGGAAGAGTCTGGAGGTGTTGAAGAAGGTCCCTAAAAATGAAAGGACAAATGATGCTCCATCTCTCTCTTCTGCACTTAAATGTAACACAGGCAGAACTTTATCTTTCATATAGAGACGTACCAGTTCTTACACCAACTCTAATGGCTCTGATGCAATCCACTATTCTTTAAGGGGTGTACAATTGTATCTATTTTTCAACTCGCAATGACAGATCGAGCTTGTAAAAAACACTTTTAGTCTAAATAATACAACAGAGGCTGAGCTTTATTTGACAACCTCTCACCACCCACACATAAATAGTAGATCCCCTCAAAAACTAAAAAAATAAAAAACACTATTTAATCTCTAATTGACAGTCCTGGCCACGTTAAAGTGAGCTTTTATGTATATTGCTGCACTGCTGTTATATTTTGCGCTGCCTGTGAGTAATGTTTATTTGTCATAACTTATTCATGAAAGAGATGCCTTTGATGGTGCATTGATTTCATTATGAAAATCTTTAAGCTATCTTTCATCTAGAGAACGTCTTTTATTTATGTCTAGTCTTGAAGAGCTAAAATGTGTGGGAAGATCTAATATGCTTCTTTGGACTGAGCTGTTTTGGATTAAAGTTGAGTAAATAATTAATGTTCAAATAGTTCCATCTGATTTACATATGGAGTATGGCAGAGATACAGGGAAGAGGCTTACATCTCTGTTGAAAGAATGAAATACCTTTTAATAAACTTGTTTCTTCTCCTCTTCTTCCCTTTTAAGTTTGAGATCTGAACATGCCCCAAAGTCTGAACCAAGATCTGTTCAAAGTGTGAAGATAATCCCATAGAAGATGTTTCAAAGGAAACTTTCAAAAACTTTATCTGTCGTGCCAGATCAAGGCTGTAACGCCGTGTGTGCATGCGCATGTGTGTGCGTGAGTATGAAGTCATCAATGAGGCCGCAAAGAGTTTCTGGGTTCACTATTTGGAGGGTGTTCCAGTTTTCTCAAAGTAGTCAGAACACATACACACACACACACACACACACACACACACACACACACACACACACACACACACACACACACACACACACACTTTTCAGCCGGTGAAAATATCATCAAGAGTGTTCTGAACAGACAAGCAAACATTCAAAAATATGCCCACACATCTTGGCTATAGTCTCTCTGCTCCTCAATTCCCTTCAAGGTTATAACTCCCATCACGGTGAAACAGCAGCTAATAAAATACATTTGTTCGGACACACACAAAAACATGCCAATATGTACACACACGTGTTTAAATAGGCTGTTTGCATTCCAAAATCGGTGGATGTGTTGTCGTCAGCACTATATATGTTTGGACATACATAGTGCTGTTGTCCATGTTGTCCTTTAGCTTCAACCAATAAACATACATGAAAATGTCTTTGCTGGCACAAAATCAGTGGAGTTGGTTACACTGATGAAAGGTTAATTCATACAAAATTATTTTAAATGTATTTAAAGTTCCTATAAAAAAAGGTGTCATCTGCTTTGCAACCAGAGTAATCAAAAGACTATTATCTTTGTAAAGGTGTCTGACTTGTATTAAACTAAATGCGTAATAGTGTTAATGTGACTTATGAACAACAGTAGTGTTGCTAAGTATGCATCTTTAGCATCTAAAAGAAGCAGTTAACTTACTCTCAGTGTGTCCCAGGAAAGCACCACTGGGGCTTACATAAGCGCAGACTGCTCAGCTAATCTCTTTAACACAGCTGGCTACTTTTATCTTATGTTGATTTCAATGAGCTGGGTCTGACTAACAAATACTGAGTCATCTTTTTACACATTTAAGAGGCACTTGTCTCTGCTTCATATAAATACCAGCATGAGAAAGACGTCTGTCTGTCTGTCTGTCTGTCTGTCTGTCTGTCTGCTCTGGGTGTGATGAGATGGTTGCAAAGACTTAAGTGTTCAGTAGAGCTGCTTCAGAAAACACTGGAAAAGACTAGCAGCAGCAAAGTGAAATCTGCTGAGTAGAGCTGTCTCTCTATACTGGTGTTGATGATACCTGTCTTTTTGGAAAAATAAAACATAAAATAATCATAATGCAGTACGATGAGTTCACAGTGGTGGACCTTTTGGCTGATTGCCACAAGTCATAAAACAGAGGGGAGACAAAGAGGAAGTGAGTTGCTAGGCAGCTAGAGCTAGCAGCCCTCTGGGAAATGGTGTAACACTTTTAAAAAGTGAAGTTCAAAGTTTTATTGCGAGTACAAAAGCAAATATCAAGCTTGTGCATCTTTAGGGTACAAATAAGTTGAATATTTAAGTATTTTGAGTATTCTGTTTAATTCCTGAATTTACAGCTTACCCAAAGTGGCTCAAACTTTAAAATATAAGTGTTCCAGCATAGGCAAATAAATTGGCTTGAGAGATGATTAAAACTTAAAGTGATTCCTGTTGTTGAGTTGTAATTTAGTTTTTTTAATGCATGAATCCAAATATGCTTAAAACACAATAACAGGCCTCATAATAAAAATGTGACTCTTGTTGAAAAAGAGTATTTTACACATCTTGATTAACCCAACAGTAAAGATCGAAATAACTTCTTAGTAATATATAACTTCTGGCAGTTCTATAAAAAATAGTAGCTTATAGTATCTGTTCACAGATTGGGTAGACTAAGACATGCATGTAGGTCTAACTCACCTTTAATATTAATGTTTAAAATTGGGTTAGCAGACCCTCAAAAATATGTATATGTATCAAAGGTACAAATACTCAAAAGTCCCATTATGACATCCTTGAAGTTAAACAAACCCTGAGTAGCTCTAGACTCAAACCCTCGACCTCCCCAGTACCCCGTCACTGGCTAAGGTGGAATTGAAGGAGAAAATAGTTCCACTGATTGTCTGAATACTCAACCACAATGTCTGGCTGTGAGGGGAAATAAAGAGAGGGCCTAATTAAAATTTCAGAGGTACCAGCTGGGTGTCTGATCCCCCCTCCCAGTGTCTTTGTGTCTGGATTGAGACACACTCACCTTGATTTCTTCATTTATTAACCTTGACAGAAACAAATCTGCATCCCCACTCACAGTGCCACAAAGCGTGGATAATGGGCCGAGTATGCAAACATACAGAACATGCACACGCACACACATGCATATCAATGTACATACACTTGTACAAACAAACATGATCTTGCAAGCGCACATACTGTACCCACAGCACCTGCTCTCTCTCTCGCACACGCACACAAGCACACATACCCTGTAGGCTCTGACAAGGCCGTTCTTTAATGAACAGCTTAATGGGCAAAGAAAGATACAACAAAGCCGTCTGGGAGGACTGTTTGTAGTGAAGTGATCAAATACGCCCGGCAATGATATCCTAAGCATGAATAGTTATAGTGATAAGCATGGATGAATATGAAATCAGGTTCATTTTCATCAAACTGAGGCAGCATTTTGCCACTGGTGCAGTATCCGGTGACAAGCAGATCAACTGGAAACTCCAATCAGTCTTCATCATTTCTCCACTATGTTACACAGCCAAGGAAAGATTTTAGTGCCACTTAGCAGTTGGATTTATTTTCCTTTTTGGCTATTTTACAGAAATTCTGTTTCCTCACAGAAGCTTCGATTTTGCTGAGAGTGCAAGAATTAAAATTTCAGTGAGCTGTAGCTACATAGGTAATACGTTCATGCATATACTGTATGTGCTGGTGTGCATACTCATGCAGGGTGTTCCCCAAAGAGTGTCTGAGGGGAGGACCACAAGTTCATTTAGTCTGCTGGATGGCGACCTTGTAGCCCCGTCTCTGTGCACCTCACGCCTGCCTAATGAAGACTTCAGGGCTACGCAAACCAATTCTGAGAAATTGCCGTGCTGTGACTGAAAATTAAGGGTTCTACCACACACAGACACACAAATGCGAACCCACTCATCCACACACACTATGGCATATGATAAGTGCCAGTGCATACAGTCATGGACTTCATTCTTGGCAGGTGCCACTGCACTAGCATGGCTCCTGGTGCTGCTGCCTTCAATACAGCCAATTGTTGTGCTCTTGCCTTTTTTTCTCACCACCACGCTCCACCTAAATGACTTTGGCTTGCTTGGATTTGGCTGACCTACTGATATATAAAAAAGAAACTCATTGTAGTTCATGTTTTTTTTTATTCACGCATCAGGCCAAGATATGGAGGGATGCACGCCTCATGTTTAGGTAGCAAACCTTGTGTGCAATTGGTTTAATGAATTTGTGATCTAATTATTTTTGCATATAATTAAAAAAAAAGCCTGGTGGTGTTTCAGTGGATGTTTCAGTGGATGTTTGTGTTAAGAAATGGCGGAAGTCTTGTTGCACTAGAAGTTAAAATGGTTATTTGCGCTGAAAATGACAAAAACGGGCAATTGTGGCGCTGTCCATAGTGCTGAAATAGAGCAGACTGAAAACATGTCATTCAAAAACAGAAAACGAGGGGTATGCACACCAGACACGGCTGATTGTACGTAGTTGTCTCAGTTAGTTATAAGCAGTAATTGTGAATAATTCAGTGAGCCTAAGTTTCTGTCTCTTTTGATGCATTCACTGACTCTTTGGACTCCTCCTGATCCAGGATTAACAAATTTAGCACTGGATTTATGTTGGTTGTAGACCAAATTATTCACAAAAATGAATCTAAAAGCCAGGGGAAAAGATTCTGAATCCAGGCCTCCTGCACGCAAGCCCAAAATAACGTCACTGCACGGCATTATCAACTGCTCTACACACGGTAAGAATAACATGCTACAAATAGAAAGAAAAGCGCTTTCTATTGGGCAAAGTGAATTTAAACAAAAACAAAGAGACAGGAAGTGCGTCTGTGTGCAATACTTACACAATGCATGTATGTACACGTGGTAAATAACCCCACAGGATAAGTGGTCAACAGATATCTTTGATATCTGCTACACTAACCAAAGATTAGGTCAACTGATGTCCTGTGTAAAAAGCCACTATATCATGTTGTTGTTTCAGGTCCAAAATTTCAAAACAAAAGCACCCATTACTCCATGCACATTACAAATCTTATAATCATGGTTATCTAAGGCTTGTATAATTGATGTCATAGAAAAATACGTAGGGTTACAGCATACATTTCAGATCAGGGCTGATATTCATGAGAGAGACAATAATAAATTCAGTCTTTTTTTTTTTTTTTTTTTGGCGTTACAAGAGAATTTATTATAAACACGAGCCAGGTGCTGTTTTAGATTTGATATACCATCACTTTGGACGGTAAAAATCATGCTATATCTTTCAGAGGATTGCTGCAGTATCTATGACACGTTCATGGTTGTAGTGACTCATACCTGGTCAGTGATCAGTGAGCAGCTGCATTGAAGTGATGTTTGACAGACTTTTATTGTAGAAAAATCCTGGACAGCCAGGATGTGGTAACAGCATAACGTGTTTGAGGTCGTATGACTGATATCGCACGCCCTGTGATCTGACTATTGCAAATGCACATATTGCAGTTTCATTTTTAAATGATATATATGGTTCAGCTCTGGACAGCAGCCACACTGATGACACTGCCTGCAGTGTCTGCATACGTGATCTGTTTATTTTTTAATTTGCCTCACAGCATAGGCTGGTGATGATTATTTCATGCCATTTACTGGCTGAATAATCAGCCAGGCCAATTAATCCTTCTGTTTCCACACAAGATGTACATTGCAGCCTCCACCGTGCCACACAAACACTCACACATTTATACATTACGCACACATTAAAAGCACATATCCTATCAGATACACACATGGCCTCGCAAACCAAGGTCCACACTTGATGAATATTAGACAGTGCATTAATTCTAATGGATGTGACAGTGTGACCTGTGGATGCCTCCTGCTTTAGGGCTGTTCTCTCTCACAGTACAGGCTCCTTTACCGAAACATCACAGCTGATACCTGATATCCTCAGAGACACCTTTAATAAAAAAATGAAATCACACAAAGTGGCAAACCTTCAGCCAATAACACACGAGTGGAAACTGAACAAAACTAGAGAAATAAAAAAAGGAGTCAATTGGAAAGGAAGATAGAAAAGACAGAAAAGCAGGGGATGATGTATGTGTGAGAGCTTTATTTTTGTTTGTTGTGTGTGTGTGTGTGTGTGTGTGTGTGTGTGTGTGTGTGTGTGTGTGTGTGTGTGTGTGTGTGTGTGTGTGTGTGTGTGTGTGTGTGTGTGTGTGTGTTGCGAGTGGAAGTCACCGCAGCCCTGTCTGACCTTTAATGGTGTTTCAAAGTTAGGTGAAGTTGTCTCTCTTCTTCACTTAAAGTGGAGCGACATTTAATAGTCCCAACAGGTCAAAGAGGGTAACAAACACCAAATAAAGGCTGCCAGCTAGCTAAAAAAGGAACACTCTCATTCTTTGTAGTTTAGTGAAAAAGTGTTTATACATTTGTGTTTTTTTATCAAGATATCACACTGCAGACTGACTATTCCATTAAAAAACTTGAACTCCACTTCTTCTATCCAACTTTCTCCGCTAAACCTGATTTCGTAACCTACATTTTCTTTACTATTTCCAGCCCAATGGAAATTAAGTCTAAGTAATGAACAGGTAGAGGGATAGAGGGACAGAGAGTAGGAGTGATGGCCTGAGATATGTCCCATGCACTCCAATAGACAGACCTTGTTGCCATTGGCCACTGTAACAGATCCCCGTCTCTGGAGTTTTAAATGATTCAAACATTTGCCCTTCGTTGTTCCTGCGGTAGGCAAAGATGTTCCATGTCTCCTCTCCCCTGCTCTCCCACTCTACTACGCCTCCCTCCTTCACTCCTTCTCACCGTCACTCGCTCTCAAATCCATGTGCGCACACACGATGCGTCTCTGCAGAACATATTCTTGACAATAAACTATTTTAACTTTCACTTTTTAAACCTTTATACACACATGCTCCTAAATTATCGGTTTGTTAATTTTAACCTTAATTAAAACGAGCCTTAACTGATATCACTTGCTTGGCTTTTATCTAGAAATGTTTTAAATGTGCAATAAGTACAATTTGTGGCTCACCGTGGAACAAAATGACCCCAGGGGGCTTGTTTTACAGAGATGTATGCTCTAATAAGCATCAATATGCACACCCAAATGCAGCAGAAAGGCCTCTAATGCAAAGAAGGCCTATTAAAGGCTTGATACGGGGAAAATTTGCCCATACTACTTTTGTGAAAATTGGCTTTAGTCTAGCAAATAAAGCAAAAAGCAGCCACATAAACCTGAAACAATTATAACCCACATCCTGAACCCAAAGCTGGGAACACAGAGAGATGTATCTAGATATAATTGGCAGTCCTTCCTCCGCTCTTGGCAGGAATAATGGTGGACTAAAAAATGTGAGGAGATGTAGTGTGTTGAGTTGACAGAGCTCCAGAGAGGTAAGTAGTTCATTCCTCAGAATTAAGCAGCAGAGGTGAACAGATGAGCACAGGCCAGAGGTACAGGGGGCAAATCAGCAACGCAGCAGCGCAACCAAACTCCCAAACCCTAATAATGACTGACAGAGCAACAGCAGATGAGCTTGCAGTAAATACGTTAATTACATAGACCAAGGCCAAGCAGAGCTGATGTGAGTGGAGCTGAGCTGGGCCGAGTTGGGCTGAGATTCCTCCTGCTAAGCTGAGTTAGGCCTCGGTGCAGGTCTGCTGGAGGATGCTCAGTCTCTGCAGAGCATGCTTTGCAATCCCCGGGCCTCATTATGAATGCAGAGAGGTTCTGACTCTCATCACCTGTGCGCTTTTTATATCTGGAATAATCTCTTAGTAGATATTTCTTACATCCAATAATGAGCAAGTTATTACTCCATACAACAGAGGGAAGGAGCAGAGAGGGGAGCCGGGGAAATGAGGGGAGGGAGGGGTTCGGAAAGTAGAAATGAAAAACTTAGAAAATATAAAGGAAGCTGAAATGTAGTCGGATTTAAAAAGCAGTAGAGATAAGGAGGCATCCCTTTTCAGTTTGGATGTTAACATCAGCAGTGTTTACAGCATTATGACCTCGGCAAAATCAAACAAGTTGACAGCCTCCCCGTCTGATCCCCATTCGGGCCTCAGAGAGAGCGATGAGGGGAAACAGGAGCACAGAAGGGGAGCAGTGCTGCCTAATAAATACATAAATAGGTGCATAAATAAACAGAGCATCAGACCTCTGTCTGACATGGCAAGAGACAGCACCTGAAGCATTGGAAGACGAGTCATCCTTCTACTCTCTCTTTCTCCTCTCTGCTGTCTGCATTGATTGATGTGAAGCACCGGGATCAAAGGCTGCTGAACAGTAGTACTCGGGAAGATGGAGGGATAGAAAGAGAGGGAGGAGAATGGAGGTAAAGGGAGGGATGAGGGATATACAGGGGTAAAGTGGGGAACACTTAGAGAAGTTGAGGCTGTCTGTCAGTCGGCTCAACAAAATGACCCTCTAACTACAGGGCTAAGTCAGACATTTAGGCCTCCAGAGTCAGAGGATTCGCTCCTTCTCATCCTCCCTCCTTCTTCTTCTTTCTCTCTGTCTCCCTCCTTCATCTTTTCTACTCTACGTCCCATCCTGAAGAGGAGGAGCAGGGCCAAGCACCATTAATCTCCTATCTAATAACACTGGTAATGTTACACATTATTGGAAAGAGATGGGCAAAATGAACCAATAAGTTATCTGATATGGGTCTCACTTCTCCAAGCACACTCTGATCCCAAGGACATTTAGGCAAAAGAAGAGGCGCACATGAAGCGACGGAGAGAGACAGAGAGAGAGAGAGAGAGAAGGGGAATTAGTAATGGAAAAATAGGTGGGCAACGTGAAATATTTCCTGCTATCGACCTCTTGGCCAGGGACATGCATAGATTTCTGTATGTGGAAGATAAGTGTCTTTGATAAAGTAGGTTAGCATTGATTAATCCATGAAATCTCGGGGCTGTGGACTTGAAGTTAATGAGTAAGGTTTTCTATTTTCTCTGCAATCTCTCACGACATACGTTTTCAGCACAGCCCGGGGACCCCGCGGCTGCCGCGCGCCGGCACCCCTCATTTTAGATGTCTGTTATTTTGGGCGAGGATGGCCAATCAATGAAGTTGACATTTGTTACTGTGAAGGATTCACAATGCAATCACAGGATAAGGGTTGTAAGGGGGCCTGCTAGGTGCATATCTGAGGGGGGGGGAAAGGTCACGGCTAATCTAAAGGGAACATGAGTTATTTATCCAAACACACCAGAATAAAAAGAAGATGAGAGACACAATCTATATATACTGCCCCTGAGGGGTTATAGAGGTATCACACACACACGTACAGGCACACACAAACAATGGGTCCTATCTGCCTCAAAGTAATTTCCACCCTATTTCAACTGGTAATAAACATTGTGCATCAAGTGACCTATCTCACAGCCCATAACTGAATTTTGTAGCAGCACTCAACAGCTCACAAGGGTGAAGAAATCTGCATTGAGCACTCACCCTTGTATGAGGTTAGGCTGGAGATAACCCTCTTTGAAAAAGTCCATCTGCATCATTTGTGCTGCGTGTTTCCCTGCCACGTTTAATGTAATATGACAGTCCTTTTGCATGCAGCTGCAGCGAAGGAAAGCAAAAAAAAACAACACTATGGCCGTACACATCAGTCACATTTAGAACAACCTTGAAACAAATAGCACCATGGACGCATCCTCAGGCATGGAGCGCTGGGAGAAAGAAATCAAGGGAGACAGACAGGCGGGCATTGCAGCCAGCTTTCTCTTTCTTTCTGTCTTTCTCTCCCTCTCTCTCTCTTTCTCTCTCTCTCTCTCTTACTGACTGTACATCAACACCTCTGTAGCCCACACTCGTTCACATTCTAGTCTCTCGCTCCTCTCACTCACATTAATCAATTTCTCTCTGTCCGCTGTAAATCATCTCTCTCTTCCTCAACCTCAGCAGCTGTGCGGAGGAGGTAGAGTGGATGCCAAAATATTTGGCAGCCATCTCTAGTGCCGGTGTAGCATTTTAACCTCCATGGTTATTACACATACACAGGTTTGTCTGACATCCCCCCAGGCATTAGCCTTGAAATCTCTCTCTCTCTCTCTCTCTCTCTCTCTCTCTCTCTCTCTCTCTCTCTCTCTCTCTCTCCATTCATCACATCATTATCCTTACAGCAAGGATACACAAACAAAACAGCTCAAACCCACCCCCCACCACCCCACACCCTCCCTGCTCAGCGCTCTGTGAATGGCTGGAGCTTTACGCCAAACACTGCCTGTCCCTAATCCACTGGAGAAAAAAAAACTGGAGTAAGGCGAAGGGCTCACCTTTTCGGCTCACTGCAGCCGTTAAAAGTGAGGGAGAACAGACTGTAACACATGCACTCAATCTTAAATCTTCACACACACACACTACGCCCCCCACTGCCCATGGACACACACGTGGTCATAAATAAACACTACGTGGCTATCTTTTACACGCACATGCAGATATTTTCCGCAGCTAATTATCTAATTCCTTCATTCAGTATCGGCTGTTTGTGGGTAAATCATGGGTGCTGCAGGAACTCTCTGCCCCAGGCTCTTCCCCTGTCATGCAAACACACACACATACACACACACATACACACACACACATGCACGGCACCTCTATGCCTAAGTCTTTGTTTCAGTGCATTTTTCAGACGAGGTGTAGGTTATTCCAGGAAGTGAAGGGAGCCCCACAGGGCCCGCTGACAGCCCGTGTAAATCAGATGTCATAGAAAGATCTAATGGTGCTGCATGGAGCTGATATACATTGCTGTAGTGTGCTGACAGTTGCATGTACTGCGTGCATGTGTGTGTGTGTGCAGAGTACATGCTAACATTGCTGGACACACAGAACGCACAACCAGCATGTATACACTAATGCAGTAGATAATGTGCAGTGTAAATGTGGCTGACAGATGCCTTGCTCAGCAGTACAAAAGGTGGATGCCCCCCTTTTACCAAACTGAACGTGTCCTTTTTTCATTGCATGCAAAGTTATAAATATACTCAGGTTTATGCCTGCAAACAATACAGCGTATTTATCCCGTCAAACGTTTTTCCTCAAAAGCAAATCTTACAAATCTACTTCTATTCTCACACGCTCGCAGTAAAAGAGCTTGTTTATCTGGAGTTCAGTAATCCTCCACAGCTTATTTTCTCCACTACAAGAATTTATGCACTGAAATGAGGTAATTAATATGTATTTTTACTTCAGTTTCACCTCTTTCAAGGATTCTCTTTCGATAATTAGCAGGACCATATGAGGGGGAAGGTCGTTGCAATCAAGATTACAATTTGATTTATGAATAGCCAGGACAGAAGTTCATTCGCTCTGAAAAAAAGTGTGCACATTCCCGTGAAAATACATCTCTGAGTGAATACAGTGTTCATGCATGCATATCTATAGAAAGGAGAACCATTTCTGCCATGTTTATATCTTCAGCCTTTTGTTATGGCGGATCAGGAAAAGCCCCAGAGTCTGCGATGGCAGTGCTGTGGTTAAGAAACACAAACACACCCTCTCTTTTTCTGCCCCATTAAAACCTGCTCTCCTCTCTGGTGCCCTATTATCACCTATCCTCATATGTTCTTCTGTGTACCATCCTAGATATTTCCCTGCAGTGCGTAATAGACTAAATAACCATATAAAAACACTTGTTAGCATATTTCAGAGGAAACTGTGACGCTACCACAACACACAAACAACATAGCTTGGCAGTAAAGCGACAAGGGATTCACTGCGATGGAGGATGGGCCACATAAGATTCTTGTATTATGAGCTCCTATATGCTGCTTGTATAAAGCTATATGAGGGCACAGGATTTTGAAGTGGATTAGGAACTGTTCCCAAAAGAGCTTAGGCCGAACCATTGAGTGAAATGTGGTTTAATGTAGATTAAGAAGACTGACTGATGAATATATATTGGGGTGTGATGGTTTTACATGTGATGAGATCATATTCAAGTCTTTGCAGCAAGAATGAGATTACCATTTCTCTTTGTTTTAGGTGCTTTGGTCCGCACAGCGCTGCAGATGGATAGAGAGAGCAAAAATGATACTGTAAAGGTACAATTTTCGAACCAAACTGTTTCATTATGACTTATTTAAGTCTAAGGTCCCCACACAGACCAGAAAACAGGAAGGCATCTTACATACACACAGCATGCATGGTGTGCAGTACTCCATATGGGCTCCAGTAGGGAGCAAAGGGTGTACTCTTTTAATGCTAACCATGTCAAGATACATCCAGATGCTTACGTGTTATTAAAAAACAACTTAAATGAGCATTTACTTAGTAGCTGCGTCATTAAGTCCTGATCCAGTAAACGTTTTGTGTGGTAAACAGTGGGGCCTGAGTGTGTTAGAGATGGGGATCATTAATTTTTGTCGATACTGATACCTTTATTAAGACTCCTTGATTATCAATACCACTATCTAGTCTTTTCTGTGTTGTTTTCCATCAAACATTTGTGTTTATACAGATTTTTTTGCCAAAAAAACGAACAAGACTCTCTTTTCTGGACATTTGAACACACATCATGATAACATATTGTCTGCCTGATTCTCATTTTACTGAACTGAGACCTTGAAACTAAGAACCAAACTCGGGATGGACCGATCTGATATTTGGATCAGATATCGGCTCTGATATTGACAAATTAACTGGAACGGATATCGGATGAATGATGCTGATCCAGCATTCAAATCCAGTTTTTTTTTTTTTTTATGAATTTTTCTTTCAATACATGTAAGTCTAACTTCTTCTTGCTGTGGGCTAATGTGTATTTTTTTATTTTTATTTGTATATAAATAATATTTTAAAAAATTATATCTGTGTTAATTTGTTGGATCAGTATCGGATATCGGCCAATACGCTCAGCCCAGGTATTGGTATCGGATTGGATCGGGAAAAAAAAATGGATTGTCGCATCTCTAAACCAAACTATCTTAAGACCTATGTTTTTGTGTTGTAGAAAAAGCAGACTTGAAGTTAAACTTGCTGGAACATACTGGTTCTGGAGTTGAAGTCTGTAGCCGTCCAAGTTAAACTTATATTATTCCCCATCTGCCTGCTGCATACTTATGCATGTCATGCTTCAGTCTGACAACTGATTTGACGAGGAACCAGACACAGAACGGGCCGACCTGTAAGCTCACCACCCCAAGCATAAATATTTATAGAGAAACCAGGAGGCCAAGGAGAGTCATCATAACCTTGTGTAAACCTGCAGCATCCTTCACTCAAAATCTTGTTCTTCATCACCTCAGATAATGCTGCAGGTGTCATTTCTAAAGTCCAAAAGATATTTTAAAAAATGCAGGAGAAGATAAAAGCATGAGAGCTATAGAAAAGGGTTTGGATACCACTGAGGGGGGAGTAAACCACACTGGAAGCAAGTCAGTGAGTGTGGGGGTGTGAGATGAAACGGTTGGGGTGAGGGGGGTGAGTGTGGATGGTAATGAAGTATGAGTATATGGAGCCGGTCTGAGAGACAGAGCTGGATGCAGAAAGCAGCTTACTCACACTGCTGGTGAATCATTGTGCCCTGCCTGATAAGCTCTGACTCACTGAGAGGGGGGGGGGGGGGGGGGGGGGACAAGAAGAAAAAAAGCAGAGAGTGTAGGTGGAAAACAAGCAGAATATGTGTGTGTGTGCGTGCGTGTGCATGTGTGTGCTTCTACAACTTAGCTGGAGCTTCATACTCACTGCTTTGGCTGCTAGAACATGGACCCATGTGAATGCACGTCTCTGTAGTGTTTATGCGTTTCTGTATGTTTTAATGAGTGTGTGCGCGCGCCACAGTGTGACAGTGAAGGTCAGTGGCGTGGGTGTGTCCCAGGCCTCCCAGCTGTGGCCCGGGGCTAAGGAGCCATCACTGTCACATCTCTGTCTCACTGCTGGGTGCTGCAGGCCCTGCAGCACAGCAGCACACAGCAGTGACTCACACACACACATAGCCCTGTGGCTCTGAGCTCTGAGCGCACACAGACACACACACAAAAATGCACACATGCCACAAACTAACCTCCGGATATATAAGCACATGGAGACTCACCCATAACACACAAAGTGAGATGTCATAACAGAATACACTGAGCATGCTCCATTCAAAGCAATTTTACCTATGCTGCAAACACACACACACACGCACAGATAACACAACAGTCTCTTTACAATCGAGGGATGGAAAGCATAAAGCATGTCCCTTCTTGAATATTTGAACCTGATGACCTTGTCCACACTCATTCAATCACTACAGTGGCGAGAGAGAGAGAGAGAGAGAGGGCACAATTAATCCAGCAGGCTGCTCCGTACTCTCAGCTGGATCGTCTCAGGCTTGCTCTCTGCTGTATTCAGCAAATATGTACAAAGAATCTTGTCTGGAAGTTTTGTGCTTCTACAAGCACAAAGTCAAGCCAAGTGGGGGCTTAAAGGTGAACATGACCTGCTTGACATGGTGCTTCAATCTCTGTGTCTTTATCACTGTATCTGTGCGGGTTGTCGCTCCTTTATAAAATTTAAAGACCTTCGCAGTCGCTCCTGTCAGTAGGAGGGATATGTAAGGTAGCAGGTGAACATTGTGATCTCAAAGTTGACATGCTGGAAGCAGGACAAATAGTCAGGGGATGTGAGTCATTTCGGCAAGAGCCAAACTGTGACGGCTAGAAAACTAGGTCAGAACATCTGCAAAACCACAGCCCAGTACACAAACAAAGTAGTCCAAGGAAAATTTGTAGAACTGTAGTGGGGGGTCGGTGTAGCTACAGACCTGTCAGAGTGTCCACGCTGAATCCAGTTCACTACCAAAAGAGTTGTGATCATGGCATGTTAGCATCAGAACTGGGTCAAGGAGCAATGAAAGACCCAGAGGAACATTAGATATTGACTTGGTCGCTATATTGCCTCGATCTAAATCCAGTCAGGCACATGTGGGGGCTACAAAATCTAAGTCATCTCAGTATAGAAGACAGTGGTCATCCACGTGAATTAGCCCCTTAAACATCATCAGTTCAAGGCAGGACTTTTGGACATACAGACACTGGTCATCAAAACGACTTGAGCCCCTTTTACATGGTCAGTTAAAGGTAGGAGTTTTAGTCTCTGTGTTGTCTCCCTCTCAACAAAATATTGATATCATGAAAGTGTAATGGTTGAGTGACGTCACCCCATAACTGAGGCGCCATTAGGGAAGGTAACATATGAGTACTTCAGGCTGGACAGGATGGATGTAAAATGGTGACATCTGTACATACTGTAGGATTATGTGCAACCGACAACCTGAGGAAAGATCCCAAATGTCTTCTTTTATTATATTCATGTTAACCGAAATGCAGCTTAATCCTGCAGGAACTGTACAGCGAGATAGATAAAGACATCAACACTTTGTCTAACGTATTCATCCCTTGCTGATGGCGCTGTTCTGTTACATGTCAGTGACATCACCTTCAATTTAGTTCCTTAACACCGTAACACAACATAAAATCTGACTTTGGGATGCAGTTATTACACTGCTGAGGACTGCTAGGATTGCAAAGTAAAATCTTATTTTTTTAGAGCTCCTCTGAGGAACTTTCAGATCAATCCCATTTTAGCAGTTCCTATAGACAAAGTGAGATGTGTAGTGCTTCCCTGCTCTTGCATCGTTTGTGTCCAAGTTCCTATTTTTGGGGCAGATAATCTCATCCCTCTTTTCTTTTCATTGTCCAACATGCAACTAAACTTCAATCGCTGGCATAGAGCATTTGAACAAAAGGCAGTTTTGGCATCATGTTGTTATTAGCCCTACCAGATCAGACACCTATCTACTTGGGCTTGACAGACACGTAACTACTATCACATTGTCTCTCTGATGGTTTCACTGGCTTTTGTAGGTCATGTCGAGGCATCAGTATTAATTTTAGACAGTTTCATTTCCAGCTGAAAAATCTCCTCGCAGGAGCTTTAGCTTTGCCTTATCCTACTGGTACAATAAAGTGAAAGGCCCACAGCCTGTAAAGGTGACTGCCTCTTTCATTAGTCCTTACAGAGAAATACAGCAGGGGGTTGGGCCTCTTCCACTTTGCTCAAAACAGAAATCCCTGTGACCTCTGGCCGTGTTGTTCACTTGAAATGGGCTGATACTATAACACACACCCGGTGTCCCTCTCTCCCAGCCATCCTCACTCCGGCCTCTTTATGGCTCGGTGCATGGCACATAAAAAGGAGAGCACATTGCACAATTACTGCCTAATTAACTGTCCGATATTTTATGTGGTCGGTGAGGCTGCAGACAGACTGCAGATCATTTGCCAGCTTTTTTAGGGGATGTGTGTCTTACTGGACTGCTCTCAGGCTGATTTACTGACCTCCACTGCTAATTTGTGTGCATGTGTTTGTCTATATATGTGCTTAAATAAAAGAGGGCAGAAACTGTATGTCTTTGGAGAGACTAGGCCATTTATCTGAGTCATGGTTTATACCATACATCGCTCCCCATCCACCTCCCCTTTCCTCCCTCCAGCCCCGCCTTTTTTCAGCCCTCAACAGCAGCAGGTTTGCATTGGGATTTGAGGTGTAATTAAATTCAATAAATACGCGAAGGTGAAGAAATAAATCAAGCGGAAACTGATAAACAACAGGAGATTAAATGCCACTGAGCCGTGCAAACAAATATTTCAATAGTATTTTCAACAGAGGGCACCCAGGGCCCCCTGCAAACCTCAAAAACTTTTCAAAGTAAAAGACGGCTCACCGCGGCTGCCTCTGCTATAATTACGTTTGATGCCATCGTCCTCTTTGACATCATAATAAGGTGCACAATAAGGAAATAAATAACTGTTTGAAGGGCATAGATTGTAGGAGATGACAGGCTATGTTCCCTGCCCTCTGTCGCTCACTCACCTCATCATCTCCCTGCATCATCGCTTATTCTGAGGCCAGCCGACTCTTTATTAATGACTATTGAGGTAGCGATTAATGCTGCATAATACATGAAGTACAGCTGTGCAAATCTGAATAAAGTCTGATTAGGTGCTAAAGAGGATAGTGGAAACACTGCTGGTGCATATTAATGTTGTGGTTTTAGAGACCCGAGTTAGCAGGGGGCAGCTCTTGCTGCTGGACAGCTTGATGAAGCTCAAAAATTACTCAACCAGTCCTTAAAGTCAGTCACCCAGCAAAGACCAAAGCGACTCAGAGAGAAGGAGGCCATAGTGCCTGTGCTCCTGTTCAATTTGAAGCTGTGAGTCATAGTGCTTTGGTTCAAACACTGATTTGCTTGCTCCACTCCGTACCGCACCATACTGCCCTCCTGGGCATAACAAGCCTAAGTGCTTAAAGTCCCCAGAATGAAAATGAGGTCTTTTTTTTAACAGGCATCGTTCAAGGCCACACCTGGTGCACTGAAAGCACCGGGGTCCAATGCTCAATGAATTAATGAAGGATCCTAGCAGCAGGGAGGTCAATCTGTGACTCCAGCTACTCGTCGAGAACAGGTATGAGAAACCCCACTGCAATGTCTGCCTCCTTCTGAGTGTGTGCACTGTTTGTGAGCGAGTGTGTGATTCACTCTCTCTCCATCGTCCCAATTGAGACATGCTGTCCAAGAAAATATTAAAGTGACAAGGACAGAATTGCTCCTCTCTCGTGATCACGAATGCCCATTTTTTTCTCCAGTCCACTCTTTCTTCTCCCTTCTGCTCTTTGGCCACTCAATAAATCTTTAATTTCTAAAAATACAGTCTCTGGTTTTCCCGCTAGTCTTCTCTCTCCTTCTCTCTCACTTTTCGAGGCTCCCTTGCCCACTCTTTCCTCCTCTTTTCTCCTCCTCTCTTGTTCTCTTTTGAACAGCTGCTCTGCCTTTATTATGTTGCGCTCTCTCTCCCCCTGTCTGGCCTTTCACTCTAATCCCCCAATTGCCTTTCACATGCGCTGTATTCCCCTCCGAGTCCGCCCTCGTTCCTCTGACAGTCTTTCACATATTAGATTAGGCTTAGTTTTGTTTATTTATTTAGTTGAGGCTATTGTCTCTGAAACTTCTGCCAACCTAAATTCTCCAGGAAAGAAAAAAAAGTCAGCGATTGCTATTAACAGCTTGTTTCTCTTCTGTGGCTGCATCGTTCTGTTACGTCTCAATTTGGCTCATGCATGTTTTACTGCGATCACTCTTTGATGCTATTTTTTTGGCAGCCAACATGGCGGCAGAAGCGTATTACGTTTCTGAAAAGTCAGGCTGATGAAAGCTTGGAGCATTGTGCGGTTTCCAATCATTGAGTGGTAAAAGAGGAACAAGGTAGCAAATGGGTTGAGCAGTCACCCATTTCAGCAGCCACCTGCACCTCAGTCTAATTGTGGTAATGAAGTCCAGGCTGACCCTATAATGCAAGGTCCACACAGGCTGCCACCCTGACGCTTTTATAGATCTGACCTGAGTTATGACCCTTTCTCTGATAGGCTACCGGCGGGGGAAGAGGAAGAGAGGTATAGGAGGGGGTATGAAAGGAAATAAAGCAGCATTGGTGAACAGAAGAGAGAGCAATAGATTGCTAAAAAGCCAACCAATGACAGGCAGACAGAAGAGGGGGCTTCCAGTAAATCATTATAATGAAATGAGTCATTTACCTAAAGGACAATGTAGCTCCAAGGGTCTGTTATTGAAAGCTCTCTCCCCTGGACTGGCCCCACCTTTCAGCCTTGCTTTTGGCCCATTAGCCATGAGATCTGGCCTTCCATCTCTGTCCCTATCTCGCTAACCTTTCTGGTGAGCAGACCCAATCAGGAATCAATAACCACGTCACATGAAACCCACACTGCTTTGACACCAGTGGATAAAAAAAAAAAAAAAATGTCTGTTACACAGCAGTTGTCTCCATGACTGCAGAGAAACTTGGCCAACAAAGAGGCTGGCTGAGGAAACCAAGGAGGGTGCTGGTGGTGGTGACAGGTTGTGAAACTCTAATTCGGAGCAACATGTCTGATTAACCTGCATCTCTCCTTTGGGATCTTCTCTGTGGTTCCTGACAGAAGACATAGCACAAAGACACAATTGGACCAAAACAAGCTAAAGGCTGTTACCTTCATCCACTCACAATGGCATCCCTACAGTTTCTAACAGTATTCCTCCACATTCATTTTTCTAGTTCACTTTTTACCATTAATTTATGGAGATGTGATGAAAAAGGAGCAACTGGTTCAGGAAGTCATCTTCTTAACGTTGACTTCTCATTTCTTCCAGCGATATTCTAACTGTAACTCACCATAAAAACACAGGAGGGCACCACATCATTGAACTCTCCTACAGATTTGCAAAGGGCCAGTAGCTTTGACCATTACAATATTGAGGGAGTCAGGTCGGCAGGGCGCATACTAGGGTCCGATATTTGGATCGGATATTGGCTCTGATACTGACAAATTAACTGGATCGGATACCTGATGAATGACGCCGATCCAGCGTTCCGATCCAGCCTTTATTTCTTTTAATTAATATCATACGCAGCAACACAGCGATTCTGTTCACTCTGTATTTTATGTATGTCTATCCTTTTGCACTAAATGTTTACATGGAAGTCTCACTTCTTTTTGCTGTGTGCTAATGTGCAATTTGTCATTTGTGTATAAATAATATTAAGTAAATTTATATCTGTGTTAACTTGTTCCCTAGCCTGATGCCTTCACTCACAGAGCAAGGTATACAGTTCATTCATTCATCAGTAGTATTGAATCGGTATCAGATATCGGCCGATACGCTCAGTCCAGGTATGGGTATTGGATTGGATCTGAAAAAAATGGATCGCTGCATCTCTAGTGCATACATCTTCAACTACCGCTGGAGTGAAGCTACTCAGAGCTGGAGATCAAATATGAAATTGTGTATACAGTACACAGATTTGGTAAACTTCTAGCTTCTTGTAAAGCTTAGAAATATTGAAATAAACTCACTTTGATTTACAATTAGAGTTGTTTCCTGAATTATTTTGACAATTTGAGCCAAAAAAGTGCTAAACTTGTGAGTCACTGAAAATCCATAGGTGGGAAATGAAACCCCACAACCTGCAGAAACCCAATATGATTTACAAACTAGCAATAGATGGCAGCTGAAAAAGGTTTGTAAGAAGAACTACTGTTCACATTTTCTGCAGTGACTACAGCAAGAGTGCACAGAGATGTACTGTAAGGTTGGTGTATTGGGTGACCTACAGTACAGCCCCCATCAGGCAGTGTGACACTGTTCAGTGGGCACAACAACCTCAACCCAATAGCCTCAATCAGTCAGGGCATCAGTCAATGTTTAATTGCTGAAATGTAACGAGTGGGCTGTGGGTGGGGAAAGGTGATCCCTAAGCGGGGAGACTCTTTCCACAGTGGGTTTCTTCTGTGCTGCACTCTGCTCTCCTCCTGCCTCTGGCTTGCTTTATGACACTCATTTACCTGATTAGCTAAACAAATGCTGACTGCTCCCTCTCTCACCTCTACACACACACACAAACACACACAGACTTCTGCTCTCCTTTCAGCCATTGTGGTTAACGTATATGAATGTGCACAACGCACAAACATATATTCATATTTCCATGCACATGAACAACGTGATACTGTAAATTATCAGCTGTAAAAGTGCTCATAAATCATTGCAGGGCTTGAATCAGCAAACAGTCGCATAAATCAGGGGCTTTAGCACAGATACTATGCATTAATTTAATCTATTTATCTTCATTTAATATGTGTGGGATGAGAATACTATCCACGCCTCATGTTTTCTAATGCATGGTAGGTCCAGGATGAAATAAAAAGATCCCAGCAATGTTTTCATCCTGCACTTTGTGAAGGTGGCATGCATGCTTAAGGTATGCAAATGACCATTTAGATCCTCCCACTGTGGAAGAATCACGCTGTAACGTTTATCTTAGTAAAATACAGCCTTTGATGCACAGAGCTCTGTGGTAATGAAAGCGATAGGTCTCTGTGACTGGAGATTGCTTTTCCAGGGCTTCATTTTACAGCCTGGTGTTGAATACACTCCTCTGGCAACTCCTCTTGAATGTTTCATCACAGACCAGATCCCAGGGGTTGGCACAAACCCGCCACTGCACGTACGCGCTCACTATGAGCAGCCTTCACATCATGCATGTGGATATGAGAGTCAACTGGATGCCATTTCATCTGCTAGGGGAGCGATTTGATTGCATATTCAATGTGGGAGGAAACAAATATGATAGAATGTCAAGCTAGGGAGCTACAGTAGCTATACAGTCACTCTGCTATATCCAAATAAAGCTTTTTGAGCTATCAAATTATGCTTTTTTATCTATGGTGGGAGTTTAAGATACAGTTCTAATGTGGCCACACGTACACAGACACATCTGAGGGAGCTTGCTATTACAACATTAGAGCACAGTATCAATTGGCGTTTCTATTGCTGTCTTAAAGGCTTTCGGTGAACGACATTGCTTTCCCTATTTGCCAACAGGTTGTGCAGCATGTTGGAATAGTTTTCGAAGAAGTAGGAAACTTGAGAAACAAGTCAGCGTCTGTCTTGCCAAATTATCAGTCATACAATTTTAATATAATTATGCCCACCATAAATACAACCCACTGCCAAGAAGATGCCAGATGGCTTTTTGAGAGAAAGTGATTGACGCATCTCAGTGCAAAACAGAGCGATTTTCTCCGGCTCAGTAGTTCAACAGAACTGTACAGTACATCTGTCTCAGCTAGGAGACAGACGAGACGAAATGAAGCAGAGCCAGTGGAGCTTATTCTTTGAAAGAAGTCTACATTGCAATCACCCACCTGGAAAAAAAAAACAAAAAAAACGTCTGTATTTGTGTGTTTCTGTTTGAGTACGTTTACATGCATTGCAGCATGCATTAGTATCTGTGTGCAAGTGCTCTCAATAATTGCTTTGCCTGAATACCTGTGAAGAAGACAAGGTGTGTGGGTGTGTGCAGTGCACCGTGTTTTTGTAGTGTCAGTTGTAGGAATTTACGTTAGCGAGCAGAGAGCACGTGTACACCGCTGCCTGTGAACTCATCTTCAAAGACATGCTCTGCAGCTGCTTTCATCCGGGCTGCACACTGGGTCATGATTGTAAGCCAGAGGTTTGCCAATAATAAACACACATATATATTTGAGAAATGAAGATGTGAAAAAATGCATTAATTATTCATGTGAATGGGAAACCCTAATGAATGCATCCTAACTAAATAGTTTGTGAAGTTTTGTCATAAATGTGCCAAGCCACATGAGCAGCACAGTTATAAAAATATCCATGGTATATAGGATGTCTTGATAATTTGAATAATATCCATATAAATAACTTGTGCTCCAGAAGGATGTGCTTATTACACAGTTACACAAAAAATCAAAGTGTGCAATAAAGCTTTCATCCTGTGAGGAAGCTCCATAGCTGAGTTTGTTTGCAGCAGTTCATTTTCGGCAGAGGTCTGAAGTCAAAGGAGATTTTGAGAACAAACACATAATTGTAAATACCGGCTACATAAAACCTAATGTGGACTCATGGTTAGAACTCAATCTGTATACAGTACTGGTGGGAATCACTAGTGGCCCCACGATATGATATTATCACGATAATTGGGCCACAACACAATATTATTGTGATTTTTTACCATTTTGCAATACAGTGAGTATTGCGATACAATATATTGTGATTTATACAATTTTTTCAACTGTTTAGCTAATTTAGTATTTGTCTTTCTTTTATGTTTGTCTTATTTAAGCTGTGTTTTATTTTCATACAGCACATCTTGCAAACCTTATATATATTTGCTGCACTAAATTTGCTCTATGATATCACCTCTGTCAGCCTCACTGGACAAACAGTCTATTTTATTTCTCCATTATCATAGATCTGACTTCATATTAGCAATTAGCTTGAAAAATCGATACTTTGTAAATGAGACGATATGCTATATCACCAGACAAAATATCACAATACTATGCTGTATCGATTTTTTCTCCCACCCGTGTATACAGGTACAGGTTAAAGGTCGCAAAATTCCTACATAATACACAAACACATGCTAAGTGTTGCAGAGCAGTCAAGGTGGCGTAATGCAAAATTTTAAAAAGCCCATTTCTTTCACCGTTTCGTGCTTCTTTCCTTGTTGTGTATTAATATGAAAACTTTACAGTGTGCCACCATCTGTGTAGGGGTGGGTGATATACAGGATATTGTCTCAAATCTGTGAAATGCAAGGATGTCCCAAAATGAATGCAGTAGATTCACGCGCTTATATTTTGGTGGATGGTGAATAAAGCAGCTCATTTTGTAACTCATGATGAGGACTGTGAGTATAGGTCATCATCCAACCCGGTTCAAAAACAGCTTTCGCCTGATTATCTCCCACTGCACCCATGATACAGGACTAAATTTTTAAAATCTCGTTCATTTGGAAGTTACTCAGGTTACAAGATCTGCAAATTAGAGGCATTGCTGACTTACTGACAGGCAGGCACACTGTAGACATTTGCAAGGAGACTGAAGGCCCACCTGTTGTAGGTTAACAGAGTGTTCAGTTGAGACAACATCACCAATACGCTGCTTTAAAACTCAGCTTGTCACTCATTTTGCAAAAAACAGTCAAACCACTCAAATCCACTAGACATGATGAAAGCCAGAAGGACAGACGATTTTGCATGCAGCACCAAGAGAAAAAAGACGAACAGCACCAGCCTCAGAATCCACTTTGTTAGAGTTTATTGTTAGACGAGAATCCTGACTGGCATGGAGGTGGTTTGGCTTCGAAAAGTTTGTCAAAAGTTGTCAATCTGCAGACTGTATCAAAGAGTGGTTGCTGTTAAAGACAGCCGGGCATCTAACTTGTTTCACAAACTACTGATGAACCATTTTCTTAACAGAATAAGAAGAGTGTGATGACTGTAAAAAGTCAGTGGTCAATTATGATGGGCCAGCTGAGGTGCCAGGAAAACAAAAGCATGCTCGGCCAATGTTCATCACTGTTTGATTTTGATACTCAGGTTGGTGATTTTAGTGTTTTTGTGTTCTGTTTCCTAGGTGACTTCTTTTAAGCCAATAAGACCTGTTTTTATCAATATAATTAACAATATCAGTTATCAAAATATCAATCTGTGACATTAATAGGACTACATGCAGGAGCAATGTCATACAAAACAAGACTTCTACAATACTATTTTTTAATTCATATTTTTTTTAATTTTTGGAGGCATGCAGGATATTGTCATTTCTCGTTACTGGCCAAATCTGCCAAAATATTCAGGTGTTACTTTTTTGTCATTATGGTATCCTTCCACATTTGTATGGATCCTTTTCATTTGTACACATTAAACGCTATAGCAAATGAAAAATACAAATAATAAATAAATAATAAGAGAAAGAGAAAACAATGGATCTAATTCTTCAAACATGACACAATAAAGGCTGAAGCGTTGAGTTTTTAATTAACATCAGCCGTATCAGTGTGGGGTAATTTAAAAATGTCTCTAAGACTTCAGAGAAAAAGGGAAAGACAGACACTTTAAACCATTAAGCTCAGCTGATAAACCAGTAGTACCACTGGAGTCACTATCTTGAGCTATAATTTGATCTCTTTCACTTTGTGTTTTGCTTCATTTTTAGAAACACATGGTCTTTTCCTTCCTTCCTGCCTCCCCCTTATCCTTTTGATCCAGTCTCCTTTCTTTTCTCATTTCTATTCCTTCAAGCTTCGTCTTTTTTTTTTCCATATTCTTTTATACTATGTTCTTTATTTTTTCTTGCTCTCAGCTCTTCTCATGCTTTTATCTCCACTTCATACAGAATAACTGTGCGGCTTGGTGAGCATAATGAGGCTGTTCCTTTACAACTTCAAGCTTTCCCTTCACCCGTTTGCCAGGGTTTTAAAACAAACCCGTAACAAATATTTTGACACCCAGGCACAAGAGGAGATGTGTTCAACGATTCCAAGCAATCTGATTCATCGTCTCTGAAAACAACAAAAAATAAAAAAGGAATAAAAAGGATAATTCCCTTCAAAAACACTGACGAGTAAATTAAGGACAAGCAATCGTGCGCTGATATGGTTCCTTTTTTCCCCTTTTTAAGAGTGGTCATCTTTCTGATCCTTATATTAGCTGTCCTCTGAGGAATTAGAAAGCTTGATGCTGAAGCTTATTTAGAGTGAGTAATTAAAGCTAAGAACAGGCTCCATATGTTATACTGTAAACGATTTAGCAAGCCTGTGTTGTACCACATTGTCATGGATCACAGTAAATTGGCCCGGGCAGCTTATTGTGCAGATACGCAGCTACTGTAGCACGTTTATAACAGTAATTGCTACAAAAAAAAAAAAAAAAAAAAAGCCCATGGTACTGCATAGCATGCCACTCCACAATAAACTTGATTATTATGCTAATTATATAAGTATAAAACACTTTTACGCGAGAGCCTACATTTATCATCACAATCGCTCTAAGTGTAGTTACACAGCTGGGAATCGGGACTCTGTCTATTCAAAGGCCAAAGCGTTGAGTTGATGGGAGTTTAGCAGAATTGGAAATCCATCTAGAGAAAAGGCAACTTTTCTCACCATTGTGATCATGATCATTTTTCTTGTTCTGCTATTGATCTAGCTGTGGATGCTCTGGACACTTTTTTTTTTTTTTTCCGCTCACAAAGACAGCGAGGAGAGGGAGTGGTTATAAGGCAGGATGAAAAGATAGAGGGATGCTGGGATAAGGGGGGAGAGGAGGAGGGTCGGTGATGAGTCTCGAGCCGCCCTGAGCAGTAATGAGGAAGCAGTAAAAATGAGACGGCATTGTGTTGTACTTTAAGGTAGTTCATCTTTAAAATGAATAGTCCCTGAAGGGCCAGGTGGTTAATGCCATTTATTAATAGACAGACAGGGCCAGCAGTTTGGGCTGTGGCCCTCTGAGAGCTCTTATAGTTAGGATGGAGAGAGAGGGAGTGTGAGTGACTAAGTGATAAAAAGTAGGGAGCATGGGGGGGGAGTGGTGGGGTGTGGGAGGGGGCTCGACTGAGCTAATGAAGGACAGTATAGACAGAGGGATAATGCTGAGCCTGCTTTTTGAGGGCAGGATGAGCTGTAAGAGGAGTTTGAAGACTCCAAAATGTCAATACAGACATTTCTGATTAAAAGCTGGTGTTGTAGGTGGGGTCAACTCTCTTATGCTAGCTAACCATTTGGGATTCTTTTCGCATGAGCTACCTGGCCCAAAGGGTCACAAGTCAGCAAAACTTGACATATAAGATTAATTCAACAAGAAATATATATATTTGCATGTGCATATATATGTTTCTGCATAACCAAGAGACATTCATTTGGCCATCAGCCCAAAAGCAATGAGAACAGAGAAGTGCACGTCTTGTCCAGCGCCCACAGTGACCCGGCCCACTAGTAAACCAGAAGGCATTACCCCCCTGTTAGCCCATTCAGCGCCCCACCATTTGTCATAAACTGAGGGGAGCTGCAGAGACACACCACACAGCGCCATCAGCAGCAGCACTACAGCTGCCAGAGCCCAGAGCTGGGCTGTTTTCACCGTGAGCCACAGCATCTTTAGCTGCCTCCCAGGACACCACACAGCGACAGCTCTTGCCAAATAGCTTTCATTACGCTGGAAGTATCAGTCTTGATAAAAGATCCAAACAAAAGGACGAGAGGTGGATTTACTGTGCTTCTCCACCTGGGCTCTGATAATATTGTTGGTGTCGGGAGTAAAATATCACAGCTGCCATTTGCACACATCTAAATCTTTGAGTGTAGACGGTGTCAGTGTGCAGCTAGCTACAAGCCATATTGCTATTGATTGGTGGAATGATAGAACAATTTCTTACCTGAAGTTGGAGGTGCACCAGAGGCGATGGCATGAGGGGGAGAGAAAGAGAGAGAGGATTTGATTAGTGGTGGCCTTGTTCTGTATACAGTACATGCTGGAAAGAGAAGCACTAAGGGGGATGAGTACACCACATTATTACTCTCCTGCAAATCAAAGTCTACAAACCCCACCCTGATAATCAATTCAGAATTTCCTCTGTGGTTATTCCACTTAAATTATGCAATGAGTGCAATCTGACACATACATAAAACCTCACACAGAGCAATTTACTGCTTCTGTTTCCCTGAGTCAAAAGCAACAGCATAATATTAGACAAAACCCTACGGACTCTTCTTTGTACTGTCAGATTTACACCTAATAGGGGCATCCACCCTCTATTGCAGTTATTAACATATTTGACTGACTAAAGCCTGTTAATATGGCCTCTTACATCCATGTGTTTTTCTGCCTTAGTTAGGATTTATGGTATTAAAGACCCACTCCAATAAAAATCATGTTTTTCTTGTTGTCTACATGTTCATATGGCAGTGCGAAATTGCATTTCTGACTCAAATTCAGTAAGATTTCCCATGTAGCAAATCCAAACTCCGCCCCCAGAGCCTGCTATGCAGGCCAGACCCGTAGAAGTAGAGAGGATGATCGTGGAACAAGCATGTGCATAAGCATACTGTAATGCTCATAAGAAAGCTAATTATCATATTAGCTTTCATCATGCCCCTGAACACATAAGTGTCCAAGAGCTGAATAGCTTCAATGTTACCTGCCACTTCTGCTGCACAGGCAATGTTAGGCTACAAACTAGCATGAAGACGAGTGTGCAGAGTAGTGCTGTCTCCGCCCATGATTCAGGGGTGAATCGCTAATGAGCTAATCGAGCTCTGCAGAAGAAAGACTGTTGAAAATGACACAGGTAAAGCAATTTTGGCTAAAAACGTCATAATCACAACTTTGAGACCACTAAGAACACTTAAAGTAGTTAAAAAAAAAACAAACGGAGGAGGACTTTAATGACCTGTTACTGTCTTGTTATCCTTTTATGATCAATATGTATTCTTCCACAATAGTTATGCATGTCAGAGTTCATAAAAAAACATGCTAACACACTGTAACCAAGATAGGAGGGTGCTAAATATGTATTAGATCAATAATTGATCAACGGTGCCAAAGAGAAGGAGAATTTGACAGACAGATGGAGAAAGTGAATGTGAATATGAACATAAGTGCAGACATGAAACATAAATGAGACGTTCAAATAGAGAGCCTGGTGTTGTTCTTGGTGTAGGAAATAAACTGCAGTCTGGGGTCTCTGTTAACACAAGAAAACCATGTTGTCTCACAGCTGTATCCAAACAATCTCCCTGCAGGTCGAATGTGAGATGTACAGCTCTAGTTGTCTAGTTGCCCCTATAAATTTGTTAATGGTTATTCGTATTGTGATATAATTCAGCACTGAACAACTTTACCAAACATTTCAAAGTGGAGTTTAATATAACCCAGCTATTTAACTTTCTCATTGCAAGGTAACAAGCAACCTGTATGCAGAAAAGTCTCTGAACACATCCAAAATCATCTTAAATACAGCAAAGAGTGACTTGAGTCTTCTTCAAAATAAGGTTAAGGTTCATTTGAACCACTTATGCTCTCGCCCTCTTGCTTTGAAAGCTTTGGTAGCGAGCCAAATAGCAGCATCTACAGGAACACCAGAGGTTGTGATTTTAGGAATTTGAGAGTAGCATCAGGTCATGTAACAGGTCACATGAGCAGCTGAAAAAAAAAGTGATTTATTACCATTATACTATGTTGTATCTAGTTTTGTGCACAGCTCTAACCGAACGACTCAATTATGGTATTTTCATCACACGTCACGATTTGTTCTATAACTTTATTTTGACCTAAGCTCTACTTATATTTACTTTCCTCCTCCACATCTACAACCTTCACTGTATCATGAATAATATATATTAAAATCAAAACCCATGGTGGACAGCCCACTCATTTTTGCAGAATATATACTGTATATTCATGTTTTCACTCCAAGTGATGAATACAAAGACATATAAGCCATAAAGCCAGCATAAAGAGAAATGCTCATCCTCCTAAGCCGCACTCAAATGCCCCTTACGCCCCCGTGACACTCGCGAAGGCTCTGAGTCAAAGTCTTGTTCTCATATCCACAGGAGCTTCCCACCACAAATGTGCGTTAAACACATAAATATTCATTGGCATTGCACATAAACCCGACCGATACCCAAGCAGAAGCTGCCATCTGCATTAACAGGACTCATGCTGTGAGCTCGGCTGCATCCACCAACCTCCTTCAGACATATATACATCAGTGGGAGAGCAGGCAAAGCCAAATCCCGGCAGCCAAATCCGAAGCAACCTACACTTGGCAGGTGAAATGGTGAAAAGTGCAGCTTCACTATTGATAGTACAGTAGTCCTCTGCCTTATATAGTCCTTCCACATGATCTTAGTTTGGAGTGTTCAGTGGGCGAGTCACTTTTGTGCTACTTTTTGAAATGTCTCCTCACAAAGCTGCAGTTTGAAGAACATGCTGTTTGGTTTTGTTTCTGTACTTTGCTACTCCTTTGCGATATAAAAAGTCTGAATGTCTTGTTTTAAACCTTTTCCTGTCAGGTCCTCAGGTATCCACCCACTTTGACTCACACTGTGTAAACACGAGTGTATCAGAGCCACACAGGATTCATTTTCATAGCCAATATAAAAGAATACATAGCAAAAAGTTTCACTAGATTTGTAAAGTGAGAAGTGAATGCAAACATTTACCAAAATAAAGGCTCTAAAATTAGAACTTTGGCTTTTTTTCCAAGTGACACCACCAGCATTAGCCAAAGAGAAAGCTAACCTCTGATCTGCCTAAACTCTTAAGCAAGGATCATCCCCTTTTTTTCAGACCATGTCACTCACAGCGCTCCCAGCTGACAGATTCCCTTTACAGATAAAGCCGCGGGATCTCAAGCCAGATACTCTGTCACTAGAAAACTGGTTTTCCCACAGATTACATCAGCCAGTGAGGCAAGCTGGCACAGAGACACACATACGAGATGATCGCTGCTTCTCCCATCAGTAGGCTGTATTAAGGAGTAAAGAGATGCACTATTGAAAGGGTTAAATTTCACTGAGCCCGTGTTTCCCTATTCGGCCGCTCAGGAGGACTTCTCTGTGTAATTATTTAAAGGCCTTGTATTACAGTCGGGAACGGGAGCGAGCAGAGAGAGGGAGGGAAAGATAGAGGAAAGGATGGATGGATGGAGGATAGAGCGCAGGATCAGGCGCCTGCTGAGAGAGAGTAAAGCCTTTCAAGTTGGTTCAGAGCAGAAAAAAATAGGTGGGGTTGAGTTATATGATGTGTGTTACCTCCATGCTACCATGCCGGGAGGCTGCAATAGTCTACAGCCAGCAGCTGGCTGCTGGGATCAGCCAAAGGGACCAACTAGCTCCCTGTGAAATCAAAAATGAAGCAGCAGTACCAGCGTGAACGCATGCGCACATACACACACGGACGTCAGTGCTAGTCGGGCTGTTAATTCTGATGCAACAACCTGGAGCTAGAATGCTCCAATGATGATAAACAAACAACATTTTGGATGAGGAGGGACGCATGGAGGGCTGGTTGGAAACAGAGAGAGCGAGGGAAGGAGAGGGAGGGAGAGAGTGTGGCAGTGCTGGGCAAATAAGACTCAGGGGCTTTTTTTTCCTAACATGAGATAGTTTCGGTTCTTTTAAAATGTATGTTTGAAGTTGGGGCTCAGCTGAACACAAGCTGTTTGAAAAAGACTGATGCAAGAGAGGAGCAGGAGATGAGAGGGACGCCCAAAATCATGGAGAGAGAGAAAGAGAGAGGGAGAGAGAGAAGAGAGGGGTTGCTGGGGGAAGATAGAGAAAGCATCCATGAGAAAAACATGCAGACACAGTGGGTGAAATATATGAAAAGAGCATGAGGTTACAATTCAAGACGAGAAATAGATGGAGGAAGATGGAAAGGAGGCCTCCAGTGGTGCAGGGAGGTTGCTGCAGCAGATAAAGAAGTACAGGTAGTATGAGCAGAAATAAAAAAGAAGAAAAAGAAAAAATAAGGGCTGAATCAGACAGCTTGAGTGAGCATTTACATTGAAAGAAAACGGTTTGAGAATCAACAACAACTCAAACATGCTTTGATAACACAAATTATAATTCAGTGCATTGTGCATTCATTCTGGCCCTGCTCAGAAGGACTCTCATGTGGGGATTAAAGATGACAAAGTGCCTTTTTTTTCTCCTTTCAACAATCAAAGGCCTTTGCACAGTCACACACACACACACACACACACAAACACACACACATCATATAGAAACCCAGGCGCTCACACACATTCGTACCACACTTTAATCAGAGCGTGGCATGCTCTCAGTCCAGACAAAGCCCAATCAGGGCGGTGATAATTTGGCCTCTCCTTCAATCAGCAGAACCGTAATTGCATCAGTCACAATCTCCATTTCATCTTTCATCTGTGTGTGTCAGGATGGCAGACAGGAGACAGAAGGACACTCTGAAGCTCAAAGCTATCATTAAAACAGACAAGCAGCAAATCCACGGGAACAAACAAGGAGAACAATACTACAAATTATTGTCATTTCAATAAGAATCGCCTAAGTTGTCCAAATTGTGACCGTTCAAGGAGAAAGTTTATCTCTTCTTTTTTTATTCCTCCTCTATTGTGGATCATGACAAACATAATGGCTTTATATATTCACATTGAGCATTGGCTATATACTTGATTATTGCAACATGTTTTTGTGTTGCTGCTTTTTTATTTTTTTATTTTTTATTTTTGCAGTGACCATGTTAGATCACATATCAACTGAATTAATATTTTATTTGTAAAATGTACAGAGATCATGCATGTTAAAGGGATATTCTGCAGGTCCATCATTGACTACAGCAGGGGGACGCAGCTCCAGGAAGAACATTTATGAGCATTACTTTATCATTTCCTTGACGTAATAATCACCATATTAATGAATTTGCACTGTCTGATTGTGTTTCCATGAAGAAATGACCATAAATGTCAATGATGGACTAGTCCGAGGTCTCCGTACAAACAAGCAGCTGCTGGAAGAGAGTGGGTAAGTTGTGTTTAGTCTCTTTTCTAAAGAAATTAGGCAAAGCTAAAAAGATGTTTGATGGCTAGTACTACGGATGGGACCCTATATGTATTGTTGATGAAGTTAGGTGCTGTTCTGAGCATTATTTGTGGCTATAGAGTGGCTTTTTTGTTGAGGTTTGTGTATGGCTCCATAGACCGCTGTGTATTGCTATCATACGGTCGTTACTAAAGTTGGTATAACTAGAGAAGCAAGCGGTCGGCAAGATTAATCTCTTGAGGGGGTGTCTAACTTGGTGTTACGGTGTGTTTGACCCTAAATTAATTTCACGTCAGAATATCCCTTTAACCTGGTGCCCATTCTCAACTCATGTCTGTACCCGAGACCACAAAGATGCATTTTTAAACCACTCTGTATTCAGGGCTCAGTACACTGTTGTTTCTCACTGAATCTCTGTGATCTGAAGTTTTTCTTCTCTCCTGCTTCCCTGTTTGTATTGTGTCTTGTTATAGTTACTGCTGAAAACATGCTATTTCCAGAGATGGCTGTTATATAAATGTAGAACAATATTAAAATAATAAAAGCCTTTTATTTTGAACAGTTTGTTGGAAATAAATATGTTTATCACAAAATTAATTCAGCATTAACAGAGTTATGATTCAGTTATAATAGTCAGGGGCTACTTTAAGTGTAACAGCTTGTTTCTTGTCATCATTTTGGGCTCAAGACAGCTGAGTCATCAGTTGAAATACACCTCCGAGTGGGTAGACCTGTTTTAATAGAGATGTAAATCCCAGGGGCGCTGTGACTTGCTGACATCCAACTTGAAGAGACAAGAACACCCGGTTGCTGTGCCCTGATGCAATTTCATTGTAAACACTGTCACTCGCTCAAACACCAGGAGGAGGCGGAGCTCTTCAATGAGCGTGTCAGATACTTGAACAGAATGAAGCCTAGTTGTTGTCAGTCGCAAATCACTCTACTTCACCACCTTTTTTTTTTTTTTTTTTTAGATCAGGGATTGGCAGTTTTAGCTGATCATCTCTCCCTTATCATTGATGTTAGCTGTGACAGAGCACTATTTGGTTTAAGAGTAGCTTAGTATAACTCAGTGGTTCTCAAGTCCAGTCCTCGAGGCCCACTGTCCTGCATGTTTTGGATGTTTCCCTGCTCCAACACACCTGATTCAAATGATGAGCTCGTTATCAAGCTCTGTAATGGCTTAATAACGAGCTGATCATTTGAATCAGGTGTTTTGGAGCAGGGAAACATCCAATACATGCAGGACAGTGGGCCTCGAGGACTGGACTTGAGAACCACTGGTATAACTGAACATATAGCTGGATGTACTACAAATGTAATATAATAGAAAAGTAAATAATGGGACATCGGTGTGAAACACCAGCACCAGTATAAACTTTGAAGCACCAAAGCACGTGCAAAGCCATGTAGACTAGAGCAAAAACCACTTTATAGCCGTCTACAGTCACTCTCCGGGACACATATAACTAAAAAGGCTTAACCAAACATATGACAGTCTGAGTCTGTTACATTAGCAATAGCAGCCCATGTAATTTCAGTCGCTTCGAAATATTTTGAAGCAGGGAAAAACAGCCAAACAAACTCTTGCAATGGGGTTCACAAGAAGGTAGCACTAAAGCTTTGTCCAATACTAAAAATTTGATTCAACAGAGTAGTAGTAGTTGTTGTTCTGTTGTAGTATTCAACAGAATACTACACATTCACTAAAGCAACAGAGGAAAGGCCGCTGTGCCAGAACAAACTTTGGATGTTAGAAGGGAGGATGGACACAGTTCCAAGTGAGAGGGCCAAAAAGATGACAGAGAGGATGATTAAATTCATGACTTTGGACAACTAGCCCATCTACGTAGAGAATGTAGGGTCCTGCCATCTTTTGGATACATGGTGTGACATCTCAGATGGTGAGTTGTCAGAGCTGAATAGCAAAGTTTGTGACAGTTTCCGTGCTGATCTGAAGAGGCTTTCATACAGCAGACAGAGCGTGTAAAACAGGTTATATGTGAGTTTTAAGACAAGCCAAGTAGACTGAGGTTAGTGGAATAAGATCAAGAAATCTTTTAGTTATTTGGTTACTGGAGATATTTTTGTAAACAAAACCAAAAATTATTTCTGGGGCTCTGCTTCGGCAGATACTCAAAACTAAACCGCTGAATTGGGATCAGGAGCCAAAAAACCTGATCAGGACAACCTAGTATTAAATTGGGGAAACATAGTTTTCAACAGCAAATTGAAAAATTACTTTGTGCATGAAATCCAAGTTGCATAAGGTTATAAAAACAAAAAACAACTGAAGAGCTGACATTAAGTAGATCAGGTATACCAGCTTTTCTTCATCTATGCCTTAGCCCTGGGAACACATCCGTGAAACACAAAAAGATAAGACAGCATGCTGTGATCCATTAAATCAAAGCCTTGGATCTTGAAATGTCTGAGTGTGATGATGAAAATTAAAGTAATTGCAATCCAATAAGTCAGTAGCACTCCATAAAATAAAGGAAAAGTGGCAATCAGAACAAGGAAGATAAGAAAGAGAGCAAGACGGGAGTGATAGAAAATGATGAATGGGGAGTGAAAAGAAAAAGAAAGAAACAGAAAAGAAAGAGAAATGTATGACTTCTCATGACGTCTGTTATCTTTCAGCAGGATTAGTCATATATATGTTTTGCATGTAGCTTAATGCATATGTCATGTAGGTGAAATTAGTCTTTGAATGATTAATGAGACATTTGGAATTTTTATAGGGGATACACGGCATTGAGGGAGAGGAATCTATTACATATTCAATGGAGGAGTGGACTGAAGGTTGAGGACTCACACCTTGATCTATTACTGCACACAGTAGTCCAGACGCTCATTAATAGAATATTAGCTCTAAATGCAAAATTTAAGTTTCAGAATTTTTCTTTTTTCAATTCAGAGCGACTGGATTCAAGTCACAGGAAGGGATTCCCACATGGGTAGAGAGCCTCCCTCGCCCTGTATGAGAGAACTGAACAGATGTTTGAGTAATGCGGGGAAATAAAGGTGATCAGTGTCACCTGAGATACAACACAACCCTCTGAGACTGATGCACGGGAGATGAAAACTCACAGCTCAGCCAATACATCTGCAGCATCATCCATGCAGAACATGCACAAACATGGTCTCAAACATATGAATACACACACTCACAAGCCGGGACATCTATCCCCTCCTGTCCACACGTAAGCAAACATAACCAGCCTGTCTCTCCTCCCAAACTAATGCATCCATACTGGACAGCTCAGATAAGAGCAGACAGAAAGGGATCAATTTAGATGATCTATGAAAGTTATTAGAAATGACATTTATGAATATTTTATGGAAGGTAGAGAATGTCATCATAAATTTTGAGATAAGGAAATTAGACAGGAATATAAAACAAACAGCATTAAACATTGAACATGGCCTTCATGTCAAAAAGGTTGTGTCCAGAATAATGGCCGAGTTAACAGGGAACAGGAGGCGGAATAAAAAGGACGACAATCAGTCGGCCCAGGTATTTCAGCCTCTTTGTAGAGGGAAAGGTCGACCTGGTGAGCTTATCGACCATTAGAGAGGAGGCTGGAATCACTATTGTTGTGTGTGTGTGCGTGTGTGTGTGTGTGTGTTAGAGGAAGTGAGTTTGGGGGGTTCCCAAATAGCAAGGGTGATCATCATTTATTCATTTATTGATTTGATCTGTCCCCACCGCTTGTGTTGTTCCTCTTATGCTAATGCATCTAGAATGAAAGCCAGCAAAACGTTCTCCGTTCATTAAAGCCTCGTCCTGGTATTAACATGCATTTGCAGCAGTTTCATACACCAGAGAGGAGCCAGGCGGGACACTTTGGCTCAAACAGCCAGGATACACTCACCCACATGGAGACAAGGGACACCTGATCCACCACTTCAGACAACAACACACTGACTCTGAGTACTTTTACTGTCTTGCCAATGTGCTGAACTTGAACTTGCTGTTTTGAGAAAGCCTGCCTCCTTTGAAGCACTGGTACTACTGGTGCTCGGGGCTTTCCAGATTCTCTCCCCCCATCTTGTGCTCACCTTCTTCAGAGCGTATTTACGTGACAGTGAGTGAACCAGCGAGTATCCTCCTGTGAAACCCTGTCATGTCAGGTGAGCTCTATAAAAAGAACAACTGATTCCCAGCACACATGGCCAAGAAAAAGTCGAAATAAAGAGATATTGCTCATTTTCAATGTGAGGCACTCAAGCAAAGACACTGAAATGCACTATAAATACAGGTGTAGAAGCAGACATTTTTTACTCCAGACCATAGTCAAAGTGCAGCAGCCAAGGTAGTATGTACTGATGTCCTTGCCTCAGTTAGTGTATATCACTTTAAAGAGGCTATATTTTGCCATTTAGCGCTGACGTGAGCAGATTTCATTGGGACATGGGAGGCATGGAACATCTGGATAGCGTTTAGGCTGTTTATAAAGACAGGAAGTCCTCTCTGACCTGTTTTTCACACTTCATTTAATACCATGGATTGATGTCAAATCTGTGTGTGTGTGAGTGTGTGTGTGTGTCAGCACTGGGCAGACTGGCTTCATGTACACCGAGGACCAGAAGAAAAAGAGGCTGCTATGCCCACACACACAAACAAAACATTGTACAGCATGAAAAATATGGTGTGTGCAGTTACTTTGCATAATATTGGGATAACAACACGGAGAACAATTAATAAACAAACACTGAAGAGTGCTCATCGGCTTTAACTCCTTTCTGTCCGGGATTTTTCAACAATGTCGGTAACCATGCTATGAAATGAACATTTGCTACAATTCTAAGTAAAGGTTGATGAGTAATTCTCCATCTGTGCCATGAGCCAAGTGCATGTCTTGTATGGGTGGGGATCACTAGTGGCCCCTGGATACGATATGATCACGATACTTGGGCCACGATATGATATTAGTGTGGTTCTTAACATTTTGCAATACAGTAGGTATTGCGATACAATATATCGCGATTTATACAGTTTTTTCAACTGTTTACCTAATTCAGCTTCTGTCCTTTCTTTATGTTTGTCTTATTTACACTGTTTTATTTTCATGTAGCACATCTTGCAAACTGTCAGGTCCATCTCATCTGCGCCCTGCTTGCATTCCTAATGTCTTTCCGCAGGTGCTGTTATATTTGTTGCAATTGATATCAACTCTGCCAACCTCACTGGACAAACAGTTGATTTTATGTTTCCATTTTCATAGTTTCAACTTCATATTAACAATTAATATGAAATAATCAATACTTGGTAAATTAGTCAATACCATATATCACCAGACAAAATATTGCCATACTATGTTGTATTGTTTTTTTTTTTTTTTTTCTTCCCACCCCTAATGTAAGAGATTTATTAAAAGTTGTAGCAAAATACCTTATATAAACAGAGTTGTAAATGCCACATGTGCACATGTCAAATATTTGGCATATGTAGAGATTCATAATGATTACTCTGCCAGCCACATTAAGCAAAAAGCAATAATGTTACAGTTTACTGGCATTGTTTTAACATTTTTGTGTAGTTTATGTGTAATTTTAGATAAGACAAGAATGCAGATGACTCGTTTACTCCATTATAATGCAAATGTGCAAATAAAAGAAAGGAAGAATTCACCTGTGGGTCAAACTCTGATTGGTTTTCAGTTAGAACATGTACGAAAATATGGGCAGTAACAGAGATTTAAACCATCTCTAAGCAAGATCAGGGATGTGCAGACATGTCCCAGTGGCATTTTAAGAAGAGGGACTGTTGTGACAGTCTAAATACATCAAATGTCAGCTAGTTTCAAAACCACACAGGAAGAGTTACAAGGAAGAAATACAAAAATCCACTGCCATTGGATTTGTCTATTAGCATACATGTTTTACAAAATGCTTATGTTTGCATCATGTCTTGTCTGAGTATAGAAATCTACTTTTAAATTTGTAAATCTGAAGGTAGTTCAGTCTTCATCCTAGAGCTTCAGGATGGTATGACAGTGAGGCTGCTGTCAAGGTCTCTATTCAGTGGGAAACAGAGGCATGCCGAGGCACAAAGACTTGCTTGTTAACATTAAGTCATTTTTTTGTTAATTCACTGCAATCTTACAACACACTATCTCCATTTTCACCACACTTGACATCCAAAACTGAACATCTCAAGGTAGCTTAATTACTGTCCACACGCATGCTGCTCTGAAGGAGCATGCAGCTTTCTAGCATCTTTCCTTCTGCCACTGACAGTTGGTTTGTCAGGGTTCAGGCAGAAGAATAGCATGTGGCCGGGGGGAGGTGATTAGCATTCACATGGCACCTGTTGCCAGCCAGTATGCCCATGCAGGCAGGCTACAGATAATTACAGTGATTTTGTGAAGGAGAAGAGCGCAGGGGTAATTGTAGTCTAGGCGGAGCAAAAGCAGGGGAGAGAAGGAAGGACGGGGCTTTCACTGTATCATACCACAGAGCTGCTGACAAACATGCCTGCCTGTTAGCATGCACATGTTAACACACGCAGATATCATAGGGGCTAAAGCTGAAGGCTGCGCGCACATGCACGCTGCATACAAGCAGACACTCACGTGTAAAAAACATAATTAAGCCTGAGTTACCATAGCAACACCTTGCTGGACAGATGATAGTGTTAGGCAAACATTTAGCATGGTAATCAGAGGACCTAATGTCACTGATGTCTACAAAGTAGACCTGCCAGGACTCTCAGCTCTCTTCCATAGATCTGCTTTAATAAAAAAAAAAAAAGAACCCTCAGCCATAAAACACTTTCCTCTGCTCACTCACTTAGCAAGCCTGTTGTGCCATCACTTCAGCCATTACAAATTATGTTATTTAGTAAACGTCTGCAGCGACACCCGAGGGATGGCAGCAGGGTGGGAGAAGGGAACCTATAATATTACATAAAGCGTTAGCACGGTGTAAAGCCTCAATGATTGGTGTTAAGGTTTTCATTACACAAAATGAGTAATTGCTTGTCATTTGGAGCTGGCATATCCCACAATCATCCTCACTTCTGTGCCATCAATCAAGCGTTTAAGTGCTGATGACTCGGCTCACATTTAAAGCAGGGCAGCCGAGCCACAATGCACTGGGGAAACTCATTGTTTGCTTCGTTACTCCTCAGAGCTCGGCTCCTGCGCGCGTGTTTGTCTGTGTGTCTTTTGCCAGGGTGTGTATTTAGGGCCGCTTATGTGTGCAGAGGAGAAATAAGATCGGATGTGGTTTCCTAAGTAGCACTTCATTCCTCAGTCCATAATATGTCAGGCAGTACTGTGAAGTTGCTCAGAGGGGCAAAGGCAAGAAACTACTGCAGACCTATAGCACGCCATTGTCACATACATGTGGTCTGAAACTTATTAGGAGTGACTTTAGAATTTAATATGCTGTTCATTGACTGAAAAGTAGGACAATATTTAAGCACAGAAACACACACACACACATACTTGTGCAACCTGTTTGTGGGGCCTGCTAGTTTTTTACCCATTTGTGGGATCCACCCTTTCCAAAGGTGCTACAGCTCTGTAACAAAATCAGGTAATACAAGAAAAAATATAGATAATTATCATCACTTCAACTTATCAGAATTTTAAACTTTTTGTCTTATGCTGGTTTTCAGTCACTTGTGAGGTCCTCTTCCACACACTATGTCTTTTTGTGTCTTTTCTACACACACACACACACACTGACAGACACACTTCTTTTGGATGGGGACCACAAACTTGCCTGTACCAACACAGCTCAGTGATCTGGGAGTTGTGGTGAGCTATTATAGCTTAAATCCATGCTCCTGCCCAGACAGACGAGAAGGGGGTGGGGGGGGGGGGGGCACTTACACACACCAACATCGCCCCCCTACCCGGTCTGGAGGAGCAAAGCAGAGAGCAGAGTGGGACAGCAGATGAGAAGAAGGCGAGTTTGGGAGGAGGGGAGGAGGAACACCACGCCAGTCAACCAAATGATTTGCTCAGTAAAGTAAAACTCAAGTGAAACAACAGCTAACTCTCAAGATGAGTCTGAGCCATCCTCTCTCTCTCTCTCTCTCCCCCTCAGCTCTCATCTCCCTTTCGTACCCCCCCCCCCTTTGCTCCAGAGTCCCACCAAATCTCAAGCTTGGTTTGACAGCAATAAAGCGTGCTGCTCAGGCAGGGAGAGCTAGTAATATACTTTTTTTTTTTTTTTCATACAGATCATTTTGGACCGAGATGTAGCCAGAAGGCAGAAGATGAATATAGTGTACAAAACGGTGACAAGGAATGAGTCACAAACTCCAGAGATAGACGAAGATAGATGGACAGAAAAGAACTTATACAACACGCACGAAATCTGAACAATTAATGAGGTTTTCTGCAAGAACATTATATTGAGAACTCCAGACTAAAACACATAAATAACCACTCATTCTGTGAAAAAAATACATTTATTCTCGTTTTATAAGAACTGCTTCTGCATCTTTATTGCATTTTTACCTCAGTCAGCATTTCTGTTCTGTTGTGCAAGATGCTTCTTTTTGTTTAACCACAATGCACCAACACAGTTTTAAAAAGTTTTTATTATCCACCGTAAGAACAGCAAATAGACAAACAGATGGACGGACAGGCAGCGCTAAGCAGAGCTACAGCTCAAAGCCAGGGCAATGTAAACAGGTATTCATAGCCAGTACACGGCCAACACTGAGGCAGAGAGATCAATAGCTTAATGGAATTAGACTGGCTTTGAAACATGACTGCCAATCGTATTTACTGAGAGCTGTTTATGTTTGCTATAGAGTCTGACTCAATATCTAAAAGTCAGGTGTTAGGTAGAAACCAGGCGGAGGAGAACAAAATCTTCACGTCTGCTTTAGTATGACAGCTTACAGTCACATCCTCCTGAAGGAAACAAAAGAGATGCCACTGAGATGTTTTTATGATCAGCAAACTAATTCTGTACAGTATGAGGTGCTAATAAACCTGGACTCATGAAACTCCCTGTAAATTGTGGCACTTGGTAAACTAAATCTCTATCGGCCCTGGTTGAGTGACAAATGTAGATTATAAGCGGTGTAGGTTAACACCTTGTTTTTGTTGACCCTGTCTGACAAAGCCACCAATCCTACGTTGTCCTCCAGGTCGGATAAAAAGTGTTTCTGACATTTTTTTTTAACAAAATGACTAAGCTTGTGTACTACTGTGCCTCCTAAGCCTGCGCCTGTCAAGCCCGAATCTCCAGCGTAACCCCCCACCCCCACCCCAACCCCTGACTGAAGGTAGCAGAGAGGTGACACACTGAGACATCAATACTGTACACAGATAAAAATACCCGTCTCTACACACCCACATATTCTCAAAAAGCCAAGCTCACCACAGGAATGGCGGGTGCGGCAAGCGATTAAGGGCATGGAACAGATGCCCACCTGCTCCCCCTGAACCTGGCCGTGCCTATTGCTATGCCAGGGTGCCCGGGGTTGCCCCTGGGTGCCTTAATACACTGTTTCCATCTGTTGCCTGGAAAGTGAAGGGCAGAGATGTCCAAGTGCATGGGCATTACCCCCACCACACACGCCACACGAATCCCTCTCTCTCTCTCTGTTTTTTTTTTTCCTCTCCACCCTCCATTCCTCTTTCCAAGTCTGCCATGTCTGTTGCGTTGACCTACCAATCTGCTGCTGGAGGAAAAACTGTACATTACCGGAATAACGCAACCCCTAACTTCAAGCCTTCACACCATCTAAGCAGCTTTCAGCTGTCAGAGCAGTTCTGTGCATTTAGCATAATGATGGCGTGAAGGCAGCGAGGGAGGAGATGAAGAAAGTTGCCCAGCATGTCCTTTTTGATTTCGCTGGATCTCATCCTTTTTTGAAAGAAACGTTTGAAAAACCTCTGAGATGAAAAAAGGACTGCCCATCTGTAGCGTACAGCGTGTGTACAGATGAGATGAAGCATTAATAAGTACATACAGAGTGCTGAACCCGCTGTCCGTCAAATAATAGTGATTTTTGATTTTTTTTGTCTCTCTTTAAGCTGGTTGTAAATGATTATTATCAGCACAAAGCCTGCCTTTATTCTAATTACCTTGTAAATAAACTTGCTTGTCATTACTTTTCAAACCAATTACAGGCTGCCTAATGGAAGCGCTTAATTAGCAGACACTCTGCCGGAAAAAAAAAAAAAAAGAAAGAGACAGGGGGAAAAGGGAATGAATAGGAGAAAAAGGAGAAATGCTAGTGGGGGAGGGACTGCATTTACTGTGTAATTATACAGTCATCAGAGGGTTTTTTTTTTCACCCCTCTTGCTGTTTTGCAGCGGTGCCACACTAGAGGTTGGACCTCTCTCTCCTCTCTCTGTCTGTTAAGCAGGCAGCTGACAATGGAGCACTCGGCAGGCGGTGACCCGGACCCCCTAATAGTGCTGTGGCAGCCGTGGCCCTCGCAGCAGGAGGACAGGAAACAGCAGAATACTGCATGTTGGCCGGCCCTCCTACCCCCACCACCACCCCTCTCCTCTTCCGAACATCAACACACTCCCCTTTACACCCCATCATCAGCCCTTTTCACTGAGACACAATCCCTGCAACTAAGGACGTCTTCTTCCTGTGTTATAAAGTCATCAGTGCCATCTGAATACTTGATTCAAGTCCTGCGTTGTTTGAGTTTAGCAACAGCCTTTTTCCATTTGACTTTATCATTTATTTACAACACGAGATTTTCGGATTTTACTCCGTCATCTTTTCTTTCTAAGAACCTTCAGAGTGACTGTCCGATATAAAACAAAAGCACAAGATTAAAGTGTTTGCTAACACTGATGTTGCCATGTGTGGGATAATGGAAGGCCTTTCGATCTACCATCAGCACTCGTCACCATTATTATAATTAGAGTCCATTTTCCTTGACAGAGAGCTCTGGGAAAGGGGAATGCCCCTCTGTCATTAGCAGAAATGTTCCAGCCCTGGTAACTGCCTCCTGAAAAGGGTCGTGACTAAGTGGCAGAGGGAACAACTGTCCGGTATTTCCATAGTATTCCTTCAGTCTTTTCTAGTGAATAAGGCAAGAGAGGATATAAATACAATCTAAGCAGAAGCAAACAGAATACGGTGGTGTGCTCTCTCCTGTTGGTGGAGGAGGAAACGCAGGACCAGAAGTCATGTTCGCTACTGTTAACTGTGACATGTATCCTCCCATTACAGCCACAAAGATGCTCAGAGAAAGTGTGAAACACATTAAGGGAAAAAAAAAAAGAAGAAAACAGCTGTAACTATCTACAAGCTGACAGGAGCGCTGGCCTATTCCACTGAGAGGGGAAAAAATGTTTCTTCAGCAGTGCCGTTATCAGCTATAGTCCATCTGAGAAGGGAGGGTCTGGGAAGTAGAGGGTGAGGTTTGGGAGGGGGGCGAGTGGGCGGAGGGGCGTGATTACAGCCATGTTAGGACCTGAGAGAGAGATCTGTACCTTCTGAGATTAGACACTCATCATTCACAGAAAGGTAAGGGAGGGAAGGATAGAGGGATGAGGGTGGAGGAATGGCGATGGAGGTGGTTGCAGCGTTATGCTGGTGTTTGGGGTTTAATATGAGGATTCTGCCGGCATAATTGCGTTTCGGCCCTTATCCTCGGCTGCATCAGGGCCTCGTTTGGCGACAGTTGCGGGTGCCTTATCTGCTGCCATTCCCTCCCTATCCGGACCCAATCAAATTTGCTCCGGCTAGCTAGGGACAGGCAGAGGAGAGCGGGATACAGCCATGATAAAGGAAGGGGGGGACTTGTATTTTCTTATGTGTGAGGGATTTTTTTTTTCTAATTTGAAATGAACAGTTTGCTTGGCATGCTTATCTTGCTTTCATTAGTGGGCTGTCATACTGTGAAGGCAGCCACAGAGAAAGGCAGGACTACAGGCAGGCAGGGGAGAGAGAACAGGCTGTTAAAGGAGTATGGAGTCATGCAGGTAAGAAAGGGAGATGGCAGGGGGAAAGAAGGGGAAGAGAGCCAGGAGAGGAGAGGAGGAGCAGGCGGATATGTAGATAGGGGACTATGGGCGAGATACAGTTCAACAAATTCTGAGAAAAAAAGTTTTTAAACAGAGAATTTCACCTGTATTTGTAGGACCAAATTTCAGCTCTTTGGTCGAAGTTCTCCCACTAACTCATTCCTTGTTTTGCATCTTCAGCAAAAAGAGTTGAGTCAATATTTTATTTTTTGTGCAATAAAAATTTGATCCAAATTTTTCAGAAGAAGAAATCTCCTTAAAAACCGTTAATAACAGCGTACTGAAGATCTTGGTCCAAAGCAGAAGCAAATGGTCTTTGCATCAGTGACCTTAGTTAAACCTGAGGTTGTTAAAAGGCAGAGGAGGATCAGCAACATTAAATCACAATGATGCCTGCTGTCCATTAGCGAGCATTATATGATGCATCAGCCACCTACCAAGCGCCTCGAGCATCACATAGCCGCACACCCACATAACACATGTGCACACACACATACACACATGCTTTACAAATGTGGTGTTGTGTAGGAGGTCTGCAAGCTGCCTGTGCTGTTTCCATTTTGAAATGTATTCTTTCTTGGACCATAGAAAATTGGCTCCTCCATGCTCAAAATATTCCCTGCCATTTTCCTCGCATTAGTCATGGTGCTGTCTGAAAGAAAGAGATGAGGAAACCGCATAGGGTGGCAATGTAAATGCTGCATGTGCTGCATGACTGTGTCTGTTTGTGACAACTCACAGAGAAGCATGGAGAAATGTGCATGCATGTGCATATATGTGTCGCTTCACTACTTCCCTCACTGTCTAGAACAAGCAGTTCTGTCCTTATTGTTTGGTTAAACAATGAATATGAGAGTAAAAGGAGGAAAAAAAAAGTCATTTTAAAGGGAAAATTAAATAAACACACAATGATAAATTCTCAAGTTAGAGAGAAACCCTGGGGGCACAGAGATGGGTTTGAATTTTAAGGTTAATTTATGCAAAAGAAATACAAAACACAATTACACTAGCCTTGGAAAAGCTGTGTGCTCTCACATGTGCAGTAATAAAAGTGAACATGTTGAGCAGCGCTGGATGAATCCCCGTCATCATGATCTTAGCGCAGTTGATTGCAAATGAAAAGTTGAAGCGTGTACATGGTTTAATTACAAAATAAATTGATTTCTGTCTGCATCAGATTAATACCCTCTGAATTAATTTAACATGAAGGAATAATATACAGGTATATCATGCCCTGCTACTGATAGTACAGAAGGAAACTCATGTTTGAGAATAACAACATTATCTCTAATTGCAAATGCTATATGCTGTAGATATAAGATATTCTTATCTTGCCTTGAAGGGTGACTTGCATAAATGCCACGCTGCTTACTGGGAAGACTTTGCAACGCAAAACAGGTTTGTGAACAGTAGTTTGCAACCTTACACAACTCATTAATTTCATAGTTCTCTGAGCAAAATAGTGTGAAAGTTGATGCAAGAACTGTTCTACAAATAAAAGGGGAAAAATGTGCATGGCATGTTATCAACAGTGAGTCAGGGGGCAAACGCAGCACACATTACAGAATGAATTAAACTGGGTAGAAATAAGCATGAACTACATTTTTGTTCCTAGCCTGCAGTTTGTCTATATTTGGGCATAAGAACATTTAATAATGCAATCACGTTATGCAGTTGCACTTCAAAGTATTTACTGAATCATCGCCTGGGGTTAGGATTTAAATTCTGAATAAATGTGTTTATGGATGAGGCAGGTAGCGGTGGATCTAATCTGACAGATTGGAACAGAGAAGCAGAATGTATGCGAGAACCAGGTGAAGGTTAGCATAGCCCCACAAGGCATCAATCTCTATGACAGAATACGACAGACAGATGGAAAGCTGGTGAGGCCCGCAATGGAGAGAGTAACTAAAGAGAGACTGATAGAGGGGGGAAAAGTGAGAGTGAAGGCGAATGTAAAAGGAGATGAGGGCTGGCTGGATCAATAGAGAAGTGTTGCCATGACAACAGGTCATTGAAAACCATCATTGTGGGATTTTTTTTTCTTCTTTTTTTTTTTTCTTTCTACCAACATATTCATAAAAATACAGCCTCAAAAATCTAAACGAAAGCTGTCATTTCAAAAACTGGAACAGATGATGTAATGGAGACACAATGAATGCACAAGCCTTGAAACCTGAAGTAACACGCTGGGCCATGGTGTGACTATGTTTTACTGTCAGATAGGAGCCATTTTCTGCTAACAATGAGTCCAGGCTTAAAAGTGGGGTTGTTGTTGGTAAATGAAAAGCTAGATGGATTAGGGTGAACAATGTCCAATCAGACTGAAAAGCCCTCTCCTGCAGGTTTAAAAGGTAATTTCTGCAGGCAGTTAGAGATACCTCAGACATTGACAGCCAGACTAAATGCAAACTCACAGCACAAATTGGACTCTTGCACCACAGCAATCAAACTTTTCATAGGAAATGCGTTAATCTTGTTGGTACACATAAAAACTCCAGGTATTTTTTTTAAGATACCTTTAATCAATATCTACTGTAGTTATTAGCTGCAAGATTTCATTCTGAGGGTATGTCGTGTACAGCTGATGCTCTAATCGCCCTGGATCTATGCAATCCATTTTTCAGCTGGAGAGAAGCTGACGCCTTCCCTGGGCCCAGATGGTGTCATTACTGTGGTAAGGCTGAGTGATTATACACCGCTCACACTGGGAGAAACAATGGTGGAGAGTTCTATAGGCTTCTTTCCTGACACACACACACACACACACCTACAAACACACATACATCCTCTCTTTCTCTCGCACACATCTCCACCTTTTTCTCACCTTCTCTCCTCTTTCTAGTTCACTTTACAGATGTTTCGATACCATTAATCTTTCCCAATATTGATTGAAGTACCTGCTCAGCTACTGAAGTAATAAAAAAATCCAATAAGCTTTCACGATGGATCGCAATTTCATTGTCATCTCAATATGAGCATTAATAAAGTCTGAATTCATCACAATGGGTAGGAAAAACTTAATTATGTAAACAAGCAATGTGGCATCCAGCATGGGAATACTTTACCAACATGATTGAGGCCGCAGGTTAACAGCTCACTTTCACTCTGTTTGGATACAGCCAAATGAAGAAGCACAAGTAGCGATCTGCAACTCTCAGATTAACTGGAGCCAGTTTAGGGGCGGGAAAAAACACTCTTTTGGATCTTATTTATTACATTAGACTTTCTGATAATTGAATTTAAAAAGTCAGTTTTCTTCTTTGCATTTTTAAATATGACCCCTCCTTTACTTCTACCACTTCCATCCCCCCCGACAGCAACTCTGACACCACATGGAAAAGCTGCGCAACAACAGGAGTGTAGGTGGGGCAATATGTAACATTATCAACCTAACAAATAAACACATTTGACTCTCTGACTTGCCATTGATAATTTCAGACAATGTTTAAATCATAGACTGTATTTAGAATGGACGCCGTCTGCCTCCTCGCTGAGTTAAGTTACAGTGAGAACAGCACCCTCTGGTGACTGGCTGCAGTATAAGTCATAAATCCAACCTCCTCCATCAAAGCCAGACAAACTTTGGACAAGTTTTAGAAAATTATTACACAGGATATACATTTTTATTCCCCCTGCTTGCGATGTCGATGTGTAGTTATTGTCAGACTGGTTTGTCCTCTTTTTTCTGTACAGCTTCATTTTTAAAAGTTATTAGGGGGTTCATGTTTTCTTTGATTGACACTTGATACAGGCTAGTGGCGTTCAGGGATTGCACAGCTCACCCGGGGATATGCTGTTGCGCATGGCGTCATCACAGCGACTCTCGGCAAATTGTCCCGCCAAATCGTACAATGCTACTGCTCAATGTTGGTTTCAGGAAGTGGAGAAAAATCACAGAAATACCGAGAGCTTTTCGGCTTCTAATCTGTATACTGGTGGAAGATGGAACCAAGTTGTCCATAGTATATACAGTCTATGGTTTAAAGTCATATTTAATCTGCGTCAAAAAAAAAAAAACTTGCTGTTTTCCTTTGTATGTGATTCTCACAACAGTACACTGAAAACACACTCTAGATACAGACACTAAAAGTAAACTTTCTGTGGTCTGTTAGTGTGCCAACATCCTTATGTATAGACTTGCAAACACACAAATAGACGCTTACAGCCCAATGACTTCTCAGCGGTAGTTAAAGATAGTCACAGCTGACTGGAAACCAACACGGTGGCATGGTCACAGCGCATCAGCTGGTGCTTTTGTCACCGGGCAATCTTGTCAATCCAAGCTGTGAGCGAAGTAATCTCAAAGACAAAGGTCAACAAGTTGAAAGAGTGACGGAGAGAGCCGTGACACACCTGTCACACCTCTGTCAGACCAGGAGTCAAGATGGAGGGAGTGAGAGGACAGAGAAGGTGAAAGAAAGAAAGGAGAAAGAGAGAGTGAGAAAAAAAAAGAAGAGAGGGAATGGCGGTGCAGCGAAGGAAAACATCAGCAGGGCTAGAATCCCTCCAAAATATATATGAAACGAAGGAAAAGATAAAGGGAAGCAAAGGGAGCCAGTGGTTTGTAACACAATGGAGTGAAGAGCAGGCTGGAGCTGCAGTCTGTGATCCGCTGGGAATTGAGGAGATGGGAATGGGTGGTGGTGGTGGAGGGGGGGGTCAGATTTTGTTATTTTTCCCTTTCATGGTCTATTTGGTTTGCCAGACCATGCAGCTTAAATACCCTCCTCCCCTCACCCTCACCCTCACCAGCAGCTCTGCAAATCCAAGTTTGAGGGCCAAAACACACAAACATGAACATGCTCGCACATGCATGTACGGTAAACACACTTTCACGCATGCAAACAGGGACACATACATACATGCGCATGACGTGCCCATGTCAACAGCTGCAGACGTGGGCATTTAATACTTGCGAGTATTACAAGATGTCTAAATTATTAATAAAAACAGCGGAGTAACGCTCAGCTTGTCCTGAGTGGTTTGGTACATGCTTTTACACAAAGCAGACACACACAGATACACATGCACATAATCACTGAATCATACTAGTGTAGACACATTTCTAGTTTTCCTTTTAAGCCATTTAATCCCTCTTCGACCTCTTGCATTCTGGGACTCTCTGTTGCATATACAGTATACAGCACATTCTAATAGTCGGCACTTTTTTGCCAACCATGCAGGACTTTCTAGTCTCGTCTGTTTCTCCGGACCCAATCCCGCCTTTGAAGCTCTCTCTTTAATTCTTTTTCTTTTCTTTTAGTATTTGTGTTTTTTGATGTCTGGTCTTCTTCACTTCTTCCTGTCCCCGTACCTCCCTCCAGTGACAGAGAGCTTTCCTCATTTCCTTCAGAAACACACAGCTCCCCGGCAGCAGCGGCGGCAGCAGCAGCAGCACCTTATATAACTCGGTTAGCTTGTGTGTTTCTGATGCTGCTTTGCTCCGGGAACACCTCATTTCTCTCCTTTGTTTTTCTCGTCACATCCCTCCCTCTCTCAGTTGTTCCCGCGCTTCACATTCCCTCCCATCTTTGTTTCCTTAACACACTTTTAATTTCCCTGTCTTTTTATATTACAATTTTCTCTTTCTTTCTCTCCACCGCATCTCTTAGCCTTGCTCCCCTGCTATCCGCCCCCACTCACTTACTGTCTGCACTCATTTCCATTCTCTCTTGCCTTCTTCCTTGTCACACTCCTCTTTTTTTTCCCTTTCCCTTTTCTTTTCTGTCTTTTCATCCCTCCCTCTCACACATCCTCTCCTTTCTCACACTTTTTCCAGCACAGTGCCAGATAGAAGGAGAAACTGGAGTGATATTTCCACATAGTAGTCACACTTTCTTTGCCGAGGACGTTCGAAAACGCTCCATGTTTGAAAAGGAGAAAGCATGTGGCGATATTTGTCACAGACATACAACTGGAGATTATTCAGCGTGACCGCTCAAACTGATGTAACTCCTGAATATTCACAGAGATAAAATAGTTCACGAGTTTTGAATCTTGAAATCTGGAGTTCCACTTGCACTAAATACTCCACTGAGCTGTAATTCGGTGCCACGCAGGCTGCCGTGTTGCCGGGAAGACAGCACCTCTGTCTCTACATGCAAACATGGCAAAGTGCCTAGACTTCTCATGAGGATGTGCAGAGTGAGGAGCGGCACAGGAGGAGGAAGAAGAGAAAGAGAGAGAGAGGGGTACAGAATTGGTAATGCACTCCCCCAGCGTACAGGGAGCTGCATGGAGGAGCCAGATAAGACACCCTGGCCCCTGCTCTGACTGCTGGAGTAAAGCCTCTCCACCGACGCGAGCGATGACTGCGAGGCTTTGGCCGACGCTCGGCTCTATCCATCTATAGCCCAGTGATGCCTCTATTACAATGGCTGCCCCACAGCTACGTGGGCCCACGCCAGCTGCACAGGATTATAATTAGAGGAACCATGAAGTGCCCTGGACACTGGCAATTGATCTGACTGACAGTCCAATATTTCCACCAGGGAAATAAACCTTGGTTTGTCACCGAGGCAAAAGTGGGAAAAGGGGGGATGGGAGTGGAAGTGATGTGGGTGGAAAGTGACAGAGAGTGGAAAGTGACATGGAGAAAACTGGAGGGGGGATTTGGGAAACCTCGGCGGACAGCACTTTTTTGTGCTTTCTCTTCTCACTTCTCACAGAAATATAAGGTTGATTCGATGTATTCAGGTACGTCAGTGCACAGCAGCGCGTCCTTGTTTGTGTGTGCGGTTGCACTGTGTTACTCGAGCTGACTCCTCTACCCTCGCTTTGAATCCAAGCATCGCCTCCTCTTGCTTCAAACAGCAAAGTTGTGTTTGCTGCAGCGAGTTACTCTCGCTCTTAATCACGTCTAGCCTTGACACAGGTTGTCCTGCAGAAATGTGAGCAGACACAGAGAGGAACTACACTTAACAATGTCAGACCCATCTGGTATCTAGCCCTCAAAGAAAAATATGTTGTGTGGTGACAGTTCTCTCTGGTAAGACTGAGTTCTGTTGTGCGCAAATCCAGGTCAGCCTGACAAATACACGGGTTTGTGTCGACATTTTGGGGTTGTTCTAATGTTTGCCTCTGTTGTTTCCTCTTAGGCTCCAGGGAGGCTTTCAGCTTGACAGCATCACTACAGTTCCCACAAGTCTGCTGCTGCTAGGTCACATGTCCAGAGAGAGACAGCAAGAGAGCGCACAGAAAGAGAGACAGAGACAGAGACGGAGATGGAGAGAGAGAGGAGCAACAACAAAAGTGAAAGATGATGACTCACGACGAGTTTTAAAGCCGGGAAATGTTTCCGAGAGACACACCAGTCTAGCTTTACAGATACCAAACATGCCTTCAGACTTCAGAAATAACATTCCCCAGCTCTGCCATACAGTACCCACACATGGTTAAGTGTGACTTCCTGTTTCATAACAAAATAGTTCACACAGACCTCCACACATTTGGCACTTGTCATTATATTCCTCTTTTTTTCCATTAAAAAGCCAGATGGTACTGTAGGAGGCACAATGTGTTTCAAAATAGAAACCGCTTTTATTAGCATGCACACAGTATGGTTCATATCAAACAGAATTTTATATAGAAACCCAGCCATTAGTGCATTGTTTTTTTTCCCACTTCAAGCTAACTCTTGTGCTTCACAGACTTTTCTGACGCAACAAAATCTCACAAAGAATCTGTACCGCTTCACAGATTTTATTTGTCCCAACACATTTTCCACTTTCCATGTTTATTTGAAACCTACAGTGTTGATAACAAATCATTTCTGTTCTGTATTGTGTATCAATACTATTTTTGAAACTGATTTTGAGTGTAAAAGTTGAATAAAATGACAGACACAAAGCACACACAAAAACTTAACAGTTCAGTCAACAAAACAAAGTACTACACTCATTATTGTTGTATCGATACTATAGTTAACAGGTTATAGTAATAGAAAAACTACTTCAACTGATTTTGAACTTTGAAATGTTATCAAAAAATACTGATACCGGTTCACAGCAACAGAATTGAAGCTCCTGGGCAGCCGAGAGAGTTAATCATTATTTTGATGGAACAAAAATGGTCACCAAAGACTGCCCATAGACCTTTTAATTGGGCTGATTCTTGGTGTTTTGACCTAATCGTGAGCATTGGCATCAGCTTTTACAAGGCCGACACCATTACTATTATTTCTATAGGAGAGCACGACGTTCCCATCTTTATTGACTGCAAATCAGATCTTCAGCAGTCTCTGGCCGGTGTTTCATATAAATCCTGTGATGATGAGGGATCTTTTTCACTTCCTTTCTCTCCTTTTTTTCACATTGGCAGCCTCAGGTTTGGAAAATATGTCTGTAGATGTACTGTTCTGTTTAAGTTTTATTACTTTTCCATACTACTAATCATAAAAATAACACACATTTTATATTAAAAGAACCGTGAAAACCTTAACACTTGCAAAAAATAAAAAATAGAGTTTGAAATAGAGTGATCAGGATTGTTCTTCCTTTTCTGCTGACTGTTTTATGTCTTTCTTTTTTTTTGAGTCTGCGCACCTACAAAATGATGTTATCTTATACGGTGGTAAATACTGCTTCATATTTTTGTCAAATTTGAAATTCAAATAATTCACAGAGGGGCCCCATACTCCTTCTGCATCACTTATGTGCATTTACGTAAATCAAATCTGCATTTAAAACACTACACTGCTGCAGAATTCTGGATTAAAGACTTCTTCACTGCAGAGAGAGAAAAAAAAAAAGCTTCTGCACTTTTTTTCCTTCCTTGCATTTTCCCCCTATTTGTCTCCTTTTTTCTCCTGCCTCTGCTATCCCTTTAGCTCCACGGCTATTCAAAGCAGGCATCCAGTGAGAGCTTCATGTGTCATCTGCCAGTGTGACAGTAATGCACTATTTCTTTTCATCTTCAAGCAATGCCTGCATTATCAGTGTGTAAGATGTAGGGCAAGACAATATTAATGGTTTCTTTCTCCGGTGCGAAATGAAAGAGGCCCCAGCAAAACAAACAATCTGCTCTTACTTCTCAAGGAAACTGAGCAGGTCTATCAAATGAGAGTAAAAAATGACCATTATGTGTGCTGTTTGTCTCTACTGGGTCATGAGAGGGATGGATACCTACAGCAAGAGTGCATCAGCTATACTTCAGGATCCACTGGTATGCTACATGGAGCCCTGAATGAGCTATGACACTGTATGAGATGATAAAGCTTGGGGTAATGCTTAGCAAGTATCAAAACTCTCAAGTAAAGCAGTATGTAATGCTGACAATGTGGAATTTTAAAATGATAAGAAATAAAAATCAATTGAAGCTTAAGATTCTGTGTTACTGTGCATTGCATCATCATACAGTAAATCACCAGTGTCAGCTTTATCTTTCCTCTCTCAGCTGGAATCCATATCCTTTCAGAGCACACTTTTGGCGCTATGTGCAAAGATATTTAAGACCCTGAACTTACCCGAGGTACAGACTTGTTTTAACCACACAGCTTGTGCACGTAGCAACTGACACTACAAGGCTCAGGGTCTATTTGTCAGAAAGAGGGCATGACTAGAAAGGACAGAGCTGTCTCTCTGCATTAAAATAAAATGAACTAGAATAAGGGGCTTTCCACGTGAACGAGTGGGCACACAGTGATTTAATTTCTCAGCCAATATGGTGGATTGAGTACAAATAAAAGGTTCAGAGGACACGCTGCAAGAGAGGACAAAAATGCTGGTTAACAAAAAAAAAAAAAAAAAAAAGCATGGTACCCTTTTGGCTAATTATAAAGCCTAAGCTTAATTGGACACCAAAACGGTTGTTTCACATCCATAATCCAGTGAATGCACTTTTATCTATTTTTTTTTTTCTCTATCTGCTCTATTTATGCAGATCTAGATTTTAATGAGCCGCTCTTAAAATCATGCACTGAGAGCAAGCAAGTCAGATGGAGAATGGGTTAGGAAAAGTGCATTAATAAATTACCCTCCCTGTCTGTAGTCATTCTTGTCAGGAGCTACTTTCCCTGCGTTGATACTATGCCTTCATTTCAGCTTGGAATAACGTCTAAACAGAGAGGAGGTGCAGATTAAATCCCTTTTTATTTATTAGACATAGACGTTTTAATAATATCGGTTTATTGGAAAGCCGAGGCTGTATTCAGCTGTTTATAATGCTCTCACGTCCTGGTAATGTATGGAGGGTCTATCTGCTGCTGAGGAGATATATTACAGAGAGAGATTCCTCCCAAGCAAGTTATTAAAAACACTAAACCATTAGTTTGTGGAGCTGGGGCTCAATCCTCCTTCACTCTCCTGATCTCCTCACTGCTCCGTTCTGCCGCAAGCCTAAAATTAGACAGAACACCCCTAACACACACACACACACACACACAGCAACACGCTAGTCTGCACACACAACTATTTATAGCACATTACTATAACAGTGACCTATTTGTTTGGGCCCAAAACTGTCTGGGATACAGATTTTATACAGTGTACACTACATTAGAGGTTAAACTTTCAGTGTGAGGAACTTGTTGTCACATCCACAGGCTTGTAAAATAATTAATAACAATAATATAGAAATTTGTTTAGGAGAGGCCGCTACCCTGACCTGTCCTGCAGAACAGACCCAAAGACGGAGAATCCAGAGATCAGATCACTGAATTTTATTTAAGCAGGGTTAATATAAAGGAGGCCTGTCCAGTCCTAGACAGAGGGTTTGTAGGCTACATTGTGGCTCCAGGGAAGCCTGCGGCACTCTAGCACCCACAGTCCCAAAAGAGGCACCACTACCACTGAGTGAGGGGAAAAACTGGCTTTAAGACACTGAGATGGAAATAAAAAAGAGGCCAGGAGAAAGGAGAGTAATAAGAGAAAGTCAAAAAAGATAAACAGAGATAAAGATAAAGGATTATAGAAACAGACAAGAATGTGCAGGGGGGAAAAACTGAAATACCTCTACTTAGATAAAACACCAGTGTATGGATTGACTTAAAGAAGTGTAATGCAACTTTTCATAGCAGCAGTAAGCCTGGTAAGACAAAAACAGAAAATAACACAGCATGGACCAACAATGTTGAACTTGTCAACAGGACAGAGGGGGCTGAAAAATACTGTCGGAGCCAGGCGGACATGGGTTCAGGTAATTCACAGGAATTTGGCAGCATGACAAAAGACATAAATCAAAGGTATGCATTTTTGTTTATACAAAGGCTGAGCTAAAATTACAGGTCAGAAAAGCAATTACTCTTTTCTGAGGCTGTCAAATCGAATAAGAAATATGTTTTAGACAAAAAGACGGAAAGCAGTCTACTCGATGGGTGTCATAACACTCTGCAGTTTTGCCCTGAGGTGGTTAGATTTGTTTTGCCTTGCATTTTTTTTCTTTTTCCCTTGGCTGTTAGATTTCAGAGAAACAGTCTGTGGTTTGCATCACAAATTATGTTTAAGTCAAACGTATTGAATTGTTGACCACTGCTACTATGCCTGGTCTTTCGACTGCTATCAATGCTTTAAAACAATTACAAAACAATGTAGTTTAAGGAGTAAGCTCATTCAGTAGAAATATTGACACATGCTTTATTCATACCATAGACTGTATATACTATGGACAACTTGGTTCCGCCTTACGCCAGTATACGGATTTGAAGCTGAAACGCTCTCGGTAATTTTTCTCCTCTCCCTGAAACCAACATTGCACAGTAGCGCTGTATGCACTCCAGCACTTGCGCATCCCAGTAGCAGTAAAGTCGCCGAGAGTTGCTGTGATAATGTTCAGCTCAAACGTGCTACGCAATCTTCATACACCAATAGGGTGTATCAAGTGTCAATTGTTGAAAACATGAACCCCTAATAACTTTTTAAAACAGAGCTTCACAGAAAAAAAGAGGACTTGAGCACAAACCAGTCTTACAATAACTACATTTCAACATTATATAATACATTTTTAAAGTTTGTCCACAACTCCTTAAGCTTTTCTGGCGGCGGCTCGATTTATGATCTATACTGCAGCCCGTCACCAGGGTGTGCTGTTTTCAGAGTGGCTTCACCCAGCGAGGAGGCAGACGGCATCCATTCTATATACAGTCTATGGTTCATACTTAAGGAAACAAACATGCCTGAGTCAAGAGCTGGTGCTTCCACCATTGGGATTTCAGCACCATGGACAGCACCACAGCCAGGAACCAGCAACGCTGAGAGCCTTTCCAGTCAGCTTTACAGTACAGTGAGTGGTATCTGTCTTATGACCTTGTTTAAGCTAATATATATTATCCCCTATAATGTAATAACAACATGTTAAATCAGCAGTTACCATCAAATTTAGTGTCACCCCTCCCAAATATTTGATAAGCAGCTTAAACCTAAAGCTACATGACAACATTATTGGCACTCTTCTCTCATCTGTGCACCCTGCGATTATCCCGCTTGAAAACAACACATAAGCAAACAAACAAATTAAAAAAGCAGGCTACAAAAGCATATAGCCCTGAATTTGGAAGCCAGCACTCCAGTTAAAACCTCCATCTGTTGAAAATGCATTCCCGAGGTGCTCCTAGAAACTGTGAACGCCCACACACTGAAAACTCTGCCAGGAGAACAAAGACAAACATTTCAGAACCCCCGTGCACCTCTCGCACCGCAGCGCATGCAGAAGAAAAAAGCTTTTCCCCCTGCTAAATATATGGGCTTGACGTGGGAGCGTGTGGGCTGGTGAAAGCTCAAGATGCAATGCTTTACTTAACACAGTTCTACAACATTAAGACAGTCATATCTCCTACCATACCTTCTTACTCTGCAGAAAAAACACTCACAATCCCACAACACATAGCCTAGTTTAGCAAAAATTCATTTATCCCATAATATTTTAAGAGGAAGAATGAGAAATATGCCATGAATGATTTCATTAATTTCTAATAGCTTGTTAGAGCGGAGAACAAAGAGATATTAGTGCGGTGAAGCCAACCAGAATCTCTCAGTGCTCGGTGTTCCCCTGCTGTCGGTGTTCTTCTCCGTAAACACTCACAAACATCCCCCCAAAAAAGATTTCTATACAATAATAACCACAGGCCCCAGTCCATTCATATTTATAGCCAACATCAAAGAGAAGAGGCAATGCATTAGAGCTCTTTTTGGCTCAAGGGGGGGAAGCCATTTTCACAGTTTCTCAACGGGAGAGTATAATTGCCTTCATCATAAAACCCATGGCAATCCTAAATAACCCAACCGCTGTGTTCAACAGTCAAACAAAGACATTAATGTGAGAGATTGATGTCCGTTTGATTTTCTTTGACCTTACGGTTCATAGTTAGAGGGCCAGGAGGGCTTCAGGTTTAACCGCTCATAGAAACTGAAGTCACTGTTTGAAAGTCCAGTTTTTTTCAGTAGCATCTAACACTGTGAAAACCAAGACCTTTTTTTATTAATTGAGTAAATCAGCATATACTGATGAATCATAAAGTTTCCATTATACTATATACTACTATAGAATGAACTAGTGATGATGATTATTTCTGATCTTCATCCATTTTAAGATGCTGTTTCAAGTTACAGAGTTGGAGAATACACTTTAATATTCATGAACTAAAGTATTTCATCATCCAACTATTATGCAATAAATAAAAAATAAAAAAAACTTTGCTAATGTACATTTTTATGGCATTGTAATTCATCTTTGAGAATATAAATCAATTGATAAAACACAATCATTGATTGAATCTTTTTGTTTTTCTTTGATTCGTTGCAAACCTTAAAAAAACCCCACACATTTCAGAAGAAATGGAATAAAGCAAAGAGCTTATCTGGTCCTGCCCCTTCCTCTCAAATCAGAGCCAATAATGCATGAAACAAAATTTAACTATAAATTAGATATATCTGTAAATATATCTATATATTTATACATACAGTATATATGGGACTGGATGACTGAGGGCGCGCCTGTATGATCATCATGAATTAACGGTCAATGTAAACATATCTCACTCACAAGAATACTTGTGAATTTCAATGTATATTTATGCTGAAGTGAAGATACTAATTTCACTCAAATGAAGTGGATCAGATTGTGTTGTCCTGTTTTAATACATTCACACATCGTTTTTTGAGTAGCTGGAATTTTCTAACCAACGCCTGAATGATCTTTGTCCCCAATATGTGAGAGCAGGACCCCACCACAACATGCACACATACACAAAAACCTTCCATTAACCTCTGTTTACCCGACACCGAGAATGCTCGCAACATAATAACACACACTTAAAAAACACGTGGACATCCATTTTGGTCATTGTGTTTGCAATTCACAGGGTGACACAGAGAAATCCTATCCACCTCTCTGTCAGAAGAAATCCATTAGTCAGACCAAACACAGACACTTGGAATGTCAAACACACAGGTAGCACATAATTTGTTTCCCAACAGTGTGATGGCTCCAAATGGTGAGTGCTGAATAATGACTGTCCTTTGTAGAAAAATGCACAATTTGAAATCACCAGAGGGAGGATATTTAAATGTTTGTTGTTTTTTTAAATCTCAGGAACAGTTTATGCCTTTGGTGATGATTATTCACTCACTGGCTTTTGTAACAATGACTGCATTCACAACTTATGATTGTGTTTTATTCAAGAACATAAACGTTACCCAAATACATTTATAGAAGACGGTGTCACCGCTGTCACAAAACGTGTATTTCTATTTAAGTGTGAACATTGTTTTTGTTAAACCTTGTTTCTGAATCTGTCTCTTCCTGTCAGGCTTTAAGCAAGGAAGCAGCACTGGGGGCTTTGTTGTTCTCCCTAATGTGAGTTAAGCCGGACGCTGTCACATCAAACACAGGGACATCTTAGGTGTTATGTAGATAGTGTTTATAGAAACTTAGCCTGGCTCTGTCCCTGTGGGCCCCTCTCTTGCCTTTTCATTTGGATGGAGGCAGCGGGATAGGCCATCTTCAAAGTCCTCTGTGTCTCTCTGTATCGACCAGGCTCCTCTGCAGCCCGAAAGGCTTCCTATTAGACAGGATTTGTCTTACAAGCTCTGCGTGGTGCCATGCTAAGACAAAAAATATGTTTTTTCAGAATATTCGGTAACAGGTGAGTTGTTTCTCAGCGGTCCCAGTGCTTGCAGATGGTTTTTTTGGCTTTACCTTTAAAACAGGCATCATATCCAGTCATTTCAAAACACTTCTCGCTTATATGTCAGCATAGATAGCCATGACAGACGTGGCAAGACATCACTGCTGCTGACCGACAAGCCTGCATCAAACACACACTTTAGCGTGATCGCTCCTTTCACATGGAAACCAGGCAATATGTCATTGTTCTTGTTTAATGCAAGAGGGAATAGCTCTTTCAGCCTATTTGGTTTGCAGCAAAAGAATAAGCCTGGATTTACAGCTCAGTGATCCCGTGTTTTGATAGGGTGAGGCTGAGATGGAGCGACATTTTTTTGATATTTGTAATTTCTTATTTTCTTCCAGCTGCGCTCCATGCTGATCCTTAGATAACTCGCCATCTCCTCTGCTTTTATTACTGTATGTCCTATTTCTGTAAGCCATAGGCATCGAGCATCTTCAATAAGAGGAGGGTGCATGGCTGCAAAAAGATAGAAGTGATGACAGAGGAGAAAATGCAAGAGAAGGAGAGTGTGAGGGAAAGAGTTCAACAGAGACTGACAGAAAAAGAAAAGGCTTTCCCTCGCAACAACCTGAAATAATCTCGGGCTATAGCTGACCGGGTCAAAGCTAAAGGGTTTTTCACTAAGAACATTCAATCTGACTTTATCAGATTGTAATCATGCAGCCTACAAAGTTTAAGAGCTTTAAGATGTGTTGAAGAGCATGGCAGACTTTTACAGCCCCGCTGATGATGACCTCCTATATATCTGGGATAAAATGTGTTCACATTTTCCCGTACAGTGATAAGTTCACAATTGCAGGTTTATTTAAAGCTCCTGTGAGGAGTTTTTTGATGTGGGTGAAATACACTTTATTTCACATTTTTGTAACACACAAAAGCAAATTGAACAACTAGATACACGACCATTGATTTTTGTATAGGAATCCTTAATGCCTGAAACTGGCGCAAAGGGGGTAGGTGTCAGCAGAGTAGGGAGTCACGATCAGACTAAGGGCTCTATTTTCGTTCGCGCCGGTGAGGCGGCGGAGGGCGGCGAGCCCCGCGCAGTTGTATTTTCGTCTGGCGGAGCCCGGCGTAAGGCGAGTTTGGTATTTTCGTGGACTGAGTCACACGGAGGCGAGCCGAGATCCGCCAAGCTGGGCGTGGTGGCGTGGCAGGGGGAGGTGTTGACAGAATCAGCTGGCGCAGTGACATTTTCGTGCTCGCCACCGGCGTGTAACGTGCGCTGAAAGCTCGCCGATTCAAACCTGGTCAGCTTTCAGCGCAAGGCGGAACGCAGCTGGTCTAGTAGTATTTTGGTAGACCGGCGGCGTATCGACATACGTCACCGATGCCTCACTGGCAGGTTTCCACAATGTCAGGCAGATTTCAGTGCTATAAATAATCATCAACAACTATTAATCTGAGTCAGCATATACATTTAGATCTATATCGATATATTCTGATCTATATCTGATCTGATGAGCGCGTTTGGCACGCGTTTGGCACGCGTTTGGGCACACAACCTGACCGAATCAATACAGCTGAAACTGCATCAAATTAAATTAAATATCTAGTAAATAAACACACGATGAAGTTAACAAGATACGTAATGTGTCTCCCTCCTTTTCTTTCTTCCTCTTATTTCTCGCACAGCTCGACCTGGACACGTCTCTGTGTCCTCTGTCCGTCTTGCTGCAGCTGCTGCGGCTGAACAGATGATTTGTTTCAGTGCTCAGATGCGTGATCTACTTTAAGCCGACATACGGATATTATAATATTCAGTTTTGTGGGCCAAATTTATTTTATATGCCAACATCTATGAAAGAAAGAGCCAGGCCACGGAGCGCGATGCGTCATTTACGCACAGATGGTTCCGATTTTAATGCCATTTTTGGAGTTTATGTTGTGATCTGTGCGCTCAACCCACCTTTGTCACGTGAGGTTTGAATATATGCAACTTTATGTGAGTGTCTTTTTTGTGGAAAAGGGTGTTTGTCTTACCAGTGGGTCCAACATTACGCACACCAAATCCATCTGTGCTCATATGAGAGAGTGTGGAGGACACTTGTTGAGCAGCTGCCCTCTGTCGCCATCGTGTGGCATAACTGTCTTCAGACATCTCTTGATCTCTTTGACTACTTCATGAAAATAGTAATACGCCTCGCCGGTGGCGGATTTAAAGGCAAGGAGAGGAGCTTATGTGATTGGTGAAAACAGGTCTCGGCTGTGTTAAACCCCCTATACGCCCTCTCTCCTCCCCGTCTACGACTTATGCTGCCGGGAGGAGCTGAGTCAGGGAGGGGGGATACTTACGCCGGGCTGCGCGGCTCACCAAAATACCAAAATGTGCTTGGGAACGCCTTGTCAGCGCAGCGGATCTGATTGACACTGCGCTTGCGGCACGTCTCCGGCGAGGCACCAAAATAGAGCCCCAAGTGTTAACACGAACGTGTTTCAGAATAACGATTGGCATAAACCACCCCTCTCGATCAGAATACATTTATTTTCTGATTGAGCCGAATTGGATCAGAATCTTCCGATCGACATGTTTAGATGATGCTTTTTTATTCTGATCGGGTATTTATTCCAATTATTTGTGCCCATGTAAATGCAGCAAATAAATGATCATTTCAACCATTAAAAGTCTGCAGGATAACATATTTGTCTGAGACATGTAGATGACAAGATAAGCAAAGGCTGCTTTGTCCACAGAGGGTGCTAAAATGGACAAAACTGAAAACTCCTCATAGGAGCTTTAAGTGCTGCTTTTTTTACTTTGTTGATTTTGTCTGTGCCTGACAAGCTCACCCAAGAGTCAGACCTGATAAAAAAAAATGTAAAAGCTTTAAATTTTTTTCTATAACCTGCTTTCACAAGGGCTTATACTGTTGTGATTACAAACTAATGAGAAGGGATGTGATAGTATTGTCATGAAACAAAAGATTCATAACATCATCATAGACCTGTGAAAGCATGAAACAAATTTTTTAAATTGTGGATTCTTTGGTGCCTTTTTCAGCATTTTGTTTTTTATGTTTATATGTTGGGTAATTTAAATAATTTAAAAAGCGACTTAAAAAAATCCAGCCATGACTCTAAAAGAAATGGTTTCAGTCTCATTTCTCCACAACAGTGAGAACTCAAGTGATCATGTGATGTACTGCTGCTGATTTTCAAAAGAATTCAGATTAGTTAACACCAAAGCCTGTATATAGTATCAACAATGTGATGCCGCTCCTGTCTTTATGCGAATTTTCCCCATTTCCTAAAACCGGCAACCAGGGGGGAGAAAACTGTACATTCAGTGGAAAGAATTTTTAAAGTTTGTCCACAGCTCCATAAGGATTGCTGGAGGAGGCGGGGTTTATAAACTATACTGCAACCAGTCACCAGGGGGTGCTGTTTGCGCAGAGACTTTACCCAGTGAGGAGGAAGATGATGTTCATTCTTTATACAGTCTATGGTTCACACACTTAAGTATAAATTCATCACAGCCAAACTTGAGTCAAAGACTATCAGCAGCTCCCTCCATAGAGACGAAGTTACACAGAGCCTCAAGCGAACAGTCGACTCACACAGATGGATGGATTTCAGAAGCTACTTAGAGCTGTAAAAAAAGGACTTTTTTTCTTTTGTGGACTTGATTCCGTGATTGTGCGTACCGTGAGATTTTGATGCTGTCACATCTCTACGAGTGACACATAAAGAAATCAAGTCAGCAGGGGTGTGAGTCATTTTTCATATGATGCAACAGAGGGACCGCTTCACAAAACTCTGCAGCACACACCGAGTGGTCAGAAGCTCCAGCTCAAATACCTTGAGGAGGGAAAGGGAAAATCAGGGAGAAAGAAGTAGTTCAGAAGAGGGGAGAAAGAAAATGAGATGAAGAAGTGGGTTGGACAACATCCTCTGCTTTTCCTCAATCTTGAAAGAGGGGTACTGGAGAGAAGTCTTTCAGGAATATTTTAATAACGCTGCAGTAAAAGCACACCCAAGAGGCGAGCGGGTACAAGCTGAACCCATCAAATTAATCTCAGATAAATTTGCAAGTCATCATCGTAATTTAAAATGTTTTAGAGACTGAATAAAAGATCAAAGAATAAAAGGAAGCAGCCTGATGACAAAGATGTACGATGAGGGGCAGAGAAAGAACGGAAGAAAGAACGAGTTTGCATAGCAGATGTATTTTGATTGCAGAAGAAGGAGCCTCATAAGGCCAAACAGACAGACAGACACATGGAAGCTGTGAAAGAGGAAAAACAGGCAGGAGAGCCGCCTCACAAACTTTATATGCAGCTGCAGAGTCATACAGATTGATAGATTCATAAATAATGAATCAAGGAAAACAGGTAAAATAAACTCTGTAAATAGATGTGCTGTCTCGTCCTCTGCCCTGCTGCCTAATGGATTATGCCTGTGCACATCTTTGCTTCACTTTATATTTATTTATGTGCGTTTCTGTGCATGCAACTCAACTCATGGTAACCATTTGCCTGAGCTCTATTTTTGATGCTCTGTGATGATGACAGACAGCTTTATCCTATCTACAGTGGAAACACATGTGCAACCTTGTTTTTCTGTCAGCGAGCTTAATCCATGTGCACACATTCATGCGTCATCCTCCAAGCATCAATTTTTAACATTTTAAACACGAAGGCTTAAGAGACACAAGCAGAAAAGATGGCTTTGCTTGTTTCCTTGGGGGTTAAATAAGATGAAGTCTACAAAAACTGAAGAATATTTCCCTTTGAAAAAATTACAAAAGAAACATCAGTACAGTTTTATCACCTGCAACAGCTGAGGCTGATCAATCATGCTTTAGTAGTGTGCAAATGCTGATTATTTTTAAGCAAGCCAGGCAATCCCTTTCAAAGCAGCCCAAAAAAAAAACAGAACATGAAGCTACTATTCCTGTATTTTTAATTTAGCACCTTCACATTTCTGTAACCATGGTGAAAATGAGACAGAAGAAATAAAGAAGTGGTAAGGACTGCTTTCTCAGTGTCTCAGAAATTATAAGGCTATCAATCTGCTGTGGGCTAAGGTACAACCCATCTGTTCTGCATGTAAAGAAGACAAAATAGAAACATGTTAAATTCATAGACTGTATATACTATGGACAACTTGGTTTAGCCTTCCACCAGTATACAGATTTGAAGCCAAAAGCTCTCGGTAATTCCGTGATTTTTCCTCATTTCCTGAAACCAACATTGTGCAGTAGCGTTGTACGCATTCGGCGAGAGTCACTGTGATGACAATCGGCTCAAACAGCTTATCCCCCAGGTGAGCTATGCGATCTTCGTATGCCCATAGGCTGTATCAGGTGTCAATCATAGAAAACATGAACCCCCTAATAACTTTTAAAAAAGAGGACTTGAGCACAAACCAGTCTTACAATAACTACAACATCGCAACCAGGGGGGAGAAAAAATTATATTCTGTGTAATAAATTTCTAAAGTTTGTCCACAGCTCCATAGGGATGGCTGGAGGAGGCGGGATTTATGACCTATACTGCAGCCCGTCACCAGAGGGTGCTGTTCTCGGGTTGGCTTCACACAGCGAGGAGGCAGACGGCGTGCATTCTATATACAGTCTATGGTCAAATTCTGCACCTTGTTAATCTGGATCCAAATCAATCAATACTGTATCACCAGGTACTCCTGACTAGAACTCATAATAGCTGATCATGATTCAACAGGGGCTTAACAGAATTTCACTTCCAGAACTTGTGTCTTTAAAATTGGCTTTTGACCACAGAGGAGACAAAGTCAAGAAATAACACAAAGTTAAAAGGGCCTTTCTCACTTAGTAAATGAATAATGGTTGCTAAAACTCTTTAAAATCATCTTTGGTAAAAAGAGATGACGCTCTATACTGAATCTCAAATTTGCATTAGCAAAAATGGCAGACACTGTTTTACATCCCATTCATTACATTAAATATTGGCTAAAAACACAGTTTGCACACCGAATGCAATAACTTGAGAGAGCTGCCAATGTAGTTAAACCAGCAATAAAAGAGTACACTGTATTTACTGTGTGACCATCACACTGCACTCCATCATAGAGAAAGGAAGCTAAAAGCAGTTGCTTGGTGTGTGAACTCAGTGTCAAAGTGAAAAAATACTGTAGCTCATGAAGAAGTTACTCTGCTCAAGGTCGGGGTTTATTGAGAGGACTGCTGGAGGAGGTTTTTAGGGTCTCTGCAATCTCTTGTATTAATACACTGACAAATGAGAGCAAACAAGGGACTCTGGTTCTATACAAAAAAAGACGGATTATCAAAGGGATGTGCAGGGATCAAAGCTTCATTACTGCTCTGGTTTGTAAATCTGTTGTTGACTTTGATTTCCTGAACTGCTTTCCTTTTTTTTCCTCCATCTTTTTTTTTCAGCTCCCCAGTCCTTATACTCCAAATCTGAGAGACAGCAGATCAGTCAGAGTCGACCTAACAGTTAACTCTCTCTGTTTAGGCTGCAACAGTTTCACTAACACTATTCAACACAAGTCTTAATCGACAACAATGAAGTCATTATGTGAGGATTATTTCAACATTTCATTAAATTATTAAGAAACTTACACTAAACAGAACAGATGGGTCTCATATCAGGACTCAACTCGACTTCTAGTTATCGTCTTTATGTGTGTGCGTGTTAGCGCTCCAGCTGTGTGCACTCTGGGTCATATGAGATGTTCCTGTACTCATATCCCTGTGTCTCAGTGAATTTAATGCCCTTGTATTCCCACTCTGCTCACGTTTTGGGACCTTTACTGTGCGTAATTACTGCTCCTGCTCTCACTGTGACTGCAGTGTTTGCGTGAGTAGAGTGATGCTTTGTCTCTGCAGGGACGAAAAAGAAGTGAGGACCAACATGGCATAATGATTGTTACAAAGCTGTCCACTTCATTACAAATACTTCTGTGTGGCATTAACTTACTATGGAGATTGTGAAGGTGTCGTAATACTGCTATTGGTGTTTTCCAGTTGGTTTGGAGTAGGGCTGCCAAGATTAGTCAACTAGTCACGACGACGTCAGCTATCAAAATTGTCTGTGACTTATTTATTAATCAACATTGTCTTTTTGTTTGTTTGTTTTAAGCTTTATTTTTCGCTCATAACGGCCGCTGTACCGAACACTGGTCTTGTCTCAGTCTGTCCTTGACGCACATGCGCAGTAAAGGTAATCCAGGTCAGCCGTGATGTCACCAGAAAAGTTATGTCCAAACAGAATCATGGCTAGCCGGCAACAGAGCGTTGAAGTTTGGGAGCATTTTTCCAAAATAAAAGATCTACAACACAGAACTTGCCTTCCATGGCAGTAAGCTCGTTGGCTAGTTGGCTGCTAACATAACATCAACATTGAGCTTCTCACGTTAGCATTAGCGATGACGATTTCATTAACCTAAGCTCACATTTTATGTGTTTGCTGTAACATTATAACAGTGATGTCATATTTGAATAAAAAAATTTGATGACGCTAATGTTTTATAACACTATGTTACAGCGCTAAAAAAATACTATCCACTTAAATGGATGACTTTCTCACGAAGCCAACAACATGCACATCTCAACAAGCAAAAGTCCTGAAGCAATCTTGAACATGCTGGTGTCAGAAAGGAGACCCCCGTCTATGGTTGGCAATAACCTGCAATTTATGTAAGATCCGGTTAGTTGACTAATTGCAAAAATAATTGGTGACTACTCGATTATCAAAATAATCATTTGTGGCAGCCCTAATTCAGAGTTCTAACTCAGCCAAATGCATGTATTAGATTGTTTTTAAATTCTTTGCTCGTCAAACTTTGAGGCTAGTGTCCCGACCTTAAAGAGCATGCACCAGCTGCTCAGGCTGCAGGGCCAACACAAACAATGTTCATCTTTCTTGTACTGTTAACTTTAAAGTTTAAGACGAGAGTTTCGAGAAATAGTAAAGGAAGTTAAAACTTAGTTATTTTACATATTGATACAGTCCAAACTTTGCAGGATCACAGATCAACCTTGATCTATTGCACCATCACTCTCTGTAAATCATCGCTGGATTGGACGTTAAGAAGAGCACAGCCGCGTTATCTCCTGTTTCATGCACGACAAGGGGAAAACTACTAGTCCTGATCGGGGCAGTGAGGCTGTCCATCATTACCTCCCACTCTCCAGTGCGTTCTCTCTAACTCCCTCCATCTCATTTCTTAATCTTCACAACTCAGTGATTCAAACGTCTCTTACCTCTTACCTCTCTGATTTACTTCACTCCTGGCCAATCCCGCTCCTACTCCTCTAATCTACATTTCTTCTGCTTTTTTTTTCTTCTCCACTCTCTTTTCCATTTTATCGTTTCCATCTCCAAGATGACCTCATAGAGCCACCTCCTGCCTGAGTTCTTGCAGAGAGCACATAAAAAGGCTGCGCACCAACTTAGCCTGCAGAGCAGCACGGCTCTAAATTGCATCCTCCAAAAACATGCCAAATGTACAGATTGTGTGTTGCCACAGCTGTGCAGGGAGCCACAGGGGCTGACAAGGGTGAAAGGCTGCACAGTCTCCTCCGCTCCTCTCATGCACACATAGATGCAAAACTGCAGCAAACTCAGCAAACAACAACACAACCGGTGATGTGTGCATTCATATAAGCCCTTCATGGGGTGTAGCGCTCCGTGTTTTAGGGATGTTAAGGAAGTGAGGGGCAGAGGGGATTTTAATGTTTCACCTAAATGTGAGTTTGCAGCCTGGAAGACATCCAGTGTACTGTTTCACTTTGAATTATTAAAAGCCACCTCTTATTGCAGCGGGGACTGAAATAGTTTAGAGGCCACTGACTATAGCTGCTGGCACCTAACTATATAATTCATATTCCCGACTATTCTGTAGCCATCCAGTGTCTTATATGAAATGATTCAAGGCTGCCATGATTGATAAAACAGTACCACGTAAATAATCAAGTGCTGGGAATAATCCAAGTTTGATGGGGGTGAGGGGCCTTTTTAAAATCCCCCACACAAAAAATTGCCATCGTGCTTGATCTGACTGGTGCTAGCTCAGCTACACGCTGTGTCCTGGTATTCCGTGGGGCAGATGACAGAAGCCACCGCTAGCGATCACCCTGACACAGGCTCCCTGAGCAAGCTCCACTGACAGCCCTTCTCTGCAATGCAAATACCCACTTCCACATGAGCAGGCCCATCACTAGCCCTCCCCATACACTTGTATTCCATGTCATTACCCCCGGGGACCCTCACACACACTGTTCCTCTTCTCTACCCTCTATACCTCATGCTGCTGCCCTCATCTGGGATGCGAAGAAGGGCTGGGGCTTAAAACAAATCGGTCAGGCTGGCTGTGCGTTGGTAGCCATGAAGGAGCGCTGCCACAGGCTGTTTCCACTCATGTCTGCTGTCAGTCACACTCCTCTCCTTGCCCTCCAGCCATGTGGACTGTATTTCATTAGTCTTGATTTTTGCTGACAAATGCTGTCTGTCGTGCTGTGCAGCCCCCTTACCCTCTCTGCGGACAGTACACCAAAGCACGGCTGGATCTGCCTTACAAATGAGCTCCCTCTGGTTCCACCACACAACTGTGTGTACCAGTGTGTGTGTGTCTGTGGACACGAAGACAGTCACACATAAACACACAGACAAGTGAAAGACTATTTTAACATTGAAGGTGTAGCTCCAAGCTGTCAACGTGACCCTATGTCTCCTCGCTTTTTTCTTAATATCTCAACTCTTCTGTCACTTCAGCCCCCTCTAATCTCTCACTCACCCTTTACTCACCCCCCCTCTCTCCCTCCTACAGGCACAAGGTCCAGCTAGTGAGATGTCAACTCAGATTAGCCTTGTTGGGTGATGGTTTTTAAGTACGTCCTTCATTATTGAGTAAAGTTACAAGCTCTCAGCTACACTTTAAACCAACTTCTTGTATGTTTAAGTAAGATCATTTTTAATTCTGTCCTTTTTAACAAACACAGAAGCAGGGGGCGCAGACAAATGGACTGCATTTTTTTGTACAGCCCTTCTGTCTTCTGACCACTCAAAGCACTTTTACATCACGTCACATTCACCCACCCAAAGCACATTCACACACTGATGGCCGAGGCTGCTTATCAAGCACAGTTAAATTTAAAATAGTCTTGATCACAAGGAGAGGCAAAAAAGGAGTCAAGTGTTTTGCCTAAGAACAAGAACAGCAGGACCTGGGATCAAATCCCTGACCTTCCAATTGAGAGACAACCAACTCCACCACTGAGCCACAGCCACCTAGGGGAAGGTTGGAATACAAATCCATGTAGGACCAACACCATCCAACAGAAACAACCAACACTGGAACTTCAGCCTTTAAAGGCAAGACGCTTCTGTGATGCACGGCAATGTAGTGACCAGTCATGTCTCACTCTTACAGGGAACAGTGGTTCCCACAAACTAGACCTGTTTAAAGCAGGTAAAGGAACCAAACTGGAACTCCTGAAAAGTGTATCAGCTGTGGCTTTAACCTGAGATCACTGCACATCAGTGATTAAGCGAAATGATCTCAGAGTAACTGCACGCCATGTGATCACACATCGCGTGCATGTCCTCGTTCTCTGGGTGTGGGTGTCTATCCTTTACATTGTTAATATGAACTGTTATGAAACTGTTTGAAATGCCAAACAGTGGAACTTGTGATTACATGCATTTAACTGCAATTAAATGTTAAAATCTTTTGTCTGTGATTTGTGTTTTTAAAAAAGAATTATTTGTCAGCCCTAAAATCGACACAGTCCTCAGAGTTAGTGCTAAATGTTTGCTTGAGTGCTGCCTAAAAAGCAGATACAGAGGCGCCCTTGATTCTATTCTTTGCACACACACAGACACACACACATACAAACACGTGGCACTTTAAACACAATGGCACACTCTTACACAGTTCATCATGCATGTACTCTGAACCCTGCTCCTTCTCTTTGTATTTGCAGGATTTGGCACAAATGTAAGTCAGGAGCAGGACCCACAGATGGATTGTCAGTCAGAATCTGGGTCTTGCCTTTTACTTGGATCTGCAGAGTCATGCCTGCCGGCCTGGATTTAAACCAGACTCATCTGGTTCTGCCCCACTGATACAGGTTAGCTTCACAGTGCCATGCTGGCATTTAATCCAGGCTGCTATTATGTCATCTGAACAAGGACAATTTAGCCTGACTACCAGCATTTACATAGTAAAAAAAACAAACCTATCCAAAGAGACAGAGCATCGTCACAAGTGCTCACAATTCAGTTTGATTACAATTATCTTATCAATATCAATTTTTTAAAAAGACACAGTCTAACGTTCATAGTAGGTTGTTTTTAACAGATCAACACTCATTGTACATGAACCAGTCTCTGCACTTTTTTCCATTTCTTCCTCACTGTGAACATACATACTCACAAAGGTTCCTTCCACAATCACAGCATTAACAGGATGGATGTGATAAAAGTGATGTTCAGTAGCAGGACAAGGGAAGTGAATGAGTGAATACCAAGCCTGCTGTAGGCCATGAAAAAGCTGTATCTGGTCCACAGGCATAAAGTTAAATCGCCATGTTCAAATCCTGATCTTGCAAAAATCATTTGCAGGGTAGCTGACGTACAAAACAGTAAACAGTGGTGCTTAGTGTGGGGTCACGAAGTAACACCAGCCCAAGAAAAGAGTGGATTTGTCAGAGCGCTACATGTAGGTAAATGTTTTAACCACATGAGCGTGTTAATAAAAGATACAACTATGCAGAGCTTTTACTTTTGCTTACAACATTCGTTTCAAGCTCCTCTGCTGTCTGCGTGTCAGCTTTGTGGGGCGGGTTGGCACACCCACGCATAATGCACTGCACACTGATGCACACACACACACACTACATAAACGATAATCAATTATCTTTAGTCATTGCATTGATGCAGAATTGCCCACATCTGCATCACGATGCGTTACACAAACGCTTAATTTCAACGCCCCCGGTATCCAAACATGTATATTTTCCTTCACACACAAAAACCAGCTCTATAACCCAGATCCAAACTGTGTCACATGATTGAATTTCACAGACAGGCAGTCTCCAGCCACAACCAAAAATAGGTTAAACAGACTAAAAATATATAAAAACATTAATAATTCAGCCTTTTGCTAACCTGTGCTGTTCTGAAAAAAAGAAAATAGCCCACTTCTCACTGTGAAGTGGCTTAATGGGTAGGGTGTGCAGCGGATTATTTTGGTATTTCAAGCTATGTCTCCCCACAAGAGCCAGATAGTGAGATGGAGGGGGGGAGCAGTATTGTAATGTCATCAGCGCTAACGTCACACACGGGTTCAAAATACGGTCATCTGTTACTCAAAGTTTCAGCGAGGGATTTGCTTGAAATATGGTGACTATGGCTGTAATACACTGTTTTATTTGGCTTTTCAAAATCTATTTCTTTTCTACCGTCTGTCAGTCATTAACTGTATATTATTTTTCATTTTTCTATGTTTTCCTCCACATTAAGAGATGATTAGATGCAACACATACTTGATTGAAACAGTTTATTCTGAACCAGTGTAGTAAAGTCTCATGATGAAACACAATCCCGTGGATGTTGTTTATTCTCCAAAAGCAGGTGCAGAGTGCAGATCCTCCTCTTTTCTCCAAATACCCTTGGAAGCCAATCCCCTGGGGAGAGGAAGGCTTCTCTAAATATGTGGCTAATCTACCACACAGAAAAGCGAGCCGAACAAAAGGTGTGTGTGTGTGTGTGTGTGTGTGTAGTAAAAGGGTAAAAAAGAAAAGCAATGCAAGCAACCGCTCCAACAGTTGCCCTGTGTTATAGTTTACATCTGTGGGTTGCAGTGACGTGTGCGCATGTGTGTGTGTGTGGGTGGCTTTCTATGTGTGTGTGAAAATAAGTGCATGTTAGATGGGTGTGAGGGTTAAGATCCCTAAGGAGCACTCTGGTACAGCAGCTCTTTACTGTTACACCACTATGCTCTTGCAGCAGCAGACATGCACAAACACACCAACACACATACTCAAAGAAAAATAGATTTGTTGTGCTCACTGCAATCGGCACTGTGCTATCAATGCCGTGAACTGCAGTTTATCCCATAGTAAGCATAAGGTAGAGGACCAAAAAAAAGTCCACTCATGCATGCTCATGAGCCTCTATCCTCCAGACTTCTTATATCACCGCCTGCTTCCTCTATTCATCAGTGGGATTTCACAGAGGGAAGAGGTTCATACACAGGCCAGGACACAGACACAAAACCAGTTACAGTCAGTGCAAAGCTCTCTATTCTGAATGTGTCTACGGAAGGTTATAAAAAGAAAAAGACGTCAGAGGCAGACATCTGTAGTTCAGCCAGCTTATTGTAGGGCTTCGACCAGTCAGGGATTGGTCCATATAACAGTCATATTGTACAAAACTGATACTTTATGTAAGCATGGTATCCAGATAAGAACTAGTTTAAGGTGGTCCAAGCCATCTTTATTTGCCTTTAATAAAGGCTGGTTAATATGTTAGCTAGTTGATCAGTTAGCTGATTAATTTGACCAGTTAGCTTGGGTGACCATATTCTGAATCCCCAAAAAGAGGACACAACTACACAGGGGCGGAGTCGTACAAAGTTCATTTTGAGAGTTTTTCAGGTCATGTTGAGTGTTTTTCTAAGCACTTCTAACTCAGTAAGTCCACGCGACACAAACTCAAAACTTACATACAAAACCTCAGCCATTTGAAGGACTTTATAAACTCCCCCAGACAAGGCCAGACAGGCCAGACAGCCCCCCAAAAAAGAGGACAAGTCCTGGAACAAGAGGACTTATGGTCACCCTACAGTTAGTGGCATTTTGTATCAGCATCAGCCCTAACAAGGTCGATATCACCAGCAGCTTTTCCAATTAATAACATATTTTCTCATCACTAATTAACAGCATATTAAATCCAAATCTATCACTGGTTGGTGTTTTTAATGAAATTTATTAAGAGTAACTTAGAGTAAGGCAATTTAGCATTGGCAGCATTATCAGCAATTTCCTAAAATCTTCAGCATAACCAAATAATGATCAAATCTTTTTCTTTCTATTGATTCATTAAAAATCATGAAACCATGTTAGTGGCTGAGACAAGCATGTATATTGGATTTCATTGTGCATGGAATAATGAATCTGCAGACTATATGACTTTTTTTATTATTCTAACCTTAATATTTACCTAAGAATAGTTTTCTTAACAATTTCAGATTGCTGGACAGAAATCCAAAGGTTCCCTCTGGCTATATTTCCCTGGGCTAAATATTATTCCATCAATATTAATTGAATAAAATGTTCCATAATTTTGTTTTTCATTTGTTAGTATTATCATATTTTTGTATTTTGTAAAATAAAGAAAAAAAAACATGCTGGTTAAGTTTAATGACTCAACGAATTCAGCAGCTATTTGGCGTCAAACTAAACAGTTTCAAAAATAATTTAGGATTTTATGAAAGTAAGGAAAGTATTTAAATGGGTAAATTAGCGCCTGTTGTTGTAGTAGAATCTTTTCATACATTTAGGTTAAGAAATAGAAAGTGATTATCTTTTATTAAGGGTTGGCCTTCTTGTGCAGCCTCATCACTGAGAGGTTGTAAGCAGGGACCAAAACTATCTGTCTGCAAGAACATTTAGAGCTAATCTCTGGGAGAGTTAAGACTAATCTAAACAACGTGTTGAGTTTCAGAACAGTACCATCATGACTGGCCTCCTGGAGGATAGATATGATGTACCCATGATGACGGAAGACTCATGCACACACACACACACACACATACACACACACACACACACACACACACACACATGCACACACATGCACACAAGCAGTACACAATGACTGTATTCAGATAAATACCAGACAGTGTAAAAGGGAGCAGAAGAAAAGCTTAAAAAGGCTTCTTCGGGTTTTGGTCAAGACTCTGTTTGTCATCTGAACTGACTTCTACATCTGTACAATAAAAGATGCCCAGGATGTTCTTCAGATCTCATCCTGTCTCCTGCGCATTGTTTTACTGAGTTTATGTTGGATTTTCAACGACACTGTTTCCTGCCCATGCTAGATCAAAGCTGCCATCTGTATGCAGGTCTGTGGACCAATCAGAGGCTGCATCTACAGTCAGATGACCTGTGTAAATCCAATCAGAAGTCAGGTTTAATAAATCCTGGCTTCTGATTGGAAGCCATCTTAATAAAAAGTAGCTGTTGATACATAAAACTTATGTAGGGAATTAATAAAGAATTTGACTGATAAGCAGAATCCATAATGGCTTGGGTATCTTTAAAATCTAATCAAATTCCATTCCTGTGCAACACCGTTCATGTTAAATGGTAACAAGTTTGTCTTTTGAGCTCCACTTGTGTAAGATTAGATGTCTCTGTACTAAACTAAAACATATTAACATACTAACTGCTAAAACGAGGACTCATATAGAAAAGGTCAGGCATGAAAGACGCAAAATGTTGCTTTGCATTCAAACTGAAATCCCCAATACAATCATGGTTGTAAGATTTAGAAAAGCACAAAAAGATAAAGAAGGAAAGACCTTGACCATGCCTGTTTTAAATTCCACCCCGCAGTGATCTTCTTCCTGAAAACACACACACACACAAACACTCGCTCTTGTTACCCAAAGGCAAAATTCTTGAGTCCCCTCTCCCTGACTCATGGCCTCCAATCCTGCCAGCACCAATTGGCTTCACGCTGACCAGTCCGCCCCCCTCCCTTCCCCACTGCTGCAGCGAAAGCACATACACTACACATACAATCATACAATTCACTACACTTAGTCGCCCAACCTTCACAGAGTGTATAGCGGTGAATTATTCAGCCTTTGCAGCAGCTAGGTTGCTGTAGCTTTGCTGTAAACAGGTGGATAGAAATCACCCAAAAGTATGGGCGAATTTTTTTGTTTCTAGCTGTATGTGCGTGTGTGTTTTCATATGTGTATTTATGTGTGTGTGCATGCAAAGCCCAACGGAAGGCTAGGCAGGCTGCACCCTGTCGAAGACCGGCTTGCACAGAAGCCTCAATTTCCGCAGCACAAGGTCGGCCACTCTCTGCAACACAGCCGAGCTCTGCTCCTCGCTTCTCATACATCCTATTATGCCAAAGCTGAACACTGGCACAGACACACAATAATACATGCAAACACTGGTAAATTCATGCCTGCGCGTGTACACAGATACACAGATACACATAGACACAAACGGTGCAGGTGTGTGCGCAGCAAAGGGCACCGTGCGAGTGCGAGAGAGCAGGAGACACAGAAATGGAGACAGAGGGAGACGGAGGCAATTGAGAGGGAGGGGATCTACTTAGAGTGTTGACATTGCAGGAGCCCACATGTGTGTGCCGGAGCATAATCTTCTCCCTGCTCTCATTGGGTTTTTAATGCAGGTGCTATTTCCATAAACCTGCCTCCTGAATCACTGCCAGCCTCTTACACTCCCCCCAGGTCGAGCTGTGCTAATACTAGGAGTAAATGCATGCAGCAAACACATTCCCACCATTGCCTCTCCAAGACAATCACTGTTGTACACAACGCTAGCATGACGAAAAGGGGAGGAGGGGGCATGTTTTTCTGCAGTACGGGAAATAGTTTTTCTGTGCGGCAGATGTGATTATTTCTTAGATCGGCTGGATTTGAGGAGTGGCGGCGAGAGGACACCGAGTTTGAAGAGAGGGGTGGAGGAAGGGAGGAGGAGAGGTGGGTGGATGGTGTGTGAAGGATGCAGGGTTTTATCATGATGGTGAGCAGGGTGGAGAATATCTCCTGTGGACTTAAGTGGAGAGCTGTGAGCGCCAAGCACACAGAGCAAAAGAAAAAACCGATAGGTCCAAACTCAAAGCTTGTTTTTCAGAAAGATGTCATGGGGGATAATCAGCGCGCGGGTCATCAGGGGTCGCTCAGATTTTTATTGGAGAGAAAAAGACTGATTTGAGAGTTTTCAAGCAAACACACGCAAGCATATTCAGAAACACAAAGGCACTCATGTGGTTATGTAATATGAAAAGTAGTGCATCTCCATCAGCTGCAAACAAGCACGAAGCAGCACACAAATAATGTAATCAGGCTGACTATTGTGGGCGGTGTGTGTATGTGTGTGTGTGTGTGATCACGGCAAGCTGCCATGTGCACATGTTTTTCTCTCCACCTTTACACTCTGCTATCTGTACCTACATAGGCCTGGCTGCAATGCAAAGCCAGCTTACCACGCAAGCACAAACACATAAACACACACACACACACGCAGCTAATAGAGCCAAGCGGCACACACCTGGTAAACTGTCAGAGCTTCTCCTATTCTGTGGCCAAACTTATGTCAGGCACTGGTGTCCCCAAGGTTCCCATCACACTTCACCGCAGGAATCTATATTCCAGTCCAGTACACTTCCATTAGGCCATACTGTTCCCTTCAGCAGCTAATGTGTAACAGGGGGACATGGATAATAACATCCAAGAACACAAGTGCTTCTTCCAGGTAATAAGAGGACACGCACAAGAGGTTATGTGTGTTTGTTCGTGTGGCAACGAGTGCCTTTGTACTAACATCTGAGCGTGTGCAGATGGCAACATTTGGTGAAATCTCTCTGTTAAAAGGCATCTCGAGGATTATAACCAGAACAATTCAATCCGTAAAGTACGTTTTTTCACCTCCTTATTATCAAAGTCTAATCTTGATACAAATTAGAACCAGCATTTTAATTACTTTATGAATAAATGATGGGAGCAGTTTATAGTTCTCTGATTACACAGAGGTTTCATTGTTTTAGAGGAGCTGACTTTCAACAAAGCTTTAAGTAGACACACATTAAAGAGTCGGGAAGAAATGAAATACACGCACAAACTAGAAGTAACATAAAAGAAACGACAGCTCAAAACATGAGTCTGCTCAGTTCAAAGTTAATTTGGTTTGTGCAATAGGAGGTTATTTAACACGTGTAATTTCATCTTCTTTTACATATACAGTAAATGTTAGCAGAGCAGGCACGAAATGTGTGTTTTTCACCCTAGTGTTCAGTTAAAGGGAAATCTCAATCGAAACAGTGGGATTTGACACTAATTGATAGTGACCAAACATCAGGAATCAAACAGAATAGAGATTGCACGGGTTCTAGCTTGCTTTTAGCATATGCTCTTGCTTTTTAAACCAAAAAAAAGAGGAACTTAGATCTTTGCTTAAGAAATATAACAACACACAGGGTGTAGACATCAGCCATCTGACATACATCTCATGAAATATAATGTGTGAATGCAGGTGTCTATTTGTACCTTATTGAATGCTTATTAAGGGTGAATTGATTTATCAACATTGTCGACAAAAATCAGTGTCAAAGTGTGTTGCCAGTGAAAGGAATAGTTAAAAATTAATCAAAATTGATTTGTATTCTAGGAGCAGATATTTCTTTTGTTTTAGAGTTGAGTGGGATGACATCTCACACCCTGACTTTCTCTGCTGAGAGTTGTGCATGCTAAACAGTGACCAAGAACTGACAGGTTCATAGTATACAGCGATACTATCTGGTCTTAAAACTTCTCAAGTCTGGGAGCATTTCACCCTCAACTCTGCACAGAAAATGACTGCCTGCAAAATATATGAAGCAGACCCAGCTTATCATGGAGCATGAGCGTGATGCATGAGCATTAAAAGAAAAGGCACCCTGGATGTCTTTCTGTTTAACATGAGCTCTGACATTCAACTTCAGCAGAGCAAAGTTACTGTCACGCCGTTAGACTTCACTCTCAAATAAATTTCAACTCTGTCACCTTCAAACCCTTCTCTTACAACATTTCACGCTCCTCCTCTTCTCTGACCTCTAAACAGTAGAGGCAACTCTTACCATGTCAAACATCTAGTCACTACACTACACATTGAAACATATAATCACTTACATTAACACTGATTATATTCAAGGACAAGAAAAAACATGGTGTTTGCGTTTTTTCAATCATGTTTTTTTTTTTTTTACATTTAAAAAGTAATGCTAAATTTTAAAGCTAACAGCTCATTAGATTGTTGTGCTTTACATTGATAAGTAAATTTATCACTTTCATAATCGATGACAGGCAGCCTGTGGAAACAGTCATGGGCCACATGTACTTTAATCCAATGACTATTAAAGCTCCTGTGAGAAATTCTCTGTTTTGTCCATTTTAGCTCCCTCTGTGGGCAAAGCCGTCTTTGCTTATCTTGTCATCTACATGTTTCAGGAGTTCTGACATTCTGCTGACTTTGGAAACTCAAATTATTAATTTGTGAAAATTTTATGTGGAAAATGTAAAAACAGGCCTGTTTCATAAGCTACTCGGCTGACACCTACCCCCTTGCACCAGTTTCAGGCATTGAAAACTACAATATACCACATGTTGATCCTGTCACTTGAGGTTTAATTTGCTTTTGTATATCATAAAAAAGGCATCAATATGAATTACAGTGTATTTCTTTTTCATTAAAAAACTCCTCACAGGAGCTTTAATTATCAATGTTAATCATTTTATTAACTCAATGTTGACATTTATAAATTAAAGTTATTGTAACCTTTCACTTCCGTTCATCTCAGCTTTTTTTAATGTCATTATTCCCGCTTATAGTGATTTCATATTAGCAATACAGCACTGTGGCAGCAGAAAGCATGCTGAGCTGGGGAGCCTAGCAACGTGTCACTGTAAACAAACTCTACTTTTAAAGTCAGATGAAAAAATGTTGGGGAGCCGAAAGAGCCAGTTCATGCTAAGGTATAAATTATCTAATCTCTCTAAAAAATGCTGGAGTTGCTATCACCAGGGGCACACTGGGGTTGTTTACTTCAGGAAAAGAGCAAATCCGAATTTCCAACCCTGCTCTTACATGATAAGATGGATCGTAAACAACTTGAGCAGGAGCACACAGCCTTTGTAGATTTGTAGATTTGTTTTTGATGATTTTGTCCCATACATGTGCAAGCGATGTTAACTCAAAGAATCTTACTCTCTTTTATTGTAACATTAATAAGAAATCTTTGTCATGGGAAATGTGATTAAAAAAAAAGGTTTTGGTCTCCTTAAGTTACTCAGTTTGTCAGACACCTACCCTCTGCCAATGGCTTTAATCTTTGAAATTTACTCCATAGAAATGATCAGTCTTGTCTCTACTAGTCTGTTTTGCTCTGGTACATCGTATAGAGGCATGAAAATTAATGTTAGTGTAATTCATAACTGGCTAAAAACTTCTCATAAAAGCTTTTAGGTTCATTTTAATTTTCATTTATTTTGAGCAGAATTACCAAATCAAATATTATAGTAGTTGACGTCTTTTTAATGAATGAATGTTTCAACATGCACACTTATGTTGGTTAGATGGTTAGTTTTGTGACTGTGTCTGTGCTGTGTGCTCAAGCTCGTGAGCTGGTTCATACCTGGATCTACTAATTTACAACACACTAAGTCCTGCAAGATTTTGTTGGATTGACATGAAATTAGATTCCAACATTCAAATCACAGCTTTGGAAGCGTAACCACACTGGACAAATAGTAGCCATGCAGGGGTTACTGACAAAATGTGGATGTTAATTGCTCGTTACTCCTCTCTAGAGAATCATGGTTTACATTAATTACACCGAAGCCCCTGGCGAAAGGCATATCTAACAGGATTTTTCATATAAACAACTGGCATATCTACTTACCATCAAGCAGAGAAGCTACGGGGGTCATATCGCATAAGATTTAGGAGGAGGAAGATTAGAGAAAGAGGGACAGAGGAAGCAATATGAGGCAGAAACACAGAGTGCACTGCAATATAGGATGCACTAAGTTCTCTGGCTGTATAATCTTTAAGTCATTGAAGAATTTGAATGATTTGCTCTTTTTTCTGTTTTTTAGCTCAGAGTCCAAAGGTTTTTTCTGACAACTGAGCACACTGCTGTCGTTGCATAGCTGCAAGTTGCCCCTGCTTGTGCTGTAAGTGGCTGCAGTATTATAGCGTACCACATTTCCTCAGACCACTGGTGTTTGTACGTGTGTGAGTGAAGTCAAAGTGAAGAGGAGAGCAGAGCAGCCTCGCCTGTGAGGCCTGACACCCATCAATGTCGGCCTGTTACATTTCTATGACATGCTCTGTCTCAGGGAGAGCAGCGCTGGGAAAGAGGGGAGACAGGAGGATGTGGGGTGGACAGGACTAGTGGGTAGGGTAGAAGGGGTAGGGGGGGAAAGTCAGCAGGAGGGCTAAAGCTGGACTGAAAGGTACAAGAAAAGGGTTTTATTTGTCACAAGTGATACAGGGCAACTAAAAAAAAATCCCTCAGAGTATGTGTGCAAAAATCTCAGAGCTGGTGTGTGATAAATAAGATCCACAAGTCTGTGTTTCTTCATTCTCTACATACACTACGTATCATGGTTTTATAGTCATTAAATGTTATTTCTTCACTAACATTAAGTGATGCAATTTATAGTAATGTTGTTTACAGCCCTCCATTTGGTTGACTGTTAAACCTTTCAAAGCCCAGATGGTCTGGAGGTCTGCTTTCCTCACAGGACACACAAAGACAAGAAAGGAGAGCAGCGAGAGCATCAGCCTTGTTAGTATCTATGGCTTGGTGCTCATGCCTCTTATGTCTGCATTCAGCCACATCAACTGTTTAATCCCAAGGGATGGCCAACTCTTGACCCATGGATGCTCTGCCAGGCTAGCAGGGGGAGAAAGTACATAATTAATGATTATGAGACATGAGCCAGGCCACAGAAAAAAACAGTTCAACCTTTTTTTTTTTCAGCTAGAACCTCATGACTGCATCCTTCGGCATTAAGTTCTCATTTCTGTTCTTTGTATACCATCTTCTTGTTGAAATGCAGATGGAAACAGAAGGGGAACATCGCCCTGCAGCCTCACACTAAGCTAATTTACAGGATAAATGAAATAATTTAGAAGCCACCAGAAAGATGTCAAAAGTTTACGGAAGTTGTATTTGCGTGATTAAGTGTAACATGTAGCCTGTTGGCTGGGTTTCTCAGGCTCTTTGTCTTCCATCAGAGGTACTGCTGGGGGTGAGGGGGGGAGGATGGGAGGGGGAGGAGAGGATCTGAACTGATGTTTCTCTCTGGTGAAAGCTTGATCTAACCATGTTAAGCCATGCTGCCTCTGCAGGGAGCCTCCTCTACCCAACCCTTCATCCTTGTGTCTCTTTCTGTTAACACTTGTAAGGTTCCCACACAGATAGAGTGTACACAAAGGTGTTCACACTCTTTATCTAATAAATGATTTTATTATCATTATTCTAAACTCTATTTGACATGAACTCTGTAGGTAGCACCTGAAATACAGAGTTTTACAGCCTAAAAAGTAAGTCATTCTGCAATATTTGCTTCCAAAGTGTGAAGCTGAGTGGGTCTGATCAATGCTGGCAATATTCCCCCGAGGACAGACACATGGAAGAGTTAAAACTAGGCCTTCAAAAGGCTGAGCTATTGATTGAATTGCTCTCTAAAGTGTTTTTCATCTTGGGTACCATGCATGGAGAATGCCGGCTGGTGTGCAGTTGGGTACAGATGGCATGGCTGACCACTATAGAGAGAAAAGAGAGAAATGGAGGCAGAAAGAGAGAGAGAGAGACAGTGAGACAGACAGAGAATAGAGAGACAGGCACTTACCCCTGGCAGTGTTTTCTGTTCATGGAGGGCATTTTGGGCTTTGATGGCCGACTCTCGGGCGCAGTAGGTGAGGAATGCACAACCTGAAACACAGATATACAACAAGACAACCTATGAATACTATCAAATCCATTTTAGAGCACCAAACACGGTGAGAAAACATAGATTGTAGACTCATAATGTAACCCTTAAAAGACACTATTGAGCTGCATGATTTCCTGATTAGCAAATTACTTAACACATCAGTAGCTGCGTTTACATGGGCACAAATAATCGGAATAAAGGTCTGATCAGAATAAAAATGCGTCATGTAAACATGCTGTTTATTTATTGAGGTTAGTACAGGAAGATTTCTTTATTAACACTCTGGTATAAAACACAACTGCAGGTGCCGTGTCTGCTTCTCCGAAAACATAACAAGACGTACATACAGCGTAATGATGTCACATCTGCATGCACAATGCAACCTTTGACAGAACAGTAAAATAAGTAAGCAAGGGCGCCATAGAGTGACAACATTTAACAGGGAGAAAACTCCTGAATTGGATGAAGTGAGCCACTACCGTGTTTGTTGGTTTGTTGACAGCTCAGGTGTTAATACGACTCTTCTTCTTCAGTTGTTTTAGCAAAATTAGACAACTCTACGCATGTCCAAATGCTTCTAATCAGAATAAGGTTTGCTGCATGTACACGCACCTCATGATCGGATTATTTCATTTTGCGCTCATATACACAGTGGATTCAGATTATCCGATTCCTCAAATTTTTAATCAGATCAAGAAATTCTGCCCATGTAAACGTGGCTGTACCAACTAACCTTAAAAACTGATATATTACAGCTTTTTGTTAACCTTACGCATTCAACAAGAACATGTGTGGAAACAGTCAAACGGTCAAATACACTCAGCTCCCCCTTGGCCTGTCTTCATGTTTCTGCACACCTCAGTCTACAAGTACAGTCACTGGCTGCATATAGAATAAAAACATCCCTTCAGATCCACACATTATGAGACATGAAGCCAAAAGACAGCCTCCACGCAGCATGCACATGCAGGGAAAACCTGGCTGAGAGTGTCACACCCACAATGCTAACCAAAATACACATTACAGATAAATGACAAAGATCCCACAGCAGAACAGATGCTTGTCTATGGATGGTTCAATGGCTCTTACACTTGCCATTTCTCCTTTACTCTGCCAGTCTAGTACAGAGCCTACATTGTCAGAGAGCTGTCAATCATAATAACATAACATCCTTTTTTCATTTAAAGATCTAGTTTCACTTTGAGATAAATCAGCACAATCAGAACTAACTCTACTAACAGAAGCCATGTTTGAGGTTAATTTATTTGACGTTTGGCTGCTGTTCCTTCTATTTATGTGGAAGAGGCGGGGTTTATGACCTAGCAGAGGAAGCCCTAAATATTTTGGCTCCACAGTCAGTGAGTACTTATGGCCTCTACTTTGATATACAGTCCAAGCACCCTTATTTCAGCAGAGCTTCAAGCTGCTCAGAGCGTTTCAGTGGGCTTCAAACAGTACAACCAAACAGGCTTATTATAATACATGATTCTGTAAAAGAACATAGAGGCCTACCAATCAATCAATCAATCTTTATTTGTATAGCACTTTTCATACAAAAATGATGTAGCACAAAGTGTTTTACATAGCAGAGGAATAAAAGAAACAAGGAATACCCAAATCTACCCCAGTCCAACCTCTCATTCCCAGCCTGCGAGCTAAACACAACAGAAACAGGTATTAAAATGCATTAACTCAAGAAGGGCTCAATTTCATAAAAACAGGAATGTGCGCACCAAGGAAACATCATTTTAAAATTTTGGATAAGGAAACACTGGAAGTTTAGGTTAAAATCTAAAAACAAATTAACATAAAATAAAATTTAAGAAATAATAAATAAAATAAAATAAAAAAAACAGCAAAAGATACTAAAATAAGAGCACCAAAATAGCTCAATAAAAGATGATCCACCAGAAAAAGATAAATGCTAAAACACTTAAAGTTAATGATGTTAAAATTTAGTTAAAGCAAGATTAAAAAGGTACGTTTGGAGTTTGCTTTTAAAATCATTAAGCCTACCAACTTTAACCCCAATATGTCCATGCTCTGCATTACTGTAACTCTCACTACAATATTAAAACAAGCACACTGGTTTCAATGACACAGACACTAAGAAGAGTTGAACAGCGACAAAATGGAAAATAAGGAAGAAAAGAAATTTCTCTCTGTCTGAGTCCAGCATATGAGGAGCCAAAATTGGACATGCATTTATACATTATTTACCCCATTTAATGTGAAAAAACTCAGCTTCAGTGGTTTAATAAGGATCTTTCTTGTTTTCAAATGGACCCATTGTAACAGCAAAAATGTTTGTTTTTTTTACTCTGCAATAACAAGAAAATTAGTTGAGATTTTAGAGAAACTGCAGAAACTAAGGGTTCATTTAAGCTCCAGTTACATAAGAAAATAGATCTGTGTGGAAAACTTAATAAAGGAAGAAGAAAAGTCAAAAGCTTATGACAACAAACGAATGTTGATAATGCATCTGCAAAAATGGAGGAAGCGTTGCAGACAGCGGTGGTCTGTTCAGCCGTACGTGGAAAGAGAGTTCAGTCTTTCAAAATATGAGTGTTTTGTTTTACATGGTCTATGGTTTGAACTATTTTTGGTGCAGGGTCTGGTCTGAGTCTGTCAGCAGCCGGAAAATGTGCAGAAATACAGACTAAATGAAGGCAGAGTACAGATGGAGGGCTTCATATCTAAAGTTCGGCATAAATGAGCTCCGAAAAAACCTGCATTACTCACCCAAAATAATGAGATAGAAAGTTGACATCTCAAGAAAACAACTTGACTTTGACTCGCTCTCACAGCAAAACAGAGAAAATAAAATGTATGGATGCCTGAATGCATCAAGAAAAAACACAAGACTCCCTGCAAATAAAACAGGAAAAATACTGGATATACAGAACTACTCTCTGCAATACAGCAAACCACATGAAGTAAGAAATGGCAAAAACAAAACCACAATAAAAATGTAGACGGTGGGAAGAGGCCCGTACAGCCTCACTATCCCTCGTGTCACGACCTGTCAAAAGCTCCAAGCAGCCTGGCCAACATCCCCAACCTGAGAGGTTGTGACAGCAGCATAGACAAAAGAAACAGGACAGCAGGAGAATATTTTTTTTGGGGGGGTGGGTGGGTTGGGGAGGGGTGATAGAAGAAGGATGGGATTGGTGGGGGGATGGAGAAACTGACAAGGAGGAAGTGAGGCCAGAATGTGGTGTAAAAACCCTCCAGGGTGAATATCCACTCCAAAACTTTAGGTATGCTGCCATGCACACACACACACACCTGCAAAAAAAAACACCCACCGAGCAAGAATGTTAAGCAAGCGCACATCTGTCAAGAATCACTGAATACACAAAGAGGAGGAGAGGGACTGAGAGGAACTGGATGCAGTATCGAGGCAATAATTTTCCTCCCCACTGTCTGAATAAATAGATTTGCTTGTGTTCTATTAATGAGGTTCATACGGGTTACAGTGCATCATATTTCTGCCACTCTGTAGATGCTTTATTAGCAGCCGCTGCATTTTTTGGATCTCATTTCAACAGCCAAATTTATTCAGTGGGTGGCGATGTAGAAGTGTCTTTACACGTACAATATCCATTTCTGTTTTGAGATTGCTTTAGCCAGAGAAAATTCACAGTGCAATTTTTGTTTTATGCTTATGCTTGTTGTTCCGATCGCCCATGCACTCAGGGTTAATTCCTACAGTAACCTTTGCAGGACTGTATCAGAAAAGGAGGGTTAAAATGCCATGTCAGTCATTGATCCATTGATTAAAAGCATATAGCTTTTGCCTTTTCAAATGTAACCCTGTAAAACTGAGAAAGAGCTCACTAAGCCGCACATTTCTGTTTATTTAAGTTTATTTTTAGTTTACAGATCGGGCTGAGTTCCTTCTCTTTCTTTTTAATGAAGCTCCTCCTGTTGTTTGGGATTATCAGTCAGCACCCTGCCAGGCCTCTCACCATAAGAAAGACAGATAGTGATGGAGCCTTCCCAGGGTCAGGACCTTAGAGGTGGCTGACTGTAGCACCGGTGTCCTCCTCGTAGCCTCCCTTGTCCCAACACCCCTAACCTAATGATTTCCAATGGCCGACGAGCAAATCACTCAATCACTCGTACTGCTGTCTCACTCCCTTTTCTCCTCTATTTCAGCTTGCAAAGAAAAACCAAGCCTGCGTAAAAACATATTTGTTGTTTTCCACTTTGTTTGTTTGTTTGTTTCTCAAATGGTGGAGGGTAATAGAAGGGAACAGCTCCATTTTGGTGCTTGTTTTTCTCTCTTTTCTGCTCTCTCTGGGCCTGTTTTTGTTGGTTTACTTGACAAATGCTGGCCCTATCTCTGAATAAGAAACAAGTATTTTGCATTACAATCACAAACACGATTTATTTGTTAATGTGTAATGCATATAGGGCATTGAGAATAAATTAATAAGAACCACAACAGTGGCAAACAAAAGAGAAACATGAACTCCATTTAAATGTGATTCTGTGCTCTTTAATGTATGGCTTAATAAGAATTTGCAGGCCACAGGCGAAAAAGCTTTAACAAGTCCATAATTGGAATCCAAACACGTACAAATTGCCAGTGCTGCGTTGCATACCAAGTGCAGAAGTGTGGGTGGGTGGGTGGGGGGGGCATGATGAAATTGTTTGAAACACAACAAAAAGCCACTGTAATCGGAGCTTGCTGACACAGCAATGGGGAAAGCCTTCCCATTGTGAGGAGATGATCCTCTGCATCATCTGATAGAAAGCTAAAACAGCCTTATCGCACACATTCAATTCAGCCCCAAAAAGAAGAAGCTCTTCCTCTCCTCTTTGCTCCTCCGCCTCCCTCTCCTCTCTCTCCTTTTTTAGTCATCCTGTCTTCTTTTTTTCAACCAACTCAGATCCCCTCACTTCCTTTTTCTTAATGATATATTTTTAAGGGTGGGCTGTGTGTGTGTGCGTGTTTGTATGTGTGTACTGGGAAATAGAAATGAATCTCTCCCTTTTCACTGGCATGTAATTAAAGAGTCGAACATGGAAAAAAGAGAGAGTGAGTGGGTGCTAAAGAGAGAGCGAGAGAGATTGAGTGGTGAAAGATACTGTATAGATGGGGCATTTACATTCACTGTGGCAGGGCCTATCCAATATCACAAACACACTGTGTTATGATGAGCGTGGGTCTGCATATGCAGGGGAGGGGGGGCAGCACAGAAGCATATTTAGCCTATGTGACCCATTTCATGTTGCATACGAAAAACACAAACAGCAGAATTCTCAGTTCATACTGGATGTATAATGACTCATTACTAAAGCTTTTTGTCTGTTTGTTTGTTTTTGGTACTGAGCGAGATCGTAAATGATACCCAGAGGTAAATGATAAAGATATGCATGTGCTGATGAATTGATGAAGCATCTTTATGTAATGGGGAATTTATTACCCATGATTGGTCTTGTTTTTGTCTTTTGTTTTTGTCTTGTTCTTTTTTTGTTTGTTTCTTTTTCCTTTCGTCCTCAATGTTTTTTTTAATGGTTGTTGTTTTTGTCTTTTGTTTTTTATGGTTGTTGTTGTTTTTGTCTTTTATTTATTTATTTATTACTTTCCTTCTTTCTTCAGTTTTCTAACATTTTGGTTTTCCGATTAATTTATTTACACGTGTATATATATATATATATTAAAAAAAAGGCAATTGTTTACGGAGACCACTTGTAAAATGAATTGTTCTAATGGTTGTTGAATTGGATGTGAGGAAATAAAAAAATAATAATAATAATAATGACTCATTGTAGTGTTTCTTTTTACAGGAAGTCAGGCATCACTTTACAGCCTTCTTACAATAATGGTGTGTCTGAGTTACCTTGGAAGTCAGATGTCGGAGCTGAAAATGTCGTCACACCCGAGTTCCATGCGTTTCAGTTACTAAGTCGGAAAAAAGCAAAATCCTAGGCGTGAAATAAGATGGCGACATCTACGAAAGTTATTTAAGCGCTTACCTTATATTCGGACAAGGCAAGATGTAGCCATCTTGTTTCCGCCTCCAATTTTGCTTTTTTCAGACTTGGTAACTAAAACGCTGGTAACTCGGGTGGGATGTCATTTTCAGCTCGGACTTCTGACTTCTGAGGTAACTCGAACACAGCATTAATGCAGAAAATTCAGATTGGTTGTTTCAAAGATGCTCTTCTTTTGGTTTTCTAAGGTGTGTCATCATTTAAGCATCAACTATAAAAAAATAACAGTCTGTCTTTAGTCTGGTTACTGCAGCTGTTTTGTACAGTTTATTGTAGGACAATACTGTCCACAAACAACATGTTTAAAAGTCAATCAGGTTTACATGCAAGTTGCATATTTGAGTCTACCTCCTTGTTACATTATGTCCTTTGCTTTAAAATTAACAGCTGTTTAACATGTTACTGCAATATTTTCAACTCGGCTCTAAATCTTTAGATTTGTGTCAATTCTTAATCTTTCCACACACAAACTGTGCAGTATGAACATATCAACATATGTGAACATATTCATAATAAAAATCACATTTCCTAGCCCCGAGCCTCTGAGCCCTGCACAGAAAGAACACTGATAAAATATGCATTGATTTCTGTTCTTCAAACATACCGCCCTAACAGCATGCCAATTTTGGGAACTGCAAAACTCTAACAAACCAGATCAGATGTGACTATTAGCATGGAAATGAAACTTGTCTCTATGGTTACAGAGAATAATAGCCAGTACCAACATTCTCTTACTTCTCCCTTAGTATGACTTGCATTATCACCAGAGTGGTTTTTAGACATAAATCAAAGTGGGAGTTGGACATACTGGGACCACATTGTTGCTAAATGTGGGTAATTATTTATTTTTGGGGCTTTTATGTCTTTAAAAGAAAGTGGTGACTGATTTTGAACTATAGGTCAGGAGTTGGAATCAAACCCCGGCTGCCCACTTGGAGGCAACAGCTTCTGTACTTCTGGGATATACAATTTAACTGAAGTCGAACTGGGCTCATTTGTAGCTATATTGCAGGTACACTGTACTTAATTTCTTAAATTGTTTATGTGCTTAGTTAAACCAAAATTCCTCCTATTTTGCAACTACAGGTGCAGACCTTTCACTCAGTAAGTTGCAAAAACTTCAGTTCTCAGTTTAAATATTTATTCCACTCACAAATATGTCCCAAACAAATTAAAGCCAGAACTGTTTACAAGAGAGAAATTACAGTATCATAAGAACACATGAATTCAAACATAATAATCAGCTCAAGAGCCAACGTTTGACAGACTTTTTTAAAACTCCCACAAGATTTTTTTCATGGTCACGAAATAGACTGAATCTCATAGAAACTTCTTTTTATGATATTTAAAAGCAGAAAGACTGACAAGCTTTATATCCTTTTTTTATGGCAGAAACTGCTGCAAGGTGGTAGGTGTCAGGTGTCAATTTCCATGTATTTACAATAAATGATACATTTGACTGTCAAAAGTCAGCAGGAGGAGATTTTATTTTTCAAAACTCACTGCTTAATCGCATAGAGGACAAGACGAGCAAAGTTCCTCATTGAAGCTTTAACTTGGCTTCTAGACTAATTTAACAATGCAAGGACACAGTGTGCACAGCTAGGCATGTAAGACAGAAGACACGCTGGTTGGAAAACTAATAATATCACTTGGTTGGAATGAAAAGCATTTACAAAAGTAAAAAGAACCAAATATTTTCCTTTTTCTCGACAGAGCTTTCGGTGTACCAGTAACTGCTCTGACTACAACTTCAAACCATTCTTGAAATAAAGTCCTTGGCTTTTCCTCAAAAATATTCCCTCTGAAAATACAATATAAGGCAATAAAATGTGTTTTATGTAATTTTTTTCCTTCACAAAACTGAAAATTACATAACCTGCTCCCCAAAGCCGAATGTAATTGATCTCATGCCCATTCACTATCAGAATTGTCTGTTAATGGCATATGATTCATTTCTTGATTACTTGTCATGATTTTCAAACACTAAGTAGCTTTCACACTTTAATTTTCTACCTTTTAGCACAAACAAATTAGCCAGCAAGAAAAACAATCATTTAACATTAAACAATTGTCAATGGACCTGGTATCTCTAAAAATGTTTTTTTCTTCAGCTAAAGATCATTATTATGATTATTATCAAAGCTTTTATTGCTATTATTATTATTATTATTATCCACACTCAAACACAAATGCAGTTCCTTAGAAGATTGAGCTGGTTTAGACTACAGCCTCTCTCTTTTTACTCCCCTCTAATATTCCCGTTTTCTCCCTTTTTTCCATCTTCTTGCCCCAGAGGAGCCAAACTGCCCTGGTGTTGAATGAGTGCATGAAGAAGTGTGAACTTGCTCTCAATGTGGCATTTCCTTGCCCAGAAAGTGTGAAGGTAGCAGAAACGGAGCCAGTCCTGGCACCATTCTCGCCCCTGTTCCCTCACACATCATTTGCACTCTTTGGAAAATGCTATCACTGTGGGCAGATTACTTGCTTACTTCATTTACTGCCATGTGGGGCTCCGGGGGAACTGATAGCCTTTCAGAGGGGTCGCAAGCTGAGACACACATCATCAGCACTGATACAATGTGATTATGACCTGAATCATTGCCAGCCGGGGAGGCAGGAGGCACAGTGGCGCAGATTGACCGTGAGGGGGGTAATCAGTCTGGTCTCGGAGAAGCTTTTAACAATCACTCCCTCACCTTTTGAAGGAAAAAAAGTCCTTGATCTGTTCACATAACCATGCCAATGTTCAGGGAGAAGCAGGGCAGACAGAGGTGTAATAAAGAAGAGCTGGAGCATGGAGTTGGCAGGGACTTTCCAAAATGCTCTCACTCATTGTTCTGACAACAATATTTTCTCTGCCCGGGCTTAATGGGCTTGTAATGAGCACTGTAATATAAGCAGTAGCCTAGCGTAACCTGTAAACCTTAATTAAGCCAGACAGCCACCTTAAAGGGAGGCCGCCACTGTGCTCAGTCACCATCCCATGATCCTAAAGCCGACAACACTCTTCCATCACACCTTCATCAATCACTCCATCCCTTCATCCTCTGCTCCAAATCCTCCTCCATATCTCCTTTCACTTTCCCTCCTATCATCCCTTCACCTTGAGCACAGGCTAGGGGGGGAAGAGGATGAACGTCGCTGAGCGTGCAAAGGAGCATTGCTGTCCATCATGTGGGCAAGAAATAGTCCCAGACCCTCCCTTGTACCCTCAGTGACCCCTGAGCAGGAGACCTCAGCCATTGATTTGTTGCTACTTGCTCATATAGACTACACTAGCCCTGGAGCTGCAGTCCAACAGATCCATAGGCAGCACGTCCCAAAGGACCTGCCTGTGTGCAAGGGTGTGAACGTGAGTATTTACAGAACATGCTTGTGTTATGGAGGGGGCGTGCATTGCCTAATGAGTGTGACAAATGCAGTAAATTCTTTCTGAAAGGCTGTGTATATGCTCCAGAATCTATACCAGGAGCAAAGAAGCCATCATAAGGATCAATAGAGATCTATTCTGACACCTCTACACTCACAATTTATTGTATGGCTCTGAGGTTAAATAGTTCTCTCAGGGCAGAAGTGGTTCTTCATATATAATCCAACTGTAGGGTACTTCTCTCAAAAGCTGACATGTACTTTGGGCTGTACACTGTAGGCGTTGAAGCAGACAACAGCAATACAGATTCAAGTGGCTCCTGAAAAGTTCCCAAGACACCAAAAGTAATGCTATTTGAGGGTGCAGGTGCAGCTTCAAGAGGGGACGTGATAGATTGCAATTGCCTACCCATCCCCAAGTTGGCGAGAACTCTCTTTATATGTGGTTCTTTGGCATCCCCTACTGTACTGTAGACTTTAAAGTAAGCCTTATGGCTTTTGTAGACTATCTTTGTACTTCATCTCCCTTCTGCCGTTAAAGCCAAGGCCCGATCTATAAATACATCTTGGCCTGCATCCCTGATGAGCAAGCTAATTGACACTGTTAATGGATGGAGTTTCACAGAGCTGTAAATAATGTGTAGGTTCACACTTACTGCCGCCCGCTGCGCTACTTCTGGGAGGGCAACAAGAGTTTACCTGCCAAGTCCCGTCTCTCTGGCCTGTCGTGCCTCGCCTCCCTTCCCCCAACAAAGTCTGCTACAGCGAGGGGATTTACACAGAAATCAATAAAAGTTTCTCTTAGCCCCCACAGTCAAAGTCAGAAAATTGCATCACCACCTTTTAATGTACTGTAACATCCTTTTGGAAAAACAAAAAAAAGAGCGGGCAAAAGGACACAATAAAAACCCTTCGACTTGGCTCAGACCCATCGCCCACTACTGTAGTAAAACACAGCGCGTTATGTTTCTGCTGACAGTTATTATTTAATGTACTTGATATATGATGCATTATTATAAACAATGCATGTCTTCTCTGAAAGGTGAAAGCCATCATTTTAAACCATCTATTGATCAAATCAGAGCCTGGATCACAGATGACTGGCAGCTGCAAACTGACTACAGAGCTAAAGACGAATAAGGTTTCCAGTCAGTTTGATTTTAGAAACCTTTACAGACTTCGCTTCAAAGGCCCAAAGGTTGCTATAATGGTGTGATTACAAGAGGAACAACAAAGACAGACATGTGAGGGGGAGAAAAAAATACCACACACACACACACAGACACACACATGCACAAATCCTTTCCCATTACAGCTTTACGACACACGAGCCACCTCTAGCGAAAAACACCAATCACACTTGTCTGCACAGACAAACTTCTAATGAGCACTTTGCATCTCAAACCTGCCCTTTCCATTCAGTGCATTTACTGAATGGAGCGTGCTTAATTCTAATCACACTTCCAATTATAACCTGCATGCCAAAAAACAACTTTGTGTCCTTGTCCCAGATTTCTGTCCCTTCTTATTTTTCCCCGTGTCTTCACTGTGCAGAAGAACGGTAATGATTATCATTAATGGCCCGACTAAAAGGAAAGTTACCGGGCTGTTGCATTGACGTACATTTCCACATTCACTTCAGAGGATTTCAGATTTGTTGTTAACCAGATGATGAAACCATCCATCTATGTATCTATCAACATATGTACTGTATCTATCTTTCCATCCATCCATCAAGGCCCTATCAGGAATGTATCAGTGCCTCACAAGACATCTATAATTGGTCCATAAGAGATTTAATCTGCCTTTAACTGTTGGACGTCATTATGTTCCTTGTATCTGTAGCTGAATACAGAATACAAACAAGGCAATAAGCAGGTGAATAGATTCTAACGGCGTTTAAAGCTCCAGTAAGGAACTTTTGGTTTGCTTCAATTTTGGCGCCCCCTGTGGACAGTATGTTTGTTCAGCATTTTTCTTTTTAATTTATATCAATAAATGATTGCTATCTACTATCGACAACCTAGTGGATGATCTCTCCCACTACCACTCCAGGGGCCTCATGTATCAACACTTGCGTGGAACTCATACCAGAAACGAGCGCACGCAATGTCCGTCACGCTGAAAAAAATCCGTATGTATCAATGTGTGCGGGCGCCGAAATCCACGTGTGTTTCCTTGATAAATCCCAATCAGCGTGGAATTGAGCGCAGATGTCGGAGTGACTGGGCCCGTCCCCGTTACGCCCTCCTATAAATATGCAGATTTATTTAAATAGGGTCTCCCTGTCCTCGCACGCAGACAAAATGACTAGAAAAGCTAAATTTACAGCGTGCGAGGTGGAGGTGCTGGTGGCGGAGGTGGAGGAGCGACAGCGTGTTTTGTTTGGCAGCCTGTCCAGTGGCGTCAGTGCAAAACAAAAACGCTTGGAGTGGGAGAAAGTTTGCGAGAGGGTGAATGCGGTGGGTTCCGAGACACGCACCCCCGCGAAGATTAAAAAAAAGTGGTCGGACCTCAAGGTGGAGGTCAAGCGGCGTACAGCTGCCCTCCGGAGGAGTACTGGCCAGACAGGTGGGGGTCCGGGGAAGGAGACCCTCACGCCGTTTGAGCAGCGGGTGGTGGCGATTATTATTATAGGGTAAGTGGCGTGTCACACAAATGTCCACATGCTTTGTCATCTCACTGAGCAAAAGACGTATATTAGACGTCTAGTCTAAGTTAATACTTCATTTCAACGTCGGGATTCAGTCTATTTTTAGACGTGATTTATACTTCGCCCTTAACTTTATTTTTCGATAACTTTTTATGCAATAAACAACCGTAATGTGCATAACTGACCTCTAAATACTGGATTACATTACCTATGATACCGTGGAGAGAGATGTAAACGCAACAGATACACAGAAGCAGGAATTGAAATGAACAAATATTTTTATTGTGTCACAGAAATCAATGTGTCGGCCGTGTCGCCGGCTTGCGGAACCCCGGCCCACGGCAGCCCGTCCGCCGGCTCGGAGTCGTCGGCCAGGACCAGCGGCATTCGGGCCACCCCGGCCCCCGGCCCCAGCACCAGCATCAGCATCAGCGCGCCGACAAGCGGTGGAGCGTCCACCAGCCGCGGCGCTTCCGCTGGACCACCCAGACGCAGTGGAAGGGTCCTCGCGGAGGGGGTCCTGCAATTGCAGGAAGAAATCATCAGGGGGATCGCGGGGATCAACGAGCGTCTGGACCGGCTCGTAAATTTCCTCGAGCGTCTGGTGGAGAAAATAAATTAATTTGGCTCATTGAACTGTGTATTCACTTCTTACCCATTCACACTGTGGCGATGAGATTCTCCCGCGCGAGAACGGCGGCCCGGCAGGGATCAGCTCACATCCCTCCGTCTGCTGCTCGTGGGCTCGTCATGTGGGGCGACGTGCTGCTCGGCCACGGGGATGTTGTGCACGCTTGTCACATAGTGAGTCACCACACAGCGTCGCCAAAGTGCGAATCACAGTCAACGCAAGTATCGGCTCAACGCCAATTTCTACACCACCTCCTGACTTTGCGTTGATTAGCGCTGGAACCGACGCTCGTTTCGCGATGATAAATCTGGACATGTGCGCCGATTTTGGCGTACGCAAGGTTTTCTTGCGCCGCAAGCGTTGATACATGAGGCCCCAGTAAATTTTTCCCCTTCTGCTCTGCAGGTGACTATGCAACTGACAACTTTGTAAATAATAACACAAAGGGAATGGTCTGGGCATGCTTGTTTTAAAAAGTCTCTGGAATAATATTTGTTGTGAAGTGAAACTAAATGAATGAAGATGAAATGATTGATGATGGACAACACACGACAAATCCTATCATGTAACCAACCATTTACAGGACAGCATAACAGACAATGTTACAAAAACCTAAGAGATTATATAACAGAGAATGTTGAAGCAACATACACTAAAGTAAAGGAACCTTTTTCGTCCTTTCAAAATAAAAGCATGTTTATCATCAAAAGAGGAAAAAAGGTAAATTTGTTGTGAAGGAGTGAAATTGATTAAGATTTTAAAAGTTAAAGCAGTTTTTCTTTCTTGTAGTGTAAACTCACACCATAATGCTAGCATTGTGAATTAGTGTTGGGCAGTATGACGGTATATACTGTGTGAAGGTATAAAAGTGTCTACCGGTAGAAATTTTGCTGTACTGTTTAAACGGAGGCAGCCCGACCCACCCAACATGAGGAAGAGGAGGAGGAACTTGTCACGAAAAAGGGCGTGAGTCACGACATCGGTTGTCTGGAGATTCTTCAGGTTAGAAAATCTGAAATGGATCAAGTAAAAACACTATGCAAAGAGTGTTGTGTGGCTGTCGTTGCTGGAGGTGGAAACACCATCAACTTCTTCCACCTCCTGAAGATAAAACACGCCAAGAGCCAAAGGTGTGTGGCGCACTCCCTGCACCGGTTCACCATATGATAAAAAATCGCCAGACTGGTCTGGCATTTTGTTTGCATTTGTATACAAATCTGAGTTAAAAATAAAAGGAAAATGAACAAATGCGACAGTGTGGTTATTTTTAAGCCATTAATTGAATTTACTGGAGGGAAAAAACATACCGTTACCATGATATGAAATTGCTCATGATTTAAGATTTTGTTCATACCGCCCAACATGATTGTGAATCATACCATATCATCCCATACCATGTTATATCACATGGTACCAAACTGCACATCTATCTCTCTGATGAGAAGAATGGTAAAATCAGTTGTCTGAAGTGAAGCCAAAGAGCACACGTACCAGATATGAGAACCATCAGCCATTAATTAATCTGAGTAGTCTTTCTTTAATTAAGCCAGATCTACCATTAAGAGTGAGCCACACAGAGGCTGTTACGTTGGAACTCATTAAAAGTCCACATACTATGTTCTTTGAACCACGTTTACGTTTTGATCATCAAAAAAAGAAAAACAAATTCCATCTTTTATCTGCGGCTTCGGTACTATTTGGCATTCAACCCGCTTGTGACACACTAAAAAATGTGGCTGCGATACATCTCCAGTACAAAGCCCTTGACCAGTTTGTGTCTCTGGCAATAAAGCACAGAGACCGTTAGCTACAGTGTTGCAGCTTCACGGGAAGATAGATGGAAGGAGTGAGGGGGGAGATGGCTGCGTGATGGAAGGGACGGGGGGGTGTTGGGGATTGGTGGGGTATTGGAGGGGGGGGGTTACTGGAAATGAGGAGGACATGGCCCTCCAGTTACCCACAGATGCTCCCTCTGTCTCTCCCTCGCTCTCTCCCTCCGTTTGAGCACAGTATGGGAGCAGTCTTTTGGGGGAGGCTGGCAGGCAATCAGTGATGTCATGCCAGCAGTGCAGCGATGGCAGCTTAACCTATTTTCGGAAATACCACAGAATTTCTATTTATAACTGTGCTGAGCAGCATGTATCTTCACACATCCCTCACCGACCTGAGTGTTCCTGACAATTTCTCATCTTAAATGTGTCTCCATCATTTGTTGGGAATTTTTTTAAAATCGGCAGGAAATAAAAAGTCTTCATACTCCTATCTTTTACGGATGTAAGTTGGGGTGTTAATGTTGTTGAAACACTAGCACTATGAGTGTCTCTAAGTGTGTTTTTATAGCTCATGTAAGCATTTTTATTGTTGCTTACTTTAGTATTTTGGTATAAATAACAGCCATAAAATAGTAATTGGCTTCTGAGACCAGAAAGCGTTGTATTTGCAGAAGCAGCAGCAGTGGTAACAGAATCAGTACTATGAGTGTTGCTGGAGGGATTTTCTCTTGTTAACAGCTTTCATATGATTGTTTTATACATCTGCTAAACTTGGCCTCTGCTCCTCCTCCTCCTCCACCCTCCATCAATCCCACCCTCCGGTGTCCAAACAGCTCTCAACCTGTCAGTGGGATCCTGCGTGTCCCGCGCTGAGCCATCACTCTACCCCCTCCCAGCCTGCACAGCCTGGGGATAAAAGCAACTATTTGTTTCTGCATCTCTGACAAACACTTCATCTTTTCCCCCTCCACTTATCCATCTGTCCATACATCCACTGTTTCTGCGCCCATGTGTCAGTCTGTCGTTTGCCTTGTGGGCCCTGCTGCACACATGTGCCATCCTCCCTGTCCAATCCATTCTAGTGACAGTGTTAAGTCACATCTGTGCATCTTTGCAATCGCATGCACTCTGAAGCAGATACGTGTACAACATGTATGCATTGTTCATTTACACCGGCATCAAGGGCTCAACCATTTGGCAATCAGAGAGATGTGACAGCTTGACTAATCTGTGAATGTGTTTTGGCCAAAACACGAGGGTTAGAAAGCCCTCTGAGGGCACAGTACTATAAGTCAAGACAAATAACTTATTATTTTGCAGCCTTGTACAAGGCTTTATCGCATGAGTTCTCCTGAACCGTTCCAAAATAGAGAGGGATTATCGCAAAACATTGCATTAAAATCTCCTCTCTCCCCTCTCCCTTGTTATTTCATTTTCCTTCTAAAATGAATCTGTGCCCAGCCAGGCTCAAACACAACATTAAAGAGCTCATGCTATTCTAACAGAAACCACCAACCCCCTCCTCCCTCCCTCCCTCCCTCGTTCTCTCGCTCGCTCGCTCACTCCTCCTTTCTCCCTCTGTGCCTTTATAACCCCCTCCTCATATGAGAACACTCTGCTCTGTAGGCAATGGCACTCTCTCTAAGCTCCCCATACAAAATAGATAGGCTTCTATCCCTCTATTTAGACTAAAGAAATAGCTGTGACCTTTGAGCATGAACATGACGATGGTAAGCTTCTGCTAACTCCACCTTTAGAGGAGAAGTGAGACCCTCAACACACCAAAAATCATTCAACAACAAATTTTCTGATATTACTACATCCATTGAAGGCAGAAAACAGCTTCCGTATACTTTATATCAATTCTAGTTTTTGTCCCATCTTGATGAATTAAACTAAAACAACAATATTCCAAGATTAACGCCTATAGTTGTTGAATGGGAAGGTAGAGGTAGAAATCAAGATGTAATCATTCTTTTCAAACATCATTGTTTAGATGTTAAATTTCAAAGCAACAATACTTTCTGTTAGCAAATGCTGCATCGGCAAATTCCAATAACAAATAGATTCACATCTCAGTGAAAGTGATGAGAAAAAGCTTGTGAAGAGTGTTAAATCTTTAACCATTACAATTATGACACTGTCTACAGTCTAAAACCCTCCATCATAAAGCTTAATCTCTTCAGTCTAATAACATCTAAATTACTGTATGGTAGCACAAACTAAATGAGTCTGTTTTTCTTTGAGACTTCTTGTTAAATCTTATCGTATCTGTCTTTGCTCCCGGCCTGCATTAAGAGCAAACATATTCCACAAAGGTCATGGAATAACGGCACTTCAAACACACTGAAAGCATAATATACTGCAAGCCATAATGAATGTTGCATCGAAGCAGGAAATCAATCCATCTGAAAGGCTCTCTCGGGCGGGGATTAAGGGGAGCGAAGCGGAGACAGAATAAAAAAGCCAGGTGAGTTTGGTGAGCGGACACTGACCTCCAGCAGAGCACGGCCTTGTCGGCATCACAGATTGGCAATCTCCTTGGAAAAACCAACAGAAAAGAGTGGAAAAGATAGGGGGAGAGGCACCGCTCCTCATCCTGAAGTCAAGGCCCATAGCGCCTGTCAGTAGCAGTTGAGCTGCTGCATCTTTTATGAGGAAAGCCCTGTTGCTTATTACAATATTTACAGACGTTTAAAGATTGCAAGGCGAGTGTTGTTGCTGCATTAGTTTGGCTCGGTGGCCTTCGCTCAGTAGCCCTGACAGAAGATTTTATTCTGGGTTTGTTAAATCGAGTCTCTGCACATAACTACAAGGAGACTGAGAATTGTTTTTACTCCTTCAGTGTTGGGTCAGGACAGAAAATATGTAATGTGAAATCACATTGTTCAGTATAGCCAGACTGATATAAAGAGCAGTAAAGAAGGCAAGCCTCTACATATAATTACCTGGCTGTATTAAATACTTGATTCTGATGGTCAAACCCACATTACAGCGAGTATTTCCCAGCAGCAGATGCAAAGCACACACATCAACTCAATCCACGGACATGAGTCTTGTGCTTTCCCACCTGCCTGTTGACACTGTGGCAAAAACATTAGCATTCTGACGTAAAATTCTCAATCGTTGTGGGTCAAACTTGATTTTCTGTCTCAGGTTGGTCTTGGTGAGTCTGGAATTAATGGAAGTAACTGGGCACAGATCAGCCTTTTATTACATTTTCCATATGTTTCCAAACAATCCCTGTATTTGCAAAGCATCCCAGATCAAAATTAACAACCTACCCAAAGATAACTGATAGCTAGATAGATAGTGTTTTATCTTCCCATACAGATGCTATGAAAGCATGGCCATTAAGCCTAGGCTTCAATCCAATAAACAGTCCACATACTGGGAGAAAATGCATTTTTTAAACCAATATCACTTCTGAAAGCTCACAAATTCAAATTCACCTTTATTTCTATGGCACTTTTCATACAAGAGTGTAATTCAAAGTGCCTCACGAAGGCTAAAAACAACAATAAACATTGCGATCATGATGGCAAAGTAATTAATTATGCAGCCTTGACTACACTGCGATTAAAACAGCACAAGAAAGTGTCTGGTTTTATTACCAGCCATGCAGTGGTCATTATATGCTACACTAAGGTCTGTTAAATCAGTAATACCATCACAGCATGTCGTGCGCGTCCCTTCCATGTCACTTCTACAGCTCTGTTTATAGTCTGTAAATGAATTTATCCCATCTGTTTCCTCAGGGGGAATGCTGTCCTACAGCAGTGCCGTGATCTCTGACACTTTCCATAAGGCAAACACACAATATGGAGACTTGAAGATGCGCCCACACTTCCAAGAGCAGCATCAAGAGAAAACAAGAGGCTGCACCCAACCCCAGCTTAGTTTAATGAAAGCTACTGCTTTTCAAGTATGATTTAATATAAGAAAACAGCAGTCTCATATTAATGCCTTTCATTTTGGGTTGATGCATATGCTGTGTTCCAGCTATTCCTGCTATCTTCCCACCATCCTTCTCTCTTTTTTATTAGGAGGGCGACCCAAGGAGGAACGTTATCCATCAGACCCGCTCAGAGAGAGAGAGAGAAAAAATAAAAACTTGAATAAATATTTCATTAGATTATTCTGTGATTTAATGTGCTTCTGCTTGGCTGGGGTCTACAGCAATATCTCTGGTCCATTTATAAATGCATTAACACGATGATACCTGACAATAGCTTAATATTGATACCCCGGCAGAGCAAGCAGGCAGATTGAAACAGGGGTTGTTTAGTCCGTCTGTCTGTCCGTCTGTCTGTCTGCTGTGCTGAATCACTCCCACATGGAGAGAAAAACTCTCTTTTCTTTTTCTCTCTTTTGATAGCATGTTACTTCGCTGCACGAGGGAAGGTCTGTCAATCTTAACAGAATCCAGATGATAAAATCTGTCAAGAGAAATAGAGCAGTTCATGCTGAAAGAGATTACAAATTGTTTTGGGTACTTTTTTGTGTATCAATCAGGGTTTTTTTTTTTCTTAGAGCAGAACTGCCAAATAGGACAAGAAATAAAAATGACACAGAATATACAATCAGAAACATGCATAACCAAACACATGAAAAACCAAGGCTGCCAATTAGAGCCTTGATTCAGCGTGCAACTGTGTGTTTTGCATGTCCTATAAGTAGGAGCTTAATTAGAGCCAAGGGGTGAAGTTTTCAGAGTCTATGATAAATTCAACATCAGGAAATCCTTTACCTATTAATACCAATTGGGTGACAATAATTGGCAGGCCATCGGCGGCGTGGGCAGAATTAATCGTTTGAAGAGGCAGACTAGACTGAATTTTTAATTGGCAGAGGCAGCCACTGTTTAGGGAGGCAACCAGCTGATCACCCAAGAGACTGCTGCTTCAGACAATGCACATTTGCTAATCCTCTTGAGTCAAGTTATTATGGCCATGCATTATTATCACGCTTTACAAACTAATTCCATGTTTTCCCTCATGGATTACCACGGGGGAAAAATAGTTGCATAAGAAAAGAGGGAAGAATAAACACAGGAAGCACAATGTGCATGAAATGGAAATCAAAATGACAGAATAAGTGCAGTGACTACTAATGCACAGTACTTAGAATGATGAAAATACTGTGTGTGTGTGTGTGTGTGTGTGTGTGTGTGTGTGTGTGTGTGTGTGTGTGTGTGTGTGTGTGTGTGTGTACTCCCCCTGAATCCATACTCATAATCCTTTACAGCTAAATAACGTAATTAACTATAAAATAATTTCATCAGAGCTCTTTGACATGTCAGCGTTTGTTCTTATATTGTTAGTCGTGTGGCCTGAATTCATCACATTTTAATTGTCTGAGTAATACTCCTCCTAACTAATTAACTGTTTATAAGTTCATGAATAAAGGTTAAATGAATCACTTTGAGAAGTAAACTGTACTCTCTTCTTGTGTGTCAATTTCACTCGGATGAAGGAAACGGACCTCATTTAGCTGCATCCTAACTAAACCAGCATATTTTCATTTCAATTGATTGAGTGAATGAACACAATCAAACATTGTGATGTACATACATACATACACTGACATACTTTTGCTTTGTTTCCATACTTTTCAGAATTACAGTTTTGACAAGGACAAAGACGTCTTGACTGAATCAGTGCATCTCATTCAAACAAATCTGTACTCAACTTCCTCACATCAGACACTTTTTAGTCTAAACTACAACACAAGCAAATAATCTACAACATCGATGCTAAACTGCAACTAATTAATAAGCTCTGCTTCATAGATTTTTCTGTGTGATGTCGACAGAAACATGTCTAAAGCCTCACATCTTTCCTCTCATAATCAGGTAAGAGCCAAACAAGAGGGAAATACTGCAATCATTATGCAACACTGTGCAATGACATTTTAGTATATGTATGCACACGCATGCTCAAGCAAACACATACCGCTGAATGCCAAATGAATGCTACGCTGAAAAAAAGATCCTCCCTTCTATACATATCTACTGCAGCATCAGGACTGTTCGCCATTCAGGCATGTGGCTTCATGAAATATGTAGCTAATCGGAGCTCTGATAGCATAATGTTGGTGTAAATACAGTTTGTGATACTCTATTTGATGGAGATCACAGAGGTTAGAGGTATAAAGTTAATATTTTGATCACAAGCTTGTTCTTCTTTGAAATGACAATGTGCGTAAAATTTCCCTGAAACTTGTTTTTTTTTCTATAACTGCCACTGGTGTTTCATTTCCTATCAAAAGGAAGGTTTCTGTGTTGCAATCGTGAAACTACACAATTTATCCAAAGTTGTCAATCCATATGAATGAACTTAAAGAGAAAATCCTATTTCTGACACAGCCTCAATACAGGGGCATAATGACAACCTTTGTAACACTAACAAATGTAATAACTTGTGATCGTAATTTTATGACACCGGGGACATGACATTATTTGCAGTGTTTGCAAATGGCATTTTCATTATTGAAACAGATTGTCATTCGTCTTTTCTAAATGTCACTGCAATAAAAGGCTTATCTCCTGTACTAACATCCCTCACCAGGAGTGCAAGACTGAGACCCAAAGAGAGGGGGTGGTTGTATGATGAAATAAACTTTCAACACAGATTTAACCATGAATGGTTTCCACAATAGAAAGACTGTGCTGATTTTTAACCCATTTCAATCAGGAATTAAGTGCATGTTGCAAACAATATTAAAAGTTTATCAGCTAGATGTGTTAATAGCACAAACAAATTATGATAGTGTGCTCTTGAATGTCACGGCAGTCTCTTCTAGGCCTGTGTGGAAAAATCCTCTATAGGATTATATCAACCTTTTGAAAGCCAGTGAAACCTCAGTGATTGTGTCCCTTTCATCTGTCTGACTCCAAACAGGGATGAAACGTGAACAAATTAAAGAAGGGTGAAAGTGATGATGGTGATGGTGACGTCTGCATTGCGTGGAAGGGGCTGTGAGGGGCGACCACATAACATGAAATGGGTTTCCCACCCCGGCAGTGATGCACACCGTGCACTGATCACAAACTTCATTATGGAGGCTGAAAGTTGTCAGTGAGTACAGTGAGCTGAATGGATTTACAGCCTCAGCCTCCCTCTGCCTTCACTCCAGCAGCAGCAGCAGCAGCTCTGCTCGCTCTATGTGGCCACGTCCGTCATCTATAGCAACAGTTCTGGAGACACCGTGGGGTTGGCTATTGAGATTTCGCCATGTCGAGTGTGCACACAACCCCACTCGCACATGGGGAGATGTTAAAGAAAGCATATGGATGAATAAATGATGCCGCCCCTCCGCCGAAGACGGGACTGGCAGGGGAAGGCTCTTTAAAAATGCATCCTTTCCAAGCGCCTCTGCCCCACTTAACAGCGTGTTGTGGAAAAACTGCCCAATTTCAATAAATTACCAAACAAGGCCAGTGCAGTCAGCTACCAAAACATTCTTGGTGATTAGAAAAAGACATAATATGCGTGATTCTACCATTTTGGTTTCCTGCGTTATGAAATAATGGAAAACGCGAGAAGGAACAACAAATTCCAGGCAGCAGCTTGTGTTTTATAGAAAAGAAATCACGCATGACATAAATTCAAAAATACCCACATGATAAATGAAAATCTATCAGCAATGATGCACATGATATACTGGGGAAAAGGCTGATACAAAATCTGGATAGAACCGGAATAACCGTGAGAAAAGTAGCGTACATGCGTATTTTCGCGCTTCTAATTCAACAGAAATGACTCCAAAATGCGTGCGTAATAATGAGCAGTAATATAGCGAAATACAGGCCCTCTTAGCCCTCTGAAGGGCGACACGTTACCTTTGTGCATGCCGGTGTATCGGTCCTTGAGAACTGTCAGTTCGTGGATTTTCCCAAACTGTTCAAACAGAGGTTTCAGGTCTTTTTCCTCCAAGTTCCGCGGTATCTGCCCGATAAACAGCTTAATGGCATCTTGGTCTTTCATGTTGCCGCTCTCCGGATGGATTGAAATGGGTTCTGACCCGTTCATGGGTTTCGGGAATGTGATCTGAGGGTACTGGTGCTGATGTGGGATCAGTAGTAGTGGGTGTTGGGTCGGTGATGCCCCCGGTCCGGTGAAAACCAGGCTGGAGTGAGCGGGCTGGGGCTGCTGTGGATGGTGCTGCCTTCTTGTTTCAGTCTGAGTGAATCTGGCCATTCTGAGCTGGGAGCAGAGTGGATAATAATGACAACACACACACACACTGTGAGAGAGCAAGCACTCAGCTGGAAACCAGGCTGACTTTCTATCCGACACACAACACACACGCACACACAGCACGAGGTAGAGGGGGTGAGAGTGGCGGAATAAGCGCGCAGGAGCGATATTAGACACTCTGCGGCGACACCCAGTGACATTCATCTGGTACTGCATCCAAGAGCAGGCCTGTAACGCCAACAGACTACCATGTGTTGCTTTGACATGAGTGCTTTTGCCAGCTTTTAATACAAATAAACACGTGAATAGAATAGTATCCTTTTAAGCCCTGGTGGTAAAACTAAAACTTTAAAAGCCTTTGTTCACAAAAAGTTGAAAAGTTACACATTTCCCTTATTATTGTGACTATGAGCATCATGCACAGGTGTTTCTACTACCATTAAAGTTGGCAGTGTTGTGTCGTTCGCGAACTAATCGTTCAAAAGAACCGAATCTTTTAAGTGAACGTACTGAACCAAATCGCTTCCTCGAGTGATTTGTTTGTTTCTCACTTCCGTTGAGCTGAAGTGAGAAACAGCGTTGCCAAGCCAGCAGCCGGCGAACGAGGGACCACATGCAATCACTTGGTGAACGAATCACCCATTGAACTACACTGTATGGAATAATTTTTGTCAGACAAAACTACTTTTTTTTAATACTGCAAAATTGCCACCATAACAGCTTGCACACAATAAGACACAGCATGTAACATGTAGTGCATTAAACCCACAGCATCCTATCCGAGGGAACGGTGCATGTTCAGTTTGAATTCCTCTAAACTTTCAGTGAACGCGTCACTCACTGAGCCCAATTTACCGAGCAGACCTGATAAATAGCATACCATTGTACAGAACACTTACAACATCATGACTAAATATACAAGTTCATTTTTACAAACCAGTTTGCCAAAGCAACACAGCCAACACTCAAGTGAGCTACGCAATCTTTGTACACCCATAGGCTGCATCAAGTGTTGATCATAGAAAACATGAACCCCTAACTTTTAAAAATGGAGCTGCACAGAAAAAAGAGGACTTGAGCACAAACCAGTCTTACAATGACTACATGTCAACATCACAACCAGGGGGGATGAAAAATTTATATTCTGTGTCATAAATTTCTAAATTTTGTTCACAGCTCCATAAGGATGGCTGGCGGGGGTGGGATTTATGACCTATACTGCAGCCTGTCACCAGAGGGTGCTGTTTACAAAGTGGCTTCACCCATCACGGAGGCAGATGCTGTCCATTCTATATACGGTCTATGGGATACAGTCAGCAAAGTCACGATGTCTACTACTTTTTCAACAGGAGGGCACAAAAATGATACACAAAAAGTTCCCCACAGGAGCTTTGAATACAAAAAGTATTTATCAATAAAAACAACTGGTGTTCTTTCAGTAGCATGCCACCTGTTTCCAAGTCTTACAAACAAGAACTTGCATATTGATGGCAGAAGTCAATCAAAAAATAATTCTTGAATTTTATTAGATATAGAAGAGTATTCATCAAAAAACTGAACAACTGTTTAAATGTCAATTCAAAGCAGCAGAAAGAAATCGCTCTATGTTGTCTGTCTTCAAAACTTGATTCAGTTATGTGTAAAACACTGAGACTGTGTAAATTGAACATTTTACTGGTCTCAGTGTTTTACACAATCTGTTTTACCCAGACTATGTGGCTGTATTCGAAAAGAAGAGTGATCAATACAGGCTTTTTGCCTTCCCCCTGGACTTTTTTCAACAGTTCAATTCAAAGGGCTTTTATTGGCGTGAAAGTTTCAGAAACAATGCTCCCAGTGCCAGCTATGTTTTTAACTCCAGTGCCAAGATTTTGAGTTGCAGATGGGTATGCACTCTAAAGTTTTAAAGAGCTTAACTATATGATGTGTTAGGGTCCCCAAGAGAGAGAGTGTACAGCTTTATAGCTACATAATTTTAAAAACCTCATCAGGCTCTTGCTGTAAAAGACATTGTAGTTCTAAAATATTATATCTATATTAAAAGTTAGCACATTTCCTTCATAAGCTAACAGATAGAAATTAAACTGCATTATTAACCATGTATGTATACAGCTAATTCTGTTGCAAGATACAGGCTTATAAGTAAATAGTATCACTATCAGTAATCTGACATTAGATTGAGTCCAGGGACCTGCAAACATTAACCACAATTAGGAGACTTACTGTAAGTACTTTTCAAATAGCAACCAGGCTAATCCCCCAAGGGGGTGCATGTGCATCATTTGCCTCTCTTTGTAGACACTGTCAACAGCACTGAGATTAAAATCCACCACCAAAAAAATCCTCATGCAACTGTAACCGAGAAGAAAACAACAGTGACGAAAAAAAATACTGAGGCAGGACAGGAAGTGTAGTTTGACTTGTGACTCAGCCACAAACCATCTGAACTTAAACACATCCGCTGGACAGATTTCTAATTAAAGCCAATTTAACAGTGGATTAAATAAAGTGATATACACTGTCTGTGACAGCAGGCTCAACGCTGCAAGGTGGAATCAATACGGCTGCTGGCTGCTAATGCTTCTCTTACTGTGGAGGAACAGCACCACAGGGTCCCCTCACACAACTTTTGACTCACGAATGGCTGCTTCTCTGCGTGAGACAATCGCCTTCTGCTGCCTCCGTGCTCAGAGTCAGCGGTACACCTGTAAAGCAAGCAGAGGCTCACATCCAAAGAGCCTTGTTACAGTATGCTGTGGGAACAGATCGGTCAACCGAGTTCAGGGTTGAGAACTTTGGAGACATGTGCTTGTGTTCACAGGGAGGAAAAGTGGGTGTGATTTCAGCTTTATCGAACTCTGCTCATAATATTTCTGTCTGCAAAGCTCAATAAGAGCAAGTGTGGAAGGAGAGACATCAGCTGGCAGGGGTACACATTGACATTAGCGGTCAATAAAACAGTGGGTGGTAGCTTCACACACACACAGGGTATGTTTTATTTTAAACGTGTTCTTTTCAAATGTGAGTGTAATTCTTTGAAGCAGAAGATCCCAACAGTGCTATCCAGGACACAGCTGCTGAAACTGCTGTTTGTTGTCGATTTGTAGGCTCAAACCACTGCGTTATTTTATGCTTCCTTCATCATGTTATAAATTTATTGATTGAAAGAGGCAGCATACTCTCTGAATGTGGCTGGCCACTTGAATGTGACCTGACCGGGATACAGTGGATGTGTTCTGTGGAGGGCCCAGCATGTTAGCCGTCTTATATCTGTACTGAGGGAATAAACAGACAAGCTTGTATTGAACAAGAGTACCAAGCTGTCACGGCACCAGCTCACCAAAGACTCAGAGGGTGTTGAGGGTCTATTTTTAGGGATGTGGTCAGCACAGGGGGGGGAGGGGTAACACAGAACTTCCACCTCATGGTTTTTTATTGACCCATGCCATTAGTGTTTCGGCCAAGCTGAAGGCAGAGACAAGAAATCAATAAAGGTCACACTATTAGTGTGAACTAAAAAGTTACATACAATTTAACTGGCTGGCGTTCATTCTGCTGCTTGTTAACCAGGCTGGACCCTGATGGGAGGCAGCTCGGCTGGATGTGTTCAGCTTGGAGAGTCTGGGAGGCCCAGAGGGAGACGGAGGCAGCTGAGGGAGTCATTTTGCATTCTGTGTGCACTACTTGTAGACATACAGTGAAGACAGGCAGTCAGACATGCTCACACACACACTCACACACACACTTCCTAATTACAAAAATTCAATGTTTTTTCTGCACATCCGCTTAATCACTCGCATATTGTGCAAACGCAGCAATGCACATAAGGAATGGAAAGTAACAAAGTAGATGTAAAAATCACACAAATAAGCTCGCCATATGTTATCTAGTTAAGAGTTAAGTCAGCGAGCAGTTAAGAAACTTAACAAAACAGAGTGTGCTCTATGCGTCGCTATTAAGGGAAAGCTTTTTCTCTGCTTGGGCTGGCATGCTGAAGTTCTAAAAGTGTAGTTGCGGTTTAATAAGCGGTAAGAGTTAGAGGTGTCCCCTGGTGCCTAATTCACCATTGCACTCCGGTTCTGCATTGCAAAGCATGCTCGTTCAGCTGTAAGGTGTTGTTCAAGAAAATTAGGGTGTGATGCGATGATGGCATATCACACTGGAGACAGTTTTATGGACCACTGAGTTAACAGGCTGATGAGATGTGATAAGAGCAGGCTGAACTGTGGAGCCAGTGTGCCGCACCTTTCTTTCTCTGCAGTACTCAGGTCTCTTGTCTGAAAGCCGGGTGGTGCTCTCTGACATCAGTCGGGGAGTTTCTGTCAAAAAGCACATTGACCTGTCCTTCCTAAAATTCGAGAAATTCAACTTTCGCCTCATGAGTTTGAATTTGTTCTCAACAGATGTCAGAGTTTGAGCTGGCAAAGAGCTAAGTGCACTTATCATTGAAGGTCCTAAAAGTCCTCCTTTCTGTGCAACGTTAACAAGCGGACACAATCAAACTGTGGCAAGTTGTGGCATTCCTTTGTTTATTGATCACTCCCTGTTATATAAAAACCTGCTTTTGTTTTTAAATGGAGAGTATACTCCTCCTGGTAGAACCTAAGTTATGACTTTATGACAACAGTTAAAGGGATATTCCAGTGTAAAATTAATTTAGGGTCAAACACACTGTAACACAGAGTTAGATACCCCCTCAAGAGATAAATGCTGCCGACCGCTTGCTTCTCTAGTTATACCAACTTTAGTAACGACCACAGGATAGCAATACAGAGCGGTCTCAGGAGCCAAGCACAAACATCAACCAAAAAGCCACTCTATAGCCACAAGTAATGCTCAGAACAGCACCTAACTTCATCAACAGTATGTATAGGGTCCCAGTCACAGCACTAGCCACCAAACATCTTTTTAAATTTGCCTGATTTCTTTAGCAAAGAGACTAAACACAACTCAACCCCTGTCTTCCAGCAGCCGCTTGTTTGTAGCGAAACCTCTGGCCAGTCCATTACTGACTGCAGCGGGGTGTCGCAGCTCAAGGAAGAACATTTATGATAATTTCTTCATGGAAAGGCAATCAGGCCAAGAGGCTAAGGCAGAAGAACTACCACGTCTGCAGTGCAAAATGAGCAATATGATGATTATTACTTCAAGGAAATCATTAAGAAATGCACATGGACTGGCCTGAGGTCTCCGTACAAACAAACAGCTGCTGGAAGAGAGAGAGTGAGTTGTGTTTAGTCTTTTTGCTAAAGAAATTAGGCAAAGCTAAAAAGATGTTTGATGCCTAGTACCGTGGCTGGAACCCTATATGTACTGTTGATGGAGTTAGGTGCTGTTCTGAGCATTATTTGTGGCTATAGAGTGGCGTTTTGGTTGAGGTTTGTTTATGGCTCCTGAGACCACAGTGTATTGCTATCGTACGTTCCCCACTAAAGTTGGTTAAACTGAAGAAGCAAGCGGTCAGGAAGATTCATCTCTCAAGGGGGTGTCTAACTCGGTGTTACGGTGTGTTTGACCCTAACTTAATTTTACGCCGGAATTTCCCTTGAAGAAAATAGTTGAAAAGGCCTGACAATCAATCCACTCACACCCCTTCTAAAGAGGCCCAAGCTCTTGACTGGTTTTTGAATTCACACTAACTTTTGGAGAATCACATTTATGGTGCAACCAACATAGAGGACCACTACTGCTCTCTGCTCTTAACATTTTCTTTATTTGGTACGTTAAATAGTGACTCAGGGCAAGTATCTTTTTTTTGCCATTCTTTTCTGTTATCGCTTAAATAATTATTAATTTTAACAAGAATTTAAAGTCAATGTGATTAGAAAAGATAACTCCTTATGGTCTGGGGTAAACCTCCAACATTTAAGAAGTCAGGCTTTGTCACTGGTCATCAGGATCTTTATGTCCATCTTTAGTTTTAGAGACCACTTGGTCAGTGACGACAGCCATCTAGAAAGCTGAAACACCTAAAAGCGTTAGCAATTTAAATAAAGTTGGTCAACATTTACCAATCTGGCCTTTTATTTCATAAAGACCATTAAACCACAAGGTCGTCAAAACAACTATTAGTGCTTTAAGAATGATGATCATTTTGTTACTTTGCTCATATATTGTTTATGTATTGACTACTCCAATCACCAGCGCTGTTTTAAATCAAGCTTTTTGCTGACCCGTCTGGACACAGAGAAAAACCAAGAATATTTTTTTTGTGCTTCAGGTCTCCTGCTGCTTGAACATAACCGTGACCCACCAGATGAAAGAAACGCAGGCACAATTGAGAATGACGCACCAAATCTGACTTTTTGAAGATGACTTTATTATTCAAGAGCTGCCTCCAAAAGAAAACCATTACACACTGTAATTATTGCAGTTCTGATGAACAGAAGAGAAGCAAAAAGCCTGTAGAGTGATCTAGTCTTTGATTTGAAAGGTCTCTTCTATTACCCCAATTACAAGGTAGCCTTAACTACTGCTGCTTTTGGTATAAATAAAACTTAATGGAGAAAAAAACGACTCAAGCAGATATACTTCTAATAAATCCCCCCTTGAATCTGTGGTGTAATTTTGTCCTTTTTCTTGAAATGGTATTTTTGTCCTCATATTGCAAAAAAGAAACTTGTCACGCATATTCTTGCAATATTTAACCCAAGGATGCAGAATTTCACACTTAAGAGATGGTTGAGTGAAAAAAATAAGCAACATAAATGATTAAGGTTTTCAGAGCCAGGTCTTTATTTATTTTTCCTTCTTTTTTAAGAATGGTTGAAAATTATGTGATGGATTACTGTGCTTACAATTTCTGACCACTAGATGGCAGCTGTGCATTATGAGGATTGCCTCTACAGTTTTCCTCAACCAGTCATTTCAGGATAAGGAAACCCTTGCCTAAATAATGACTAACCTGGATTAAATTATTGCCAGTTATCCTTAAGCTCCACCATGAACATCAAGTTTGTTGTTAATAATCCTAAAAAAAAGGCTGCCAGACAAACTGACAGAGCTTGGATGGATGTTTTTGAATTTTGGCCACATTATCAATCACTGCTTATCACTCGGCACAGAGTAAGAAATTAGACTCTGCAGGACATTTAAATCTTATCACTAATATCAGCTATTAAAGAGAAAATTAATATGAGAAAGGGGACAGCACGTATGATAAAGATGTCAAGTGACAGAAATGTGAAGTATATTTAGCTCTGTTGAGTTTGAGCACACTGAGATGAACTGTTCTCAGGGCCACAGAACATCTGCTGTGAACATGCCTCAAGGAGACATGCAGAAATAAAGGGCTGCCACATATGACAGCATGTTTTCAGCTATATTTGTATCTATACAATTGATGTGACATTCAAGGTGATGTGGCAGAAGTATGCTAATTAAATTTTTTATATATATATTAACTAGAGCTTTTATTCTCAGATAAGCGTACAGATGCCTCTTTATGTCCTCTCTGGCGACATGATTAGTGCATGAAACTGTCCCCATTGAAAAAGGCTTTAGGACTTTTCTTATTCTACCTAACTGTAACCTTGTCCATACTGCAGCACTTACAATAAATACACATTTTTGAAGGGCTTCACTGATATGATTTTCAGTATCATTATATCTTCACTCAGCTCAGACCAGCACCACGTGTCAAAGGGATATTTTCATCCATTCAGACTTATCAATTCATTGGACGTTCCCTTCAAAACTGACAAAAGTCGACCTGCAAACAGTGCTGGAAGTATCCGTTTTACGCTTTTGTGTACTGATTTATCTCTTAAAGGTATCCTACATCTCTTAGGCAAAGTTTAATTTGTAACAGGACTTTTTTATTTTAAAAACGGTGCTTTAATAACTGACATCATATGCATTGGTTTATACAAACTTTATCTCCTTTGTAAGAGGAGGTGACTTCATGAATCTTTGGCTCACACTTCTTTTAAGTCCTGCTACGCTCGTTTTTTTTCACAATTTAAAGTGTTGTTAGTCTTTAAATTGTGATTATGAAGTTTTGAGCCAAAATCACGTTACCTGTGTGTGACGCAGCGCCGTCCAGCGTCTCTCTCCCGCGCCTGAATGCCGGTGCCGGGAGTGCGCATGGAGCGCACTGTTCCCTTGGCGCGGAGCCAAGTGCCGTCAAACTGTTCAATTGTTTCCCCGCACCTGTGTCCCGCAGTCCTGCACTCCAGCTAACCGTTTCCCATTTTTATCTGGACTTATATCTCTCCGGTTTACGCGTTTGAGGGTGCACACTCCACAACCACACGCCACACCCACATACACCTTTACCTGCTGCCATCTTACATGTCAAACCGGGCCACTTCCTGATCCCTCAGTAAATAGCGCAAGGTGGCGCGATTTGGGGGGGGCATGTGACCGCCGGACCATACCAATATAGTTCATTTGTAATATAGTGTCTGATTTACTGTGTTTCCAAAGGGTGAGTTCATAGCTGTATAGAGGGTTATTAGTGCCATTTTGTCTGTGGTGAAATGTCTGATTTATTGAGGAGTTTGTGATGTATTTTACATATGGTATCTTAAAACCCTATAATTTGTGTATGGATGTGCCCAGGGGAGGGGCTGGAGGGGGGCTTAAAAGAAGGCTGCGTGGATCTCACTTGAAGTGTGGAGTTGGTGGCAAGGTAGGCAACTGCTGAACAGATTTTTGTGTTTGTGTTGTAGTGATGTTGGGATGTTAGGATGTTAGGATGAAGCCTCTTGAAGCATTGAAGCTTTCAATTAGTGATGTTGAGATGAAGTCTCATGAAGCATCGAAGCGTACCATCCAATTACTCAACTCCTGGGCCGAAGCTTCATTATTGTGCTTCATTCGCTCTATTGTGCCATCAAGTGGACAATAAATGTAAAATAGGCAGAGTGATTATCAAAGGCAACCCAAGGCTTTGGTGTGCGACGCTTTGAACTGAATGAATGAATGGATGAATGGATGTGATGCCATGTGTCTGTGATACAATACAGAAATTATGAAGTTATTAACATGGTGGAAGGGGAAGAGGACATTAACTATTGAGAGGGCTGTGATGTGAATGTGCTTGTGTTGCTTGGTTTGTGACTGTGCTTTTGTTATGGGGACAACATAGAACACGTAAACACTTCATTCATTTTTATTTAAAATAACTTTTCAACAAGTCTCAAGTCTATGGATTGGGAGGGGGGACTCCATTGCGTTTCACTGCCCCGCCCATGGCGACAGCACTGCCCTGCACACTCAGTATGATGATAGTTAATATCATAATTAGCTTTCTTACAAGCATTGCAATCTGCTAAGGCACACACTTGTTCCACAATCGTCCTCTCTACTTCTTGGGGTCTGGCCTGTAGAGCAGGGCTCCAGGGGTGGAACTTGGAGTTGTGATGTAGGAAATCTCGCTGTATCAGAACCTGCCGTTTGGGTCTGCCAGAGATTCACAGCGATTTAAAAGCAGAAATCCTCAGAAATGATATTTCACACTTACTTTTGCTGTGATAAATCCTGTAGCATCAGAAAAATGCCATATGAACGTGTAGACAACAAGAGAAACAGGATTTTCATCAGAGTGGGTCTTTGGTATTCTTGGTACAGCTGTGTGTTTGTTTTTCCCTCTGTTGTGCTCCTCAGTGCTGCCCAGGTGAACTCGTTAATTGGCAATCATGTTCACCTGCTCCTGAGGGTTTAAAGGCCCAGAGCTGCCTGCAGACTGAAGAGGTATTTGGTAGGGGAACTGCTGCCTTGCTGCCTCTCATTTTTGTTGCGGGTTCTTTGTATTTTGATCATTTGTGTTGCCTTTGGTTCCTCTCAGTATAGCAAACCTGCTCACTAATGTAAGATAATGTTTCATGTACACAACATGGATTATGACTTCTTTGTACAATACCTTCCTCTTCAAATACATCTTTAAACAAAAAGATCCAACACTCTAGAAATTGTGTCAAATCTCACAAATAAGGACATGAAAGATTAATGCAGTTGATTTATTCTGTTGGCACATGGGGAATTCAGTGTAATAAGTGGGCTAAGCAACCCAGATGTTCTTTTGAGAAGAACCCCTCTGTTCTGTTCTGCTCTGCTCTGCTCTGCCCTGCCTGTCCGCAGGCTCTGTCAAGGCTGATTCAAAACATCCCCATTGAGCTCATAGAAAAGAAGTCCCTGCAGCCTGTCAACAGCTAGCCCAGAGCAAGGACGCAACCCTGCAAAAAGCACAAACTCTCTTCTGCAAGGTGCCATTTTTGGAAAGGTGTTTTTAAAAGCATTTACAGATGTCAAGTCGAATGACACAAAGGAAAATAAATCACTGAGTGAACAACTACAGGGCATGCATGAAAACCAACAGGCATTTCTTTTTATATGCAAAGGGTCCAAAAAGGCCAAAAAGTTAATAAGAATGACCCCCAGGCGTTACATAAGAACCCCTGCCCATTGATAATGTTGCTAAGCAACAGTGGGCCATTTATATTGTACAGTATCAAGGTTACAGCAGAACCTCTCGGACACAGTCATAGGGCAAGAGTAGGTTTAACAACTTTAGCAGCTGAAAATGTTGTGAGGTCAGCTGAGAGTGTGAAAATATTCTCATTATGTTTGTTCACAACTCCAGCAGAGCAGAAAAACACATAAGAGGTGTAACCGAGTCACTGAGATGTACCCCGAAAAATAATTCATCTTTATTTTTTATTATGTAAAATGACGGTGTCCAACGCAGCAGGTGTCTCTGCAAAAAAGGGCGTAAAAGGAGGAGAACCAATGAAAAAACTCCCTCAAAGCACACACTCAGACTAGCACAACAATTGTGCAACATTAACAAGTGCCCCACTTGTATGTGCGAAAACTTACTGATATATCTTACTGGAGGAGATAATTAAGATGAGCAATAACTGATCTGGCATGTTGCATTTGTGGGTCAGAATGTCAGAGTCACAAGTAAAAGCAGTGAAATTAGTTTACTGCCAGCAGGGCACTTAGACCAGCTGAATTGTTAGGTGTGACGCTTGACAATAAAGTCCTTTTTTAGCACTTGGTAGGAGCAACATTTTTTCATTTCCACAAACTCCTCTAGTTTGTTTGTAGCCTGCTTGATGGCCGTCATGATGAACCAAATGTTTACTTAAACTGAAAGTACTCTACTTTCGTTTGGACAGATTGGAAAAAGATTCTTTGAGCACCATAAAGAATGAGGGGCTTAAAGGGATAGTTTGGTTTTCTGAAAGGAGGGTTTGTATGATTCACAGGAGTAACACACTCCTGTGATTAAGAGACCATCTTTTACACTAGGCTTATTGTGAATATTTGAGTTCCACACAAAACTGGACAAAATCCAAGTGGATTTTTACAATCATAGAGCAAAACAGCTGATCAGTTTGCCGTTTGTGATGAAGAAACGTGTATGTGTTGCACATGTGAACAGATAGCAAACACAGTGGCTTATTGACAGCAAAATAAAGCCCTGAAATTTGTCTCCTTATCATCGTCACAAACACTATCTTTAGTGTTTGGGTCTGATTTTCCCAAAATTTGATAAATTACATGTAAAATTGACCCTGACTTTGAATTTGCAGACTCAATCTAACTTAAGGTCAACCTAGAAACTGGTCAGTTTACAAGCAGCAACATTATGTCAGACAACTTAGCAGTGCTTTTAATTATGCAAATCTATGCAAATGTATGTTCAAATACTCCAAATGTGGTTTTGTAGTTCCAGACTGGCTTTATTTCTCTACAAGGTTGGTGCTTGGTTAAAACACGAGCCTGCTTAAGTGTTATTATTTCCATAAAGCTGAACTTTTCCATCAAAGGCACTTACAGACAAGGCTAAAAAGAACTGCAGCAGGAACATTTTATATTGATATCTCCATCTCATATTGATATCTCCATCTCACTTAGCTCGTCTTATTCTTCTATTGGGGTCTTAAAGATAAAAGAGGAAAATGTCACAACTTTTCACATTGTTGCCATAATCACAACCACTCATGATGGAAGATACTGGATTCCTCTGACTGGATTGACCTGATATAATGTGTATGATCAGGGTGTCCCCTCACTTTAGCTGCTGCCAAATTGAGAGGTTAAAGTTCCAATTGTTCTTCAACTGAGGCAGAACAGTAGAGTAAACCTTTGATGGGATTTATTAGTTTGTTTTGAAGTTTTCAGAGCTGGCTAATAGTAGAGTATACCTTTTGTTTGTGGAAGACAGCCCCCCTTCCTGTAATATGTTATATAATATGTTATATATTAATATATTATAAAAAAAAAGCCAAAGCCACACCCCAGCTCATGGTTTACATTCATTTATTGCTCATGACAAACTCCACAGAAGGCCTCTTTCACTTTCATCCTTATTTTCGGATCATAGTACAGTGGGCGGTTCTTGCTCTTCATGGTCCTGTACACTGCTTATTGCTTTGGCAAAAAACAAGGCTCAGTTATCTTGAATCACCCGTCATCTCAATTTCTCATGATTTGATTGTGTTTTCATGGAAAATAATAACTGATTGTAGACACTAATAGCAGCAAAAAAAACTTTGTATTAACCAAGGAGCAACCTTCAGTCCTGAGTGATAGTCATGTGGAAGTGCTAAAACCTGCAGTCTCCTGAGTGCCCACTTGAGGCACCAGGAAACACATACACACTAATCCAGAAAAGTCTGTTTTGTTGAGCAAAAATAAACACATTTAAAGCCTGGTTCAAAATACAGTTTTAGCTGACCTGACCTCTCATTTTGGACAAACGGCGTAAGAGCCCAAGGACATTGATATACTGTAGGTAGCACTTTTATCTTGAGATCACTCTGTGTGCTTTTACAATACATATTATTTTCATGTACAGACACTACATTAGAGACTGCTATGTGAGGTTCTCCTCATTATTATCTCATGCACATATATTCACTTTATTCACTCTGTCCTGGGAATCATGGGTTCAGTGTCTTGTTGGACCTGAGATCAAACTGCAGCTCTTTCAGTTGACCGACTTGACCATTTCTGCCACGGCCGCTTACCAGAAGTCATTTTTACAAGGATTTCTAGATTTACTATGTCGAGCTTTAGTATTTCACTCATTTTTGAAGTGCAGTCTGAAAGTGATGCTGAACTGCAAGTCTCTGACAGCTTATGCATCAGAAACACTTTCAGCTGTTTTTAATCTCTTCTGTCCTCATTAGTTTTTTGTTATATTCCCAGTGCATGAAGCCTCCAATAACATCGAGCAGATCGCAGATCAGAGTTACGCCGACAGCCTTGATGCTGACCTTAACTCACTAGAGAGTTGATGCAAATGAGTCTTTTGTCACATTGTTGGAGAGATATGCTAATCGAGTTTCAGGCCTTGAGTCATACACTGTATGCTGGGGGATACAGTTTTAACAGCCTCAGTGGGGTATTGTTCTACAAATAGGGGAAAAAAAGCCTGAAGGGTTGAATGAAATGATAATGTAGTTTGAAAAACAATAAATTGTCTCTGAATCAATTTTTAACACTTTCAGACAAAGTTTGATTGACTTACCTCTCTAGAATGTTTAAATACAAGGAATAGAGACAAGTAAGGTGGTTTTAAACAAATAAAAAGTATGATTTAAGATAAAACTTGATGAGAAAAATTTACATGACTGTGACATATTTTAAACTATCCGTTTATGTTCTCCTGTGGTAGGTTTTAGCTGATAAGATGCTACAAAAGGAATTACATTATTCATGTTTGTTCAGTCAAGACAATCACACTGTCACATCTGTCATCTTTTGGCTGAATTATATTTCATCCAGGAGTGAGTTTGTCATTGCCTCCTGGTGGTAAGAAATTAGCATTTTACAGGGTTTTTTGCCCCAATCATCCATGTCACCTATAAGGTCTTGCAGTTATACAGCTCTTGACAGACTGACATTTACTGTAGTGATTGACATTTGGTCTTCAGCATTTGTAAATCTTAGCACGGTGTTGTTTTCAAGAGCTCATTAACATATCTTTCCCCTCTGACTTTAATTAGGGATACGTTGCCACCTGACCCTCGTCTCAGATTTCTGGAATATATAACACAGCAGAGAGCAGCACTCAATCGGGGAATTACTGGTGCTCCCATGTCATATTGACCTGTCAGCATCAACAGGCATAAATGAGTCTGTTGTTATTCATTATTTACTATACATTAGACTCTTATATTCCCAGCAGGATGCTCATCACTGCACATGGATGGCAGCAAACCAATCAGCAAGATCTCCTCCAAGAAATTGTTGTTTGAATTGTCCCTATGTATCTTTAAAAAAAAAAAGAGTATTCAGTGCCTGACTGAATCCCTCCTGGACATCATCATATTAATATTTCATAGTGTGGCTGACCTTATAGTGTGAACTCTTGGGGCTCACAGAAAGATACATGTTGGCATGCTATTGGCATTCATGCATCATAGCACAACAACCACTTCAAAACCACAGAAAGGACTCATAAAAAAACACGTCTTTTTTTCCTCATGTTATCTAGGCTGTTAACTTTGTAGAAAGTGCAGGAATGAGCTCAAATGTGCAAGTCTATTGACCCCAGATATAGTGATGGCCAATAGGCTACAATGGTAAGGGCCAATACAAAAACAGAAGGTATATGTGTAGGCCTAGTTCTTGTTAAACATAAGACATTTTTCAACTTACCCATTAAACCCTACTTTTCTGACTTCACTGATTTTAGTTTGCTGTGTCCAGAGCTAAATGTTAATACTAACACTAACATAAGCAACATGAACATGTTGTGTTTGTGTCTGTGAATGTGCCATGAACAGCTTAGTGCCTTTATTCACTTGCGTAGTTATCACCAATCTTCTGCCCTTTGGACCCCTTCTCCATCAGATAAAAGGACTGTAATGATGACATAATACGTCTTCTAAAAACCAGTCAACTAGTCTGGGCAAAACACTCACTGTGTCAGCTGAGAGCTGTACCCATCATATTCACCAGATCTTAGCAAGCTGACATGGCTCTCTTCTCTTTTTCACAGCTCCACAACCTCCACTCTGGTTCATACCTCATGCTGAGAATGTTGAGCGACAGTTGTTTGCCCCTTAGACTTCTTGTTATTTCATATGGGTTGTTTACTCCACTTTGTGCTACTGTGCAGCAGGGAGCAGCCCGGCAGCTGTCCAACAGCAGACCCATGCCTCCAAGTCAAACAAACATTTACCATCTCAAAATCAACACCACTTCCTCTGAGGTGCGATGGTCACTGGTGGCGACCTTGCTCTGGGGGATGTGAGGGGGAGATTTTGGAGGGATGTCAGGTTTCCAGAAGATTCTGTGCCTCACAGGCAAGGTTATCATGACTTTTTTCTACTCTGCTGCTAAAGCTATTACAGAAGGCTATTTTTAGCATCAAGTTGATATTTGACGTAAAAATTTTGGTGGAAATATGCTTGCTGTCTCACTAGGCAAAAGTTCAAGTATAAGAATAACATCAGTTTTGTGCTGGTGAACAGGCCACAATAAGAATGTAGAGCTGGCAAAAAGCTAGCTGGTGTTTGTCCATAAGAATGACTGTCTTCAGGTGCTTATTCATTTGCACCTTACATTATGCCAATACTACATATTTCTCTTGTACTTGGGTCTGTAAAAACCCTAGTTTCAGTATTATTTAATCTTCGTCAAAAGCACTTAATTTTAGCTAGTTTTCCACTGAAATAAAGTAAAACACAGCTTGTGGGTCTTGGGACTAGGAACAAAGGCAATGCCCTTACAGAAAATGTCTGATGCCAGCTGTTGGAACCGGTGGCAGCTGGTGAGGTTTTCTTGTTGCTGTAAAAAGTAGTGAACTTGCAGCCACTGAACAACTAATTGGTCATGATCTCCTGGTCCAGGGCACAAACATTTGCTTAAACCAGCTACTATTTCTTTGCTTGAGAAGACGGCATGCGCATGTGCAACTTAAGAACAGGAGCCAACGGAGGCCTGGGAATGGAAACACGTGACTAACCAGTGAGACACCTAGAAAACTCCAAATCTAAATTTTAACTGCAGTTTATTCGTTTCATCCAGTTGGTAAAAGTGTTACCCACATTTTTATTTCTTAACCTCCATGTGACTTACGTATTATTCAGTAATAGTTTGCCATTTTCCTTGTCAAGAGTGGTGGTGCAGCGTTCCAGCACCTCCTATTGACCTGCTGCCACTGGTTGGTACCATAGACCGTGATTGGAACTGTAGACTGTCACACATATGTTTGTTTTTTTGTTGTTTTGATTTTTGTTTTGTTTTGTTTTGTTTGTTGTTTTTGTTTTGATTTTTTTTGTTTTGTTTGTTTGTTTTGTTTTTATCTGTTTTGTTTGTTTGTTTGTTTGTTTGTTTGTTTAGCTTTTTTGTTTGTTTGTTTGTTTAGCTTTTTTGTTTTGTTTTGTTTTGTTTTGTTTTGTTTTGTTTTGGGTTTTTTTGTTTTGTTTTGTGGGCATAATGGCGCCCAGGCATAGTTTTCTTCTCGCACAACTATTGAGGTATCTCTTAGTTTTTTAGATAGGGTGAAATTAAACTAATTACACCCTTAAACAAATCACCTGGAGCTCCGACTTTTCACAAAGAGGGTTTTAACAGCTCCCATGTAATTGTGTTTCCATTCACTGCTTGGCAGTACATTCATGTTTGTAAGCCTTTTTCAGAGCTCATTAGAGCCCTGAACAGACCTCAGGGTGCTTTTCTTTTTTACAAACTGAAAACTGTTAATGATTCTCTTTATAATTCAGTTTCTCTGAGACTGCTTTGACATACTAATATGAAAAGTTTTATTATTTATTTAATTTTTCATCTTCCAAACAACTAAATGATTCCCTCTGTTTCAACTTACTCATGTAAATCAGAATGTGTTTCTCAGTTTTGCAACAGCACTGTCATAGATCATGTTTTTTATAATTTCAAGTATGTCAAAGGTCAGAGTTATCCAAATGTCAATAATCCATCAAAAGAATTAAAGAAGACGCAGCAGACTTTGACCCCCACGGTGTTTTCCATCTGGAGACTTCATGTCCTCCGTCTCCAGACGGACCAATTTCTGAGGTTCCTCAGCTTTGTGCTCATGAGTACCAATCAGATTATATCTCTATTGGCCAATGAAAGCTAGTTTGCTGGGTGTGTTGAGTTGGAGTTTGAACTTTGGACCATAAAAAAAGAGCTGAGCGATACTGTGGGGACTCTTCAGCAAAGGAGACAAAGAAACGCCATAACAAAGCAAATTGGATATTTAAACTGGATCTGTGTGGTCTTGGACGGCGTCAGAGGCAGTTCACTCAAATCATGGAGTCCTATCAAGAACAGGTAAATGAATACAGTCCTTTTTATACTCAAGTTTTTCTGTTTTGGATTACTGGGGAAAAGTTCAAGCAGCAAATTTGGATCATACCTTGAATTCTTAAATATATTTGTCATGTATGGACTCAAATATGAATGTTCTGGACAGACTTAACAATGGGGATGAAAATGGTCACGATCTCTAACAGATACATAGGCAGACTCAGGGAACATATTGTACGGCACAGTGTGTTCATATGCAGCCACGGTGAAAGGTTGGCAGTAAAAAAAAAGCAATCAACTGTGTCAGCAGAAAAGAAAAACATCCATATTTTTGTTTTCTTTGCTTCTACGAGCATGACAGTCACCATATTGTGTTGTGATGAAATGTCATGATCTCATTTCAGGGCTGTGATGGTATCGAACTGCTCGACTGGCTGTTTGATCAAAACGATGGAATTCTCCGCCACGAAGAAACCGAACGCCATGGCAACCACCACACCTGGCCAATTCAGGACCCAAATGTGCGTGACACTGTGGGGTCTCTAATGTCAGACACACAGACTAGGATTGTCTGTTAGCTTTGATGATATGCTCTGGAGGTCTTAACATGAGTTTTGTTTTTCTGGTTGCAGATGCTGCAGCCAGCCGAACAGACAGACGATGACTTCCTCAACGCCATACTGAGTGGCAGTGATTCTGCGACAGGCTCCCCTCTGTGGTCCCCTTCTCCCAGTGACAGTGGAATCAGTGAGGACCCCCCTTCAGATCAGATGGACAGCCCTCTGCGCCCTGATAGCCCCCCAGAGGAGGCACAGTATTTCAGTATGAGGCCGCAAACCAAGGCCGCCCTGGAAGCCAACGTCTCCATTGACCTCAGTAAGTCACTAGTTCCTTAACAAAAAAACAAAAAAAAGTTAATTGTAATAAAAATGTTGCCAGTTTTTGTTTAATACTTGCTCTGATAACATTGTTATCTTATTCTGGTTTCATTAAGTTAAATCGAGTTTCCAGACACAGCCGTGTGCAGACAATAATCTGCCACATTCTTGCAAATGAATCTCTGAATCAAAGCAGACAAAGACAGAAACATTATCACTCTAAGAAAAAGAAGACGTTTGTGTGATGTTACGAAGCTGTTAATCTTTTCTGGTTGTGTAATCAAACTATAGACACTGACATTTCTTATTGATCTTGTTAGCAGTTTATTTATGCTTACTTTTGTGTCTGTGTTTCTGTGTGTCTGCAGATGGTTGGTGCCCCCCCTTCCCGTCTGACAGAACCAGGATCACACAATATCCCTCAAATGTGCAAAGACCACAGCTGTCCTCCGGCTTCCCTCTCACTGTCAAAGATCTGCTTCTGTCTGGCACTCCAGAGCCAGTGAGTGTTTTCCGTCTCTCTTCTGTACTTTGACACAGTCAGGGAAGCAAAATGACAGAATTGAAATGTTTTTAGCTTCTTGTTTTGTCTGCTTGACTCATACACAGGACCTGTTGTTTACCCAGTGCGTGAGAAGGGTGTGTTTGATTTGTGTGAATGTATGATGTCACTTAGAGGGACTCAAACCTGACGTGAGGTCAATTGATTTGGGACGGTTTTTTCAATTGTGGATGACAAAATGGGTAAATGTAAGTGAGATGGCTTGAGAGATAGAATTAATGCATACAAGAGGAATCTGGGAAAAGTGAGGATGACATTCAGCAAAGGGCGGCAGGAATCAAACCTGCCTCAAGGATTATAGCCTCTGTATAAGGAGTACATGATCTAACAGATAAGCCAAACTGGTGCATTGGGTGCTTGTTTTAATATCACAATCTGGTGACTTCACTCGCTGAAATCATTGACTCATCAAGGGGTGAGGTCTTAGGAGTGCTAATTAGTTTCCTGTGTTTGAACTTTTGGTTGCTCTACACACAGTACTCAGTTTAAAAGTGTGATGAGGGGGAGGAAGAGGACTTTTAATGTTCTATTCAGCTGAAGTAGAATTGAGATATTCTCAATAATGAGTTCTCTGCTGATTTAGGTGGAGTTGTTTCTGTACATGAATCCAGCGAGCAGTTTGTATATGGTACCATTTCACATAGTCGTGACTGTTGGAGCAACTCACAGAGGGCTGGATTAAAGACAGCTGCTGATGACGTTATCTTAATCACATGATTTTAGCATTATCACAAGTTATCATGTTAGACACCCAGCAAAATATAGTGGGATTATATATGGAGGAGGGGGGGAAAGGAGTTTACTCAGTTGGAGATATAAGGCGTTGTATCTGCTGAGAGCACCTGGCAGTAGTAAGTAAGTAGTAGTAAGAAAAAGTCAACTTACTTCAAGAGGTGAATATTTTGATTTGCAGTTAGGATTTAATCCAGATATTGAAATGGCCTAACTCCACAAATGCAAAGTTAGATCTTAGCCAATATATCAACACTCCCACACAAAGTGTCTATGATCTCACCAGCATGAAATTTGTTATTCGTGCATTTTTCACAAACTTGAATAGTAAGTAAATATAGTTCAATATTATAGATTACAAAGTATAGAATAAATCTGGCTATTTCAGCCATGTTGTTTTATACGAGGTCCAACTTCCCGTTATTCTTGCACCTCTAGAGGTTTTATCTGCGCATGCACTCAGGAGGCTCATTGTGTCTACAGCCAGGTCCTTCTTCCCATTTGTGATAAACCAGCAGCTGCATTCTAATTTCATTCGCAAATATGTTTTTTTAAAAGATATTTATCAAGCACATATTTTCTGTCATCATTTATTCAGCTTTTTGCAATCACAGCTGGCCCGTAATGATTGGGCCACATTCATCTTCTTGATTAGTTTGCTAGCTAGATAAGGAATGATATTTATGACAGCCTTTTATTAATCACCTGCCAATGAACAAAAAAAGCCATTTAAGAGGTCACTCAGTAAGGGGCAAAAGTACTAATAAACACAATAGCCTCGATCCTCCTCCGTAGTTCTCTGTATAGCTGGTCAATCTTTAAGTTTTTGTGTCACACACAAGGACTTTTTCTCATGAAGTTAAGGTGCGTGTTTTCGGCAAAATGAACAAAATTAAAGTTAGCTGGCTCATAGAGAAGGTGAAGCGCCATAGGTTGCCCCACAGGCCCCCAACATTGTTATATACATGTCATTATTTTTCAGCTGTAGAGCTATTCTACTTACCCTGTGTGGCGACATGGCAACATTGAGGCATTTCATACTGTTCTTTTATTCCTGGCTGCTTCTCAGGAACAGTTTTGTTTGCTGTCATAACTTGAAAAATAATGTGAAACCAGTTCTGTTTTCTTGCTTCTTTACAATATACACCTATAGTAGCCATAAAAAATCCATGGTTTTATGGGCAGAGCTCTTTTTAAAGAGGTGAGGAATAATTAATGTCTGATTGAGAGTTGATTTTTCTATAGCAGACTAATAATCGTACCAAATCATCTTAATGATACTGAGATATAGGAGGTTGTGGATAGGAGGTTGTGAAAAGACTTGGATGGGTCATAGGTCAAGGACTGGGCTCACACATAGAACTACAATAACATGCTCACATTCACAGGCTACATGCATGTTCACAACAGGGTAAATAGTTTCCTTTTTCTCCATTATTCGGTTGTAGGAAAATCCAATTAATTTTTTGAAGACATTATTCCTAAAAGGAGAGGTTATCACACGAGCAGAATAATGTGTTAGTGCTTCTGAAACTTGAGGGTGCTCAGCGGTGAGGATGCAGCAAGCTCAGTATTGATCTCATCTTTGCAGACCAGCTTGGTAAAAACAAAGAAAATTGTGGCGATTGCTTTGTGGTTGATGAAGGTAGCCTTACAGTCTGCACTGATTTAATATCTTCTTGTGGGGCTCTGGGGGAAGAGATGGTTTGATAGAGGAGCAGGAGGTAGATGAGTAGGAGCAGGGACAAAATGTAATCAAACAGCACTTATTACAGCTTTTGTATTAATATTCATATCTCACAAACAGACTCCACACCTGTCCCAGCAGTCTATTCAGGAGCTGATACTCAATGATGATGAGAAGAAGCTTTTAGCAAAGGAGGGGGTGACTCTACCCAGCCAGCTACCTCTAACAAAGGTAAAACGCAATCAATACCGCAACAACTATCAGCTCCAAGATTTCGATCCCTCAAAGGCTCAAAATTAAACTGTTCCCTCCTCTGACGATCAGTATGAAGAAAGGATTCTGAAGAAAATCCGCAGAAAGATTCGCAATAAGCAGTCGGCACAGGAGAGCAGGAAGAAGAAGAAGGAGTATATTGATGGGCTGGAGAGCAGGTAAGACTGATCTCATCCAAAAAAATTAATAAATAAAAAGAGGAAATGATTTTTTCTCAGCACGACTTTGCACATCTGCATCTTAAAATTAACCATTTTTAGCACAAGCTCTTTTTCTAGATTATGTTGTATCATCAGATTATCCTCGAGGCCTGGCAGTCTTAAATTAAATGAGTTATGACAACAGTCACCTTCACTCACACATTATTGCCTCAAATAATGAAGTAATTCTGTTGTAAGAATTTTTACTTCAGTGCTAAAGGGAATACTCGAGCTTTTAAAGTCAAACTCAAGTAGACTTGAGCTCAAGGAACTTGTAACTTCCACCTACTTTATAGCAGGTTTTAAAGTAGTTTGAATACAGTTTTTGGTGTTGTTGTTGTTTCAAATAAAGCATGTTTTTGTTTGTGTGAGCCTCACCTTGTCCGGCCCTCTCTTGTGTGTTGTTTCCTTTAGGATGGCCACCTGCAATGCACACAACCAGGAACTGCAAAGGAAAGTGTCCCAGCTGGAGAAATGCAACATGTGAGAGTTTTCAGAAGGACTTTTAATCCTATTTGTAACTTTTCTTCCAAACAGTGTTTCACAATCTTCTCCTCACTCTTATGTTCCTTCAAAGCTCTGTTTGTAAGGTAACGCATCACCACCTTTTCTTTTTCCTTTCCTATTTGACCATCTGCAGGTCACTGATGGAACAGCTGCGCAGGCTGCAGGCTCTGGTCATGAACACATCCAACAAACCAGCCCAGACAGGGACATGCGTACTGGTATGGATGCCTTAAGTCTCTCTCTCTGTGTCCAGCAGATGAACATATTGCACATTAGCTTCAAAGCTTGATTAGCTATGGAGAAAAGCTGATATAGATATGCGCACAATGAACAAGACAGCAAACGAGGACACATAAATTGTCTGAGGGCTTGCATGTTTTACCAGCGAACGCATTTGAACACAAAAAAAAACAACTTTTGAAAAACAGAATGCTTTTCTCATAAAAATACACAGCAGAACAATAATAACTATTTTCTTATAAGCAATACATCCTGAAAACATATTCCACAGAAGAAATAGTTTGAAGAAATAAACTGACGGCAGGAAATTGAAAAGTCTGACAAAGTTGAACACAGAGGCTTTCTTTGACATTTTTCTTTGACCTATGTGTCAAAAAATGATGTTTTCATCTTCCCTGGGCATCCTTTATTGAACTTTTTTTTGCCTTCCCCTGTTGATGTTTTGTTTTTTCTCACTCGTAGGTACTCTTGCTGTCCTTCTCCCTAATCCTGTTCCCAAGCCTCAAGCCTTTGTCTGACACCAAGGTCAGCCAGGGAGACTTCAGTCCAGTAAGAAGTGAGTAACCTTCAGAAGGAAACAGCTTTGTGAAGCCGCCTGCTGTCTAATCCAGCAGCTCCTTGTCGCTGCTGAGGAGCTTGTTAGAACTGCAGTCTGACCCACTGCTGGAAAGGTCTTCACCCGCAGAGCTTCACAGCCTGCTTCAAATATCGGAGGATTTGATGTCGACTTAAAAATCTAAAGATTAGATGCCACACACAGAGAAAACAGGCCGTCTATCATAATCATGATTACTAAGTTAATGCAATATCAAAAACCTTGAATAATTCACCGTTAGTGACTTCTTTTTGATTTCCCTTTTTACACATAAATCCTCCAAATGTTGCTGTGTTACCTTGCACTGCCTTGAAAAAGGTAATCAATTCTGCACTTTCTCTGAGTGCTAGAGGATTGGAGTCCTTAATGATGAACATTTTGTCCAATTACAAGGACATAACAATGTTGATGTTGGTGGTTGTTGAAAATTAAGGTGCTCTCACCAGCTGAAGTTGTTCTTCATTAGGCGCGTCAGCAGACCTCTGTTGGTGCATGCTCAGCCAACAGTTTACCTCTGCTTGTAGTTTTGATATTTAACCATGGACTATACATAGAATTGACATCGTCTGCCTCCTCGATGGGTGAAGCCACTCTGAGAACAGCGCCCTCTGGTGACAGGCTGCAGTATAGGTCATAAATCTCGCCTCCAGCAAGCCCTATGGAGCTGTGGACAAACTTAAGAAATTTATTACACAGAATATAACTTTTTCTCCCCCCTGGTTCTGATGTTGACATGTAGTTATTGTAAGACTGTTTTGTGCTCAAGTGCTTTTTTTCCGTGAAGCTCCATTTTTAAAAGTTATTAGGGGGTTCATGTTTTCTATGATTGACACTTGATACGGCCTATGGGCGTACAAAGATTGCGTAGCTCACCCGGATGATACACTGTTTAAGCCGAGCGTCACCATAGCAACTTTCAGCGACTCTTCCGCCAAATGCGTACAAAGCTACTGCGCAATGTTGGGTTCAGGAAATGGAGTAAAGTTGCGGAAATCCTGAGAGCTTTTCAGCTTCAAATCTGTATACTGGCGGAAGGCGGAACCAAGTTGTCCATAGTATATCCAGTCCATGTATTTAACACTGGAAGTCTTTTTTTAATGGATTTTGTGGGACACTATAAAGCACAGCTTTTGCTCATTAGGTTAAGTCCATAGTGTCTGCAGCTAGGTCTCTTCACTCAGGGTTGCCAGGTCTGTGTGACAAAGTTAGCACAATGGCCAATCAAACACTGACTGACTGACTGTGCTTCATCTCGGTTAAGGTTAATAGTGTAGACATCTTAGCTGCATAACTGTGTAATCATATAGTGTAAGATATACAGGTTGTCATGTCTGTCTGTCTTTTCTCTGCCTCTTTCCCTCACAGTCCAGTCACGGGCCCTGCAGAACCTTCAGGCCTCCCGGGTGCTGCACGTCATCGAGCCTCCTCTTTCTGCTGAGGAGGAATCAGAACCGCTGCACCGATATTTCCCTGGAGACAGAGGATTAGATGATATTACCGCACTGATGGGGAAGATGGGAGTGAACCAGGACCGGTCTGATTTGGAGTCCATGTCTCTGAACAGCAGCCAGGAAGAAATGAGGGGCAATTTTCACGTGGATCCAATCACTGGTCACATAGCTACTGTGACCTTGGATCCCCAGCGCTCCGCCAGGCTGCGACCACATGCTGATGATATGTAACAGAAAATCATAATTTGTCTCCACCTTCCTCTTCATACTTGGTTTCTCAGGGAATCATCTGAACCTGCTGTTTGCACGGATAGGTAAATTAGCTTTCAACAGCTTCTGTTTTCAATTTAATATATATGAAGTCTTCTTTGTGATACTGTTTTTTTTTTTTATCAAAAATGGATTCTGTTCTTCTCAAGATGAATCTTTTGCCTCTTTTCTTTGATGTTAAAAATATAGTTGAGACTAGTTTTAATTTGAAAGGATTGTTTGTAAAATGTTGAAGGATATTTTGACTGTTTTTTTATTAATTGATTTGATTTGATTTGATTGGTTTTGATTTGTTGTAGATAAATTGCCTCAAATAAAAGTTAAAAAGCCAAATCCGTGGGCTTCATAATTTTATTCTTTGATTGTTTTTAAAGTTTTATTCATTAAAACTTAACTTCCCTCTAAATGTGATCCAATGTCTAGACAAGCTGTTTCTGAAAGGCCAGGTACAGGGAGTTTGATGAGAGCAAACACAGAGAGGTAGACAGACAACTGGGTCAAAGGTTGGTAGATGGCCTCTTATCTCATGACTCAGACTTCAATAACTGACATGTGGATATATTTACTGGTTGCAGGCCAGGAGTAGCTTATTTCGACATCACTTACTGTGTGCGTCTGTCGTGTCAGAGCAAACCACACTGCGAGAGGATGAAAGTGCTCTGGACCTCGCCGCCACTTGGGCCAGAATTACACCTAACATTTGAGGTCTTACGTGTCCAGTTTGACATTTTCAGGCTGCAGTCAGACAGGCCTCACTTCAAAGGAGGATGGGAGATTAAAATCTCTGACAAAGTAAGGCAGTATAGAGACTGATGAACAAGTGCAGAGGAAAAAAACACCACTATAACTAAAATTAAAACTGAGGAACTTTTAGTTTGTGTTGATTTGGCCACCCTTAAAAACAAAGTGACATCTTAATTCTCTAAACAGACATTTTACTGTACAAGTGTATTAATTTTTAAACTATTATGCAGCATTCTTGTTTGTATTAGATAGGACGACCGAAGACAGAAAGGAAATGTGAGGGGAAAGACTGACATACAGCAAAATGCCATGGCCAGCAGTCAAGCCAGCAACAGCTGTGACAAGGACTAACCTCTGTATACTGGGCACACACGAAAACCTCTCAGCCGAACCGGCGTGTTGTATGTTGCACTGTTTGCAAAAATGTCACCCTGCTTTTTCCTGATGGTCACCTCGTTAATCTTCGCCGTGGAAAATGTGACACCAACTCTGCAGCGGCATTTACAGTAAAAAAGAATATAGATAGGTATAGATTTTCTTGCCGATGTTCTCTATTGCTTTTGCAGCTCTGAGACAGCAGTATTATTTCAGTCTGATTCATGACCAGTCAAAAACTCCACACAGGAGCTTTACAGTGAAATTCTTTTGGGTGATGGTACAGCCTGTATAGTGTGCACCCAATATACCAGGCTAGGTCTCCATCTCCGTGTCACATCCAAACTTGTGCAGTTTGCTTCGTTTAATCTGTATTTCCTTCAACAGATCAATGTTTCTTTTGCTGTCGACTTCTGAGGTTATAGGACATTTTTCAAGACCAAAAAAACACACATTTTGTTGTCACTGTTTTTATTCTGTTTATAAATTTGAACTTTTAACCACTTCATCAAAAATGTAAAGTTTTTTTAAATGGGTCAAGGACGATTTTATACAAAGTAAATTGTAAAAACCAACCTAACAGCTTTTTCGCTTTTTTAAACCTCACTTCTTGTTGAGCGGCTGACTCTGTCTTGATAACATTTTCCTGCATGTTTTACCTTATCTATTTTGCTTGTACTGTTGAGCTGTGAACAAATAAGTTCTGTATGTAATAATCTATCTCTTTATTTATTTTCTGTAATACCGCTGACCCAAATAAGTTACAGCTGTTGATCAATAGCTGTAAATAGTCCAACTGCTGTAGTTGAAACAAGGTAAAATCAAGTGTCCCCAACCCAGCATTAAATTCAAATGAGAATTGACTCCTTGCTTTTGCTTTTGTTTGTAATCACTGAAACAGTAGTTGATGTTTCCAGAGGGTCTCATTTGTTTAATCGCCACAAAACCAATTAAAAGTCTATTTCAAAGGCATTAAAAGCTGACTTTGCTTTAGGCTTCTTTACGGTTTCTGTGTATGCTAATTGTAAACTGTAGACTGGTAAAACAAACAAACAATAGAAAAAAACAAAAACAAAAAAAAAAACTAATTTTATTGCAAATGTTTTGATCAGCTTAAACTGTTGTGTAGAGTGGGCATACAATAAACTGGTAATTCATTATGTCTGACTCTGCGTCTCTTAGCTCCTGACCTTTATCTCCCTCTTGTCTTTTGACTTTCTCCTGTTTTTCTTCTAATCAGGTTAAAAGTCTCTTGAACACCGGCACCTTCACTAAACGCTTTGATTAACCAATTCCCCACGGAGCTGGAGAGGTCCCTGCAAAGATAAGCTCCCACTGAGATTGTAACATCATGATGGAAGGACTGAGGGTTTATCAAAGAGAGCCCTTGTGTCCTCTTTTAATCTGCTAAATGGAGTTTTACTTGGGATGGAGGCAATGGTGTTAGTCGTGAGCACTACCAAACTTTTTATTGACAGAATTGTTTGTCTTGTTTCAGGTGAATACAAGGGGAATTGAAAAGCCAACAAACACTCAAGCTTTGAAGCTCACATCTGAATCAAGATTTCACGCCTCAGGGAAGTATTCGAGCAATCAAAATTTTATGTTCCACTGCTTTTGACTTTTTCTTTTAAATTTGTTGTGTCTTTTGTCTGCAGGGGTTACATATTTAAAAAATAAAAGCACTGTTGTGCTGTCTCTTCCAAAAACAGTTTTTTCAACTATATGTCTAAAATAAAATAAAATATGAAAGATAAAGAATCAACTCTACAAACAGAAGTGGTTTGTGGTTTAGCGGCAGATGACGGTCTAGCATGAGTCTGGTTCTGCTCGCGGTTTCTGCCTGTTTTAAGGATGTTTTTTCTTGCAGCTCTAAATTTCTAAATGAAGATGTGATCAGAGTGAGTCTGGTCTTTCAAGATAGGACCCAATCTTCACCCAACTTAGTGTAAGACCTTTGTAAATATAAAGAGTTTGGTCTAGACCACCACTTTTGTGAAGTGCCTTAGATAGCATTTGTTGTGAATTTATGGGCTATATTTAATAAAGATTGTATGATTGGTTGGTTGGTTGGTTGGTTGATTGATTGATCGATCGGTCTGTCTGTCTGTCTGTCTGTCGGTCGGTCGGTCGGTCGGTCGGTCGGTCGGCCGGTCGGGGTGGGTTGGTTGGTTGGTGGGTGGGTGGGTGGGTGGTTGGTTGGTTGGTTGATATCAGTTTATCCAGTCCATCAATTGCTGCTTTTTTATATCATATTTTTTTACTCTAAATGCAGAACTTATACTGCAAACTTTCCACTGCTTCAACCATCTTAGACAAGATTTTTTTTTCTTTTGCAGCATCTGAAACCCGCATTTCAAGGTCCTTTAGAGAAGACCCATTTTAATAATGATTTTTATATTTGATTTTCTCGTCATTACCTTCAAAACAACCAAATTCAGGAATCTGGCTTTTCGGTAATCAAAATAATTACAGTGCACGAAACAGACTGTTCAGCTGAAATGTGTGTGATTAAGGTGCATTTGAACAAAGGTGCTGTGTGTGTGTGTGTGTGTGTGTGTGTGTGTGTGTGTGTGTGTGTGTGTGTGTGTGTGTGTGTGTGTGTGTGTGTGTGTGTGTGTGTGTGTGTGTGTGTGTGAGAGAGAGAGAGAGAGAGAGAGAGAGAGAGAGAGAGAGAGAGAGAGTCAATACACATCCTGTTCACAAACAAACACTGAGCAAACAAATATAGGTTTCATTAACCGGGCACTGTGTTATCCTGGAGCTAGAAGCACCACTTGACACTCAAAACTAACCTTTGGAAAAGCTCTATAAATAGCTGCATCACAGCCTTTGCATAATTCTTCACAAATGGTAAAAGCACAGCATATATTAATTTACCCTCTATCGAGAGGCGTAAGAACATCAGAGAAAATATAATGAGCTCAAGGACAAGCCATAGAGTAGGTCCCCTACCTCATTTCAGTATGAAGTGAGCTTACCAACCTGATTTACCTTCATTTACCTTCACTGATTTTTAGATATTATCCTCAGTGGCAAACAAAGGCAGATGATCTGCATCGGCCAAATTGAGCTATTACCACTTACATCAACAGGGAGTGTTTGTGTTGACGTCTTTCAGTCACAGTTAATGCTTTTGTCAGATGGTGCATGTCGTGCCTTACTGGAAGCATGTTTGGAGTGCAGCCCAGAGCAGCTGGACTTGAAAGACCACAAATCCAGTGACAACTCCCCAAGATCTTGTGCAATTATCAAGATTCCATGAAACAAACAACACAAACAGAATATACAAACAACAGATATGTGTTTCTCTGATTGGTATTATTCCATGACTTTTGTGCTTCTAACATGGGTGAGTATGCTGCTTAATAACAAAGTGTTCTTTTTTTTTTTACGTTTACAACGTTACAGTGTCATTTAGCAGACGCTTTTGTCTAAAGCAATGTACATTTGAGAGAAAGAGCAACACAAGCAAAGATCTAGACAAGAACAGACAAGATCAGTAGGATCCACAAAGTGCTTCAAGTCCATTTGGACACAGGTACTGCCATGCAGTGTGAAAGGCAACACATAACAGTGCATAAGGATTTTTTTTTTTTGTCTCTCAATAAAATAAGGAACATCAGCAATGAAGCAATCATTCAACTTAAGACCTTTCATTATCGCCATTAATTAACCTGTCTTCACCACAAAGTTACCAAGGTACCAAGTGCTGGGTCACTCAAGCACTGAACATAAATTCCCAGAGTAGAGCAGGACAGTGAAAGTCAACTGTAGCTGGAAGACACATTCAACCACTGGAGAACACAGCGGAGACTAGTCTAGCTAAGTGCATAGTGTTCTCTAAAGAGCTGGGTCTTTAGCTGACTTTTGAAAGCAAGGAAGGACTCTGCAGAACACATGGAGTTGGGTAATTCATTACACCCTTTAGGGACAACAGAAGAGAAGGATCATGCTAATGATTTAGGGGCCTGTGCTGGAAGCACCAGGTGCCTTTCTGTGGCTGAGCGTGGTGGGCAAGAAGGGGTCAATCAGGCCCATAGAGATTTTCTGACTGTGATAGGGAACCCCAGTAGCAATGATGTGCTAAGAGGGCTTGTTATGAAATAAATAGTTCAGTTTATCTGAAGTGGGGTTATATAAGGAACCTGTCAATAGAAGTTGCCTTAGTCATAGGGCATGCAGGCCAGCTCAGCCCTTTTGTTTAGAGACCATGAAGAGAACCATCTGGGTTACCGACCACACTAGACAGGGTCAGCTGTACCATGTCATTAAGCTAATTTTAAGAAACTTCAACCTAAAATCTAATTTTGTTGTACTTGTACGCACTACTTAAAAAAATTCCACAAAACCTTGCTTTTCTCTTAGGAAACCCACTAGTTTTGGCTATGTTCTCAACCTTGACACATAATTCTTGTGCAGCTGATAGTGTCTGAATACGATATTTTTACGTCATAACTTCATAGAAGCCATTTGCATTATCAGACAAGTCAGAATTGTGACTAGAGTAAAAGAAGAGAACAAAGTAAAATGGATGTGGACGTGTGTAGTTATGGATGAATGTTCATCAGTAGTAGGCCAAAATAAGGCCAACACCAAATATTAACCCATCACATGGCAATCTATTTTTTCATTTATCTCAAGGGTATACATTCAGGCCAAGGCCAGCTGTGAAAACTGGCAGCCACATGCCTTCATTAAAAATATATCTGTATGCAGTTGTTGTCATTTCTGGCTCTGCTGGAGCAGCACAATAGACAGTACATGTATTCAAGGGAACAGTCAGCTCTCCAGGTAGAAGTACATTAAAATGTATCCATCTGATCATGTCTTTGCTTTAGGATGCTGTCAAACTGGATGAGTGAACAGAGACATCCTTTCTCTTTGGGAATGTAGACAGGGATCACCACAGAATCAACTGAGACAGATGTCCCCTCTTTAACAGTTTGATCACTCACTGCATCCAGCCAGATGGAAAATGTAAACAGCTCCACTCTGGAACCAGCTTTAAATAATACTTAATCAAAATTAAGTAAACAAAAAAAATAAAATAAAATAAAAAATAAACAAAACAACAGCTATTGCATGAATACGTTGTGATTTTTGGAGCTCTTCATGGTAACTGGCTGCAGTACAGACGTTTTCTGTGGGCTGTGTACTGACTTGAGGGACCTTTGCTGAAAGAATCGCTTTACCTGACAGATCATGTCTTGGCTTCTTGGAGTACAACAAGGCAGCACCCATCAAAATGGTACTCTAACTTCATATCTCACAATCAGAGCAGATAGAAATGCGTATTCTCAATAGAAATGATTCCCAGAATCATTTTGCCAGCCAGCTGATTGCTGAGTGGGATGCCAATAAGTGGCCCAAGTACCACTTATTGTCAACAATACTACTTTGCTGCCAATAAGTGGTATTTAGGCCTTGTCCACATGGAGACGAAAACAATATATTGCTGTTTTGTTTTGAAAAGGTTTTCCATAAAGACAGCATGATTTTAGGAAATATCTGTGTAAACGCAAAACCACTAAAAACCACTAAAAACAACGTAGTACATATGCCAACCAGTAAGCTGCCCCAGAAATGCACCAAAAGGCAGAAGAAGAGTAGTGAGCATAAATGTTGTTTTGGCCGGACTCGCACAGGTGCCTCAAGAGAGTTACGCTGTGTGTGATGAAATCATTTTAAGAAAGTTGTGGATAGAGATTCACACAGAGATGAAACGGTAGTCATATACAGATTTATGCACTCTGGGACCTGTTTTCGAAAAGTATAATTTACAGTCACTCCAACAAAAAAACTTACTCTTTACTCCTGAATTCGTCTTCTTGTGGATGAGGCGTTGGACTCATATTGGACTCATTAAAGAGGAAACTGTATTCAGACTACTTCAATTACAACCTGAATGCTTGAAAAAGGAATGTACTGCTTGCAAAAACGACAAAGTGACTCAGATACCAAGAACTGGACCAGTGCCATGTAGCAAACCAGATTGGCGATCATAGTTAAGGATTTTGGCCAATCAGATTTCTGGAGGTAGAGCCACCCCTTACTCTTTCTCTGAACACACCCCTGGACCTAAGACCTAAACCTTATACAATGCTGATGTTTTGGCTGAGGATGCAAATGACAGGCTTGGTCCTCTGTCACTGAACAGGCCTACCATCAGCCACTTGTTGAGTGGCTTTAGGTCCTAGACTTCTGAGTATGTCATGTAGCTTTCCCCTGCATTAGTGTTAAATAAATGAGACATCTGGTGAGCCATCGCCAGCAATTAAGTCGCGAGCAGAACTTGATTTGATATTTCGTTTAACCGTGACCTTGGAGCCAAGAGATTTACAGAATGTTAAAACCTCCACTACTGGTCTTTAATCATTTAAATATTCATTCGCAACTCAATGTCCCATCACAGCTTCACCTTTACCCAACCAGCAAATCACTTCAGAGCTTCCTGCATGTAAATTTTAATCCTGACTCATCCCAACACAATCCTGTGCCAGAAAACATCCCTCATTCAACACCTGTATGTAAACAACTGTGTTGCTGTTCTTAGTTTCTCAATTTGACAAGGTCATGTTTAGGTAAAAAGCATTAATAATCAGAAAGCAAAGCTGAGTGGGTTTACTCTCAATTGTAGATGCTGCATAAGTAATTTATCAATTCTGCACAACCTGATGGATGGTTCTGCCTGCAGCACATAGTGTTAGACACACATAAACAAGACACTAAGGTAGGGTACTACGTACTTTCCATTAGCAATCACCAATGCCATTACACATGTGATGAAAATAGCATTACTGTGCAGAAGCTGAACAGCAACATGAAGTATGGAAAGTGGTGTGTACACAACCTGTGAGGCGGTGGGTGCATCCTATGTAGACTCATTCACCATCATTGATGTGAAAGCCTAGATAATGAAACCTCCACTCATGTCTCTTTAGTTTTCTACAAAAACCACAGCGCAGTAACATTTACAGGCAGGGTTTCACAGCACATAATGAAACAGCATTTTTGTAACCTGTTTTATTTGCTGAAGGGTTAGTTTGTAGTATGCGGATAGCATTGCTACACTGAAGATTACCTGGACTGTAATGTTGGATAACATGACAGCAGCTACATGCTCCCAAACCTGTTTTTCACTTGGTGTCGCCAATCAGATAAAAAGAAAAGTGAACATTTCAGTCAGACACAGAAAATGTTCATCATTGAGCGAGAAAAAGTCACTGAACAAACATTAACATAAAATATTACGCAACATACTCTGGAGTTTGGAGAGCTGTCTGACTCTGTATTTCGGCTGGGGTGAATGTTTTTGCAATACTGAGCCAAGGTGTGGTAGTTGACATTAAAGTCCTTTATTGTACTCCAGATTGATTTATTAGCTAGGGTCACCTGCCTGACTGCCCTCAGCATCACGTCAGGTACTACACTGCCATGTTCTGTTTTTCTTTTGTAATTTCTTACCATGTCTTCTCGCTTTCTCCTCTCCTTTAAACCACTCTTTTCTCTATAAAATTAAGTCAAAATTTCATCATGACAACTGCTGATAAGCAGACTCTCTTTGTTAATTTTCATCCCTTTTAATCATGTGACAACTAACCCTAAAATGACTGAGACATGTTGACCCAAACTACCATGTTTGCTAATTAGCGCTCTAGCTTAGAGTTAGTTTAAAACAGAACAATGACTGAGCTATGTCAGGATGACTTAATCTCTCCTCTAACAAGTCCACATGTGTCACTGCTAGAATTTTTATCTGGAAGAAGCTTATTTTAAAATATATTAAGTTCAATTTTTTTACTTTGGGTTGTGCAAAATGGTTAATTGGCGCTCCATTCAGCTCACAATGTGCTCTTCTCTTCTCAGACAGGACACGACCCCTGACTATGTAAAGAAACAAAACTAGTATTCCACTTTTTAGTTGCGCCCTCTGGTGGCAAAGATAATTGCAATGTGACAACTTACCCATGTGACAACAAGCCCCGGTCTCCCCTATTTGATGAAATCAATCAACTGGGAATGAATCATGAGCATAAAACATTTCAACATTAAGAGCAAGACTTCACGCAGTTTTCTTTTAATGTGTTTATATCAGTTGATTTCTGAGAGTTTCTACCAACTTTTGTCCTCCCTTTAGGATGCATAAACCACAACAATGATTTCAATCTTATGTCTTAACATTAAACATTACTTATGGTTATTAGGATGTGAGTTAAAACACTGAAATACAAGGAAAAGTTGGGGAAACTGTTAATGATAACATCAATTTACAAAAATCTCCACAAATTCTTAAAACATCAGTCTTTTTGTTCTTCTGTTGGTCTTACTTTATTTCATGTTCCTTTGAGTAGGGTGTATTTATTTACGTGTTTTGAACAGTAATAGAAACGCTTATAACTCTCCTTATTATCAAGAAGTAAAACAGATTCATTGCTTGCATACAAACTGTAACCTAAGGTAACTTAATCTCATTAGTCCTGGTCCTGGTCAGAACGCGATATGAATGTTTTAGTCTGCTTGTTTAAATCTGCAGATGTAATTTGTTACCTGTTTTGTCCTTCATCCTACCCCTGCCTCCTGCTCATCAGGTGTGGGGTCTAACACCCACGAGGTCTGTATGTGTTAAAGACTATAGAATTCAGCACAGCGTCCTCACCACACCTTTTGCGTATTTTGCGCGCACCTTTATCTCCAAGTCCCCAAAAGCCCTCTAAACCCCATGCAGCACAAATACGATTATCTCCAAGGTGCCGGTTTTGTGTCAAAACGAATTAATCTTCACCCCTGACGGACATGCCGGGAAACTTTGATGTGTCTACAGCTATCAGAGTGTGAATTCGCTCTGGTCCAATCATCAGGCTGGTGAGAAGAGCATCGTCGACCGCGCGATTGAGCATTGCGCGTTCACGTGGAGACTATAAACGGACGTGGCGCGCAGAGCTGTGAGTAATCGAGGAGGGAGGAGAAGATGATTGCATCCCCTGCACCGTGGGAGATAACCTGGCATGACGAAGAGAAGAAAAAAATCTTCATCACCAACTTTTTCCTTCCTTTCTTTTTGTAATACATAGCTATTTTAACTTCACTGCATGGTGCTCTGTGAGCAGGAAAGTTCAGCCATGCAGCTGAATGAAAGTGGATTTCAAACCTCGGCTCCAGAGCTGTGTAAGCAGCAAATTTTACTGGAGGACAATGTTGGAAACTGCAGCGGGGGATCCACCAGCAACCTGTCGCTGCACTGCTGGCTGCAGCTGCTGACCAGGGACTCCATCATGGAATTTCAGGGAGACAGCTCCAGCCTGGTGGTGCGTGTGATGATAGCGTGTGTCTACTCTATAGTCTGTGCACTGGGGCTGGTGGGGAACTCTCTGGCTCTGTATCTGCTGCACTCACGTTACAGGCAAAAGCAGTCATCTATCAACTGCTTTGTTATGGGACTGGCTATCACTGACCTTCAGTTTGTACTGACTCTACCATTCTGGGCGGTGGACACAGCTCTAGACTTCCGCTGGCCATTTGGACGTGTGATGTGCAAAATCATCAGCTCCGTCACCACCATGAACATGTATGCCAGTGTCTTCTTCCTCACAGCAATGAGCATGGCACGTTATTACTCCATCTCTTCTTCTCTGAAGATGCACAGCCGGAGGGCAGCGGCTTCCAGAGCCAAGTGGACAAGCCTGGGGATCTGGGCTGTGTCTCTGTTGGCCACATTGCCTCATGCCATCTACTCCACCAGTGCCCAGGTGTCAGATGAGGAGCTCTGCCTTGTACGCTTCCCAGATTCAGGCAGCTGGGATCCACAACTTCTTTTGGGTCTCTACCAGCTGCAGAAAGTCCTCCTGGGGTTCCTTATCCCTCTGATCATAATCACTGTCTGCTACCTGCTGCTGCTGCGCTTCATCCTCAGCAGACGCATCACAGGGGCTGGGGGCCCAGAGGTGGAGCAGAGCCGGCAAAGCCGTCGCTCCAAAATGACAAAATCCATTGCCATTGTGGTTCTGTCCTTCTTTCTGTGCTGGCTTCCCAACCAGGCGTTGACCCTGTGGGGAGTGCTCATAAAGTTTGACCTGGTCCCCTTCAGCAAAGCTTTCTACAATGCACAGGCTTACGCCTTCCCCCTGACGGTGTGTCTGGCTCACACCAACAGCTGCCTCAACCCCGTGCTTTACTGCTTAATCCGCCAGGAGTTTCGAGCAGGTTTGAAGGAGCTTCTTCTTCATGCCACACCGTCCTTTAGAGGCCTAACTCATCTGCTGCGCCACAAGGCCAAAAAGACAGAGGCACCACCTGCTCTGGTGCTCGTCCAGATGGATGTTTGAGTTGAGCAAACTGAGCCACACAGTGGAGGGGCAAGAGAGAGAGAATGACTAAATCACAGAAAGACCTCCTTAAAGTGTGACTAATCTTGATTTAAAACCTGGTTATGCATTCGCCTCCACCCTCTCAACACAGAATCTTTAATATCTTCTACCTGGATTTGAAAACATGATCAAAATGGACTAACCAGTGGGCTGTGCCCCATTTTCACCATATGATTCAAGGTCCTTTCTGCTGTAAATGTGTATACCTGCTTTACAAGGTACCTGTGTCACTGTGTTATGTTTCCTCACTGCTTTAAGCCTCTGACATGCTTTCTGGAAAACAGAGATAATCAGTGATAATGAGATTCAGACTGTTGTACCACTGAGAGAACCTCATTTTGATTTCAATTAGGCACAGTATCAGTTCGACGAATGGCAAGAGCTATTATTTAGTCTCTTGAATGAAACTTGAACTGTAAAATAATGAGGCATTACTCAGCTAGAAACAAGAAAGACCCGCAATGAATATGTTCAAGGAAGTGTAATAAGAATAAGATATCTAAAAATTCTCAATGTGGTGTTGTGTCTATCTCCGTTCTTTAGTGCATTTGTGTACATTGTTTCACACAGTGAGAGCAAACAGGAAGAAACTGAAGCCCTAACCAGAGATGAAAATGATGGTAGTGGTGAATGTAAGCACTTTTTTTCAGTATTAGTAGTATTTTGCCTAAAACATTAAGAGCAAAAAGATTAATTTGAACGTTTAAGAAGATAGATAAAGCATTGTTAAATAGTTGTGCCAAAAGCATGAGGCGTTTGAAGGAAGGTTAACGTGCGAAATAAAACAGGAATAAAAATCTCAAGAATGAAACTCCTTTTTTGTGTGTTTTTTAAAGGCATCAAGATTCAAAGTCTCAAAGGATACAGCATGATGATATAGATTATTATGTTTATTACCCATTGTTGTAGAGAGGCGAGATACAAAAAATGCTGAAATTACCTCAAACAGAAGCATTTACAAAAGTTATGCTCCATGGTGCTCTGTTCAATGATACTTAAAAACTGATGTAAAGGTAATCTGTAAAAAAAACTGACTTGCTGTATCATTTTGGGACATTTGGGAATTGAATGTCATATGAAATAAAGATTTGACTCAAAGCTGTTCATTTGAAGTATTTGGACTAATTGGACCAAGCTAAACAGAATTATTCAAGTATATGCAAAAACACGGGTGAATGGATTAGAGAGCTGAGCCTCTGAGAGTCTAAAAATCCGATTAGTGCATCTGTAAACACTCCTCCACTGTTAGAGAGACAGAGTCAGACAATACACACACTCTTCTTTATTAATGGGATTTCATTTCTTTGTTTTGTGTTTGCACAGCACCAATTCAATCACCAACAAAATCAGCTCTGCACTGCATGAATAATCGACTGAGAAGGGAGCTCTCAACGATGTGACGACAATTGGTGCCAAAAAAAGGAGACAGCATTTCACCATCACCCCCTGATGAGTTAAAGGTCGAGGAGTGTTTGTACTTTTTATCAAAGACAAAACTAACAAGAGTTTCTTGCTTTACTATCAACACATCTTGACACACTATTAGGAGGTACTCAATTTGTTGGAGGCGTTCTTTTCAGTATTATGCAACATCAATCATGAAGAAACAAGAATAAAAGTCATAAACCTACTTTTTTCCCTTGTATTTCTTCCACTGTAACACATTTCGGCCCAGTGGAAAAACATGTATGGGCAGCATTTGTAAGTGGTAGGGATGAGATCTCACACGACTGAAGATTCCTTGTCAGGGTATTACTGGTCTTTTGATATCAGAGCACTGTCAGGCACTGATGTGCTGGCAGAGGACTGCGCTGTTTATTTAATGTTAAACACCCCAGACTGCGGTTTGTTTTATACACTGACAGACCTCATAGGTATTTAAACAGACAAACATCAAGACTGAGATCAAGATCAACCCATCTGCACTTACGATCAAGTCATGCTAAAGAGGTCAGCTGTGGCTCAGCGGTTCAGATGGTTGTCTCTCAATCAGAGGGTCAGAGGTTCCCCCTGTTTTATTTGACAACTCATGATTCCAAAAGATAAGAATACTGCTTGGATGAACTAAGAAGTATTCTTATCTTCTGGACTAGGGTCCCAGCCACAGCACTGGCCACCAAACATCTCTTTAATTTTGCCTAATTTCTTTCCCAAAGAGACTAAACACAACTCACCCACTCTCTTCCAGCAGCCGCTTGTTTGTAGGAAGAGGTCGAACAAGTCTATCGACTGCAGCGGGGTGACGCAGCTCAAGGAAGAGCCTTTATGATCATTTCCTCATGGAAATATAATCAGATCAAGATGCTAAGGCAGAAGAACTACTGCGTCTGCAGTGCAAAATGATTCATATGGTGATTATTACTTTAAGGAAATGATAAAGAAATTATCATAAATGTTCTTCCTTGAGCTGCGTCACCCCACTGCAGTCAGTTTTGGACTCGTCTTCATTCATCTCTTGAGGGGTGTCTAACTCGGTGTTATGGTGTGTTTGACCCTAACTTAATTTTACGCCGGAATAGCCCTTTAAAGAACTGCAGTTTTTAGCATTTCCACCTCAACTTCATTACTCCAGACCAGAGGTTGCTGCTCAGGGAGGTCACACTTGAAGATATTTCCAGGACAATATCATGGGTGCAATAAATGTTGTTAGTGAGAACAGGCCCCCATCGTGATCTTATAGAAGGCTTGGTATACAACCAATTGATTCTGTGGCCCGGCATGAGAGGATTATAAAACTAGTAAGCCGTACATCATGGTTTATTTTTCATAAGAATCCATCGCGGGGCTTATCTTTCATCCCCTTTTCCATTGTCACTCTCAGCGGTGGAGGATCACTTTGTAATTATCCATACCTGCACAGTAAGTGGCTCCAGCATGTTGTAAACCCTTGCAGTCAATCCCCAGCACACAGCTCAGGATTAGCCTTGTTCCAACAACAGCTCACAACAACAGCCAGACAGCAAAATAAATTAAAAAACAAAAACAAAACATGCTTCCTTAAGTGAAAATGAGTGAGTGCCATATTGAGGAAAACTGTTCAGCACTTATGTGTAAACGTAAGACAGTAACTTGAGACAGAAAGTGTGATACTTCTTTTTTTTAAAAACTACATTATAACCTATTTTTGTGCATGTGCAGTTTGTGTGTGTGCATGTTTGTGTGTACACGAGTTTGTTTAGCCACCTAAACCAAATTACTTTTCACACTCTCACTTCCCAACTGCCCAGTCTGTCTCTTTAAATGTAACACCTCTGTATTTGCCTTTTTCATAAACCCTGCTGGAAGGAATTTGATAAGAAAAACTGAACAGAACATGAAGAGTTAGAGTCACATACACTGTTACAGTGATTTATTACTTCTGCAACTACTATTATTACAGTCCATTTCTAAAGACCTGCATTTCTTTTTAGTTTAGTTGTTACTGCCAATATTAGATATATTTCTACCACTCTGACAGAGCTACTGTAAGTTTGTATCATTTGTCCTGGAAAAATAATTTTCCTCTTCATCTACCTGTGTTTCTGGGTGACTGTCTCTATCCATCTCTCTCTAGACCTCCCTCATTACTGCTCTGTCTTTCTGACCTGTTCGTTACAGATGACTGTTCTCGGTTAAAAAAAAAAAAAGTCCACGCCACTGTCCTTGTAGCCCTTTAAGGATGTTCTTGTCATGTGGACCTTGACATTTTTGTGTGAAGTGATGTTCATATTTTGTGGCATTTTAAATCCATAGTTCCATTTAAACGCTTGAAAAATACCTTTCATACTTGTCATCGAACATGCCCACCAGGGTTTGGTCTAAGCTCACAGTATTGCCATCTGCTCTGACTCTGCTCCTGACACATACTTGTGCACATGATCACACAAAAACTACAAGCTTTTTTTTTCCCCTACCATCCGCAATATCAGTGTCTTCATCAATTAGAATCAATTACACATCCAATATACTGTACAGACATGTGTTTAAGCAGCAAAGTTAAGTAAGATCACCCTTCTTTGATGTAAAGCGCTTAGGACTTGAGTTATCATTAGATCCTGTCAGATACTATCTGTGTAAAATAAGCTCTACATAATTAATGAAGTTACACTGCTGTGCCTCCTGCTTCAGTGTAGATGTCTATTGATCTGGGTAATCCCAGGTTGTTTCTGATGTGCAAAGGAGTTGTATCAATGGATATGGCACGGGTCGATGCGTGTGTTATGACCTGCATTTCTGTTATTTGCTCCTATTGTGCTGTGCATTTCTATCTCTTTCTGAGTATTTGTTTTCTGATACGTAAGTTTTAAGACCTTTGTCTCTTGTTGTTTTAACCTTTGTTCCTCATTGGAGAGCATTCAGTCTGCTGCTTTACTTAATATGTGACCTGTTTTGCTGTTTTTTTTTTTTTTTTGGTGGAGTGGGGAGAGTGGGGGTCACATGTCGTGTTATGTCCAGGTTTCCCCTAGGTTGGGACATCACAGCATCACATTACTTTCCCATTCCCACATGACTGTCTTGTTAAATAGGAAGGCTTAAAAGCCACTTTGTGGTTAGCAACGTAATAGCCTGGAGGTACACCTGGCTCTTAAAGGGAATATGAGCTTTATTGTACACAGTGCTTTTAAAACCCTTAAACTAACGCTAAGCATTTAAAGAACCTGTGAGGAATTTTTGGTTTGTTTTGATTTGTGTGCCCCGATGGACAAAAGTGCGCGTCTTATCTGCTTATTTTGTTCTATAAGGCATGTGAGCGATAAGTCTTTCAATCAAAAATCTCAACCTGCTTTCTTTTATCTGTCCCTGAACCTTTGATGTAGGAAATGTAACCTAATAAAACAGCTTTTGACATCCTGCGGGTAATCGCTTCATCTGACACTAACCTCCAGCAGACTGTTCCAGGCATTAAAAATTACAAAATAAAACTTGACAATCATGTCAATGTTGGTGTTGGGTTTTTTTGTAAGTCATGAAGAGGCAGCAGTATTGATTCAAACCTATCCCATGACAAGAAAAGACATACTACATAAGTGCTACACATAGACTGTATATACTATGGACAACTTGCTCCGCCTTCCGTCATTATACAAATTTGACGCTGAATTGCTCTCGGTATTTCCGGGATATTCTTCACTTTCTGGAACCACCACTCGCGCAGTAGCATTGTACACATTTGGCGGGAGAGTCGCTGTGATGACACTTGGTTTACAGCGTATCCCCCGGATGAGCTACGCAATCTTCTTACGCCCATAGGCTGTATCAAGTGTCAATTAGGAAAAACATGAACCCCCTTACTTTTACCCCTAACTTTTGAAAATAGAGCTGCACAGAAAAAAAGAGGACTCAAGAACGAACCAGTCTTACATCTCAACATCGCAAGCAGGGGAGAGGAAAATTTATATTCTAGGTAAGAAGTTTCTAAAGTTTGTCCACAGCTCCATAGGGATTGCTGGAGGAGGCGGGATTTATGACTTATACTGCAGCCCGTCACCAGAGGAGGCAGATGATGTTCATTCTATCTACAGTCTATGGTGCTACTTCCCTGAGTGATTTTGTGTCTCTGTAAGAATTATTCACATCCGTGTGGTCAAACTATCTCAGAAAGGTCAGACAGTGCTACTTATCTATCTTCACCTTTCTGTCTTTTCTGTTTGAAAGAAGTATTATTTGATCATAATCTAGTCTAACGCGTCTAAGTGCACTGCTTTAACAAGAGCAAACAGACTTTCATAAGTGGGTTAATTGGCCTATGATAGTGCACTTCGCTGCCCTTCATGTCTGGCTGCTTGATCAATACTCACACAAGTGTCCCCTGGGAAAGGAAGCGGTTGTTGAAAGTTGCACAACACCTTTGAAGCTGACCTTTCTCTTAGGCCGAACAGTGGCCTAATAATTATTGCACCAGAACACTTAATTGTCCCTCATTAGTGACAGGCAGGGGTGGGCTTGGCAAAGACAGAGCTGACTTTTTCAGCACCGGATGGGATTATTTAGTGGCATAGTGTGTGAATGCCATGTTGTTTCCATCAAAGGCTCCTGAAAGAGACCCCCTATGGAAGTAACGATTATCTATATGTGGAGGACGGTAAACAGGGATGATCATGAGGAAGAGCCAGTTGAGTTGTATAGAACCTTGAGCTAACAAGGATATTTAGGACATTCACAAAAAAATAATTAAATAAATAAACTTTATGAACAGAAAAAACAGTGCAATGCATTATTTACAGCTGCTATAGGAAGATACTTAAAAACGTTCATGAGAACGATCAGTGGGAGAATAGAAACTTTATAGTGTTCTCCTCTTCTTAGACAGAGGAGACACAAAACAAAAGAGTTTGATACATGAATAAATCCTGTCTGGGGCCACATTAAGGTTGTCATAATTTTCAATGCTTTGATACTTTTTTGATTCTGGGTGCTTGAAAGGATACAATACCTGTATTTTAGCATACAATAGTACCCAACGGTACCAAAGTCAGTGCAGAAAAATCAATACTGAAACTTTGAGCCAGACGCTATTGTGAGCAAATGAATGTAAGGGAACAAGCAGTGGTGGTGGGTTGCCATAGGGATAGAGTAAAAGGGGGAGCACCAGTAAAGTACACAATGTTGAAGTTATTTTTTGATTGTTTCACAACAGTGAAGGTGCTGGATTTAGCGTGTTTCCAGCTGAAGTCCCACTTCTTCCTGCATACAGCGTGGCTTTCTGCTGCCCATGCACTGTCACTGCCACAACTGCCAAATCTCACTCATTTTGCTCAGTCTTTCAAGAGCTACAGAGACACACGTTTCAGACGGGGGGCAGAGGAGTGAGACAGGAATATTACCTGGTCTCTGCATATTTTGTTTCAGTCTCACGCCTGTATACTGTTGACAGGCAGCTTCATAATGCTGTACAGTGACAGGTGACCATAGAAGGACTGCACTAGTTAGAAAATGCTGAAATACAGAGAGAGAACACACTCTCTGCAGATGAACACACCACACACACCTCCTCTGGACAATGAATGAATAATAACTCAGCTGAAACATTTGGTTTTATCTTTTTTCCTACTTTCAGTAAAGTTAACTACCATTCCCTGTGTGTCAAGTATTGGTCTGTACTTTTCTGTCCTTTTTTGCCACTGTTATCTCTGACAGCCCTGTGTCAAAACCTTGATTGATTCTACTCCGGGGATTCCTTCAAGGTTACAGTCAGATGTTTTGCAGCAACAATTAACTTTCAACCATCAAAGACAAAGATGCACCTGAGAGTGCAGTGAAACAAGTGTCTGTCCAGGGATGTGGTGTTTTGGACTCAAAGCTGAGCCCAGACCCCACCCCACAAAAAATGGAAGAGCTCAGATAAAAGAGACTCATCTATAGAGAATGTTTTTTGTTTCCTTCATAAGGGTACAAATCATACCTCTGTATTATTTTAGTGGATCAACAAGGACAGCACAGCGGCTTGATAAATGATGGAAAACATTTTTAGCAAAAGTAATGACTGAAATGTTATGACGCTTTATTGACGAAAACTAAAATGAAATGCTATGACTTTTTATGAACTAAAATGAGACTTAATGACTCAAAATTATTACTCCTGCACTTTCCATTTTTGACTAAACATTCAGTGCCATTTTTCTCTTGGATGTCTTATTAAGTTGTGTTGGAGCTGGGTTTCAGTGAGAGGCAGTCTGTTCAAGGACAATAAAAGGCTGAAAGGGCATGGTGCCACCGATGTTATTCCTGTTTGCCTTGAGGTTCTGATAAGATGGGAATCTGTTATATTTCGATTTTGTATGTCAGTTGAGATAAGAAACCCACATTGTTTTCAGCCTTTTAAAAAATATCATATTAAGGATATGAATATATATTGTTTTAAAGGTTTGCTGTGTTTGACTAAGAAGCTGTACCTGATCCTCTCAGGTGTCAAGAGTTGTTTTGTATTAAGTATGTGTATTAAAGAAAATGCATCAGGTCATCAATCTTTATTCCTCTTTTCATCTAACTGTTGAGTGACCCAAGCACAAAAGGATAATATATGAAGTAGTAGTCCCGGTGATCTGAGTTCTCCTCACTATAATCGCTTCCATTTACTTGTGACAGCTTCAGGAAGGATGTCCACCTCATTGGCTCCTGCATTCTTACTGACCTTTCCCTGCTGATGATGATCTAGCCCAGACTAGAGGAACATAAATTAGCTAAAATACCAACCAGTGTTTCACGCTTTATCTATTCTATGTAATGAAGCCCGGGTCAAGACAAAGAAAGCTTTAGACACAAAAAGCCAGATGGAACAGATCCTGTCACCCATGTCTGGTGCTACTGTTATCATATAGACCAGGCTAAGCTGAGGAGGCAGGGGGAATGAATGCAGATCACACTAATATGCATGGAGCCATGGTTGTCACATGTTGCAGAAGAATGCAAATTTTTCACAAATCTTGACAGTTTTGCTTTGAGTTCATTAACACTGAACAGATGTTGAGCGTGGTAATGGAAAATTGAATTAGGGCATCTTTCACTGGATGGCTGTGCTGAATGACTAGTCCATCACTCTTGTGCCAACCTACAATATTTCACACTCTCTGACTGTTTGATGAAATGCCATGAATCTTAGCGGTGCATGTCAGGATGTTCTGTAATAACTTTAGTGATGCTCAGACTTTTCCGGAGGCACAGTAGGATTTTAATTAGTTTGTGTTTTGCATGAACCAGTGAATACAGTCTGCTACTTTTTTTTTATCTTGTGAACATGAACAAGGCTTAATCCAAAAATTCATTAGCATGATGTGCAACAGTGTGATGAACATGGCACAGTCCCCACATGACAACTCTTTTCATCTGCAGCCTGAGTCCCAACTCTCATAACTGGACATCTCAAAAAGTCTCTCAGAGTCAAACGTGACTTTTGAGTAAATAAGCATGGCAGACTACAGTTGCTAACTGTTGCTAGCTACTGCGTTTTCTAGTATATCTAGTGATGTAGCCGTTTATTGTTACCCCCACCCCTTGTCATTGAACACTCTATGTAAACACTAATGTTGCTGCCATGTATCAGCAAGTATGTTCGCTATTTGATGTCTCAGTTTATGTGTCACATTTACTACCATTGCCTGGACTGCATTTGTTGTCTCTGTCTCAAGCCAGATTGTTTCCTGTTCGGCTATCGAGTTGTTTCATGATCAGCCGTCCTTTAGGATTTCTCCACATGTAAGGATCTCTGATGGTAAATATTGAACATATTTAATATTTACAAGTTTATAAAAGTCTTTTTAGTCAACCAAATAAAAGAAGAACAGGTTGAGCTGAGTTGGGGCCTTGAGCCTCCTTGCTAACGGCTACAGTGTGCCCACCTGTCAGTCAAGCCAGCTGTGCATCTAATCCTGCACAATCTTCTAAATGAATGCTTTAAAACAATTCAGCCCCCATTCAATGTGTGCGGGTAGAGAAATGAGCTATTTAGACCAAAACCATTTTTGGACCAGGCTGTTTACATATTTATTTTTGTTGTATAGGGGGCTGTTTTGTACAGTGTTCAATTTTTATAGTGCTTTTGCAAGCAGCCGCAAAAAGATATTTAAGTAACTGCAGTTATGAGCACCTCCACACCGTCTTCATTTCTCAAGATCAGAGGTTGCCATGAATCATTACACAGAAGTTTGTTGTTACCTTTTTTATACTGACAAGACAGTCTAGCTTTCTCACTCTAGTTATATATCCAGCATGTGAATGTGTGGTATTGCCTAATGTTGACACTTCATGGCACTTCATTCATATATGCAGTACATTACATGTGTGAAAGGGTGTTTTTCAACCAGACTGATGTAAAGCACCTTGAGTGGCTGGATAACAAGAGAGGCACAATATAAGTGCAATGTGTTTGCCATTTAGTGACTGCAATTGCTGCAGCCTCTTAGTGGGCTTTCCACTCACAATGAAAGGATCAGTCTATTGATGAAGGCTTTGAATGTCTCTAAAATGGGGAACAAGCATCACAATTACTGCTTCTGCTGTAAATGATAACAAAGACAGTGCGTGTGGACCTGTCATAATCATCATCATCATCATCATAATCTTGTAACATGCTCATTATTTTTCACGCAGTGTGGGTCACTGTGTCTTTTTCTGAACACAATAATGTATTCCTCCAGCTGTTATAAATCACAGATGCTGGTGCTGCACTGCTGGACATCTGACAGTACACAGCCTCTAAATAAGCCCTAAGCATGTTAATCTATTTCAGAAACAACCAAATGAAGTCACATGGACATGGAGCAAATCCCACTGAGCATTTTTTGGTCTAAAAGAGGTCTAATAGACGTCTAAATGTAGCCCAGACTACTGGTCTAAAATCAGGCGACCACAGGTTTAAAAATGTTTTTTTTAGACGTCTAAATCTGGGCTGTATCTATACTACACTGTACATTGCTCAACGGCTATCATAATTTTTTTGGTTAAGTACTTGGAGATCCGTTGCTTTTTGAAATCAATATTTATCAAATAATGGGTTAAAGTGCAACGTCTAAAATCTGTCTTAAAAAATACACAGAATCTAGATGGTTAAAATTAGGTCCAAAAAAACCTAGATGTCTGATAGTCGTCTATTGCTCAGTGTGATGGCATTGAGTTTTTGTTGAAAAATCCAAGGATGTTGGATTTGTTTACAGGAGAATAGTGTATCTGCCCAATAACCATGTCATTTTATTATATTGTTACTTTTAAATAGATATGAAAAATGTATAATTTAACTGCTTTCTTGAATGTGCAATTCATCCTTTAATTACTGAATTCAAGGTCTAGGTACAAGGACGACTGAGCACATATCATTTAATGCTATAACGAAATTCTGCTCAGGTTCTGTGGTACAGGCAGACAGATTGAGTTTGACATTGAACTTGATAATAAACTTGAGTGGATTTGAAGGCTATTCTCAGCCTTTGCTTTTTTAAAAAAAAAGACTGGCAAGTGTCACTTCTCACTGTCGTATTAAAGGAAGTTGACCTACTTTCTCCTTCTTTCTGGCTCAACCAGAGTTTTATGCATTCATGCTTAGAGGAAGCCTCTGACTGACTGACAGACTGACAGGAAATTCAATATACAATATGATCTCTTCTCTCACAGTCATATTGGGTTTTTTTGCAGCCTGATAAACTGAGGTGTTGGCAGAATATTGAGGTTGATTGGCACCCTGACCAGCCTCAAGACTCGACAGGTGGTGGATGTACTTGTCATCCCAGTAAGAGTTTTTGTTGAGAGCTTTTAGAGTTCAAATGTTTTTTTTAGCAAATGTTTTGTTTTATTTGAAGATCAATGTTAATATGAGCATTATAGAGGTTTGAAAAGCCTTTTGATTGATGCTTCAGTCATAACAAACTGATTTTTTTTTAACTAACCATACTTAAACTGTGAGAATAGTTGTTTTTCTACTCTTGAAAAATGAAGGATGAGAAATGTCACTGCCATTCAATATATCCTGTCATAGGCATATTTGCGCTTTGTAACCTCTGTCCCAACACCTGTTTTTCATCTTTAAAAAGAAGACAAGAGCCTCTCTGTGGTGTTCCTCTGGGATCCTCAAAGAGAGAGAGAGAGATTACAAGTCACATTCCTCAGAGACTGACAGCGAGGAAATGTAGGTCAGGGTTCTTTCTTTGAATCATGCTCATCCATATCTCATAGGACTCTGAGGTGCACGTCTATCCATCCTACCATCTATCAGTTTATTTACTCATCTGTCCATCAATATATCCATCATTTATCCTCTGCTTATTTTGAGAGGTGTTTTGAAGTGTGAGTGAGGCTGCAAGGGGCAACATTTTTAAAGTGTGTTGTCATCATATAGAGCTTGGTATTTACAGCCATCCTCGTGCTGCAGCAGAAGACTCTGTTATCTCTGGGATTCAGGTCTGATAGATACTCATACCCATATGGCTAAGCCGGTGAAAGACAAGTGTTGGTGCCAAAAAAGTGGGGGGAAAAAAGCATGGTATCTTTCACTTGATAAATCAAAACATACAACAAAAGGCCTTAAAGCATTCTCCCCTACTTGAGGGCAAGGCCACAGCATCAAGAAAACTAATATTAAAGGGAATAAGACTACTTACTTTCAGACAAGTTTCAAGAGGATTAAAAACACAGCTCAGTGATTTCATGGGGGAGCCCACGAGTTGACTCCGTTTGCTCATGATGTGGGTTTGTTATCTCTTCAGAGAGACTTCACAGCGTGCTGAGGCTGCGCCATGGGAGTGTTTGGTTTTATCTCCATTCTCAGAGAAACCAGATCAGCTGACTGTGCCAGACAGAGTCCTGCTCTCTGTTAGCTGGGGAGATCCCAGGCTCACATGTGAGGTGGATGAAAACGGGAGTGACTCTCATATGGACTGAGATAAGACAGACAGGAGTACTCCTGCAGAGATGCTGCAGTCAGTGCATGATGCTTTAAGTTTCTTTCTTTAACCAGAGGGATACTTTGTTTTGTGCATGGTCATAAAAACATATCCTCATCTAAGCATAGCAAATAAGCGTTTCAATAAGGGATTAACATATTAACTCTATTGTATATTTCTCAAATAACAGTTATATTTAAAGCTCCTATGAGGAGATTTCTATGTTTATAAAAGTGACTAAAATTTATTTTAACGCCTTTTCAAACACAAACAACAACAAAAAACCCATCAAGGACAAGATTGACAATTTGTATATCGTAATTTGTATAGCCTGAAACTGCTTTGTTCACAGGGGGCGCAAAAGTTAATACAAACTAAAAGTTTCTCATAGGAGCTTTAGTGTATTTCTTTTAATACTTACATTTACTTGATTATGCCAGTCTAAGATTACATTAAGATATGACATCAAATAGCTCAGTTCCACAAAAATATCATATTCTTCAGATGAGTGAAGCAGGAACCAAATTATTATTATTAGTAGTATTAATAATAATAATAATAATAATAATAATAATAATAATAATAATAATATTAGTCGTAGTAGTAGTAGTAGTACCATTATATTTTATTTTGTTTGTTTATTTATTTTAGGGGCATCCACCCATCAATCCATCAGTGTTGTTTTTGGCAGGCATTTTAGATTTAGTTTTAGTCTTAGTCATTTTGACGAAATGCTTCTTCGTTTTAGTCCCATTTTAGTCATTTCTATCCTTGATAGTTTTCGTCTAGTTTTAGTCCGACGAAAACTCAAAAGGTTTTCGTCTAGTTTTAGTCGACGTAAATGTGCCTTTTGAGGTTCGTGGTGTTCTTTCCCGACAGTTTGAAGCATGAGGAAGCTGTGGCTCCACAACTGTCGTCTGTCTCGTCTCCCCGTCCCGTGTTTTATTGGCACTTTTATTTTATTGTCACTTGGACTGTATCTGAAGTAGGACCAAAAATCATCCCTCTTTTTTCGGCCACCGGGCACCGCTGCTGTGCCTGCCGCCACGGTGTGTGTGTGTGTGTGCGCGCCTCGTCCACCTGCCGCTCTGTGTATGTGAATGAGTGTGTGCGCGCAGCTGTGCGCGAGCGAGGCTTTTGGTGCGTGTGTGATGGGGGCGTGACTGTTAGGACAAAAAAAAGCATGTTTTGAAACTTTGTTCGTCCACCCAATAACAATTTAGTCTCGTCTCGTTCTCGTCTGACGAAAATGAATATAATTTTCGTCACATTTTAGTCTTTACAGAGCTTTGGTGACGTTCGTCTTAGTCTCATTTTCGTCAAGGAAAAAAGGGGTCTGACGTCGTCATTTAAGTTTTCGTCCTGCCTGACGAAAACAACACTGCAATCCATCACTTATTCATTTATTATTTTGCTTATCAGTTTCTTCTTTCTAGCCTAATAAATTCACCCTACCTCTGTGCATGTTGCATCTAAATCCACATTTATTTATCGATTAAGAAAAAGTTATACCGTCTGTGCTTTTTGAATCCTGATAAAGTCAAATAAGACAGTCTGCTGAGCTTTTTTCTGTTACAAACACAAGGGACCACCTCTAGATCTGCTAAAATTCTCTCCTTGGTTACTTCTTTAATCAGACCAGTGCTGATCTTAAAAGTATTCACATCCAAGGTGCAAGCAAGGCGAACAATCCTTGCAGTTTTGTGAAGAATATTCTTCCACTTGTAGCGGGCAGTGCTCTGCAACTTCTTCTGGCTCTTGTACTAACCTAATCCTTTCATGCAAATGAGATTTCACAAGCATAAGCAGCATAATAAGTATGATAATAACTTGCATGACAGAAAGTGAGATCAGAATAAAACTGGAAGCCTGGGCTGCATGACTAATCAAGACAATCATTGAGATTCAGAGCAAATAAAGCTCTGAGCAATCATGAAAGCAGTTTTTGTTCTGCTTTTGAAGTCGGTGATGATTAAAGTCAAGAAACTCTTTTTTTTGTTTAGCAAATATATCTTGGTGCTGAATGTAAAATGTAAAAATGTAAAGAAAGTGAAAAATATTGGACATTACCTTCAGTAAACTGTATAAAAAAGGGTGTGGTCTGTAAAACTGCAGCTATAAACCCTTCTCCTGTTTGACTCAGACTTGTGCTGTATGTACTGACATGTTTACTAATGATGGCATGGGTATCTCTAAAACAAGCCTTTTTACGCTGTAGTCATGATCTGTTCGTGCAAAGAACAGTAAAAATTTTAAAAACAATGGGGTGTAAAATATGCAGTCAAAAGATTTGTCACAGCCTGGTAATCTGAAAGGTTTTCTTCTTAAAGGTCTCTAACCCATGTTTATCAAGTAACTTTCAATTGTTGTTAATTAACCTATTATGAAGAAATTAAAAAAAGATATCTTGACACTTGACAGTTATCATGTAAATTCTCAGTAGTCAAAAGTTTACTCCTTCCATCCACTGTTGTAAGGTAATGCATCATTCAGAAGTAACACAGCTGCATACAAAGTCAGTGCTGAAATGCAAATGCACCTTGGTGGGCACATTTGGAAACATCCGCCTGGGTTTCAAAATGTTTGAACGCCTGATTCTTTCATAGAGGGATGAAAGGAAAGAGACTGGTGGGAAACAACAGAGAGAGCTAGAGCCCCCTAAGAGCCTGAGCTGTACCCAAACACAAAATCAGCATTCCTGTTCTGATAGAAAGATATTTTTACAGAACTTATCTCCAAAAACTAAATAAAAGTAATGCCGCAGGATTTTTTTTCTTTGAAGTATCATTAGCAATGAACATATCTTGCAAATTGTACTAGTGTTGACCAAAAAAAAATTCTTCAATTGTATATTTTTCTATTATACTATTTGATTTCAATCACAATACTGTTATTCGATTAATCGTTTGTAATATCATCAATATTAATATGTAATGGTGTTAATATTTTAGGATGGTTATCAATCAACATTTAAAGTAACTCCAGAAATAGGTAAAAAAAAATGTAAAAAAAATTCAGAAATAAACAAAATGATCACTGACTGAAACTGGAATCTTTTGCAAAAGTTTTGGGATGTTTTTTGATTAGTATTACCCCAAAAGAGATCAGAATTTAACACAACTGCACTATGAATGGATATAAGAAATAAACACATCATTTAAAATAACATTTTTTATTTTTATTTCTTTATCAGGGGATTTTTTTTTAAATTATTTGGAGTTAATATCAAATACAGATGCAGATTTTGCAGCTACAATTAGGAACTTTCACTTTGTGTTGTTTTTGGCGCCCCCTGTGGACAAAGCAGTACCTCTTCCATCTTTTCTGATTTTATCCTTAAAGTGCTTTGTTTTTTTCTTTTCTTGTAGTAGTCAAGTGCATCACCCATTGGGGAAATCTGTTTGATAGCATGCTGTTAATCCTTTTGTGGTCTTGCTCACACACATCGGTACCGCTATTTTCCATCTATTTCACTACCAATGAAATCATCCTCACAGGAGCATAAAAGTCGTAGTCACAAATCCCAGCAAAGGAGTAATTCTTGCAGGTGATTGCATTTTGTAGCATGCCCTCTAGCTTTTTGTGATGATTTCTTCCACTGACTCATGGAGTGAATGTTGATTAAAGGCCGTTCAAACTGACGACATCAGAGCGCTGCCGTGTTTGACCGATATCCTTTCAGAGGGGACATTTAATCAACAGCTGTCAAGATGTCCAGGGATCAAAGACATTACCCTTCATGAACAGCTTCACAGTCAAGATGCAGGATGGCACCCTCTTCTAGAAAATCTTTCTAAGAACCATTGATTTTCCACACGTACAGAGGAACCACTCCATCCAAATGTAAATGTTTGCTAGGAATAATGGGCTCATCAAGGACAGAAATCAGAATGTTGAGGTTATGATGGCCGCAACAATTTCAACCATGATTTAGCCTGATGTCAACATGCTCTGTTATCTTAAGTGAAAGTGAAAGGAGCATGTCTGTCCTGACACCTCATATGGGTGGAATAGAATAATTCTTTATTGTCCACTGAGGTGGAAAATTGTCTTTGGCTCACCAACACAGGAAACAGACAGCACTGAAATACAAACATTGTCATACATAAAGAAATATAATGGACACAAAAAAACAGGGGTAAGAATCAAGATATAGTAAAAACATAAATAAAAGTGGAGGTGAAATAGGGCCCAGTAGAATAAGTAAAACACAGAGGTAGAGCAGTTCAGGTCATATGTGTGGATTGGTCTGGTCACTGTCGAATCCAGGATGGCAATGGTATTTGGTATCTAAGATGTTTAAAGGACCTTTGGCCAGAGGAGCTCTGTGGTGCCTCCCAGACTTCAGAGGCTCAAACTGACAGGACAGAGGATGAGAGATGTCAGTCAGAATTCCCCGACCTTTCCTCCTCGTCCAGTCAGGGCAAATATGGGCCAGAGGATTCTAGGGTTTTTCTACAATTTTATCTGCCATGTTTATAGTTCTGTTCAGCTTGACCTTACACTTACAACTCAAGTGGTCAAACGAGGGGGGGGGATTTTCACCGTCCACCAATTCCTACCATATCCGTTGGAGAGGTGAATTTCGTGGCAGATTACAGACAGTGATAATCGCGAGAACTCACAAGAATTCGCAGATTCACGTGCAATCGCGCAATGAATAGTTTGCTCTATAAAGACAGCCACAGAGGCTAACCATAAAAGCAGTAGATTGTGTCCTTCCAGAGGAGGAAATCCACCGCTAGACTTCTAAAATCAGCATCTCCTCATCCGTGGCGTCATCAGGGTGAAATGCTGTCTAGAAACCTTTCACTTGTTCATCTCCGCCCTTTTGCATAGTGTGAAATATGATCCACCTGAAACACGGAGTGTTTCATTTTGAAAAGAAGCCGGATGTTTTACTTTGTGTCTGTGCCAGACTTCCTTTCCAGTACGGACTAATCTGTGCTGAATTTATCCGGCATGCTCCAGCGTCAGGAGCAACTCTCGCGAACTCTCGAGATCAGCTGCGGAGTCCAGTGATCCACAGCAGAACGAAAAGAAGTTGCTGGAAATTGACACATTAACAGCTGCTATCGGTGGATATCGCCTTTTCGTAGCATGTGGAAATTGGGAGTTAGTGTGGGCATGATAGGAGGCCTCACCAGAAGAGTCAGATTTCTGTAGCAAGCCAACAAAGGCCATGTTGCCTGCATATTTAATCAATTTAAAATTTGTATCATTAAGTGCAAATTCATCTATAAAAAGAGAAAAAATGAGAGGTGAAAGGATGCTATCCTGTGGGCAGCCAGTGCTTATGATGAGCTCTCCTGACAGCGTGTCATTAGCACAAATCCTTTGAGGGCGGCAAGAGAGACAGTCTAGCGTGCCATCCTGTTCAGAAGAATGTAATTTCGTAGAATAGTTACCTCCCTCCTCCTAATACAAAAACATTCAAATTTCTGTGCATGATCAACTTGTGTTGGATGTTACTTTCCGCTTTTTTCACAGAAACCTAAGAAAGTTTCTTAAAAAACAGATATTTAGTCTGTGAGGAGTGGTGTCTGTGCAGGTTCCAGCTTCCTTCTCGGCTCAGTGATAATTAAACCCCCCAGCATTGATAATGTTCAAGGGAAGCTTCCAGTGCACCTGGAAGTCTGTGCACCCACACAATCCTTCTGAAAAATTCAGATAGTAGTTTGACAAAGAGGAGCATATTTCTTTCCTCAGAGGAGAGGCACATAATCTTAGGATGATGGGAATCAATTTTACATTTTTTAAAACTGTGATAATACATATTAAACTATTCGCAGTTACAGTGGTAAAGGGTTGCAGATTTGCTTCAGTAGAAAACCAGGATAACTTGGTCAGGTTTGTTGTTTTAAATCAAGACAATTTTGGACTGTCTTTTGGGTTAAGTAAAGGGCCATCAGTACAGAATGGGATTGTTTGTAAGGAAAGTTAGGGATCACCTGTAATATTAAGTTAGGGATTCTTAGCTGTCATGGAGGTGAACATCTTTCTTAACAGATTAAATTTTCTGAAAATTAGAGAGCCAAGGAATTTATTTCTGTGGAGTGATCATATTACTGCTATGCCAACTTTAAAAGCAGGGAGTGAAGCAGAAAAAATAGTACTATGGGCTTGCGTCATTTGGTGTCACATATAGACTGTATATAGAATTAACGTCCTCTGCCTCCTCGCTGGGTGAAGCCTCCGCAAGAACAGCACCCTCTGGTGAGAGGCTGCAGTATAGGTCATAAATCCCACCTCCTACAGCAAACCTAATGGAGCTGTGGACAAACTTAAGAAATTTGTTGCACAGAATATAAATTTTTCTCCCCCCTGGTTGCAATGTTGACATGTAGTTGTTGTAAGACTGGTTTGTGCTCAAGTCCTCTTTTTTTCTGAGCAGCTCAGCTGGGGGGATACGCTGTTTGAGCAGAGCGTTATCACAGTGACTCTCCCGCAAAATGTGTATAACGCTACTGCACGAGTGGTGGTTCCAGGAGGTGGAGAAAATCCCTGTAATACCAAGAGCAATTTGGCTTCAAATTTGTACGATGACGCAAGCCAAATTTTCCTGGGAGAAAGTTGCTAACGTGAGTGACATATCCATTTTCCGCATCACATCCTGATCTAATGTTGTTCCCTCTGCAGTATTTGTGTTTGAGTAAGCCTTCTGTCAGTGGTGAGGATCTTTGTCTGTGTGTGAGTGAATGCGCTGTCTATAGATCTTAATCTGTCAGACAGGTCAAGATCAGTGGTTGGCTGGGGTTTCCAGCTCCATCATCCAAGAAGGTATAACTTAGTGGTAGTAGCCTGCAGGCCATGATATGGAGATCAGAGAGGGGGGAAAAAATCCTTTAACTTGTGTTGTTCTCCAAGCGTAACACCTATTGTCCTTATTTTGAGATGAAATGATACCAAGAACAGAATAACTCCAGATGATGGTGGTGCTGAAGCAAGGTTTCATGATGTAAGAAGGAGATGGATTTTGAGGAGCTTAACCCAGAAGATAGACGATATGTACTGGAGATTAATGGGGCTGAGAAAGGCTGTACTGTGTAAGGTTGCAATGTGTCTGCACTGAAATGAAAACTGATAGAAGCAGAGAGACAAACACAAATGAGGTGTGACAAAAGCTGAGAGAGTAAAAGTCCATGAGAAACAATTCAAGAAGCAGACAGAGAGGAAAAGAGAAACTTAATTTATGGCTCATCTCCACCATATAGATGAAGCAGACCAACGTCAGCCCTCTTGGGGCTTTATTTTCGTGGCCGCCGGCAGCATAACATAGGGTGGTACACCCCGCACAGTGGTGTTTTAGTCCGGCAGAGCCCGACTAGGTTTTCCCAAGAGAAATTTATTTCAATCAAGTCAGGTCAGGGTACTTTTTAAGGGTTCTCTGTACATCCATTGGGCACTACTTCCAACCAAAGTTTTTAAAGCAACATTTCTTCAGTTTCATCAAATATTGAAAAGATTTTCTCATCATACTGAAACCCTTACAAAAATGTTGACTCATCCTGCACAGGGGGGGAGTTTACTGATACTGGCTCCAAAAATGTGTCCTTCTGTTTTAATTTTTAATGTCTCTTGTCCATGACTCTAAATGCTGCCAGTGACCATCTGGAGTGTTGGACTGAAACACTTGCTAGTATTCTAGCAGTCCATTAAAGATGACCTTTATTTTCCTGTCACTCACCCTGGTATTTCTTCAGCTCAGAAATAGTTCATTACATAACTTCAGCTTTGTTTGAAAAGAGACAGTAACATCATTTTTTACTTTGTTGAAGGAAGTTTTCATCCTGACCTTCTGATCTCTGACGTCTCTGATGGCTCAAGCCTTTCATGCTCTGCGTGGTATGACAAACAATCTACCAAGAGAAAAAGAAAGATGCAACATGACTTATCCATCTAACGCTGTTGGCAAAATCTCTGAAATATTATCGCAATCCATATAAACACAGCTCCCAGAGACTGCATACCTCACTCTGCATACTGGTAATATCAAAAGTATTGGCTCTTTAGTTGCAAAGCTTTTAGTAGAAGTTGAGCTTTGAAAGAACGCAGATGATATCCAAATAGTTCAGAAATATGTGCTAAAACGTAACCCCTCTGCTACATTAGAGGTGTTTGAATTCTTTATCACAGCTGTTAATCCTCTACTTACAATATTCTGAGTTTTTCTGATCTTACTTCCCTTTATTTCTAACAAACTATTTTCACTTGAAATGTTTTGTATGAGTAAACTTTCCCCACCAACTCCCAATCTGCAGGAGTTGAATACAAGTATCAGGTTCTAATGAGAAAGTTAAATTAAAAGATAGTATACATAAATATAAGTTAAAGTCATTGAAAAAAGGTAGACAAATGTAAGTATGCACACTTACTGGAATGGTAGAGAGGGGTCTAGCAGAAGGCATTTTTCATTCAGCCAATCAGAAGGCTCTTTCCATCCAGTTTGCGTGCAATTGTTAGCAGTAGTAAGTTTAATTAGAGCAACCATAACACCAGAGTAAAGTTAAAACAGATCCATGTAACTTCACATCTACTCGCACAAACACACATACACACACACACACACACACACACACACACACACACACACACACACACACACACACACACACACACACACATACACTTTTGTAAAAAGTTTCTTTCCCTTCCTGATACTTGTATAAAATCACCTACTTAGTACAAAAGGACTGTAGCAGCAATTAATTAAGCAGTACAAGGACACAGATGGAACACTCTGTTCTGTGCAGAAATTGAATTTGAATGAATAAAAACTAAGAGGAAAAAAACTATTGTATATTTCTCAAAGCTAGTATAGTTAACAATTGTATAACAGGGATTTTGTCATCATTTCCTACTTATATAAGGTTATTCTTCATGCTATAATGCAGTTTACAATGACTTGCAGACAAAGTCAGATAAGAAAAGATGGCAAACATCCTGCTTTGGATGCAGCAGCTCCACTTTTTAAACACAACAGCCTGGAGACCAGGAAGCTTATCTAGTAGTGCCCCAAACCTGAGTCTGTTATCACATTTAAATCAAATGTTGACATTAGAGAGGTTAATGACATAACAATAAAACAAAATCAATGCTAAAATGGAAGAAGAGAGATGAAATATAAAAATCACGTGTCTTCTTTAGATAAGACCTCTCTAATTTCAAGGAAGTAATCTGTATATCAGAGTCCTGTGTTGATTTACTGTCACTTACAGAAATTTTCAAGAGTGTGGAACAATGTTTTTGACACTTCTCATGTCAATATACATATATTCCTCTGCATTGTATTTGGATGTAGACAACTCTTTCTCTGCCTTACAGCAACCTTGACTAGTTCTGGCGTAAATCACTGACACTGAATCCTCTTGTATCTGATCATTACGGAATAATTCTTTTGTGTTGTCGAGCTGCTTAACTCCTCAACGACAATGTTCTCACCAGATGTCTGTCTGATTTAGCTGGCCTCTTTTTATTTATCCGACAGATAATAATAAATAATTTTGTGACCTCTACAGTGGGTTGGTATAAAAATACTTTTTTCAGGTTACTATCATAGGTTTATCAAGATTTGTGATCAATTCAACATACAAATCCAGGAAAGTGACTGTACTGTAAAATATATTTCTCTCATATTAGCTTCTGTGCAATTGCATTATGTCAAACCCTTAACAGAATTTCGAACTCTTTTTAACTCCTTTAAAGGTTCAGGTGGTCAGGCATCATCATATCTTAAAGCCCTTGTTTAGTACCCTATTACCCATCAAGATCATTGCTCTGTATGTCCGTACAGCCATACAAACAAGTTTTTAAACCATTATCAAAAGAAAGGCTTTGTGCTCTACATTTACATCCTATAGTCTGGTAAAAATGACTGATAAAAAACATTTTCAGGTGATAGAAATCTTGCTCCAGTATTTTTTTCTAATATGGAAAAGGAAAAAATGCCTCTCAGCACACTGTGACATGGTGCACAGATAACAGACTGTCTGATAAATACATCGATTTTCAGAACAAGGTGACAAAACTGTAATCATCCTCCTGATATCTCTGTCTACTGTTTCTTAATATCTCAGTCTACATTTATTCAGATGTTCAAGATGATTTCCCATTGTGCATTTCACAGACCTCTTACAGACATGTCTTCATTGTCTCTCTCTTTTTTAATCAGATTCAATCATTTTTAGGATTTGAGGGTAGTTTCAACAAAAAGAAATTCAAGAGTAAATCACTTGGCAAACAATAATCATCACCAAAGGATCTTAGTGCCCAGTATTTACAAGCACAAATCCACCCACTTCATGGAAACAAGAAGCTCATGCTTCATCAAAGCAAGTGTGAGGAAGAGTTCAAATTCAAGCACCCCAAACAACAGCCATTCTGACAAAAACCCTTCACACTGACTGTGTTAGATAAAGACAGGACATCAAACAAATAAGAGGGGGAAATGAGAACACTTAGAAACAGAATGAATGGAAAGTGTTTTGCTGTCCACTGCATCAGAATATTTCCCCAAATTGTTCAAGTTCAGTAATGTGACAAGCTACGCCATAACAGAGAAAGCAACTGAACTCAAATTCTGGGCTACCACTTATTTATATAAATGTTTGCCCTTCATAAAGCACAGCATATTCTGCCCATTAAACAGCTTGACTAAGATCTGTTAAAATGTTCATGCTTAAATATGTGCATTTGAAAAATGTGTATATAGCATGGGGCTGCACTGCACTTAATTACCACTATGCCGGCGGGCACATATGAGAGCCCTATTGGTCCTTTTAGGGGAAACTGCTTCAAAATAAATTGGTTGGGAACATAGACTGTATATACTATGGACAACTTGGTTCCGCCTTCCACTAGAATACGGATTTGAAGCCAAAAAGCTCTCTGTAGTTCTGCGATTTTTCTCCATTTCCTGAAACCAACATTCGTGTTATATGCACCTCACCACATGCGCAGTAGCATTATACGTATTCGTCAGGAGAGTCGCTGAGAGCCGCTGAGAGCCGCTGTGATGCGATCGGCTCAAACAGCGTATCAAACAGTATCCCCAGGGTAAGCTACGCCATCTTAGTACGCCCATAGGCTGTATCAAGTGTCAATCATAGAAAACATGAACCCCCTAATAACTTTGAAAAATGGAGCTGCACAGAAAAAAGAGGACTTGAACACAACCCAGTCTTACTATAACTATATGTAACATCACAACCGGGAGGTGGGGGGTAGATTATATTCTGTGTAAACGGTTTCTCAAGTTTGTCCACAGCTCCATAAAGCTTGCTGGAGGAGGTGGGGTTTATGACCAATACTGCAGCCCATCACCAGAGGGTGCTGTTCTCACAGTGGCTTCACCCGGCGAGGAGGCAGACGGCATCCATTCTATATTCAGTCTATGGTTGGGAACAACTTTGAAACAAACACGTGTCACAAATGAAGCGTTGGCAGTCCTTTTGTAGTTTGTGGTATCTGCCCTGTAGAGAAATACAACTGAGTAAACCATGAAAAACAGCAGTTGTAATAGAATAGCATAAAGACCTTTAACAAATCAGTCTCAGGAAATGTGAATGGTATGTCAGGCTCTGCTGGCAACTGACACAGCACTGCACAACTTCAAAGCCCCTTTTTAATTTGACAAAAGCTGGCTTTCAGTCAGTGTGTCAGCAGCTTTCAGTCATGTGTGAACAGTTTACTCCAATGTTCAAATAGTCATCTCTCTAAACATGATGCTTGTTCTAAACTGGTTTTCACACTATACTCTAAAAGTGCACAAAAATGCACTTGACTCTTTTCCTCATTTTTCATATTTTTAAATGTATCAGTCACCTGCCTGATAAATCTAAGTCTTATAATCAGTATATGCATGCCACTACGATCTAGTGCAACATCTTCAGCTGGCTAAGTTGAAATGCAATGTGATGTAAATCTCTTATTTGCTTTTCTTATGAGTCAAACAAATCCCCTAAAGTGGATACTTGTCACCAAAAAGCTGTTTTTGCAGCTTGGAGTTTTTCTGTTTCACTGACACATACACCCCACAGGAGCAGTGATAGACATGACAAATATAAACTGAATACAGAAATACTCATTGTTTTAGCCGATGGCCATGTGTTTGTTTGTGTTTGTCTTAAAAAGACATCAGTATGAATTTCAGTGTTTCCTAGAGATACTCAAAGTTTCCTCATGTTCAGTCTTTAAATGCCCTCCAACCGAAAGGTAAGATGAAATGACTTATATGCTGTCGACTGCTACAACCTGCTGACATTTTCTGTTTCTGTCAACACACTTATCACAAACAGTCACAGCTGTACGACAGATTAAGTTTGCACTAAATTCAGGCTGTCATATTCTCACACCTCTCTCCTCTGCCTACACTCCAATCAGCAGTCCTTGACATCTCTCTTTATCTCTCTTTCAGTTTCTTTAGCATCTTGTCTCTCTTCTCTTACCATTATATCATAATATATGTTATTCCCCTTTCACCTGATGGATTTTTTCTGCTACTACATTTCAGCTCACTTGTCAAGAATACATATGTTTCATAAGATTGTGCATTCCTTTAAAGAACAGCCATTGGAAATTGTTTCACTGTTCGGTGAAATATTTGGCAGAAAACCATAACCAAACCAAAACCAACATTAAGAGGAGATGCACACTCCTCATGGAGCACCAGGGCTATAACAAAGGACTCTCTCTCTGTTATGTGAAAGCATTCGTGAACTGTTGTGTTGTTGTTGGCTTTGTTAAGAGAGTGACGCACTGACTCTTAATGCACTGAGACTGTTAAGGAGCTTGATTGTCTGCTGGCTTTAGTCCTTTACAGGAAAAAGTTAGGAGCCAAGAGAGTCATAACAGACCTTTTGAATAATTATCACTGCTGTAAAACCTTCATGAGAGGGCCTGAAAATGACTCTAGGTTTTGGGTTCTTCCAGATGGGATGCTGTATTATTTGATTAAAATATTAACAACAGAGTTTATTTTGTCACTGAGGACAAAATTGGCTATAAAAGTGTGATTAAAAGTGAGCGGTTTGGTTCAGTGGTTAAATAAGAGGTCTGTTGAACAAAGATCCTCAAAGCAAATCTGGGTTCAGTCTCCACCTGCAGCCATTTGTTGCATGTCATCCTCCCCTCTCTCTTCCTATTTTCTTACTCCATTGACAAGTAATTTTTTTTTTTGTTTTTTTTTTTGGGGGGGGGTATAATCCATGACATCCTTCTATTCATGAGATCACTCATGGCAGCAAAGCTTCTTATTCTGAGGACAAACGCCTAATACCACGGCAGAGCTACTAGCTGGCACAAACAGGCATTAAGGTTCTTCTGTAAACTTAATGAACAATGTGAAATGACTCTAGTGCAGGACATTTAATGTTACCTGAGAGTCAATGGGTGAATGAAAACACTCACTACTTACTTTAAGGCTAAGAATGAACAATTATGGGCCTCCACACCAAACTCAGAGTTCATTTAGGTAAATACAACAGGGCAGAGCTTCAATACTGGGTTACACTGTAACAGCAGTTGTAATATTTCATTAAGAAGAAAATTTGACATAAGGTTACTGGTAAATTGATTGGATCAGTGCTTTGAGTGTGTACCAGTTCCGCCACTTACCCCACAGGATTAGTTATTCCTCCGTCTAGACCTCCCTGTTTTTGACAAGACTGATATCAGAGGTGCTTCTTTCTTTGATTGGTCGCTGATGGAGAAGTGATGACTGTGATAGAGGGCTGTGAGTTCAGTGTCAAAAATAGCTGATGATGAGGGTGTTTTTGCTTTAAAATTAATTTAGGGTCAAAAAGATTGAGTTAGACAACCCTCTCAAGAGATGATTGTTGCCGACCGCTTGCTTTTCTAGTTATACCAATGACCGCACGATAGCAATACACTTCATTTCTTCATGGAAATGCAATCAGACCGAGACGCTAAGGCAGAAGAACTACCATGTCTGCAGTGCATTATTACTTCGAGGAAATGATAAAGAAATGATCATAAATGTTCCTCCTTGAGCTGCGTCACCCCGCAGCAGTCCGTAATGGACTGGACCGAGGTCTCGCTACAAACAAGCGGCTGCTGGAAGAGAGTAGGTGAGTTGTGTTTAGTCTCTTTGCTAAAGAAATTAGTCAAAGTTAAAAAGATGTTTGGTGGCTAGTTCTATGGCTGGGACCCTATATGTACTGTTGATGAAGTTAGGTGCTGTTCTGAGCATTATTTGTGGCTATAAAGTGGCGTTTTGGTTGAAGTTTGTTTATGGCTCCTCAGACCGCTGTGTATTGCTATCCTGTGGTCATTACTAAAGTTGGTATAACTAGAGAAGCAAGCAGTCAGCAACATTCATCTCGGTGTTACAGTGTGTTGGATCCTAAATTAATTTTACACCAGAATATCCCTTTAAGACACATTGAATATAATAAACTGCTGGTGCAAACAAAAAAAGGCAGTGGAAACAGGCCCTTGCCTTCATGGAATATTAGGCTAGAGTTGCTTCTCAACCTAAATTCATTGAGCCACATAAAGCACATGTTTTCCTGAGGGTATTTAGTAAGAAATAGTGATAATTTTATTCATCCAATCCCTTGTAGACTGACAGGTCCACCAGGCATATATTTGTAGATACTGAATTTTCCATTTTCCTGAGAACATCTGAATCATAAGGGTTTTAAGTTCACTCCTGACCTGAAAATTCAATTTGGTTTCTTGTGCACATCTCAGACAAATTCAGTTTTATGTACCCTGTGTGACCTCATCTGCTCAGAAAATCCCACGAGAAGACCTGACTTCATGGGTAAGAATACCGCTCAGCCAAATAACTTGGCATGGTGTATTAGCTCCTCGGCTCAAAAACCAGGAAGAGAGAGCATTTATCCAGCACAGAGGGAGGGCTGGCTTAATTAGGCAAGCATTACAAAGAGAAACAATATGAAGAGGGTTTGTAGCTGTCGTCTCTTTTCCAAATGTAGGTGCAAATACTGCAGCATTAGCACCAAACTCACAAAGGAGAGCTTTTTAGATTGGATGTCCATTTTTGAATGAGCGCTGTTATAAACTAATGGCAAAGATCTAGACTGGAGGGCAACCCTTGACTAAAATCCAGAAGTTGAAGAGTTTAATTCATGTCCTTTGGAGGGTCACACTGAAGAAAACTTTACATGCATTAAACTATTACAGTATTTCCCTTTGTTACACAAGCACAAGCAAATTATAGGTTTAAAGTACATCTACAACAACTTTGATTTAAAAAAGACACATTCCTACAAACAACTGTGGTTGAAATTTCACTGCTTTAAAAGTTTGGTGTCATTTCAATCACTAGTCAATTACTCAGGCTGAGCTGTATGCCATTTCTCTTCGTCAATCATACTGTGTGAGAGTTGTCAAATATGACAGTGTACACAGAGCTGCAGAAATGAAAGCATTAAATTGGAATATTTAACACCGCTAACGTAATGTTGTCTCCACTCATTAGCACTGTCAGATATGTTCACTTGTATTTTTTGAGCATTTTAGGCCCAATTGTTTTCAAGCTGTGTCATGACCCCTCCCACCACCACCCCTGTCATCCTTGTCATTCCCTCTCCAATGGAGTAATTTTATGTTTTTCACAAAGAGCTTTTGTTACACTTCCATGTCCACAGCATCCATTCATCCTGAAATGGTCTCATAAGTGTTGATGGAGGAAAGAAGCAATGTGCAAACAACATCAGTCCAAATTCATTTTTTCACAAAACTTGATTGTCGACCTCTTACCTACACAAAAGATGACTTTAAAAAATTAAATCAACAATAAACCACAAAGAAAAAAATGTTTCTAATGAAAATTGCATTTTCATAAAACAGGGGGATAAGTGTTTTTTTATCAGTAAAGTTTACTTGATTGGTGATCCAGTGTAAGTCATCTTAAGCTGTCAGTGAAAGGGAACACATCTGAGTTAAACAGAATACTTTGTTTATCCTGACAAGGCAAGTTGTCAACTAAGTTAATAATCTATTATTAGAATTACATCTATATTACTGGTCATACAGGCATATTATATGTAGGTAAAGCTTTTATGAAAGACCTTCCTCATTGTTGTGTCCTTGACTATACTATATACAGTCTATGAGTATTATTCAGGCCAATTTTCCTGATACCTGTGTCAGACATTGGTGGGTTTCAAGGGTTGTGTAATTGAAGGTTTTCAGTTAATAATTGCAGAATTGTAGTGTTGCATGGCATCGAGAGAATCTCTTAAGCGTGGCATACTCAGTGCTATTTTTTGTATTGTGTGGAACCACCATCTGAGTAATAGTGAAATATTTCATATTTGAGACTGGTCTGAAGAGAACAAGAGAATCTGTATGTGAAGCAAGGGCACCATCTGCTGGACAATCAGCCGCCACGTTCACAGTTAGACTAAACTGCCTCATTTGACACACCTCAGAAACACAGTTTAAATGATTTTAATGAAATAACTGCTAGTAAAGTATTTGTTGCAAAACTCTAGCTTGTAGTAGGCATAACTGTTGCCAAAGGGGTAGCTTTAACTACCAATTTTGTTGGGTGAAAACTAGGCAAACCTACCTATTATAATCAAAATTTAAATGGAGGAGGAGATGTGAAAGTTGAATAAAATAAAATTGAAAATAAAATTAAACTCACAGCAGAGTTTCTCAAAACTGTTCTGAAAGCCTACTTCCGATCTCAAACAAGCAACATCAGTGTCTTCCTTTAAATCACTTCAAAAACCTTTATCAGATGGCCTTTTTTTCTTTTCTTTCTGAAATTGGCCTTCAGTTCAGAGGCCTTGTTTTTAACTAAGCCTTTGTTTTTTATTTGTTTTTATTTCCATGTGCTGATGTTCTGTGCTTTATGGCTGTTTGTTAAAGCACTTTGTGAACTTTTGTTTTTAAAAGTGCTGTAAAAATAAAGTTATTATTTTTATTATTCTTTTATTCATTTTTTATTAATTGAATCATTTATATAGGGGATTTATTGTTTCATTAATCACTGTTTTTATCACTCTTGGCGCTTGCTCTTTTATGATTGTGTTTTTTTCTAGGCTATTTTAGTAGTCTCATCTTTTATTAATATGTCTTGCTATTTGGTCTCATTGTTTTATTTCTACATTGTGAACTTTCCTGTTTGTGAAGCACTTCGTAACGTCTTTTTATGAGTGCTATATAAATTTACATTATTATGAGCATAAAATATAGTTCAAACATATTTCACGTGGTCTGACTTTTCGTACCAAAGAAAGAGAAGACCTGAAAAGTCTTTTAATTTTTAAATCAAGTTAGTTGAGCTCAGCAAAATACTGGCAAGGACAAGCAAAACGTAACGTCTGACGTATATACGTCTGACGCATGTTGTATAAATGCCTGTTTTCTGACGTCAGCGGCCTCTTCCCTGCCTATGCCCTCGTGAGGTGGGCAGTGTAAAGTTTCCTGTCTCTTTTTTCGACGAAGCGAATCCAAAACCATCCGTCAAAATGGTGAGTTTTCCCGTGTTTTAATTATTATCAATGTGTAGTCCGATAGAAAGGGTGCTGCTAATGTTAACGTTAACCTACTTCTCGAAAGTATTGGACAGATGTTTGATACATAACACTATGGATTGTGCTTTGATCAAAATGGCAGCCATTATGTCATCTATACCGGCAGCCTAACGGGGCCACTGGTGCCGCAAAAAACACGAAATTCCATTAAAAATTTGATTTATGAATAGCAGTTATTTCTGACAGTAATGGATAATATGAGGGTATATTCCTCTGCAAAGGCCGCAGTGGTTAACAGTAGGTTACTCTAAGGTTTCCAGTTGATAGCAGCGCTTACTTTTCACTGGCGGTTTTTCTCTCAATGTCCTACTGCTCCAGGACTCTCTTGCTCGATTTCGATGGAGAAGGATAGCATAAAGAAATGTTGGTTTTTAGTGTACTTCAGTCCTGATATGGGGCACACCCAAGTTTCACTGGGGTTGTCACCGATTGGAGGAGTGATTTGCCGGCAATCAGCAGTACCGGCGCGGCCGGGTGGTTAGCATTTAGCATAGTGTCAAAGTCTGTACACGTGGCCTGTTGGTGCCGACATGTTATGCCGGGTGTTGGGTGACTTAATCTGCTTTAAAGCACAGATCTTGTCAAAAATGGTAGATTCAGACTGTCATAAATGTCGTTTGGCAAGAATAATAACAAAAACTGTCGCATCGCCGTTAGAAATTGAGCTACATGAATCGTGAAATTGTCAGAAACGTCATTGCAGTGATCATGGCGGATAACCAACACCCCGGTTAGAGTCCATAACAAAACGCTGTGTTGGAGCAAATCTTGATGCATTTTTGGTGAATTTCGAGAGATATGTATCTCAATCAGGACATTACTGTTATTTTGAATGAGTATAGCAGGTTGACACACTGTATGTAAACCTCCAAACAGTGCTCGTTTTGGGCGTGTGAGTACAGTGTTTCGTTGCTTTTTGTTCTAATACCACTGTCTTTCTGTAGGTGAACTTTACCGTCGACCAGATCCGTACCATCATGGACAAAAAGGCCAACATCCGTAACATGTCTGTGATTGCGCACGTAGACCACGGAAAGTCAACATTGACGGACTCGCTTGTGTCAAAGGCTGGCATCATCGCCTCTGCTCGCGCAGGAGAAACCCGCTTCACAGACACACGCAAAGATGAACAGGAACGTTGTATCACCATCAAGTCTACGTGAGTACCACATCCTTTCCACCCTTCCTAATAAGAGAGCTGCGCAGTTGTTGAGTTTAGGTGATGCAAGTTTCCTTCATTTGTGTGTCACTTTTAAGCAAGGGCCAAAATCTGGATTTAAATCTAACCTGAGGGCCCAACAGGGTCAACATTTAACCCAAACTGTCAGCCTCCTTTTCAAAATAAATAACAATATCAGCAATATCAATATCATTTTTTCCCCACATTCTTGACTATTTATCAAATCTTCCTTACTTCTTACTTTCCCAGATTTTCATGGTTTGTTCAGGATATTTTAAATAGTAGTGTTAAAGTTTACATTATAATTCTGGGGGAAATCTGCAGACCTCATACTGGCGGGCCAATACTAATACAAATATGATTTGATCTCGTGGACCGGATATAATTGTTCCACGGGCCTTGAGTTTGACACCTGTGCTTTAAAGCAAGTGTGATGGAGTGATTGCTTGAAATACTGTTTTTTAATGTTATTTTTGTTATTGAATTTTGTCTAAAATTGTTTTGTAAAGGCTTGTCTCTTACCCAGCCTAACCAGACCTTGACTTAACATTGCGCATTAGTTACATCATAGTCAGGAACTGTTAGGTGTTGGTTGTTTTCCTTTTCTTTTGTTCTCTTACAGGTAGGTAACAAAATGTTCTCAAAGAGAAAGCTATGTTAGTATTTCCACCTGAACTGGGGAAGCAGTAATGTTATTGACATTTGGGTGTATGCTTTTTGATATTTCTTAAACCGACAGTCAGTGGGTGTGATTTTGTTACAAAGAACCTGTTAAGTGACACCTGTATTTTCACATTCATATTGGTTGCAGCGCCATTTCCCTTTTCTACGAGCTGAGTGAGAATGACATGGCTTTCATCAAGCAGTCTAAGGATGGCGTTGGCTTTTTGATCAACCTGATCGACTCACCAGGGCACGTTGACTTCTCTTCTGAGGTGACAGCTGCCCTCCGTGTCACTGATGGAGCCCTGGTTGTTGTGGACTGTGTGTCTGGTAGGGACAGTGCTGAATATTCTTCATTTTATGCAAGGTTTCTACTTTGATGCCCAATTTGTCATTTTAGTTTTAAGCATTTAGGGGTGGGAAAAAGCAGTCATGCTCCAGTGCAAATCTGTGGAAAACTTACAAAGCTAGCCTTTTTTATTTTTTTAATCAGACACATAAAAAGGACTGTAACCAAAGTAACAGCAGTGCCATCAGTTGTTGCAAAGTATTCATACAGACAAGTAAACTCTTAAGACTGTTAAATGTACTCATAGGCCGTTTCCAAGTGATTGTGCTGAAAATATAGAAAATGAAAGGGTGTGCCCTTGTGCCACTATGCTATGGTAACCTTAGAAATAATTGATTACAGGTGAAAAAAATATATACTGCCCCTGTAAATTATTTCAGGAATTGCGTTTTCAAATTGGGTGTTGCAGTTTAAAATTCTTTGCTTTGGGTTAAATCGTCTAATTGTGTGTCCCTACCAGGTGTTTGCGTGCAAACTGAGACAGTGCTCCGTCAGGCCATCGGTGAGCGTATCAAGCCAGTCCTGATGATGAACAAGATGGACCGTGCCCTGCTCGAGTTGCAGCTGGAACCTGAAGATCTTTACCAGACATTCCAGCGTATTGTTGAGTCAGTCAACGTCATCATCTCAACCTACGGAGAGGACGAAAATGGACCCATGGGTCACATCATGGTAATTGTCTGAACTTACAAGTACAACATATTTGCCTTATTGTGTCTCGGTGCCTGCTACAAGAGGACACGCACATCACAGACTGTAGTCAAGATTATAGTAACTTTAGTCACACCTTTTATAAACAGATGGTGTTTCCCTCATTCACACCTCATTCTTTGGATCTTAATAGGAACATTTTCGCATAACTGGGGAAAGTTGTGTTGTGAGATGCATCAACATTGTGTTCTGGTTGCAGGATTTTTTATAAAGCAACAAATCAAAAGTTCTCATGCTACCTAACACAGGTCTGGATTGTAATTTATGGAACAAGGCTCAAGGGGGTGTGAAGGTGGCTACAATAACTCACCTCTACATTGATCCTTAATTTAAATTTCACGTAGGTCATATGATTTTGAGTTCAAACTCAAAATGTATCTGTCTTGATGTGCTCCTGTCAATTTAAAGATCGATCCAGTCATTGGTACCGTTGGCTTTGGTTCTGGACTCCACGGCTGGGCTTTCACCCTCAAGCAGTTTGCTGAGATGTACGCAGCCAAGTTTGCTGCCAAAGGCAAGACCCAGTTGTCACCAGAAGAGCACTGCAAGAAGGTGGAGGATATGATGAAGAAGCTGTGGGGAGACAGGTACGTCTCAGGCACAGCTCTATCAATGAAGCCCGCTCCATGTGGGGACAGAAATGGCTTTAACTGAAATGCATCACATCATTGGAGGCTCACAGACAGAGTGCTTGAGTTTTTTTGGCAGCTTGTGCTTTGTTGGTAAATGTCTTCATTTATTGTTTGCTTAAAGGTACTTTGACGCTGCCAATGGAAAGTTCCTCAAGAATGCTGTGGGCGCTGATGGCACCAAATACCCCCGCACCTTTGTTGCCCTTATCCTGGACCCAATCTTCAAGGTAACAAAAATAAATTTCAATGAAATATCAAAGGACAAAAAACATTTTCTTGTGAAGAAATCTTTGTGAGGAAAAATCTGAGAAAATTACGCAATATGTTCTGTGTGCCTGCATGTGATGACTTCATCATTCTTCACTTTGACCTGAGTATCCAGTGATGACGACTTTCAGCCTGAGCAGAGCACCATAGTCAACCTTAACACCGTTTGGCCCTCCTTAATATCGGATTAACTTAGTCAAATGACTTTTTGCTTTAGGTCTTTGATGCCATCATGAACTTCAAGAAAGAGGAGACTGCCAAGCTGATCCTGAAGCTGGAGATCAAGTTGGACACTGATGACAAGGACAAGGAAGGAAAGCCCCTCCTGAAGGCTGTCATGCGCCGCTGGCTCCCCGCCGGTGAGGCCCTCCTTCAGATGATCACCATCCACCTGCCTTCCCCGGTCACTGCTCAGAAGTACCGCTGTGAGCTGCTCTACGAAGGACCTGGCGATGATGAGGCTGCAATGGGTATGAAGCTTGTTTATTTTAACTTTGTTCATGTAACTTTAGTTTTGCCTTCGGTGACGCTTTTTCAAAGGTTGTATTCGTAGATGTTGTTTCACCCACACTCGTAATCTAATATATGTAATTGTATTTTTTATTTTTTTAACAGGTATCAAGAACTGTGACCCCAAGGCCCCCTTGATGATGTACATCTCAAAGATGGTTCCCACCAGTGACAAGGGTCGCTTCTATGCATTCGGACGTGTGTTCTCCGGCAGTGTTTCCACTGGGCTGAAGGTGCGCATTATGGGACCAAACTTTGTTCCTGGAAAGAAGGAGGACCTGTACTTGAAGCCAATTCAGAGGTAGGTCTCATCTTTGCTGGGAATCTTAGTTTTCACTTCATTGTAGTGATTAATAATGAAAAGTCTGGTCATCAGGTACTTGACATATCTGAAATAACTATATCCATTGCTTATTACCAGGACCATTTTGATGATGGGCCGTTACGTTGAGCCCATTGAGGATGTGCCTTGTGGTAACATTGTGGGTCTGGTTGGAGTGGACCAGTACCTTGTGAAGACTGGGACCATCACCACCTTCGAGCAGGCACACAACATGAGGGTGATGAAGTTCAGCGTCAGCCCTGTGGTGAGAGTTGCTGTGGAGGCCAAAAACCCAGCTGACCTGCCCAAGCTGGTGGAGGGTCTCAAGCGTCTGTCCAAGTCCGATCCTATGGTGCAGTGTATCATTGAGGAGTCTGGAGAACATATCGTAGCTGGAGCTGGAGAGCTGCATTTGGAGATCTGCTTGAAGGATCTGGAGGAGGATCACGCTTGTATCCCACTCAAGGTGATTTTGCAAAACTGAAAACTTGGTTGTCCCTGAAAAAAATTCCTCCTCTGGCTTTACTCAAGGTAGAGAAAGTTGAAGTGTCTTTTTGACGAAAATCCCTGTAAAGTAACATTTCATCAACGCTTTTTGTCTTTTTTTTTTTTTATTTATTTTTTTTAGAAATCCGATCCAGTGGTGTCCTACAGGGAGACCGTCTCTGCAGAATCAAGTGTGACGTGTCTCTCAAAGTCACCCAACAAGCACAACCGTCTGTTCATGAAGGCCCGTCCCTTCGAAGATGGTCTGGCAGAGGACATCGAGAAGGGTGATGTTACCGCTCGTCAGGAGATGAAGACCCGTGCCCGCTATCTTGCTGAGAAGTTTGAGTGGGATGTCGGTGAGGCCAGAAAGATCTGGTGCTTTGGACCCGATGGAACTGGCCCTAATCTGCTGGTGGACGTAACCAAGGGAGTGCAGTACCTGAATGAGATCAAGGACAGCGTTGTGGCTGGTTTCCAGTGGGCTGTCAAGGAGGTAAGCAGGCAAATTAAGAAATACTGTTCAATACACTCTTAATGAATTTTTTTTTCTTGCGATTCGGAAATCAGTTTGTGGACAAATGTGTATTCAACGTATGTTTTCCTCTGGCAGAGTTGAGAGTGAGTCATAGTTTGCCAAGTGAACTTTGTTCGTGGCAGCCATGAGTAACATTAAGAGTTAAGTTCAACTAACTGATACAATATCAGTTAAGTTGCTAGGAAGTTGGCACTCCCAATTGTAATGGTGTTTTCACAGTTTCTACTAAGAATATACCAATTTGACAATGGTCACACGTCTTTGTTGGAATTCCAAAGGAAATGCACAAGCTACCAGCTCCATGTGAAACACTAAACTGAATACAATATCAGTAATTGAATTTCCCATTTTATCATCCAGTTCAGTGGTAAATCTTTTTAAGATTGTAAGTACAGGTTGAGTACTTTAACTTTTAGGTTGTGCATTTGGAATGCAAATATGCGTGTCAATTATAGATTAGATCCCAGTGCTAATTTGTATGACAACTTCTACTCAGAACAGCTTTTCTCCTTGTCTGGATTGTTAATGAAAACAAGATGTCTTTTTGTGTACAAGAACTTCAACAATCTCCATTAACTTAGCTGCTTATGAATGCATACATATCTCTTACTTGGTATAGTCTGTATTTTTTCCTATTATTCTCTGTCATTCACAGGTCTGAGCCCTTATCAGTTTTTCTCCCCTTTAGGTCTTTGTGTGTTTTTCTACATGGTGACCAGTGGATGGACTTGTGTTTTATATATTTAAACAAGATTGTGTCAAATTTGTCTTCTAGGGTGTCCTCTGTGAAGAAAACATGAGAGCCATCCGCTTTGACATCCATGATGTGACACTGCACACAGATGCCATTCACCGTGGTGGTGGTCAGATCATTCCCACAGCTCGTAGAGCTCTGTACGCATGTGAGCTCACAGCTGAGCCAAGACTCATGGAGCCCGTCTATCTGGTGGAGATTCAGGTCAGTGCAGGTGGAGGTGTGATCCATCCTAACCCCCAAGGATTGTAGTAGCGCAGTTCATTTTCTTATTCTGGCAAACATTTCCTTCTTATTTCTGACTTTGCTGTCATTTTAATTATATGGGTGTTCTTTCTGCCTCGCAGTGTCCTGAGACTGCTATTGGTGGAATCTACGGTGTGCTGAACAGGAGGCGTGGTCACGTGTTTGAGGAAAGCAATGTTATGGGAACACCCATGTATATCACCAAGGCATACCTGCCTGTCATGGAGTCCTTCGGTAGGTTTTTTTTTTTTTTTTTTCCTTCACTAAAAGGTATCTAAGTAGAAGAGCTGGTGTAGTTAAGTGAGGATCCTGTCATACATTGGTAAGTTGTTGTATTGGTTTTGAAGACACTTTGTAACAAAGTTATAGAAGACAGGCTGTTCTGATTAGTGATTAATTTAAAATCTAAGGAGATGTGAGGGCCAAAGCTTTTGTCCATATTTATGAAATTACTCGATGCCTGTGTCCCCATTCCCACTCTTTGCAACCAGTGATGCTATTACCATGTGTATGTGTATTTGGCACAAATAAAGAGGAGCTGTTTGATCAGCATGCTATTATTTCACTGACATTATTGCATGTATATTCATAACTTAATATCTATTACCTGTATACTTTTTAATTTGATTCTGTGTACTTGTGGTATTTGAAAAATTTATATTGTAGTGATCAAATGCGTATTTCATTAATTGGTGCCAAGTAAGCTTATTTGAGCTAGATTGAAAAAAAATTTTTCAAAACTCCCCTTTATTTAATATTATATGACAGTATTTTGTTACCAGAATAGTTTCTTGCCATCAGATGAAGAGCGGCACCCCCACACCCCCTGTCAAATAACTTCAGACAATACTAAGTCTTTGCTTGTATCATTCCCAGGTTTCACAGCTGACCTTCGTTCAAACACTGGCGGCCAGGCCTTCCCACAGTGTGTGTTTGATCACTGGCAGATCCTCCAGGGAGACCCAATGGACCCCTCAACCAAACCTGGTGTTGTTGTCACGGAGACACGCAAACGTAAGGGTTTGAAGGAAGGCATTCCAGCCTTGGACAACTACCTGGACAAAATGTAAAAGCCTTGACCCACTTGGCTCTGGCCTCATTCCCGTTTCCAACAAATAAGTCTACATTGTGGGACCGGACTGTACAGAACACCATGAGCACTAATGTTTGCCAAAAGGATTGACAATAATGAATAAAGTACCACAAAAATTGTAAACAATAAAAGAAAATAAAAACTACAATGGTTCAAGTTTGATGATTCTGAATCTTTGTGGGGATGATCACCTGGGGGCCACGTCAGTCTTGGTGTAACACAACGGTTGAAGAATCATCTGGTTAATTTTTATATATATGTATATGATATCCTGACTGTGGAGGACAAAAGGAGACAATGAAATATATAAATATGTCTTTGAATAGAAATGTAAATGTGTCAATAATGAAAATAGGAATTAAATACACGTGTCATTGATTCATTAAAATACCTGCTCATTTCTTGTAAAATGTTTAATTTCCATTTTAATTAATGAAACATTTAAGCATTTATTTAAAGGTGTATTTTATGAATTTCACTGTCTACTTTCATCCTCCATACCTGACAGGGATTGGGTTTCAGCAATGATCGCATCTCCAGTTTAGATGAGGTGTAACAGGCAGGGTTGGTCTTTTGATTGTAAATGACAAAGTTGTCCTTCACTAATAAGGAAAGGTGGATTTCTGGAAGAAATAAGTCCAGAATTTCTCTAATTCTGTACATTAACCCATGGGTATGATATCTGTTGTGTATAAACTTTCTTTCATGGGTGACCAACATCAATATTGATTACAAGATAGGGGATAGTACCTTCAAGATATAGTCATGACAATACATATTGAGCAAACAACTTTTTTATGACATACTCTGCTTGTGTATTAAATGACAACATTAGTCGCTGAGTAGAAAATATTTAAAAACTTACCGTCTGCCGCAAAACAGCCTTGTGACTGCAAAAAAAGTTCAAGCTTTCCAAGTGAATTGGAAGAGTTTAAAAATAAAAATAAAAACTTACATAAGCTTCAGTTACATGACACGCCAAATATAGGTCTTTTCTCAGTCCCCTTTATCTTTATTGATTCCTGAGGGGGGGCATATTTTACTTTCCCTGTCCCCACCTACTGGATTAAAAGGTAAATATTCAGTACTTGTCATATGTCTCTGCAATCAACTCGCTCCCTTCCACTCTGATGTACATTTGGTCATTTGTCATTGATATTATACTGTACTTCCCTGAATCATCTGTTCCTCTGCCAGTGTGTTTGTGTGTCTTTGCATTTGAGTACAAGCCTTTCACCTGCTATCTGTACTTTAATTCTCATACCCATCTGTATGTTCGCCCAACAAAACTGTAATCCTTATTTCTGAAATTAAATTTTGTTTTATCTTGCATCATTGTCTGGATTTTGATTTTTGTTTTAACAGCATTCATTTTACATAGCCGCTCAAGTTGTACACGACTTGCCTGTAAAGGGGCGGGGCTACTTCACTTAACCAATCACGAGTCTCAGGTTGGACCAATCAGATGGCGTGTTGGATTCTCTACCTGTTTGACCGAGGGATACATTATTGGGTAAGTGAGAAAATGTTTCTCCATAAAACTATTTTAATTGATGAAAACGGCTGATTTTCCGTCCGGTTTTAGAAAACCTCGTTGTGTACAAGAATATATACGTTACCTAACATAATTTTGATGTCTGTATTCATGAACACTTTTTTTATCACCTTTTGTGAGAATAAAGACCGTTGTTTGTGCGAAGTGCACGATGTGATCAGTTAGCTCACTGACCTGCTAGCAGTCAGGTTAGCTTGTAGACTAGCCTCAGAGGCGGTGTCTTTAGACAGAGTGTTATGCCAAAAACTACTCATGCCTGTGATTTTATACACACTTTCAGACAACTGCACGGGCAGAAAACATGGGTGGGATCAAACAAGAGCAGGGGGATTCATCCCAGCAAGCCAAACCTTCACACTCAGCAGATCCACCACAGGAAGAGGTAAGTCGTGGTATTTTCTGTGTGATCAGGATCCATCTGCAAACTGGTCATCTCTCATCATGTAATTGGACGCCATGTTTAAGAAGTGAAACTGTTTACCTTTTTGGTTAGGTATGTAAGGGTAATTCTTAGGAGTATTACATAGTTATTATATAAAAATTAAATAAAGAAAGTAAAAACAGTAAGGAAAAGCTAGGGCCTAGTGAAGAATAAACCTGAAATTATTATATAGAGGGGTGGGTGATTGTATTGGGATTGGAGACTGGGAAAATCATTAGTGAATTTGCAGACATTATTGGATTAAGAAACAATTTAACAATGAAATAGTTTCCTAAATTTTACCCTCTGTTACTACACTCGGGTGGAAGGTAGTGTGAGTGGAAGGAAAAAATATAAAAAAGATGTGAATTCTCAAAAAAATGTATTATGCCATATCAAAATAAAACAAAAAAGGGTCAAATTAATGAAATACTTGGCAAAAATATCCCCTGCAGGGGAAGAAAAATGAAATATTAGTCCAAAATAAGTCCACCAAAACAGGCTCTCCTCACAGCCTCACATCTCATGTGCCACACATCTCACAGACTGCTGATTTCACTCAGCCCATATGCTCTGCTACCTGTAGTGTTAATCACAGCCTCACAGAATTCAGGTGTGTCCATTCTCACCTGCAGATAGTCGAAGGGAGAGAAGCTGCAGCAATCACAAAAAGGGAAAACAGAATCCCCCAAAGGGAAAAAAAAACTGCACACACCCCATATTTAGAGGGGAATGTAAACGCCATATGCATCTAATATATACCTTAAACCAATATTGCTTGGGTGCTAGAGAAATGTGCACTTTCCTTTAGCCTTCACAATAATTGGCGAGGACTCTATGGTCTCATAACACCCCCCCAAAAAAAAAAATTTGCACAAGGTTGAAAAAGGTACAATTACACATACAAGTAGACTTCAAGAGTGTTGATCCATTTTTTTTGCAGCCAAAAAAGAGAGGCTGGCCAAAAGGAAAGAAAAGAAAGAAGGTCCTGCCAAATGGTCCGAAGGCACCAGTCACAGGATATGTCAGATTCCTAAATGAGCGACGAGAACATATGCGAGCCCGATATCCAGACTTACCTTTCCCAGAAATCACCAAGAGGCTTGGAGCAGAGTGGACTCGACTGGCCCTGAATGACAAGCAGGTATGAACATGTGTACTGAAAACACTTTTTTAAGTTCTAGATATCTAATACATTTTTTTCTATTTTAAACACTAATGCTGTCTAGATTTCTTAAAAAATATTTCTGATCACTTGTTTATTTAGCTCAATGGATTTTAGTTCAGTGTGACAACTTAAAAGGAAGGGCCAAAGAGTTGAATTTTTTTTTGTAAAATATTCCTTGAGATTTAGTAAAACAATTTAATGTACATACATGCAGCGTTACCTGGACGAGGCAGAGCGGGAGAAGATGCAGTATGCCCAGGAACTAAAGGAATACCAGCAGACTGAGGCCTTTCAGATCACAAGTGCTAAAATTCAAGACAAGAGGATCAAGAAAGGTGACAATTGAGCCCAAAGGAAACAGGATTATAAGTTAAATTTTATATTTTAATACTCAATGCCATGTTAGCTGTAAAATACAAACACTGTTATTTTCTTTCAGAAGACTCTCCGTCAGTTATCATTAGAACAGGTTCAGAATCATCTGTTTCAAAGGTACATGACACATATTCTCACATGGTATCCTGTTATGTCATTTTACATAATTTTCAAAGAAACTGAGTTGTTTATCTGCATATGATTCTTTTAGGCTTCTGACATCTCAAGATTTGATATCCCTATCTTCACAGAGGAGTTTCTTGACCAGAACAAAGGTAAAAAGCATGTACATCTTGTTAAATTGTACTTTAGCATAGGTTAGACTAATAATTAAATACTCCATCTGTTGGCTCCTGAACACCACATTGTTATAGGTATCAAGATTCTGAAATGATTGTGCAGAAAGGTGAGAATTGTGGTATCCCCCTCAAAAACAGCATTATGTGACTAATTGTTGCTTCACAATGACTTAATTCTCAAGGTTGTGGCCATTCTCATCTAAGGTGTAATGCCATAGATAAAACATAGATACAAAACTGATATTTTGTTTTTTGGATTTAGGTGCAATGAATATAAATCTGTTAATTGTTTTTGAATTAATGTCTGAGTAAAAAATTGATAAAAGAAGTTACAGCAATGGTTGACGATTAATGGACATGTACCCAGCTGTGCTTCAAGTATCACAGCAGCTTCTTGTCCTCAAAGGCCACCATTGCTCGTTGACCTTCAATAACAGGCTGTGCAATGGAGTTTTTCAGCTTAGTGTCTGACTACAAGAGACCACAACACATTTCCATTTGAACACATTGTACATATCAGTTAAGACTGTGGCTACTTTGTTAACAAATGGAGCACCTGGTTAATTCCTCGCTTTCTGTTTCTAGCTCGAGAAGCTGAGCTGCGAAGGCTCCGCAAAGCCAACATAGAGTTTGAAGAGCAGAATGCAGTGCTTCAGCGACACATCAAGGACATGTATAATGCTAAAGAGCGCCTGGAAGCTGAACTCGGACTGGATGAAAAACGGACTCAGGCTCTTCATCAACACCTCCTGACTATTAAACACACATTGGTCAATAGTCTGTCTTCAATTCCCCTGCCAGGTATGTGCTTGTATAAGGAAGGTTAGTTTATTTGGCCCATTTATGTCTTATGATAGTGACAAATCAGCTGAAAAAGGTGGTCCAGGATTTAACTGAACTGGTTAGATTTTCTGCTAATGTGAAAACTGTTTTTTTTATGGTTCTTAATTTAGTGAGAACCATAAAAATGTGAGTCTGACTCTTTTACATTTTTAAGGGGATAAGTGTTACAGTTTAGAATAAAGGAACACACAACATACTAACACAGCAGTCGATTCACAAAGATACTGATAACAGTGCGCATGTTTGTCATGCCGAGATCTTGAGCATGTTGACTTCATTACAATGTGGATTCAACTGTTTGTATCCACATGCCAAATAGTGGCACTTGAGTGATGTGAAATTTCCTTTTTTTCTAAGAGTACCTAGTCTCTACCTACTTTGAAACAGTTAGTGTAATGAATTGTAATGAATTGTATCTTGGAAAATAACTTTAGGGTTTTAGCCTTCAATACCTGCAGGCACAGTGAATATGTGTCAGTGCTCATTAGGACACATTAGCTTTAAGAGAAAGAATTCCCAGTGTATGGATTAAAGGAACTTTATTTCTCATACCCCACACGTTTAACAGTCTGTGGTATGAAATTAGTACCCAGGTCCATTTCCAAGCCAGAAATAAAAATACAGTGCAATACAAGAGCAATCATACAAGAGCAAAATGTAAACAAAGAGCAAAAAGTAAACAAATTTAAGTTAGGCTTTAATTAGCCCTGTTGCATTAAATTTTCCGTATGAAAGCAGCACCCTGATTTATAAAGTGATGTAGTGCAGGTTCAGTCAATGGATGATTAAATGATATTGTGACGAAGTGTACACATTTTTGGTTTACTTCTTTTCTTAACAGGTACAGGTGAGACTGCATCTCTGGGGAACTTGGATTCATACCTTAGTCGTCTCAGTGGAGTACTGGAGGGAAACCCTCACAAGCATCGCGCCCTGCTCACCCAGCTTTGTGAAGTCCTCTCTCATCTCGACAGGTAACTGCAGCTCATAGGACCAGCCTTGTAGAGTTGAAATGTTACGTGAAGTCCTTTAGTCAACATGCTGACACAATGTTTTTCTTCTAATGGATCCTTCATTGACCTGATTCAACCTGATCATCTCACCATTACAGCTTTCAACTTTGAACACAGCTTATTCTATAGGTGACGATGTTTCTAATCAATTTATTATCGACAGCAGTGGTTGACTTCATACAAAAATGTCTGGATCTACTCAAATGTACTTTGCAAGTCATATTTAACAATTTTTACTACGAAAATAAATCATGATTCGCCAGCCTGATGCAATTTATTAATGCTGAGACATGCATTTGAGAAATTAGAGTGTTAGCTTCCATTAAGTTTACAGTTCCTGGTGTAAATGTAGTTAAAACGGACCAAAACAAAACATTTCACTAGTTTAAAACCCAGTGACATCACTTCAAAACAACACTGTCCCGAGTAAGACTGAAAGAGTTGCAGAGAGAGTATTACAGCCCACACCTGACTCACGAGTTAAGCAAAAACCAAAGTTAAGGGATTTCCCAACTACTTTAGATGCAAAGGTATTGTGCCATAACATAGCAATCAAAGCACAGATAAAAGTGGTTTTGTTTTTTAATTTTAAACTTGGTTTCACTGTTCTGGCTTGAATCACTCAGATATTTTGATAATGCTTTCCGAAAATTACGACCTCCACAAGTCTTGGATTTTTTAAACAAACCAGTCAACTGGTCCTCGTATTAAGCCCACTGGTTTACATACAAAAGTTGAACTTTTGGGTAGTGCACACAATCAAATCAATAGTAAAAATATTATAAGTCTCATTTAAGTGTAAAGTTTTGCTTTGCCTTTAATTGGAAAAGTCTGTTTTGTACAATTTATTGAAGTACTTAGCACAGTTGAGCAGATTTTAAGCAGGTGAGTGATGCCAGCGAAGAAAGCCATGGCTTATTATAATCATTATCATTAAACCATGTAGCAACATGCATTTTTCTAAAACTTTTGACAACTTTTTTTTGTCTCGTGTTTTTATTCTTTGTCAGTGAGAAGTTATGAGGATGTTTCTGCTGGAAAACCTTTCATTCCTGCACCAGAACTGTGCATAGCATGCTGGGTTGTATTGAGCAAAGTTACTGCCATTTAGAGCCTCTGGATATCTCAAGGACGGAAAAGGCAAGGGAAGACACTCATAACACGACACGGTCTATATACATACCTCTTTTAATGAATATGTGTATTCAGGAGAATATTTATATTCATGCTAATGAGTTTCTGTGAATGTAAATCTGTGTGGTGCTGATATGGGTTGTTACAAAACAGGTATTCATGTAAATGAAATTCTATCTTCTGAGCTGCCTTCATTGAGGAACTTGAGATTGATTCTGATTCTATTATGCAGTATGAGGTGTTTATCCACTGTCTTATGCTGCGTTTGAGTTACAAGAAACAAGATGTTGCAGAAGGACCGCATATTTGTCCAAAGGTTGCTTATATTCAGACAAGGCAAGCGCTAAAATAACTTTCGTAGATGTAGCCATCTTGTTTTTTGCCTTTTTCCGACTTGGTAACTGAAACACTGGTAACTTGGGTGTGACGTCATTTTCAGCTCCAACATCTGACTTCCGAGGTTACTCGAACGCAGCATAAAAATGACAAAACCAATTGTTTTTCAGTTAATGCCACTTGGCATGTGAGGGGTGGGTTGTGTGTATTGTAGTGTTATGTAGATTAAACTAAAAAAAAATGAAAGGGTGAAAATAAAATGTTTGGGCATGCATGTTACATTCATAAGCTGTTGCAAACGGTGTCAGATTTTCATATATTTGCCAACTATGTATTTTCTGCAATGTTCATTAAACCTGACTGAAATGTATCCAACATAAGGTAAAGGTGTGCGCTTTTAAATTTCTAAGGGCTTCATCTTTATTTGTAAAACAACCTATTTTCCAATTTAATCTTGCTAAACACAACTGTGATTTACTCTCCTAAATTTGAATAGCCAACCTCTAGAGGTGTCCAGCCATGTGGTTTGAGTGTGAGTGTAGTTTTGGAGAACCGGAGACGTCATGAATGACACGAATCATCCAGCAGGGGGAGCTGCTGAATCACACAAGAAAATGTCTTGAATCTGAGGCTGCGTTCAAGACAAGCCCACAAGAAATGAATATGCACTGCAGTGTAATACAAAAAAACATAACTCAAATCTTGCCCATAAGATAAACCTCACTCTAAATGTGAGAAAAGATCCACCTCTATAAAGTTTTCAAGTTTTCTAATTTGGTACCAACAAATATCATTTTTAACTAAGTTGCTGAATCATTCATTTGTATCCAAAGTGTCTAAAAACAGGTGAGAGTGGGGTAAGTTGAGCCATTTTTCATGTTATCAGATCACTACATCAAGGCAATCATAGTTTTGTCCCTAACTAGTGTATCTGCATATATTTCAAGATGTGCATCCCTGCAAAACAACAGAATGACTGTAAACATAACTGTCTTGATAATATAGCATGGCAGAAAAAGTGGTCTCCTATGTTTAACTTACCCCGTGTATGGGGTAAGTTGACCATAGGAGCGAGGTAAGTTGAGCCGTATCCCTATTACCCCCCCCCCCCCTCCACCCCAGCCCTCCTTCACCTTCTCTCTCCCTAAATAACAGTGACTTCTTCACATTTGTGTGTATTTTTATCTATTGTACACTATTCAACTGATAAAATAATTATTTTTATCATTATTGCATACAACTGCTAAAAAGCTGTTTTGTAAAAAAAAAACATTTTTAACATGAGAATGTCTCTAAGTGTTTCAGAACATTCACAGCTGTATTTTTGAAAAGAAAAAGTAACACATTTCAACAATCTGAACCGAAACTCTGATCCTCTCATCAGACTCGTTTACTTTCTCAGTTGAACCACTGGCTCAGCTTACCCCAGAACTACTATGATGACTTTATTAGTCCTCTAAGCTAAAATGGTGGACTTTTATGCTCGGTTTTTGACCTCATGTTGTAGCTCATAGATACCACAATCGATGTATAAAACAATTTAAAATCAACTTTTTTGGTCTGAACACAATTCTAATTTTTTTTTTAAATAAATGTCTAACCCCTTCATCCACGTGCTTCTAACCTTCACAGACTCCATAAACTGATACCAATCTCCTAAATATTTGGTTACATGATTAATTTCTTTTACCATTTCCAAGCAACAGGGAGTGGCTCAACTTACCCCATTCTCCCCTACTGGATAGCTAAGTTGCGGAAGTGTTTTAATGAGACACATTTGGCATATAAGATAGGAAAGGATACCATCTTAAGTGCTTCTACGCAAGAACCCTGTTTAATCAAATTTTCTTTTCCATGGAAATACTGATACTTTTTGATGGACATGTTGAACGTATGGCATTAAGGAGGTCCTAATAATCAGGTGGTTTTCGCCACGCCCCTTCGCATAGCCTCGCCATCGCTCTGACGTCACTGGCAGGAGCTGTCCACGCAGCGGTGGTGCTGAGGCTGAACAAGATGGCTGTGTGTAGGGGAGCGGAGAGCTGAGAGAGAGAAGAGGAGAGGACAGTCTCAATTGGAGCCGACACGTCGAAAAAAAGGAAAGAGAGGACTGCGACGCACTCTTCGAAGATTTTTTATTTTTGTGAAGCATTAACGAGCACTTCCAAGCCCCGGCTCTGTTAGCGACTGCAAGCTTTTCCATCCCCGACCCGGAGAATCACTCCCCAGCTGTGCACTGATTAGTTCAATTACGGAAGCTGGTGAAGGAGCTGGACCCGGTACTAAAGGCGCTTTAAAGAAATGTCATTGCTGTGTGTTGGAGGTAAGAGGAAAAACTCACATTCAGTGTCTTGTCACGACTAATTGTCCACCTCTTCTACCTGTACTGTGGTGTGAGTGGCTTAAATCGCTCCAAATCTCGTAACATATCAGGGAAAAGGCTGGGCGAAAAATGATCCATGCATCTTTATTGTAAAGCAATGCTACTCGTAAATTGTTTTTGTGTTTTGCTAAGGTTAAAAGTATTATTTTGATGCAAATCTGGTTGAGAAGACTATCGTCATCTCTTATTTTTATTTTTAATTATTTTTACATTGTCTAACCCTGAATGAACCCCTCCCTTTATTACCTTAGACTGTGATACAAATAACCAACATCTGACAAAATCTGGCTCTGCTACCGGATCGATTTATGGAGTAGGTGTACGCACCCTGGCAGCCGCTGTCAAACATAGTAAAACAAGGTGTAATGCCATCGCAATCCGCCCCTCTGTTGCAGAAGCCAAGTGATCAATGCAAGGGAGAAAAACGATCACAAATCATCTTCAGGGCTGAAATTTCATCTCTGAATTTAGGCGTAACCGTGCGGAGCTGTAGGTTGACGAGTTTCTTTACAGTAAGAAACTGAGACACGTGATTGGTTGCTGTATGTCTTAAACCTTCCTCGTTTTGATTGAGGGACGTGATGACAACCTCAACCTGTTCAGTCTTGCTTTCGACAAAATAGACTGACCTTTCCTTATAACGTTTCCTTTCTATGACTGCTTGTTATTAATAAATAGTTGGACTTCGATCAGGAGGTCAAGACTTAGGACTTCTCTTTTGACAAACTAGTCCTTTGCTATGACTTGTCTTGCATGGCACAGCTGTCAGAGAGTAAACTGGGTGGGTCAATTGTGCACTGGAAGTTAACAGTATCTAAAGAAAACAGTCATTCATTTCAATCCTTGAAATTACTTTTAAGTTGATGATTCATATTTATTGTAGTATCTCTTTGGCTAGGAGAAATTCATATTTTTCGTTTGCAATTCAGAACCTGGAGACACCAATTTGACACGTTTGAAAAATTGGCAGGCTTGTAAAGGAGTTTATTCATTCGCCCTCAACAGATATAAACTCACCTGTAGCCCTTTTAAACCCTCACTGAACTGGCTGGGGTTTCCCAGGTTGTGAAAATAAACAATAGCTCTACATTATCTAAAGAAACTTTGGTAACACTTTACTTGTTGCCTATCTCTGTAACGCATTATAAATATATTAAAATGTGTAATAATCACGTTATAGCACTGTATAACTGTAGTTATAAACACTCATTAATTATCATAATACTTTAAAGCAATAATCATAACACATTATAAAGCATTTTATCATGACTTACAAGGTGAGGTATTATAATGGGTTATAATGGGTTATAACTGTTAACAACAGTTGCATTGCATTATCTATGTGGGCATTGTCAGTGAGTTGTTAACAGTTATTACACATTATCATACCTGACCTTGTAAGTCATGATAAAATGCTTTGTAATGTGTTATGATTATTGCTATAAAGCATTATGATAATTTATGAGTGTTTATAATTATAGTTATACAGTGCTATAAAGTGATTATAATGCATTATACATATACTTATAATGAGTTATAGAAATAGGTGTCAAATAAAGGGTTACCGAAACTTCAAGTAGCAGCATGTAGTGTGAGAATCTGTATCCAGTTTCATTCAATCAATCACATCAGCAAAGGAGACAATCCCTCCAAAATTTCCAGTTTCTCTGAGAGGTTGGAGATGCCTGTCATGTTTATAAAGACGCTGCTGTATTCTTGACAGCAGTGCTGCTTTGGCTGATTGCACAGATGTCAGGATTGAGATTCAGGCTTGTTGGCGGTCCCTTTATGTCCCGAAGCTTTGTTGGCATAGTAACCCCAATGGTATTTTAGGTCTCCACTGGCATTTTCTCAATAGTTCCTACACACTCCGTTATGGGCCTGCAGCTTTGTTTATATTGATATTACACTATTTCACACAGGCTGAAAAATGGGGAGGCAGGAGTCTTTTTGTAAATAACTCTTGTATGTATTGTGGCATTGTCTAATGCATGGGTGTGTGAATACTCTACTTTTATGTCACACATTGTTTGATGTTTATTTGAAATGGTAGTCTGTGCTACAAAACCTGAATAATCATAGTCACATAGGGGCTGATCTTTTCCTATCACCATTTTCAGCAAGATGCTAATCCAGAATTTTGAGCTTTAGATCAGAGACATTCTTATTTGTCTCACCCCGATTCATTGAGGCAACTTCCATATCTGCAGGGACTATTTACACAAGTATGCAGGTCATTAGTGAAGAATATCTCGCAAACACAGTCAGGAAGTCCAACTTCACAAATGATAATAATTGAGCGCAAGGCTGACCTTGGCTGGATCTGTGTCTTATTACCATTTCAAACACTCTGCTGCCTCAATGTAATCATGCCATGGGTAAACAGCAGTGTGGGAGTAGGTACTGGCAAAAAATCTGTTGTGTATACAAAAGACAGGTAGGTAACTAAGTTTCATATTGTGTGGTTAATGGCTCCAACAATAGATATACTGTAACACCATGGAGACATTACCAAATACTGTGTAAAGACTCAATGCTTTCATTGACTTTTTATTGCACCTGTATGTTGATTATTTTGTAAGAAAGAGACCCCTGTGTTTCATTTAGCATATGCTTATGACATGCATACTCCAATCATTATTATTTTTCATTCATTCCCAAAGGTTAACTGTAGGTGTGTGAATGAATACAGCACAGGGACATGCTTTTCACAGCAAAATCTTTCTATTTTTCTTCACTGCAGTCCCTGTCTGCAGATTTGTATTGTTGTTCCTGGTGACAGTGTAAGAGTGGGCTCTGTGAAAGCATTAGGTTGGAAAGCCTCAGGTAATAAAAAGCCCCTTTAGCTTCCTTGAACGGGGCACAATTGAATGTGTTTGTCAAATTTTCCTCTGCAAAGAAGGAGAAAATGACATCCTGTAATTGCCGTGGCAGGCTCGCAACATTTTCTCTTGAGAGTTAGCAGAAAATATCAAATGCACCGGCTTTTCCCCCCCAACTACTCCCCTTTTTTTTTCTTGCTGCAACTGCAGAAATGTTGGTTTAGTCTTATGCCTGTGAGCTCCCCCCTACACACACACACACACCCCTTTCCAGCACCCCCCACCCCCCTGTCACACTGAAATGGTTATTTTTAGTGTTGGGGATGCAGCTCGCTCAGCCCACATCCGGCTGCACAGAGAGATTAATGGAGCACGAGAGAAAGAGATAGAAAGGGAGCACACGTGCATCCTCGCCACATGGCAGGGGAAGCTTGTCAGAGCGAGTCATTGACTGAGAGGCAGAGAGAGGACCAATGACTGACTGACGGGTTTTGTATGTGGGAGGAGGAGTTTTGGTGAAAGTGCAGTTAAGGTGCATCTGTCATTTGATGGCAATTTAAGCAAAAAAAAAACAAAAGATTTGATCCATTTTGCTCAAATGTAGGTTTACTGCTTCCCTTCCATATTTATTGAGCATATGTGCCTACTCAGCCAATAACATTACAGTGAAGGGATTTTACCATGAAGATTGCTAAGAGGAACATTACTCTCAAGACCACTGATTCCAGCACTTATTTTACAGATCAGACTGATATCTGAGAAAAAAACAATGCCAGGTTTGTAGGGGTGATGCTTTTTGGGGAGACACTTTGTACACAATCATGATGATAACACTTTACTTAACACCTATCTCTAAAATGCATTATGAATATATTTTTAATGCATTATAATCGCATTATAGCACTGTATAACTATAGTTATAAAAACTCATAAATGATCATAATGCTTTATAGAAATAATCATAACACATTACAAAGCATTTAATCATGACTTACAAGGTCAGGTATTATAATGTGTTATAACTGTTAACAACCCACTGACAATGCCCACATGGATAATGCATTATACACATATTTATGATGTGTTAAAGATTTGCTTATAAACTTGTATAACTATCATCATAAACACTCTTTAATTATCATAAGGCTTTATAACAATAATCATAACCCATTATAATATCTGACCTTGTAAGTCATGATAAAATGCTTTTTAATGTGTTGTGATTATTGTTATTAAACACTATGATCATTTATGAGTGTTTATAACTATAGTTATACAATGCTATAACATGATTGTAATGCATTATACATATATTTATAATGCGTTATAGAGATAGGCGTCAAATAAAGTGTTACCATGATGATTAATATTGTTCTCCTGTCTTCAACCAACAACACATCTCAGACTGTGTCTCTTTATCAGCATTACTTTTTCATGTCTTGTGTTTGTGCTTCTCTGGATTGAATAAGAAGTACTGTTCATTTATTTAGATTTTTTCTATTTTTGATTTGGACTCTAGGTCATGAATTATAAAGCCATTCTTCTTGCAGTCTAGCCAACAAACTCAAGGAATGTTAAGGTTGCTTGTTGTTGAGATGCAGTTAGTTTGATATTCAATGAGTCTTTTTTATTTTTTTTTTCCTGAAATGAAACATCAGAGAAAAGAGGCAATCAGCAGGGATTAAAAAACACAGCTCTGAATATTAAAACCTCACCGCTGAACATGGGGATGCTGGGTAACAGCGGGGTGCCGGATTGAATGAATAATGAATAAGCTTTTGACGTCACTGTGGTTTTAAAAAGTCAGTCTTGTACTCCAGAGGTCCCTGTGCAGAGGAGCTGTCTGTAGCATCTTAGCGGGGCTCCAGCCATCGAGTAGAACAAATAGCAACGCTTTGTCTTTTACCCACCATGCCCTATTTTTAAACATGCCAGCATAGACGCACTTTAATTATTATGAGATGACAAGGCAAATGCCTGCTCCCTTACCTGGCATCACCCTCTGCTCTCACCTGCAGTAACTGGCCTTCTGGCACTATGACTCAGAGATCCTGACAGTACCTGCTGAAAGAATACAGTCCTTCATATAGAGATGGTGGCAACCTGCCCAAAGAGGATGGGAAAGTCCTAACTCGAACAGAGCAAAAATAATGCTAGGCTTCTGTCAATCACCAGCCGACCATCCCTCCATTAACATGAGTGACAGACAGATCCCTGCAGGGGAGGAAAGAAGAGACTTAATATACCAGCTGAATGTTATATGCAGCATGAAAATATCAAATCTTCACAACATGAAGGCTCAGCTTTTCAGTAGTTGGACTAATTTCTTGTTTGTTTTCTCATTTGTTTGCAGTGAAGAAAGCCAAGCTTGATGGACCCCAAGGTGAGTTGTATGCTGCTGACATTATTCATTTCATTTGTCCCTTATTTTTACCAAGAGATGTGAGATAAAGACAGTTAGAGAACTGTGTCTCATGGCACTGCTGTTTTGCTTTTTGCAGAGAAATTTAACACATACGTGACCCTGAAGGTGCAGAATGTCAAGAGCACAACTATTGCCGTGCGCGGCAGTCAGCCGTGCTGGGAGCAGGATTTCATGTTGTGAGTGCCTTTCTACTTTTCTTGCATCTTATTCCTCTTTTTATTTCACCCTTCCTTCTTCTCTGTTAACCTGTCTCTTCCTCTGCAGAACTGCCAGTACAATGATATTTGATTGGGGGACTGTCTTTGCAGCTCATTTCTCACCATATCTAGAAGACATCCACGTGTCTTCTTCTTTTCCCACTTTTTCCACCCTCTTTGTTTCCCCATCTGTAGTCTAATGAGCCTTTTCTCTCTTCTCGTGCTCTTAGACCTGCAAAACCATGGTGGTGGTTGTGTGGGTAAATCACTGATCCTGTCATATCAGCCGTATTAAAGTGAGGCTTAAAGGCAAACAACTGAACACAAGAAAGGAACTAAAAGACTAATTCATTGAAGGTTTTAGTTAATCCCAGAGTTTTTAGTCAAAAAAGGGGTGCTGGTTTGATCTGGAGGTTAAAGTACGTGCCCCGTACAGAGGCCAAAGCCCTTGTTATGATAGTCTTTCCCCTTTCTCGACTCCTGACATTTCTTGTCTGTCCTCAGCCATCTGATGGAATATAGGTCAGAATGCTAAAGAGAGTATAAGACATGTAATTAATTGATTTGGGTTTTATGACTTGAAGTTTTCAAATTGTAAACACGCTGGAGTGTGGAGTCAGAAAAAAGTGAAACTTATCTCAGTTACTGACTGAAAGCCAGAGGTTATATTTCCTACTCTTTCCAAAACATAAGAAAATCTCTCATCTACCTTTTTTGCTGAAACTTGGGGGGGGGGTTCAAACTAAATCTCCATTTAATGGTTAAAAGTTCTGCATCAATTCATTGTTGCATTTTAAGTTGTTGGCTTATTTGTAATTTTGAACATTGTTTTACGTCCTAACTGCCACATTTTTATTGTAGTGCCCACAATGTTGTCATGTTACATCTCAACACTTATCCGACAGTAAAGACCATTACTTCCCAATTCAAGGAAAAAGATCATTTGATGAATACACTCATGCAGCATAACTCCAGTTACACTGTGGGCAGTGTAGCCGCTTAAAGGATTTGTGGGATACCTACTTTCCAGAGTGAAAACACAAGAAAGTATAGTTCAACTGTAAATGACCCTCTGCTATCATTTTTTGTAGTTTTCTTCATGCTGTAGCTTCTCAATTTGAAACGTGTCTTTTGCTTTCAAAGGTTGAAAAATGTTTAAAAGTACAACTTAATGGCATTTTAAAAGTGTGACCTGATTGTTGTAAAACTCTTGGTTGTAAATTAAGTATGACACATTGCCAAAAGCAGAATAATCAGCTTGAAGGGTCATTATTGGATGGAAGATGCACAGCAGTATTGGTGAATGAATAAGTAATGAGTAACTTAAATTCATAAGAAGAGCTGTCACCTCAGGGGGTCAGTTCTTCAGGACACAGATGTTGCGCCCACCAGGACAGGTTCAGCTGTGACATTTAGGCTCCCTCAAAGGAGTTATTTTTTGCCCACTTACCCCGGCTCCCTCTCTGTCTCTCTCCTCTCTTTGAAGAGAGAGGGGATGACATAACACCTGGGATGTTTGAGCTGCTCCAGCAGAGTTCACACACCCCTGTGCAAGAGGGTTTCTCCTGGCTTGGCTACAACTCAAACTCCACAAAACTGTTTGTTCAGAAAAAAAAGTCAATTCAAACAGATACAAGACTTCTATTGTCATGTTTGACTTCACTTTTAAGGCATCATAGCCAAATCATCCTATGATAACCATTCATATTTAAAAAGTTACTCACCTCCATCCCTCATTTTTTCCATCTCCTGCTCCTTCTGTCTTCTCTCCTTTTCCTTCATGTGAAACACAAATCATGGAGCCATTTGCTAAAGCACTCCCTCTGCTCCTCAGGAAACAGGAGATGTAGTTTCATATCAAAGCTGAGGGTATTTTTAGCCTTTGATTCACTTAAGACAGCCTGTAGTCTTGAGTAGAAGCACCCTTGGACCACGAGAGAGTTAGAGAGAGGATAATCTGAATCACTTTACGAACCCTATAGTCCAGACCTCACTGCAGTGCTGGTGGATGGGTGTGGGGTTAATGGAAAACAATAACATATAAAGTTCACTTTTGTCTGTCATATTGTCAACCAGGCTGCTGTCCTATCCGAGCCCTCTCTTGTATCCTGCCGGCAGCCTGGTTGACAATCACCTGCTTGCTCTGTCTTCATGCTGAATGACTCATTTCCCTCAGCAGATTGAATCACAGTGCATATCCATCACCAGATTTAATGCAGCTTTTGATGGAATAGACTGTGTATTTGTGGAAAACCCTCTGCACACTGAGTTGTCTGTATGCACGCCTGTCTCCACACAACTCATTATGGCAGTCTAAATTTCCTCTGCCTTTTCCTAACTCTTTTTTTATTTCTTTTTCTTAATCCTCATCTTCTTTGTTATGCTGAGCAGTGAGATAAACCGCCTGGATTTGGGCTTAACAGTGGAGGTATGGAATAAAGGGCTGATCTGGGACACCATGGTGGGCACCTTATGGATCCCCCTGCGCAGCATACGGCAGTCGAACGAGGTACCCTCCCTTTCTTTCACTGACTTAGACGGCAAGCGTTGGATTTTGTCACATTAAGAACTCTACATGTTCACCAATACTATAGTCAGAATAATAGATACAAATACAGTTATTAAAACAACCTTAAAAGCACATGGTTTTGGAATCACAACACTTTTCATGTTATTTTAATGAAAGCAACAACGTGGGACCTTGAGATGCCTTTGAGCCTTTTGAAGTGTTTTATAATTACCGTTTCCCTCTGTCTTCAATATTATTTTATATTTTGAGCTTGTTAGTTAAGTGATATTTGAAAGAAAGGCGTAGAGTACATGTGATTGTCATAAAAGTGGGTCACAAAGTTGTGCTATAGATGCTTGTCGCTGTGTAGAGTCTCTGTTGACAGCATCTTTAATCGTGCGCCTAATGTCCCCTTTGCCATAATGTAACACAACTCCTGCTGCCTTTGTGAAACATCTTGTATTTGCTGTAATCATTTGTTTATTGGTTTAGGTAAACTTCGGTTTGGCTTTGAGGATGATGCTATTCAGCAGCAGTCACTCAAACTCTTAGTTACAGGATGACGTTTGTTCATTGGAAAGCAAAAGTTCAGAATTAGAGAAAAAGTCCCAGAGCTGCGTATTGGCTTTCTTGCAAGAGTGAGAAACAAAATCAATCACTCAAACTGTCAGTATCTTTGTAAAAAAAAAGTGAAATCGAAGGGATAGACACACAACTGAAAGTTCCAACATATCTCAGAGTGTATGAAAAGCCATTGTAGACATAAAAAATCCATCAAAGCAAAGATGTGTATTGAGTTTGTGTTTGGTCTCATGTCCTAAATGGCAGTAACAGCTAGATATTATTTAATTGGTACACACTTACAGGGTTACCTTGTACACAGACACACCATACATACACACATGAATTGTGGACATAATTTCAGTCACTTACACCTTGTTGCAAAAGCTTCTTAACCAAAAAGTAGAACTTCTTGGATCCTCATAGGAAATGAATTTTATTTGTGAATTTTTATGAAATGAGTATCACTGAAGTAATATTTCTGAATCTGTTCTCCTCTGTCATTTTCCAGGAGGGTCCCGGCCAGTGGCTGACCCTGGATTCTAATGCGATCATGGCTGAGAATGAGATCTGCGGAACCAAAGACCCGACATTTCACCGGCTGCTGCTCGACACCCGCTTTGAACTGCCACTAGGTTACTGGATTTCTTTGTCAATCTCCAACCATTACTGCCACTTTTTTGGGCTATACGTTACCATGACCTTTAGGGATACAAAGACATGATTGCACTTTGGTTTCATTCCAGTGCAAATATGTAGGTACATGTTTATATCATGCAACACTTGAAGAACTCATTAAAGTAAAATGTTTTTCTGTGGTTTGCTGCAGATATTCCTGAAGAAGAGGCCCGATACTGGGCCAAGAAACTTGAACAACTAAATGCCATGAGAGATCAAGATGTAAGAACTTAATTCTCCCCCATATTCCCATCACTGTCTTCACACCATCTGCCATCTATATTTCCTCATCTATTTATTTCTTTCTCTATGGTATTTCCTTTCCTTTCCTTTCTATTTTTTTCTTTATTTTTCATACTTGCTCGAATCACACTCTATGGCTGCCAATAACGGCAGAGCTGCCAGAGTCAATATTCTTACCAAGAGTTCTCCTCTGAGATTTGATGGGTTTTATTTCCTAAGACGCCTGTTGTTGTTTTTCTCTTTCAGTATGCCTATCAAGAAGAACAGGAGCGTCCCCTCCATGCACCGTCCACACAGTGTTGTGAGTGTTAAAAACACTTCTGCATCCACCTCCTCCAATTCTGTCCCCTGCTGGGATCTTTTTCTGTCTCTACTCTCTCCCTATCACACACGCACACACACACACACACACACACACACACACACACACACACACACACACACACACACACACACACACACACACACACACACACACACACACACACACACACACACACGCAATAGTCCTGAGAATGAAGCTTCCTGGGAAGTACAGCGAAGCTCATAGATGTAGCCAAGGGTGGAGGGAGGGGAAGGTGTGCCTCAGCGGCAGACTGACATATAGGTGTTGGCTGTGTGATGAATGTGATCTGACATACGCTGTGTTGTCGGACCTACACCACACTGCCTGCATGTCTGTCTGCTGACGACACAGGGAGCAGGTATATATACATGTGTATAGTATAAGTAAACAGAAAGGTTTGATTGGTGCTATGTTGCTTGTGTGTGTGTGAGTGGATAGGTGATGACAAATGTGTGTGTTTTATCTACTCCACTGAGACACAACAGCAAGGCCAGCAGCATTTGCACAGCTTCCCTTAACACCTTGAGCTTTTCTTTATTTACACTCCTATACATTTCCATTAACATGTCTTTATCCCCCCCACATGTTTACAGCTAATTAATCAGAGTTGCAAATCTCTGTGTGTTTGTTTCCTTGGCTTTGCAGCCTGTTAATGTCTCTAATTCGTAGGCCAAACCTAATTTGGTTCCCCAACCTTTCTTTTTCTTGCAGGTAATTGGAGTCTGTGGGGAGATCAGCAAAGTAAGTTTCTCTCATGCCCATCTGCTACTGACTTGGAGTAACTCTGTATTCATCTTCCATGTTTCACTTAATGTAATGAGCTCCCTGTTTAGACCATTAGCTGCCATAAGAAAATGTATTTCCCCCACACATCCGCTCTGAATTTTCCTCAAGCTTATACTAATTTTGTCTCTATCCGTATAGAGCCAAGCTGTGAGAGATGAGTCAAATCAACTCTATTTTATGAATTAAAGGGTATTTTTTTTCCACTGGGGTTCATGCCCTCCTTACTTCTCAAATGCTTTTGCTTTTATACTAACTGGGAAATAGTCTCACTGAGTCTCCACAGTTCAGGTGATTGGAGATCTGAATTTGAAAATGATTATGTATTTATCCAAGTTATCTTCAATCAGTGTAATGCTATAAAAGCAACATGTGACCAGTGCAGTAAACGCTGCCAGCATTTTTTTTTCCCCAGCATCTTGCAGTTTGTTGTCTTATTGCTTATTGCCTTATTGCTAAATGATGCTGGGCCAGTAAACAGCCTAAAAAGAAACAAGCAGACGATACAAGATGCTGAAAAAAAGACCAGATGTCGTCAAAAATGTAGATAACTTTGATCAGTAAGTTGTAAAAACCTACCTATCAAAATGACGTACTCTTTAATCTGAAATTGTTAAAATATCAGGTCAGTGGTGTTTTTTTTCAGATCTAAGTGACTTAACTAGGGCACTGTATTCTGCAGGTGTGGCATGAAGTGTCTATCTCTGCCTCTATTCAACTTTCAATGTAACCAACTAACATTGTTAAAATTCATGTTTTTGTTTAGAAAAAAATCAAAGGGTTTACTTTAAATACTTTAGCCTTTATTCCAGAAGATGTTTAGTTAAAGTAACAGCTAAAGTACAGGTAAGTGCAAACACTGAAACTTAGAAAATACATGAATTTAGGACAGTTAGACAGTGTTAAGAAGATTTTGTGTATTTTCTATTAGACTGGTCTTTCTCTGAAATTTGAAGCACGAGTAAAAAAAAAAAAAAAAAAATCTATTTTCTTTTTACAAAGAAAGCCACCGGTGTCTTGTTAAACAGCCCAAATGGAAGATTTTCACTCAAGTCCCACCTCTGACAAGGCAAATAGCCAACCATGGTTCAGGATGTTGGGGTGGCCAATCTGCTCTCAAGAGGGGCCCATGCCACCCCTAGCAACTCTCTTGATATGCCCCTGCAGCTCTCTGTGAAAGAAACAACATCCTAAACAACATTGGGGTCATCTTAATCTTTCAAACTTCATAGCGAAAACCATCCTTCAGTCTCTCCTGCTCACTTTGTCTGGTCTCTGTGCCATGTTGTTGTGCGAACAGATGACGATCCAGACAGCGCTGTGGATGACAGGGACAGTGACTACCGCAGTGAGACCAGTAACAGCATCCCACCTCCCTACTACACCACCTCCCAGCCTAACGCTTCCATGCACCAGTATCCCATGAGGCACCAGCACTACAGACACTCCTACAATGATGACATGCAAGACTTGGACTACGACCACAGAGCCATGAGGTAACAAGCCCTCAACAGCTACTACATCTATACCAAGTGTTTTCCTTTAAGTAAGATTACCATGGCAGGTTGTTAGGGAACAGAAAGAAAGGTATTTTCAGGGTTAAAAAGATGTGAAATATGAGACTCCCCATAATAATTTCCTTCTGAGTCAAGCATTTATCCCAGATACAGGTCAGAGTCTGGGGTCTTGTTTCACTGTATTGTTCATGGTAACGTTCTGTCCCACTGTGCTCTCCTCCTCTAGAGAATAACCCTGGCCTGAGTGTATACAAGCATGCTGGGAAGTGCAGTTCTTGTATACAGGTCACTTATGAAGTGGGCCTGTGTGGTTATCTTTTCTGTGTGTGTGAGTGTGCATGTGTGAATGCTTGTGTGCGTGCCTGCATTTTGTGTGAGCATGTTGTTGACAGTCTGAGCATCACAAACCCGATGTGATCTCCCTTGTCCTAAGTTATTGTGCAGAAAACAATAAAACTTTTATATTCAAATCAATACTTTAATTTTTTATGATTTTCAGTTAAATAATATGTCTGAATACTTTCTTTCGGCATGTTTTCAAGGGGGCTGAAAATGAGAAACAAACAAAATAAATAATCATTGCTCAGAAAAGCTGAAACAGGAAGTTTTTGCTCCATCTGTGGGATTTTTTGTGCAGACATCTGAAGGTTATTTTTGCATTTTTAAAATTAAACTTTAAATGATAGCCAAGTGTTTTTTTTATGAACATTGAAATAGGTTTTGTTTGCTGTAATCAATCCCCCAGTTCTGTACAAAGTTCACATAACCTTTTTAGTGTAATATTGTTTCAATGTTTTTTTAATAGATTGCACTTCCTTGTTGAATTTAGTGGAGACCCAGTAATGTTAAGCAATACAAGAGACTTGTCTGCTACAATCAGACACCTATAAATCCTCTTGGAGCCACAGACAAACTGTCAGGCCTACAAAAAGATAAGATAAACCTTTATTTACACCACAGAAAAAGGATCAGATTTAAAAACAAATTCAAATTGATGAAACAACATGTACTACTCAGTCTAGCTGGAGGTGTTTTTGGAGATTGATTGAAAACTTTGAGTTTCCAGGATTGCATGATGGCCAATGCTTTTCACCTCTTTTCTCACCCCAATGCATACAGTCAGTCTTCAAAAGAGTTTTTCAGGTACTGTTTTGCAGAATCTTACAATAACGATAATGTAAAAGGTTCCTCCCAGCTATAAGGGCCCAAAGGTACCTTTTTTATTCTAATTACTTTGACTGCTGAAGCCTCTGTGAAATTAGTTTTTGTGCATAGTATGGACTGCAGGATAAGTCCATAATCACTTCCATTGTGAACCCAAGAGGAATTTCTTATTTCTGGGTAACTCTGAACAGAAGGAATGACAACAGTACGCAAAACCTGCATCCCTGTGAACTCCTGACTATTGTTGAATGATGGGCCTGAAAACCTGTGAATGTATCTCAAAGTCATGCAGTGCAGAGGTTCAGTTTGGTTAGAGCTTTCATTTCAAAGATTTGCACTGAGCTCTACTGATGCTCCTCTCCCACCTCTCCCCTCCTCCCTACCTTCCTCCCTGCTCCTCTTACCAGACGCTATGATAGTTTAGACTCGGCCACCAACGGGCGCAGCGATATCGACTCAGGCTCAGGGTCGAGCCGGCGCACCAGCCGTCAGTATTCTCTAGACAGTAGGCATTCACTGTCCGATAGGTGGGTCTCTGTACCTCCTCTCCAACTCCTCCTGCTCTTCCTTCTTCCTGCTCCGGCCTGTGACTCCGTCTCGCTGTGACGTCAGTGGTGGACTTGTCCCGTCCTCCTCGCTCACTGTGCTTGCATGCATGCGCTCCTACCCTATCTCTCTATTTGTATATTCTATACTTTTTTATAGAAAACTTCTGATCCTGCATCTATAGTTACTGTGTCCCTTATGAAAAATCACATATCAATACCACAAGTGATGTATCATACTCATCCTCACAATTATTTAGTGAATTTGATGCAGTTCTGTGCTTATTTGTGTGGTTAAGAGACTGACAAGATGTACGTTTGCATGGGCTGTTTCGTAGAAAAGCGAGACAGGAAGGTTAATTGTCGGTTGTGTTAGTAGAGCTGCCTGTGTGAATCTGTATTTGTGTGAATTTGTTGTTGCACAGCCTGTTATTACAGCCCTATTACAGCCTGTAAGTGAGTCGTAAAGAAGAGCCCTGTGTTATTCTAGGTGTCACATACTTGGTAATCATGCACATTAGGTTTCCATGTGCACAGGGTGACTTCAGCCACATAACAGGGCCCTGCGGAGAAGCAGAGATACATTATGTTAACTTTTTCTCAGTTTCACCTTGCTTTCTGTATTATTTGCTAAGAGAGGGCAGACGTGTATTCAAACTCAGCGTTATGCAAGCATTTGTCAGCGTCTGTGTCAGTCGTTGTGTTGCACCAGAGCAGGATAATGAGATAAATGATGAATAGACAAGAACAGCTCTGTCGTGATTGAGTGTTTAGGCGTCACTTTAGGTCTTCTTGTGTATTCCTTCTGGCTCAAAGCCTGAAGCTGTAATACATTTCTTCTCTTTACTGCTCCTGCACCAGGCATTATTGAGCCGCCATGGCCACCGTCAATAGAGACAAAACAGTAAAGTGGGAGTGTGAGTCGGTGTGTGTAAGACATTGTATTTGCATGTGTCTCAAATCTCTCTCTCTGAGTCATGGTCTGTCTAAATGTCTAATAGCCTCATTCATAACTGCGAGTAAATATTATTCATAAATTTTTCCACCAAAAGAGACCGCTTTTGTTCTGTGCTGCCAGAATAATGGATTACCCTAAAGCACTCCAGGTTCACTCTCTTTTATTTAAATATGTCCATTTATATCTTTTCATTTGGCATTTCTGTATTAATTTGCGTGTTAATCAGTATCCATGGCAACCTTTTTTATTTCTAAAAAGGTCATTGCAGTTACATAGATGCATCACTAGCCTTAAACTTCCTGCCCTGAGTTTTGTTATTGGTGATTTTTAAAGTCACTTCTTTTTTTCCCCAGTAGTTAGCTGTCCCCCTCCCCGGTCACAACACGAGCTCCTTGAGTGTCACCGTACTCCTGATTGTTTAAATGTGGGTTGTCCTTTAGCTTACTGTCGAACCTTTTTGTCTTTGTAACTTGCATCTATATCTCCCTCCCATTCAGCCCCACAGACAGTCGTTATGCCTCATCGGGCGAGTTAAGTCGAGGCAGCTCTCAGCTCAGCGAGGAGTTTGTTCCCGAGGACGGCGAGAGTTTGCGAGGGTCAGAGTTCTATGACGAGAACGACTCATACCACTCCTGCCACTCATCGGTCAGCTACAACAAGGAAGACTCACCAGGATGGGAGGGTGAGGACCCTCAAGGTGTCTATAGTGACGATGGAGGCTACCTCAAAGATGGAGGGGAAGAGGGGGCCCTGTACGAGGAGGGGGACATGTACGGGGAGGAGGAGGGTGAGTACAACTATGAAGATGAGGAGGAGATGCCTTATGAGGAGGACGAAGATATGTATCCTCCGGATGGTGCACTCAGTGAAGATCAGGAGCCACCCTACACCCCCACTCCCACAAGCACTGCCCCCACCCTGATGCCCACCCCTGATACTCTATCCTCTACCAGACCTCCACTGGAGAAACAGGCATCATTACATCAGCAAAAACTAGACCAGGATCAGATCCAGCCCCCCAGCACAACCCCTGGTCTACTCTCAGAGACACAGGAAGACAAGCTGCCCCCTTTCACCCCCCTCCCAGAATCCACCATGCCTCCATTTGCACCCACTGAGCCTGAGCTGTCGACCATGGATACATTCACCCCAGACGCATCATCACGAGTCCCAACTCCAGATAGAGAGCTCCTGGAACCTGAGTTCAAGTCTGAGTTGCCTCCAGAGGAACCTCCATTCCTTGAACAGCCTCCAGGGGAACCCGAGAGTGTCCCTCCGGCACCCGAGGAGAAAATAGAGCCACCTGTTCCAAGGTAAACACTGTTCATACACCGTCAGGCTCAGAGGAGAAAAACAAGATTCCACACTGAACGCAGCAGTGACACTTTGTACACTGAAGTCAATCTGTAACATTAAGCTCATAGTCCATATGTACATATTCAAGATTTCATGACAATCTTGCTAAAGGGGCTTGAGGAGTTATAATCAAGCAGGTTAACCTACAAAAGGATTATCAAACATTTTTTTATACAGCTTGTTTTCACCTAAACATATATTTGTTGTAAAGTTTCTAAGACTGTTTCGACACATATTTCATGGATGACATGTAAACAGAGATGGTAACACAAGCCCAAGACTTAAGCCCCATACAAACAGGACTTGAGATGTGACTCAGACCCCCCAGTCAGTGGAGTGTTTCTTTGATCTGCTTACCACTACCTCTATGGTTATTTATTGCTACTTTATATGTGAAGTACATCTGAATGAGTTTTTGAAAATGCTCCCGCTAATCTTCTTTCAGCTTTCCAAAACGAGAACTCATGGAACCTGGTCCTGCTAGAGCCAAAGCAAACTGGCTTAGACTTTACAGCAGAGTACGGCTACAGCTACAAGAGGTATAACCCGTCTGTGAGCGTATTTGTGCCTTTGTGTAGTGTCTGTTTAGTAAATGCCTCATAAATATGTTGAGGTTTTGCTGTTGTTGTTGTTGTGCTTTGAATGCTAAGGCTACAGTTTGACTTGTTGCGTCAGCCCCTGCATGCCTTACTGTTACTGTGTTTTTCCAGCTTTTGTTGACTGGTCCACAATTTTTCCCAGTTTTTGGCTATTGTTGTGAATTTTTATAACTGTCTTGTGTTTATTTGATGGTTTCTTTTTACCCCTTGTACCGTTTTGCCATTTCATTATTTTCTTTTCAGTTGTTTGCCATCCTCGTAGCGATTTGCATGTTGTCCATTCTGATTACCCATGGCTGGAGCAGACGCTCAGGTGGGTGTGGCTGGTAGTGTGTCAATCAATCAGGTTTATATTGGTTGCATCATTTGTGGAATATTTGATTTTACTGAGATTCAAGAAGCACATAATACGCTGAAGTAAACCTGCTAAGTCTAATTTTCAAAACCACTAGTTTGTTTGAACAGAGACAGTTTCTGTGTGTCAGCATGACGCAAGTATCAAGGCTGTGTGTCATTGTTTGATCAGGCAGGCAGACAAAGAGCAAATAAAATTAGAGTTGGAAAAAGTGATTACACAAATGGCCATCTGGCTGTATTCTACTTTTACTGTGATTTTCCGACACAGAGAATCCATTTGATATGAGAAATCACTTCACCCAGACAGACAGATCTCAGCAAGACCACTCCTGGTCCTCCCTTTTTCTTGCATCCCCCACTTTTACCACTGTTTTATTATTCATTCGAACATTTTCTAAGCACTCGCTGCCATTATGACTAAGACTAGTCAATGAGCCACAATGAAGTATTCTGAATATTCGATTTATGCCTCGTATGTAGAGAATAATATTGAAACTATACACTACAGATCTTATGGCTACCTGCTGTTCTGTCTTCTTACCTTTTTTTCCCCCCACAGGCCAGAGGAGAAAGTGTTGGCATCGCCTCTCTGCTGTTATCAGCTGGGTAAGAGACCATGATGCTTGTATTGCTACAGTCATTGGATATCTCTAAGTTATCAAACAAAAGTCGAGCCAGTTGCTTTAAAGTCTGAAGGAAGCATTTATTTTCTAAATGATTCCCTGTGTCAAAGTTCAAGTCGACAAATGTAGCTGGAGAAAAAAAGCCGGTGTTGAGTCCTTATCTGTGAATGCTCTGCAGGGTGGGTGGTGCTTTGTACAGCATTGACAGCATGCCAGACCTCAGGAAGAGGAAAGCTATGCCTTTGGTCAGAGATCTGGTGAGTTCATATTTCAATCTCTTTATACTCCACCCATCACTTAGCTCAGCTATCTTCACCATCATTATTAAACCTCCTCCAGTTTCCCTCCTAATTCTCTTCTCTCTTCTTTCTTATGTTATTCTCTTCCCCTCACGGTTCTTTCTTTCAATGTATTGCTTGTTCCTCTTTTAACTCTCTTCCCACTCTCCATTTGAGTCCTCTACATCCTCTCTGTGAACAGAAATTACATCCCCCCACTTTTACAGCCTGACAGAGTCAGCTGCAGGGCGAAGAGGCCAGTGGCAGGGCCAGAGGTTTCCTCTGATTGACATTGATGTCTGCTGGGTGCTGTCATAACACACCTTTCATTGACACACACTGCCATCATCCTCGGGCCTCCCTGACACAGACTCATTAGTAATAAAACAGTAGGAATATAAGTCCTCCGGATAAATCTGTTACTCAGTTAAACAAATTACTGTCTGTCTTGTACAATTATACCGCCAAGACAAAGTGGTGACATTTCTACCTCTGTTAAAGCGACAGGGATAACTAACAAGCATAGACACAATCAAGGAGGTACACATGATAAAAAAAACCACAATTGTTTCAGCTTATCACATTACTTAAAATAGTACTATAACATACTGGGGAAGATCTGAAGTGTTTTTGTTTTCCAAAGTTGACGTGATATTACATAAAAACCTTGGTAACCCTTTCTTTTACGGTACACTTATTACCAGGTAATTAACAGGTAATTACCAAGTAACAACATGAAATTATCTGGTAATTACACGATAACGACTAAGTCAATACTGTCTAGTTTTTCTTTTTTTCTTTTTTCTGTGCAGCTCCATTTTCAAAAGCTATTTGGGGTTCTTATTTTCTATGACTGACACTTAGTACAGCCTATGGGCGTGCAAAGATTGCATAGCGATACGCTGTTTGAGCCGAGCATTATCATGGCGACTTACCTGCTGAATGCGTACAATGCTACTGCGCAAGTGGTGGTTCCAGGAAGCGGAGAAAATCCTGGAAATACCAGAGCAATTCAGCTTCAAATTTGTATGATGAGGGAAGGTTACCTACCTGGTAGCTAGACAGTATTGACTTAGTAGTTATCATGTAATTACCAGATAATTTCCTGTTGTTACTAGGTAATTACCTGTTAATTACCTGGTAATAAGTGTACCGTAAAAGAAAGGGTTACCAAAACCTTTAACTGTAAGGCTGATGGACCAGATGACACTTTGTCTCTTTGAATTCACTGTCACACAAATCTCAGCGTGCTATACACCCCAATCAGGCTTTGCCACATGAATTATCTCAGATAGGTGTCTTCATCATTTGAAGTGGAGTACTGACAGACAGTCAGAAACAGGCGCACAGATGTTTCTCTTCTTCTCTGTCTCCAACTCTGATGAGCGATCATAGTCTGTGTGTTTGTGACAGGGTTTCAGGTAATTGATCAGACAGAGTTGAATCCCGGCTGACGATATCAACTGCTGCTCTGTGGTCTGGTTGCAGCTGTGACTTTTATCTATAATGACTACAGCAACATTTCTCTTCATCTCCACATTTGTAATTCTTTTGTATCTCTGTCTGTCTTACATTTTTTTCTAATATCAATCTATTCTTTTACCCCCACCTATCCCTTCTCTGCACTGCTACAGGCTATGGTAAGTGATAACAGCATCATTTATTACCTGAAAACTCATTAAATGTTAGTACAGAAGTGGAATAATTTGCTCTTAAAACATGCGTGCATCACCTCCATGTAGGTGGAACTATTCAGGCCAAAGTTTTTAAACAGACATGGTTATTAAACATCCTCTCACAGGCTGCACTGAGTTTTCTCTTGATATAAAGAGATATTGAGGTGGGAGCTTGGAGAAACTGACGTCTACTCTTTTCTGACACTCAGTCGTTGGTTCAGAACTCCAGGAAGGCAGGCATCACCTCAGCTCTTACATCCAGCACCCTGCATAATGAAGAACTGGTCAGTGCTGTTTTATAATTTTATCAAATATCATTATTAAAGCACCTCCTGCACACAAAACACACTAAACCTATCCTCCACCCTGCGCTGTACCTCTGCAGAAGAGTCACGTCTACAAGAAGACCCTCCAGGCCCTCATATATCCCATCTCCTGCACTACGCCTCATAATTTTGAGGTGTGGACAGCCACTACACCCACTTACTGCTACGAGTGTGAGGGACTGCTGTGGGGTATCGCTCGACAGGGTATGCGCTGTACTGAGTGTGGAGTCAAATGCCACGAGAAATGCCAGGATCTCCTCAACGCTGACTGTCTGCAAAGTAAGCACAACGTCACCTGTTTGTTTCACCTGTTCACTTTGGTATATTTGATACAGAGTGCAAACACGAAGAAAATATCTGATTGAAACAGGAGAATATGACAAGCCACTTCCAAAAGGCACTGTACAAGATGGAACAAGAACATTGACTCTGTGTAAATATTTGATAAAGAGCAAAATTGGATTGAGATTATTCCTAATCCAGTCAAAAGTCACAAACAAAATGTGTGTAATCGTCCTTTTAACCCCTGGAGGAAAGTAAACAACTGCCTTTGTAGCCAAATACATTTTTGAAAACACAGACGCAGCAAAGATGCTACATGGTTTTATACATTATCTAGTGAGATTGAGTTAAAATACAGTTACATTTTAGTATAAAGTAAACCTCTACTAAACCTGTTCCACTTTTAGCTGTGTCAATGCTATCCTTTGTTAATAATAGTACACTATCAAGTCATCTTTCTCATCTCATCTCTATATGTCGCTGCCAAGATCAGTCTTCCTTCTCCTTGTCTTCACACCTACTTTTTCATTTACTTGTTTTTCTTCAGAGGATATTAAAAGCTATTCGTCTTTTGTCAGCACCCACCTCTCCCTCCCGTCTCTCTCTAAGTCAGCATTTCATAGCGCTTCAATTGTGTCAGCCTCTCACTCATGAAATACAAGAATCAAGCTTTTTCATCACTTGCACTGGCCCTGTATCGGCTACGTAATCTGGATTTACTAACATGTAGAAATGTATAGTTTCTGCAACTCTTTCCTTCATCTCTCGCGCATATATCACGTATGTTTATGCTTACATGTCTCATCATGTTTTTCATCTCAATTTTCACGCTGAACAGGGGCAGCAGAGAAGAGCTCCAAACATGGCGCAGAGGACCGAACCCAGAACATCATCATGGTCCTCAAAGACCGCATGAAGATCCGTGAGAGGAACAAACCGGAGATCTTTGAGCTCATTCAGGAAGTGTTTGGGATTATCAAGGCCACCCACGTGACCCACATGAAGCAGATCAAACAGAGCGTGCTGGATGGCACTTCCAAATGGTCAGCCAAGATCTGCATCACAGGTGAGCGTGGAGTCAAAACGGGCTCCGTACAGTAGCTTTGAAAAGAGCTGGCAGGCACTGTAAACATCAAAGTCAGAGGAGAAGCACGTGTCAGGTGTTTGTGTCTATAAAAAGAGACAGGCTGGCATCGTATGAGGAGAACGCAGGTGGCTTTTATGGGGCAGTAGAACAGAAGGTCAGGTGATTTGAGAGGCATCTGTTTTAATCCAAACACACACACACACATACACACACGGGATGACCAACTTTTCTTTCTTATTTTTCCTCCTCTTAGTGTTGTGTGCCCAGGGTCTACAAGCCAAGGATAAAACCGGCTCTAGCGATCCTTATGTCACTGTCCAGGTGGGAAAGACCAAAAAGAGGACCAAGACCATTTACGGCAACCTCAACCCTGTGTGGGAAGAGACATTCAACTTGTGAGTCAACACCTTATTAAAAAAAGTAATAGTGATAGTGATTGTTTTTGCTACAAGCTCACATGTAGATCATTTTACCAGTTAATTGACTGATTGTTCAGCTCTTTAAATATCACGTAATGAGAGAAAATGCTGATTCAAATTGTCTGAGCACAGTGAGACATAACATAAAGATTTCATTTCATAACAATAGAAGATGGTGAAAGGTAGAATTTTTCCTCATTTAAGAAACCATATGTTGCCCAAATTTTTTTGACTTTAAAAAATATTAAATATTTTTTGTATTAACTGCACCACTCCACCCTGGTTGGGGTACTGATGCAATGTAGTACTCCTATTTGCTTTCTCTCTTTCACATCAAGTTTAATATGAGTCATATGTTCACTCATCTGGTCATCTTGGCCACCTTTCAATAAATCTACTATGTTTACCAACTCTGTGCATCTGTCTTTACAGTGAATGTCACAACTCCTCAGACCGCATCAAGGTGCGAGTGTGGGACGAAGACGATGACATCAAGTCTCGAGTGAAGCAGAAGTTCAAACGAGAGTCAGATGACTTCCTCGGCCAAACTATCATCGAGGTCCGCACTCTGAGCGGAGAGATGGACGTGTGGTATAATCTCGGTCAGTCGAATTAACAGCCCACGTCGCTTGTGTTTTGCTAATCTTATAGCTTCTGCTCTGATTTTCAACTGCAGGTTAAACAACTGTGATCCTATATGCCATGCTTTCTTCACAGATAAGCGAACAGACAAATCAGCCGTGTCTGGAGCTATTCGCATGCACATCAATGTAGAGATTAAAGGAGAGGAGACCGTGGCCCCCTATCATGTGCAGTACACCTGTTTGCATGAGGTAAGAATGGTGACCCTTATTCCTGAGAGGATATTTTTCCCTCATGTGGTGCATATTTTGTTACTCCTGCACAAAATAAAAATCACATATGCTTTCTGTCTGTAATATCTGGGTACATTTGCACACTGCGCACCGAAGTGGGATATTTGAGTTAAACATTTTGCGCAGGATCATTAATTAATTAAAGCATTTCTTCTTGTGCTGTACATCCAGTACTTTTCCCTCACTGTGTGTCTGTGCAGAGTCATCCCAATGAGCCATACCAAACAGGTTAATTTACTTGACTGATGTTTAAGTCCATAATGGATCCATTTCAAATTAAACTTCAGTTAATACTCTGCGAAGTTTGCTTTGCTCTCATGAGATAAAGACCACTTCCAGACATCACACGCATTTCTACTCCGGCTCTTCGCAGAAAACCCCGCTGATTGATTGTAGCCCAATCACAGCTTTGTGTGCAGTCATTACTCAGCCCATTACTCAGCAGAGCACATTAGCTGAACCTTAACAGACAAATGACCGTCGTTATTGCTGCATGTAAGTGGCCATAAACCACACAGTGAACTCTGAATGTTTTACAGCACTTTATGGTTGGGAAGTCAAGACAGCACCATGTGTTTGGCCACTTAATGATTTTTGATTGTTATTTAAGCAGCCCAGCCATTAAAGTTTTATTGGATTATGAGTTGTAATGTGCTTATTTCTTTGACAATGAAACATAAAGAACACTCAGCTTCACTTCAGAGAAGTCTACAGCTTAACTCTGCAAACGTAAAGCTACCTGAAACACCCTTAAAAATCTGACCTACTGTCAGCTATCATGATGACACATCTGTGTGCCCTTAACACAGTTTTATCCCTGGAGTAAAAAAGTCCTAATTAACCATTCACCGCTTCACAATCCCTCCTTTTTTGTTTTAAAGCTACAGCTCCATTTATACTGTGTTATTTTTGTTTACCCCCCTCACTCATTTTTCTCTTGGTCCCTTTAAGCTCTCTCTTTTTTTGACTCTCTCCAATTTCTCTTTCTGCAGAACCTCTTCCACTTTGTGACAGACATTCAGAACAACGGTGTGGTAAAGATCCCTGATGCTAAAGGGGATGACGCATGGAAGGTCTACTTTGAGGAGACTCCCCAGGAGATTGTTGACGAGTTCGCCATGCGTTACGGTGTCGAGTCCATCTACCAGGCCATGACGTACGTTTTTTTATTTTACCTGGAAATGTGCTTCGAACCTGCAGGTAAAGTTTTCTCTGTTTATTTACATGTCTGTCCTTCTTTTGCAGTCACTTTGCCTGCCTGTCATCGAAGTACATGTGCCCTGGTGTTCCTGCTGTGATGAGTACACTACTGGCTAACATTAATGCGTACTATGCTCACACCACCCAGGCAACAAACAACGTCTCTGCCTCTGATCGCTTTGCTGCTTCGAACTTTGGGGTGAGTCACTGAGGAATCACTTCGGAGTGTTATCAATTATCCCTTTAATGCCTTTTGTATCATATTTGATTATAAACATCCGTTTATAATACTTCTATCAAATCAATATAATCAACAAATTACTAAAAAACACACCTGAATACAGTCCGATAAATTATAAAAATGTCTTCTTGTGGTTTATCAGTTTCAAAAAACATCTACTGTATCAAATGAGATAAATATTTAATGTTAAATTTTAAGGACATTTAGATTTTTTTTGTTTTCAGTAGTAAGTGAAATAAACTTTTCAGCTCCAAAAAAATTGAATTTTCTAGCCATAATTTGTGATTTCAGGCATTAAAGGGTTGTATTTAGTTTAATTAGTAAATAATTCCAAGTTATTTTAATTTTTATTTTTGTTCCCCCTTTATGTTGTTACATATTATTATACTTTATGTTAATCTTCTTCAAATATATTGTTACTTGTTTGCTTGTTTAATTTTTCACCATGTTGGGTTTTGTCTTTGTTTGTTTGTGTGTTTTTTTTACTGTGTTCTATGTAGTATAAGATGCTTTTATGGCTTTGTAGAAACTGAAAAAGTAATTAAGTAATCAGAATTTGGGTATTTTGATTTCTTTTTCTATGAATAGTAGATTTTGTTTATACAAATGTGTCATTTTTCGCTCAGTTGTTATCCTTGTTCTGAATGTTAAACTGTATTGGTATTTAGAGATATAGTTTGTCCACTATGTGAGTATCAATGTTAATATCTGTGTTTCAATCCCAACAGAAAGAGCGATTTGTCAAGCTCCTAGATCAGCTCCACAACTCGTTGAGGATTGACCTGTCGATGTACAGAGTAAGACTGTTTTCCAGTTATCATTGAAAACATTACGTTAGATGACATTCACGTCTACACAGCAGAAGTTCAACCCTCACAGCTTCTCCTTTGAACTGTATTTCTCTGTCTCCTCATGCTCTCCCATCTATCCGTTATCTCTCTGTAATAAACAGAGAGAAAAGCAGGCGGAGATAGATTCACAGCTCCTGGGAAACATGCACAGACACATTCAGGAAACACTTAACTCCCACACAATAACAACTGTGCCACCAAACAGGGGGATTGATGGCAGTGGAAATTGTGTTACCAAGCTGCTCACAGACACGAACACACACTGGACAAAGATTGACATGTTACAGTGTGTTGTGTTTTTTTTTTATTTTATTGATTTATTTATTGATTTTCTCTGACTGTAGAACAACTTTCCTGCTAGCAGCCCTGAGAGACTGCAGGACCTCAAATCCACTGTGGACCTCCTCACCAGTATCACTTTCTTCAGGATGAAGGTACGGTCCCTGTCTTTTTTGTAATCTGTGTGAGCCTGTTTATTTTGATCTGTAGTTTATTCATGTGCTGACGTGAATGTGATAAATGTAAGGCACAGTTTTCACTCTAATACTAATATCAGATCTTTAAATATCTGTTTTTTTTTCACAGCTACAGTTTTAAGATTTAAGTGTGTGAACTTGTCTATTGTAACTTTCTCACTTTTGTGTTTACATTTTTGTTTTTTTTTCAGGTACAAGAGCTCCAGTCTCCACCCCGAGCCAGTCAGGTAGTGAAGGATTGTGTCAAAGCCTGCCTCAACTCCACCTACGAATACATCTTCAATAACTGCAATGAGCTGTACAGCCGTGAATACCAGACAGACCCGGTATGGCTTAGCAGTTGATTCAGTATCATGTGTAGGAGTGGATGTGTGTCTCTTTATTTTCCTCTTTTCCACTCTCAGATGTAATTTATTTTTTATATGTTCATAAGAAAAAAACACAGTATTACCAAAGGTCATATGAGTGTTCTCCTCTCTAGTATAAAATTGGGGGAAAAAATTGATTTCTGCATTGGCTGTTTTGTGTTTTAAGATTACTTAGGTTTTCTTCAAACTTTTTGTCCAGTGTTTGATATTTTTGTTTTGATTTTTTAGCAATAATTTGGTTCACTCTTAGAGAGGGAAGAGGAGATAAATCATAGCCTCACTCCAACATCACTGAAGGAATGACTTGGCTAGTGTTATTTATTTTGTAAAAACCTTATACTAATTACTAACATGAATATACACATATTTTTTTTTGGCTTAAGCTCCTTTTTTTCTTTTTAAATGCACTATGGCATGTCTGAGTCCATATCATCCTCTCAGTATGACTAGTCCTGGCTCGACTATCCATCACGGCTGCTTAGGAGTTCAGCAGGGATTTCCAGAAGTTGCTTTGAGTCCTCATTAAAGCACCAGCCCCTTTCAGATTCCCTCGTGAATTTCAAACAAGTATTTTTTTTCCCTTTGAATAAAACATTTCATCCTTAGGGGTGTTGCTATATTTTGTTGAAATCTCCACAAGATCATTCTTCACTCTTCAACCCCCGTGGCGCTCGGCTTAGTTGTGCTCTTTTTTTTCCTCTTCTTACAGCACATCTTTAGCTGTTTCAAAGAAGTCATCCAGACAGTTGACATTCTGAGTCTGTTTAAAGCAGTTTGAGCAGAAAACGCTGAATATGTATGAGTCGATGAATTACAAACAGAGTGGAGATTTCAAACCAAGAAAGTTTCTGCCTCAGATGATGCCATTTTCAAAAATCCCCACTGGTTCCCTATTTATAAGTGCTCTTATTTTTGGTGAACTGCTTCTCTGATTAATAATGTGGGTACAGTTTTTGTAAGTACAGTATAGTTTAATAATGAGAAACTTGATAATAAAAAATCTTTGGTGGGCTAAAACTTCCTTAAAAGTTTGTTGAAGAGTTAAACTGGGATTCCTGTTGTGTCACTTCTTTTACAGGCCAAACAAGGTGCTGTGCCACAAGAGGAGCAGGGACCGAGCATCAAGAATCTGGATTTCTGGTCCAAACTCATCACACTTATTGTCTCCATCATTGAGGAGGACAAGAACTCCTACACCCCCTGCCTAAACCAGTACGTCTTTCCTCCCCGGCACCTTTCACCTTCATATTCTCTTATTTCTCCCCCCGACCCGTTCAAATAGCATCACTGTATATTTACTGTCTCTGTTTAAAACTTTCCTTTTAGGCTTTTATCTGCTCAGTTTCATATATTTTTAATAAAACTGTTACCCATTCTCTCCTCCAAGATTTCCCCAGGAGCTCAATGTGGGTAAAATCAGCGCTGAAGTGATGTGGAACCTGTTTGCACAAGATATGAAGTATGCAATGGAGGGTGAGTCGACCAATAAACTCGAATCTCTGAACTGGCCATGCCCTGTCAAAGACATGAAGATATGCTAAGAGCAGTTTTGTGAGTCAGGCTTTATTGGCACTAATGACCAGAAACATAGAAACAGAACAGTGTGAAGAAATTGCTCTAAGGGTCATGAATACGTAAAGAGGGTTGAGTAGATCTTTTTTTCTTTCCCATTGGGTTTGTTACAACTGTGGAAACTGATCAGAGAGGATAGTCACACTTGGTAGCATCATCTCTCCTGTATGATGGCATCACAAGAGGACAAACATTCAGATTTTGCATCGTTCCGTGTCTCCAAACAAGACTCCAGAAGCCTCTTGTGATTAAATCTCACCCCCTGCTTTAAAAATAGGCAGTTTCATTCATATTTATTATCCCTACAAGAATATCATTTTTTCAAAAGGATGTGATGTGGACTAGTTAGATAGACATTAGGACGACTGTACTCATGTCGAGCATGAAAGAAGGACAGAGAAGCTGGAGATCACAGGCTGAAGAGATGATCTGTTGTGAAAATGAGTTTCGTCATAAGGTCTGATGTTCATCTACAGTTCTGTGGATTATAAATAAAATATAACAAGTACTCTGCAGACAAGAGAGTCTGTTAACATAAAAAAAAACAGGGGGAAAAAAAGATCTGCATGATTAATACTCAGAGTCACATTATACAACGCCTGAATCCTTTTCTGTGCTGCTTTGTCATTGTCAAATCTCCTGAACATGTCAATGAAAGCGTGTGGAGGTGTACATCATGTGATAGAATGAGCCGAATGAATAAATCCTCTTCCTTGTTGAGTGGGGGAATATAATCAACAAAACAAAAACATGTTATTTTTGCACATTTATTTTTTCTACAAGTATGTCCTGTATAGGTTTACATCTCAGTATATATAATCACCTTTTTCTGTAATCACATCTCTGACTCATAAGTTAGTTTTATTCTCCCACACTGAATAAAGTCAGACACTTTGTGTTTGTATTGAAGGCACAGGCCTGAAGACTTGGTTTTCTTTGCTTTTATTCCTCTTCTTGTTTTTTTTTTTTTTTTTTTTTTTACAAGATATCACAGTTATTCAGCTCCACATAATGTTGATCGAATTGAACGAACTAGAAAATTTTAATTATTACTGTTTTCATTGGAGTGATATAGATTTACAGATGCATTCAAGTGATTAATTTTATACTCTGTAACTCTGCTATAGTCCAAAAACTTCACTGCAGCACAGACAGCCATGGCGTTAAACCTTAAGCATGAAACCATATGTTGGATGATAAAGAGCTTGTTGACATCAACTGAATAAACACCGAGTCTTGTTTTGGACTCCTCACACACAGATCTGAATTATAGTTGATTTTGTCTCGGCTTATAAACACAAAGTATTAGATTTAAATATTTGTTTTTGATGTTCAGTTTTAACTGTGGATTATGTTTTTAAGTCTACATACGTATCCAGCTCTCGGATGATGCCTCTTTTTTCACTGTAGATATGTGATCATTGCATGGCTACAATCCCAGAAATGAAATTTGCTTTCCATTCACTGCAGATTTGTTTTTTGTTTTTTTTTAATTTTGTCTCTCAGAGCATGAAAAAAATCGCTTGTGCAAGAGTGCCGATTACATGAACCTGCACTTCAAAGTCAAGTGGCTGTACAACGAGTACTGCAAAGATCTGCCCTTCTTCAAGAGCAGGGTGCCTGAATATCCTGCGTGAGTACCCGCTCACCCTTCACAGTTTGGCATCAGCAGTTTTCCCGAGCACGGAGAATAGAAAAACTGACTACATAAAATCCTAAAATTGTGTGAATTTTCTGCTCTCCATAGGTGGTTCGAGCCGTTTGTTATTCAGTGGCTGGATGAAAATGAGGAAGTGTCTCGAGACTTTCTGCACGGTGCTTTGGAGAGAGACAAAAAAGATGGGGTAAAACTTTATAGCTTTCCCTCTACTTATCTCCCCTTCACTCTTCTGGAAACGCTGAGTCGCTGTTGTTGTTAAGGCAGAATTACTGTAATCCATTCTTTGTACTCCCTCTGTCACAGTCAAAGTTATCAGGCAGAGTTTCATCCTCCCTTCCGCTCTGCCTCGCACACTCCCCCACCCACCCGCCCACCCCCACCTCTCCTGCGCTCTTCAAAAGAAACAAAAAACAGCATGGACACTGCTGAACAGTCAGCAAAGCAAAAAGTGCGTTTGAAACATCCTCTTAGCCCCCGTCATCCTATAAAACAACTCCTCTGAAGTTTAAAGAAGCGTGGTCGAGACATGCTCGTAGGTAAGGAAAGGATACCTCTTTGTGACAGCGGGATATTCTCAGTTAATGGTCTTATTCCAGAGTTTTGACTATAGGAAAGCTATCCTCACCTCATTACCCAGACTCCCCCCTGGAGGAGCACCCACACATTCACCCTGGGCCAATTACGGAGCAGGCACTAACCAGCTGCCAATTACACGGAGAAAGACAGGAGCTCCCACCTGTCTCAGGATGCCCTGTTTGACTAGTTGGCTGTGGTGCATGTGAGGTTATGTAGATGTGGAGAAAGATATCAAAGTTCTCTTTTCAATGGTGTCTAATAATCCTTTGACGTGACGTTCGGTACCCTGTGATCAAACCTCAGTCTTCCTTATATCTTAGCTCTCACCTGGTGCCCCCTGGCTCTTTAACTTTTCTCCCTCCTTTTTTCTGCCTTACAGTTCCAGATCACATCAGAACACGCTCTGTTCTCCTGTTCGGTGGTGGACGTGTTCTCTCAGCTCAACCAGAGTTTTGAGATCATTAGGAAACTAGAGTGTCCAGATCCGCAGATTGTCGGACACTACATGAAGAGATTTGCTAAGGTAGAATAAGAAGAAACTGCACTTTTTAGTTGTATTACACTTTAAGGCTACATTATTACACCACAACATCATGTTTGAATTCACAAATGCGCAAATCAGCAGTTCCTCTCCACGGGGACTGATTACCTGTTACTTTTTCATTTTTCTCCCTTCAGACCATCAGCAATGTACTCCTGTCCTACGCTGACATTATCTCCAAGTGTTTTCCTAACTACATCAAAATGGAGAAAGTGGTAAGCGGGCAAACTTGAGGAGTCAGCTTGGTCAGTTTAGACAAGACAAGCAATGTGTATCAGTTATAATCGATTAATGAAGTTGTTCTTAACCTGCTTGATATTTACATCCTCAGCCCTGCATCCTGATCAATAATATTCAGCAGCTGAGAGTTCAGCTAGAGAAGATGTTTGAAGCCATGGGTGGGAAAGATGTGAGTGTTTCTCTCCTTTCTCCCCTAATTTAAGCTTCCACTCGCAGCAGGTGTTGTTGTTGTTTTTGGTTTTACTTTTGCATGAATGTGTTTTGAGTTAGTTTGGGCTTCTTTATTCCCACATGTGTTGCTGGCGATGTTTTCGCTGCTTAATCCCCTGCCCATTAACTCCAGCCTGCTGTGTGTTTGTGTGTCTGGATGTATTTACTGCAGCTGTGTGAGGAGGCCAGTGAGATCCTGAAGGACCTGCAGGTGAAGCTCAATAACGTCATGGATGATCTCAGCAGGATCTTTTCAGTCAGGTATAGCAACACAATCATAATGTCATTCATACAAAGTCCTTAATATTTAGTATATTTCACATTCAGGTTTACTGACAGTGAAGAATTAATTGAAACCTTTTTCCTCGATTTCTTCCAGTTTCCAGCCTCACATAGAGGAGAACGTGAAGCAGATGGGAGACATCTTGGCCCAGGTGAAGGGGAACACAAATGTGGGAAATGCCAGCAGTGTGGCCCAGGATGCAGATAATGTCCTGCAGCCCATCATGGAGTTTCTGGACAGCAAGTGAGGCAGCCTGCCATCTAAGTGGAGTGTTAAAGAGACAGCTCAGCTATGATTAATTTTTTTAAGTTTACCATGGACTGTATAGAAGACCCAGAAGTAGATTCTTTTCAGTCCCTCATTGGTGGAGAAATGCCATAAACAACTCTGAGTTTGGTATTTTCGCCCTGCCATCCTGTTTTTAGAGAGCTGAGAGGAAAATAAATAGAGAGTGGGCACTGCAAAATAATCAAAGTTTTACTGTTTCCCACAAAATCAGAGATTATTTGTGGTGATAGCCAACCACAGCTGTTTGTTTTGTGGATAAGGAAGCAATGAGAGCGTGCAAAACTCTGCTCGCCTGTCATATAGCCCAAACAAAGTAAATTAAAAGTACTGGTCCTCTCTGCAGGTAAAAACCAATGACAGTCCTGTCTGCACTGCACAGAGCACCACAAAATATAATGAACACTGTTTGAGCTGAAAAGCCAGGTATGCAGCATACACAGATACCTGCATGTTAGAGCTGGGGCCGTTCACCTGCAACGACGTATTTAAAGGTCTGTTTTTAATGTGCAATATTCACATTCAATGATCTATTACTGACAACACAAACATGTCAGAGAGTTGAAGGCCAGCAGTAAAGCATCTAGCAGTACCCACTCAGCCTTGTCCTTGATTTTATATACAGTTTCACGTATATAAAATAAATAATGTTTATTTTTGCTCTAAAGATGGTCCAGCAAGAATTGGCTCACTTTTAGGGCTAGCCTCAAGTGGCCACTTAAGGAACTGCAGAACTGTTTTTCTTTCTTTTTACTTTTTTTGTTGACTTCATTTCTCAGCTCGAAGTTTCTGCTTCAGTTTCAACCTGAAATACTCTGAGATTGTTAAGAATCAGAAATGCAAGTTTGTCCTGAGCGGTTAAAAAAGGGACTTTGTGTAACCCTCTCCTTTTCATTAAAACTCCCTCTCTCTTCATCTTTTATTCCTCCATGAACAGGGTTTTCTTCTTCCTCCTCCTGCTGTTCATTAATCATCTCTCACTGACTTCCTCTGTCTGCCCCTCCTGTCAGCCTGACTTTGTTTGCTAAGATCTGTGAGAAGACCGTGCTGAAGCGTGTGCTAAAGGAGCTGTGGAAGCTGGTGATGAACACTATGGAGAAGACCATCGTTCTGCCGCCGCTCACAGACCAAACGGTGAGAGAACTCACACTTACAAATACACATATAGAGACATACAGCCACACACACACACACACACACATATACTGGCCATGATAATGCAGAGCCACACATGCTGTTTTGGCACCTATAGCTGACTCTGCCTGCTGTCCATGCAAGCAGTGATATTTATTTTTAGTCTGCTTAACACACACACACACATGCACACACATTTAGGAACTCTTTCCCTCCTATGTTCTGGTGGATACGGCACTATGAGAAACGACAGAAAACCATGTAAAACATACAACACACAATCACCCACACATGTTCAAATACACACCGACACACCTCCAACTGCCAAGGCAGCATCAAAAGAAAAGGAGGAGGTGGAGACTGAGGAAAGGGAATACAAAGGCAGACATTTTATGTGTGTGATTATTTGAGATGGCCCTCAAACACACAAAAAGATCAAACTGCTTCAGCATCACATCGACATGGCATCTGATCCACTTTCTTAACCCCCACACATATTTAACGTCGCCCCCAGTGCCTCCATTCATCTAGACAATCAAGATCAAACCCTTTAAGAGAAAAAAAAGGAATAAAAGGAGTGCACCATATCATTCTAACACCAGCTCATGGCTGCTCTCCAGCATGTCAGCCAACCATTATTTGGAGAGATTCCTGATTTATGAGTAACTCACTACAGAGCGGCAGAAAATTTCTTGCCCAGAGGATCTGGCCTAGTTCCAAAAAGAGTCATACATTTTGGAAAGCAGCCGATTGTTTCCTTTTGTTTTGGATATATGTGTTCTTATTTGTGTTTGGTTATTGACTAAAGAGCCTCATATCATAGTAAATATACTGTATGATGGTAGTTAATCTCTGGATTGTCGATGTCAACACTGCAGCTTCAGCCTCGGTAAACCATATCTCTGTACTAAGCCCCTGTCAAATACAGTAAGTTAAGTTGAATTAAAAGACGACAAAAAAATTGCAATGTGTGCAAATGTCATATACTGCTCTTGAGATAAAATATCTCATTTTATGACGGATCTTGAGGTAATGATACTTTATCGATCTGGTGGACTTCCCTCCCTCCACACTTGTGTGTTTTTTTTGACTGATGTGGGGCTCTTTGCAGCTTGACTGACCCTTTTCTCTGGTTGTTGTTGTTGTTGTGATTACAATTACATCCCGCTCCCACCGCTCTCCCTCCACAGATGATTGTAAGTACAGCTCTCCTGCGTGTCTGTCTGTCTGTCCGTCCACGGTGGTTGGTTCTCTGCTATATGTGGCTGCGATCTTCCCCTGTTTTTTACCCTACATCACACCCGCTCCCTTCACGGACCTGTCCCATCTGTCTTTCTACCTTCTCTTCTCTTCTCTTCTCTTCTCTTCTCTTCTCTTCTCTTCTCTTCTCTTCTCTTCTCTCCTCTTCTCTTCTCTTCTCTTCTCTCCTCTCCTCTCCTCTCCTCTCCTCTCTACAACACTGTCCCTCTTTTGAGAAGACAGAAGCATGGTGCATTCCTGACTGGTTCTGATAGGTCCTACACCCCCAACAATCCAATCAAAGCCCCTCTCTCTTCTGCTGTGTCTTCTTCCTGAACACTCTCCTCAAACAGGAAGTAGTACTCCTCTCTTTGCGCCTGGTGTTGCCTTGTTTCTTCTCATGCATTGTGTCCTTTTACTGAAACTCTGGTGGGGTGACTCCGATCTCTTGCTGGCTTGGTATCTGGTGTCCTGCCCCACCTCCAGCCCTACCTTTTTTTACCTCTTTCCTACCTTCACCTTCCCCACCTGTTTGAACCGTGTCCCGCCCTTCCCCCCACTACCCACTGTGGGTTTGTTGCTTGCATCTGATCTATTTCAACACTGAAGTCTTCTCTCAGTATACTGTACAGCACTGTACTGTATGTCTTTGCAGACCTGTCATGTTGGTCTGTCCTGGTTTGATTTTGTGTTCTGTTGTTGCTATGACGATTGTATTGCTGGTATTATGTCACTGGTCCTGTTACAAAAAAAAATGGCTTTTCTTACAAGAACTATTGGTTTAAGCTGATGCTGATCAAAAATGGTGAAATCCAATCAGGAAACAAGAGAGTTACTCCTTAAGGTTTATGTTTTTTATGTGAAAATTTCCTTACATAAATATTGATAAAATGACCGGGGTCACAGTTGACCCCTCCTTCAGGAATGAATGCTTTACATTTAACATAAGGGCGTTCATTGATAACCTGTTCTGATCGTGAGTGTATTTATAAAAGGCAAACAAAAGAAAAAATGCTACAAATCAAGTGACTTGATATATTTTTTTTCTACTTGCTGGATAAATTTCTGTTTCGGAAGCATATGATCTGTAATTTGGCTATTTATTTTAACTTAGATTACTCAAATTTGTGCCTAATTTGTTGGAGAAATATCGGCTTTTGATTGTGCAATGTTGATCATGCAACGATAATCGTGACTTTTGTGACTTCATATGTAAAGATGGGGCTTAAAAAACAGTTTGTAGCACAGAGCTTCATAAATTTTTAGTTTTTATTTTAACTATTTGTATATTTCAAAGGATGGATTTAACCTTTCACATTGATTTCAGGATTCACTTCAACACAAACAACTTTTGAGTTTCTCTGTTGGCTTCAGAGGTTCTGGTAGATTAATTTAATAATGCCATGGTTGTTAAATTCAACTGTTCTCCAACAGTAGACTAAGCCAGACTTATCATCTCTTGACGTTATCTCTGTACTTAACAGACCAATATCATCATGCTTAGATCCTCTCATTTTGCCCTAACTGGGTTAGGTGGCAAGTACAATCATTTTTTTCCACATACCACACTTGTTTGCAAGTCATTGTGGATTATATATGACTTTTGGATTTTTACTAAAAGTTTTCCCTTTGATATGAGATTGTCTAAATAGATCTGCGCACTATTTTGTGAAAGTATGACTTGCATATTTCTGGGCTAATTCTGTCAGCATCCGTTTTATGTCTTGTCGGCATGAATATTGTTCCTCTTCTGCAAATTGTTTGACTCCTTTTTTTATGATAGGGCAGACCATCTGTTGCTGTTACGCTGAAGGGCTAGCTTAATGGTAGATTGATAGGAGTTGATACGATTAGCAGTAGCAAGAAACTGAGGATTTTGCCAAATCGAAACGTAATGACAATGATTTCATGTTCTCATGCCATAGAGATGCTATAAGCATGAAGTCAGAATGCAGGCACTGGTGTTTGCTTGAAGTATTAACCACATGCTCTCTTTCCAGGGGAGGCTGAAGAGTGCTTCTCACAGTGATGTAAGGACTAAACCCCTTTAGATCAATGTGTCTTGTCTCTCTCCTATATGTCCTCTCTCCTCTCCGTGTCTCCGTCTCTCTTCCTCAGCTCGGCAGTCAAACAAAGCAGTGGAAAACATTGATTTTCTCACTTTTGTTTTTCACACAACATTCCTCTGTAGTGCTGTTGATATGCTGTGAAATGCTGCAGCAGTGGCTGCCCACACTCCCAACACTCACCACAGGTCATACACTCTGATATGCAGTACATCTAAACATTCGCAGCTAAAACGCAACACAAAGTCATAAGTCAAGGAGTTCACTTCTCTTTTTGATCCTACCTAAATTTTAAACCACTGGTATATGTTACAATCCCTGTTAGCATTGCTGTGAGCCATCACAATTACTATCGCTATTGTTCAGATATAATGATTTACCCATGAGGAGAATTTATGTTTGTGTTTTGTTTTATTTCAAGCAAGTTACTCGGGACTAACTACTCAAAGATAACTAAGTAGCACCGGAGATTCCAAAACAAAGGCATATCTCAGCAGCCAAAGACAGATTTTGAAGGTTCAGTCAGCAGCACTTACCTAAGTATTCCCTTACCAGAGTATTGCATTAGGCTGGACCTCCAGTAAATTCCTCCGTGCACCACGTGTGCGCCTGCACGTGTGTGTTCATGAGTGCATGAGTACTTTTAATTTCTAAGAGCTGAGCCACTTTCCCTTCTTTTTGTACCAAAATGTCTTACTGTGTGTGGATTTGTGCAGTGGAGTGTGATATTTTAGAATAAATATGAAACACAGATAAGTGTGATAACAGCACAGGAAAAAGTGCCTTGACGTGTCTAAAGCGGCTTAGAGTGACTCGATGAATGTGTGTGTCAGAAACGTTGCTGTCCTGTGTGTGACACTAAGCCGCTCACTGCGTTTCAGCACCGTCATGATAATAACAAGCGTTTTCTCTCTCCTCCTGTCTACCTTTCATCTATCTGTCATTTTCAGGGCACTCAGCTCATCTTTAATGCCGCCAAAGAGCTGGGACAGCTGTCCAAACTAAAGGTACGATGTGTTTTACACCATATTTCTCCGGGATGGGTGTGAGTGCCGTAGAAATGCCTCTAATTGCTCGGAAAACATGAGACATTTGTGTGTAAACAGAGTGGCAACTTTGGTCTGTTTTCTTGTTCCTGTGTTATCCTCAGGAACACATGGTTCGTGAGGAGGCTAAAGCACTCACACCGAAGCAGTGTGCTGTGATAGAGCTGGCCCTGGACACCATCAAGGTACTCTGTAATTTTCATTTTAAATAACAGTGACTGAAGCTTTAGAAATCAGATTACTTTCTACATGCCGCTCGTCACACAAGAGTCATGATTAGAGTCATGATTGCAAGAGTCACATGTTCAATCCCCTCAAGAATGAGGACTTATTTTGTGGTTTCATGGCTCTGTTTTTGTTTTTTTAGTTTGGTCATTCAAGAAAGTTTACTTTATTTCTTAATGTAAGTGCACTTTGTATGAAACTAAAGCATTATGGCCACTGTTCTTATTACACTGGTTGTATGATGAGTTCCTGGTCCTATTTGGTGCATACAACCCCTAACTCTGTGTTCAGGTCCTCCTAAATAAAGCATGTAGCACCTGATGCTGAAGATTACCTGTATCTCTGATAGATAATCTATGACCAAAGTTCTTGGCTAAATTAACTTAATAACTGACCCTATTCCAAAATGAAGATGAAACTTCCCACTGGGCAATAGACTGCTATTAGATGGCTAGGGTTTTTTTTAGATATAATTTCAACCGTCTAGGTTCTGTATATGTTCAGACGGAATTTAGATGTTGCACTTTAACCCGTTATTCAATGATTATTTATTTCAAAAAGCAACTGTGAGTTGCATAACTTATCTCCAAGCACTCAACCAAAATAATTATGATAGCCATTGAGCAATATACAGAGTAGACCCCTGTTAGCCAGTTAGTCTAAACTTGGTCTAAATTTAGACATCTAAAAAAACTTTCATTTTCAGACCTGTGGTAGCCTGAGTTTATGTAGATGTCTGTTAGACCTCTTTTAGACCAAAAAATGCTCAGTGGGTTGATGGTTTGAAAATCATTTCAATCTTTTTTATTGTTTAAAAAAGTGTAGACAACATATCAAATGTTAGGAGTAAAAGTGTTGTCTAAAAAAAGATTAGATGCTCATTTCTAATTTGATGCCAGCTATACATTTTAGAAAATCTGAGTTTAGGGAGTAGTTTACAGTTGTGTTGCATTACCTCTCTTTCAACAAACTTCTGTAAATGTTGAAGAATTGAAAAGATCAGTCTAGAGTTTTGCCTGATCAAGGATTTGAGCAGCTCAACAGTTCAGGGTCTCCTTTTTTTGTTGTATCTTTCATTTCATGGTGCTGCACCAAGTATTTTCAGTGGATGGCAAGTCAGTACAGCAGACAGGCCAGTTTAACACCTGAAGCCTTTAACTGTTGTAATAAATACAAAACGGGGTTTAGCATCGTCTCTCTAAAATATACAAGGTCTCCCCTGAGGAAGGCATTGTCTGGATGGCAGCATAGGGTGTTTAAAGCTATCTTTAGTGCTCAGCATTAATGTGTGTAAGCTATCCATGCCATTGGCTCTTATGGAACACTATACTTATCTCATAATGATGGCTTTTGATGTGTGAGCTGATAACTACCTGGGTGGTCCCTCTTCTCTTTATGTGGAGGATGTGACAAAGGGGCAGCAAAAAAATGTCATAATTTTGATGTAGAAAGCTGCAGGACAATTTCCCACGTCACCTCAGGCCACCTTAAATTGGCTGTAGCCAGGAGGAGTCACAAACGTTTCTGGGGCATGTTAACTTATAGTTTTCTCTTACTGCAGTTATGGATGCAGAATAAACCTGTGCTCAAAAACTAAAGTGTTTTTGAAGTGTTTTTGAGCCCGTGCAATGATTTCAGCGACTGTCATATCTATTTTTAAAGCAGTGCCTCCCTAAGGCCTGAAGATCATAGTCATCGGGTGTTGTTTTTTTGGCCTTGTCCCTTTTGTCCAGGTCCTCTGAATCTTTTCATGATGTTTTGCACAGTAGGTGGTGAAATCCCCAAACTCTCTGCAGAGGAATAATTTTCCAAAACTGTTGAACTGTGTACTCATGCGCCCTCCCACATAGTGATGAACCTCTTTCCACGTCTCCTTCTGAGAGTCTGTCTGAAATATTCCTCTTATACCGAGTCATGCTGCTCACATTTTGCCCAGTTATTCTAACTGGTTGGTAAATACTCCTCCAGGATATTTTAGTCTTATTTCAACTGGCATTAGATTTAAAATGAGTCCATATATTTTTATAAAACTGAGAAAAATTTCTGTATGTACACTTGATTTGTTGTCTGTCTATTTTAAGTTAAATCTAAGATCTAAGCTTTGAACAATTTTAGATTAGAATGAAGTCATGAAATGTCCAGCTGTGGTCTAATTCTTCTGCTTCTCTGTTAGCAATATTTCCATGCTGGAGGTGTGGGACTGAAGAAGACTTTCCTGGAGAAAAGTCCTGACCTTCTGTCTCTCCACTACGCCCTGTCGCTTTACACTCAAGCTACTGACAAACTCATAAAGACTTTTGTCCAGTCGCAGACATCACAAGGTAACCTGAACGCCTCCTCTCTCTGTCTTTGGGAAATTTTTGATCCTCTGTATTTCTAGTTTCTTCATTTTTCTAATCTTACATAATTTTCAGATTCAGATCACTTGTTCATAGCTTTTTCAGAGGACCTTCTCTGCTGTGTCTGTTGTCGCAGGGTTTTCTAAACACTCAGCTTTATACCCTGAAAATATTGTATTATTGTATCGCATGAAGTGGCTACATAGCATTTCTCCTGCTCCAATATGCTGAGTCTCCTGGTATCCAGTCTCTGGAAACGCGGAGACTTTTCTTTACATGATCTGACAGCTATTTGCAATGAAAGAATAAATACCCGCCCCCTCTTTTCTCTCGCTGCTCAGCCTCCATCCTCCAGTCAGATTGCTACATAACAACCATCATCTCTGTGGAAGAGCTGATGCTGGCATACTGTCCCTGAGCACCACGGGTAGAAAAGCCACTCGAGTGGATGGTAGTTTAAAGTTTAATTAGCTAAATACTGTTCAGTTCATGGGGCAAGGAGTTTTCACTGCAGCTTTGCATGTTTGAGGATTATGCAGAGTCTTCAAAGAATCTAGAGGAGAAAAAGGGCTGAATGAACCTAAAGTCTTCCTATCAGGATGTCTCACATCTTTAGGGGGCGTGACACATGAATGTTGGTCTGTTTTTGTTTTTTTTTTACTTTCTGCAAACCTCATATTTCTACATGTTTCTTCTCTCCCTGTCCAACTCCCCCTTTTCTGTCCCTTCTTTGGGTCAGTGTTCGGCGGGAAGGGGGTCAGGTTCACCACTAGTGAGGATGTTTACCCAGAAAAGGGTATGTGGCACTCAGGCTCAGGGCTTGAGACATCCAGGACTACCGGAGAGCTTTTTCAAAACCAAAGCCCAACTCCCTCCACCCGCCACCCCGAAACCATGTGCATCCTGAAACTCCCCCCCTGCCTGCTCAAACTCATCCCAACAAGATAAATGCAATGCACAAACTGGACATACTTCCTCTCTTTATCTCTCTATCTCTGCATTTCCTCTGCACACAAACACTGTTCAGCCCACACTAACAATAAGAACATAGACTTTATGCATTCATGCATGTAACGTACACACTGATGTCTGTGAGGGGCTGCACTGAATACATACGACAGACTGTATGTATGAGCAGACACTGACGCATGATGTGCTGACATCAGACAAAAATAAACAGAAATGCATTAAAGTTCGGAAGAATCCTGATCCAGCATGGTGCCACAGAGAGCCCCGAGGGCAGAGCGAGAATGTGTGTGTGAGCTTGTGCGTGTTTACACGTGTGCGAGAGGAAAAGAGAGTGACTGATCAGCAGTTGCGCCCGGGCGAGAGCGTCCTGAAGGTTGATGAAGCAGAAGCTCGGCGTATTAGTGTATTGTCCGTCTCCAGTGAAGAAGACGGAGAGGGAACCCCCACGATGTTTCCCCTCTCCCGCTGTGTGTGTGTGTGTGTGTGTGTGTGTGAAGTGAAAGACACTGATGAAGAGGATTATTATGAGGATGATGATGGCTGTTGGCTCAGTTTGTCTGGGAGGGCTTCCTGTCCTTGCCTGCTCTGTAATCACACACAAACACAGGCTGAGATGGACACACACAAACAAACGCACACATACACTGCTCCCACGTGCAGGGCGGCTCTCCCTACAGCAATGATGAGAAATGGCTACTCAACTCATCCCCCCCCCTCTACAGATTAAGCCAATCAGAAGCAGTCCCTCAGGTCAGGTGATCTGATTTCTGTCACTTTGGGTTAATATCAAAAAGATCTGACTCTTACTCACTACACTCACACATGATGAAGCAGGAGCTGTGCGATTTTAGCCTTCACATTTTCATGCAGACTTTATTTAAAGGTGACCACTTTTAGTCTTTTCAGTTTTCTTTACATAGACCGAGATCCTATACAGTTGCTCTGCATCATTTTTAGCAAAAATATATATATACATAGACATAAATATTCATCTCTACTTGCATCCATGAAAATCTAATTTCAGCACAATTCAGCCTCTGCCAGAAACGCTTCATTTTGGCTCCTTTTCAGTGATATAAAGTTAGACACAGCTTGTGGGAGTTCATTTTCACAGAGCTTTGGAGTCACAAAATGACCAGAAAACCTCCAAAGCTAGCCATTAGCCTGTTAGCTCATCATTATACGTTTAGTTTTGCCACAATACCTGCTGTTTTAATGTTACATACAGTGAAGTTTCCAGCATTTATAGAAGGTATTTATTGAGGGAACGGCCCCAAGAGTCCAGTTACGAGATGCAAATGCGGTTTATTCAGACCTTTATTTATTTAGAGTGCAGAGCAGAGGACTAAAATGGGCCATCAGTGCTGAAGAGAACTGGAACAAGCTTCGTGATGTGCTTGTCCTTGTAAGAGCTGTACTAGAGCTCCTGCTGGGTGAGCGTATACTTCGACATTTTCCAAATAGGACAGCAGAGCCTGATGTCAGGTTCAGGACAAGTCTCACTAGTTCATGAACTGTTAAGAGAAACCGGAAGTAAATCAGGAGGTTTTTTCGTCTCATGATTTAAAACCTCCCAGAGGTTTGGCAAGGACATCCAACGCTGTGACATGATCGACATGAATCAAAATACAGATCAGCGAAATAGGTCTCCTTCAACAATTTTATTTAATGCTTAAAAATCTTTCTTTAAACATGATTGTCTAATCCAGAATTTTTATCACTACTGAGAGTAAAGTCAAGTCAGATTGAATCATTTCAAAATTTAGGCTTGTAAATTTCTCATTTAAAGCTCCTGTGAGGAACTTTCAGTTTGCACCAGTTTTGGCACCCCCTGTGGTCTGAGCACTCTTTGCTCTTCTTGCCCCCTACATGCTTAAGTGTCCTCTGATAAAAGATCTCATCCTGCTGACTGTTACCATCATATTTTGCATTTCTTGTGAGTATTTTAAACAGGGCCATGTCTTCAGCTGCTTGGCTGACCATTAAAAAATATAATATAAATATCTTTAATCCTTTTTTTGTTGATGGCCTTGTTTGCTTTTGTTTATCATAAAAGGCATCTGTGTGAATCCCACTATATTTCATAAACATCAACAAACTCCTCACAGGAGCTTGAAGCTACTTGATTACATTTATTAGCTGTTTCCTTATCATAAACATAAAGCACCCTTGAGAAACGTGTAGTTTGTGTTGATTTTAGTGCCCCCTCTGGACAAAGTTGTAACTTTTTTTAATGATTATTGTCTTGTACATGGGCAGGTCCCCCTTTTCAACCCAAAAATCTCATCTTTGTTTAATTGACATTAAAAGTGTGACACTCACGGATGTAGAAAATGAGACAGGAGGCTTTTAATTGTCCTGTCTGACACCCATCCCACTCCAGTGACAAGAATTACAGACAGTGTTGACAGAAATGGAGAGAAGCATTTATTTCAGTCTAGTCTAGTCTTTCTATCACCTTTTTTTAAGTTTTAGGAGATTTTTTCTCAATAAAAACACGTTATCACAGCATCCCTCATCCTATTTGAATGTAACAAGCAGAAAAGTAAGATAAAATAATAGAGACTGGATCCCCAATCCTCGTTTTCATTAGCTTATGAAATTCAAACTAATGTGCTTTCTCTTGCTCCCTTGTGGAGGTGTCTTTCAAAGCACTGTGTCTTCTGCCTTTCTACCAGCTGCTGGATGTCCTTGGTTATAACCACGATGGAAATCATCTTCCTCTAAAGCAGATTTCAGTGCAGACATCTGCAGTTTTTCCTACCGCTTTACAGTGAATGATTGAAAGATGAACAGGATGACTCAACAAAGCTCAGGGGAATTTCTTCTCATGTATCTGCTGCTGCTGATCATTGAGGGCTGTCATTCCTTTGACTGCAGGCTGTGAGCTGCCTCATTAGAAAACGAAGTAATCAAGGGTCATTTGTTATCGTAGGAAGCTTGGGTGACACCGGAAAAATCATAGATACAAATTTGAGATTTAATTGTGTGTTCTGGGGAAGATTTGCAGTATGCTGCAAAGTTTATACCTCTGATCGCTGTGTTTATCGGAGAAGAAAGCATGCGTTTTCTTGGCAACATCTTTCTGCCTCCTAGCCAGCAAAGTTTCTTTCTCATCTTTCGTGGACATCCTCCACAGAGGAGACAAGGCCAGATGGATGGCTGCTGCTCTCTTTGGTCCTGTTGGCAGCAAGAGCAACAATCCCATAATGCTCCCTGGAGAGATGCATGGAGCAGCATGCCAGGAACACTCGGCCGTCTAACTCCCACAGACACCTTATTTAGTAGGCGGCTGGTTGAAAACACACAAAGATACACACACATATACACAGACTGCTGGTCTTTACCGCAACGATATCGTTGACACAAGTTAAAACACTGAAAATTCATGTCCATCTGTCACTGTATCCTGGATCTCAACCACTTTTTTCACGTGCAGCATAAAAACCACACAGAGATGCAGAGACACCCTCTCAGACAAAAGAGTTTCAGCCTGACAAGAGCCATCAATGTCCTCATTGCTCTTGAACTGGATTACAAATACAAGTACAGAGCGAGGGACCCAAAGACCTGAACAGTGTGTCAGAACAAGAGTTGGGTATCTGATATCAGAGAGGAACAACCTCTTTCCACCTTTTTAGGATTTGGGTTTAAAATGACAAAAAAAGGAAAAAAAAATTACCTCTAATTACTCTAACTATTTGAAATCGCCTTATTTTGAATAGTTAGAATAATGCTGCGCTCAAGTTACCTCAGAAGTTAGATGTCCAAGCTGGGAATGACGTCACAACAGAGTTACCAGTGTTTCAGTTACCAAGTCGGGAAAAAGGCAAAATCAGAGGCAAAAGTTATTTTAGTTATTTTAAGTTATTTTAGCACTTGTCATTTTAACTTATTTTAGCGCTTGTTATTTTAGTTATTTTAAGTTATTTTAGCATCCCCTTTTGTAGATGTAGCCATCTTGTTTCTGCCTCCAATTTTGCTTTTTTCCGACTTGGTGACTGAAACGCTGGTAACTCCGTTGTGAAGTCATTCCCAGCTCCGACATCTGACTTCCGAGGTAACTCAAACGCAGCATTAGATATACCAAATTTATCCTCGGTATGAATAAAGTATTCTGATTCTGATGATTACGTTGATTACAAAGTGTTGGTAAAATAAAACTCTCCTGGAGTAAGTTTGTTATTCAAAAATAGAACTTAAAATGTCCCTAAAAGTTTTTTTAAAATGTAGCACTAAAACAACAATAACACTGTCTTATCCCTGTCTTCATGTCAAGTTCTAAGAACCTAAACGAATTTCACAGGAAATAAAAAAAAAAAACTTCCACATTTCAGGCCAAAGGTGTCCTATTTATGTTGTTCAGATGAAAACAGATAGTAAAACTCCACTTGGGAAACATAGAGATATTTTCAGTTAAATGCAGTTGTCGAGAAATGTTTGAAAATGTGGTTCTTACACATCTTGACCCGAATTCTAACCCCGCAGACTTCAGAATCTTCAGAAAATAACTTCTAACTTTGAGCATTTGGTGAAAGTCGTGCCATCCCTCACCAACTAATCTGAGGGGGCTGGATTGCTTCTCTCTCCTCCCCCTCTCCTCTGACCATACTTGGGTAAAAGCCTTTACCAAGGAATGGCTGCGTCCACCTGTCTCGATCCATCTGAGCATGTTTTGACCTAATCTACGTCAGGGGAACGTCACTGTCACTTGACCTTTCCAACTTTCTCTCCTTTATTCTCCTTCTCTGCCTGTGAATAACCACCCTGCATCCTCACAGACACCTGCGTCTATGAGTGGGCACAAATTACTGTCCTCACTGGAAACAAACTATTACCTGCCAACGGCTGGATCTGCACACAGTGAGTGACTAATGATGGTGCAGTGTCTTACAGGGGGACATGATGACATTTTTACTGTTACAGTGATTATACTGCCGCTGGTTTGCTGCTATTTGCGGCTTCATACATATACCTGCAAATAAGTCATAGCCCTCTATTTTACATTTGATAGCCGTTCTTTCCTGTATCGAGACACTGATGCCCACTCATAGCAGCTTTGTCTGACTGTCCACTTCCAGACCACAACATATGCACAAACAGAACACTGTGCCTTCAGTCAAGCTCTCCTGCCACACCGTTGAGCAAAAAAAAAACAACGCTCATCTTGTAAATTTCTTTTTGCTTTTCTAAGCAACATCCAAAGGTTAAAGACAAATCTGTTTCAATGCTTTTATTCACGATAATTGAAATGGAATCGGTCTGCAGCCTTTCAAAATAAGTAGGAGAATTTTGGCAAAAAGATGCACAGTGATTTGTAGAGTGTTTGGTCTGTGATAGGAGCATTAAGAGTCCATATTTCCACATTCAAAGACATTAACATGGCTCTCACTCTTGCCTCTGCTCTGACAGGCACTGGGGTGGACGATGCTGTAGGAGAAGTGTCCATCCATGTGGAGGTGTTCACCCACCCCAACACCGGGGAGCATAAGGTCACAGTGAAAGGTAAAGAAAAAGGATTATAGCTCTGTTTGTCTTCAAAAGGTCATACCAGAGCCATCGCCAAAGAAACGACACTGTATAATTAATGAAATGCCTCACTGTCAATATGCTGGGAGGGATAATCTGAGGCTCCTCTTAGAGACCGGTTCTTCTTCATTCAAGGGTTTATTCAGCACAGTACAGTATGTACGTAACCCAGTGCGAGAGAAGAGTCTGATTTCCTAATAATTTAAATCCTTAGTCTTCAGCTTCATTGTCTGAAAAAAAAAAGAATTAGATAAGAGGCCACATGAATAACCTTTATTTTCTTGTTCTTCATATTCTCCTCTCTCACGCTTTTTCTCACTTCTCACACGCACATCTCTCTCTGGCTTTCTCACTCTCCCACACCTTCCCACTCTCTTTTACTCTGTCTTCTCTCACTCTCCTTTCTTTCTTTCGCTCTCTCTTTCACAGTGGTGGCTGCCAATGACCTGAGGTGGCAGACGCAGGGAATATTCCGGCCTTTTGTCGAGGTCTTCATCATCGGGCCTCACCTCAGTGACAAGAAGAGGAAATACGCCACCAAGTCCAAGAACAACAGCTGGGCTCCAAAATACAATGAGACCTTCACTTTGTGAGTAATGAGGCTGAGAAGAGGTCCAAGTTTTCTTTAACCTAAAGATACAACAACATAACTACACTATGTTTGAACTCGATGTTCAGTAGAGTATCATCCGCATAGAAGATACTCATCTCCGCCCTAAGATCAGAGAACAGGACTGCAGATCGTTTTATCTGGTTCATAGTAGAGTATCATCTGCATAGAATATGAATTGAAATGGTGACATAGTAGTACTTTAATGCCCAAAAACTATGAAGCTCAGTATTAAAAAAGTTGAATAATACATCTACAATGAAATTATAATCCTGTTTTTTTGAATTGGCCTATTTGTAATGATTTCCTAGTCTTAGGCTATGTTCACACTGCAGGTCAATTCCAATTTTTTAACCATATGTGACACATATCTGATTTTTTCATGTAAGTGTGAACAGTGCAATTCAGATTTTTTCAAATCCGACCCAGGCCTCTTTTGTATGTGGATATAAATTGGATATGTATCCGATGTGACTGCAGTGTGTACACTCAGGTTGCGTTTATCCGACCTATACGTCATCAATATGCGACAAACGTCACCATTGTTCAACAACACAAACAGGCGTGGAAAGCAATGGCTGGCGAGGAAACAGAGAACAGCCAGTGGCGAAAAGAAGAAACATTAGAGTTAATAAATATATAGGGAGATTGGTCAGTTCAAGCCAAAGTAGAGGGTTCATACTGTAACCGGGCGGTGTTCGAGGCGTCACATCCTGCTTTGTGGGCATGCGGGTCACTTCACGGATGCATTCCGTTCACATTAGATGCCGCATAAGTTGTTGTAATGTGAACGACCGCACAAAAAGATCGGATTTAACAAAAAATCTGAATTGTGCATCATAACCTGCAGTGTGAACGTACCCTTAGTCCAAATAATAATTACTTTTTACTTTTTCATCAATGCTTTTTATTAAAAAAAACTTTGAATTTCATTGTTTTTACTGTGCTGTTTTCCAGCTGTTGCAAGATTGTATCTCTTGTTTTTATTGTTGTCCCTTATTTTTGTCTGTTCTTATGTCAAGTGCAATGAGATGCATGTAGGCATTTTTATAAAATCGGTGAAATGAAGCTGCATTTTCCCTTGACTTCCCCAGCACCCTGAGCAGTGAGGTGGGTCCCGAGTGCTACGAGTTGCAGGTGTGTGTGAAGGACTACTGCTTCGCCCGAGAGGACCGCACCGTAGGCATGTCTGTCCTGCAGCTGAAGGACGTGGCCTCCAAAGGCAGCGCCGCCTGCTGGCTGCCACTGGGCAAACGCATCAACATGGACGAAACCGGCCTCACCGTCCTACGAATTCTCTCGCAGCGCAACAATGACGACGTGGCCAAGGAGTTCGTCAAGCTGAAATCTGACCAGCGCTCTGCGGAGGAAGGCCGCGGTTAAGAAGGCAACAACAGCCCTTCCTCAGCTCAATCAGACTTTGACATCTACTGCCCTGGAGCTCCTCTGAGCCACTGCTAGCCACTGCCCTGATGATCCGGTGTTGTAAAAGCACAGATAAGACAACAGTAACACACATCCAGTGCTTTAAATTCATTCACTTCAGTGGAAAAGACAGATCACTAAACAAATCATTACTTATTTTTTTATAAGAGAACGGTGTCTTTATTGTTGCAGATATTTTCAGCCATCTTTAATGAACAAAGCATGAAGTTTAATTACAGAGAATATATCTACTATCTTCTGTCTACAGAGGTTAGTAATGATATTAAAAACCCACAAACACGCGCAAGCATGCCCTGATCGTCAAGTCAGGGTGACACACATCTTGTAGCCTTGAATATTTTTTCATATTTTCTCACTTTTTTCCTGCCTCTTTGCTTTCCCCCTCTTCTTCTCTCTACTCCACTCCCTCCCTTGGCCTGCACCCACTCAGAAAGGCACCGCAAGTGCCAACAGATAATCCGTGAAATATGCCAAGACCAGCCCTGAGCACAACGGGACCAACTGTCCAACAGACCTATTGACAACAACAAAACGGCTGCAAGGCCTGAAACATTCCAGATTTCACCAAACAGGAACAAAGCAATATTTAGTTATGATAGTTTTATTCTTTATTTTACCGCTTTCTTCTAAATTATATTTATATTGAAATGATTATATATATATAAATCATAGTATGAAATATATATAAGGAAGATGTGTGTAAAGTTACATATAGGATTTTTCACTGAGCGTGTGGTAAAGAAAGAACGATAGTCTTTGTCTTTTCGTCCGTCTACCCTGTAACAGAGCACACTGCCTGACACCCACAATGCCTTCTGTCTCGTTGACCCTCGTACAGTTCACCCGTCTCCTATACTGCAGCTGTATAGAGAGACGAATCTGATGAAAACACGCCTTTCATCAGACTTTATATGTGTATATGTGAGTCTCAGGGTGTTTGAGTCGATTCTGTGTGAGCGTGTCTGTAAAATGTTCTACTGTTGACCTCATGTAGCCGCCCGTGTTGCCTGTTACCTTGCAAATGTAATCACAGGAAGCCATCACAAGCAGAGAATATCACACAGAGGGGGGTGTTCACTCAGATTAGACTTTGGAGGATTTTCTTAGTGTCTTTTAATTTGAGGAGGGGGCTTATTGACTCCCTATGAGGGTTAGTTTTGTAATGTTTTTGTGGAACTCTGAACATTCCACGGCTGCCTAATAGCCCTAATACGCCACTTTTTTCTGCCACCTTATCTCTTGAAACAAAATCAACCTGCCAAACCGAAGTCTATATTGAAGGATACAATGACCACACAATCTGCATTCCAGGGAGATCACAAATCATGAATGATCTGCCACCTTTGGTCATTACTGATCCAGCTGCAGATGCCGTGAGCCTGCACCCTCACACTAAGCACTCAGACCTCTGCTAAAGGGCTGCAGATCCAGACCACAGAAGGTCTGGCTCTGACATTTCAGAGAGGGCCTACAGTTTAGTAGAGATTTAGAAGCACAGGGTCTGTTTAAAAAAAAAAAAAAAAACACCTTTACAACATATTTACACTCTGATCTTCATTTTATTCTTTTCCATTTCTTCATAAAGTGATGACAGGTAACACATCAAGGCTTCATTCTACACTTAGATGTGGAGTCAGTTTCACATAAAAGAAGAAATGTCCTGAAGAGACTCTCTAGCATGTCTGTGGTCACTTTTTTTACTATGAAGGCCCATTGATGAAGAAAATACGTTCATTGGTTTATTACTGATGTAGAGGTTTGTATCTGTTCTGACATGCTGAAAAATCATGGACTTCAAAATGGTCCAAAGTGAATAATGACAGGGTGATTTTCCTAAAACTTTTTGTGTCTTTCATTCATTGATGAGGATCTCTACCTTTAAGGCACTTGATCACACCTATTTACTGAACAGGCCCCCCCTCTCTTTTTGAACAAGGTGTAAGAACTGAACTCTATGCATCTAATCTATACAGATATATGTAGATGAGTCATTTTATGAAGCAGTCTTATAATGTTTACATTGTGGATTCTTCTTCTTCTTCTTCTTCTTCTATCAGCACAAGTGTTTGTCTGATATGTTGTAAATGCTGTCTCTATTGTAATGGGCCAAATATCACAGCTAATAGTGGAGACCGAAGTTTGTTTGTACAGCTTTTCAGTGCGGAGAACGTAATGTGGAGCGCAGATTGATTGTAACCGTTTGGCGTTGTAAATAGCTCGGATGTAACAAACATGTCAGAGTACGTGAAGTGAAGTTTGCTGCTCTTTTTGTAGACTTGAATTTTGCTCTGGGTGACTGGGCAGTCTGGGATAATGTGTGTGTTTGGATGCCCAGTCTGTATATGTAGCTATTACTGAGAGTTATAGGAAGGCCGTGTACACACTGGAGATGAACAAGAAGCAATTGCACTAATCTGATGATAAAATGTCCTGATTAGGAGCCTCATGAATACAGGGGTTGCCTCCAGTTTTAGCATTGGCATTATATATCTTCTTATAGACTATACAAATAAAAAAGTACCACTTTAAAGGAGCTAAATCTAAACATGTGTGTCTCTCTCTGGTGTGTATAAGGTCTTTTATTCTAAAGGGACATCTGCACAGTCTTTATACTTTACATAAAAGGTACACAACTGTCACATAGCTGGAAATGCCACGAAAAAATAATTTTCTTTATTGCTGTTGACAATGATACTTTAACGGAGGGAGTTCCTCCTCCTCCTCCTCCTTTAGAGGCTCAGTTTGCGTGTTGGTTGTGGCGGACTGGCATGTTGAGGGCGTATAGAAGTCAAAGATGAGGACAAATGTAGAAGCACAATGAAAAGCAAGCACACAGACACACAGCGGACAGACATGCATGATCCGTTCTGTCTCTCGCTGATCAGACCACGCAGACAGACGCCTGCACAGCGCTGCTGGGTCTGTACTTCCAGAAATGGTGCATGACAGGAACAATATAACAAAAAGAAAAAATGTATTGTGCCAGCACGCATAATTATTTGATGTTAACTGCCAGTTGTTGTCTCCTTTAATTTTGATATTTCATTCTTGTTTTCTATTTTTCAAATGTTTGTGAATATATAAATATGTATTACTGATGATGTGTAGTGGTACAAAGTACTCGCATGAGAATTTTTTTATACACGAGATGTTTCTAATTTTTTGAGTTTTTTTTTTTATTCTGGTTGTTCTTATTGGAGGTCGAGGTTACTGAGACCGCGGTCTCATCGTGTTTCTGCTTCCAATAAAATATGAAAAACAGACTGTTTCATTCCTTGTTTGTCAAACTTGTCTTAGATATGGCTGCTTTTTTAACCTCTTAAAGTTTGTAGAACTAATCATGAACATAAAAAAAATAGTGGCTAAGGCATAAAATCTTATACAACATGGTGATTCAAATTTCAAGAGCTTAGAGACTTAGTGTGCTAAAATACTGACAGACTGTATTTGCTCCAAAGAGACCCTGCTGGATATCTTGTTCTTTAGGATCTGCGCAGAAAGGAGATCTTGAGGGAGTCAGGGATGACTAACTGCTCTGCATGGAGGACGGGGGGAGGCGAGTAGGGAAATGTGACAGGAAACACTCGCCTCATATCCATCAGGAGCTGTGGAGTCTGACTGTCAGAGCGACCTTTAAGAAGACCCTGAAAGAGCAAAGACAAAAGACTCCTAATATGAGACACACAACTGTCAACTGATTGACACACAAACACTATCATCTGTGTGCAGTACCTGGACAATGCGGATGAAATTCATGGTGACTCTTTCATCGAAGTCACCATGAGGGGTGTAGAGGGTCAGAATCTTCGAAATCTATCAACAAAGAAAAAAAAAATGTTAAATGTAATCAAGCTACACTTTAAATATACTCTGCACTGGTTATATCAAGGTAGACAGTGACCCACCTGCTGGCTGGACAGAGCAGTGCAGGTTTCAACGAGAGCCTGTGCATCCGCCTCAGTCTTTTTTCCTGCCTGCAGCAGCTTAACAGCCTGGATGAGGGGTTCCAGTGTGGCTACAGTGCCCCCTGCCTGCAGACCACGGCTCCGCAGCCAGTCCTGCAGCACGCTCACATTGTAGCTAAGAGACAGGAGACACCCAGTGAGTAACATTTGCACTTAGGTACATCTTCAAGATGGAGGTGTTCACATTAATATGACAAGGGTACAATGTAAGGTAACAAGTAAGATTTGCACTTTTTATCTAAAGTTAATTTGAGGTCATTTCAAGGCTTTAGGTTCAGGTTGTAATCACAAAATCTACATATATATAGTTCGGTGCATGTTATATTCTATCCTCAATGTAAATTATATAAAAAATGCTCTGAGAAGATCTACTTGGATCAAAACCATATTTTAAAGTCTTACCCATTTTTTTATGATCAAACTGTATTAAATATTCAAATAAAATCACTAGACTGTGTTTACAGTTTATTTTCAAACCTGAAACTAACCCGATCAAATCAAAGTTCATATCATACAGCATATCTCTTTGTGTTTTGCATATAACTAAGTTTTGAAGTTTTTTCAAGTTTATTTTGAACATATAATAATAATAATAATAATAATAATAATAATAATAATAATAATAATAATAAATAAGGGGTGGGAAGAAGTAGAGACTTATCTAGTCCCACTCCTTCTCCTGCACTTATGTTGATTAATATTAATATATGATATTGTGATATTGTGATATATATATATATATATATATATATATATATATATATATATATATATATATATATATATATAACAATATCATATCATATATTAATATTAATCACCATAATAATAATAGCAATAAAAATAATCACCACAGTGAAAATAACAAAAATAACTACCCTATGTGCAGGCCACGGCTACAGCTGCACATATCTTTCCTAAGCAGCAGGTTGTTGAAGGCGGTCGCAGAGATGAGGTAGGTGAGCTGGTGGAAAGCCTGCTCTATCTGAGTGGGGGGCAGATCCTGATGGGTCAGAGCAGTGTGAAGTGCCCCCAGCTCTCTCAGCAAAGATGCCATGGTGGGGGCGTCACGTCCCACAGGCCTTGGGTCTGATCCTGCTCGCTTTCTGGAAGTCACCAACTTTACCCCTGAGGCCGACTGACCTGGGATGTTCTCACTCTCCAGAAGAGCAGGAACTGGGGGAGAAGAAGGGAGAAGGTTAGATAAGGGGGTTGGTGGAGGAGAAAGCATATGAAGCCTTCTTCTGTGGTACCTATAATGTTTTGTAGACGATCTTCAGTGATGGAAAGGAGCTGCTGGTAGGCCTGGATGCAGAGGTCACTCAGAGCGCGGATCAAGTCGGATAGATCAGTGGTCATTGGGACCAGATCGCCTGAGTCGAGGGTCTGTAAAGTATTTAAGTCATACAGTTATCAAGTATTGATGATGAATACAGCAATGACTGTATATTTATTACATCTTTCAACACAGACTAGATTGTAAGCATGAGCAGAAAAAATTATTGCAAGGTGACAAATCACAGCAACGTGATTTTTGTTTAGGCACAGATCTCAAAATGTAAGTGAAAACAAACACAGTCATTGTCCTACCTCTTTTGGGGAGTGCTTGGTCAGCAGGTCATGCAACAGACAGGCGTTTTTCAGCCACAGTGCTGACATACCAACATCATTACTGTGTTTCTGCAAAAACAATAAGACAGAAAAAAACTTTTACGTAACTTGAGCGTTAATGTGAATAAAAAGTGAGAACTTTAAGGTTGTTGAAACTGTTTGGCACACAAATTAAAACAATCACAAGAAAAGTATTTCAAAGTCAGATGTGGATTCCTCTCTGTAAGTGACATGAGGTGTTCCTCTTTAATGCATTCAACCTCAACCATATGGTGCATCAAGCAGACTGAAAACTCAGGTTACCTTCAGAGCTGCCTTCACAGCAGTGACAGCAGCGCCGCAGAGTGAGCGGGTCTGAGTCTGGTCTCCGCTGCAGTCAGCATGACGGACACACAGGAAGAGCACTCTGGCAGGAAGGCCAGGAGGCAGAGACAGGGCACTGTCAACACGAATGTCTGGACCAAAGACAGAAAGAGCAGCGACGGCAAAGTGAACACGGTCATGTTTGTCTTTATTCGTGGGAGTCATACTGCGACTTTGAAACATCGTCCCAGAGCTGTACAGAGCAGTTTGAGACAATAACAAGATTCTCAGCTCTCATATTTTCAGTGAACAATGAAAAACTGTTTCTTCAATGCAAAAGATTCTCACAATGGAAAAAAAAGTGCCCTGTTAACCAGACACAGATTATTTAGAGCTGAAACAATACGTGTTTATATGATCTATACTAGCAGAATAGTATAAGAAACATAGTTTATTTGAAGTTTCAAGAGATCAAATGTCTTTCATGTCTGAATTTCATCTTCACAATTCAGAGGATCTTTTTTTCCTCTTTTTCTGACAATCTTAAAATTAAATGATTTAAAAAAAAACAAATTTAAGGGTCAATCTGAGCCTTTAATCCCAGATATATCTTACATATCAAATAATAGTCAGGGGATTAACTAACAACAGAAGTCATATTTTTATCCCATATCTGAACATCCCCTGATTTTGATTAATAAAGCAGTCGAAGTTTAAAAATATTAGGGATGCACTGATCCAATATTTGGAATGGATATTGGCTCAGATGTTGACAAATTAACTGGATCGGATCAGATCCAGTCTTTTTTTTCCCCTCTTAATTAATATCATACACAGCAACATAGCGATTCTGCTCGCTCTATATTCTATGTATGGCCATCCTTTTGCACTAAATGTTTACATTGAAATCTTACTTCTTTTTGCAGTGTGCTAATGTGCAATTTGTTATTTGTTAATAAATAATATCAAGTAATTTATATATAAATAAAAGTAATTTGTTACAATACTAATATCAAGCCTGATGTCTTCACTCACAGGTCAAGGTATACAGTTCATTCATTAAACAGAAGTATTAGATCAGTATCAGATATCGGCCGATACGCTCAGCCCAGGTATCGTTATCGGATTAGATCGGAAAAAAATGTATTGGTTTATTTGTTTTGCATTCCTTGTTGTTTTATGAGCACAAATGCTCTCACAGACACAAAAAGAAAGCTGGAAGCCAGTGACTTGTTAGTTTAATTTGCCATCAGGTAAAATAAAAGAAAAATAAAATAAAAATTTGATGAAGAGCAGTTTCTAATATGACACTAAATCACATATTGATTCCTGCATTTAAACTCTGTCAATGTCAGCATCTAACTGGATAGGAAAAAAAGTCTGAAGATGAGAAGAAGTACAGGAGACCTTTTTTTTTTTGAGTCTCACCTGTGATGAGGTTCTTGATCAGTTTGTTTTCATCTTTCTTTCTACACTCCAACAAACCCGTGACAGTCGCAGTCTTTGGTCGAGATGGAGCAGGAGAGGTCTCTGTGGTTAAAGCTGTTGGCAGAACTTTCAGAAAGAGAAACATCAAGACAAAACAAACAAGTAGGAAAGCAGCACAAGAAAACAAAAGAAGGGCAAAGGCGATACTGCGTAGGACAAATCATAGGTTCTGACTTTATGAATCAGATTGAACACCAAAATTAACAAAATAATAGCTTGAAAGACTTTCAAAAGTCGACAGAAAATAGAGCATAATCCTGCTATCTGATGAGATCTTACCTTGTGTTATGAATTTTCTGAGAGAGACTGTGTTTCTCAGCTCCTTTAGCTCTCTCCTCAGCCTCACACACTCTTGCTCTCTGGCTTCAAGTAGTTCCTGCTGTTCCTTTAGACACAAACACGCTCATATGTTGAAGCCAAACTCACAGGAGAATTAACTGAGAAGAAGGCTTGTGTTATTTTACTGCTGTGATGATTAATTATATCTGAGAAAGTGCAGAAAGGTTATAAATAAAAGGTATACATTGAAACTCTTGCAGACATGTCTTTTTCCAGTTTTTGCACTCTTTACATGCATGAAAAAACATCCTTCATAAGTCCGTACCTGTCTCCCTGCGGTGGAGGAAGATCCTGAAATAGCGCGGCTGAGCTGGCTCCTCAGGGCCTCCAGATCCCCCTCCCACTGACTGCGCTGGCCTCTCAGCTGACTCTCCAGAAACCTGACTCAGACGACAAAGTTTATCCACCAAACAGGAACCAAAGCATGAAATTAAAGATAAAGCAGGACTTTATACTTAAAGAGTTATCAAACTGACTTGTTGGCCACTCGTACTGCATCATAAGCATGAGCCAGGTCCTCTGCTTTCATCTTCACTGCCGGGTCTTTGGCGACCTCCATCCTTTCCATCAACTGATCCTGTCGGTGCAAACAGGAAGATAATTTGGTGTTTTATTTCTGTATCAAATGGAATCATGATGGATGTTGGAAAAGTATCTTAAAAAGTTAAAATACTGATAACTGCTAAGAAATCCCCTCACCATTGATGCGTCAGAGCCCCACATCGAGAACTTCCTCTCGAAGGAGGGAGACGTCACACTGATCTTGCGGACCATCTCTGGAGAAGGGAGGGCAGATGGGAAGGGTGACAGGGAGAGTGGGGTGAGAGACTGGGGTGACAGAGGAGTGGGAGTAGGGGAAGGGGAGAGAGGCTCCAAGCTTAGACTCTGAGCAGAGTCTGTCCTTCTGTGGCCTTTAGTGCGCTGTTCAGGAAGAGAGCAAACAGTCTCAGAAACCAAGATGGACTTCATGATTAAACTTGTACCCGTGCTCTAATGTGTCGTCTCGTGTGTGTGTGTGCGTGTGTGTGTGTGTGTTGCAGACCTCAGTGAGCAGACTCATCTCCCTCAGGTTGTCATATCTCTGCTCCAGTCTGGTGAACTCTCTGAGGAGACCCTGATACTTCCTCCTCTCTTCATCCAGCTCTGCCCTCAGAGCCTCACACGCTGCAGACACAGCCTTCTCTACACACTCTGCACACAAGTGAAGGAAAAAAGAAAGAGAGAGAGAAAAATACAGCAAGTAAACAGAGATCATATCACAATAAAACACAGAGAGAGAAGTGCAGACTGTGCTGCTGCTGCAGTGTGACTATCCACCTTCTTGTGCTTTTTCTTGTTCAAGCAAGCGAGCAGAGAGGTCCTCTCTTTCTTTGCAAGAGCTGTCTTTTTCTCTCTGCAGGTCTTGCAGCTCCTTAAACAAAACCGAAAGATGATAACAGACAGTTTAATAAAGACAAACTCCTAATTTCATAAGTAATAAATGTTATCAATGAATGAACTTGACTCCTAACAGTAACAATCACCTGCACAGATGAAATGTGTTAAGTTATTCTTGGAAGTGAACACTTACTTGTTTGAGTTGATAAATTTCCTGAGCAGCTTTCTCCTCTGCTTTCCTCCTCTCCTCCACCTCTTTTTCACTGATAACAGGGCCGAGCAGAGCCTTCTCCCGGTTTTTGTTCTTATATTTCTGAATCTTTGCCCTCAAACTCTCCATCTTGACACTGCTGGCCTCTCGCTCAGCGTGTAGGATCTCCCTCAAAGCTGCACTCTCACGAGCCTGAAAAACCACAAACATGTCAAGAACCGAGAACATTTGAGATCTTGTCGGGGGCCACGACACAGAGTCAAATCCTCTTCACCCACCTCCTGGTCTGCTTTCCGCTGCAGCTGCATGAGTTTGACTTCCATGCCTTTGTTCAGCTCTCTGAACCTCTCCACTGAGCGGGCCTCTTTCTTCAGTTTGAGCAGCTCTCTCCTTGCAGCTTTGCGACGCACACAGCACTGCATAAACACCACAGCAGCACGTACGCGCCTGAACCTCTTCCTTGCCAACCAGCCACGCACGCTCGCCTGGAGCAGAACAGTAGCCCGTTCCACCATCAACTGAGGAGGGAAGTTAGAATTGAAGGTTTTAGATTAAATATGGGCAACTGGAGATTGTTAATCCAGCTGTTTAAAACCGTGCTAAAATCTGACCTGTTTGTATCTGCGACGTTCAAGTGTGCCCCTGGTGAAGGCCTGGATGGTGATGGTGGCCTGTCGGATCATGAGGAACAGCTGTCTGACCACCACCATGCGGTAGGTCTTCTGGATTATCAAGGCAGCCTTAGTGTAGCGCAGAGTCAGTGCCAGACTGAAGATATTAAGAGTCAAATTCAAAGTTAATCTCAAGCTTTGGGTTATCTTTCCTGGCTCTTTTTTTCTAATTTCTATAGACTATTTCACAACATAGAAAAACACACATATTTCAGAATGAAGTTAGCTCTTTAATGTCAGCATTATTATCAACTTTTAAGATTTTTAAAGGGATATTCCAGCGTAAAATTAAGTTAGGGTCAAACTCACTGTAACACCACGTTAGACACCCCGTCGAGAGACGAATGTTGCCGACTGCTTGCTTCTCTAGTTATACCAACTTTAGTAACGACCGCACGATAGCAATACACATCGCTCTAAGGAGCCACGCGCTCAACCAAAAAGCCACTCTAAAGCCACAAATAATGCTCAGAACAGCACCTAACTTCATCAACAGTACATAAAGGGTCCTAGCCATAGTACTAGCCAACATCTTTTTAGCTTTGTCTAGTTTCTTTAGCAAAGAGACTAAACACAACTCACCCACTCTCTTCCAGCAGCTGCTTGTTTGTAGCGAGACCTCGAGCCAGTCCATTACAGACTACAGCGGGGTGACGCAGCTCAAGGAAGAACGTTTATGATCATTTCTTCATGGAAATACAATCAGACCGAGACACTAAGGCAGAAGAACTACCGGGTCTGCAGTGGAAAATGATTAATATGGTGATTATTACTTAAAGGAAATGATAAAGAAATTATGATATATGTTCTTCCTAGAGCTGCGTCACCCCGCTGCAGTCTGTAATGGACTGGCCTGAGGTCTCCATACAAACAAGCAGCTGCTGGAAGAGAGTAGATTAGTTGTGTTTCATTGCTATTGCTATCGTGCGGTTGTTACTCAAGTTGGTATAACTAGAGAAGCAAGCGGTCAGCAACATTCACCTCTCAACTGGGAGTCTAACTCGGTGTTACGGTGTGTTTGACCCTAACTTAATTTTACGGAATATCCCTTTAAGTATTAGATGAGTACCCTGAACTTGAACAAGCGTCATTAACCTTATATGACTTCACATCTTAGGGGCAACAAAGTATTAGAAGAACAAATCACAAATATCACAGAATTGATTTCTACCCTCACCGTCTGGCCAGAGCTCCTCTGCTGTATCTCTGTATAGTCACAGTTGCCCAACACATCCTATCGTATCTAATCTTTGCCAGCCATCCTCTGACCCGGCTCTGGATGATCACAGCAGCAACACGCAGCCTCTCCGATCTCAGCCTCTCCAGCAGAGCCACCTGTCCGGCCCGGAAAAACACTTTAGTCTTTCCAAAACAGTACTGGTCCTGGTCTGGGATCAGCTCAGGTAGGGCCTGTCTGCACAGGGCCTGGGCCTGCTCCTGGCTCTGAGAACCTCGGAGGAGGAGACGGTACCTGCTGAAGAACTCCTCGTACGTCCATCTGGAAATAAAGATAAACAAAAATCTTAGAAATCTCAAAAACAAAAAGTTGATCTGGGTCCTAAAAGCCCATTCTTTTTGGGATTCATGGACGCAGTATTCCCTGCTCCAAAGAGGAGATAGACAGCTGATAATCTATTGATCACAAATAAGTACAAAAAGAAGCTGCAGTATATTGAAGAGCATTAAAAGACAGCTGATCTAGGTCTTAGAAGAGGTCAGTACCTGGATGGATAACCTGCAGCACTGATGCGGATCGTCTCCAGCACCCCACAGGCCCTCAGCTGCTGGACCGTCCTCCTGGGATCAAACCTGACAAAGCAGGACTGTTAGGTTGCTTGGTGCACGTAACAAAAAAAGAAAGTAAAGTCAGATGTCAAACTGAAACCATACAGCTACACACATAAAGGGCTCTTTGAGGTCGTTGGGTTTAATGCAGCGAACGTAATGAGGAGTGGTGCTGTTCAGTGTGTCCATCAGCATCTGCAAGGACTGACGGAACTGAGCAAAACAAAGGAGCACAAGGTGCACAAATTATAATCTTTATACACCAAGAGTAAGTTTAAAAACTATAAAGGTAGAGTAAAAGCAGCTCACCTGGAAGCCCACTGTGAGTTTGTGCTCTCTGGTGGTTCTTTTTCCTGAACGAACACTTCCATTGGCCACGGGTGACAAATTTCCTTGCTGCTGGACCAACTCAGCCACTAGCTCAGACTGACACACACCAGGAAACTCACACATGAGTGACCCACTTATTAAAATAGTTACTTAAAGGACCTGACATTCAGTGAGTAAGATATATCTACCTGACTAGCTTTGAGGATGTTAATAAGCTCCTCAAACACCGTATCTCGATTCTTGTCCAAAAAGCCGTCACCCTCATACTGCACCTGATGTCAAAGAAAACACAAGTAAAAAAATCTTTAGAGACCTCCAAATAGTTTTTAAATGAACCTATCTGAAACTTTTCATAAATAATTACAAGTTGCACAAAATTTTGCAAGAAATGTTTTGCCATTTTCTCAGAATCAGCAAATTGACTCACCGTGTCAGCAAAGTGCAAAACAATGAAGGCACTGTTGGACATGCGAGGCTTTCTGAAATGTGGGTGAGGCCTGCTGCTCAGGTGTTGATCATACAGCTTCCTCACCCAGCTCTCATCTGAGCCTTTGGGCATCTGAAAACACAAACAATGACCACAGAGAAGCTCATCTTTACAACAAAAAACATCTATCTGATGTGAAGTGACTACGACTGATGTTTTGTTCAAAGATGAAAGATGAAACTAAAAGCATTGTGTGTACGAGTGTTTGTGTGTGTAAGAGAGACAGACAAAGAAAATTTCCAAATAAACAGAAAATAATCCTGTAAAAAAAAAAAAAGAAAAGAGGATGAGAAGGGCTGACCCTGCACTCCTCATCTAACAGATCAAACAGGCCGAGCTGTCCCTCGATGAGGTTGATGCACAGCTGATTGTCACTGAACTCAATCCTGCTCCATGCCAGCTCCTCACGGACATACTCCTCCTGCTCCAAGTGGAACACGTGCTGCGCGAGAAAAACACAAAATTCAGACAACACACACGGAGACGGATGCATTTTATGACAATCAAATTATTCTAAACAGAATAACATCTGTTGCTGAATTATCTTCTCAATTGAAGCTCCTGTGAGGAATCGCCAGTTTGAGCTCAGTTGCCCTCCCTGTGGATAAAGTGCTTCCTTTTACGAGGGTGACCATACGTCCTCTTTTACCTGGACATGTCCTATTTTTGGGGGCTGTCCGGGCTTGTCTGGCTTAGTCTGGAGAAGTTTATAAAATCCTTCAAACGTCTGCGGTTTTTAACAAGAGTTTTGATTTTGTGTCACGTGGACTTACTTAGTTTGAAGCACATAAAAGACACTTGATCCGACCAGAAAAACTCTCAAAATTAACTTTGTGCAACTCTGTGACTCCGCCCCCGTGTAGTCGTGTCCTCTGTTTAGAAAGTAAAATTATGGTCACCCTGCTTTTACCTCTTGTTGACGCTGTCTTGTGAATGTGTACTTTAAAATGTTTGTTCTGACACCAAATCCTTAGTTGGCTTTATGGTCATTAAAAATTCATTCTTACAAATACTTAAACCTCATCTTAGTTTACAGTCAGAAAAAAAAAAAAACTGTGAAAAACGCTCATGGGAGCTTTAAATTCGGGGGATTTTGTGGTGATTCATGACAATGGCCATCAGACAAATATCTTCCAAAGTTTGACGTGAAAAACACAAAACAATAAAAAATGAAAATCAACAAGTGCAAATACAACCAGACACTGAGGGGGACAGAGAAATAAACTTGTCTCACTGGACTTACCCTGTTAAACTGCTGTTGTAATTTTTCGTTTGCATAATTTATGCAAAACTGTTCAAAACTGTTGCGGTCAAAAGTCTCAAACCTGAACACAGAGAGAGGAACTATCAGTCCAGCCTACTAAAACACACTTCAGACCATTGCAATAGTACTTTGAACATAAATAGGAACATTTACAGTTTATCCAGTATAATAAAAATTATCAACTTACCCATATATGTCCAACACACCTATGAACGACTTGGTCCTTGCCCCCTGTGTGCGTAGAGCAGAGTTGAGCCTCTGAACAGTCCATGTAAACAGCTGACCGTAGATGTGTTTGGAAAGTGCATCTCTGGCCTCTAGAGCCTGCTGACCCGACATGGGTTTGACTAACATCTCCCCCCCTACTGCCAGTCTGCGGTGACACAGCCAGTGAGCCATCTGAGGCCCCTCCACTCCAAGCAGCTTGGAGAAGACAGCCAGAGAGCGGTCATCTGCCTGGGTAAAAACAGAAACTCAGATAAACCTGCTCAACACAGAGAAATAAAAATGAGAGTTGAAATCAAAGTTTTTATTCACATCAATGTAACTCCTTTCAGCACTTCTCCCACTGGCTTGGATGTTGACATTTCCAAGATGCAGCACTGCTGACAGGATTCTGAAGAGCTCCATCTGTTGGTCAGGCTGCACACCTGCAGTTAGAGCAAACATTTATCTCCATAAGCAGGAATACAATTTAATGAAAATACAATCCTCCTTCTACCTTCTACCTTCTACCTCACATATCTAAGAAATTAATGCTTAATTTGCGTGTGACAGTAAAAACTCCACCCAGAATGGTGAAAGCATGGCGAGTGCGCTCCAGATCTGACAGATCATCAGTCCCAGGAATCTGCATCTCTCCACCTTGACTGGTGTAACGAAAGTGCTCTGGTGCATCTGTGCATAAAAAAGATCCAGTCAGACTGCATTTGATATGGAAATAACTATAATACACAGTGTGTTCTTTACTGATAAAGTGTGGTGATATTGTTAAAGCAAATCAAGTCTCACCAAGTTTAAGAGATCTCATTTCAGGCAGCTCTCTGGCAGCACACAGCTGGTAGAAAATGTGATAGTTTCTCTCTGCTGATGCCTGCAGATACAAAAACACACAGTAAATCAGTAAATAGATCATCTAAGGTTCACATTTTTCAGTAATTTCATTAAACCTCTCTCACTTACTTGGAAGACAACCCTTGATTTCTCCAGTAAATATGTCCTCATGTTTGCTGCAATGATGTCCCCTTTCCTGCCAAAGCCAATCTCGATGTACTTCCCAAAACGGCTGCTGTTGTCATTTCGAGTGGTTTTTGCATTCCCAATAGACTGCAGGCAAAAGAATCAGGAGTTTTTGACTTGGTACATACACATAAATATCCACCAGAAAATCTTTGAGCATAAGTCATAAATAACTTAAGTTAGCTATCACCTCCATGATCGGGTTGGAGGCCAGAACCCTCTCCTCCACACTGGTCTGCTGTGCTGCTCCTCCAACCACAGCAAAGTATCTCATGGTGAATTTAGCTGAGACGGTTTTCCCTGAGCCAGACTCTCCACTGATGATGATGGACTGGTTTTTCTCCTCCCTACACAAACAAACATCATTAACATTATAGAGTATAAGATATAATCTAACCTGTAAGTTTTTGTTGGACCGCTGACCTGGTCATGGTGCGGTAGGCCTCCTCAGCCACAGAGAAGATGTGAGGTTCCATGTCACCCATGTCCTGACCACTGTACGCATCAATCACCTCCTCTCCATAGATGGGGAGCTGGTCATAGGGATTGATGGCCACTAATACAATACCTGGAGGGACACAGAAAAGAAATGACATGGGTAACAGAAGACACTGATGGGACTGTCTAGAAAATGTACAAAATATACTATCCTCCTTTCAAAGTTTTGATTTTTATATCTCCTACTTAATCAGCACAAGTTAACACTCCTCCTCTGTTAGGGTCTGTTTTTTATTTTACCGTAAATGCTTAAAAGAATATAAATTAGTCTATTTGCACCAAGACTTTTTGACTTTGTCAGGAACCACTATTTCAACAAAATACAAATAAAAACATTTAATTGACTAAATTATAAAATGCTCTTATTAAAGTTATGGCACTTGTCGTGTTAGGGTTGCTGTTGACCCGGATAGATCAATATCTAATAATTAGAGCAAAAATTGAAATCATATGTGAACTGTCAGGCACCACACTGACAGTCAGATCATTTTCCAATCATGTGAGATTTAGGAAATTTCTCATTCTGCTAAGTTGCACAAAAAACGTCAGGCATGTCCGGACATGTGAGATCAGTTCAGTCTAGATGTCTGTGTGAGGGGTATACTGACAAAGAAAGGCCCAGAGGACAACAACAAAAAATATTCTAAGCAATATTTTCATGGATAATGAAGCCTAACAAGGTAACCTAAAGATAAGAACCAAACTGGATGATAGAGAATTGTTTTTAGTGTAATTTACAGCTGATTTAAGACACGAGTAGAAACCGACCCTTAACATAGTGGGTGTGTAGTAGAAGCTAACGCAGGAGGAAGGTTAAGCGAGTAATAACACAAAACATTAATGATTTTGAAGGTAATCAAGACTTAAATCTGCCAAATCACATAACAAAACTGACAAAGTGGGTTTGAAAAACCCAGTAAAAACAAAATATGTTATTTCAACTTCAGCAGAGAAGGGAACAGCCTCCAGGGCTCAACCTTTACCCCGCCTCAATAAAGTGAACATTATGAGCTCTTATCACACAGACAGAAGCTCACAGGAGCTTCTTTTCTCTGGCTCTTTGCCAGCTCAGATCTATAAGAAATTCAGTTTCTCTTATTTTCCTATTTTATGAAGTAACACAGTCATCTCTGCACTGGCAAATCTGCTTATGCCAGCACAGTGCTCACCACAGTAGGTGTAGATGCTGCTGTAGTCCAGGAATCGAACCCGCAGATTATGCAGCACAGCAGGCTCATGGAGGAAACTGAGAGCTGTGAGATCATTTTCCCCCTCCAGGATATCAGGGTTCCCAAGTGGAGGGAGATCCTGGGTGGACCCCACAGGATACTGGACCTCCTACCAAAGAGGAAATATGAGTTCTTGTAACTAGGGAAAAGCGGTGAGGTGTTTTTGTGACATAGACAGAGGACGGTATGTTTAGGCAGGACCCTGGATCATGAGGCCCAGGATTCACAAGGTTTAAGTTATACATTAATATTGCATTTCCAACCTGTCCATCTGAGAGCTGAAGAAGAAGATGTTTCTGTCCGGGGCTATAGTCTTGGAGGATCTGGGCTGATACCCAGACTGCATCTGGGTCAGGAATCCACACACCGGCTCCCTGACAATTGGATAGTTGGTCTTTAGTACATTAAAAATGATCAGAGTGCTGACCTAGAGAAAAAAATAGTGACTGTAGGCTGAACAGACGTCATGCACTAGATGTATTTATAGTGCATGAAAAGAGAGGTTTTCATTATGTAATATTTCATTTTCTGTTCTGACACAGTTCATGTACATAAAACACATCCTGGCCTCACCCAGACAAGATATTTGTCAGCCATCAGCATAAAAGCCTCTTAAACTGTGTTAACAATTAACACCGGTCATCCTCTACACAGCCTGCTAAGACCAGCCACTTCTCTAGTTCTTATAGATCTAATTCACTTATCAATACATCAATATTACCACAATAATTCAGACATTATGGTTTTCAACCCATACTTAATATCTAGATTGAAATTGCTCATGTTTGGGAGATAAACGTATCTGTTCAAGATCACACACAAAAGTAGGAAATGTTCTGAACAGGGCACTAACAACACAACTTAAAAAGGATGACCAATGTTAACCAAAGGAGTCCTGAAACATAATAATGTTTGCCTTTGTACGAGTTTTGTTTTCTTATTCAAATCATTAATTTTTCTTTGAAGGCTCAGCCGGGCCGTATGCTCAAATCCTTCATACATGCCTTTACAGCTGAAATTCTCTTGAATAAGAATTAGCCTTACCTTACTGTACAGCTCCAGTGAAGTCATTTTAAATCCTATCTTGAAACATCACTGAAGAAAAGTTAAAAGGACCAAGATGCAGATACAGTCTGTATCCTTTTGACGACTGTAGAGGAGCCACTGGTGCCCCAGAGAAAGTCTTGTGCACTTTGTCCAGGCTGACATAGAAGCAGAAGGATTGTCAAGTTAACTGTTAATCCACAGGAGGATGCAGTGATTGGGTGGAGGAGTTTCTCAGCACAAATGTGTTGAGTTCGAATCAACACTGACAGGCAGAGTGGCCTGAAGAGAAACTAGACACTGTTTCACATGTTAGATGTGAAATTGTCCTTGGGTGTAACCCCTGGTGCCTAAATGCTAAAACTGAAAAGTTTTATCATCTTATGAAAAAGGTGCAGTAGGCCTGAGTGGAAGTGGAGAACAGTGATACAGTCTGACAAATCAAAATCTGATATCCTTTTTGGAAATCCTGGACACAGTGTTGTAAAGGAGATGGGCAGCCTGGCTTGTTTCTTTGTTTGTCTACAGTTCCAAAGTCTGTGTCTGGGATGGTTTAAAGATACGTTAGTGTCCATAACATGGTTAGTGAATGGGTAGACACGATAAAACGCTTCACTGGTCTACCTGTAGCCCTGACTTATCTCTTATCTAAATATATAAAATGATAACGCAAAAATTGACACAAGGGTATGAAAGAGGATTAGGGCCACATAAAGAGAAAAAAGTAATTACAGATGGAAGATTTTTTTAATTTCCATTTCGAGATTAGAGTCGACATTTTTAGATTTAAGTCAAAATTTTAAAAAGTCGAAATTTCGACTTTATTTATCTAGACTTAAATCTCAAAAATTTCAACTTTAATCTCAAAATCAAATTTTTTTAATTTCGAAATTTCAACACTATTCACGACATTTTGTAATCTCGAAATTTCAATTTTTAATCTCGCAATATTAATTTTTTATCTCAAATTTTCGACTTTATTGACATAATTTTGATTTTTTTTAATGTCAAATTTCAACTTTAATCTTGAAATTTCGACTTGAATCTCCTTCCTGCAATTATATTTTTTCTCTTCATGAGACCCTAATCCTCTTTTGTACAAGGTAAGTGTTGAGCAGCTGAAATCCTTTCAAAAACTACTGACAGGTCTCCCCAATTCCTGAATGTTTACAGTGTTGTAACAAGAGGTGATGTAACACATGGATAAAACAGCCTCAGTTCAAACTGGTGTGAAACATGTTACTGGCATAGATTTTGAAACAGAAACATATTTTTCATAGATCTAAAAATTTTGTTTTAATATTTTATATTTCATGCAGGATTTAACTGATTATCAATCTAATTAATCAATTCTGCTCTTTAGATCTGAAAGCATCCCCGTCTTTGAAGAAGTGGGGTTTTAACTTTGAATGAAAAGAAGCCACACTTGAACAAGGTTTATTGGTATATCAACTCATTTTAATAAGTAATACAATCAAATTTATTCCAGCAATTTGCCTGCTGATACCAAGTTGGGAATTGCGTGATTTCAATCGTGTGTAATATCTATCATGAAACCTTGACATACAGGGATTAAAAAAAAAAAAAACATGTAACAGTTTTTATCAGTTGATGAATGAAAAGACATAAAAACCTAATGTAGTTTGCTGCGTGACCGTATTGTGCGTGGGTTTACAAGGAGGCAGCATGTGTGTGGTAACATTGACACATACAATAAAAAAAAAAAAAAAAAGAAGTGGACTGAAGCTGTGAAAAAAACAAAGCCTTGGCACTGAAGAGCAATGTTTCACAACATCAGTAAGCACCGAAAACGAAGAGCTAAAAACAGTAGTAGTTTTACAATAAAAAGAGGTTTCAAGTCCTTTCTTTCCATTTCATTGTGCTCAGCCCCATCATGTGTACCTTTTACCGTCCTAAAGTTTGGTTGTAAAACATCAGAGCTAAAACACCGACTTATAGTAAAATACAAAGCAGGATTCAAACCTACACCTTCTTCAACATGACATGTCTCCTCTTTGGCCAATACTGAACATCATTCAGGTTAACACAGTTGACATGAAAGATATTTCCATGCTTTCGCACAAGAAAAAACTTGTGGCATTAAAACTACATTATCTGCATGAGTAACATCACCTGCTAGGTCAGCACTGTCATTCATTTAAAATAGCTTAATGTATTTGTTGTTGCATTTGAAATTGGGCCCAGGAGAAAAGCAACCGGTCTTTCACGGAGTGCATCATAAACTTTAAGAGACATGTCAAAAAATACAAAATATCTATCTCCAATCTGCACAAAAACAAAGAAGCACCCAGATCATGATTTTGTTGGTGTTATTGTTTGACACTGATTTGACAGGATTGTCACAAAGAACACACACACACCCACTCAAACCTTTTGTGAAGGGTACACTCATCAAACACTGAGTTTAAAACACTGTTGATAAGCTAATTTAACACCTACAATTCATTTTATTGTCAAGAGGATTTCTTAAAAATATTTTCTGGGAACATCAGAACACAGAAATAATTTGGGTACTTAATTTGATGCTGATTCAAGAGTCCCATCTGGTAAAGGGAAATGATGAATAGACACATTTGAGACTCAAGGTAGCATTCCTGTGGGTTGTGAATGTGGGTGTGAGTTGGGTTAAGGTTAAAGTTGGACGCAGATACTAAGGGACAGTTCATCAAGGCTGGGCTGCTGTGGGGCTCCTACTGTTCATGGTCGTGTGTGTGCAGGTGTCAAACAAATCTGGGACATTACAAAAACCTGCAAGAGACAAAGGTATGCAGTTAAAAGATGCACATTTTGTAGTGTCTTTACAATGTTGTGTGTTAACTTGTGCACTCTTAAAGTTCTGCTTGATTTGAAGTTTGACAAGTCAGTTTTCTGTAAGTCAGATTGTATTGTGTTCTTAACCAACCTGTGCTATACCCCTTCCATATCTTCACTGCCATTGCCTTCCTCCTTCAGAGCCTCCCCTTCGCTGGCTGCTTCCTCGACGTGGGCCAACATATCTGCCATCAGTGCCTCCTCCAGCCTTTTCCTCACACTGTACACCAGCTCTTCCTGTTTCCTTCATGTAAACACAACAGGAAGCTGTTAGAGTTGGCAGTTACAGCTGCCTATAGCAGCCACAGAATCAGCACAGAGCAGATGGTGTGTTTTTACAGGGTCCCCTGTTATAGGCTGTGGGATTTCTGAACTGATTCAGTCTGTTACCTTTGGATGAATCGCGTCAAGATTTTCAGAGTATTTCTGATTTCGTTCCAGCTCAGGCCTCAGATACTCGCTATTGTAACAAATCTGGAAACCACATTTATTTACACTGTGTGTCTTTCTTGGAAGGGTTGAAAGCAAAACCAGTGGGTGACCGCTGGCCTAATGATCCAAGTTTGACCCATTGTTGGATTTCATGTCACTCCCTGCTTTTTCTCCCTGTCAGGATTTGCAAGCTTCTAATTTTTTTTAATTCAGAACGGGTTAATTCTAAAACTTTAAAAACAAACAGGTCAATGATGTGTGATGATGCTCTGTGATCTCCTACCTAATGTCCTCATCGGTGACTATGAACGCCTTGCACAGCGGCTGTGCCGTGTTGAGCCACACTCCAGGGTTCTTCTCCACAGCCGCAGACAGCTGGCCGGTGATGGGGGCAGCGCTGGTGTGCAGAGCGCTTGCAATAGCTGACAGGAGAGTCTTGTCTGTGCAGCCTGGACCAACACCTGAGGGGCCAGTAGGGTGGTTAGAGGGGCATTTAAAACAAGCAAACTATACCTTTTGTTAAAATCAGCTGCATGTTAGGATAAAAAACGATTGTTAAAACATGACCAAATACTTTTCCAGACAGCTATTCTGTCTGAAAGATCAGTGCAGAATTTGTGCATTACCTTGCAAGCCTTTAGGCAGTTCCATCGTTTTCACAAGCTCTTCTGCAATGTCATATGCATTAAGACCACTCAATTTTTTCTCCCAAAAAAGCTGCAGAAAAAAAAAAAAAAAAGTAGCAGGCAGTTTTAATATAAAGATACCATACATTTAAATTCAGCTACGATGTAAAAGTCCAAACAAACAAATCCAATGTGACTCCATCGACTTCTTATCAGCTAAAAAGTTGCCCATTATATAGTTTGAAGTGTAAACTGGATGGTGTGAACTGTAAAAGGCAGAAGGTGCTCACCTGTCGAGGCTGGTCAACAGCTTTCTGAGGGTCCGTCTTTACTTTGTTGTTTGGGTGGTTGGTAACCTTGGTAACAGGTTGCTTAAAGATGGATGCTGTCTGTCTGACTGGTAGTGAAGTGTTCAGGTCAGGTTTACCCTTAAAAACAAATGACAGGAGGACAATAAGAGTGCAGAAATACACAAAGGCAGAGACACATGTTTCCCCTCATTCCTGATTACAACTATGTCGAGTTTAATTTACACAACTTTTAACCTCTGTATTCAAAAAGGTTTCTAAAATGATTAAGTTGATCTGATCGCCTGAACATCTGATACACTAGAAGTCTTATTATTGAAAGTTTAACAAGACATTTTAATTGTTGTCAAGACTTAGGGGCTCTATCAGGATACTGGACTTCTTATCCATTATAGTTAACTTGTTCACTCCTACCTACTTAGGACAGAGGAAGTTTAATTTAGAGGACAACACCGTGAGCTTAATGACAAGGGAGACGAGAAGCACATCAGCTGTCTTCAGACATAAATTACAAAAACTTATAGACTAGTTCAGGAGCCTTTGCCTGACTTCACAATTCACAAGTGCCCTCCCAGCATGCAAGGAAATAGGTGGGTAAGGAGGATGTGAGAAGGCTCATCGTGTTGTCAAATAGATGCAAGGAGTGATCTTTTGTAGTCTTATCCAAGAATAAAACTACAGATTCTCTAATTTCACTCACCCATATCATAAAAATGTATGTTAGGTATATTATTTTGTCTAATTTTGAACCCTCTTATTCAATTGTTTGCATCTGTTGCAAATCTAAAAGACTCTGCAGTCTTACATTTTTACAACGGTTTTTGCCTGTTGATGCTACAATAATCTGAGCATATCAAAAGTATCAACAAATAATTGAAAAAGAGCACACTGGAGAGAAGGCATGAGTTGAATGCAGTCTCACTACGATATAAGGTTAACTTCACACTGTTGCATGTTGCTCTTCTGGGTTTATACTGGTGCTGGATTTAATATTTCTCGTCTAGATGTGCAACTACGTGGCTCTGTGCATGCAGGGCCCAAATCCTGGGCACTTGTTAGTGCTGTTCTCACATGAGCTCACCCCATTTTACTTGAAAATCAAACTAAGAGCTTAGTAGAAACTATTCCAGGTGAAGATGAGTGAAAATTGGGCTGTTTGTTTTTACCCATGCAGCTAACTCAGGTTAATTTGGGAAGTTTTCAGGAACTTTGTGCACAGGATGGGACTTTAGACATGACTCTGCTTTATAAACTCACTATATTGGGAGAAATGTGTGATTTTGCCTCACTCCGTTTAAAGTTTGTGATCTTTTAACTGAACAACTTCACAGTTTTGTTATAGTAAAATGGTCCAGGTGTAAGTCACCAGCTCACATTCATGAGCCTGTTTTTCTCACCTTGTTCTGATTGTTGTTATCATATCTCAACCTCTGACGGTTCTTGTTCAGCTTGCTCATCAGCATTTTCCCAGTGCGGAAATCAAAGGAGCTAAGGTCCATCTGGTTGCCAAGGTAACGGGCCAGCTGAGGCTTGCTCCGAAACTTCTTCCCAGATGGACTGGCAAAGGGAGGCAGAGAGAAACCACTATACTTATATCATCGCAAACAGAGACGACAACAACAACAACAACACCGACAAAGACATCAATAGAGGAAATAAAATTAGAGATGAAGGCGGGGGACAAAACGGACAGGTCACACACATCAAAACACATACATACACATACACACATAGCAGACAGAAAAAACAAGAACCAGAACATGCAACAAGTCAAAGCAACAGAAGCAGTGGGCTTTAAAGTGGTCAATGATATCACATTACTTGGTGAAATGGATGCAGTCTTAAAACTTCTCTGAGCCCTCTTATCTTTAACAAACTTGACATGTTAACATATGAGTATATGGGTCAATACACCTACAGAAAACACATTCATCATATATGTAGCTTTAGAGTTTAACTCCAAAAATCCAGTAAACACATCAAAACTGACCAAATGTTTCAAAATGGAAACATTGTGACTCCACTTGAGGGGAGCAACAGTATCTTTAGCCTGAGCAATGATTAACAAAGAACAACTGTGGGTGGATACGTGCTAGTAACTCATGCAAATGTATCTTACATCACACACCACAGTTAACACCAGTATGATTGTACAGTTAGCCTACCACAAACTATACAACCGACCCGCCTCCCCCCTCTCTTGCCTCTGTTCCTCATCTTGTTCTTCTCCTCTGCTAAATGAAAACAAATCTGCCGTTGTTGATTCATTGCAAAAGGGAAATAAGAAAGTATTAAACTGATATGACACTGAGTTGGATTCATCAGAGGCCTGCTGCTGCTAGCCTGCACGGTTGGATAAACTCCTACTTATCCCAACACTTGGGAGTGGGGCTGGCCTGGCTGGCCTTGTTGCCCTGCTACAAACATCCCCCCCTCCTCTTCCTCCACTTTCAAACTTTAGACCGACCACCGTCTCTTTTTTTCCCTCATTCTGCGCCGGTAAATTCGGTGTATTGTGCACAAGTTAAGTTTTGCAAGCCCACGGTCGTTTAGTACCTAAAATAATAGACATCGCTTTTTCCAGCTGACAAACCCGACTTTCTGGTCACTTCTTCCATTTTCCAGCCCTTGGGGAGAGCAGTGCAATCCCACCTTTTCTTCTCCATTTCCCACGCGAGTTGCCTAATAGTCCTCTAAAAGTTACCGCGTGTAAGTAAACTGGATTTGAGAGAAAAGTGCCGATTTCTTGTGGCAAATCTTTTGCCTCTTACGCTTTTGTTTCGACCATATTACTACATGCGTTCTCTGTAATGGGATCTCCGGTCTAACAACATCTCATCTCTTTGTCGTCGCGCAGATCGCTCCGCCGCGGACCTCAGCCACATCACTACCTGCCTGTCTCGTCGGGGCACGAGGGCTACATCCGCAAGGAAAACATAGGACAACCTGAATGCGTCTATGCAATGAAAGGCAGCCAGTACGAGACAGGAAGTAAGGATTATAACTTCAGAATAAGAAACGAAAATGTACTATACACAAGAAGGCATCGAGCTTTCATGAGAAATCAATCTAATTTGATGTCAAGTTAGTTCTGGCACATGAAATGTAAAATACTTTCTGTTCTCAAAATGTTCAATGAAACATAAAAAAGTTCTTTTCTGTGATTAAGTTTTGAGCATATTTACCATTAACCATATTCAATTACTGATCTATAATTTCAGTACTCTAAAAGTTGAAGGCGGTGGTTCTCAACTTGTCTCACTCTAGGGCCCAAATTTTCCCATGGTCCTTCATTCGCAACCCACTTTTATAGAATTCAAACCAAGCAAATTAAATTTTTATATAAAAAACATTGAAAGACTCTAATCTTTAACATAAATCCACTTGTTTTATTGAGTAAAGTGCATTTCAAAGCACATGCAGGGGACAACATGAGGACGACAACTACTGAAGTTGCATGTACAAAAAAAATATCAAATATCTAATAAATACCGCATTAAATATTTACTTTTTTGATCGGCTGTTTGTGACCCATCCAGAACGTGTCCGTGACCCACTTTTGGGTCGAGACCCATCAGTTGAAAACCACTGGTTTAAGGGTTCCCTTTCAACAAGATTTTGTCATTTAAAATTTTCTGACAGGTTATATAACAAAACTATGCCAACATAAAGATGATACATATTTTAAAGGGAAACATTTGAGTTCATTAGAAATTAATGTTTTCAGCCAATAACACTAAAAAAATCAATTATATTTCCATCTTAAAAAAGGAAACATCAATAAGTAGCCTACTTTTATACAACAATGATTTAAAAGGGGGTCAAACAACAGTTACTTAAGTAACAGGAAGGATCTGAACTCTTGAAGTTTCCAATATTTTATTGAATGCTATAAAAAAGTTAATAAATACATTCTTTCAAAGCTACAAAATAATGTGGTATAAATTTAAAGTTGATTAATGCGCAAGGTCAATAACTTTGGCCTATTTAAGTTTGCTTCCTCAAATTATTGCCTTGTATTTATCGAAAAAGATGATGAAATCAATCACATATTTAGGCTACTTTAAGTACACCCTGCATTCAAATGTGCAAAATTCATAGCTATTCCTATCTGATGTAAAGTGTTTTAAAAAGATATTACCTTAAGTCCTCTTTACTGGCTTTATTCAGTGATCATGACCGTCACGTAAAGGTTTGGTTTGTATAAGATAGATTGATTCATTGATTGATTGAAGTTTATTTTGAACATGTAAAGATAATAATGATTTTTAAAAAAGTAAAGAATACAACAACAAATGACAAAAAGTTATTCATGTTCAAAAAGGAGTGGGAAGCTAAGATAAGATAAGTAAGCCCATTATTTATTTGTTTATTTATTTATATTTTGTCTCAGAGGGTCTGGTTGTTCATCAGGTTGGAATACTAAACACAAATAAAATGATTTATCGTCTCAAACTCAGAGTTAAGTGTCCTTTGTTTTGCAATTTTACCGGAAATCGTAGGTTCGGTCAGTAAATTGACACCATAGGCTAATACAACATCAACGTTAACGTATGCAAAATGTACAGTGATACACTCAGTGTAATTAACAGTCATGTAAATGCAATTACAACACCCCTCGACGGCGTTTAACTCTCATTTCCACTACATGTGCTCAATTAGCTCCAAGCACTAGCTCGTCCAGTAGTCCGAAATATGAAAGTTTCATGTAAGCTAGCTCGGTGAAATAAAGGGAGCCGTGTGTTCACCACAATGCCGACCGTCGTCATGAACGTGAAGCCGGCTTTTATCAATACATGAAGTAAATCCTATTCACTGCACGTATACACAATTTCTAGTGAATATAAGAGGATCCTGTTCGTGCGAAAATGATACAGAGCAAACTAAACTACTTTGCACGACAAAAAAATCTTGTCTAAACGTTCACGTCGACGCAGTGTACCGACTGGATGCATATTTTAATCCAGCTGCAAGTGTCAGATAGAAAACCGTGTTAAAACGATGCCTGAGAGACCGACATCCTAGCTAGTGACCACGGCATAGCTATTTGCAAAAGCGAGACCACCGAGTGCATCTGCCTAATCGATGAAACACTTTTCAGATAAATCATGAAAACGACACATGTGCATCAAATGGTGCAGTGACTATTAAAAGGCTTGTTGATAATTTCACCATCCTGTAGATTGTGTACTTACTCGTTTTTATCCATCTTGAAGACACTATCTCGTTTTCTCCCTCTCGCAATGTTAAATCCCTTCTCCCCTCTCCTCTTTCAGTCCCCTCCCCCTTCGATGAGAGAAATGAAAGACATTATCCACGCAAATTTCGCTGTCTGGTTGATAAAAATGAGCGAGGGCCTGCTTGAACAGAGTGTAATCTCTGTGTGCATCTGAACCAGGAATAGCATAATTAATGTGTTTATAGACTGCCGGAGATTTTTTACATATGCATTCTGTTCAATATATATTTTATTTCACACTAATTTTACAATACAAGAGATCATAAACAGTTGGCAAGAAAAGTCATGCTTTGAAATCCAATCAATCGAAAGTACAATTCAGAAACAAACTAAAAAAATAATATCATTGCAGTGTCATGAGGCGTTTCACACAAGATGCTTTAAATCCCTTCACCAAGCAGTTCAGACAAAATATTGAATTTTTATGTAAGTGATGCTGAATAACTGGACATAAAGGGGTAAATTAGACTTTTATTCACATTAAATAATACTGGGTCATGAACAGCCTTTTTACAGAGTGAATCCGTCGTCCACAGCTTAAGCCCATAGTGTCTGTGATTGCTGAGCCAGGGCATCCCCCTTAAGTTTGCGCCATGAAAGCCATTCACCCATGTGCCCATTTCCAAGATGTGATCCTGTAGGCAAACACACAGCCCATTCATTAGCAAAAAACATACATAAACACATGCCCTCTGCCTCTAAAGTTGAATTTCTGACATTACTAATCTAAGAGGGGTTTCAAGGAATAATGTTAGGATTGGATGCAAATCAGCTTTTCATCTGGAATGTATTCTGCACTCTATAAACAGCTCAGAATAATAATAGTAATTTTTTTCTTTTTAAAGTTTGTTTGTCATCTAACAAACTCTCAAGCATTGCTTATTTTCTGTGACTGTTCATCCAGATGTAGAGTCACTTGGGTTAGTGAACACAGCAGGTAACTCAAATTGACAGGTTTTCTGACTTTGGGTTGGTGTTGCCTGTGTAGATGCATAAGCAGAGTTCAGCCTGTTTGATAAGAAATAGCAACTTCATGCTATGTGCAGGAGTTTTTACTTGGAGTGGCCTGCGCCTACCCACACCTTGACATCAGTTAATGGGTGGAGCTGAACACACAAGCAACTCAACTTAACAATGCTTAACACACAAGTATTGGGTGTAATGACAATACACTCACAATCAAGTTGCGCTGCGCTTTAATCGTCGTTTTTGAACTTCCCTTTAATGTACGGCACATAATCGAGAAATAACCGCCAGTCTGTGAAGTGAACAAGAGCCACTCCACCAACTGTTCCCCAGGCAACCATGTTTGGCACCCTGGATGGAAAAGAAATGACACAGATCAATTAGGCAGAAAAAGAAAAAAGCATCCATCATAGCAAAACACAGATGAAAAAGAACATGCAGTTTGCACACTATTATTTTACCAATACTACCAATAACTAAATTTTAGTGATCTGATATTATTACCTTCATCACACCTTCAATAATTATACCATCACTGGTGTTAAACAAGATTATACATCTTACTAATAAAGGAATGAATATTTATTTATTTTAAGTGTCCTTTTTCAACCACTGTTGAAGTCAATCTGTCCATGTAGATTCTCATTCATCCAGGTCATGCTTATTTCGAAGACTCCAAAAACAAGCAACTGATGAAGCTCCGTGGATAAGAGGCGAAACGTCCTCTAAACTCTACCCAGTCCAGTTGCTTGTTTTTGGAGTCTCCAAGTTGAAGTCATCTATATGATATGTGGGTTTGAGATGAAGGTGATTGAACTGTCACAACCATCAAAATCAATCTGTTCAACACGGTGTGATATTAAATATACCATACAGTATATTTGCTTGGCGTTTAAGTCAAGTAAATGGGAAACGATTTGACGTAATTTACACGGAAATTAATGTGCAGTGCGATAGAGACCAGGGAAATCTTCATTTACTTTAGCCTCCTTGAAATCTAGTTGGCCGTGTAATGCTAACTAGCTCTGCCAGATCAGCCACAGGAGCATTAACAGGAAAGTTAGGCTAATGCTAACTGGAGAGCTAAGCGGTCACACAGGACACTGAAGCGTAAATGTCGTAAATTATAACACTGTCAATGGCATTAATGTAGGATATCGTACACTGCGTACCGCAGGAGTTGGTCGTTTTACTTACCACGTTCTTACGATAGAAATGTACTTGCTTCCGATGATTTTGTTTAGTATTTTCTGGACCATCCTGACCTTCTCTTGGTTGTTGTCTTCACTCCATGCACTGTTTTCTCGTAGATGGCTGTTAAGGACCCAGCGCTGCCTCCCCTGATGCCTGGTAAAAATAACCAGCAGACTGCGCACCGCGGTTCAGGGTCGTTTCAGGCCACCGTTTCAAAGGTCTCCGTTTACGGCACAGGGCATTCAGGTCCGTGCCATCTACATGTGGCAACCAACCAGTTTCAGAGACTACTTCGGAGCTGCATGTGTTAACTTTGTAAAGAAATGAAATAGATTCTTGGTGTCATTGCTTCAACTTGTGTAGTGCCTTGTAGGGTTGCACAAAGAACAAAAGGAAAATATGGACAAATTCACTTTCCAAACTACAGTAAACCCTTTATTACAATGTTTTCCTTTATTTTTCCTTTTATGTATACAATTTCAAAAGCCAGACATTGGAAAATGTATAATCTGTTATTAAAAATGGCACATTTATTGCTACATTACTGTTATATACAAGACAGTTCAACTATATATATTTATATATATTTATCAAAAAAAGAGAGAGAAAGATAAGAGTGAGGCACTCTGAGGACACTGCAGGAGTCCTCAACAGTGTCCTCCTGCCATGACCTCGGGCTCTTTACTGGTGTATGTTTCACACTCAATGGCCACCCCACTTTGAATTCGACAAAAATCGGACAAACTTGCTGAAAGCACGTGTTTATTACTGCCTTCTCATATCAAAAAAGATCAGACCCATCAAATGAACATGACAATTGTTTTTGTTACCATTATGTGCTCTTGAAGTGGTTGGCTTGCTGTTCACAGAGTTCAACGTGTCTTTGTCAGAACTTATGTGAAGAAATAAGGTCTCCCCCCGCAAACAATTTGAAAGAGTTGTAGGCTAACGTTGTTGCACAATACTAAATGACATCAAGTTAGTCTTTTCCCTTGGAGTAGGTCTTCAATATTCATTACACTAAGTGGTTTTGTAATAAGAAAAAGTAAAACCTCAAATGCAACTCTGAAAGAAGTGACCCAAACATCAACACTATCAAAAGTTGAAGAGTCAAGGTCAGAGTTGAAAGTCGTCATTGGAGACGCAGTAAACTGGAAGTCACTGCAGCAATAGGCTTGCACTCCGATATATAGAAATGTAAAATACTCCAAGTTGTTAGAGGCTCCAGCTATGACAGAGGATAGAAAACTCACTCCCTATGTTGAAACTGAAGCAACATATACACTGAAACATGTTAATGTGCATCGAAAGCAGACAACCAGAGTCAAAAGCAGTATCTCTTGAACCCAGTAATGTCAACTGTTTTGCAATTAAGGTTGACTAGAGAGAAAACTCATTACCTGGACCCATGACCTTAACTAAAACAGCAGTTTGGACAACATAATCCAGTTGAAAAGTTAGGAAACAAAGAGTAAAAACTTAACAAGATCTATGTAACATTTATTTATTTAACTAGATACACTGAGAGAAAATCTCTTTATACCATTTTAACTTCTTCCTGAAAATTGAAAAAAGCATTAGGAGAAGGTAGGGTTGGGGAATGAACAAGTACCTCTTTAATCTCCATGAGAAATGAAATGATATGGTTCACAAAATAAAACTGTCTTAAATGAAAAATACAAGTTCAGGCACTGATAAGGTATCACTCTCCCATCATGTTAAGTCTTGAGAATGAAAAGGCCACACTATTGATTTGTATAGGTCTTTTTCTTCATCTCTTTTTTTGTAGAAATTAAACACAAAAATGCTCTACCTCCCATTTGTGATTACATGTTGGGTAACTCCATTCACAACATGACATGACATGGGAATAACATCACAATAATACTGTTTTGTTCTCCTTATTGTCCATTAACTTACACCCAAATACCAATGCCTACCTCCAAAATAAATGTGCAGGCTTCTACAAAGTGAGCTGCACACTGAGAGCCACTTGGTTTTGGGCAGACATTAGAAAAAGGTGAAATGAAAACTATTAAAACTGTACTGAAAAGAAACCAGGAACACAACTTTGAAAATGAAGGTGATCCACATTTGTATGGTAGCTACATTCAAAAACCAGTTGCATATCACTGTTAGAGACAAAAATCCCTTTCCACATTTTTCCTCAGTGCCTCACCGCTAAAGTAAGAACAATTCAACAGGCCCGTGGCACAAATATCATCCACAAACCCCCAAATGAATAGAAAACAATTAATCTGGGTAGCCGATGACAAGCATTACAACTAAAGTGGAATCAAGAATACACCAAACACTTTCAACATTTTCCTTTTTCATATGATGACACAGGTACTCTGCAATTCTGGTTCAATTTTGAATTAACTTTTAACAATTTCATTTAAATGTCAAATATCCCCTTATTCAGCTCATCTACAATACACTCTAAGCTTCAAACTAATATTGCCATTTATGTAAAAAATCTACAATGTATAGACTAACAAAAAATATATATTTTTATATATATTTAATTTTGAAAAATGAAACATATCAGAGTAACGTATGAAGTGAATTTACACGTCACACTTCTCTTGGTAAGAAACGTGAGAACAGACTTACTCAGAAGGAAGGTGAGGGGCTGTAATTCAGTGGGAATGCTCGTTTAGGAAAATAAAGCCTTCGTCAAACAAAGGCTTGTCTGCTTTGAACAACTGTGGACTGATGAGATCCCTTCATCAAAAAGGAGCCCAGAGTTTTCTGGATAACTGAAGATCCATAGAGGGAGAAAAGTTACGCTGTAGTCTGCTGGCATCATCAGAAAAACCATTTCAAGTAAGTAAAAGCACTAAGTGGTGCTGATCACTTAGCGAGTGTCACGAATGGCTTTTGAACACGACTCTCAGGAGCTGAAATGCACAACAGATCAACACTTGACTTCCAGATTAAACCTTTACGTCTGTGCTTTGTCCTGACCCTGTCTGCTCTAACACATAAAGCAGTACAAAACTCTGAACCTATGACAGGGGGCTTACTGGAGTGGGTCTGAAATTTGTGGTCAACATAAAAAGGAGAACTGTTTTGCCGCTGGCAGACTCCACTTGGATAATTCAGAAGCTTAAAAATAAAAGAGAACTTCTCTTCCCGGGTCTCCAGACGCATTGTGGGATAAGACCAGGTCTTCGGTCAGAGTCTGAGTTCCCTCCTCTCTTAAGCTGCTTTTGGACTGTCAAAAATTTCACCTTCCTCAAACATCTGCTGACAAGATCAAGGCAAGGTCACTGAATTTAGACAATTCAACTTCAACTATGGGCTTGGTTACATAACATATGTAAGACTGTACCATCACGCTGGGAATGACATACATTAGAAAATAATTGCTCATACACATAAGCAATCCCTCACAATAAATGTTCCTCACATGTAAAGCAATTTGCTTAAATGTCAAATAGAAAACATGTAACAATTAGGCACAAATCCTTGATTCAATTTGTGTTTGTTTAGGTCTCTTTTCTTTCACAAGAGCACCTCTCGGCAGTGTGTGAAGTCCCAATTAGTGGCAGGACAAAAAGTACTCCGGTTTCCGTCATCTTGTGGAAACCGAGAGGAAAAAAAAAATCCTTACATGTATAAAATAAAGCAAAACTTAAAAAAAGTTCTTCACATTTGAGCTTGTAGTCATGTTTGGGAGTGCGACAAACAGGCTGTGTCAGTTTTGGCAGTATGCATGTGTGTACGAGTGTGTGAATGTGCACCTTGAAACTTGAACGGACAATACACAGACATGTCCACATATACACACACACACTGAGAATAATGGGTGGAAGAAATCTGTTAAGGCCACATCCTCTGACAGCCAAGGAAACACCACCAGATCTGTGAGAAGGATCACAAACATATGTTTTACTATTTTATAAATTATAGAGATATGAATAAAATATTAGGGTTAATACAACATCTAATTTTTACAAACTGGATCATTACTTTCATTGTAGCTGCTGTTACAAAAACAAAACCTAAATCAAAACCAGAGCAATACCCTAAAGAAATGATTTAGTAGTTAATGTTGAAGGCTGACCTGGTGTTACATGTGGCCAACTGGGTTGTGGCCATCCCCTCCCATACTAGGATGGCCTCCTGAGAGCTGCATGGGGGCTTCACCCACCACCCCAGACACCTTCTCCTCCTCGCGGCGTTTTAAACATGCTGCCTTGGGGTTAAGATTACGCTCTGAAAAAGGGAAAATGAAAAGAGCAAGCTCAGTATAAAAGAATGACAAACTGTAGATTTAGCCACAACATCGCTGAACACAACAGCCTCTGATGTGCTGCACACTGACCTCTGACTTGTTGTTCTAAATTGAGGATGACATTGACGGCTTGGTGCAGGATGAGAAGTTTGGTCTGAGGTTTGTCATGGCTGAGGTGCAGCTGGCACATCCTCCCGAGCTCCTTAAATGCCTCGTTGATATCCCGTACTCTGAGACGCTCTCGGGCATTGTTAGCCACTCGCCGTTCCCTTTCACGCTCCATCTTCACCTCAGGGGGCAGATCTTCATCATCTTCCTCTGGACTGGTTATAAACAAACAGGAAATGTTTAATACAATCAGATATAAGAGAGTTTGTGCTACATTATGGCTGGTATTTAGCAACTAAAAATTGAACATTAAAGTTAAAGTTGACACACATTGCATGCATCTTATCTGTATTAAATTCAAAGCATAGAAAAATGAATGCTAAAATCAAAGTGGCAATTCTCAGTTTAGACGATCACATAAAACAAAACAAGATTTTTTCACTTTTGAAAAAGTACAGAGCTGTGTGTGCGCATCATTTGTGTTATTCAAGGGGGAAGGCATATCATAGTACAGCCTCAGCCTTGCAGCTGATTTTTTAAAATATCATGGTTTCCAAATGTATTGTTTTGTTAAAAAAAATGTTTTCTCTAAAATTCAAAATTCTGAAGCAAAAAAAGTTCACAGGTCAAAGTTTAAATAAAATTCCCACAGTGAGATTTAAGCTCCATTGAAAATGCGCTTTCAGTGAGCCCCGCTGCATCAACATGTATTCAGAACGAGCCCACAAAGCACAAGAAACTGGTCCTCTTTTGGAGAAACTTACTCATCTTTCTGGTCTGAAAGGCCAGAGAGCATCTGGAGGGTCAACGCCTCCTTTCTGAAAACGTGACATGAAGGGAAGGGGGGTTTTAACATTGTTAAATACCTAACATCGTCTCGAATCAGAGGGGACACAGGACAAAGGAGACTAACATGAATAACATTTTCTTCTAAAGCAGGATTATTTTACAGCTGACATGTGGGAACATGCAGCAAATGGGTTCACTTAGATTTTTATATTTGGTAGAAGTGTTCAGAAAATATCCACCTTAGTGGGACAAATTAAACGGAATTAACAAAACAAGTTTTATGTAGTTAGCTTTAAAAGCGAGTCTGAAAACATAGTTAAGGTAGCCTTACCTTATTCGACTTCGTGCTGCCTTGGACTCCTTCTTTTCATCATCTGATTTGTCCGCAATAGACGAGTTCTCATCATCCTCTCTGTCTTCCCTTTTGATGTCTGAGCTGCTGGAGGAGTGTGTAGAGCGAGCCACACCACCAGGGAGATCTAAGGACAAACAAACACATGGGAGGATCGTGTTACATATAGAATTAAAGCCTCTGGTACAGAGAGTGAAAAGCTAAATCTGACAGAGACATCATTTGAGAGTGCAGACAGTCTTTTTCTGGTTCAGAGGTCTTATCAGACTTACTGGTATAGCCCTCTGGTTGTCCTGACGGTGTGGGTCCAGATGCGTGATGACCGTGCAGCAGAGTGCTGCTTGGAGGAAGACCAGTGGGCTCCTCGTGTTTCCCTCCCTGCTGATAAAGGTGGAGAACCATAATGCAAATCACATGAGTTCAGATATAATAAAACACCTCCATCATAAAAGAAGCTCAAAGATTTCTCTAACAGAATCCAAACCTAAACAAAGAGTCCCAGACAAAGACTTACCTGCGATACCTCTACACCTGTAGTGGATTTTCTTAAAATATGACCCATTTTTATGAGTAATAAAAATACTATCAATTTACAGCAGATGCACTTCCACTTTTTGACCAGCAGAGAGAGCATGATTCAGTTTTCACCTTGAAGTGGTCATACTGTTTGTGTGTTTATTTTCCCCTGAAGTTAGTCATACAAATAAAATGTTAAAGAAATGTAGCTAGCCTCAACTCATTACGTTTAAATCCACTTTATTGTCTTGTTTGAAAGGTTTTGTGATATTGTTATGTATGTGTAGTTCCTATATCTAAACTGTGAAATACACAATGATGATATTAAGAATATCAGAGAATACACCCATTGCTGCAATGATTTATAGTTTTCCAAGAAAGTTCCAACACATGATAAGAGATAATATATAAAGCAAAGCTCACTAGAATATAAATTAACACCTAAGTTCTCTCCATATTGCTGTCACCCACGGTTAAACAAGCATGCGTGAAACACAGTCCGCGCAGGGTAAGTGACTCACCATAGCAGGATGTCTGTTGCTGAGTGCAAGGCTGGCATTGGGGAAAGCTGGAGAGAGGGCCCCGAGGCCCCCATTGTGTACTGAGGACAGCAGGCTGTGCATGTCGGAGTGGGCGCCCTCCAAGCCTGGACCCTGACCCACAGCATGGCTACGCAGTACATGGATGGCCTCCTCCAAACGGTCCTCCATTTTACTTTGCTAGAGAAATAAAGTGACTTCAGTGATTATTTTCCTTTAATTTAAACATTTTAATAAGATGTGGAGAAATCTAACTTTGAACATCTAAAATGATGTAGGTCGTACCAGTGCATGTGGTTGCCCTTCATAGCTGGGTGTGGTGGGTCTCTGCCACTGAGACTGAGCTCCTGTTGAGAGAAATAAGAGGATATAACGAGGATGTCAAGCTTAAACTTATAGTAAACAGAGCTGCAGATACATTTCTTTGCTTGAAAACATCAAACATGGACAGAAACAGTTTTTGCTCCAACAATTTCAACTAATTCATTTTGATGTGCCCAGAGACGAGGTTGCAATCAAACAAAATAAGTTCTTATTTTGGACTGATGGAGTTTTTCTGAGCCTGAGATTGAAATCTTAACCCGACTTTGTGGTTGTATGAGTGAGATTAAAGCACAGAATAAAACCACCTGAACTCAGAGTACGAATGTTCTGATTGGAGAACTTTCTCTACTGTCAGCCCAACAGTAAACTGATTGGAAAGTAAGGTGGTACCCAACCACAGCTAGAGACAAGTTTTTGTGAGAGATTAATCATGGATTAACGAAAAGGCGGATTTTTCCATTTTGGTAGAATTGCACATTTACAATCTTAAAAAAACAATAACAAGGGGTCTATACCTACTGGATTTAAAGTCCTCTGCATCACAAATATAGGAATGATTGTTATGTTTGATGGAAGTTCATGTTACCTGCAATAGCCTGAGGGGATCCGGGAGTAGATGGAGCGGAGGAGAAATTATTACTGTTGTGGTCCGATGGGTAAATCTAAGGATCAAGAAATCCTCAGATTAGGCACTTATTACAACAGTTCTTGGAAATAATCAGGTTCTTATACTTCATAGATTTGCCCTTATTGGCTGGTGACTTCTGCACATTTTAAGAAAAGAAATATCTTCTACTTCCAACAAAAACACGAGCTACTGAAATGAGGCTAAAGCCGAAAAGAATCATGTTTTTTCAAGTCACCATGCTTGGTTTTTATTTGCGACTTTTTGTTTGCTCAGCCAAACTGTCCTAGATCAGATTTTAATTCTGTTAAGTGAAAATAAAACCCTTGGGAAAATAAAAGTCCGTTTTATTGCCCATCACTAATCTCAAAAAAACAACCAATAGTAAATAACTCACTGAGGCAAGAGCCTTCCCAATTTCATCTCCTGAACTGCCAGCTGTGGTGCCTCTGCTGGCTGCTGAGAACAAAATAAATAGTGTGATTCATGTGACCTGTTCATTTGTTTCTGAAGAAAAGAATCACTTCATGACTTAAATGAAAGTTCACAGATGCGATCACGATATTTGTTTGATAAGTTAATCTCAAGAGTCTCATACCCATGATTCCCTCTCCATTGATGGTGGGTGCGTGGTTGTAGGTGGTGGAGGCCGAGTGGAAGCCATTGACATCGCTGCCATGCAGGGGATAGTTCTGTGGGGACAGAGGCAGGGGTTGACGCTTCTGGAGAAGGGATACAAGTACTTTTATAAGGAACATTATCCCGTCACAGGAAATTTCAAGCAATGTGACTTTGCTGTTTAATATTTTTTGGTTTTACTTTTGAACTTTATGTGAAACTTAGTAAACTATCTGATTCACGCATCTGACTTGAAATAAGCTGATGCGGGATGTTGGCCCTTTATGTAAAAGATCCTCTAATGTTAACCACAAAACTACAAAGCAAAAATTGAACTTGAAAGTTGTTCAAACTCACCATCCTGTCCTGTGGGTTAATTGCAGAGAAGGATCCTGGCTGTCCAATGTGAGGAGAGTTTCCCAGCATGGCCGAATAGCCAGAAGATGACCAGGGGTCTTCTGAGAAGAGCAGAGACACGTATTAGAATACAATCATCACCCACAGAGTGAAAAAACAAAGTAATTTTAGTAATAATATGTGAATTGTTACCCTGCATATAGAATGAGCCAGGGTAGACAGCTCCAGGCTTTGCACCGGGATACCCTCCGTTGTCCCGGGAATACTCATCGCCAGATGTGGAGGCGTACACCTAAAAAAAGGTGCAGACAGTGAGCAGTTAGCAGTGATATCCTCACTGACCATCCTTAAACACGGACATTAGATGCGCAGCTCTAAGCGCTCTGTGAGCACAAGTATTGAGCCATCTTTCTTTGATTGGCTTTCAGGAATCCTCTAATTACACTAGCTTCAAGCAGCCACAAGATGGCAAAAGGGAGTCTGCCGGCTGTAGAGGCAGGTCGGCTCCTCGCCTGTGGAGGAGAACACAGCGGCCATGCCATGCTGGGCACAGCGACGGCTTGAATCCCAGCGCACAGTGAGCACTTCCTCTAGCTCCCAGGACCCCGGTGACATCGCACTGCCTGGCCTGCAGCCCCTCCCTATAACACACTCACTATCCACTCACACACATACCATGCATTCAGTGAGCCAACACATACACACACACACACACACACCCATGAGCACTATGCCAGCAAAACCCTTAAACTGACACTATCACACTGTTTGTGGTATCAACAGAGGACTGATCAGAGAAAATATGAGAATAAGCCGCTTTGATGAAATTGGACGTTTTGTAATCAGCTCCTTTTTAAGAGTCCAATCACACATCATTCCACATCAAGCGAACAAATGTCATTGCCTTAAGTGACACATATCTCTTCCCTCCAAAGCCTCAAACTGAAGATGGACATGAGAAGCCCTTGGTTCCCCCCACACCGTCAGCCACCACTCAGTCTATCTATTCCTCCTCTCACTGTAGTACACAGCACAGAGAGAGGAAGAGAGGAAGAGAACGGAGGCTATGCTGCAAAGAATGCTAATCCAGAGAAGGGATTTTTTCTGTAATTTGATTTAACAGGGAGAAGTGGAAAGGGAATGGAGAGATGCACTTCTAATTACAGAGCCATCTGCCTGTTCCTGGACCACATCCAACTCCACAGGCAGCTGGGCTGGGGAGAGGGAGCGAAGAGAGGGAGAGAGATGGGGGCTGGGATCCAGTCAGCAAGCGAGAGAGAGAGAGGGAGAAAGAGAGGGAGAGAGAGAGAGAGAGTTATTGCAGTGGGTAGGGGATGGTAAAGGGGCAGGGGGGAGGATAGGGAGGAAAAAAAAAATGAAGGCCCTGATGATTTATGAAATGGGTAGCGAGATAAGGGGTGTTGAGGGGGGACAGGAGAAGGTAATCTAAATGACTTAAACAAAGCTTGATATGGCCAGGGGAGTGTGAAGGAAACAGGGGATTTAAAATGATCACGCTTAATTCGGGGGAAAACATGACGGAGATGGCTTCATTTAACAATGGGCTTTGAGTTGTTCTTTCACGGGGAACAATGTCGAGTGAATCCTGCTGTTTTGGATGGGAACTGGAAATTACACAACCACTAGTGCTGCTGGATGATTGTATTCTCAGAAAGTAAAGGGATTTCTGGGTTAAGATCCGTCACCAATAAGAGTTTAAAGTGATTCGGGTCATGACCGCGCGAAAGAAGGTCCGTGCACAGAAAGAAAACATGAACCCAAGGGTGGGGAGTGGACAAAGATTAACATCAAACAAACCTCAAAACTGATTTGTTCACCCACTCAAGTGTTGTTATCAGTCGACTGGACAACTAGAGGGCAGGAGAGAAATTTCTCCGTGCTGAATGATTGTTACAGGTGACAGGAGGTGACGGTTCACAAGGTTAAGGCGAGGGTCTGGTGTGCAGGTTGAGGAAGTCTAGGAGCATGAAGGGATGACAAATGACATCCTAGGTGAAGCTCAAACCTGTCCAGTCACTGGTTTTCAGCAACATTTTTTAAGTTTAGGACGTAGACAAGAGGAAATAGACAAATTGTCAAAAGGGTAGAGAGGGAGGGTGGGAGTGTGGGAGGAGGGAAAGACCACAGAATCATCATCATCATCGTCAGTCATTAATCTGGGCTCAGACACTGGGCTAAGAGGCCTGCAAGCACTGCACCTCACAACTGGGTCACTCACAGGGGGAGGCCCACCCAGGCCATCATGTGGTGAGGCGTAGGCGGAGGCCTGGGCGAAGTGGGGGGAGGGGGGTTCACGCGCACACAAACATGTCATCGTTCGCACCGAAACCACGCGGCCGTCGTTTACAGTGCGGGAGACGCTGAGGTTCAAAAAGTGAAGCAGGGGGGCCTCCACCAGACAGAGCGTCCACACTCAAAACTCTGTGATGTAGTCACCGTGGTGGAGTGTGTCTGCACGCAGAGGTTTCACAACACCAACACGAGGAGGAGGACAGCACAGATGTCTTAAAAAACACATCGCTTCACTCCTGTGACGAAGAGATCAAGAAAATAAACTAAGCAGCAACTTCAGCAGGTCCAACTCTGATCTGCCTCCTAACTGTTAGACAATCCGATAAAAACAAGCCTTATCGATGCAGCTGCTACAGAAGCTGCATCTGTTACAACATTTTAACTCAAACCGGGAGAGTTTCAGACGGCAACACAACACTTGTTACGCTCAACTTCCTTTCCTGCCGCATCCCTGGCTCTGTGATTCCAACCTAGTCAACCATATTAATTCTTTAAATTTAACTTTATCCTTATGTTGAACAAGTATTGGCACAGTCAATCGACATTTGACTCAAAAATATCAAAACAAAGCATTTACACAAATGCAAAAATTTCACACTATTTAGTCCCCACACTCTCAATGTCGACAAAAACTGGAAAATAAATCCTGCTCTTGATCTTCTACGCTTGTGAAGTCATTGTGCTGCTGCAAGGTGTCGTGCTGAAACACAGATGCCAGTAGTGAGCTGACGTAAAAGGTACCCAATCCAGTTCATGCTTGAGGTCACTCTCGTCATCCGAGAACTACAGTAGCGTGAGGACTGGGTTACAGAAAATGTTTGTGTACTGGCAGTATTTCATATTGATGATCCAAAGGCAGCTCAAGCAGCGAGATTGGGCTTTGATACCAACAGTGACGCCACTCAACAACCCAGTCTGGCTCCTCGAACCTGATACATCATGTTCTCTGTCTTTGAATCCGTCAGTTTAAACCACGAGGAATTAAAAGTCTCTTTACTAGCCTATAAAATATGAAAAGTAGTGACTTGACTAGTGTGGAAATGCAACACTGAATCGACTATAAAACAGATTAAAACTACATAAATGACCTTTGACACATCTATGAACTACAAGAACTGAAAATAGAAGCAACAATTATGAATGAACCGCACAGGCTCGAATCAAAAAATGAAAAGTACACATCAGAGCTGTGTGTCAAGTTGCTGTCCAGTCAGTTTAAACTAACAGTGCAATTCATTCAGTAACTATCAAGCATGCAACGATGACTTGTGTTTCCAGCTATGTGTGGTTGCCATCATCCACGCAGACATCAGCTACATCAGCTGCTGGGAATTCTGGGCCCACTGACAAGATGTGACACTTGGTACAGTAAATCAAAGCTCTATATGACACTTCAGACTGCTTTGGCGCAGGATTGGGGTTTAATTGCACTCCGTAGAGCACATTCGATGCTGGATGTACCCGTATCAAAACCCAACTATTGTTATACTTGAAAAAAAATACTAACCACGAAATGTATTCAGGAACTATTTGATTAATATTCCACAAGGAGAAACTAAAGCTTAAAAGCAAATCAAGAATCTATCTGTAGCTTCCTGAAAAGTTTCTATGATGCCAAAATCCAGCAAAAGAAGAACAAAACCCTAAAATTTACAAATTATGGTCCATTTTTATGAACTCTGAACCAAATCCAAATTAGCAACTCGACTTAAACCTTCTTGGACAACTACATAAACACACATACATGCCCTTTCAACTCAAATCCAGAACCAGTCTCCTCAAGCAGTCAGAGGACATATTTGGCCACTGAAGAAGGTAACTTAACAAACTTGACAAAGTACCTCAAAATCCGACAAAATTGCTTGTCTACATGACAACCAGACCCCGAACGCCACTTCAAACCACTTGAGTGTAGTGTAAAGACAACCACAGTGATGATGTTTATCGGGGCCTGAGTTGCCTGACTGTCAATTCACATAGTCTGACTGAGCAGAGGGTCTTTACCCCTGTCTGTCACAGAACTGCTCAAGCAGAGAGGAGGGTAGCTGTGTCTACATGTAGTGTGTATGTGTTTTTCATGTGTGGAAAGTGTGTCAGGAGAGAGAGAGAGAGAGAGAGAGAGAGAGAGAGAGCGAGAGAGAAAAAGAGAGAGAAAGGACTGGCTTTGAGCTGTGAAGGCGAGCAGAAATAAGCTCTCACCGAGGATGGCAGGCCAGGGGGTTTCCGAATCTTCTTTGGCTGGGTTTCTACATTCAGGGGAGACAGAGACGGAGAGAAAAGGTGAGAGAGAAAAATACAAATCAGCACACATATGTTGATGTTAAATCAGTTCAGGTGCAATTCCTCCATGTGCTCGGTGAGAAACAAAACAAAAGACTAAAAGACGCTGCAGAAAACCATCTCAGCCTTGTTTGCTTTCATATCAGTAACCCTTTGAGATCGTTGGCTGTTGAAGTTCCGTTAACAGTAGAAAGAAATAGAAAATGAGGATTATGCTAAAACCACCAGGGTTCCTATGCAAGTATGGAAAGTATGAAGTAATTTGATCAATTTCCAGGTCTTAAAATTATGGAAAATGAAAAATAAAGTATAGAAAAATATTTAGGTTTCCAGACTTTTACCACAGTAAGAAAAATACTGTTTTCTAAAATAGAAAAGTAGGTATTTCCAAAAATAAATTCTAAAAAGCAGGGTATGGAAAAGTATGGAAATTCCAACTGAGTAGGAATCCTGTAAAACAGTTATCCAACAATTTTTCTGACAACATATCTTCTTCAAGTCTGTATATCAGTGTCAGCATTTGATGTTTTATAGTGTTTAAATTAGTACGATGGATTAAGTGCTGATGTGACTTAAATCAAGAGACTTGACAAATATTAAGAATTTGCTCTGGGCTTTAAAATTATCGTACAGTTTTGTTCTATTCTGTGAGAAATGACAGACCTCGACATCCATCAGATTTACCTGATTGACAACTGTTTGTTTTAGCACAAGTTAATCTGCTGGGGGAAATAAAACAGGCATTTTACTCACCTATACTTCCTTCAGGCGGCCTTCTCCTGGGGTTGTTGGGGTATGATGGATAAAACTGAGAGCCTGACTTCAAGCCAGAGGGGGACATGGCATCAGGGCTGGGCATCGCTATGTCAGTAGGAAGAAAACCAGGCTAGAAAGAGAAGATATGAAAACATGGTTTTATAAGCAGTACATGAAGGGATGTGGGAGAGCAGTGAACAAAGATCATTCAAAATATTTCATGTGAAAAGAGAAGTGAGAAAACAGGGTTTCCTCTAAATACACACAGAAATACAAACACATAACCCTGTCGGGAGCTTATAAGCCCAATAGCAACATACCTGGCTTCCAAAGGGCTGGTATGGTGACCTCTCAGTTTTACCTGCGAGATTAAAGGGAAGCTTGTTTAAATGTAATGCAAGTAAACCATGAGATATAAGAGGTAACGGTGTGTGCTAAACAAATGACAAGTGGGTTTTTGAAAGTACAAAAAGTCCAGAGATGCCCTCCCATTTTTTCAGTACGCTCAGATGCATAAAGCCGCCTGCCAGACGAAACCCTGGGGAAAGTTTCTGCTCCGCTGCCCTCACATTCCCAACACTCAACGAATGAACACACACACGCACATACATGCATGTAGAGATATACACATTTTATCTCTGAGAAAACAATCGTGCATAAGTACATACAAGAGTCGGAACAGACAGTATGACTGCGGCTTTTTTGAAAACCGGAGTGGACAATGGTTTCCCTGAGACTGAGGAGGACGTTTACAATAATTTTTAACCTGATGATTAAATGTTTTCTTCAAGATCACATATGAGGAGGTTATTTAAAACAAGAAAACTATGAAAACAAACATACCTGGGATACCTGAACTGATGAATGGAGAGGACAAGTTTTCATGCTCACTGAAGTGGGATCCTTCAGCATAGCCCTGTGGGAACAATGATGAACACAAAACAACATGAGAAACTTGGAAAAAAAAAAAAGTTTCGATAAGACATCCAGAGACTTAATGTGGACAAACTCTTCCACACCCACAGAACTTATTGATAACCACCCTTTACGTCCGTCCCTCTCTTGCTGGCACACCTATATGCCTTAGCGGTTACCCTCCCTCTGTTTTTCTGTATAACAGGATCCATGCCAAACAAATCTGCATCAGCTCCGGGGATTCAGACTGACTTTCTTAATTATCAACTTGTGGTAATCAAAGCCTGCTGCATCTTTTTCACCCCCTGTTCCTTGTATTTACACTGTGTTGTGCCAAGACATTTACAGCGGATGTGAAGCCGCAATTACCGGTGGGCTTCCACAGAGATTCTGGGCTACCAGAGAGCTTGCCAACGCCGGATCCTGAGCCAAGGTTATTAGGTAGAAAGTAAAACTACCACTTCAAATCAAACATGGCACGCGGCATGAAAAAGTACTAAGCTGTTTCGCTGGTAGGGGGGAGAGGGTGTGCGTGTGTTCGTCTATGGCGGAGTGATTAACTGAACATGTGCAAGTGTGTGACAATATCATGGCATCTGGTGTTAATGCTAAGATCTCCAAACTTAAACTCATGTGCTACTTAAGAGTGCGAGTGTGTGCTCAGATCTTACCCGTCCTTGGCTGAAAGAGGGGCTGTTCTGTTCTGCTGAGCCCCAAGACCCCGAGCCGGTGCGCTCATCTATTGCTGTGGACAGACATATGGTTAATGCTGACAGGTAGGTCAGGAGACCATTCAGTTAGTCTGGGGCAGAGATAAAGGAATCGTAAAGCAGGTGGAACCGTACCAATCCCATAGATGGTGTTTAAATGTGAAAAATTCTGATGATACTGAAAAAACGCTCTAATGTGAGCCTCATATCAAAGGAACCTTTTACTATTATCTTACTCTAAAGATTTAATGTTCTTAAGTGGCAAAATGGGCTTTACAGTTACGAGCATCTATATTGATTGGATAAAAATGATACTTTCATATTCTAGATGTCATACATCTTGATGGAAAAAAATGGAAATACGTCTCAGTGTTCCCATTAGTGTTCGATACGGTCACTGAATGGCATAAAATTAACCCACTAATCCCTAATGTAATTCAAGATGATAAAATGTTATCTAAACCACATCAAATTTACACACAGTCAATTTGACACATACGAACACCTGAAGTAGCACAAAACACAATATGTACAGCCAAAACATGCAGCACGATGTTTAAAGTAAAGAGAGAATCAATATCTGGCACAAAGGAAAAACACAGTCAAAAGACTGGTGGAGCAGAAAACTCCAAAATACCCCCATCATCCCCTTCTCCCTGTCTTATGCACTAATGCTACCCGGGCTCTCTGGAGACACAAGCCTTAATTGCATGCTGATTTGCATAATTGTGCATATTAATGTGCTTGCCTTATGAATATTCATATTTCGTCTTTGATTTTTGCCTAATTAAAAAAATGTGTGTGAGAAGGCAAAAGAGAGTGAACGGGTGGAAGGAGAAAGCAAGGGGACAAGAGAGAGAGAGAGAGAGAGAAAGAGAGAGAGGGGGAGGAACAAGGGGAAAGGCAGCGTGAGAGGGTCTGGGCGAGATCAGCCGACTGGCTGACGAGTGAGAATGAGTGATGAGACTAACAGAGCGGTGCAAGTACCTACACACGGTGGGACAGCCGTGATCTATGGGGCTGATGCCAGTGGCATGGAGAATCAGGGGAGCAGGGAGGAGAGGGGACCTCAAAAGATCAGCCTCGCTCACTGTCAGATCAGCCTCTCTGAAAGGCCACAACACCAATAAAACGCCGCACCAGCGTCAACCATGTCTAATGGCACAGGACTCCAGTGACAGGTTCACTGCTAAATAAAGATGACAGACCTAGGATGAAGATGCTTCCCCCACACCTTTACGCAAACAAAAGCGATATCAGACTGGTGATATACAATACTTTGGAGTTGTCAGATACAGACTAGAAATAAATCCACATGTTTAATCAAAAACTGCTCTCCTTCTAGCCAAACTAAATATCTAAAATACAACTATTTTCCAATTTACAAAAAGCTTATAACAGGTTACCCGCAACATTACACATTATCACTGTCCACAATAGTTGGAGCAGACCAACAGAGTAACTTCATAATCTTCACAGCTTTTTTCAACACACAACTCATCCACCTATGAAGCCTCCATTTGGCCAGCAGGGGTGCGGAGGATAGCGTGAAAGCACGGCTGTGCAGGAGAAGTCTGACAACATTGTTTCACACTTACTGGAGTAATTAACTCGGAGGCAATTAAAACAAGGTGGAGAGCTGCTGAGGTGACACTGACGCTCAGCCAGCCTAGGAGAGCCTGACTGCCTGAAGAGAGGTCTTTCTTTGTTGTTGTGAGTCTCCTGTCGCATCCAATTTTGAACACAGACTGCCAGAAACCCAAAGTCACCCAAATTAAGTCTTATCTCAGAATGATCCACGACGGTTCACATACTGTAAAAGAATATCTAATAGAGGTCGAATGAATCTGAGAACTTTTTTAGACCAAAGGTGTTGCTCTTGTACAAAAGATGATTTGAATTTGAAGTGGATCAGTTATGTACTTCTACTTCAATTATCCCGACCAGTAAAATATTTCACTACTTTGTTTTATACTAACACTTTGCCTGTTGCCTAAAAATGGCTCCAAACACTTCCAATTTCATGAGACACAGCAGATTCTCCTGCCAAATCTGTGATTTTTTTTTTCAACCTCGTTTCATCACTTACTACACACAAGCTTATATTATCATTGCAGTTTTGTGTTTTTTTTTTTTTACAGTAGCCCGGTAGTGGCTTTTATATTCACTGAAACATGCACAAAAATAGAAAGAGGGAAAAAAAGAGATAATTTTGCTGCTCAGCATTCATACATGCCTCCTTTGTGTTATTTACAGTATCAGATAAGTATCTTTGTGTTTTTAAAACTGCAGTATTATGCATTAGATGTGCACATGGGCAGAAAGAGACAAGAGGTTTCCAATGTTTCAAAAGTCTGGGTTTTATAGTTTGATACGGTATCATTCTGATTCCCACGGTATTAAAACCTGATGAATGCTCTATAGTCTTAACATATGTTAAGAACCATTTCCATGTTTTTGTAGCTTTTTGAAGCTGAAAGCAGATGTAGGAAGAATTCAAAGGGAAACTGTACCATTAGGACAGGACATCCGATATTTTTATTGGCATCAGAGCACTTAAAAACAAGAGCTTATGCATGCAAACAAAACGAACACCAAAGTCTATCCCATCTTCACGCAAAAGACAACTAGACTTAAGACACAAGTTTCAAAGTGAAGTCAGTGATCAACAACTAAACATTCATTCAACTGCCTGACCAGGAAACAAGGGAAAATAAAGATTAAATTAGCAATTTCCTGTATTGTTTACTTATCAGACACACACATTTGCAGAGACATTAGTTGTCATCAAACAATGGATTCTTTAAACATATATCGCACCCATCCAGATTTTAGCTGGTGTGAGTCTACTTCAAGTGAAAGTCACAAAGCAAGACAAACACTGACTCACAACCAGAACCCGGAAAAATATTTATTTTCTAAGCCACAAAGCCTTCTCACGGCTGCGGTCTCTGAAAACAACTAATTTATTTGAGGAGGAAAGCCACTCTCCTTTGAGAATCCCTCTTTTTTTGGAGGACTTCGATTTTTTTTCAACTACAACCTGCCAACGCACAAGAGTAATACTTGACATTAAATTGCAGGCGGGTGCAGGTACACGACTGAGAGTGCAAAAGCCAAATGCATCACTTGTAAGCTAGCTACCCGGGGTAACCACATGTGTAAATTCACAGTGTTGTTTGTTGTGATCTAAGGGAAGCGATCCTGTCATGTCCTGTGTATTTGTGTGTGTGTGATTTTCGGTGTGTGTGGCGGGGGGGCTGGAGATGTTGCCAGCAGCTGCAGAGGTGACAGAGGGGACGCCTGCCTAAAGGCTTGTGGGTTTGGCCAGCTCCCACCACACACCGTCACACTCTGCCTCCCCTACTTCTCAAACATCCCGCACTTCTTGCCAATCCTCTCCCCTCCACTCTACCCGACACACCCATCCCCACACACGCACTGTGGCCACTGAGGAAGGGAGAAGGACGCCTAATGCAATTAGCACCCCTCTGAGCACTTTTGTGTTGATGAATAGAGGTGGTCTGGTGGGCTGTGAGGCTGCTCGCTGCTGTTCCCGCGCTGCTGGATCCCTGGATATACAAGCCCCCTATGTGACGTCATAGATGGACACTGCTCTTTAATGGCCATCATATTTTATGATGGCGTGGAATGAATAGGTTTCCTGGGCTGGAGCCACACCTTATTATTTAATAATGACCCATCTTCTTGGCCAAGTTTTGTAAGATGGTGCTGTTGATAAAAATCAGCCATCACATTAAAAAATAATCACTTACACCCAATATTCAACCGCCAGATTGATCCCCTCGTACATGCAATCAGTCTCAGCTTTCTCCCCTCTGTTTATTATTTGTTCTTATAAGTTGCCAAACATGTACCCGAGCCTCCTGAGCCGGAATTCACAGACGACAGACATGTTGACTTACATGTGCAATTGGAGGATACCTACAGATCTCCTAAAGTTAAATCAGACAGCTTGAAGTATCACATTAAAATGGGCGTCAATGACCGAGGGCCACACTTTGGGGGCATGAGGAGGGGGGAGAAGGAATTAACTCCTCACTGTTTAGTAATTGCCTGCTGTAATAGAAACAAACAGAATCCTGCCTTCCTCGGGCTGATCCTTCTATTCAACAAGCTCTCTCTTCCACTCTGGCCACTCACTGCATGCTGCGCCGGTTTAAGAGGCTGCAAGCTGGGGGTGAGGGACATTGTCTCGGGCTCAAGCCATTTCCTGCAGATCAGTGGGGGTAAGAGCCCTGTGCGGTGTTGGGGGAGGAGTGTTTTACACTTCAGGGTGGGGGAGTCGTTTCAAGTCCATAAGCCCCTTTTTTGCCTTTGTTCCTCAGTGGCCAAGTTCTCACTCTGGGGAACACTGGGGAGTGTGACTCGATTTCACACGCCAGGTTGGCAGGGTGACAGAGGAATGAAAGTAACACGACCAACTAATAACATTCAGGAAGAGAGAGGAGCCCACTCAAAGGCTTCAGGTGCTGAGGGGGTTGACTATGCATCTTTACGCTTTAAATACTTGAAGGGGGAGGAAATGGGAAAAGAAAATAACACTAAAATAAAACTTATTTCCAAATCAAATCAAGAAGCCACAGAGAGCAGGCTGAACAATGATGCTTACTTGGGTTAAAAAGAAAAAACAGAATAAAAACTCCTCAAATAAATAAACAGTCACCTGCATTTACTCTCCAGAAGAATTTTTAGTTAGTTTGTGTTTTAACATGCAGCTTAAAAGCTTACCTGATCCACCAAACTGACTGCTGGCGAGTGTCATTGTTCTGTTCTTCCCATTGGCAACTGGAGGCGCAAACATCTACAAGACAAAAGAGGAAAAGATATGGTAACTAACTAGGGAAGAACGGCACACTTCACACTTCCCATTTCCTCTAATAAACAAGAGACGCATCGTTAAGACATTTCAGTGTTGAAACAGTCCAGAGGCGGACACAAACTACATAATACCACCACCCAAAGCATAAAAAAGCACTAAAAACAAACATGTGGACGTAATGGAGGTTTTTACTCATTTCAGTAAAAATTTCACCAAAAATTAAAATTTTTCCAATTAGAAAAAAAAAACAGAGTAGTTTTTACTAGAAACACAGTATTTGGACAAAATACCTTTTGGACAAGTTAAAATAAAACCATCAGTATTGTTTTTTTTTTTTTTTTACAATCAAACTTGGCTTTTTTTATGTGACGTGGCAAAAACCTGCAGCATAAACCACAGATTTTTTAAGTAGGACACCATAAGACTATGTGACAAAAGCGCTTATGATTTCCCTTTCTTTAAGGGGAACAATATTCAGTCCAAAAACTGATTTGTTCCCCATTTTTGGATCACTTGGGTTTGGTTAGCAATGTCTTAAACATTTGTTATCTTGCTTTATTCCCAGTCCAACCCAGCATGCAATTAAACGGAGATAGTGAAATATGTTTGTACATTGTTTGACAGTTTCTCACCCAATTATCAATGTCAGATTTAGATGGAACATCTGCTGATAGAAATTGGCAGCTGATCAATCTGAGCTTTTTTAACACAACCCAACTGTCTAATGAGAGCGTCCCATAAAACCCCCTTCACAGTGAGGGCTGGTTTTCTTTCAGAGGTAAACGCTTCCTTTAAATACTGATGGTGCGGCAGAGATTAGGACTAAATTGATCATTAACAATGAAGAGTCCAACTAACACAATTATCATAGAATCATGCCTTTAAAAAAAGTAATCAAAAATAATTAAAGAGTGTTGCAATGGTACCGAGATTCAGTTTTTAATCAACTCTTAGTTGATTATGAGACATCAACGGAGACATAGTGTGCGCTTAAAAGTTAAACTGCTGAATTACCTTTTGTGATTTATATAAAATAGTTAGCCAGAGCTAGCAATTTAGCCTCATCGACTTTTTTTCATCGATTTTGTTCTTCTGAAGGCAAACTGTGTAATTGGGGTTATGTGGCGTTTATATAAAGCTTAACAGAGAACTCCTGACTCAAAGGAAAACAAATAAATAAAAGCGGAACATAAAAAAAACATTTTTTCATCCACTACTTGTATTTCGGGAAGAAACCTCGTGAAACATTTCACTGGGATATCTTTATAAAAGGCTAAAAACTGGGAAAATATAAGGAGAAGGACCTGCTGAAGCAGTTTACCAAACATAGCTCGTATGTAACAGCGCCCTGAAATCGTGTTAACGAGACAAAACTGGAGGAAATTCCTGTAATCAACCCTGATTATTTCTTTAACTTTTTAGAGGATTCAAGTTCACTGTATCAACAAACTACCTCCATGTTCTTGTACCACTGCTACACCAACACAAGTGAACACCCCATATTTAAGAATCAAAATCGTGTCAACATCAAGCCTAGGTATTTCACGTGCATGTTATCAGCACCCCTTCTGCATGCCAAGAAAAACAGATGGAAATATCTTGAATTAACCTAACCTGATGTTTGAACGATTTTAACATTTCTGAAGCTTTTCCTTCCCTCCCCCTCTTCCCCACTACTCTGGCTAAGACTTGCAGCTCTCCTCTGCCCGTACCCACACCTGTATCGCACTCACTTTGGCCCTTCCTCCCATTGCCCCCCAAGAAACCACCCAGACTGCTCTCCCACTCTCTTACCGCGCTGAAATCCAGGAGGTCGCTGAGTTCCTTGTCAGTTCCCACTGCAGCCATTCTTTGCTGCTGTTCGCTCATACCCTTCAGTCTCTAATAAACCCTACGAGAGAAATTTGCAGATACAGGATTTTAATGGCACTAGCAAGCACAAAAAAGTAACATATAGCTTTTAGGAGAAAAAAAATAAAGATGATCAAGGTGATGAATGAATTTAACTGTGCTTCCTTTGCTATCACCCACCCCAGGAGATCGTTCTTATTGGGAAAGTTTTTGGTCCATCATGTAAAACCAGGACAGGGCTGTGTCTGCATTAAAATCCAAAACTTTTATTTCATCACCAATACATCTAATTTTGATCTCAACTGAATTTTCTATCAAAATAAATAATCTAGATGTGTAGTTCTACTGTTGGCTCCCGAAGAAGTTACTCTAAAAATCAATGACCGTCTATTGAGTCTCAGCTGGCCCAAACATACAGCTCAAATGACTACCTCGCTGACATACAGGCTGATGAGGGGAAAACTGAAAACACCAGGCTACTTAACACTACACACTTTAGCTGGGTCTATTAAAAATGCTAATGTAAGCCAAGCACTGCCTTCCCATCCAAACAGAAGAGACACTGCCATGAAATGATGAATACTCTGCCCTTAGTTGAATCACTACCAAGTAATGAAAAAAATTGTCTTTCATTTAACGCAACCCTGGCAAATAACACTACCATATGTCGATCATTGCTACATAAAAGAGAACATAATACATTTACAATTACAGACATAATTGGGACTATTGTTAGCCCAAGGAAATAGGGGTGAAAGGCAGAGCTAATGACTGTATGCAAACATGTCATTACCAAATTACCATATGTCAACTCAGAAAGAGCCTTGTCAAATGACACAGTGAGCATGAATACTGGATTTACCCTGTGTTTTGCATTCCAACACAAGCCTGAGGCCGCTCTCTCGATGCTGAGCGAAGGATCTGCGAGCCACGCAGAGAACTAGTAGTGAGCAGAGGAATAGAGGCACTTAGACACCAACAGGTGGTGTGCTTTTACAGCCTCTTTGTCATACAGCATACTACCATACATTGATATAATATAAACACAAGAAAGTGTTTGAGAGGGAATGTATGTTGAAGAATTAAAACAAAAAAATCACTACAAATATGTTGAAAATGAAAACAGGATGGAGGAAGAGCCACTTAAAAGCAAAACATACATGTATAACAATGAAGGGGCTTATTTCCTATATGTCTGGCGAATGTAAATACCCTTTTCAGATTGACAAACTGTGTATTTCCAAGTCTGGTTAAGTAGCCTCAGGTCAGCAGAACTAATGCAACCTTGAGCCAGAGAAAGTAAGTGAACACATAACACATTGCCCCCGGAGTAAATAAGCAAATAACTCGGGCTGTCACTGCTTTCCCAAACTTTAACTATGATGTCCAATCTAGGTCAAAATCAGAGAAACACGCCACTTAAAAACAGCCACAGAGTTGCTGTAATTATAATACTACCAAGTTAATAAGAGGAAAGCACATGGAGGGGCTCAGTGCAACAAAATGGCATCTTCAGCTACTGCTGGATCAATATTTGAAGCTAGCAGATTAGGGGTCTTTGTCACCCCATACAAGGCAGAGAGAAGGCAGGTCAACCTTCACACAAGGAAATAAGCTAAACAGATGCTATGTACCACAAAGTTAGTGTTTCATAATAACTCTGCACAGCAAACACGCTCAGTGTGGCCTTGGCTTGTGTTTGGACCACTGCTTTCTAAGAAAACAATGGACCAAATTAAGTTCCTTCAACCTGTTTAACATGGTATTACCTCGGGGTTGGCTAACTGTTGCTGAAATGATAAAAACATTATTTATCATTGTTTATTTTTGTGCTTTTTTTAGCCAAAATAAGAAAACATGTCAAAGCACAAAACTATAGCCATCATAAGTTAGAGGATTATGTCCAAAAAGCTTTTTCAACTGTGGGTTATGTGTGTCCTGGAAAGCTAAGAGGGTAACTCTTGAGTAAAACGGTAATAATACGATAAAAGATCGTAAATAACGACAGTAATCCACGGCAACAAAGAGTGTAGCCTCTACATTACGCTATTTGACCACCTCCACTGGGCCACATTCAAGACCAAGCTACTACTGACAACTAATCCATTCACCATTTGTTTTGAACTACTTCATCCTAAACATCTACATTTAAAAAAATAATAACACATGTAGTTGTAACTTGTTGTGAGTAAACAGCATGTGTGTATAAGAGCTGCAATGGCGGTAATAGTGCAGAACAAAAGCGATGCTCCAAACTTTATGCAACAAATAGGGAGCTCTTTCTTCCACATTAGGGTTCAAGTCCTGCATTATGAGGGAGTTGTGTAGAGGAGACGACGGTGGGGGTGGGAGCATGAGGAATTTCCTGCCAAATGTGCAATAAAATAAAGTCTAGCTGGTGGCTAGACACTTCCACAGAGGAATGTTTAAAAGGCTTCAAAAGGGAATTTGTGTAAAGTTAGTTTCTGGCTTGTATAGAAAATTCACGTATAGGCCCACGACGCAAACTTTAGCTAAAATGCTCTCCAACATTACGCGACGCTTATATTTCTTTTTTTTTTCCTACTAGCTTTAGCAATAGCGGAGAGTGAGGGTGAAAAACAAAACGAGGCTAGTTTGGCAGGAATAACATTGAAGGTAAGTCGAGTCTTTTTGCAGAACAAAGGAGTAATTTCCTCCTCTCCGTGGTCGATGCGGAGACCATCACACACTTGGCTCGCCCCCTCAAACCAGACAAAAACTTAACATCCCCCGCTTTAACCACACATTCAGAAAAACTTTTCCAAAAATTGCAGGCGTCTGAATTGGTGGACAGTGAAACACATCGAATTCATGCAAGTTCCCCCAAAACATGAAGTAAAAGACGGTGTTTTTACCTCTCCTGGCCAAGTGTCTGATATCCAAGAGTAAAAAGAAAAGCGGAGACTCGCAAGGGGAAAAACATAAAACTTCAAGAGAATTTCGACCTCAGTGCATGAAACGCATTGGAGCACCGTAGATGTCTTCCTTTTGTCCCGGTAAAGCCTGTTTTTTCACGCAGCACCCACGTGTTTGCTTCAATGTAACAAGTCTGTGTGCAAACAAATCTATTATAGTAACTAATCTCACGTCTTCCTTTTTTGTTGTTACAACTGAGATGATTTCATTCTTCTCGTAGACATCTTCACCACCTCCGTCCACATTGTCAGACGCAACACCGTATCCCTCCGCACGAAACTGAGGGCCTCAATGCCAGCGGTGTCCGATTTCAAACGCCTTCGAGATACTGGGTGTTTTTAAAGAGGGAAAAACGCAGCGTTACCGTCTTCCGATGGCTAAAATTGTGGAAATACCTATTCCCGAGGCACAGTGTCTCGAAATGTTTTTGTGGTCTTCAAGATGCAGGAGCGCGGCGAGCACTATGTCGTCAAGCGGAAGGCTATCCTAAGAAAGTTACCTGCGATTACACAGCAGCAGCTTGACGAGATGGCACGATAAATGCAAGCGTGCTCAGCCAATCGGAAAGCGTGCACACTTGATTGACAGTACCGGCAGCCGTCGAGCGGCTTGGAAATCCGTTTTATCCCCGCCTTCTTCTCGACGCTCACTTTCCCTGTGTGCTGAGGGAGGCTGGCTAAGGGGGGCTCCAACATGCCCGCTGACATCATGTTATCACTGTGGTTGCCGTGTCCGCTTCTTCTGTTTTTAAAACAACAAAATACCAAAATTAAATATCTATGTTTTTAAAGAAATAACCGTAAAGCAATGTCAGTACATTCAATTCCAAATTTAGGCATTAGTTTAATATTCTTTCAACGTTGCTAAATGTAGGCTATAATCTTTTTATGACTGTTTATTACAACTCTAATCCTGCTTTATGAATCAGGCCTGTTTGGAGAAGCTGCCTCTATTCTGATTTATTACCCCTTTTTAAATAAATTTAAGCATCTTTTAAATGTTGAATGAAATATGGTACCTGTTATCGTAGTTATGTTCTGACTCTAAAAGTGTTCAGTCACACATTTTCTTTGGCACGGTTAAAAGAAATATGGATTTACCAGCTGTTAATGTATTCAATTCATGTACTTTTTACTTTACAAAATGGACTGAATGGAAGTCAATGGGTTCTTTTACAAAAAGCTAATTCAATTAACCAGCAACGTATGCCCAAAATATCCATTTGAATTCAACATGAACGAAAAAAAAGAAAATTAACAAAGGACAAACCAAAACATACAAATTATTGGCGTACCTTTTAAAAACTCACCAAAATAAATTTGATCATGAAGTAAGATAATGGATCTATTTTCTCTTTATTGAGTAATACAATAGGTATAAATACCCACCAACTTGCCTTTCACGAATGAGCTGATAAACATAAAACCAACACCACCCCAGTAGCTCAACTGCTTGCTCCAGAGCAGAGAGGAGAGGAGGGAGAGCAGAGTGTAGGATCACACAGCGAGGGGAGGAGGGGTAGAGTGTGGTGTGTGTGTGTGTGTGTGTGTGTGTGTGTGTGTGTGTGTGTGTGTGTGTGTGTGTGTGTGTGTAAATGTATTAATGTGTGTGTAAGTGTTTGTGGGGGGGTTCAGAGAGAACAGTTCAAACAGGGAGGGCAAACCAGATGATTGCTGCAAATGTGTCTCGAATGTTCAGATGCTGCCTTACAGACAATAACGGCAACATATTCAAAAAGCAGTGTAGCCACAGCGATCATAAACTATTTACAAAGAAAATAAGATTAGATGACCCTGATATGTAACTGATGTGTTTACCGCCTTTATTCAGTATGCACACTGCATCCCTCTCACAAAAACACACAATAACCACTCTTTTGAAAAGTGTAGGTAGGTGTTAGACAGCTGTTGTTTTTATCCTGAGGGCAAACCTCGTCAAAGAAGAGGGAAGTTTAGATAACCCTCCTTTGTTTTCCAGTCTACACCCTCCAAAATTACCATTATATTACCACAAATTCTAGACAATATTTCAGAGGGACAAAAAAACAACAACACTAAAATAAGGTTGGCATTGAAATATTTCTTCACTGTGAAAACACACAGTAATTAGTGACCACTTTAAAGGCTACAGTGACTCGCATATTTTTTAGTTAGTGTGTGGGCAGTAGGCCATGACTTAGTTGAGTGCTGTGCGACTTAATGCAGACACGGCGAAGGTGGATTTACATGGCCAACTGCTATTTTGTCCATTAATTCCTCAAACTGTCTATTTGCACTGAGTTTACCGTTGGAAAGGGGATTTGCTGTCAATAGGACATATAGGTAAATAATCCATTGGGTGTCCCCTGGGTAAAAGAAAGCCTCAGCACAGAACATTAATTAGTCTCATGGAGCGTCTTAGGAATGTAATGGGGTTACTGCTCGGAACAAACGCACATATGGGCCATAAATACCTTCACAAACATACCATGCACACACTCACATTTGGTCACACACGCACAGGTACTCACACACATTCACAGAAATAAAAGCAAACACAGCCGTGGCAGCAGAAAATAATCTAAGCTATCAAAGAAAGGGCATCTTGAGTTATTTATCTTGCACCTTTTTGGATCCTTTCATTGAGGAATGTATTAATCAAAAGATTAGATCTGAACAGATGGAAACATCTGTTTGGGGAGATGAATTTCTTGTGGAGGCTGAGAAAATCTCTCATATTCTCTCTTTTTTTTTCCAGTAAACGTTAGGCCTTGAGTAAGAATAGTGCTGTTGTCAGTATTAGCAATGAAGCTTGTAAGCCCTCCAAGTAGTTTGTAGTAACAGCTGGGTCTGACATGGAGAGCATGTACAAGGGCAGCCAGGCTGAAGAGAGGGAGGGGGCGGAAGAAAAGGAACAAAAAAAAAAACATATATGGGGAGAGAGTTTTCACCTTAATAAGCAGAGTGCATTTAAAGGTGGTATGACTTTAAAAAGAAATTAATATGAAATACAAACCATGAGAAATGTGCTTTAAAGCTTAACTTTACTTCAACTGTATTGACAGCGTATCTCTGATTTCTTTGGCAACACTTTTCCAGAATATGACTTGTTGTGTTTTCCCTGGTGTTTAACATTGAATTTTCGTATTTAATTGCGAATAAATTGTAGTGCAGTCGCCCCCTGTTTTTTACGGTTCAAAATAATTGGCAAAAAAACAACTAATAACCCCAAAAGCTCAATTTTTCATGCTCAGATTAAGACTCATTATCTATGGGTAACCTAGCGCATATTAACCTAGAAAATCACAGCATCATTATAGAGGAGGGACTGAGCAAACACACAAACATGTCATCAATAATCTCAGAAATTTACAGTACAGTGGACGGTTAAGGGCAGAATAGGGAATATGCTGTCACACATGCCCTCCATAATTCCTTCGAGCCATTCCCAGCTTCATAACTGTAATTAACGACAGATGCGCATGGAAAATTAGCATACGTTTGGCACATTGGTGCTAATCAGCCATATATTTGTGTATATTAATAATACATTTACGCAATGCACTTTGAGTTACACAAAAACAGAGCGTAAAATGAGGTGTAATAGTTCTTTAATCCTCTTTGTTTTTCAATCAATAAGAGAATAAATTCGGAGAGCTGGCCCGCATCATAGAATTGATATCTCACATATGCGTCACTTAAACTGCTTTATTGTCCAATCAAAAAGCAATGTGTTGTTCCCAGAGTCTTATAGCCATCTGCCTGCCTGTACGCTCTTGTTGCGCACCCTTAGCCCCCTTTGCCATCCAGCCCCTGCCCACAAGTAGTTGGTCATGCAAGCAAAACCCCATCACCAGGTTATATCACTCACAACCATAAGCCTGTAAACATACAGTTATAGGCAGCACACATTAACGCACACGGCGCTCAATGGTGAGGCAAGCTGCTCACCTCGCTCCACACTGAGCCCCTCACAGCCTGTAATAGTAGAGGCTTAGGTTTGGGTGGGGGAAGGGCAGAGGTGCACAGGTTTCTGATCAGACAAGAAAACTAGGCCAAGACCAACAATCCCTCTCCTCAAACAGCCTCTGCCCCTTTCTAAACGCTACAACTTTGTTACAGGCCGTGTGACAAACACTTGCAGGATTGTCATTAATGGCCAAGCGACAGAGTGATTTTGACCCTCAACACGTGTATTTAGAGGCATAACAACTCCTCATAGCCGGGCCATGATTCATGCTTCCTTGCCCCTTTGGAAGCTGTCCTCCAATAAGAGTTAGAGGCTGGGGGTAGGAGCGGATAGATTGATAGTGTTGGCTGAGTGCCCATGCTCTGAATCTATCTGTGCTGAAGGGGAGGAGACAGGGGGAATCTATCTGTTGTGCTCCCTGTGCTCATGATAAACTGACTCCCGTCAAGCTTCTTCCCCCCTATTACAGCTTGCCTGGCAGAAAACACCCAAACTCGCTCCGACTTCCAACATGTTCAAAAACAATAAAATGCGTGGAGAGGGGAGGGAGTGATTTAAACAAGGCAGTTATCCACAAGGTTATGGTATCCACCTTTCAGCGAAAACATAAGCAGAGAAAGACAACTGTTTTGGAACAAAGTGAGGACAGCATATCTCCCCGATTTCGTGCAAGTGTTCAAAACAGCCAAACTCAAAAGGGACACGATGAACCCAGTTTTCAATTCATCACAAATGGGACCAATGCCAGCAGAAAAAAAAGCAATGTCTGCCTGCCTCGTCCTGAAACTGTAATTCCCACAGAGCTCCACAGTGAGAAAGAAAATGAGTTTGAGGGATTGTCCATGACATTAATCCTCCCAAACACTACAGTTCCAGATCCAATACAGAGAGACAAACACAAAGCAAATCAACAATCTATTTACTGCAGGAAAAACTAAACCAACAACCTCCCTGACTTCTGTCTGCTCTCATTTGACTTTCCTTCCTCACTTCTCGCTGCTGATTTTATGGGACCCTTCCTTGCCATCTTGGATTCCCATTATTGCACAGTTGTATGGGTGCCCCTGTTCTGCCACCCACGCTTCAGGTGCAAGGAACAGAGCTCCAGCTTCCTGTTTACAAAGCCAGGCAATTGAAGCCCAACCAGCAGACTGTACAGAGCAGATAGGAGACCCTGGTGGTGGTTTGAGAGATGAAGAATAAAAAGGTGACACAGACAGAGAAATGGAGAAGGCGAAAAGTCCTACTTGAGCCAGAGAAAGAGCTCTCTCCCAATCTGATAATAAAAACACTGGTCATATATCGAGGGGGAGATGTGCAAAAAGTCACATGATAACAATCAGATCAGAAGCTGAATTGACTCTAAATCAATTGAAGCAGGCATGTCAGGGCTGCCCAGGACAGGAGAGGGAAGAGAGAGAGTGAAAGGGAGATAGATGTGAGCCCGTGTGGGGGAGGGAAGCAGAGATTGTTGGTGTCGTGGGAGCACTGCAACAACAATAACAGCAGTGTGTGCATGCGTGTGTACATGTGTGTGTGTGAGTGACATAGTGAATGAGTTGAAGTGGAAGTGGGGATGTGTTATGGCTCACAAAAGTGATGAAATGACATCTCCTTTACTTCAATGCACAGCTGCTGTTTGCTGCAAAGAACACACTGTTAAGATATCTGACCTTCTATTTTCTTTGATACCCAACAGTCAGAAATATCTGCACGCCTATCATGGCCGCCTCTAATTAGCTGTATGTACACAAAGACTACACTGTGTCCATTACAAACGACTCTCTATCCATTGATACTCATAGCGTAGATACGTATAACCTGCATCAGAAAAAAACACAGGTGAGAAATAATGCATTATAAACTTGAGTGAAACATGCTTTAAAGAATGTGTATAACACATTTATAGTCATAAATATACCTAAAATCTAGGATGCATCTCTCAGACAAAAGTACATCAGATATGTTAACTTATGGATGTGACAAATTTGGGGGTTAAGGCTTCTCTCTTTCGTTGTTTTCTCTATTTCTTTCATCTCTTTTCCTCCTCCCCTCCCCCCTTTCTTTGCAGATTAGAATTCATTAGCAATCAAAGAGCCTCCAGAGAGCTCCAGCTCTTAATTACCTACTCATTTGCATTTTTGCATATTAATGACTGCAGGGTTTTGGTAGGGTTTTTGCCGCAGTGGTTTAAAGGCACCTCAGTCCTCTGTTCTCCGGGGAGGAGGAGAGATGGCCAGAGGCAAAGCTCCAAGCCTGTCCAATTCCCCGCTCTCTCCTTCCTGATGGACGCTGGACACAACAAGGGGGGGCTGGCTATGGGGCTTGTGGGATGGGTGGGTGGTAGAGATGGTGGAGGGGGGGGGGGACTACAGGGGTGCACAGGTGAAAGGTCAATGTCCCTTATCAACATAAGAAAGAACACATGTCTTGAGCGCTGCCTAATTATTGTCATATTGAGCAGTTTAAACACCTGATCTGAACAAAATATACCCTCAGAGAAACTGGAAATCTATACTGCAGAGACTGCTCACGTGGGTTTTTATTGAGGACGGCAGCTAGTTTGGATGAAACTCATGTCCCACGGTGAGCAGAGGCAGGGGCATTTTATATCCCAGGAGGAAGGTGTGTACTGGTAAAAATGAGGCTAGTGCGCGGGTTTGTGTGTGTGTGTGTTTGCGTGCGTGCGTGTCACTATTTTTCCTTTACATTACAGCTGCCTCCGAGTGTGTGCATTGCGAGGGCAGTTATAGCCTCATTTGCTGTGCAAGCCTTAATGACGATGCTGTTCATGCACATGTACACAAGCAAAAACAATTATAAGACCACACCTTGGCGCATGAGCATATAGACAAACATGTTAAGAGTAACAGTTACACGCACACGCATATTCACATGCACAAAGCGAGGGAATAAAATAACTAGAGACGCCAGACAACAGCTCCCAGGCATCTCCCAGCCCCTGAAGTGCTGCTGTTCCTCTTATCCAATGTGTTTTGACTGCAACGATGATGCCTGAACACAGAGAATAACACCATTTCCCACTGTGTTCTTAGATACCTTACAAACATAACAATTAATGACTTGGAGCCTCAAGACATCTGGCCAACAGATTCAACATGACTGAATTAACCATCTCATGCACTAATATATCACTCAGTGTGGATTTCCATGACGTTAAATTGTGACAAGAGGTTTTATTTGTGGCCATTTGTCACACAAATAAGGAAAATGTGAGCATGAATCATTTATAAGGACCACCGCAATTACATTAAAATGCCGATCTAATACATACAACATGCAAAACACACGCACGTCTCATGGTGCATCCCTGAAAGCACAATGCTTTCAGAGTGGGCTTAAGTCGACTTAACTGCTATTAGTGGAGCATTATAAAACGTGTGTGTGTGTGTGTGTGTGTGTGCAGCCGAGGCCTGAGGACTGCAGCAATGTGTGGGCTGTTGGGGTGGGGTTAATGAGCTGTTCTATGACCTCTGTCACCCCACAGGATCGCCTCAGGGAGATGGGCCGACACAAACAGGAAGGCAGGGTGACAACAGGCCCATGGTTGCAGTCAGATGCTGGACTTCTGGGACAAGTCACATTAAAAAAACTAAAGCAGGCCCATCTTTGATACTTGAAACATCCACAGTCTCTGTATGGTTTTATTTAGTGAAACAAGGTAGTTCTCTGCAGTAGTCCTCATATATGTTTGATCTAAGCACACTTTTTCTGCATTATATACTGTGAGGCATTATTTAAGGTCTCTTTCTTTGTGGTGTGAGTATGGCTGCGTGTCTCAGTGTTTGTGTTGGACTATATGAAGATAAGCAACATGATCTGTGCAGTCATGGTCAGTAAAGAGAGTGAGTGAGCTGGCAAAAATGTGAGGAGAGAGAGAGAGAGAGAGAGAGAGCAGTGGTGCTGGCTGCACCCAGGTTCACTGCTTCCTTTGGTGGTGATAATAAGTGATATTACTGCCACCTAGTGGCTGTTCTGGTGAACTGACTCATCTAAAGTAAAGTGCTGTGAATAGTAGGAAAATACTAACTTGAACACTTTTGTTTATTATTGTGATCCTGTACAGAAACTCTGGCCGAATAAAGACATACCATGTGGTTTTATGATTTTGGAATCTGCTGTAACTGGACTTTTGACTGTTATTTTTCTCTTAGGATGTTTAGTATATTTAGTCTGTATTTATTTAGTAATTTAGTCTGCATTGTATATACTTCCTCTTATATTCTATTTAATTTTATGTTTTTATTGCTGCTGTAACATGGGAATCTATCTCTCTCTCTATCTATCTATCTATTTTACAAAATAACCTTGTTTATTGAAATACTCATATGTGCCATACACTACTTATTACAGATGCCACACCTTACACACCTGTGCATAATATTTAATAGGTTATGAAACAAGACAATCCACACAAAAGTTTGCAACCATTGTTTTTAATAGAAAGATTTTATATCCTTTAAACCAGACAACCAGATGCCAGACATTTTTGGATATATAAAAAAAAAAAAAAGAAAAACCGAACAAAAAAAATAACACAAAACAAAATGGAATTATATGGTTTAGACTGTGTGGATTTAGTGGTCTCATATAGAATACAATTTTTTTCATCGCCAAAAAGTGCAAATTTTCAAAAAAGAAAAAGAAATAATTACCAATCGCACCCCTGCAGCTTTCAACAGATACCGACTGACAGACTGCTATGCTAAGAGACAATAATCTTTGTGTAGAGAGAGGGGTTACCTAAATAGTAAATCCAGACTGGGAATAAGAAGAGCTGATGCACTCTGCTGGTTCAAACTTTCTGTAATGTTGCACTTTGCGGCCACATCCCTTCAGTTAAACACAGTTCACAAACACTCTACCTTTGTGATCCACCTGTCGTCATGCACTATTTGAATGAGGTCTGATGTGCAACAAGGATAAAGTTTGAACACAGACAGAAGTCCATCAGTTTTCTTTCCCGTGTGCGTCAACAGTTATTGTCTGGGTTTGGGACACACTCTGCTGTTTCAAACATACATGAGATAAAAGTCTTTAAAAGATTTTCATAACAATCACAGTTATAAATCATTCTATCATAAATAGTAGCCTATTTTTGTCTCTCCCAAGTTAAACCATTAACTGAACTATGGATTTATTGAATGTTTATTATGATCAGTATTATTCTCTCCACTCTCTACTGCAATAATCTTGATTTGACGCCAAGAATAACTTTTCTGTTCGGATTATTTGCAGAGTGCTCAATGGCCATTTCATCTGTCTTTCATATACATATAAGCTCTATAGGGATACCAGATCCAGCCTTTAACTACACAGACAGGGCGTTATTGCAGACAAAGAGATTCTGCAGTGGGTACAACACTGCATGTTTAACATTCAGCACAGCCAGCCTTCTCAGAAAGCTTTGCAACTGTTGTACAGGTTTCTTTTTCAAGAAAAGGAGTCTCCCAAAATGAGATCAAATGACCTTTCTCCCAACATGAAGTAGGACACTAAGCAGAGAGCAGGTAGGGTGAGATCTGTCCTGTTCCCCCCCTTTACTATTGTGTGTGACTATGCAATAAGCTGCATAAAACAGGTATGGTGGTAGAATAACAGAGATGTGTTTGTTTATGTCCAGACGAGGTGGCAGCTTTGACCACCTTCGATCCAGATACCAAGTATTCAAGTTTTTCTCTTTTTTTTTCATTTTTCTCATTTAGTTTTTTTGCATTTAAATAATCATCTGCACTGAGAAATAAAACATCAACAGAAACAATAAAATAATAATTACAATAGTGATAACCATAAAATAAAAGCACACAAATATTCAGGATGGCCTTTCGCAAAGTGCTTTTGTTACAATCGCAGAGGCTGAAAAAAGGCAGTTGGATCACGGTAGTTTGGGGTCTTTAAAAACTGTCTGTCTGAATGTCTGTCTGTCACACATTGAAGGGATACCGGACAGACTGTCCAAAACAACCAACGGCACTGTGTTGATTGTTTCCTCCTTCTGTCATCAGCTCACATCCCTTAAGCAAACTCAGAAGTGGGAATCACAGTATGAAGTTATGGAATGTATCCTAAATTGGTTAAGGTGACGTCAAACTGTAACTGTTTCTTCCTCCTCATCCAATCCCCTCTCCCTCCTTTCTCCCTCTCTGTCGAGTCCTCCCTGCGAGGACTTGGGATCTGTGATCAAAGGCCGCTCTGCAACAAAGATGTAGACTCTTAGTCCGGAGAGAGGGGAGTAATGGGAGCAGAAAGTAGGAGAACATATCCCCCACCCCACCCCACCCCACCCTGTGATTTTTCCAACCCCATTTCCTTTCAAAACTGTTACAGTCTGACTAATAAGACTGAATCTCCAGTGACTTCCTTCCCTCCAACAAACAATCCACTGGATCGATATTAGACAGAGAAATAGGCTGGTCACAGCCACTTTACAATGAGGGAACTGTTCCTGCTGCTTCTTCTTCTTTCTGGAAATAATGTTAAATATGGGTTTTTAAAAAACGAGAAAGGCGAGGACAGAGAAGTGACTTGGAGGATGATCAAACATATTATTAACTTAGCAGACATTAAAACCAATGCATAGCAGTGTATCTTCCACCTGAGTAGTACTTACATAGAGACAAAAGAGATCAGCAACATGCTCCCTGTTGCCTCAATCTGAAATCTGTGATGACCTCCGTGTGTTACAATTCTTGTCATATTTTGGACGTGCAATTCATACCAGGACCATCACTGAATCATTGCTCAGCGAATGAGTCCATCACCTGGGCTTTTCTATTCTCATCCCTGAAAACGACACCTAACCTTGCCCTACCACCCGTATTTAGTCCTCCTCCCCATACGGCAACCTTTGCATCCCCAGATACTGCAAACTGTCCCCACTCGGCTGAGAGCAGCCAACAGACAGCAGCCTGCCTCTCTGAAGGACCCAGGGCTGTCTGAGTAAGTGCCAGAGCCATGCTGTGCATAGTGCTATTCTGCATATGCTGCGCTCAGCTTGCTGATGGAGAACACACAAAAAAATCAGGTGTGCAGGAAAATGACAAAGCAAAGAAAATAGTGCCCTTTCTGCCGTTGTGAATCTCAATGATAACAGTCACCTTGTCCTGCTGCGTTTGATTATTTACATTAGAACTGTTATGTAATTCTCCGCTGTTTTGTTTTATGGCCTTTCAGATAGGTTTAACAAATCTTTGATAACAGCATGGAAAAAAAAAACAAAAACATATCAAGGTCAATTTGGAAAAACACTTGCAAGTTTTCTGAGACTGTCTCAGTGTAGCCAGAGTCAGCGTAACCTTAGTCTGGGGCTGAGGCCGGGGACACACCAGTTATGAATCATTGAGGTTGACAGAAACATTTTAATGTTTTGATTCAAGTAAAGTTTTTGATTTTATTATTTTAATTTTTTGAGAAGAGAGTCAATCAGCCTGTCTAAATTTAAGCAAACGTTTAAGTTTTGTCAGCCTCCGTCCACTGTGGCCCTTACATCACGCACTGGTGAGTAAAAGCCTCAGCCCCAAACTGCACATTACAACATACATTAAAAAAAACAAACAAGCGTAGTGCTGCTCAGACAAGGCCACAGTCTGCTTCAACCACAGATCATTTCAAATCATTCAACCTTTTCAGAGAGTAGACTGAAATCATTCAATTCAGCAAACAGTCAAAAAGTGTTCAAAAGTTACAATATTCTCATTTTCAGTTCATAACATTTTTTCATCAGCATGTGAAAAAAGTTTATAAAATCCAATCAGGGGACAAAGTATAGGTCAAACATCTCTGGCACCTGCACACAGTACATCTCAGCCATCAGATCAGAATGTCTTTGTTACCTTCTAAGTGCTTACATGTTGTATTTGGAATTATTCTTAATATAAAGAGCAAATATCATTTGCTATAACCACATACTTTCTAGTTTTTAACAAAAATTACATCCAGAATCTCTTTTCAAGAGGCTTCAGATTGAACAGTAAAACTCTTTAAACCAACATTAGATTGGTAGCTTAAAATGTCCAATGACTTAGTGCAAGCCATTTTTCTGCTTTGGTATTGGTAGTTGTTGGACGCCTGTATATTCTTAATATACTGTACATGATAATTTCTATGGAGGGCTTGGATGGACTCTATATGAGACCATTGAGTATTAACCACACTGCTCTGTGCTCATGGAAACTCGCAGGCCTTTCTGAGGTCTCCTGTCCTTCTCCCATAAGCAGGACAAGGACATTAAACATTAGTGCAAACTTTTGCTCTCTCAGCTAAAGCACCATTTCCAGTGCTATCAGGCTTTTAATCCATTTACCCCACCCAAAAGCACCCATACCCACCCTCCTGGCACAGCAACCCCAAAGCCATGACCCCAACCCACACAAGCACACACTCATTCCACACACAAATGCACAGCCATGTCAAATAGTTAGAAAAAATAGCTGTAGCACAACACAATATTTTAAGAAAAAAAAAAAAAAATTGTCGACAGACCCAACATCTATACATCCTTTTACCTCTGATTGTACTATCCGTAAGGGTACAAAGAGCGAGAGAAAGCAAACTCAAGTAAATATATCTGTATGATTCCACACATCTTTCTGCATATGTATTCAAGAGGAGGGCTTACTCCTGTCCAGATAAATTATAGATCTACTTTCAATAACTCTAGCCTACAGTGGACTAAGATTGAAGGTAAAAAGCTTTGGTTAATCAACAAACAACATAAGACTTTTGGGGAACTTATTAAGGTTCAAAGCAACATATATTTAAGATGGCTCATAGGTCCCAATCATCAAGACACAATGGCAGTTCATACCCAGTACCACTATATAAAAATTGCCAAGCAGGTAGACATATACACTTTACATAGGTCTGCCCGTGGGAGTCAATCTGTGCATTAATTAACCCCATCTCTATCATAACAGAAAAGCAAAATTAGAAACTAAAACTCTCAAGACCAACAACGGTAAACAGAGAGTTATGCAAATCTGCACCGAGAGAGCCGTGAAGTAAACAAGCAACTGTCCAATGAGTTGTTTTATATTTAAGTATTCTGCTTCTGTGGTACTGTGGACCTATTATCGCTGTAGTCCCTCAGAGGACACGTGTAGTTATGAGAGTAGCTGGTGAACAGATGGGGTAGACACAAAGTTTGTTTATCCATGCTTGTCCCGAGACCCTCCAGCTTGCCAGCCAGCAAAACATACTTGTGCACATGCATTAAAAAACGCATACATACGAACACACACTCATGCACACAAGCCCCATTCTTCTTTTGCTTCCTCGTCCTCCCACGTTCTTTGCATTAAGACACAACAACTCTAAGTTTCTTTAAACTAACTTCAAGTGCAATCAGTTACAAGGATTAATTTAGACTGTTTCTTTTAAGGTCACAAAACCCAGCATGTTGGTATCTGAACTGACCCAGAATCTCTTTCAGAGACCTGAACTTGTACATTTCTTTTTTTTTCTTTTTTGGCAGCTTGTCGTCGAAACCTGAACAAAACCAGTGAAGGAGTTTTTCTTCACCACCATGGACAGACAAATGGACTGATCTCATTTGCAACTGGTTTGTTTCAAAGTACCCGTTTGGTTAACAAAAGTGCCCTCCTCAGTAACAAAGTGCATTCATAACCTGGATCTTTCCAATTAAGGTGCTAAGGACTGACAGTTGAACTACAGCACTACAACGAAAATGATGGGGTGAGGGGTTTTTTGGAGCAGGGGGAGTAAATATCACGCGTGTTCCCTCCTTGACTCAAAGGAAATGTGCTAGTCTGGAATAAAAATATCTGAAGCACAACAAGACAACTTGGACTTTTGGAGACGAATGAATCCAGATGTAAGTAGTCCCAGACAATATTCAAACAAATACGTCTACTCTGGTGGGTTCCCATTCTCCACAGGATACCTGGACCCAGTGAGATTGTGCGAGCATGCGTGTGTGTGTCTGTGTGTCTCGGTGAGAGAGACAGAGAAAGTGCATTGGGCTTGGCAGCTAAGGGTGCATGTTTGAACAGGCTGTGGCTGACTCACATAGTGATGATGTGGCCAGAGCGACCCCGGCTGCCACGCACACACATGTACAAAAACACGCGTACATGCAAACACAAACACATACACACACATGCGCGCTAAACAGCCAGCACCAGGCGTCCTACCCTCGGCAACACCAGGCTCTAATATAATAATATCCCCTCCAGGCTGGTCCGGGGGCATTAGAGGACTACAGAGGGAGAGCGAGGGAGAGAAAAGGCCTGATTTGATCCCCTCCTGCCTGGAAACGTGGCTGAGCTGGGGGAGATTATTTTTTGGAATGCAACAGACATTGTGAGATCCCCCTCCCCTTCCCTTGTTCCCCTCCCCCCATCGACCAGCTGCAGCTGCGCTCCGATTTGGCCTCCCAAACTTGGACAGGTATTTATTGCTCTCTTCATCATACAGGTTGCCTCACGGTTGTGTGGTCCCTCGGGCGAAAAAAAGATTGGAATAAGCATGATACATAAACCTCCTCTCACTCCCTCCACTAAACACCATCCCACTTCCTTTAAGTACACCTCTCTCCCGCTTTGTTGGATGTCTTTAGTAAAGCTGTGCAAACATAGAAAAAAAGGTGCTCATCTATCTCTTCTTCGTACTCTTTGTCACTCTCTCACTCGGGCTCCCTGCCATTCCTTTAACCTGCAGTTGGTTAAATGCTACCCGCGCCTTGTCACACAAGGACAGATTCCGAAAAAACTGCACAAAGTTGAAGCACATTCATTCATTCCACCTCCTCATCCTTTGGGCAGGAACTATACATGTCAAGTGTTAAGTTTAGAACAAATGGGTGAGTCAATGTTTCTTTTTTTTTTTTTCATCAAACATTCATACAGTTTGTTTCGTTCACCCACAAGCTCCACTCAGTGAGAAATATGACATCAAGCCTAAGAGGAAAAACCCGATTGGTGAGTACACCTCAGCATTAAGAGGGGACCAATGTCATATCACCACCTGCTGTATATACATGTATACATTTATAAAGTGTCAAGTACCCGAAGCAGTCAACAAAAAAGGAACGACAAACAAATTAAGACAAATCAAAAGGAAAAAAGAAATGCTGAAACTGCAGTTTTGTGAGGGATAAGAGGCAACGTAGTCAAGCCAACAGATACATTGACGATGGTAGTGCTTTAGAAACACAGACCCCTCTACCCCTCATGTTCCCTAGTTCTGCAATTGGCGAGTCCCCAATAAAGTGGATTTGACTCAGCGACAAATAGTTTTTTTCAATAGGACAAACCATAGATCTTCTAAAACGTATTTTATAGAGAAAGCAACACTTCAATCAAACCCTTGTCTCAGTCTTTCCGGAACATCTAGAGAGAAAAACTGTTGCATCAAAACTGTGGCGAGTTTTCCTTGCATATGCCATGTTGTGGCAATGTTGTTTCTATGGTAACTGTACATTTCAGACCTGCAAAAGAATAGAAAAAGAGTTGTTTTCACTGGGAGGATTTGTCCTCGCTTCACCCGTACAGCAGCCAGAAGGTGCTTGATAGACACCTTGCTTAGAGCTTGAAGGCTGTGAGGACAAAACCGATAAAAATCTAAATCAACTGCATAGTTGCAAAGAGTGTTTTTGTATCTATTATACATTTGCCTAAGCACATATGCCAATGTATAAAACCCCCTAACATTATAAAGAAAGACATGGCCCAGAAAGTGGACGTCATGGGTGTATGATTTGAAGCGTTCTTTGCTCTTAAACAAACAAACAGACTTAAGTGCTTAAAAGTCTACTCTGTTTTCTACGGTAAAAGGAGAAAGAAATATAAAGATAAGATTTTTGTGACACCCTGATTTGGTTTATAGAGGAATAGCTAGTTGTTTTGTTTTTTTTTTTTAAAGTTTGCCTTTGTGTGTTTTTTCTCCTCTCTGTTCACTGGCCTGTCTCACAGGCGCTGCAGAGTGACTTGTCCAGCAGTGTCCTTGTCGCCCCTGCAGTTTCAGGGCCCTGCCTCCCCAGCCAACTCCTGCAGCTGAGGACTATGTGCAAGAGCTCCGACAGTCCCCTCCACCTCTGCCACTGAAGATGCCTCAGAGCGCCTCCGTCCCCTGATGGTGCGAGGGCCGGGGCCTGTGTCAGAACTGGGGCTGAGCAGGCCCAGGGAGGCGTCGAGGAGCCCTGGCTCTCGCACCCGAGGCTTTCTGCCTCTGCGAGAGGGGATGCCGTTGCAGCCGTCCTTCTTGAGGTGACGGTGAAGGTGATCTGAGCGTACAAAAGTCTTAAAGCAGCTTGAGCACTGATAGGGGCGCAGGCCTGTGTGTACGCGCATGTGGTTCTTCAGGTCGTAGTTGTGGGCAAAGGCAGCTCCACACTGCGTACACAGGTAAGGCTTCTCTCCTGTATGCTTCCTCATATGAACCTTGAGCTTGTCTTGCCTAAGGGGGAAAAAAAATAACAACAACAAAAAAAGATCACATCAGAACACAGTCAAAAAATTCAAATGAGATTAAGAGGTTTGGCCGACTCCAATTTCAAAACAAGTAGAGCTAACTGTAGGCTTTCTTGTTAGGGTCAGATGCTAATCCAGCTTTTTTTATATCATGTACAAGACCAGATTTACCTGAAAGACTATTAGTAACTTCAACATGTAATCTCATCCATGTTTAACCCTTTGAATAATTCTATTTCCTATTTAACAGCCACTAAAGGAGATCTCTCTCAATGAGATAAATCCGTCAGGGACAACCGAAGAGTGGCAATAAACTTGACATCTTATCTGTGTAATAGCAGACAGGAGTGTAACTGTAGAGTGACAGGGAAGCTCAATGTTCACTGTGTCAGTTGTTGGTTTTATGATTTCTCTTTTGTTTCATCAGCATGACAACCAACAAAACCCAGAAATGTGTTTGTTTAGTGGATATAAATCAATCTCTCCTGCCGCTGAACAATTTAGAAATCCTTTGAAAACTTGACTTTTATTGTTGAGTTGTACTGAATTATCGACGAGTCTGTAAAATCATCAGCCGTCTATTTTTCAGCCTTCTTCAATCCCTCTAAATGTAGCAACTGGTGTGAATATTGTGTACGTGTGCCACTTCTAATCAAATCAAGTAGCTGAAGTGGAAGACTTGCTTTCCAGTAATGTCAGATTTGAACAACAATTACACTCCGAGTGTAATCGTCATCTCATAATAAACTGGAACTGTTCTTATTTTGTCAAATTTTAGAGGATGCCCCACCCACTTCACTTTATCAGGCTGCCTTGGCCTTCATGTGACTCTTGTCCCTCCCTACCCCCTTTAGCTCTTACTATCTCTCTCTAGCTTCTGAGCTCTTTAATCGTCTAACCCGTATGAACCCAGGGCAGAGGGCTACTAAACAAAGAAGCGTAGTTAAGACAACTCTATTTGAACACACGCACACTCAAGCACACACACACACACACGAGCCGCCTAAGTGGATTAGCTGCTATACAAGCAAATAAATAAACCAACTCCAAACCTTATAGGTTTGCACAAACTGCACTGTCAATATAAAAACAATTAAGACATTTGTACATAGGTGAGGACATAAACATATATGTGTGCACACAAACTAATTCACTAACACATGGGCGAAAGCCTTTGAACAAAGTGGCACATTGACAGAGGTGAATTATTTAAAGGACAGAGTGATTTATTACTGTGTGAGGCACACTCTTAACCCCGATCAAACGGGATTAAGATTACAATACCCTCTTCCCTCTGCTGGTCGAATTTAGCTGGAAGGCAAATTCAGATTGGTCTTCCCTACCTGCCGTGCCAGCAGAGGTTCCGGGTATTTCTAGTCCACTGTATCTATTTCCAGCACAAGTCTACTGATTAATTAATTAAAGGAATGATTTCAAGGAAAAGGCACGACTCCTTAATACGGGGAAACCATGTGCACTCAAGTTCCTTGCTGTGGACTTGCCACATATTTCAGGGCAGCATACAGCGGATTTCATTATAGAGGTAAAAGGAGAGACGGGGAGGGGGGGTGGGGGTGGGGGGTGTAACTATCCCGCTGTGGGCAATAATCAACATAACTGGAGATCAAAAGTTCAAATTACTGCATTGAAGCACATAGAGCACCATCCAGGGCCTGTAATCCCCCTCTGTATCAGGACACAGCACTTTATAGCAGCCCTCTACGAGATAACACCGCCATGGCACTGCCTTCTTTTATAGGACCCCTATGTTAAAATCCAGGACTTTGCTATGAAGGCTGTCACAATAAAACAGACCTTTACAGCCATCTGACCCCCGCTCGGAGGGCTGGAATATTCTACATGCCATTTTGATTAGCATTTGGCTGCAACGTGACAGAAAAAAAGAAATACGGCGTAAGTCCGTGATCAAGGTAAACACTTAGATTCACAAACTGTGTTGCCTCTTTAATGCAGAGCTAAGTTGGTTAGTACTAATTCTCCTGCTCTGGGATTTGTGGTGTTTCCCACTGCTGGACCATTTGTCTACGGTGCCAAGTCCAAGTGTATTAGTACATGTGACATGGGGTATTCACTTCATTAATAGGGCTTACCTGGTAAAGCGCACTTTGCAGATGGCGCATTCATAGGGTTTCTCTCCCGTGTGTGTTCGGATGTGGCGGGGTAGCTTGCCGGCTCCTTGGATGACCTTGGAGCATATGGGGCATTTCTGAAAGGCCTTAGAGCGCATCTTCCTCTCTCCACCTCCTCCTCCTCCTCCACTGCCCCTCTCTCCTCCTCCTCCTCTCTCTTGGCTTGTTCTACCCTGTGATAACCAGGGCGGCGGCACTCCCTGTGTCAAAGCAGCAGAAGCTGTATCTTCATGCTGCGAACTGTTGAAATAATTCAAGTAAAATTCCATGTCGGGGTCGTCCCCATCTCCCTGTTCTTCCCCGGTTGTTGCGCGCTCCTTCTGCCTCTCAATGGAGTCCATCATATGCTGCAGAAGGGCGCTGGCAGAGCCTCTCTCCCTCGCCATCACCTCCCTGCCTCCCTCCTCCATCTCTGTCTCCTGTCCCAGCCTGGACTCAGGAGGGAGGTAGAAGTGCCCATTCTGAGATGGAGGGTAGTAAGATGTACCCAAGCTTGCTCCATTCCCCTGTACCACCTCCCCATCCTCATCTTCCTCTTCATCCTCATCCTCCTCCTCTGGCTCCTGCGTGGGGGCCTGAGCCAAGGCGAGGGCCAAGGTGGAGAAGTACTCACCATGGCTGGCAGGACCCCCATTGCTGGGAGGCGCCCCATTCCCGTGGTTAAAGTGCAGGTGTGTGGGCAGGTCCCTGAGCTCTGGTGTGCTGCAGCTGCTGCTCCAGTGCGCCCCTCTCTGGAAGTACTCCAGGTACTCCTGGGCCCGCACCCGGTTGCCCTGCTCCCTGCCTCTGGTCTTCCCCTCACCTTCGCCTTCATCTCTCTGCTCATTGCCCGCCTGGTGAAACACAATGGAGATCAAAATAATGAGTAAAGGTTAGCAAAAAAAAAAAGAGGGCAAATCAAAGTGAAATAAATGAGAAAGAAGTGTAATAATAAAACAAATCACAATCTCCCAAAAATATCAGCTAAGGCAAAGGCTGAACAGAAAGAACAAATTCAACAAACTGCTCTGGGAAGAACTGACAACAAGCAGCACGAAACCCCAAATATGTTTTGGTAAATTCAGCCTCTCTCGAAAGCCATGATTATCACATGATGTAGAGCATGGTGTATTCAGAAGCAGCATACCGCAGCTATACTTGAGTGTGTTAAAGCATAGCTGTGATATGCTGTGTCCGTAGTCTGTGAAAGACCACGGAGCCCTTCCACACACGCGATTGGCTGAGAATGACTAAGTGTTGAACTAACCCAGAGGCTGTGGGCGTGTGTTTGGCATGGTGAGAGAGGCCGACGAAGGCCATGATGTAAGCTTGACTGTGCCGACTGTTCAATAAAGGTGATAGTATGATAACTAGAAGTCTCATTCCCTAAGAGAAGTAGGTTTTTGATGAGAGTTTCACAAAGTATTTCCTCAGCATGAAGCATTTGTAGCTCACAGTCTGAGCTCTGCTCTTAAATCATTAAACACTCACACTGGACGTCATTTAGGAACTGTAGATAAGATCTTATCTTAAAGGTTAAATTTTGCTTTAACTCATGTCACTTCTAGTTCTGAAATAGAGTTGTACCGGCGGGGAGAGCACTTTGGTGTCCAGCAGGTGTGTACAGACATCCTGGACGGGTGGGATTTCCAGGAGGCGTGCAGCGGCAAGGATGTCAGCAACACTGCTGTGACTGACTGTCAGTGTGGCTGTGTAGGCAAAGTCCAGTAATGCTCCCAGAGCCTCTGCTGCCACAAAGTCGATGTTGTAGACGTTCTGCTGGTCAGCTGTGGCACCTGAAGTGAAGAGCTTGTGGAAGTAGGAGCTGCAGGATGCCAGAACGGAGCGGTGAGCTGGGAACTCCCGATCCTGAGTAACCAGGAGCACATCGCACAGCAGGCCGCTGAGCCGCTGCTTATTCAGGCTGCCCAGGATATCTGCGCTGTGCTCAGGGAAAGGGATCCCCACAGGGCCTTCCTCTGCTTCCCCCGCACCTCCTCTCCCTCCGCCACTACCGCTGCTTGCTGTCCCCCTGAGCCGCCTTCCTCCCCTCCCACCGGCTCCTGACGACATTTTCCACCAGCCTGCCGCCGAGCCGCCGAGCACAGCCCCCACCCGTGTATCCGTCCTGCCGTCCGTCCGTCTGCCTGTCTGAAGGGAGGGATGGGATGGAGGGGAGAAACACAGTAAAATACTCGATCAGTACATCAAAATCCTTTGGAGCACAAAACAGAAACCTTCATGGAGGTCAAGTACAACTAATCAGAGTGCGGGTTAAAACATACTGGGTGAAGGCAAAACACACATATAAATACTCTTAAGTATCTTAGCTTGGTGGGTCATATCAGGTTGCGTGCCAATTAGCGGTGTTATCTGCTATAAAACAGGTTTGGTAAGCTGAATTGTGATTACTGAGCCCTCACAGCATGAAGTGACCACTCATGTAAAATAAAACACTGCAGTATTACGAAGCATTAAAGAAAATCTGTATTAGAAAGTAAGTGAAAGAAAAATAATATGGTGGAGTGACCCACTTAAAAGTCCAACTCAACTCTTTTTTTTTTTTTTTTCCATGACTGGGAACACTAAATGCAGCCCCTTCAGCTACACTAGTTTGCATGGCTGACTGACATAGTCTTTTCATTCTGATCTTACAACAATATCCTTTTGTTCTTTACAGTCACATCCCACAGGTCTTATGTCTTCTCTTCATTTCTGACTGAAAATTTAAGTTCTACACGCAAGCAAAACAAAATCTTTTTAACTCTCCGGACAAATGTATTAATCTTAATCATCTACAACTATTTGTTATTCTGAGAACCCACAAATGATATCTTTCCAGTGCAACAACTTCACTGCTCACTTTTGCAACACAGAGATAACAAATAGACCATTGAAATCGATGTTCTTATGCCCTGTCATACCCAAAACTGGAGTTTGAGAAGGCTAGTATGAGGCTTGAGTCTGATAAGAGCCTTCAAAATTTTGTATTCATGACACCCGTATTTACAATAAAGCTGTACCACGGTATTTTAAAGTATTTCCAGGCAAGCCTGCTACCAAAACAAGGTAAAACTATCAAATATGTGAGCGCATGTTGCCTTATACATGCCTACATCTACAGGTGTGAGTAACACTCAAGACAAAACCACAGAAGAGGTCGTGGAGGACAGATAGGCAGAGGGCAGTGGGGATCAGAGTGCATGCTGGGAGCTGGGCTGTGCAGCTTGTGCACTCTGTCAGTCCAGAGCTAGGGATGAGAGTGCGGGAGGTGGAGGAAAAGGGTGGAGGGAGGGGAGAAGGGGGGGGCTGCCAGAGCAGACCCTGTGGAAAAAAACTCTACAGGAGAAGGAAGAGGACACGCAACAAGCTGCGAGGGAACAGTATTAAAAAGGGAGGTTGTCAATCCGGTCTGAGCTGGTTACCCCACCCTGTACTGTGTGCCAAGTTTCAGGAAAGGCTGTCCCCTCGCTCACGTGTGGGGGGAGATTAAAATGATCGACTGAAGCCTGCGCAGTGGGAGGGGGGTTTCAGCAGAACAAGCCATCCTCGATTTGTCTATAAACACACACACATACAAAAGCAAATAGTGTAACATTGCATGGGCAACAGTAACACAGGAAAAAAAACATACATGCACTTGAACACACATATAGAACATCCACTCGTCCAACCCCTCCTCCCCTCTTTCTCCATCTGCCATAAGACCCAGCAGGGGGTTATGGTTGGGGGGGGGAAGAGGATGCATTGAGTTTATTACTCTCTACAAAAAGCCAGTCATTCAAATGACATTCCTACAGATCAGCCTTACCGGTATGCTACACCCCACAACCAAACCTGCCTAACCTGGCTGCCTCTCCTCTTTCCTACCTGCGCTCTCCTCTTCGCTTCTCTCCGGTGTTGTGTTCTGTTCTCCCCTGTAAAAAGCAACGCCTATTTGTATCCACACCTTGGGATCTGGCAACATGTCAGCTCTGTAAACAGGTCAGAGTTAGGTAAAGGCTTCACCTAAAGAGCTCTCTGGGGTGGTAAGCAGGGGGGTTGTTTAAACTTAGCATCATCCACTAAATGGATCAATAATTGTTTCGGCATGATGATTCAAATACAAGCATGCACATCCAAATGACACGGCTCGTATTTTCAAGTACTGCTTTGTTTGATTACTGACGAAATATCCAACTGCACTGTTTATCTGTAGCACAATCTGAAGGACTTTACTGCACTTGATTCACTCAAGTTCTGATTGGCCGCTGACTGAAAACCCTGTACAAACACTGCAAACATCTTTTTGTAAAGATACTCCAAACAAATCGGACTAAGTTTGTTAACATGGACAGAGGCACTCCAGTAATGCAGCCTAACCCAGTTGGGATCAAAATTTGGAGTATAGTGTTTACAGGTAACAGACAAATCTTGTTATTCATATCCTGGTTCTATAGACTCTGATGACTGCTTGCTTTTAATTCCTTAGATGCAACCTGGTCAAAATCACAGCCGGGCAGGTAGTTGCGGGTAACACAGCTAAGATATGATGAACACTAACAAGTACTCTGCAGAGCATGATTTGGGTCTCTCAAAAACGAGTTACAGGCTTATCCAGGTTTTTGGAACTCAAGATCTGAAGCTTGTTTTGCATACTTCAAAGCCCTGATCCTAGCCAGAATACTGATGTCCATGTAAACACACCAATTGTCAGATATGAACATTAGCAAATCTGAATATGCTAAGTGAGCGGAGGGAGTTGAGGGCAAAGACAAGGAGAGGTGGCACAGAAAGGAGGGAGACAGAGAGCGGGATAGCAAGAGAAAGGGCAACCACATGGTGATGATAATGTCCTTCACAGTTTGAAGTGGGTCTCTGTGAGTCCATCCAGACCCCAGCAGACCTGCTCTCCTCTATCAAAGATACACAGCACCTGTAGTAGACCGGGCTTTCAACAAGCTTGTAGCACGTTATCCCCCTTAGATACACACCTGACCCTGGGTCACGGCTTTGTGTGTTAAAGACGCTGAGCTGAGGGGAGATAAAACGTACACACACATACACACGAGCTTAATTCACTCCCAACAAAGCATGGAGGGGCGGGTCTGCGCGTAATAGCCACCTGTCCCTGAATGACCTGTAAAGAGCGCTAAGAAAGAGGAAACACAGTGCAACCAACCTGATCCTGACACCTCCTCATGGCTTGAAACATTCCTTATCACTAATTCATGCCTGTGGGTGACAAGGCCTGCAGCCCAGCACAAAGCAGCACAGAAACAGTCCGTGTCCCTTGTGCTCCACTCTTCCAGCGAAGGGCCTCCTCTCAATACCCATTCCGTGAGCACCCAGGCCTGCTTTGCAAGTCAAACAACTGCTTTAATACAGGATCCACCCATCCAATCCACGCCCTCATCACCTTCATCTCATCAGAACCATCCCTCCACCTCTTCCCATTTATGTCTACACATGCGCTTCAGGCATGAAACAGCCAACGATGATTTCCTATACAACAGTTCCCCACACATTTGCGTTTCATTTTTTAAAATAACCTTGACCTAAGGATGTGGTAGCGGTTAGCAAAAGTGCTTTTATTCAGCGTGTTATGTATCGCTTATGGATGTACTCCAGAACTTCCACTCTCGGAGTATCTCTGTCTTTGGCTGTCACATACCAGTCATTCCTAAATACAAAGGAACAAACTGTTAACCCTGTACAACCTCTGATGTTTCTTTAGATATACAAGGAAACAAACACTCGCTGACACTTTCTAAAAGCAGTGCACAGCTGCATTAGTAAATGTTTGGGAAGGCATGAAGATAATAGCTGTCATACCATCAAAAAATAGACGCTGCACCTTTTTTTTTTCATTCAAGAGAACCTTTTAGTTTTGCTTTAATGAAATTGAAAACAAATATCCTCTCTGTTGTCTCCATTTAAACTTTCAGGTACTAGTTTTTTCGACTCTGGCACACTGCAGGAAGTGATTAGCTCATGAAAATACTGAGCAACCCACCTTTAAGAGGAAGCAGTAAGAGCAAACATAACTGAATCATTGATCCCTTGGATCATAAATGTTAATGGAGTACAGATGGGCCACCTTTTAGTACTGAATAAAAAGCCGTTATTAATTTTATAATGAACACCTTCTGAAGTGTTATTGGTGCATTGCTTTTACATGAGAGCGATTCTTTAAAAGGAGTAACAATTTTACAATGCCAAAGACTTTTTGCATTCAGAAGCTTATTTATTAGAATAATTCGGATATTCAGACTGCAACCAGCTCTGTGGTGAGATTAGAGTGCAACTGAAACACAGCAGCAAAGCCAGGATTGAAACCTGTGAAGAAGGGATTTAGGTTTTATGCAACAAGATGCTGAATTTGGTTGACTTTTGCTCTTGTGAATGCATCCCTGACCCTTTGTTTGTCATTCCTCTTCCTACCTGTTTGAGCATTACACTAAATATCACCCAGCGTAACCTGGCTTGCTGTGAGGAAATAGCTTCCCGTAGGTCAAGAGAGTTCAAGGTCGGACCAGGGTAATGCAATATAATTAGAATGGGGAGGGGGTTGCAGTTCCTAGGAAAAGTGGATTTTGAGCAAGTGCCACAGCAGCCAAAACTGACTCACTGCTGCCAGTGGTGGAAGGAAACCTGATTGGTCATACTCAGAGCGAAGCAGGAAGAGGCACAGTGACTGATAAAACTTTAACTTGTGAAGGCTGATCTAGCCCTTGCAGCTTTCACTGGTAGAAACTAACTGAGGAAGTGCTGCCAAAACCCAGACACTGGGCAAGTGAGGGGGCAGTGGGCGAGGCAGGGCGTCAAACCCACAAGATCACTCATAACATAACTCCTAAGCGTATGGTGGCCTAGGAATCCAGCTCAGATGTCAATGATAAACTCAGATCTCATTCAGTTACCTGGTATAACCTGCTTTAATAAGAGGAAAGGTAACCACCCACAAGAAGGGTAAAGTTTAATGTGAGGAAGCTGGGAGGGGGTTTTATGGTGTCTACGTTTTATGCTGACAGACAGAAAGGGATCCAAAGAAGTGATAACAGTAGCTGCTGCGCACAACTTGAATAATGCTTCCCTGTTCTTAACTTGTCTCTGTACTGTTTTCTTTCTTCTTTCTGTAAGCAACATTAACTGCAGTTCAACATATAAAAAGTGTGTCTATAAGAATGCAGCAGATAATGTTGTGTTTTATGCAAATTTGATGGTGTTCTTCAAGTTTTGTGATCAGTCCATACACAGAAACACTAAAGTGCAGGAACATTATGAAAGAAGTTCATTGAATCATAAAATATTTTTAGTTTACATATGAACCCTGAAAACTCCAAACTATAACACTTGAATATCATGCCTTTTAAATATTGTCTTCTGCAGAATATTTCCTAATGATGCCATTTGTGTCAGAAACACACGGTACGTCAACTGGGACAGCAGCCTTACACAAGCGGTGGTGTAATCAAACCACATCCACAGTCTGAGTTGACTTCAGACTGAACAACATGCTCTGATGCTGCCATGCTGCCAACAAGGAAGTACAACCAAATCGGACACATGGCTTCAAAACAGCACTCAGTCCCACATTTCATTGTCCGGCGGAACCCAAGACTGGCGAGTTGGTCAGTCTGCAGTCCAGCGTGCTCTGGCTGGACGGCTTTGTGCATGCGCAGCCCAACAGGGAAAGAGGACTTCCTGTGACTCTGTGGCAGGCATGTAACAGAACCCGCTCTGTTATCAGATGACCAGCTCTCTCTCTGCTTGCTCTCCCTGTCTCTACTGTCTGACCCCCCCCCCCCATCTGTCTCTCTCATCTCATCATTGCTCCATCTCTGTCTCTGCACAGAACCCACCACATCACCCACTTCCCCTTTCCATTGCTGAGAAGGCAAAGCAGCACAGACCCACCCACCTACAGCCTTTTAATGCAACCCACCCATTCTTCTTATTCATTAAATACAAACTGTCAGATAAGTCAGACATACTTTTCCTGTCGGCTTTATGATTAATTAAAACAAGGTTCTGGTACTTTCAAGGTTTGATATTAAAAAAAACAAAAACATCTAATCTGCACAGGCTGTATATGTAAAAATAACAACAACCCTTGATTAAAAATACCAAATTGGCACCAATTTATCTAAAACCTGTAAGAATTCAAGTCGAGCTTTGCCCCCACCCTGACTAACATCCCAGCCTCCTCCTCTTCAGCTCTAATTTGATCAGGTTGTGTTGGCCTCTCCATAATAAATGTCCCAGCGGAGAACAGAAGAAGCCCCTTTACTCCCCCTAGACTCCAGCACAACAACAGAAAAACAACAGAGAGGGGTCTGTCTGTCTGCCTAGCCAGGCTGGAAGCTGTGCTATACTGAGCAGCTGACCAGGGGAATCAAACATTAGGGGGTAAGTGAAGTTTCATGCACAGAGGAGGAGGAGGAGGAGGCTGATGAAAGTACTCACAGAAACAAAGATGAAAACATTAAACAGCAGCTCAAAATGATGCTACTCGGTACAATAAACCACAATAAATGAAAGTGCCAAAATATGCCATTGAACCACCTTAAAATAACTTAAAACAGACATAATGTCGGTAACATGTAGAGAACTTTATAAAGCCAACATTTCATTCTAAAATAAAGCCTCAAACTGCCACGGCGACATCACGCAACCTGTCTTCTCCGGCTGTCTGAACCTGCTAGTTTTGAGCCATAGTGGTGTAGGCACAAACATACAGGAATATCAAACTGTATTCAGCCTCACCGCCAAATTGATGGGTGGTGTCTTGGACCTGCCCACAGTCACTGAAGTCCCCTGCAATTCCCCTGAAGTCTATTGTTGGTAACACAGACGCACACGCATGCATGCATGCGTGCACACAAACACATATGGCGTCCTAGTTTAACCTCTTGCTGGATTTAACTTGAACTAATTATACTGTCTTAGTAGTGGCAACTAGTGAGTGGAACAGAGGGCAGCATCAGGGTAATATTTTCCAGAAATTATTAACTGTAAAAACTAATATTTTTCTTTCTGACATTAAACTACATAAAAACAGCATGCTAGGAATGCTTCGAACAACCACTTTCCCAGCAGTTGGGCGTCTTCATAAACTCTGCTTTTCTTGTACCCTCTCGTGCCCACACGTTTAAAAAACGGGTTCAACAAGTATGCAAAGCCAAAAACATGCATCTGGTTATCGAGCAAGGCAGTCAGGGTTCCTGTGAAGTCTTTAAACCACCAGCCACAAGCGAGTAAGACATGACGGGCAAGATTAGAATCTGCTTTTAACAAGATGCTGGGCAAGAAGGCAGGGGGGTTGGGGAGAGAAAGATGTCATGAGATTGACCACGGTTTAAGTGGCTGAGATAAACTGAAATCAATCAGAACATACACAAGCTCCCAGGCAAAGGGCTTAAATTTGACTTTAGTGCTGCATGGGCTCTGCTGAGGCAGCTTACCCTTAAAGTGAAATCCAGTTGTCACCAGTTGTGTCACATATTTTGCCGGTTAGCGACAAAAGATGTCACTGACTGAGGTTTCCTGAGTCGCCAACCTGGCTAAACCACCGGGTCAACTCTTGACCCGCTTACTCTGACACTTGAGCAAAAATTAGATGCACTTGTTTTGATGTAATTACTTTTGCACTATAAAAAAGCAGAAGAAAAGGGATGTGCAGCGTCTTCATCTTTTCACTCGACTAATAATAGCAGCTGTGCCATTTAATCATCGTAGCAGAGACAAACATTAAAAGAATAGTGTGCTGTATTAAGATGAGAAACTGATGCACACTGAGCTTGCATGCTGAAAGTCAAAAAAAGAAAGTTTGGTAGTTGCCCGTGAAAAGTTCTGAGCAGCACCTTACACTCAGTACTGACCTATTTGCTGTTCCCTCCTTTATTTGCAATTGGGTCAAGAACTCTGAACTCTATCAAGCTCCATCTCTCTCACACTCCTTCACACACAACACGCCACGGTATTTATTTCCTCTGCTTGGCGCTGTTCTCTTCTCAGTCACTGTATAAAGACACAGTGTGAGAGTGTGTGTGCGCGCGTGTGTGTGTGTATGAATGTCTTTGGAGTGCTTACCAAATAGGCAGAAAATGTTTCCCGGGCTCTATCTGCCTCCCCTGCCTGCCGGCCAGCTCTGCTGCCCCGTCTCTGGGCAGGGCTAGAGCTCTACCAGACAGGAAACTTGCGAGTGGCCCTTGCATACAGGCAAGCCCTTGCCTGATCCCACACAAACAGACACCTACCCCCCCTCCCAAACCACCACAACCACCCCCAACCAACCCCCCCTCTGTTTTCAGCCCACAACTCAGCTCCGCATCCCATGCTCTCATTGGCTTGACAGCTGCTCACTCACCACGCCTCCTTGTTGGGATAGGCTGGCGGCTGTTCCCTTTCCTGGATGGCCAAGGGCAAGGCAATGTGGGATATAGAGTTCTGAAACCCCATTCAACCTGCCTAATAGCCCCTGCTGTGGACTACCAGTCCCAGGAATCTCTGCCCTCACCACCCCCACTATCTCCAAGCCTGCTCTAACGTAAGCACTCAGGGCTGAATTATACACTACAGTATGTTGCTAGCAGGCTGCCAGGTATTAAAGTACAGACCAGCCATCAAACAGGATAGAGCTCTGTATGTGAAATAACATTCACTCACAACTGTCAGAGCAGAACCAGACAAATCAGACATGAATTCCTTCATCAGCTCACACTCCTGTGACATTTTTGACATACTTATAACTCCTGACCTAAATTATGACTATTTCTAAGGGTGTAAAACCACTACAGCATGCCCTGCGCACACAGCACACAACTTGCCCCGTGATGAGCATTTCATTCGCCAGTGTCCTGCAAAGTTGTTTCCATCATACCTTGCCCAGTAAAATTATTTTTGGTTCCTCCTTCCTCTCGTTCAGTACCCCCCACCTTCTCTCGAGAACCCCCCTCCCTCCTCTCCTCCTCCTCCTCCTCCTCCTTCTCTAAGTGCTTCCACCTGCCTGAAAAGTTAATGCCTTGAACACATCCTATAAACTTTATCTCAAGATTCCCCAGAGGTAAATAGCAGCACAGAGGAAGTACTTTGTAAGGATTTTAAAAAAGAGGAACCTTGACAAGGGACTGCTGCTGCGACCCACCTCTCCTCTCCGGCCAACCTCCCCCCCCCCACCCTGCTCTCCTTTCTGCCCCCCTCCCTCATTCCTCCCTCTCCTCTCCTCCTCTGCCCTGCTCCCCTCTGGTCGACAGGCCCAGGGCATACAGCGGGGGGATGGCAGGGCGCCTTTAGCTCACCTGCGATGGCCGTGGTGAAGCTTGTTGTGGGTTAGCTCAGCCCTCTCCTCTCCTCCTCTCCCTCTCACTGTTGTGCAGCTTAAAGCCCCGTATGCGCTAACCAAGCAGCAGCAGATCAACTCAATTCCCTTCCTGGTTTCTGGAGGGCAAAGAGGTCCCTCCCTTTCTCTCTCTCTCTCTCACACTCTCTCTCTCCCTCTCTCTTAAAGAAACAGCATTCCCCCTCTGCCTCTTCTCACACCTCTCCCTGCAAAGCGAAAGAAAAGTAGAAATTTAGTTGCGCTCAAAAGTAGAGAGTTAGCAAAGTCACAAACTCAATCAGATATGACACAAATCATTAACCCATGCCCTCCCACTCTGTGGTCTAACTGTGACCATCAGTCAGTGTATCGTCACTCAGTTATTTGGTTCAAGGATAAATGAGTTGTGACTCCCTCAAAGGTAACAATTCTCACCCACCTCATCTCTTAATACTGCTTTCCCTTTCTGCGTAAGTCAAGTCACACCCACCCATCCTATTGCCTTAGGTCATGGTGTCCCACCCCAAAAGCAAGCCTTGGCACATTCCAGCACATACAGAAGGGGCTGCCAGCAACCCCCTTGATACACTTTCTGGCTCTGCCTGATATCAGTACACAATACCTGCCAAGCTCAAACAGGTGAGGCATCAAAGAACACGTTACGAAGTCAAAAAGTGTCTTATACTCTGTGGGGAAAGGCAAGTTCCCGGGTGTAAACTTACTGCTGCTGCACTTGATGTTGCGCCACTTCCAACCACCCACCAGTACACCCCCTCAGTGAGGGCAAGCCAGCCATTGTGCCATGGTGTGGGATGAAGCACAAGATGTATTCTGTGAAACTGTTGCACCACAAAACATCCCAACACACCTCTTAAAGCCGCCTTAAGTCTTGCACACCCTTGACAGGATGTATTTTTCACAACAATGCTGCCTGTAAACATAGCTTTCAGTCTTTCAGGAGTTGGGTTCCACGGTGCAGCAGCCAGGGATTGATTCTGGGTTGGTAACGCACAGATAACCACGCAGGGGATATAAGGGGCCATTTGGAAGAGGGGGTAGTGACACACCCTGTGCCTAGAGGGCACTGTTTAGCGTTGTCTCAACATAAACACAGCTTTCAAACTTCACAAACCTATATGAATTGCAGCACTTGGATCTCTGGTGTTACCATTAGCTATAATTTGCAAAGCTAAGTGAAGAGAGGACAGGTGGATGTGTTACAGCCAGTGTGAAATGAAAAGAGTAGAATAAACTTTTACACATGACATTTACTCAGGTTACCCTCTGTTCAGTTTTGCCCTAATTACACACAGTCAGTCAGTCGCCCCCAAGCACAAGAAAGTCTGAGATGATGTCAGACATTTTTTAGGCACTGTCGTCTTTCAGTCCAGTATAAACCAAACCTCTCCAAGTTTAGACACCCCACATCAAATCTGCGTTTGTCATCCCTGTCTCAATTATGGTTTTGATTAAGCCAAGAAAAAAAGAAGTTCAGAGAATACAGACCGCGCAACAAACTAAGACAGCAGCTAAAATTAACTATATGCTAATGCATGAATACTGCTACAGTTGTGGAGTATGGAAAACAGGTTACATTAGCAAACACTTACCTTTAAAAACACCGTCTTGCTTTTTATCTTTACCTCTTTCCTACCGTTTGGACGCCTCCTCCATTAAGCCTGTTTGCTGCAATGATATAATGTACAAATTAGCATACCTAAATAACGTTTGCTTATTCACACAAGGAAGTATTTCAAAAAATAATCACAAGTTTCAAAAAGATGTACTTACAACAGCATTTTAACGAGTAGTTATTAGAAAATGGAGAAATTTTAAGTTTGGGGGAGCTTTGTCACCTGCAATATATCTAAAACGACTTCGCGGGCGGTTTGCCCAAATTTGCATTCAGTTTCAGGGCGGTTATGGTTGCCATGGTTACCGGGAGCTTTCCTCCACATTAGCCTATCAGAAACGAGGCCCCACCTCAAAAGGTATTGAAAGCTTAATTGACCAATTAAAAGTCGCTCTCATGGTTAAAAACAGGTCTACTTATTAAAATATCTACAAAAATACAACAATATCACAGCAAATATTAATTTAGCTGTTGTAATAGCTGCAAAAACAGTCAATTTCAACTTCAAAATGTAGCAAAAACATGAATAAAAACCACTAATGATGCATATTCTGAAAAATATAATTCTGCTTACTTTGCGTATGAATAATGCTACAAGATAGTAACTGGTAAATATGTACTGCATGACACCCAAGACAGATGAATGTACATCACAAAATGGGTTTGAAAGACAGGCATAAATGAATAATGGTGTGCGGTACATTCACAAATAAGTTTTATTTTATTCTTTTTATACATTATAACCATATCCAACACATTTTTTTTTATATTATAATAAAATGACTCTTCTCCCTTGTCATTTACATAAATCAAAAATTTGTATATTAAGACTGCAAAATAGTTATCCTGTATTTTTTTTTTTTGTATATAGCTTTGTACACATACAAGTGAAAATGCATTCATTTTGCTCTGTAAGAATGCACATTGTCTGAAGGAATAGGAAAGGACAGCCACAAGCGGAGAGAATACAAGAGCTCTAGCAAGAAGGCAGGCTAGCGAGTAACACCACCAATCATGTGACCAACATGGACCAAGGTTAAAATGTCTGTCGAACCCTTTCTACAACATCAAACTTCTGAGCCACAGTCGTTGAAATCAAGAGAAAAGGCTGTCAAATTGTTTTTTTTTTAACCCCGGTCTTTTCCAAAAGCACGCCTCTAGGCTGGCTGTGTCCCAAGAGAAAGCTTGGACCGCCACATGTAGCAGTACAGTGAAAACGTAACCAAAAATACTGGGGAAAAACTACAGACCAACACCAAGGAAGAAAAAAAAAAAAAAAGTAAAATTAGTCAACGTGATTGAAATTTCATATTGACATTGCAGAGATTCAGGCTTTTGATAAAAACACCAGCTAATTATCCCCATCATGATCTCGGGAAATAAAACACACATACAGTATAACAAGATATTAGACCATGCTATATCATCCCATGAATACATTTTGAGCATTGTTTACTCAATGTCAACAAAGACATTCTGGCATATATCAGGCCTCCACAGCATATGCCTCCTCTGATGTGTGAGACACAGTGTGGGATGTTAATTGAAATGTATGCTGAGGAAACAATGTCAACACATTCAGAGCGTAGATTCACTGAATGAAAAAATAAAACATTCAAAGTACATTGATATACTGTTCATAAATGTGCATACAAAAACTGATCAGGCATTGAGGAACTTTAGTAGTCATGGGTACCCTCTTTGGTTTGTGACATTTCCACAAATTGATCTTTAAAGTGACCTCACCTAGCATCAACCTCTAATACGCCCATTTGCCTCTCTCTCTCTACTCACGTTATTTGATTGTGGAGGTAACTGCGGGGAACATTTTAACATGAATAAGGGATTTTAAATCAAAATAGCTGCATGGCCCTTAGTACAGATGATTGAGAATTTGCAAGTAGATAATATGACGGGAATTCTCTGTTTGGAAATCACTACAGCAGGTCATTTATTAAAATACAGTCCCACAAGCCATTAGGTTTCCATAGAAAAGATTAATACAGAATATTCAACAATACAAAATAAGTTTTTTTCGATCAATGCATTTCTGCTGGCACACTAGCAGCCCTTCAGTGCTTTACATCCTCTGTAGCAGTGTGGAAAAGTGAGCTGTGGCTACTCTCTTCACTGGCATTGTGAAGTTGTGGTCTTACAGTACAGTGACTCAACGGGCCCTGCTGCTGGTGGAGAAATAAATGAGGGGCGGAGGGGGGGCAGAAAAACATTTTACTCAGGAGCAAGATGAAAAAAGTGCCAATGTGTATGTTTGTAATGGCTTGTGTATGTGTGTGAACAGTATATTTATGTGTATGCAAGCAAGACCCAGAGGTGTGTCAGGGCAGTGGGAGCCTGATCACTCAGTGCCGCGGGTGGGAGTGCTTGGTTGGTTGAGGCCCATGGTTTTGCACAACCACCCGGCAAAGTCCACTTCCTCCACTTCAGATCTTTTGATGAACGTGTGACTCTGAAAGGAAAAAACCCAAGAGGGAAAAAATTTTGCTACTGCACGCTTAATGCACAAAAATAACCAATAAAGCAGTTATAAAACTATGAGATCATTGAAGTGAAGTTCTGCTACCAACCATCAACATCTTCAGATCTGCTCTCTCAGCTGGATTTTTGATCAAACTGTGGACATAAATGACATCAAAACGTTATGAACCAAAATACCCCTTCAATCTTAAAGAGCTTAAGCCTAATTATTCCTTTTCAAACAAGCTAAGACCTCACTTGACTAGTTCCTGTGAATATCTTGGTCCTACAACTACTTCTTCCATTTACATAAAAACCGCTGTCTTCATGTCACATGACATAAAATACACAAAGCAGTAAGTGTAGTAGTTTATGCTCCTAGTTATTCCATATTTAAGTCTTCACCAGTGCTCACCATTTTGTCACAAAGTCCTGGAAGTCATTGGTGAAGACTCCGTGCGGTAGTTTAGGGGGAGGCTGTGGAGGAGGGGGGAAAAAAGCTTAAAACAGAACTAATATAAACATACACAGTGTGCTTGCATGAAAAAAAAGACAGAAATGTGGGAAAGGGAATATGTCCCTCAGACCTCATTCACAATGTAGTCCAACAGCTCAAAGATGGCCATGGCAGGTCTACTGTCCATCCCATGTCCTGTAGAGAAGAAACATAACATTGCCATGATTAAGATAACTACATTTCAAGGGGAAAAAAACAGATACAGTTTTATTATTTGATATATCAATAATTATATAAGTAGTTAGTGAAGAAAAAAAACATAAAAAAGATACAAGGTGCATTTCTGAAGTTGTGATTCTACTGACATGTAAGATTTCAGGCAAACTAATAAAATCAATCAATAAAATCACATATTTCCAGATAGAAAACGTGGCGTCTTCACAAACACATTATTATATTTCAGAGGAATGAGGTCCAGCTCATCACGTTGGCACTTGTAAAAGCATGTTGTTATTTTGGAATTGTTCTTCATATACTACTATTTATCTGTTATCATTGTGGTTAAAGTCTGCAAACTCCTCTTTCCCGCACATGTGTCATAGAAGGTCTGTTGATGTTTACAAATGTCTCCTTTGCTATTCTTTACGGTTTCTTCATCTACATCATGGTTTTCATAGAGGTGAAGCTGTTGTATAGAATATAATAACTCTTGGCACAAATTTACATTTGTCACGAAACTTGTTTCAATGAAACCGGTTTTGACTGGCTTGCTCTCCTGAAAGCTCGTTAGTGTCTCAGTTAGAGAACCCAAACACTAACCTTATTTCTTGTGGCGTTAAGCTGGTGCTCATAAAAGTCAAAGATCAGCTATCACAGATGACTTTGCATCAGCGGCCTCATGCATTCTTCCTATTTTCGTACATGTTAAATGGTTCATTCTTGAGCCCGAATTGACGTTCAAGCGCAAAATTCTTCTGATACCTTACATTCAAGACAGATGAAGATCAGCTGATTATGTCGACACTGGAGGTAGCTTGTTGTCATTTTAGATCCATTCTCCATATTTTGCTATCCATCTGTTATCATTGGGGTTAAATCCTGCAGACTTCGCATGTGTTTGTGCACAAATGTATGGACAACTAAGGACAAGTCTAAAAACATTGCGTCTCCAGTGGCCGCTATCACCTACACTGAGGTAACTATGTGTTGTCATGTTATGCTTGTAAAAATCGACATCATTCTTTTTTGACAACGTCAGAGCTTCTCCTACCGCTCACGGGCCTGCCTGGTGGTCTGGACCGAGGCATGTTGGTGTGAGCCTCTCCCTCGGACCCGTCCATGACGGCCCGTCCAAAGATGCCCTCCAACTCTTTGGTATCAGGTGGGGGGATGGGGTAGCGGCCAATTGCCAGCTCCACCAGGGACAGACCCATGCTCCATACGTCAGACTGAACTGAGTAGTGAGTGCCCTGCAGTCTCTCCGGCTGTTGAGAAACACACAATCTACGTCAGAGGGAGCTGGTAGAGCCAAGATGGCAGGCAGGAGAGAGGGCTGGGCTCAGGACTGGGTGGAGAAGGTACAGGAAGTGGTGGAGGGGAGAATGGGGGTGTGGGGGGTGTTATGGCAAGAAGAGGAGGGGTGTGGCGAGAGCAAGAGGACAGAGGATGGGAGGGTTTGGCAAGACGTGAATAGTAGCTTTTAACTGTTTTACATATAAGGACAAGCAAGTACAGGTATGAGTCTGAGTTTAGATGAAAAGACAAGAGTCTCTACACCAGGGGTGCTTTTAGGGTGAGCAGAGGGGGACAGATGAGCAGTTTTCAGCATTTCACCCACCAGGTGTCTAAGAGCGAGGGGAAAGAAGGACGAGAAAGAGCACAGTTGCCTCACTCTGTGCCAAAGAGCCCTTTCCTGGGCACAGCCCTCGCTTCTTGGCAGGGGAGAGAGGGTGGGCCAGAAGAAGAGAAGGCGGAGGGCGGGACCAGTGAACAAGAGCAATGTGAGAAAAGAGGAGAAGGAAAGTGGGGATAGGGCCAGAGGAAAAGGGGTGGGGGCGCAGGCGTGCAGAGCTGACTCACCGACATGTAGGAGCGCGTTCCAACAAAGGAGTTGGCCATGGAATCTATGAGCTGGCCGCTCACACCGAAGTCGCACAGCTTGATCTCCCCACGAGAGTTGACCAGGATGTTGGAGGGTTTGACATCTATGTGGCAGGAGGTTCAAAACAAACAAAATTACTCCATGTTTTAGTATTTGTCTTCATGCTGAATTTTTTCACATCAGTACTAGATTGTTTACAATTCAACTTTGTAGTCACCACACAGTAAAAGGGAACTTCACGCAGGGAATCATGCCCAAACAAATAGCAAGGAAGAACACCACTAGAATGGTGTGTTGAATCATTCAGTTATATGAAGGCTTGTCCAGCGTTCGTCAGGCTACATTTAAGAGCATGAATGTACATAACAGAACTGGGATGGCGGAAAGATGGTGATGGACACTGTAGCGCTGAACCGAGCGGGACATATGTGCGTGTCTGAGTGTGTATATGGGGTTCTGTCAGTGTGTTTACAAACCATGCCACTCACACTTCTACGACAACATAATGTGATGTGTAATCAAACACTGGGATACAAATATTACGCCATTTCTGGACTATTCGGCGGATCTCTGATCCAGTGTTGTGTGTTAGCGGCTAGTGTTTTTCTTATGTGAGACACCTCTATGAGCAAGTTTTGAAAGCAAATGTAGACTCTGGATTTATAAAAGCTTGTTGGTTTAATGACCTAAATCTTCTGATACTTATAAAACATATATATTAATTCAATAAAATGAAAGGATAATGTAAGTAAATAAGAATATATAAGAAATGAAAGCTCTAAAATTTCAGGAACAATAATACTAAAATAAAAAATGATTACTTTAACCTTTTACCTCAGTGTTAAAAAAAGAGAGCTGTAAATATGTCAGCATTATATTCAAAAACTGTCTAAAAAACTCTTTTTTTTTCATGTCTTTGGCCTGTATCTGAGTTTGTTCAGGTGCATCTTTGGAAGATACTTTTCTGCAAGATAACTTGACTTTGAAAAAGTTCAACTGAAAGACAGCTTTGAGACCCACAACGGCATGCACGAGTAAAACCCTCCCAGCCATGTCTGCGGTGCTGCATCAATCAAGCATTGGAGAAAATAACTACAACTCAAGCAGACCCCTGTTATATACAAACCAGGTCCTCCACATTTCCCACTCATCCCTGAAACACATCCTGCAAAATCATGGGGTAAAAATGAGACCTGCAATCTGTTCTTTGTGGTGTGTGACCCCCTCCCACTGACCAAGGACATGTGAGGAGTGACTGGGAAAGAGGTAGCATAGAGGAGCAGGAGAAAGATGGAGGAAGACACAGAGGGAGGGGTCAACAAGGCGCGGCTGCTGTATAATCACATCTTGAGAGGCTGTAATTACTGCCAGGGCTCTCAGACGACTGTCCTGAAGTACCACCGACCCTGTACCACTGTGGAATTCACTGCACTGTGCGGGTCTGACTGCTGTCTTCAGTATTACTGTGTACCAACTCACCCAAAAGCCCTTGTTAGTATGCTGGAGAAAACGTGTCTGTATCAGACTCTGCCATGGTGTGACTTGTGATTTTGCTTGAATGCAAGATAATGGTTTTAACCAAGCTTTTTTTTTTTTTTTGCTTCATGCAACAAATTTCTTTCATCAGGAGCTCGTGATATTTCCAAATAATAGCTTGCCTTGTGGAGAGCTTGCTAAAGCTCTTAAGATGTTGATGCAGTGTATATAGAGTAAAAAAAAAAAAAGCACCAAAGACAATACATTTCTTGTGAAAACATTGACAGAAAAATCAATTGTCCCTAAAGTTTCTTGCTAGCATGTCAAAGTCTGATTCAGAGTACAAACCATAGTGTCAGCAGCGAATAAGAAGACAATCCTGCATTTTATATATGTGATATTAAGACTCCCAGATTTGCACGGTCTAATTTTCCTGGCAAAAATACAACTGCTATTACAGAAGGGATGTGACTCACTGCATAAAGCGCAAAAAATTTTCATAAAACATTGTGCATCATTGTAAAGCACAGTATTTTACTGCGCTGGATTGATTTACCACTGATCTTGAGCAGCAACCAAAACATTCAGAACGATCTTTATTGTGTCCAAAGCATCACATGCTCTGTCAAGTGTTAGCATTAGCACTTAAACACTCTTATGCTTTAGTCTAAACACAATAGGACTGATTAACAGTCCCGACTGTAAATACATCGCTGAAAAATTAATTGAACAAAATGAAAGATTTAGAAAATAGATTTAAAAGAAAACACTGAGTTATTATCAACCACTACGCCATGAAATATATTCGTAGCAATTGAGTTTTTTAGTGATCTAGGTCATGAGATATGTGAAGCCAAAAGGCTCAAGTTGAAAGGGGAACTTTATATTTCATCATTCAATATTCTGAAACTCTTAAAAATGGCTCTTTTAATATGTTGCAAAACGGATTTTGAGGGCAATGAAACTTTTTGTGACTTGAGACCATTCTTACCTCTGTGCATGATCTGGTGTTTCTCTCTCAGGTAGGCTAATCCTCTCAGTACCTGTTGGAAAGAGGAGATATTTTACAGAATTTACACAAAAATAAAGCCAAATCAAGGTCAGAAGTCTGTCTTCTTAGCCTAAAAATAAGACCATACTCTTTCAAAAAAATATTATTTTATTATGTACATAACAAAACTGAAATAATGACTTTCACAGCGCCACCATGGCTTGTTTGGACTTTGTAACTGTGTATGTTGAGTGAAATAGAGTAGGCTCTGTTGTGACTCACACATGACTGAACAAAAAAAGTGAGTTCAGACACCCACACGCTACGAACACGTGTACAACGACCATGACATTATGAACACAAGGGCAATCTAAGTCAACCCAATACAACAGCTCTACCATAACTTCTACCTTTAAGAAACTCCTTCTTCTGGATTTTTGCTGGCATGGTCAGACAGGTGATAACTATCATTTAAATTGAAGTTGTAGTGGGTGTTGCTGGTAGACCGGAGTGCATTATAATGACAGATTACAGCTGATATTCGGCTTCCCTCATGTTTGTTGATGAAGTGGACATTGTGAATACGTTAAGTCATTCTTAATGCTTTCTTTTTACACAGTAGAAAGCTGTAACATGTATCTGATGATCTTTTTTAGATCAATCTGTAAAATCACTTAAAAATAACTGCAAATATAAAAAAAAGGAAAATAAAAAACTACTTACAGCTATGCTAACTTTTCCCAAAATTTCTTCTGGAATTCTTCTGGCTTCCTTAAGGACCTGGTCTAAGGAGCCGCCATCCTGTTGAGACGAGTTTAATAGTAAAACCTGTGAGAAGCACTTCAGGAACAACTATTGACCTTCCTGTCATTCACAAAGGGTACATGCAGGTATTCAACAACATCAATCATTGCTAGGAGGGTCTGCTAACAGCCTTTGTGTCTCACCATGTGCTCCATACAGATGCTGATCTCTCCGTCGCTGTAAAAGGCCCCATAGAAACCCACAATGTAAGGGGAATTGCATTCATGCAGCACCTGCAGCTCTCTGATAATCTGGTTTCTGATGGCAGGCTTGATTTCCAGATGAATCAACTGAGGAGAGAAAAGTATGAAACTATAAACTGTTATCTTTTCTTGATTTCACATTTCTAAGTCTTGGTCAAACATTTTCATATATATTGTTTTCGATTTCATCAAGTGTAAGTCTTTCCAATCACTGACACAAAGCAGGTTTATATGACGGCCTGTACAACCTTGAAGAAAAACCCAAAAACCAAGTGTTTGACGGTGGAATGCGTATACCGAGCTGCGTCCTATCTACCCACTCCCAGCCTACTTTTGTACAGTCTTGGACCCTGCATATTTGTGAATCACCTTATTCTTAATAAAACTAATGGGACAAGTAGACTTAGATATTTGCTGCTAGAATATAACACTCACAAGGAATGTTTATTTTAGAAAATAGTGTTGACAAACATAAGCAAATATCTTTTTTTTATTAAAAAAAAACAGTAAGATGAGATAACTGAACTTAAACTTACACTTGGTTAAAGATATGAGACTAAGTTATCTACTGAATCTGCCAGGTTGAAAATGCTTTTACAGTGTCAAGTTTAACCATACATTTGTTTGATGTTAGTGATTGCAGGTGAGTTTGCAAAGGTCACAAACAAATCTTTTACTATTTACAACAAAATGCTGTGAAAACCATTCAAGCCATCTTCAATATAATGTTGCGAAAAGAAACTCTTATTTATACTTGAGTATCAACTTCTTTCAAATATCAAAACTCACTCCAAATGTCACTCCTTACCTTTCGAGCCATCACCAAACTCGATGGTTTGTGGCGAACCTTATTGACCACTCCTCCGTTTCCCGCACCCAGCTCACATATGGGGTCAAAATCTTCATCCTTCAGCTCTCCGACTTGAGCTTTCTGGGTGAGAAAGGCTTCCAGTCGTTTCCGCTGTTGTTCATCCAGGTCCAACTCACCCAGTTTCTTTTGTAAGGCCTCAAGGTTGGCTCTGTAAGGAAAAGACACTTGAGTGAACAAGATTTTACGAACAGTTAAAGGAACAATAAACTTAACAAATCTGTTTAAATGATGATGATGTACCTTTACATGTGAACCAACCATAACATTATAAACACCTGGAAAATCCAATGCAATCTAAGGCAACTGTTCTACCAAAATTATACTTTCAGTTTTATTTCCAGACAGGCACTTATAGATCTTTATACTTACTGGTAAGAGTTAAAACAGCTGGTGGTTGTGTACTGGAGTGCATTATATTCAAAAAAAGTTCCTTATATTTACACACCGACACCCACTTCAACAAGTAAGTAAAATAAAATCCTGTTAGATCATCTCAAAAACCCAGAAAAGTACAAAAGCTTTATAAAAGTAGCTTAACAAAGCTGTTGTTGTGGGTTGCATTAGATTGCCCAGGTGTTCATAATGTTATGGCTAGTTGGGCAAAACTCCAATAGGACAGCAATTATCATTAAGTTCCAGATAACAGTGACTATTGAGATAAAAACAGAGGTACACAGATACATTGACAATCACTGATAGTGGGTTTACTCACTCAGATGCAGCATCTATGGTGTTGCAGGTGGCCTGTCCCTCTCCAATGGGCTTTATGTTCAGGGGAACGGGTCTTCTTTTAGCAGGCATTTCACAAACTAACCTAAACGACTCACTGAAATAATATACCAACCTGCAGTCAGCTAAGAAACCACAAAACGGTATCTTTTCTATACTCGGATATGAGTCAAAATGCAACAGGAGTAGCTCTAAATAGACAGGCTAGTAACTTGGCTAGCTATCGTTAGCAAAGTTAGTATACTGTCGGTAGCATGTCAGTCAGCTATTTCGGCAAACCATAACGAGGTGATCCCTTTGAGTCAGGCTAATACCCGGTGCATTTATAGCTTTTATAGTACACTCATTTCTGGTTTTCTGCTTCCTCTTGTTGTTCTACCTGCTGCTACTAAAAGCTAGCTGCTATTAGCTGCTACTAGCTCCTGAAAAATCGTGCCCAGCGGCTCTCGGTGCTAATGTGCAGCTCCTCAGCTTTGAGGAGAGACAGCAGGCCGTTTCACCGCAGATACACCTGCAGACAGGCCGGGCTGAGTTTCCCCCCAAAAGAAGGCAGCGTCCGAGCAAGAAATACCTCCGTATTTCAGTTCAGGGTGTGAGGTTTTGAAAAGACAAGAGCCTTGGCTCTGGCTGGTGGTGCTTCAATACAGGAAGCAGCAGCTGCAGCAGCATCAGATCTATGTGACACCCACAGGGATAGCCCTTCATAAATAGCGCGAGACTGAGGCAGTCTGACAAGTTCAGACGAGATATGCGGAAATCTCAGGGGATACACACCCGCACCTGTTTATGAAAAATACTTCAATTTACTGATATAAACAAGCTCAAAATCGCTTCTTTTTAAACAACTGCAGCTATCTTGTATTTATTTGATGGTAATCAGTGATCAAGCAGTTAAGTACATGACTACCATCTAGTGGTGTCGATAGGGAACAGACGCTGTATAAGAAAAACAGGAAATAATTTTGGGGGAAAGAATCTTAACATTTTCAAGAAAAGAAATTGTTTAAAAAAAAAAGAATGCAGCTGTATTAATTGATAAATGATTCCCAAAAATATAAAGTTGTCACTCAAACATTTTAAATCAAAGCCTAAACTTAAACTGTTCAAAATATTAATGTTACTTTACCAAATACTATGGCAGCCGAGAACCGCCACTGCTGCAAATAAAAAAGAATGCAAAAAAAAAGAAGCCACAACGGAAGTTACTGATGCAAGCCTTGTTTTTAACTGAGCTTTTGTTTTTTATTTGTTTTTATTTCCATGTGCTGAAGCTTTGCAACTGTTTGTCAAAGCACTTTGTAAACTTCTGTTTTTAAGAGTGCTATAGAGTTATTATTATTATTATTATTATTATTATTATTATCATTATTATCATTATTAAATAATATAGCTGCCGGGGACCAATAATGATGATGCACCGGTGTTTTACACTCTAGGCACAGAAGATGACGGCGAGAAGACGAGCAAAGAAGTTAGTGGAAAGGTTATTGTTTAATTTCACTTCGTAAACTTTTCAATGTGTCATTCGGTAAGGCCATGTTACACCTGAGTCAATATGAAGTTGATCTGGAGGATGCTGGTATAGTGTTAGCTTCAGTTCAATTTCATCTCGGCTCAGGTGCAACGTGGCCTGACCAAATGACACATTGAAAAGTTTACGAAGTGAAATCAAACAGTAACCTTTCCACTAACTTCTTTGCTCGTCTTCTCGCTGTCATTTTCTGTGCCAAGATCGTAAAACACCGGTGCATTATCATTATTGGTCCCTGCAGCTCACTTCCGTTGTGGCTTTTTTTATTTGCGGTAAGTAACTTTTTTCTTTCCCCATCGCGCCTTTTTTGCGTCGTTAACTGCCTTTGTGGCTTTTTTTTTAATTAATATCTGCACCGTTTCTTTTTTTTATTTGTGCGAGCTTCTGTTTCTTTTTTTGCATCAGTAACTGCCGTTGTGGCTTCTTTTTTTTTTTTTTTGGCATTCTTTTTTTATTTGCAGCAGTGGTGGTTTTTGGCCACTGTAAAATACAGTATCTGCTCATTTATATGGAAAATAATTATAGAATAATGTTTGTATGTCCAACAAACTTTCATAAGATTTTTATAATTTTGAAACAAATTAACTTAATGTGCTGTCTCTTAAAAAAAGGACACAGCATAACATTTTTAACATCTGGGTAATCTGACGCAAATCAATACAACGGCTCTACCTTAAATTCTACTTTCAGGATGCTTCTGAATTTTCAGTTTTTGTTGACGTGGTCAAACAGGTGATTACTGTGTTTGAATTTAATTGTGGAGGATGTAGTGGTATTAATAGTGAAGTGGAATGTGTCATATTGAAAGGTGTTCTGATATTTTGCTCCATTTAATCAATATTTTGACAAGCAAAATGTTTACAGTCACATTTCCAGGAAATTATATTTATGTTTGATTTCTCAATAAGCCCCATCAGAATAATTAAAATAATGTATCTACATATTGAAAAGCAAAGCAAAAACTGTAACTTCTTGACAAAATTGCAAGACAATTATCTTTTTGTGGCCAGATGTCCTCAGGATAAATGAAATGTTGAAAAAAAGTTGATATATTTAAAAAAATATATTTGCATGTGCAGCCATCATATGTCAGAACCAGATAGACATGGATTACAGCACACTGTTCTTAGTTTCATTTGCTACCTCTTTAAAAGGTTAGCTGACTTTTTATGCACGATTGGGTCTTTCGAAGAATTGTGGTGTACATTTCCTGTCTCACAAGATAAATAAAAACCGCATGGAGGTTGATCGCAATAAACATTGTCTCAAGGGTTAGCGGGTTAAGTCAGGTCACCAACTGTTGTCACATGCCACTCATCTCTCTCCCCTCATTTCCTGTCAGCTATATACTCTCCTGACTAACAGTGGCACAAATCCGCAACTACTTATGTGTAACAATGACCTCAAGAGGACTTTTAAGTGACTCTATTTCAAAGAAGACTAAATCTCTATGGATGGGATAGACTTGTTTGCCTCCCCTGAGGATGATCCCGATGTTTTTAGAAGTGCTGAAGACATTAATGCTGTAAATAAGATGTGAAGCATCTGTGCATATGCATCCGGACACTTTTTTTTTTTTAACAAAATGAAACAACGGAAAACTTTTTTTTTTTAAGAACTGATTTTAATTAACTTCACACGTCAATAACAGCTGTTAGGATACGATCATTTTCAAATTTTACAGTTTTATCCTCAACAGGCATCAAATGTGTCCCCAGAACTGAGCATTTGGTACAGGACATAACATCTCCACCTTTAACCAGTCCTCCCAGTCCTCTGAGGCTTCAGCTTCAGGTGCTGCTGCCCTCAACAGCTTCTTATTGTCTGTTTGCCTATAGGAAAACTGGAGGCGATTCAAGGCTTAATAAAATATTATTTAAATTTTATTGTCTTTTAATATGAACATATAAAAAAACACAACAAACAAAACATTTACATTATGGATTGTAAGCCTCTGTCCATGCTACCTTATGCATTGTTATAAGAGATGCCACTACAAAAAGACCAGACCCTCAGCTCTCTCCAGCTCCCAGACAACCTGCTCGCTCCTCTGGCTCAGATCCACAGAAGCAACCCACACATCCTCTCACCTTTTACCATAAGGTTGAAAAGTTTGGATATCAAATAATGACCTTCTATACCTATCAACGAATAAACAATGTCATTTTTATACCTATAGCTGTTACTTACAAATACAAAATGCAGATCTTTACATTATTTTGCTTGAAAGCACCTCATACTCAGGATCCATTTCAGGGACAGACTCTGATGTATTACAGCCAAAGTGCTATCAATCTATTTGTGTGAATAATCAGCCATTTTTCATCAGTATATTGATTTTGTAACTCGTGTCAAAGTGTCAAGAGGAGGGAAACAATGGAAGACCACATTTAACTCTATCTTTGACTTCATACAAGGATGGATCAATGTGAAAATGTTCCTGCTCTGTGCATCTGAGTCTAAGAAGAACCAGAGTCTGCGCTGATCAAACCGCTTCAAGGAGGACAATAAGAGAGGAAAGCATACAAATGCAGAACACATCGGTTTCTTTTCTAGTTTCACATTTTCCCTTGCATGAGATAGTTACGGAGAACTGATCACAGCGGCTAGGGCTTTTTAAAATAAATAGGCCATGAACTCAAGATGAAGAATCAGATGAAAGTGCAAAGAGCTCTAGCAACACAGGAACACCTCGTCTCATCTTGAAGAAAACACTTAAGACCTACCAGCATGAGTATCCTTATCTGAGGAGCAGCCATCACAAACTGACAATACTAGTGCAGGTGCAGAGGAATATGAATTTGTGAGTCTACAGCATGGAGCAATAAACGCCCAATTCTATTCCAGCAAATAGACGTGACCTTATCTACACCGAAAGGAGGCCGAGGGGGATTGCTGGTGGAGCAGCTGTACTTGTTCCAGACAGGACCATTTGTAATCCAATCAATGACTTTAAGCTAGGTGGGGTTGCACTCATTGACACTTCATTAAGTTTCTTCCTGTCACACACGTTGAACCCACTGTAGCAGAGTACTATGAACACTGCTCTGACCGAGGTTGGATCCACCCGCAGGAGAGGGAAAAAAAGAATTCATCAACAGCACAGCCAGAAGTCCAGACCAATCGTAACTTAAGCAAACCACAGCAGCAGAGGTGTCCTACTTAACAGAAACTAACAGCTCCAGCTTGTACAGAGCTTCGGTCAAATGTTATGTAGGTTTTGAGAACAAACTGTTGAGCAAATGTGAAGAAATAAAGTTATTAGGAGTCTTTGAAAGGATACAAATGTATTAGCAATTCTGAATCCTGCCCTGTAACCGCCCCTTACTTGAGTTATTTGTCTTTTTTTCTGTCTTTTTCTTGGAAAATGTTGAACTAAATGAAACTTATTCTCTCAGGCTGGGGTCTGCTGGCCAGCTAAACTAGCCTTAAAACAACAATCTCCAATCTTTACTCCCCAACAAAAAAGGCACCAAAATCTAAAAAATAAAAAAGAAGGAAAGAAAAAACCCAACAATATTCTTTCATTCTTAAAAACTGCTTTGGCACTCCGCCATTTTATAACTTTGATGAGTTATTCTGATCATACAACCCCTTAAAACATCGGACAGCAAATTTCAGCGGTAATTCTAAGAGAGGCTGAGTTACAGCCACGGCTTTCGCATTACTGATACCTACAGCTTTGTTTTCCACAAACTAACTCAATGTTCAACCTTTTTAATCATGCTGTAGAAGGAAGAAAGCTCAATGGAAGGATGGAATTTAAAATAACACAAACCAGCACAAATAAAATGTATTAACAACAAAATCTCCAGTGTAAAAATTGGCTTCAAAAAGACTCTTTAATTCTTCTGTCCTCTGCTGTCCTAAGCTGGTCTCTGGTCAGTCTTCTCATTTTTTATGACTGAGGTAGGTTCTCTTTATCTAAGGACAAAATAAAAATGGAAAGCATCACACGTTGAGGCCAGTATAGTGTTCTGCTTTTTCAATATTAAAAGGATAAATTCCTGAAAAACCCTTTCAAGCTTGAATTCACTTTCTGAACAAAGAAACATCATCACAATGGGAGAAGTTTAGATCCGCATTACACTCCTGGTATCTCTACCTTGTCATCCCTCTACATTGCTGCTCTTTTTATATTAGTAGTTGTTGTTAACCTTTACCAGAAACTACTGAGGAGCCGCCATTTTTAACTTGCATGTTCATCACAAACGTGACAAAAATTCAGCGACACAAACATTTAACGCCCACGGCTAAAAGAGCCTGAAGTTCTGAGTCAAATACAAAGAGATGCAGTGGTGGAGAGGGAAAGTCTGGAGAGAGAGAGAAGGGAGAGGGAGTGGTAATTGTGATGGTGGGGTGCTCACTCCGTTATGTCTCTCTAGTAGAGGCAGGACGATACAGGTATTCACGGCAAGGTGACAGTTGGCCAAAAGAGCTAGAGTTGCTTCCAGTGGTGTACAGTACGAAGAGGAATCCTAATCGCTCTAGATTGAAGATTCGTTAACAGTGCATGTTTGTGTTTTTGTTTTGTCTGGAAATTACTCAGAGCTGCTAAAAGGCTCTGACGTTTGGCGCGTATGGGAGGATTGTTGCATCTAGTGTGTTACTGGGTTCCTGTCTTCGAGTGTTGAGCCCCCTGCCTCTCTGTCTCTGTGTGTGTGTGTCAGTCTATGAGGGGACAGAGCCGCGGGGTCAGTAGGCAGTGACCAGGTCCTTGTCGTAGTTGTATCGGCCCCTCTTTGGGGCGGGACTGTCAGCGCTGTCCTCAGTGTCCTCACTGTCTCCCCCTGCCCCACCCCCTTCCTCCTCAGAGGAGGAGTCAAGAGTCAGATCTACCACTGCGCCTCCTCCCGGTGCCACGCCGGGTCCACCTGCAACTCCTCCCATCCCCACCGATCCGCTTCCAGATTTGCCCGTCAGGCTGGTGCTGCTGTGGGCGGGTGAGTGACCGTTTGCTTCAGGAATGCCTGCAGACATACAAGTCGTTTTAAAATTGATCGAAAAGGATTCCAGCGCATGAAAAAGACAAATCACACACACACTAAGAACAAGTGGTTAAGCTGTCAGGGTTTGGCACTCACATATATCAACAACAGGATACTCCGGCGTGTTGCTGCGTTCTCTTTCTCTGTCCCTCTCCTTCTCGTCTCTGATTGGTCGCCACGAGCCGTCGGTTAAGTACTCAATCTCTTCGATGTCTTCACTCGTCTCGGACAGAATCTCAGATAGCAGCCTGGAAAACATGCTGCTGGTTAGAGTTGACTCTCAAAACACAGCAAATTGCTTCGCCACCATGTTGACAATATTTACATAATCTGAACACAAATTTTGTGATAACCCCACACACAATTCTGTCAGTCTTTGTGAAAGTAAATGACTGAAACTACCCCCCAAATACTTCTAAATGAAAAAGACTTCCTCTTATTCTTTTTATAAAAAATTAACTTGAAGCTTGTTTGTGCTCAACTAATGCCAAAGTTTTCAGATCTGTTGTTCGCACTGAGAACAGACGACCTGTTTTCAAACAAAGTCTTCCCAACTGGAAACACCGCAGACTGATTATAGCACCTACGGCCAAATAGAGCACTTCATAGTGTCATCAAATTACTGTAGGTGTCTTGAGTCACTTAGGACAATAAGTGCTGTAAAAAATAAACTGAACCTTGAGTCGACTGATTACAGGGTTATCTCTGTTATAGGCGTATTACATCAAGTGGAGCAAAGTGTCAAACAAGCTGATTTAGTGGATCAGAAAATTTAAAAAACAACCTGATAGCAGAAACACGAAGTGGATAATCATCATATCAAACTATTTGTGAAATTTATGCTTTTCAAATTATGGTTATAAATATTTGCACTGCTTGTATTAGACTAGTCTAGACATTTCAGCTATGAAAAGGACGATGGGGCTACAGCAGCAGGACGAGTCCGCACACGCTCCTGTCTCCTTACCCATCGATAGTGAGCAGCTCAAAGGGAGCGGGCTTGTCACAGACAGGGCAGGTCCATGTGGGCTTCTTCTCGTTCATCTGTAGGAAGAAGACTGCGTCGAAACACTGAAGGTGGGCACAAGTCAGGACTCGACATGGCACACCGAGTCGCATCTTAACCAGCTGGGAATGAGAGGAAGAGGAGGATGCTAATGAAGTCGTGCTTCAAATCAGGAGAAAACATCAATGCAACTTGGCTTCGGTTCATGTTAGGTCTTATAAAGATTTACTCACTGGACAGATGAGAGAAACCCGGAGGCCTGTGGTCGCAATTTCACTCTCTGGATCAAAACGTAGTTTGTCTTGAACTAAGAACAGCAGACACAATCTCATTCAGTGTCATGACACAATACAATATGTATCATGATTTACAAAAGTAAAACACACAGTCCTTCAGTACTAAAATAGTGTAGTAACTGTCCTAGATTTAAAGGGTTAGTTTGCAAAAAATATATCATTTGCAAAGCACTACTTACTGCGCTCACGACAGCGCTCTGCGCTCTCGACAGAGCAGAGTTTGAGCTGGCTGAAGAGGTCTGCTGCAGTGAACACCCGAACCAAATACACAGCCACAGAATACCGCTGAAAAAGACCATTTACACATAATGAGCACTTGGTTTAGAAGAGTAAAAACCTCACTATATTAACATCAAAGTCACTTTAAAAAGTATGATTCATAAAGGTGGTGAAATCTTGAATTTTTCACAATAAAAGGTGTAAAAAAAAGGTTTAAAACGAAGAGAAGAGGGTTGATCTGGACCCGTGATGGTTTAACAAATACACTTCATACTGAAAATCCTTCTCTTAAATTATAGGAGGCAGTTGCAGGAGTAACATTTCAGGGAAACCAAATGTAGGTCATTTCTTCTCTACCTTTATTCCCATAACCCTGACTGTACACCATTAAACGTATTGATTTTTTGTTGACAGTCTCTGTGCTACACAAAATCCGAGATGATGATGATGGAATATTATACCCTCTCTTGTTGGCTAACCACAAGGTCAAACCAATTTGGCATGCTAAGCAATCGGTTTTTTTTTTTTGGTTCCACTATAATAAAGAAAAAAACTCAACCTTTTAGTTTGCCTCTTATCACCGACAAATGTGAGGCGTGCTCTAGTATGGCATGTATCTGTGTTTACAACTGCTGAGTTTTGACCCCACTGTGGATAAAAGGATGCTGTTACACTTCAGTTTCAACTGTTTTCATAAATCATACTCCTATATGAACATTACATTCAACAGCATAGACCAGTTTACAAAATATCCAACAAAATAACAGAATGAAAGCTGCGATGCAGAATATATTTCCCTAGATTTCAAGTATCTCCGACACAAGATTCCCTGTACTCGGGGCTTTCTCAAAACTTCACCACACATACAATAAGTGTAGCATTCAAAAGAAATGTTACTCGTTGTGATTACTTCAAACTTGCATGTTACTTATTGCTATTTGGTTTACACAAGAGATCTAAAGATGAGGTTGCTAACAGGATTAAAGGTGTTTATCAGGCTTCCAGCTGCTTATCCGGATCACAATTGTGGAGACATCATTTAAGAGGTTAGCTTAAGTAGTTCACCTCTTGGCCATTAGGAGTTTCCTTTTTGAGCTATGCCACACACACCTGAGTGGGGCCCATGACTCAAAAAACGACATGCCCCTGCTTGTGTTAGTGAACTGTGGCATCTGCCAGGAGGAGCTGGACAGATATGCAGAGTCGAAGATGAGTCTGCGCTGCCTCGCTTGCCACACAGACCCTAAACTTAACTAGAAAACCAGAATCAGCTTTGAATTCTGACCTTGCCAAAGTTGCCCCAGGTGATAGTGACTCTGTTGGTGACATTTGAGAGATGCAACCAGGGAGTGATGTTAACAGGACGACAAGGACGGCGGGGTTCAACACCAGGCTTATTGGAGGGGTAGTAGCCCTATAAACATCAAGAAAAAATACACATGAACACCAAAGGAGAAAGTACGATATCAAATCATAAATTAATCCCTTTGTTACAAGGACAGGCATCGGGTTTCCTCTTATTGGCTTAAATACAGTTAAAAGATTAGCTAGTTATCAGGTTGTTGAGGTTAATTATTGTGCTAATATATTTACAACTGTGAAGCACCAAATGAGAAAATGAAAAGACAATTGCAATACGCTTGTAAAAATTTACAATATACCATATATTTGTGAGTCTCAAACAAATTATGCAATCAGGAGGCCACATATACTGTATACTATGCATGGTATCTTGTGATTCTTAATGTGGTTGTTGTTAAATTATAGCTTTTTAAAAAGAGACTTTCTCAACCAAAAGTTAGAAAACTCTCACTTTCTCTCCAATTACGGCTTTTTCACTCTTTGATCTGGCTTTGACATTGTGGCGGCACACCTCGTGCACTAGCAGGAAATGGTCCTCTAGGATGTTAAGCTCCATGCTAGCGCTTGAACGTGTGACACAACGTTAACCTTTAAGCCTCGTAGATGCTGCCAGCTGGAGGAATTCCCATCCTAGTGAGTTGATGTTTCCAGGATGGCTAAACAACGCTGCCTTACTTGCAGCCACCTGCATAAGGTTAGCTAAGCCATCGCTGCTATATATTATGACACCAGTTTGGCTGTGAAGCGGCGGTGAGTCTGACACTGACACTCAAACCCCTGACTAATTGACCTCATTGGAAAACAAACAGCTTAGAGTAATGACTGCAGGAATGAGAGCAGAGAGAAGAGCCGGCCATGCCAGTGTTCTGAAGGTGTCGCTTGTCTTAATTTAATAAACTCACTGGTACGTGACAGTAGGACTGGTTGACTTTGACAGCAATGTTGGGAGGATACTGGTCCTCCTGGACACCAATGGAGTCTGTGTAACAGATTCTGCAAACGAGAGAGAGAGAAAGATGAAAATGAGAGAAAACTTCGCATCATGAGAAAGGCTGATATCAGTGTTAAAAGCTTTTAAATGTAGTGCAGACCCGAAGATAGTGATTTTAGTGAGTCCCTGGGAGATTCAACAGGTCAAGATAAACAGCATGTGCAGGTCAACATACTTGTAGAGGCAGGACGATAAAGGTATTCACTTGATATTTCTTTACATTTATTTGTTTTTGAGCAACGTTTTTAAGTGACATCCCAGTCAAAAGTACAGTAAACCAGTGTATGGCAGAGGGACTGTGAACTCAATATGAATTCTTCATAGGAATTGGCAACAACTTACCTTAGAACCACTTGGATAGATCTGATTCCAGGACGAAGCTCACTAAAAAATTAAAAGGTAACACAAAAACAAAAAACGTTACAATGTTTGCATTCAACTTGATTCACAAAAACACCGGAAATCTTTGGAGGAATTTTGATTTTCTAACCTTGCATTTCGGATCTGGTCCGCTTGGTTCGGTGTTAACTCAAATATGCACTGACTGTCCTGCAGTTTTTCATTGTTCTGGGCAACTAAAAAAGCAGAAAAATCCATCAATTAGACAGCAATGACGTGAGTCAGTGATTGATTTGAGGTAAAATATATTTCCTGTAACAGTTTAAAGATGAGACACACTGTGTACACTCACTTAGCTCTGTTGGTGGCAGCAGCGTCTCCAATGTTTGGTAGAAGGGCAGTGGTACAAGCTTGACCTCTGCTGCAGGTGCAGGGATGGGTTTGGAAATGCCATTGAGGTAGTCTGCGCCCTGAGAGGTGGCATTGGGAGAGGAGTTGAGGGATGAGTAGGCGACTGGGACGCCCTCTGGGCGCCGTGCCGCGAGCCAGCCAGATGTTTTTGGGAAGCGCGACTCATAGAGCTGTCTGACGTTCTTTAGGAGCTCTGGGCTGTATTCGGTCTGCACTAGCCTCAGTGCTCGCCCCACCAGGTCCTGTTTCAGACCACTTTTGCTGCGACCCATTGAGGCCAGCAGCGTCTGCAGGTCTGAGACCCGGAAACTTTTGACCATGTTCTAGAGAATGGACAAGACAAGAAAGATGAAAAATTAGGATAGTGGGACACAGACGTCTAAAACCAAGGAGGGTCTGAGTGACAAGTCTTGATTCTACTTTGGGAGAGAACTATAACTCAAGTGTGTGAATACCTAAAGAAACACTGTTGTTTAGTAACCTGAAACTGATGGCTCTGGATTTTTTCTTGTCTTTTCATTTTTTTTTTGTCAAGAGATAACATGACTGTCTATCTGTGCGACTAAAAGTAACAAATACAACCAAAAACTTCTGAGATGTTTTCCAAATATTGTATAGATTTCCTGTTCCCTAACAATACTTTGTACCACACCTGTTATCATTCCGATGACTAGCAGCACACAATCACACACAATCGACTTATAAGCAGTATTTAATGGGACACAGTGTTCCTAAAACTGTTTTATGCCTGCTAAAATTAGCTTCTGTCCTTACAAGTCATCTTAATCCTATAGAGCCTTGAAGCTACCTCGTAATTATCCGGATATAGTAGGACGTCACAGGGTCCTCATTGTGACTGCTTGCATTCCCATCATCCCCTTCCTAATCAAACTGTGACACTCGTACAAAGTGAACCACGGAACCCTAATTCTGCAACAGCTTTTTTCAAGCATGACCTTCCCCTTTGTGTCTGATTCCACATTGTACACGCAGCTTGTCATGTTTGACACAAAGCAACACCCTTAAGAGGGCTCTCCTGCAAAAATATCAAACCACAGACAAAAACTGGGGTTAACTTTCTACATGTACCTGTACCTAAGACAACACAGTGTAGTTTGCTGTGTACGGTTAGTGCATGTCGGTCAAAAACTTGTTTATAGACCAGGAAGGGTTGATCGAATCTTAGAGTTTAACTCCACCAACATCTGCAAGTTGCATCTCAATAATAGTGTATTGTATTTTGGAAAAACAGCATGTTTGTCATTTTCCCAAAATTCACAGTTAAATGCCACTTTCAGTGACTGTTGATGGTTTCTTCTTGAGCTCATTCCCCAGGAGAGAATAACACTCTTAGAGCAGATGAACCATAACAAACATGTTTACTTTCTGAAACACAGAATAACAGTACAGCAGACTTGTTTGAATGAAAGCCGTGATGTACCTACCACACTTAAGTCCTTCCTTCAATATACCTAACTAGACTTGTATACACTGTTTGCCATAACATAGTTAACGCCTTTAAAAATCTAACAGAAATAAAAACTACAACTCTATGAATTCTTCTTTTACAAATCTTTAGCATATTACCGCTCCTATGAGGATTTCTTTTATTTTAAAGTACATTTACTTAAATATTGATTGAAATTCATGATAAACTAAGATAAACCTTTATTTATCCCAGTGTGATGAAATTGACAATGTTGATGCCTTTTAATGATAAATAAAAAGCAAACAAGACTAGAAGTGACTAGACTGAATTTTTTTTTTAACCCTATTTAACCCTATTTGTATATTGTCTGAAACAGTGTTGTTTTCATGCCGCTTTTTTTCCAAAACGAAGACGTGACGTTGATGAGCTAAACATAAGTCTTAGATGACTAAAATGTGACGAGACGAATGTGCGTTTACGTTGACGAGACTAGATGAAAACGTTCATGAAGCATTTCGTCGGTCAAACGCTAAATATATATTCTGCAGTGTTGTTTTTGTTGATGATGACGAAATATTTTCGTCAACGAAAACAACACTGGTCTGAAACTGGTGTGAGGGGTAGGTCCAGGCTTTGCTGTGTTTGTACAATAATCATATTCACAATAAATGATCAATCTGACTGTCAAAAGTCATCAGGATGAGATTTGTTGTCATATATCAATACTCAGGCATGTAGCAGACAAGATAAGTAAAAACTCTTTGTCCACAGGGGGTACCAAAATTGCCAAAACCAAAAGTTCCTCACAGGAGCTTTAAGTTTTTATTGACATGATAAAACTGGTGACAACTGTTCTTTACAAAAGGTGCTAAAGTTGTGGCGGGAGTACATACTTTTGAGAGATTTTGCCAATATTTTGATCCCCTTCTGTTTGTTAATGTCAGAAACAGATTATAAGGAACATCTTTCAATACCACTACAACCTTATCATTTAGTATTATATACAATAACAGCCTGTCTAATCATGAAAGCTTTCTGAAAGCAGAATTTATGGTAGAGAGCTGTTGTATTGGATTCTATTGTATCATTCTGACAATCATAATATTATGACTTGTCAGTATATAGTAGTTGTACTCCTGTAAAGTACGTCTGTTATCAAAGGTCAGGCCACAAAACCTGACCACATAAGGATGTTTAAAAGACAGCAGTAATATTCTAGAAAACTCAAACTTGACTCAAACATGGTCAGGTCTGAGCTGTACTCTATAAACATTTGAGTTGATTCACGTTGTTGACATTGGTGCTAAGAGACAAACTGCTACATTTCAACAACCATGTGACTCTAAAGTTGGCTTCTGGTGGATGTTGTTGACATAAGAGTGTCAGAAACTTTTCATTTTATAAACATTAACAGTGTCCCCCAGCCGAGCCTCTCTATCCACAAACCGGGTTGTCGGTATTCAATCACCGCTTCAGGTCATTTTGACAGGTGCACAGCTCCCAAAACTAACCCACCACAAACATACAGGCATGAATGTTCATCAAGAAGTCAAAGAAACGATGAATGGGAAACGTGCAGCATTCAGAGCCGGGGCTGTTTTCATAGACACATCATTCATTGTCGGTGTGTCTCCCTTTGGAGCCTGCGAGATGCTAGCTGAACCAACGCACTTGCTGGAGAACACTGCCTAGCATGCTAGCTAGGTTAGCAGCACAGGCTAGTTTGTTTCGTCGTGAATGTAAAACGGTACATTTATAAGAGGAAAAACCCTTAACCATTTTCATACAATGCCCCGAGTTTTCCCCACGGCCGGGCTGGGTATCGACCCACACTCCCGCGTCCGTCCCCCACCAAATCAAAGCTAGCCAAGCTCTACTTGCCATCGCTTCCACCAGTTCGGCCGCCATCTTCGTGCAGCAGTACCGCGAGAGTCAGAGACGACGGCTAGTCTTTCACCAATGAAACGCAGAGTATGCTTTGATTGGCGGCGGCTTTGAACCAATCAGAGCGAGGTTTGCGCTAGAGCCCTTAACGTGGTATAGAAAAGTAGGCGGGACCACTGTATTTTAAAGTTGTAGTACAACATTTTACAAACACTAAGAGACAGGTCTCATTTTCAAAATAGGCCTCGGTGTCAATAAATAGTATCACTTGCAAAAATATTCTGAGAAACACGATGTTTTAGTTTTATAGTATCGAGGTTATGTGATTGTGTGTCGTGCAAACTGTTGAAATTCATCGTGAATGGAAAGCATGGCCTGACAAATGGACCGGGTCGCATGGTCCGTTCAAGTCCCTTCCGAGCAAAAAATTCTGCTCCGGGTGCTGCGTCCAGCCCCGAGATGTGGGGTTGATGCTTTGTTTAAAGGTATGTTTAAAATTGATCACAAATGAGTAAATAAAGAAATTTCCCAACAGAGTAAAGGATATTCGACTCAAGCCCTCTTCAAATAGCAAAATAATGCGTGCGTGGGTAATATAATTCTCCAAATGGAAAGACTACTTTGGACAAATGTGTACTCCTTCCTGTAATCCAGCCCGGCTTTTCCAAAAATTCTCCATGAGTGGAAAGGAATAGCCTCTGGGAAAAAAAAGAACAAAACAAAATAAAACAGTTGCATTATCGTGCAATTACAAGGTGTTCGTGTGTTTTTCTGTTCTACTTTAGAAAGCCTCTTGCAAAAAATATTTAGTATTCCTAACTTCAGCTTATTTTTGTCACCCCCTCTGATTAATAGATAAGGTAGGCCATGACCAAAATTCATAAGGAAAATACCGAACATGTGAGATTTCTGTTTTGGGTAATTCAATTTCCAATTTTAAATCATACTTACCACGTAGGATGCTGAAAGGAGAAAAAAATATTGAGAATTCTGAAGTCAGTTTCTTTTCTGTAAGTTAATAATGGACATTACAGTGCAAAAGTTGAATATTTTGAGTTGGCACAATGCTTTATAGTGTGTGAGTCCATGAGTTAATGTGACACCCCTCTTTTTCCATGTATTTTATTAAACTTGAGGGAGCAAGGCAGATTTATCATACATTATCAAACACATCAGATTAATTAAAATTATGTAAGAATAACTATAATAATCTAGTGATGGACTCAAAAGTGTAGGGGCTTAATTTCCACAATTTGACATAGAAGTAAATTTGAGGCTTTGTATCTTAATGATCAGGATTATAAAGGTTTACAGCACAGAAATACTGAGCATTGATTGGCTATGTTCCTATAAATGCATAGACAGATATTAAACACTTCAGGATTGAAGCAGCTTCACTGAAAATTTGAAGATGCTGAAACAGCATGTGCAAATTTGTATTATTTGTAAAATTTTAAATTGGATGAAATTAAACTGCAATATTCTGAAACAAATGAATATTAACTCTAAATTAAAAGATGTAATAAGATTCTTAATCTTCTTGATCTTCACAATAAAGTTAAATTGTCTAATTATCATATACAGGACTACCGTCTTTCAGCAGAGACAGAAAAATCAAGGAAATCACCTCATTGTTGATAACGGGGCACCATGTCAGGCACTGCCTATTACATTTCTGTGGTTTTCATCACTCCTGAGCATAGAAAAGCTTATTGTTCAAATTTGTATGGTGTATGAAAAAGTCAGCCCATGTGCTGTTCCCATTATGTTATTTTGTTCTTGTTTGTGTTATATTATGCTTTTGGTCTTTTTCCCAACAAGGACAGTGTTCTGAATGTGTTTGTATTCTCCCAAAACAACAAGTTTGGCTCATTAATTAAGGTTTTCTGGTAACTGAAGTAACACCCCCTGATCATCCCCATAGGCAAACTGCTTGAACAGGATAACACTGCTACTAAAAGGCCTTTAACTCAACAGCACCCATCCTTCGCACACCCCGTCTTACTAAATCTTGAGTGTTTAATCTCCCGTAATTACAAAGATTTGCTTAAGTTAATAAATAATAATCCGCCTCAATTGAGACCCCCTACCTAGACCCCCCCATGCCGTCTTTACCCCTTTCTGTGAGGGATAAGTTCACTGTCATTTAAATAGAGTCATCTTCACAACTCGAGAACACAACTCTTGAATTCAGAGGGAAAAGGCTGTAGGATAACGGAAACATAGATTCGACTGGAATTCGTCAGATGGGAGAAAATTTTGAAATTTGAGTAATTAAGGTTTGTTGCGAAACAAAGAAGCCATCTTTGGTCTTGAGTCTGACGTCATTTCCACGGGTTGATATAGTGTCGCTCGTGAGCGTGTCAAGGTTAACAACAGTTGAGAGGCTCATCTTTATCTGTGATCTTGTCAACAGTAGGACTACGGAGTAGGAAACAAGGCGCATTAACGCATTCAGTTTATGAAGGGTCCGGCTCTTCAGGATAGCCATGCTGTGAAACTCAGGTCAAAAGTTCTTGGAAGACTTTTTGAGAGAGTAACTTTCCATTTATTACCTAAAACCTATTCATCTGGCAGTTTGGGACCAATAAAACCTCACCAATGAGTCGAAGTTACCTTGATTCAGTGATGACAATGGAAGACAGAAGCAGCCGCAACGGCGGCAGAGAGAGACTGGGACTGAGCTTCACGATTGACTACCTTTTGTTCAATAAAGGAGTCAAAGGTTCAAGAGAGGAAGCAACAGCAAGCCATACCGCAGAAGCAACAGCAAACAATACGCTAAACAATCAGAGTCCTACACCCAAAGAGGTGGGGAATTGCGCTGAAACATTGGCGAAGCGGCTACAAAGATCCGACGCAGAGTTTGAAGAAAGAAAAGTCAAAGAAGAGGAGGGGGCTGAAGAGCAACAAAAGGAGGGGGAGGAGGAAGTGACCACCACCACATCGACCAGTCCAGAGAAGTCTGCGGACAAACCCAACCAGTCGTATATCGCACTCATCTCAAAGGCAATCCTGGCATCCGATCAGAAAAAATTGCTGCTTTGTGACATCTACCAATGGATCATGGACCATTACCCGTACTTCAAGAGTAAGGTATGCTTGCATCAGTTTTCTTGTATTATTCTATAGTGTAACACGCAAGGATCAACATGGTGTAAAGGGCACTGGGAGTACGTAGTGGCACTTGTTAAGGAAATCAGAAAGTCAAGTCCAGTGATACGGGGAGGCACAAACATCGAAACATGGGATCTATTGCCTATCCGAATGAAGGGTGCTTTATTACTTTGCGAAGTCAGTACAACAACTGGTGGGGCAGTTGGTTGGGCAACCACGAGGTGGTTAACGAGATAACGTTTCGGACCAAAGTTTTCAATATGTTTCGTTCATTTGCCTCAATTTTCGTAAGTAAAGCGACCTACTTGGAACATGTAATCTGTCTGAGTGGTTAGGCAATTAGGTGCTCTCGGGGACACTAGATGATCTTCTTGTTGGCAAATTCACAAATACAGTAATCCTGTTGCTAGGTTGCAAACTGCCTCTGCCTTTACCAGGTGCAACAACAGATTGGGCATAGCCTAGTGGATTAAAGTTGATCAGTGGTTTGACGTGCTAAAAAGGTAACTTAGGGTGTTGTGTCTTACTGCAATCATATACGGTCTTGACACGCTCTCGCGCATCCTGCCAACAACAGGACAAGGTGACATCCTGAGAAGGATCAGTGATACTTAACTGTCACCTATGTTAATTTTCAATTAGGGACTCCCATTGTTTAACTTTGAGTTTTCGGGATGTAACCAAATCTTTTTTTTCTATAATTTCTCCAACAGGACAAAAACTGGAGAAACAGTGTACGCCACAATCTGTCCCTGAATGATTGCTTCATCAAAGCAGGTCGCAGTGACAATGGAAAAGGCCATTTCTGGGCGATCCATCCCTCTAACTACCAGGACTTTTCTAATGGAGACTATCACTGCCGGAGGGCAAGGCGAAGGGTACGCAGGGTGGCTGGACAGCTTCCTCTTCCCTCCCTTCCCACTCCCTACCACCCTGCCTTCGCCCGGCCCCACAGAACAACCTGTTGGTGTTGCCCTCAAACCCAGTCGCTTCCTCTGTCCTGCTTGGCACCAAGACTCTACTGGCCATGGCCCAGTGTGCAGCCTCAGGTGGGGCTTCACCCTGGTCTGCGGGCCTCGGTACCCTAAAGAAGAGTAGTCTGTGTTTTTGAGGTTTCATATCTGCTAATGAATGTGTCTTTAGATGGAAATAAAATTGATATGGACTCTGACAATACTACAGTGTTTAAGTAGTTCAGTATTAAATGAGAATCTTCTAAAGCTTCTGCTCTTCTTTTATTTGTAGTTTGTGTGATTAAGAATAACCAAATTCCAATGTTTGTTATAAACTCATTAAATTATATTAACCTCAGTAACTTGTGTTGTCTTTAATCTGCTGCTGCAATTGCGTGTGTGTGTGTGTGTGTGTGTAATTTCAAATTGCACTAAAAGTGAGCCCAAAGCTGAAACACCACTCAGCAGTGGATGCTAATTAAACAAAGCTGTCGGGATGCAAAATCTTCCCCGTGAAATCGGACTGAAATTGGGCTTTTCAAAGCCGCCTCCCATGGATATGAGGCCAGATAATCTCGGCAATCCCAAATAGTTTAAAGAAATGGGAAGATTATCACACAGTGTAATCCTGAACCACTGCTGCAGAAAGAGGGGGACAGCGGGAGTCCGGGGATGAAGGAAGTGGAGGAAAGGGAAGGAGGCAGGGAGAGGGGACGTTGATTTATTGGAGAGAGGTGGGAGGTGTCTTTTTACAGCCATTAGCTGTGTTCGGAAGAAGAAAGAAGAAGAGACACACAACGTTTGAAACAAAGACAGATATACTGAAACTGACATGAGCACAAAATGAACAATGAAGTGACTGTTGTTACTTTTAACATCTGTGTGGGAATTTAAAAAAAATTGGGGACAAAGAAATCAACATATAAACAAACATCAATATACAACAATATTGCCTCCAAAACAGGAACAGATCAGTTGTAAAACAACATCAAAATATTGCTATAACCAGAATAAAGTCAATTATATCCGTTCAGTTTTTACATCAATAGTGAAATTCCTCTTTGACTTGCAAAGGTTGGCATTTACATCCACAGTGCTGCAGCCTAAGAGGATTAGGTCATACATTGACTTTTCTGAACTTTGTTTGTCTCCACTCATGTGGGCTTCCTATTTGCAAAATATTGAATATTTGAGTAAGGTAATGTTTGACATTAAATGAGATTCTAAGCAGGCAAACGATATTTCAGAGGGGATAAAGCTAAAAAGATGAAGAAGAGAGCGAGAGAGACAGAGAGAGAGAGATAGAGCAGTTATTATCTGGCGATGCTCATTAGAACAATGACAAATCCATCTAATTAATTTTTGTTCGCCAAATCTTCCTATTCAATGTCAGCAGCTAATTGGAGACCTAATTTGCTTAATTCCCATGAATAGCTCTCTGCATCAAATCCTCTTCAATTCACCAGCTTTAAGGCTTTAATTTGGTTGCATATGTTTGCTGTACACACACACACACACACACACACACACACACACACACACATTGTCATGTTAGAGTTTAGAGTTCACACGTAGAACTTTTCTCAAACTCTGGCAGTAACACATTTATTGTCTAAAAAAATAAAAATAAAATATCTTGAGAAAAATAGTTAGGACTGTAAAAACTGACACTGGTTTCTAATTAGGCGAATGAGATTGAGGTCATAAGCTTGGTGTATGTGGGTTTGTGTGTGTTCATAAGTGCATGTCGTTTTGTTAATCTAATGAGATGGGCGGAGGGGTGCGGGGGGCCGTAGATTAAGGCACAAAGATTTGTTCCTGATTAGCAGAGAGTGAGATAAGAAGATCAGTCATGCTGAGATGGTGATGAAACATTATGGCTGTGCTTTAATACAGTTCACATTTACAGTAGCATTCCAAGGCTGACTCCTCTATCCCATTTTTTCTGAATTTACTGTAGTTTCATCATGTAGCGCACACAGAATTAGAGGACGCCTCAGCCTGTATGAATAAATGATATATAAATAAAGAAAAAAAGATTTGCTTTTCTTTCTCCTCCATGCACCTCAAAGAGTGTTTAATGTCATATTTAGCAGCAGCTGAAATAATCTGGCAAGACTATTTCAGTTTTACTGCTTTATTTCCATGACGCTTTTAAGATAAGAAAAGATAAGAACTTTATTTATCCCTGAAAGGAAATTCAATTATACATCTTATTATGACTATAATAAGTTATTCTCTCTGAACTGGTTTATGACCATTTAAAACAAAATACACTAATAAGAAACAGGAAACATATACAGGAAATAGTTGGAGTTGGATGTTACACAAAATATAATTTCAAATTAAGCGGCCTTCATTTACTAAGAACATGCCCACTAGAGATATTAAAAAAGACCTTCAAGAGGGCTTTCAGAGAAATATATAAAGTTCAGGTCGAACATGTAGATTTTTGATGAGGTGTTTGCATGAATATAGCTCTAATAACTCTCAGCCCTAACAATTTGCACCATGCAGATAGCTGATGTAGTATGTGGCTGATATCTTGATCTGAGTTGAGCCTTATGAACAGTTAAAACTGCTCCAAATCATCATAATTTTTTGTGTTTTCCGTCTTCATTTGCATACTTGCTTCTGTATTTCATAAAATTCAATTTTAAAAATTAAGGAATCATAATCACTTACAGTTTCCAGCTCAAATACTGGTATATTGTGTGGATAGTTCAGCACTTTCCGTAGTTTGAATTTATTTTCATCTAAGCTGCATCATATCCATGGTGTTAAAAGAAAAAAGTAGGCTAATAAAGCTATAAATGTCCTGTTTAAGAGACAGGCCTGAAAGTAGCTTGTCAAGACTATTAAAAAAAACACAGAATAGAAAGCTTATTGCAAGAAATTACTTAAACACTTTAAATATATCATTAATTGAAGACTAACTTTGTTGGACGTTTTCTATTTGGCCTTGTTTTATTTCTATTTTAACACGTGTGTCATATGTGTGACTCCCACTGTGTGTCTGAATAACTCCCAAAAGGAGCAAAGCCTGAAGGAGTCCAAATTGCGAGTCTATTAGAAAGCATGATTACAAAGAGGTAGGTAGTATTTAAGGCTTAGGAAGCGCTGTAGTTGAACCAAAACCAGCTGCTATTTTCTGGTTGTGTCCCTCCATGAACAATAGCCTGGCGTTACCTCGGCTTCAAAGGCTCCATAATAGTCAATCGATCAGAATGCGAGGCGCTATTCTGCAGATTACTGTTAACAATAATTTGCCTCCTAGTGCACCGTTACCATCTTTGAAGCAATGTTTTATTGCCTTTTTTTTCATCTGCATCTGTCATCCCCGAGGTTTACTGTTTGATCTCTCCCCACCAGTGTCTGTCTCCCCGGGGTCGCGTTGACCTGTTGATTGGCAGCTGCGATCAGACATATGGTGGGACGAGGCATCGACCGGAGCTCCCCGGAGACAAAAGCAGACTAGTGGGGTTTTTCCCCCCTCTTCCAGCGCGCAGAAGAGCCGGGGAACAGCACCAATGGAAGCAGAGGAAAGCTCCCCCTTTTTCACCACTAGATGACGCAAGGTGCAAGCAAATACCTCCAGCACGAGACTGACCATTTCATGCAAGTAGACGTGCCAAAGTTTGTCCTCTTTTTATATAATCAGTTTTCAATTTTTGATGGTTCCTGTTCAAAAAGACATGTTGCACTTGATGGGGCCCTAGTTTAGCACGACACTACTTATAACTCGGCCATCTTGAATCAAGTTTTAGCCGTTATTTCCCCTTTGCTGTGAGAAAGAGTGAAAAAGAAAGAATGAAGAAATACTTGAAGAATTTTCAAGACCCTTTTCAGAGAACACCCTTTTCAGTGACCCATTGAAATCAAGCATAAGCCCAGGTGTGTGGTCCAGGCATCTTCTTTAGCTTAGGTTTTGGCTTTGAGAAATACAGTGGTTTGAGAAATACAGTGGTTTGATAATGTGGCAAAACAGTGAAAGACTTCAGCTTCATTTTGGCCAAGTGTGTGTAAGTTCACTGCAAACCAATTGGGGGTATTGGCTTGACTCCCAGAAGCACATATGCTTATCATGGCACATCTGTGTGTGTGTATGTGTGTGTGTACGTGCATGATTTCAGCATACAGAATGCAAAACACCCCCATCTCTCCTCCTATAGCGCAGAGTTGCCATGGTGATGCATCTCTGGCCAGGGTCTTGCAGTGATCTGCTCTGACCCTTGTTTGTGACCTCTGACATTTAGGCCATGGCCAGGGTCAAAAGGTCAGTGATGGCCGGAGGACAACAAGAGCACTTCCATGATTGGCACTCTGACATCCTCGCTGCCCCCCTTCTTCATCTGCAGCACCCCCTCCTTCCCCTCTCATTTGCATTTATTACAGAGATCAGCTGCGAGAGGTTCATCCCTCTTTTGCACATCACCTTAGCAGGTACCCTCTGTGCTAATGGCGATGCGAGGCTCAGTATTGCATTGTTAGCATTCAGTTTTGCTGCACAGCCTCGTTTTCTCGCCTTCAGTTTTGTGTAAATGGTGATGATAACATGCAATCTCCAGCTTGCTAACATCCTGTATCATGATGGTTATGATAGCAGTAATGATCATCAGTATTCCCATGGCTCCTGCACTCCGTATGTGAGGATATTTATAGTTCTTCATTATAGCATGTGTGTGTGCGTGTTCATTTCTGGGGGGTGGGGGGGGGGTGCACCACACAGTGCCTCTTCTCGTGGGGAATAATTACAGAATCGTGGGTACTAAAAGTCATGTGACCCTCGCCTTCTGCTCCCAAATAATTTATCCCCCTGGCTGATAGCTCGTCAATATCAATTTATTAATTTAACAGTTCTGGACTGATAAAAGGTAGTGCGCACAGTTAGCGCGCTGAAACAGGGAGTAAGGGTGAATTTTACAGTGCAGTGGTGTGAGGGAAAGGCAAAAGTGAGAGACTGGAAGACAAAGCGAGGGGGAGAAATGGCTCAGGAGGGATCAATGGCAGCACAGAGAAGAGAGATGCATATTCGCCGTGCAAAAATGGGCCGCCATCGCTCATATTCCTGAGGTATTGAAAGAAGGTTATGAAAATTAATACACTTATTATCACCTTATTAAAAATTGAGATTAAAGACTGCGTGCTCATTGTATCGATATTCAAATGCGTCCAATATATTGATCAGAACAGCCCAGTTATATTTTGCGAATATCTTTAAGTCAGCATAAGAAGCGGCCTGTTTTGCGTTTATTAATTACAAACACACTTTTATCTTCGAATACCAGATGAGACACTTACGTTTAAGATGATCATTTCCTTGACGATGCATTTTTAAAACAAAGACACTCCAGAAGAACATAAATGTGACCTCTTCTGTGTGACCCCTCTTAACCTCCCAGCACTTCCTTTGCATCCTTATTTTTTCAAAAGGGTAATGAATATACATCTGGCATAAAGTAGAACACATATATCATCTGGTCTCCACCGCGAAACAGTCTGAACCTATTCCCCGAGCCATTACATAATAACCCTGAAGGAGGCTAAAAGGTATTTTAACAAGACCCACTGCTCTATGACCTTTGACCTCTTCCCAGCTGACCCCCAGCTCCTGACCCCAGTTACACGAGCTGGTGACAGAGGTGGACACAGAACCTGTTCACTTCCTGGTGTGAGAAAACAAAAGAGGGAAGGGGGTTCATTTACAAATTGATGCATGTGAGGATTCAGCATTTTTAGTGAGAGGCTTACAGATCCTCCCGGGAGATTTTTTTTCCCCCTCATTTTTATCCATCCAGAAACATCAGAAAAAGAAACCAAACAGCCTCTGAGTCTGATCACAGCTTGTTCTGTATGTCAGCGCATTATATAATCCCTTCTTCTCTGCAGGCTTGGAGGCTCCCCTCACACGGACAATCACTGTAGTGGATTCTCCTTGGGTCTTTGGAGAGCTGCGGGGTAGTGAGTGTCAATAGAAGTGGAGTGTGTGAGTGTGAGAGATGATAGACTGAGGTTAAGAGGTGTCAACACAGAAAGAGAGAGGGCTCGAGGACTCTTCACCAAAGCCCGCCTGATGCTCTGACACTTTCCTCCACCTCTTCTCTGATTAACCACTCTAAAGACGCCATCGAGACACAGATGCTTCACACACAAACATACATGCGCGCACACACACACTTAGAGTCTTTCCCCTCTCTCCTCAAAGTCACACGCCCGCTGCGTGAGGCATCATTTCATCTGTGTGTCTCTGCGTGTCAGACACACATCAGCTCTGAGGTGTGGAAACCTGAAGATGTGTTGTTCACAGGCACAGAAACTCCCTGAAAGGTTCTGGCAGTCAGGAATGGATTTGTTACACCTCTGATGTGCTGTATATGTTCAGCCAAGTGTAAGATACAACAGTGCCTTCCCACAGGGCTTTGCACCTGTCAGGGGCTGCAGTCTAACATTCCAACAACAGAACACACACTGACATACGTTGTCACTCACACACACATGTACACACTCTGGTTTCGGTCAGACCGTCTGTGTGTGTGTGACCGTCAGTCTGGACATGACGTGTGTGTGTCATGAACAGTTTTGAAGTCTCCTCTTTTAGCCGCTGTAGACCTGCACACATCCATCCGAACACACGGAGAGACCATCATTTTGAGATACCTTTTTATTCCCCTTGTACACATCTCAAAGAACTTTTTTTTAATAGCTGTATTTTGTTGGTTGAAGTTTGACTGTGTTTCTCTCTTTTTTTGTGTGTGTCTTTTGTTGGTGTAAATGTACCTTTAAGCCAACATTTGTAGGTCCTCATCAAAGCGTTTGGCTTTGTTCCCCTCTGATACAATGACAATAATCGAAGCCACTGCTAGGTTTGTGTGACTCGAAACACCGCATATGTAAAAAAAACAGGAGCGTTGTGTCTGTCAATACGCTTCATTTTCAAAGAGAAATGTTGTGTTCAACTTTTTGTCCAGCTCTGGGACTGTTTGATATGTTTTTGTTAGCAATAAAACAACCATTTTTAATATATTTTCATTTTTTGTGAAGGAAACATTTAATCAGCACTTTTCATTGGAGAGGTTGTACATCTTTCATTTCCAGGATCTGAAACTGGGCCAGCTGGATTAAAACAAGGAATCCTTACCGTACAGAGGGGTTGAAAACTGCTGCTGTTGTTGATTATATTACAGCGACTTCTGTGCAACTGACAGTATTAGCTAGACTATATGTTATACAGCTTAAAATGGACATTGACTAGAAAGAAAGTTGCAAGGTTAATAATAGTTTTCGACTTTATTATGAATGAGAAAAAACTCATTCAGGCAAATTAAAACTTGATATATCTACTGTATATATGGCAGTAATGCAGTGCATTGTGGGTTATAGACCAGTCTTTTTATCTGTTTCTGTTTGATGAAGTTGAATGCCTGTCTGGTTGGTTTTGGTTTGCTTGGTTGATTTTAAAGGTGGGGTTGGTTGTTTTTGATTATTCAGGGAAGGTTGACCTCAAACATGGCTTGTCTTGAACCCACACTACAAACTCTAAATTCTCTAAATTTTCCCTTGTATCAGTTATGTTAATATATATTCTTTATAATTAAGTATTTAAAAACAAATCTATATGCTTAAATGTTTGAAACAAACAAGAAGTCAGTAACCAAACACTAATGTGTTTAATCCACTTTAACAAGCAGCTAATTCATTTATTTTGTGCTTTGCATTGTGGGGAGTTTACTGCTCATTCACAACAAACTAAAAATGTGGTTTAGAGGTTGTTGTGTATCTAATTTGATCTTAATTCAGGCAACGATGCCCTTTTTTTTAGTAACATGTCTAGAAGGGCAGCCAAAAGGTTGTAAAGGCCGTTTAAAACCTGGTCAGCCACCCCAAGATTTGGACAGGAACTGTCTACTTGTCTGTTGACTTGTGTTAAAATGAGCGATTTGAGCTGCTTCACAAGATGCTGCTAGTGGCTGTCTTGAATTTTTAAGTTTTCATTATTTTTGTTAAAATCCCCAAAGAACAAGAGTAACAAAATTGAAGAAGGGGGAAGAAGAGAGATTAATCGGCTGATTAGTGGCATTTTGACATAATCAGCATCATGTTGCCGTTGGCCCTCACAAGGCCGACATCAATGTTACCTCCCAATTGAAAAAGCACTTTTCTCATTATCCATTAACAGCATATCAAATCTCAAATGGTCACTAGCTAGTGTTTTAATAATTCTGCTATGATGATTGGAATAATTATGTGAATCAATATTAGCCATTTTCTAAAAGCTTTAATATTCACTCAAGTTTCTAAATTTTGTCATTGATGTGTTAGTCTTGTAAAATTGTTGTCTTTTGTCAAACACACACAAACAGAAGAGGGAACAACTGATATCTGCGTTGTGTATCGGCCATTGGCTGACCTTGCTCTCTCATGATCACTATCAGCTTTGGCTGCTGAAAAACTGTCATCCGTTGACTGCTCGTGAAAAAAGGTTATTCATACATATAAGTGAGAATCCACATGCTGCATGGGTCAGTGCCCCATTTTGGCCTCTCTTGAAAAAAACATTTGTAAGAGACTGCACACTTCTCTCGTATTAATCTACAGCAGGTTTGCAGGATTAATTTGAAACAGAGGAGAGCTCTCACCTTAAAGATCGTCTATTTGACATTTAAATTCTTTAATCACTCCTTCGGTGCTTTATGATTCTCGACGGCTGAGATCATTTCTTTGCTGCAGCTGGACTGACTCCCCTTTCTTTTTGCACTTCATAGTTTAATATTAAGCCGAAGATTTGAAGAGATCCCAGTGGCATGTTCTCCCTCTCCATCATGCTTTAGAGTAAAGCACACAGCAGTTTTAAAGCGACCAGACAAAACTGTACAGAAATAGAGACATAATATGTATGCTGTGTGGGCTATGGATTGCAGAATGTGAGAACACTGCATGAGTCAATAGCTAAATGAAGAAAGATGCTGATGTGAACATAGATATATGACTCATATCTGTAAGAGTTGACATGCAGGCAGGCAGGTTCATGAATCTTAATAATCAGAGATGAGAAGCAAGAAGGTTGAGTCGCAATACCAAGATATGTCAGCGTAATGACATGTGAGTATTTAAAAAAATAGCCATGTTGACGGCGATGGATGGAGATCAACTAGTGCCAAACCTTTGCAGCTCTCTCTCCATCCCCTCCCTCTCCTCCTCGGAAGCTGTGAGGTAGAAAATAGGGAGATATGAAGAGGTGCGGATAGAGGGAGATAAGCTGAGGTGGAGATAGAGATAGGTGAAAGAGGTGAGGGTCAGAGCACATGCTCCTCATGGCCTTCTCTCGCCAATGTTGTTTTATTAGCCCTGTCAGATTGTAATTTACCCAACGGTAAACATACAGAACGAGCTTAATTAAGAATTTTTGAACGGGGATACGGTCAAGTCCGGAAACATTAGAGAGATGCAACCGGGTGTCGTAAAGATTGATTGAGACGCAGGATGGAAGGACATGGTTAGAAACAGACGGTGGAGGGGAGGGGGGTCAGAGTGGTGTGTATGTTCCAGCGGAGGGGTATTCTTGTGTTGCTCGGGGCAGTAGAGTGAGATAAGTTTGGAAAGATAGGGACAAACGATTTTTAATGCATTAACAGCCCGGCAGTGTGGGGCAATAACAAGGACAAGATCAGCGTTAAAATGTTTGACATCCTGCCTTGAGATCAATGCAACCCCGGACAGGGCACACACACATGTAGGCCACATGTACGCCTCAACTACCAGCACAGATAACACGCACACACACTCATATATACACACCAACCTTACCAGGGCACAGAGCATGTGGGTGGGTGCATGAGTTAACAGCCTTCAAACCTCGAGGCAAGTGCAGAAAATAAAAAACAATACCTATATCCATAACAATATCCGCAGGTAAAAGCATCTCTAAATCAAACCGGAGAGAGGGAGCATCTGGAGTTGATTGTTGAGAGCTGTGCCGACTACGTAAAAAGGCCGGCAAACTAAAAGAGTAATGAGCCTCTCCATATCTCCCCGTGGACCTTAAGTTTGCATTCAATACATTATTTACAGCTGAATTTTAACTGAGGTATAGGTTCCTCTCTAGGGTGTTCTCAGACTGGTGCTCTAACTGCTTTCCATCGCCTGCAGTTGAGTTTCAGCAACCATCAGAAGTAATGCTTCCAGCTTGTTTCCCCATTTTTACAAGCTTGTTTATTTATATTTAACATGGAGCTCTGAGTGGTTCTCATGAGTGTAAAAAAACAAGTCGGAAAATAGGAATACAAACTATTTGTTTGTCTGATGAATATTACAGTAAGTACAAACTTTTTTTGTGGTTAAGCTGAAAACTGACACAGAAAACAACCAAACCTCCTGCTCACAAGCCCTTCTGCTTAAAGAAGAAAAGTGATCTCGCATGAAAAGTAACAATCAGTATGTGAGATTAAGTCTTATTAAAACATAACAGTTATCCGTCTAGCACTTGTTTTGTAGTTCTGCGTTGTTACAAACCGTGCCCCAGTTGTTGCAAACAGATATGAAGAGCTTCCTGCTTCAGAGCGATCTGTATTTGTCACATTTTAGTCATCAACAATCTCACACCCTTCGTAAAGGTGATCAACTTTCTCCCCAGCCCAACACATTGAATTATAAAGGATGAATGCATGTATTGACTCAGGCAATGCATATCGTCGTTAGTCTATCTTGCATGAAAACATCATGATAGACAAACATCCATTAGGTAATATTTTCTAGCTAACACACATTCTGCAGAATTTGATGCACTGATATTTGAAGATTTTAAACACTGTCGATTGCAAACTCCTTTTAAAGAGTAGTGAGGGTTGCAGGATGCCATTACGTTCCACCTCACCCTCTCACTGTATGCTTTTTTCATGCTTCAGGTTGATATTGTCTGAATTATGCCCACCCAGATTGTTTTCTGGTTGCAAATGCATTTAAGGTTTGCAGCTGACTGTAACTGTAAACTGAAAGTCTGTTTACAGCTCACTTTATGAAATCTTTGAAAAAATATGACCAAACAAGTCAGATATTGGCAACACTTCAGAACCGACCGTATATGTGATTTGTATGTAGCCTGAACACAGATTGCACGAGGTTAAATATAAAGTCAGCAGGAGAATTCTGCTGTATATTGTTTGTCTGTGTGCTGCTTTAAAGCACTGTCTAGATCTAAAAGATTTCTTTATAATAAGCCCCCTCCTCCTTCTCCTCCAGCCAGAATACACTCCAGCTACGGTAGCCTGAGACGTCCCTGCTCCCTTTGTCTTTGTAGTTCAGCAGCTCTCGTCCAAAATCCCGTAACTTCTGGGAGATGGGGAGGTCTCAGCTCTCTGCTCAGAGAGAGCAAAACAAGCGGAGCCTCTTCCTCCGTCTCTTTATGACGCCATCTCTCGCTCCGACTTTGTCTCTCTCTTTTCAAATAGACTATTTGTCATCTCTGAAATAGAGCATTTTAAAAATTCAACCTGGAGCCAACCCCCACCCTAACTCCCCCTCTATTCTCACTCTCAATTCCCCAGACTCTGGCCAGCTACAATCAATAGCCTATTGATCAACTCTCTCCATTCCCATTACACACCAGTGCCAAAAGAGCCAACCATTTTCCCTGAAAAGCTGATCTGGAACATATAAGCAGTGGTGAGGTTTCTCTAATTTCAGCGGGTTATTATTAAATGAGTACAGTGTGCGGGTGCTCTGCGGCTCTCTGAGGTCGAGTGTTGAAAGCGGCTGAGAGAGTGGACCTCACTGAGTTCAGTTACCTCTTAATTGAAAGGTAAACCACTGACGCAGAGTATGGCTCTCCAATTAAGTCAGATAGGAAAGGTGAGACTATTGCCACATAGGTAGAGAGTCCTTCTTTTTCCCATTGTTTTACTTCATATCTCTCCCCGACCCTCTCTCTCTCACTCTCTCTCTCTTTCCCTCCATAGACAATGCTACAGGCAAAATCAATACTGGAAAGAAAAAAAAGAAGGCATATTTTTAGCCTGTTATTATATGAGCTGTATGAGGAAAACAGTGTTTGTGGGAAAGACAAGAAATACCAAGGTGGCTGATAAGAAGGAGATCGGATGGGAGAGATACAAAGGAAGTGAAAGAGGGGGAATGATAGTGGTGGTGGTGGGCTGAATAAGGGGAGAGTCTAATGGAGATGGATCAGACGAAGGTGGAGATAAGATGGGGTAACTGTGAGAAAATGGCTGATGTCCTGACTGAGGTTGTAGATCTATGCAGAAAGTAGGAAAACAGCTGCAAAAGCGTGTACTAGTGTAACTTTTATGGATACTAAATCTGTTAAATTAAGAAGATCTTTACGATCTGAGATTTTGTTTTGATGTTCAGCTGTTTTATTGGTCTCCATCCTTGCATGAGTCAAAGTGTAAGTCCTACACCACAACACAGTGAAGCTATGATTGCAATGTTCTGCAGCTTTGCTCCACCTCTGTGCATGTTCTCACTCTCTGTGGATTGCTGTTTACACCACAGCCTGCACTTTCACTCCTGCTGCCAATGGCTTTCTGATGGACTCCCTCTCCCTCACCTCTTCTCAGCCTCACCTCCACCCCGCTGTCAGTCAACCTCTAGCCCTCACCTTATTGGCCGTAGATCCTCTGTTGATCAAATGGCGGGGCTGTCCGATTGGCCGAACAGCTCAGGGGGGAAGGAAGGAATTGATTTATCTGTGGTATTAGGGGATCAATTAATCCCCATTGTGTGTGCCAGCACAGATAGTCCGATGTGTCTTATTTGGTATGGCTTGTTTCTGCTCAGCCAAGATAAGAGTCTCTCCCATCACTTCGCTCTATGAGCAACAAATCAAATCAAATCGAAAGGGATGACGGCACGCAGAGGGTTCCTCCCCAGGCTGTGGCTGGCTGATCACAATAAGGAGAGGCCATCAATATGAAAAGCAGTCTGTGCAGAATATATGCGGCTCGTTTCAGGTGGCTAGGATGTCTGCCTTGTTGCCATGACAATCTATGGTGAAGATGTAAACATCTTAAATAACTTGAGTTGTCTCATGATCCCATTTATGAACGATCAATGACGTTTAAAAGGAATAACAAAGAAATACAGTGCAAATAGAGCTGCAATCATTAAAGTTCGGCGGTTTGACCATGCGCCAGGGGTGCCACAGATTCACAGTGTGGGGTCTTTTTTCAGTCATTTTTGGATTATTTTCATCTTTATGACATTGGACAGCTGAAGAGAAACTTGAAGGAGAAAGTTTGGGATGACACTCAGCAAAGAGCTTAAGTTGGAATCAAACCCACAGCTGATACAATTAGGGCCTCAACCTTCAGTCAGTGAGCTAAAGAGACTTCTTAAAGACCCACTCTGATGAAAATCACGTTTTTCTTTTTTTTTATTGGTTCATATGGCATTTTTTTATGCTACAGGACATATCATGAGAAAGCTAAATGCAAAATTGCTTTTCTGAGTTTTTCTTCATTCAAATCTCTTAGAATCTCTGGCAGACCCAGTGAGATTTTCAGTGAGATTTCATACATCACAAATCCAAGCTCCGCCCCCGGAGCCCTGCTATGCAGGCCACACTCGGAGAAATAGAGAGGACAATCGCAGAACAAGCGTGTTTGTTAGCGGATTGCTATTCTCATAAGAAAGCTAATTATGATATTAGCAATGTTAGGCTGCAAGCTAGCATGAAGACGAGTGTGCAGAGCAGTGCTGTCTCCACCCACGACTCAGAAGTGAATTGCTAATGATCTACGGGAGCTCTGCAGAAAAAAAGCCCTTGAAAATGACACGGATAATGCAATTTTTAGTGAAAACTTCATAATCACAATTTAAAGAACACTGAGGACACTTTAAGTAGCAAAAAAAATGATCAGAGTTGGACTTTAAGGATGTAGTTTTCATAGTTTAAATCCACCTCAAGGGTATCAAAACCAGCCCCTTCACAGATGGAGATAGCGTCTTTTTTTTTTGCAATAGATTAACCCAACAATGCCTCGACATGCATTAACAAAATCAAAGAAGAAAATTAGTTCAGGCAGCTTATTAAAACAAAAAAGCCAAAACCAACAAATCAACAAAAAAGTCTCCTTTTCAAGCTGAAGGAATCAATCTTCAAAAAAACATCTTATTGGGCAAAATCACAGCTCCAAGCCTTTGCAGAAAGAGCCCCTCTAACAGTTCAGTTCAGGTGAATCCGGTCCTGCAGCTCCCACACAAAACCAGGTCTACATACCAGGACCAGATACAGTGTGAGTACATTTACTCCTACATCTTCTAAGACTACAGACGTGTTGTATTAGATGTGACTGAACTCAAGGATGCATAAAAAGAGAACAGCTGGTTTTGCAGTAACATGAATAAAGGAGGTGATTTCTTTACATCCAGTGCTACAAAAACATAACTTGTTGAGTGTGTGGACCCATGTTTGATCATTTTTTTATCCAATTCACTTTTTATTCATTTTTTCAAGTTGTTTTGGGACATTTTTGTCTCTTGTAGACAGGAAAACTGAGGAGAGACAAGAAATTAGGGTAGTGGAGAGAACAAGTGACTCCTGCAAGTGTGTAGGAGTGTAGCTTTTGTATACAGAGAACACTACCTGATCACTAAATCAAACCTGCACCCCAAATTTGGCGAGATTCAAGTGACCTTTAAGCAAGATAGCCAGTAAGGATTATCCACTTTTCCTTGTTTTTACTGCGAATGCTCCTGGCATAAAAACAACAAAAACAACGTAAAACAACGTAAGCTCAACCAAAGTTCTGATGGCTATTTTTGAGTATTTTTCAGCAATTGTCTTTAGCACTAATAACTTATGTTGGTCATGTTATAATATAAGTTGAAAATAGGGTGAGCCTGTCCTTTAAAGATGAGACATTTACTTTAAGTAAAACCTGTATGTAATTTAGGAATAAAGCTGAAGAAAGTGCTTCTAGTCACTTGATATAACTTCTTTTTCCTTTGGTATGATTGTACTATGGACAGGATTTGATTGTATATATGAAAAATATCTGTCCCAATACAACTTTTTGGCTTCTGATACAATACCGATATTATATCCTTCAGTATTGGTCATTACCGATGTTGATCTGATATTGGCACAGAATTGTGCATGACAAGTTTTTTACTCAGCTGCAATGTCTTTTTCGGACTGACTGGAAAAATACTGCCACAAGGTCGACATCACTCTTACTCTTTGCTACTTTGTTAGTACCTTAGTACACACAGTTGTTGTGATTTTGTGAGCTCAGCTTCCTGGATCAGGGCGCTGCTAGATAGAGGTGCCGGAGCGGAGTATGGAATGGACTGCTTGTGTTGGAGAGCTGATGTCGGAGATTTTAGATGCAGGCCGATATAATCCGATATTTGTTATTTTTGCTGATATCGGACCAATATCAAATATCAATATCGTATCGGCAAACCCCTAATGAGAAAAAGGTTACATTTGAGGTGAAAACGTAACCTAGGAAGGCATTTTCAGTTTCTACTGTGACTGACTAATATTTGGACATAGTATTAAATTATAGATGTGATGTGCAGTGTCTCAGTTAGCTCTTAACTCTCAAGCCTGCGTAAATACAAGTAAGACAATGTATAGCACATTTGTGAGCGGGGCAGCAATCATAGTCAGAAGAGGAAGAGAGAGGGGTCAATGGACTGATACTTGCCGATTCTCACTCTGAGATGACAGTGAAAAGAAAAGGTAAGAGAGACCGGGATAGAAGTGGGTGCTAATTCCTACTTTTCAGTTTAAATAAAGATTGGAGCTGGATAAAAGCCATTAAGGGAGAAATCAGACAGGGCATGCTATGTAGGACAAGAGCTGACTGCAGGGAGGTGAGTGGTGGGATCGATACTCAGTCGATGCGCTCAACACCCAGCTCTGCACACACACACACACACACACACACACACACACACACACGGAGGGGCATGTGGTATTGCCGGGCATCTGCATGTTTGTGTGTACATGTGTGTGTGTTCTCAGCAGTGACTAAAGTAGAGGGAGAGGGAGCCCAGAGAGAGAAAGAGTGCATACAATATACAATTAAGTCTCTTTTGAGCAGGGGAATATTAAACACAGGCTGCTTGTGTAGACTGTAATTTGTAGTGATAAAAGTATTAAAGTAAGGTGCTCAGACAAAGATGGAAGGGTGGACAGCTGCATCCATGGATTTATTTTCAGAGGCACGATACAGTTAACAAAGATAGATGTTTCAAAAGAGCGTCTTCAGCCCCAACTGGAGCCTCAAAACGACTGCAACCATCCCGCAGACTATCCTCTCCTCCTCTCTTCCTCCTCTCTATTCTACCTCCTACCTTTTTCACTCCTTCCCTCCTATCCTTCCTTCTTCTACTTCCCCCTGCCTCCTTTTTTCTCTCTCCCTCTCTCTCTGTAGAATTGATCGACTATGTCTCCTCAATCCATCTCTCCCTCTGTCGCTTAGCAACGGGTGCTCTATCGGGTGTGGAGGGTGGGAGTTTCACTTACGGAGGGGTGGGTTGGAGGAAGAGGGGGAGAACAGGGGAGGAGGGGGGCATGCATGGGTGTGTGGGTGATGCTGTTGGTGGAGGTGGTGGTGGTGGTAGTGGGGGGTTAAAGCAAAAGCCAATTGTAGTTGATTCCACATTTATTTTAACTGATACATGTTTCCCTTTCACGCTCTGTGTGTGAGCTTTTACTGCCTGGCTGATGAATATAAAAAAATAAAGATTTACACGATAACAAAATGATGCTGGCAAAAAACAAACAAACAAAAAATAACCAACACAAAAACCCTGCAACATTTATTCTAGCTCCAGAAAAACATGTGCTGCAGATGTAGCACACCAAAAAGTGTTTGATATGGGCGCCAGGGATGACTAGTAGTAGGTCAGTGGTTCTGTTTGGTGTGTGTGAGAATGTGAGCAGTCCATCACTTTCCCTGAAGCTGTGTCACTGTTTCATACAGTGAGCCGTCTCTGTGAAAAATACAAAAGCACACCGGTGTGAGGCTGCACTTTAAAAATATCTACACCTCCTTTTTTCTGTCTCCAAAACGCTGAAAAAGAACTACAAAAAGAAAACAAATCAAGGCTATTTTGGCTTATAAAAGCAGAACTTTTTCCTGCGCACCTCCCGAGTGCATTAATACCGGAATGTAAAGATGCAGATTTACAATAAACACTTTTGTGAAGCACAAAATGAAAACTAGTACTTTGTTTTGGTGCAAAATTAATTCAATAAAATGGTGGGGGAGGGAAGGGGGTGTGTGATAAACCCCTGTGGCCATGAGAATAACTATCATGCACTAGAGCATGAATATAATTTGCAACAAAAAAGCTGTTAAAAGTGATCTATATACAATCCTTGAATTAACAAGCGTAGGGGAATAAGACTGAGCATCGTGCAAGACACATTGTTCTGTTTTTAAGACCTTATCCTTTTGATCTACACTTAATGTCTGATCCCCTTTGAGGAAGATGTGTAGGCTATTCTTTAAGCCTAATAAATCCAGCGTTAGCAGTGCTTAAGAAGGGAAAAAGCTGTGTGGTTTAAAACAGGGAGGGCAGAGGGAGAAGAACAATGAATAATGCTCTTAAGCAGCTTGTGAGATAATACATGCACATTACAATCTATAATCATTCTAATCTGCAATCTATGCGGAAGAGGAAACGTATGTGAGGGATCTCACAGTAACACTGGACTCGTATACATACACATAATAACACATGATCACTGTCAGACAGCAAAGCACAAGTGTGTGTGTGTCTCTGTGTTTGTGTGTGTGAATAGAATCCAAACATTAGAAATATTTTAAAGACATGTTTTATATATATCTTGATCCGATAAGTTATATAACAACATAAAACAACAACATGACTTTATTATTATTATTATTATTATTATTATTTTAATATGTGATTGCTTAACTTAGGTGTGTGAATGACGATCCTGCAGATGCACATTCACATACACTCACACTCTCGCACACACACACGCATACACACTATATGGATTACTGCCATTATACAACACATGCAGTTAGTTGATTAGGTGTGAACTAAAACTATTAAACATAAGAAATAAGTTCTCAAAAAAATTATGTTTATGCACATCTCACAATGACATCTGAAAAGTAAAAATTATTAAATATCTAAAATATATAAACTATCCAACTGTTAATCTGTCATACTGACGCACACAAACCATACAGGTAAACAACCATGTAGGCTATATACAGACTGTGCAAATTTCTGCTTATGATGAAAACTTTAAAAGCAACACAGATTACAAAAATAGAACTAGAAAATTATAACATTTTCAACCATGAGGTTTGCAGTGAGAGAGGAAACACAAACACACACACACACACACACACGCACACACACACACAGAGAAAGATCAGAGTTGTACAATCTAAATTTATATATATAGTTGTATAACATATATATATATATATATATATATATATATATAGTTGTGTATGTATTTATATATAGTTGTGTGTATATATATAGATATCTATATCTATATCTATATCTATAGACAGATAGATAAAGAGATAGAGAGATAGAGATAGAACTAGAGATAGAGATATATAGATAGATAAATTAGTTCAGGGTGAAGTGTATTGTGTAAACCAGCCAGTAATTAATTTAAGGTTTTTCACTCAGAAGTTTGTGTTTAAAAGCTGCAAAAATAAATAATAATAAATAATACCTCAGTATTTAAAAACGCTGCACACAGTTAAATATCTTAGCATTATGTCATTCTTCATTATTTTATTTTATTTTTGAGTGTGTCAGAATCTTCCAGTTTAAAAGGCCTCAAACTTCTGACTTATTTTAGAGTTTATCGTTTTTCCTCCAGACATTCAGTTTCACATCCAAACATCCAGTGAAGACTTTGAGGCCTCATGAGCCAAAGTTGGAAGTGTCCGAAATGAGAAAAAAAGGGTGAGAAAATCCGTCCAACATTTTGTAATCTGGCCCAATCGGATCGATGCTTTATTGAATGTGTTTGTGATTAGTAGCTGTATTGATCTCAGGGACATCATGTGAACACACCTGAGTGATGGTTATTTCGCTAACAGCTTGTCACAGTCGAAATTAATCTTTAGAACTTAAATGATTCTCTCTAAAAATTAAATTAGCGAGGCCTGATATATTTTTTTCTATATTTTTTTCTGAACATTTTAAATTCTTTAGTTCTCTTTCTCTTGAATTTATATGAACTCATGCAGAAGCTCGTGGATAGTTTTCCAAAATGGCTCTATGAATGATGCAGATCAGAAAAACAGGTTGTTGTGTTTAACAGCGTAAGAAAAAGAAAAAAAGAAAAACAAGTAATTTAATAAAAGTTTTCGTCTATTTTTTTTACTTCCGTTTTCAATTACAGACATTTTAGGGGTTGTATTAACTCCTTGGGTAAAATTTATTAAAAAATTTAAAATATTAAGGCTGCAAAGATGAATTGTTGCAGAAATGGAACAGCAGCTGAGCGCGTAAATGATTGATAACAGATTTGTTCGGCACCTGTTGTCCCAGATATTTTATAGGCCTCCCGATTGAAAAATAAATAAACAAATACATAACATTTAATCCTGTGTGAGATTACTTTTATTCTGAGTGAAACCAAAAGCAGAGAAAGGGATGTGCACCCAATTCTTCCTGCCAATCGATCAGAGTGCGGATGGATCGATATGGCACCAGGGCTATTGATCACCACAGTCCTCTATTGCTGTGCGCTTTCAAATGCAAATGCACCTAAATAATAATCTTTGGCAACACACTAATTCCTTAACAAACTGCAGGCAAACGCTTTACAAACAAGCAGATTCAATGCGCAAGCGATTTCCTTTCCTTTTTTATAATCGTAATTATTTTTTAATGTGGAACACACAGAGGGCCGCCGTTTAAAGATTTCACTGGACAAACAGGTGAAATTCAAAATTCAGGTTAACATTGATTTGGCGTGTAGCCTGTTGAAACATGGTGGAATAAAATTTCAAACAAAAGTAATCAGTTAAAGAAAGTTAAGAATAATAAATGGGTTGGCAAAAAATAGCAAATACCGTGTGCACGCCTATAGGTTGGAATTTATGTGCCAATTTTGGACACACACACACACACACACACACACACACACACACACACACACACACACACACACACACACACACACACACACACACAGTTACTTAAAGTAGTGCCACGGGCAAACAAGGCAAATGTTGAGGTTCCAAACAAGGCCATATTAGTGTGTTAGTGAGGGAGTGTGTTTATGTGTGTGTGTGTGTGTGTGTGTGTGAGAGAGAGAGAGAGAGAGAGTGTGAGAGTGAAAGAGAGAAGAAGAAGCAGCACCTCGTCCCGCTGACTTGCTCAGAGGCCTGATCAATGCGACATTACTAAACACTGCTACTTAACTTTTGCCAATAGCCAGATTCAAGTAAATATACTTTAGAATACATTAAGCGTGATGCATCAGGCGCGGAGTCATTCAAGAAGTCATGAAAAGATTAGTCTGTCTCTATCGAGTGATTCCTGGGAAAATAGACAAGCGCACGGAGAGTTGGCTCACTACAAATACCTCTCAGGAAAAAGAAAACACAGTGTTCCCTCTTCATAATGTGGAATAAAAAATAAACTCTAGTGATATTAGAAATCTACATTCATGTACAAATTGGAGGAAATCTTACACACACACAGACTATACTGTCTGTGTGTGGATATATGTTAGTGTTTGTTATGTTTAATTTATATAATATTACTTTTAACAATCTATAAATTGTAACACTGAAAATAGCAGTGATTGTGAAATTTATATTTTATGTTTTGTATTTTTTTCCCACAGAGCAGCACTCGGCACTCAACCAAATGAAAAGCTCAAACTTTCACACTTGCTGCTCTGTGTGTGTGTGTGTGTGAGTGTGTGAGTGTGTGTGTATGTTCTCTCTTTCTGTAATGAAACTGCCTGTTGACACGGGTCAAACACATAACAGGATAGACCCAAGTTAAACCATTTTAGCAGAATGCATCTTTGGCACTATTGATCCTTCAGAAATGCATCGAGCGGAGCTCCGGGTTCAGCATTGATTAGTTGATCAGCAAACGACAGCAGTGCTTAAAGATAAAAACAAACTGCTCTGGGCCTCATAAAAGGCTGGAATGGTCAGCCTCGAACCGGCTGCACTAAATTACCCTGCAACTGTATATCACTGTATATATACATATAACATATTAGAAAATATAGGAACTTAAAAATAAATAGATTTCATTTAATATATAAAATTAGAAAATGAAAACTGCACAATCACTCCTTCCTCTCTTTTTTACTTTGTGTATGTGTGTGTGTATGTGTGTATATGTTAATGTGTGAAGTAAGTCGATGCCAACGTGGTGCTGAGGCCACGTCCTCGCGCGCAGTTATTAATATAAAATAAATGAGAGACCCTCTGCGGCGTCGCCCCAGTCACACCGCAGATATCGACACAGTTAATATTTCATACTGTGTTTGCCATAGGATATGCTTATTTGAGTATCCCAAAACAGTGCATTAAAAATACAAATTAAAACTCAGCTTTGGGGATGCATGGATTTCTTGGAGTGTGTTTACTTTGCATCAAAATTCATTTGGGCTTGCTGTAAGGATGATTTGACCAAAGTGCGTAAAATAGAAGAAAACACAATTGATTGAAAATGGGAAAGTGCGTTGATTAGTTCCCCACGCCCTGTTGACCCTGCTGTATTTTTCTGATAGCGTGGCGTTGAGCAGAAGAGCTCTAAATATAATGGCAGAAGAAAAATAACAGAGGAAGGACTATGAAGTTAAGAAGTTGTTGTGAGAGTGTGAAACTTTTCAGCGCGTTGTTTTGGGTTGTAAACCCTGGTGAATTAGGAGCGAGTAGCCAGCAATGAAAGTTAACATCCATCACCACCGCGACCAATAAGCTGCTCTGGCCGGCTGGCTGAGCACAGATGACGGATTCGCTGCTGTGCGGGCTTCGGTAATTCATTTTCGATAGCAGTGGTTGCTGGGATCAATACAGGGACATTAACCCAAGCGGACACTGCTGTTCTCCTGATGGCACAAGCCAAAAGCCACCATCCCCCTGTTGGCAATCAGCAAAGACACACTTTTTTTACGCTCATTATTTGGGGGAGAGGAGCAGTGTGCCAAGGCCGCTGATCTCACTATTCATCAGAGCAGTTATGGATGGTCCTGACCTAACTGTTGGTAAACACTGGTCAGGGAAATTATTTTATGCAATTTGCAAATGATTAGTGATGCCACTTCCTGGATTGTTAGACTATTTTTTCTCTCAAAGTCCGGGTCGAAATCCTAATGGCCTCATTTTACATAACATCGGTGTAAATGCCAAGCTTCTCACTTTGTACCAGTGTACACATAGTTCACAGGGCAATGAAGGCCTCCTGAGGAAGACACATACACACACACTCACCAACACACCCCCTGAGTGTCAGTACATGTCACAGAGGTGTTGATGTCGTGATCTTTACAACATATTATGTGTCATTCCTCTCTGCACATCTCACCCTACAGACAGCAGCAGCAGCACACACTCACACACGCAGGCAGCAAAAGCAGCTCCACAGATTGTGTTGTATTAGAAATAGCTACCGTATTATATAGTATATTGTACCTTCAAAGTCAGATTTTTCTACGGCTTTGGTGCACATTAGTGGCCACTTTTGGGGCATAAAGAAAAATATATAAACAAAGCTCAAATTTCAGGTACTGTCATCAATTTAAAAAAAACAGTAAAATTTACAAGAAGCTCTTTATTGCAACATTACAAGCGTGCGTAAAAAGTTGAAAATTGGTAAAGGCGCATGGATTCTGCAGGTACGCATGACATTCAATGTAGCCCGTATTAAAAGCACAAGTCAAACAATATCTCCCCCCGTGTTGTAACTCGGAAGATATTTTTGAAAGCTGTTAAGGGGAGTAGAAACTCAGCTTCCGTCGAAAATGAGTGACTTACTTGTAAACTGCAATCCTTCTATCTCGACGTGCAGCTATGGGCCTACAGCATCCATATTGCGGGTTCCTGCATACGGGCACCAACTTATCGATGCATCGCCTGATCCATACATACTTTGACATTGATGGATTGCTGACCTGAATTGACGTCAGCGAGCAGCGAGAAGTTTCATACAGAAGTTTTGTGAGGAACATTATGTGAAAAGTTGGTGTGAGGGAGTTGGGGTTTCTTGGACTCTATCCGAGGAGCAAGGATGCGAGAAAGGGTCAAAGCCTAGAGGCTATGATGAAATGAAACTCCATAGACTTGTTCAGTAAGATTTACTGAAGAAAAAAGTTGTGTGAAAAAAAGTTATGGGTGAAAACTAAACAGGGTAACACTATAGACTTGTACTGCTGGAGCGTTTCCTTTGCACATTGTGGATGAGAGACACGGATGTGATTTCATTTAAGGAGTCAAAGGTCATTTGCAGTCTGACGTTCAGATCCTCACATTTTTAACTTTAAAATAAATTGTTGTTTTGATTTAAATTCAAATATTTATTAAGAGGCCACATAAGGCAGCTTAAATTTATGAATAATGGAGACGAAGGCTGTGACCTCCTCTGAAGAGAACTTGCTTTTCTAATTAAACTCGTGGCCTGATGTGACACATGTCAATTAATCTTTAACTTTGAGCAGATGCATCACATGGACTGCTGGCGCCACGTCAAACGCTTTTATCAGAAAACAAGGAGCGAGCTCATCTTATCCATCTGAGTGTAAATGTTGCACACTCTGCAAAGGACTGAAGGTCTGTGTTTTATCTCGGAGTCCAACGCAATCTTTTTTTGAGGAATTTAAGGTTCAGTGTACAACATGAGCAACCCATGGCATAGGGGCCAGTGACGTCAGATTGGCCCCAGACAGAGCGTGCGAGTGCGAGGATGGACCACGGGGGCGCGCACATGCGCACAGGCTCGGTCTCATCCTAACATGAGCGCGGGCGCGTCAATATACACACAGAAAGCAGAGCAGCGCTTTGGGTATAGTAGAAGGTGCTCCACAGCGAGAGAAATCCAGGCAGGCTGCGCCTTCACACGCTGAGCTGAGGTTTGTGGCGGCCAGGACCCGATCTTTTAAAACCATGCTGGATTGACTGCAGAGAGGCAACTACAATCAATGGCTTGGCTTTGAAATCGTTGAAAATTTATTGGAAAGGAGTGTGAGACAGAGCGACAGTGAGAGAGGGAGAGCAGCGAGGGAGAGAGCGAGAGAGTGGCGAGAGGGGTGGAAATAAAGATCCTTTCAACGATGGAGCTTACAATGGAAAACATTGGAAATCTGCACGGTGTTTCTCACTCCCATCAAACGAGCGACTTAATGAACTCCCCGCACGCGCGCCAGTCGTCGGCGTCGCATCGGAACTTGGTGTCGCACGGACGCTCAGCCATGGTGTCCAGCATGGCCTCGATACTGGAGGGAGCGGGGGACTACCGCACAGACCACGCGCTGTCTGGGCCCCTGCATCCGGCCATGACCATGTCGTGCGACTCCGGGATGAGCCTGAGTAGCACCTACACCACGCTGACGCCGCTGCAGCACTTGCCCCCCATATCCACCGTGTCGGAGAAATTTCACCATCCGCACCCACATGCTCACCATCATCCGGCGCACCAGCGACTCGCAGCTGGGAACGTCAGCGGCAGCTTCACCCTGATGAGGGACGACCGCAGCCTCGCCTCCATGAGTAACCTATACGGCCACTACCCCAAAGATATGTCCGGTATGGGGCAGCCTCTGTCTCCCCTCTCCAACGGACTGGGCTCTTTGCACAGCTCCCAGCAGACTCTCAGCGCCTACGGCCCCGGTGCTCACCTCTCCAACGACAAGATGATCTCCTCGGGGGGCTTCGAGTCCCACGCCATGTTGTCCAGGGGCGAGGAGCACCTGGCCCGGGGTCTTGGGGGCCACGGGGCCGGGCTCATGACCTCCTTGAACGGCATCCACCATCACAGCCATCCACACTCTCAGGCAAACGGGTCCATGCTGTCTGAGCGGGACAGGCAGACGGTGGTGGGAGGCGGGCAGGGCGGCGGGTCGGGGCAGGTAGAGGAGATAAACACCAAAGAGGTGGCACAGCGAATAACGGCAGAGCTCAAGCGCTACAGCATCCCACAGGCCATCTTTGCTCAGAGGATCTTGTGCCGGTCCCAGGGAACTCTGTCCGACCTGCTGCGGAATCCTAAACCGTGGAGTAAACTCAAGTCAGGCCGGGAGACGTTCAGGAGGATGTGGAAGTGGCTCCAGGAGCCCGAGTTCCAGCGGATGTCGGCGCTCAGGCTTGCAGGTGAGTGAGGAGACAGCTCCCAACCTGAGTGATGTGAAGGGATCAATTAGAAGTCAATGTGGCGAGACTGTCAATAGCTGCTCAAACAGACATTACTAGAAGTTATTAGTCGATTATATCGAGTAAAACTTCATCATGACAGTTGGGGTGTTAAATGTTGGGGGAAATCTATATTTTGATTGATGCTACAATCCATGAGAGTATAAACAGATGCTGTACAACACTGGAGGTGTTTCAAACAAAGTGGAGGAAGTGACTTTCAAAAGCAGACAAGGTGTGAACGCAGCCTGCGCGTACATGTTTTTTTTACGCACAGTTTACGCACGGACAGAACACAGTTAAATACAATCCTCCCAGTCTGCTTCACTCTGTTTCTCCATGTCAGTCCCTCTCAAATACACAACAAACAAAATCACAGAGAGAGAGAGAGAAGGGGGCCAAACAAAGAAAATCAAAGCAGGATGTGACTAAAATTGATTACATCTCGCAATTACTTTAAAGCTTAACCAAATCTTCTCTCTGAGATCAGAGCAAACACCAAGTTTTACTTTGGACTCTTTTGTATCAAATACACTTGATGTAATACTCATCCTGTCAAATAAGGCGCAAACAAGGATCGTCTGAGGCCTGGCCAAAGAGTCTGGGGAGCATGACCTCCTATGGATCAATATTTCAGGTCCAGGCGTCCCCTTTCAGAGCAGCGTGCTGATAAACGATCGATTGGGATCTGAAAGACAGAGACACAAACAGATGCGTCTTTCTGTGGCCTGTGTTGTATCCTCTGCCCTCTCCAAAGTTGGTTTTGGGGGTCTGTTTAGGGATTATGTTTATTGTGGTTTGTGATGGTTTAGACCTGGCATCATTGGGGCATGATAACAGAAATAGCTGGATATCCTTTGTGCTCAGAATGGGGACTCAAACCTTTGCTTTCTCTCTTCCCTTGTCTCATTGAATGCTCCAGCCATCGTTGTGGCTTTTATTACGCCAAGATCCGCACATAAACGCAGGGATTAGAAACCAGCTCCTCTCTCTTTAAACCTCTAACACCTGATTAACAGGCCGCAAATGAAAACGGCAGACATCGTGGAGGGGTTAAAACAGAGATGTGAGTGAGAGGTCCCCTCGCATTGATGTTTGTGTAAAGGCCCCGTTTAGACGTGCAGCGCCTCCAAACGTCAATCAGCTCCTCTGTGTCGTATTTCAGAGAACAGTTCAATTAAGCAGATATAGTGGCATATTTTAGTTCCAGTCAATGCCCTATTGAAAAGCACTTAATGGCATGTAAATTGTTCCTTTGCGCATTTAGTGGGGTTCTGGTAAATAAAGATTTAAACACTCCACAATTGTCTCTTTAAGTGCCACTGCTGTTAAAGCTAATTGGGCTGTGGGGTTTTATATCTTCCACACTCGGCACCAGGATACCCCCCCCAACACACACACACACACACACACACACACACTCACACCCAATCCAATTGACATGTTGGAGTGGCACAGTCCTGAGCAGCGTGCACCTCCTGCATAACCTTATGCGGTCAGGCTCAGGGCAGCCTGGCTCTATGATTGTAGTATCAGGACTGCACTTGTGTTTTTTAATCCAGTGGCTTTATATTTGGTTGATCCTTTAGTAACAATATAATAGCAAACAATCAACTTAAGATGTAGCCTAATTTTTAGAATGAACAGATTTTCGTCGCTCTTGTGTATTGTGCATTAACCTGCTGCCACACCAGGTCTGACAGAAAGTTCAGGATGGCTAAATGACAAATGACTAGTATGTAAATGCGCGGTGCAACATTTTACTTAGTGCATTTAAAATCACCATTATCCTCGGTGCGCATGTGGGCTGGGAGTGGGAGTTGGGGGGGGTTTGCGATGCTGAAAGTGAGGCTGGGCCATACTCGCTCGGCCACATCAATCAATAAATTCAAATTACTATTCCAAATTCATCACAGTCACACAAATCAATGCCGCTGCCCTGCTTAGCTAATGTGAAAATGCCAGTGTCTACACACACACACGCACACACACACACACACACACACACACACACACATAGACACACGACAATCCAGCCCTGAAACGAAAAACAGAGCAGAGATAGGCCCGTTGGGGGGGTGAGTGGGGGGTGGGGGGCGTCCTTCACGCTCAACATCTCCCAATCCAACGAGGGCAAAGACCCACAAGGCTTCCCCACCTAGTGCGTTCTTATATGCAGAGCCAGGCCCGTGCAGCTAAAAGCTTTAACCTTTAGGTGCCTTTCTGAGTATCTTAAAGCACTCGTACACAAACACTTCTGTATAAATAAGCAGGCAGCTTCATTGTAAAGCTGCACGAGTAAGAAAGACGTCCGCAAAGTGAGCTTTGCGAGGCATTTAAAGATCGCATTAACGATGAAAACAATTCGTCTTTGCATCTGTGTTGAATTCCACACTCCATCTCAATGTATTTGGTCGGGTCAATACGGCCCTGATCGATAAGGATAGCCAGTGCATCTATCAATTATCCCGCCTCAGCACTCTCTCCCATTGGTCTCTCCCCCGGAGCAGAGGGGGGAGGCGGGGGCCGGAAAAGTGGGAATATAGGACAGCTGTTGAAAAAAAAAAAATGCTTTTGCAACACCTTTTTTTTTTCCTTTTCTGTAATCATGTTCCATTTGTTGTGTGTAATGCACCCTCACACGTTTTCCCTGTGGGATTTGGGATACAAACTAACATTCACGACTTTTCCGGGCAGATGTTGCAGGAAATATTTTATTATCTCCCCCACCCCCTCTCATAAAAAAAATGATAACATGAGATGTATTTTGCATCACTAATATCTCCCAAATATCCTCCATCACGCCTCTATTCTCTCCCGTGACAGTGATGAGGTGTCATGGCATCTCCTCTCCAAAAAAAAGGGGAGGAAAAAAAAAAAAGCGCAGTTGGTTTATTACCATTTGAATGGCCGGAGCACGTGCCAGGGGGCGCAGGTCAGGACCCACAGGACACGCAGGGAAAACATTGAAGAGAATGAGGGTGAGAGGCCTCTATTCATGTTTCAATGGACTACACGCAGTTTACACAGGCCTAATCCCGGAGCAATACTCCTCCCCTGCACTGCCACCCTCCGTCACACTGCACTCTTTACCCTCGACACGTGCACAGCTGCAATCACCCCCATTCACTGCCTTTGATTGATATAATTTAATCAAATTGATCATTTTACTTCCTGAAGGATATTTTAGCATTAATCTGGTAAACGCCTGAATATATATGAAATAATTGTGAATATATGGCTAAATTTGTTATATAATGGTTTACATGTGTTATTTTTTAATGATATAGATTTATTTTGATGTGCATGCTACCCAAAAAGAAGGTGAACACCCTGCTGTTTGTCCATACTTTATGCATCTAAGCACCCCAGGGCGCTGTCCAGAGTGCTGAAACGTCCCAGTGTCCATACAGCACCTTCTCCCAGTTTGGAGGACAGTTCAAGGTGGTGAACTGGAGTTTTACCAATACATAGTTAATAGCACTCTGGTAGGCCCTAAACACCATTATTTCATCCAACAGCTCCCACCCATCGATCAATATTACAATCCACAATCGCGTCAATCACACCACCCAGCACCCTACTTTCCAATCCAACCGGGTTCTACATTTAAATCTCATCTGATTCCTTCTTGGAGCTGAAGAAACACAAACTGGAGGTTATTTTTTCTTATTTTGGGGTACCTACAGAAATATCAGTTGAGGATGGTGCTTCTTTAAGGTCATTTAAGATAGGATAATGGGTTTAATTGGATGGGGCATTACTATGTGATTGATGTGGGTTAATCTAAATCAGGGTTTTTTTTCTCATGAAGATGTGGCTTGATGTTAGCCTGCGAAATGATCGATTGGGACTTTAATAATTGATGTGTGAGGGGAAGATAGGGGGGGTAAACAGTGCAGCTGCGGTTTCAGAGCCTCGTTGTTCGTTAAGCACAGCATCGTGTGCTGTAAGTAGTGAGACACGCGTGTACAAGCATCGCCTTTGAAATCCTCTGGTGGGAGAGCAACAGTCATTTTCTGGAGGTTATACCTCGAGGCTATTTGGGTTTAATCCCGGGTTCAGTGCGGCTCAGACCAGATGAAATGACATCTCACGCCTTGCATCATTATCTGCAACCAAGCAGTATATGCTGGCTTCAATGTTGGAAGGTGAAACTGATTAATTCATCGTTACATTTGCATAAATCTTCATGTTGCAGGCTCACATTCATTATTGAACACATCGTGTAAGTTACATAAGGATGGGGACTTTTGAGAAAAACCGCACATGCACCATTAAAGAAGATGCAAACATCTTCTTGTGAGATTTTCCTTTTCGCCACTGCATAACACAGGAGCATATCAGCGCCTGCATACGTGTCGCCTCCCCTCTCCTCCTCTCCTGTGTGTATGTGATCGGGATGTAGAGTGCGTCTGCGCCACATTGTTAAGGCCGATCTGGCGAGCCCTGAATCTGTATCGATTTCCATTCCCCGGCCTCTGCTTTCCATCTCTGGAGCTGCGCCATGCAGCCATGCAACCCCCTCCATCTCAACCATGCAACACCATTTCTCCCATTAACAGCTCACCCTTCAAACGCACAGCACAATGACTAATAAACTAAGCATGCTCTCGTGCTGCTGTGCTGCACATTTCGCCGCGTGCTCCCCGGTCCAAACGGTCAATTGCTGACTTGAGATTTTTAAGAGGTTTTGAGGCTGATCTCCTCCTCTGTGATACCAGAGGATTAGAAACACGAGACGGCTTACAGTTCACAGACAGTTAACCTCTTTCTGCTCATTATACATCCCACCCACTCTGTTCCGTCCTGCACACACTGCTCTGACCAGCCGACCTTATTATTCTAAATAATGTAATTTTAATAGAAATCAGATCAGCGACAGAAGCAAGAGCCCGCTGTCTCCCACTTCCTCGCCCATTTCTCTTTTTAGCTGCACACACATCCACACACACACACACACGCCGTTTCCAATTCACACGGGGGGCGTGCTTAGCAATTATAAATGCAGCAGAGGTCTGGACTCTGTACAGTCTCGAATACCGTCTCTTCTATTTTAGATGATCAATTCCTACGCTTCTCCGTCGCCCCCTCGCCAAACCGGATCGATAGGAGAGAATGACCTTTAAATCAAATTGCTGGCAGAGTCGACTGAATGCACGCGGCTAGCACCAAAGGGTTAACGGCGCTGCGTGCATGCGTGCGTGCGTGCCCCATTTCAAGACAAAAAAACGCAACAAGCACACCTGACATTATGGCAATTAAATGTCATCATCGGTCCTCGCTCTTTGCTGAATTAGCCTCTTAGAAAGGAGCTGAACTGTGATGTGTGATATGTGAACTGTGTCTTTGTGTGTTCGCGTGTGAAGATGCTCAAAAACAACAAATCATTCCGTGGCTTTTGACCCCTCCACTATCGGCAGAGGTTTGCACAAGAGCAGATGCAGGCGACGAGTCCAAAGAGCAGACTTGTTGTGCAATTAAAGATGTTGACCAGATCAACTGCACAGCTGTTATGTAACACAGGGATGCCCCCCCACCCTAAAAAAATCAGGGGCGGGTGCATCGTGCTGTCTTTGCACCTTTACGCATCCACAGTAGATCCGCCTCTGTGTTCCCGGCAACTTTATCCTGCTTTCTCCCTCTCATTCACAATTTATTTTACTGAGCAGCATGACAAGATGTCACCGAGTGTCAGATATTCACCTTCCTCCAAAGTTTGGAGTTTTACATCTCAATAAATAGAAAGAACCAGATCACACTTTTGGACACTATACTTATAAATCTGTGTCTTGTACACATTGGCTGTTTATCTGACACGCTATCGTTCATTAAAGGGCCCATAATGGCTTGTTTAATGCGCAGTCGAAGAACACAAAGCAAGGACAATGTCCGTCCAATTAAAGAGAGGAGAGGGCACTCACGATTCACCACTATCAAGAGCTTTAATCTCGTGTTAGGTGCTAAAACATGAAGGCTCTGAAATACACAGAGAGAGGTGGGTGCACAGTATTTATATAAATCACTGACTTTTAATTTGGGTTGGGAGAAGAATGCACACGAGTCCTAAAAATATATTTCAAATAAGAAAATATATATATACATATTATCCAATTTGAAGATGTTTCACTTGTTCAAGAAAAAAAATGTATTTTTTAACCTAAAATTTTTGGACACATTTAGTAAAAAGAGCATAAAAAAGTGTTTTGTTTCCTTTTAGATAAAATAAACAGGGATAAAAAAAAATCAGGAAATAAATGTCATAGAGCAAATCACATCTCCTCCTCTCCGGCCTTTTTTTTTTAATTTAAAATGAGATCCTACAGATGGTTTGTACGAAACCGGTGTAAGTCTTTGCATGGGGTCGATCACAACATAACCACAAACACACGCACACACACACACACACACATACACGTACACACACACTCACAAGCAACCCGAAACTCCGGTTGGGCAACCCCACACAGATCAACAAAGGAACAAAACGGCTGTGAAATCAATTGATGAATGAATCGATATGAGCGCATACCGCCTCGACACAATATGTTATTAAATATAACGAACTGGCTGCAGGTGATCCGATCCCAAATATGAATATTTGCTTTTAATTTGCTGCTTTACGAAGCCCGATGTTGAAATGATGACTGTTGTGAAGTGGCTTTTTTATACGACTAGAGAAGTGTGTGTGTGTGTGTGTGTGTGTGTGTGTGTGTGTGTGTGTGTGTGTGTGTGTGTGTGTGTGTGTGTTGGTATTATGCGTATGGATTGGAGTTTTTTTCTTCCCACAATTACGCATTTCACACCACCCAAAAAAAAAAAAAAAAAAAAAATAGAAAATTATTACTCAAACGTTGAATACACCGTTTTCTTCGTCATACTATAGTCATTATATTTACAGTCACAACTAATAAGTTCAAAATAATTATTCAAATTATTTGGGGCTGCCCCTAAATGCATTTATCTATTAAAGAAATTGAGACACCCAATCCACGCAAATTTAGACCATTCTTTTGCAATTTGAGACAACATGAATTGAGCTGTTGAGGGAAAAACGAGAATGTAAAGGTGTGTTTTACACGATACACCCTCCTGGAAAATTAGCTACTACATATCAGGGACAAATCTCCTTTAGAATAAAATGTACTTAATTAATTGTATTCTAAAATACTTTGTTTATTATCGAAAAAAAGCAAATAAGTGCTTCTCTACAGCGCAATAAGAGCTGATTCAGACCTCTCTCTGTCGACTCCCCTCGTCATATAATTGAGTGAGAACTGTATTGAATTGAATCTGTAAAATTCATGCATATTGAAAAGCTGTCTGTCTCCCTGTGGAGGGTAAACAGAATCATCAGGCTGCAGATCACTTTGATGATTCTCCTGCGACGAAGAAGAAATGAGCAGAGGAGTGACAGATCATATGTGAGGAATATTAAACTGGTTTTGGATGAAAAGATGAATCCGGTGCAAACATCTCGACTTCGGTGGTCTAAGTAGGGTGGGAATGAAAACACAGATGACTAATATTTACCTCTAAATCCTGGTGTAGCTTCATTTAACACTTCTTTTATTGTCACATTTTGTGTTTTATCTTGAATTAGACCAAGCAAAAATCTAACTTCTTAAGAGAGCAGCAGATTCACATCCGTGCGTAACTGTTTTTCATGAAGTGGATGTAATTTGAAGCACCTTTCACCACTTATAATATGTGTTTTAGTGTATGTAAAATTCTGTTTTAAAAATATTTTTCTTCCTTTATCTTAAGATTACATTTGGCACGTATTAAAATGTGTAAAAAACACGGTGCGGGCCCACACCTGTTGTCAGAGGCCCGCCTGTCCCCCTTTCAAAATAAAGCATCATGATCATTACCGCCATCACGCATAACTGGTCAAAGCAATTATGAATGAAATCAATGATAATCGCAGAAAAGAGTATCACTTCAACAATGGAGCCGCTCATTCAAATAAGTGGCACATGCATGCAAGAGACCAAGGCTGCTATTATTAACGTGGCACCAAATGATGCAGGTTCAAATCCACTCATTTCTGCGCTTCCCTCAATGGCTCAGTGCGTTTAATTATCTCAAACCTCATAAGGAGTGTGATCATCACAGGCTGAAGCTTTAACTCATCATTGATTTGTGATTTCTTAGCTGTAACACCTGGTTGGAGATTTCTTCTTTTTTGTTTGTTGGAGATTCTTATCCATGATGCAGCGAATGTTGGAAACAAAATTGAAATGTTTGCAGCCAGCCGAGCTGCAGAGGACTGAGAGTTTGATGTGGGCGAAGGTGTAACTGAGTTCAGGTTGAGTGTTATTGAAGTGCTGGAGAAGAAATGCCTCGCAGCCGAGTCGCGGGAGAAGGCAAACAAACAAATTGTGTCGCTTTATCAGTATATTAACACCAATTCTCACTCATTACATTAAGGAGTATTGAGCTGGAAGTGTTTTGGCCTCGTGCGAGAGAAAGAGAGAGAGAGGGGGCGAAAAGGAGAGAGAGAGAGAGATTGGCATTGCCCTGCAGCCAGGAGAAATAAATGCCACCGCATATATACATAGGCGGATACACACACTCTGCTATCAATCTTTAGGGCAACGGTCCATGTGAGGCAGCGCAGACATTACTTAATAAATGGAGTGAAGCTTCAACATCAAAATGGAAGGAGAAGAAGAAGAAGAAGAAGAAGAGTGCAACTACAAGCAAACGGCGTAGATTAGTAGAAAGGACAAAAACAGAGCTGCAGTGTGTAGAGGTGTGTGTGTATGTGTGTATCAATGCGCCGAACCGTGACCGGTAAACATGTTTATTGGTAAATTAATTAAATCAGCAGACGATGACCCCGCGTGCTTTACAAACAGGGCCAGAGGAGTGGGTGGAGAGGTTTTAACATCCAAAGTAAAAAAAAAAAAAAAAAAGAGGAAAAAAAGGCTGTGGGGGTGATTTCAGATGCAAATGTATAATCATGCTTTCATAAAACACTACAGGCACAATATTAGGCGTTTGACTTTCTCATTATGAGCAGGAAGGGCAGCGATGATCAATAAATGATTAATGCTCAAGGTGGACGCACATCTGTAGGGACAGAGAAGGCCAGAGACAGCTGTGGGCGCGCGCTCACGAGCCCGCCTCACACGCGCACACATACACTCACACCTCGAACAGGTGATGATCAGATGCTTATTTTCATCCTGTGATTTTTTTTTTTTAAAGTCCTCTAAGAAAATCCGGATCATCAGGCTTCCTTCCTCTCCACCCCTTCATGAATCTCCTCTCCAGGCCTTCTGCACTCCCCCCCTTTCCTTCTTCCTCCTCTCCTCCTCACCCCCTCCTCCTCCTCCTCCGAGGCATAATTAATTGGACGAACTGAATTTCACACACGAATTATTCACGAATCTATCGATCGATATTGAACACCCAGGGCCTTTCTCTTAACCTCGCTTGGTTTGTCGTGAAGCAAAGAATATTAATGTCATCAGCGGAAGAGAAATAGGCCCGAGTTATGCCTCCTTTTTAACAAAGCAGAGGAAAGAAATAGAGGAATTAGTCATTGATGAATTTTGAGAGTTAAAAGGAGAGATAGTCTGATATAAGAAGCTGACATGAAGGGGCTTTGGGGTTGTTGGGGTTTATTTAAAGTGAAAATGAAAATGTAGAAGTAGAAAAATGTCTGATTGTCAATCTAAACTTGAGGGATGCATTCAAAGTAGGTCATCTCTTCTCATGGTTGTGCATACTGAGTAATAAAAATCACATTTCTGTCTGTACATGCATGGCGATCAGCAGGATGTACCTCAGAATAATATTAATAATAAAAATAACACACACTCTCAACACCAAACCAGGATTTCTGCTCCTGTCCGGTGGCTCTTTGTGCATGAGTTTCTGTCCGTCTCTCTGCTCGGTGCCTACTGTAGCTCTAAAAGCTGCAATGATCGATTTTTTTTCTTTTCTACGCTGAGCTTGGTTCAGTAATCAGGGCCCCCTTCCTCACCGATCGATCGATATTGATTACTAAATCCAGCGCCTGTAGCAAATGCAGCGCACTATGGCGCCCCGTGCAGCCGGGTCCACGGCGAGAGCGACACCTGCAGACCGACTCGGCACAAAGCACGCGGTGGGTGGGTGGGTGAGTGGGGGGTGAGGGTGGGTGTGCAGGACGTGACTGTATCGTGGTGAGAGGTGGAGAGTGGAGCTGGGACTGTCTGAGCTCGTTGTGGAGGCTAACACTCCTCCTTAGGCTACATTTTTTTCTTACTTGTGTAGATACATTTCTTACTTTTTCTTTTCCGATAAAATTTTAAATCTCAGGGATTTTAAAGAGAGTAAAAAACCGACAATAAAAACGATAGTTAACCCAGAGTTGACCTCACAGATTTGTTGTCAGATCCATTAATAAAGTTTCAAACAATCCTCTGTTGTGTTTTTGGCTGTACACAGATCCATGTTGAATTTATACTATCTGGGAGTACACAGTGGCATACAGGCTTTTTGTGAAATTTACACGTTTCTGTAATTAGTAAGCTGACAAAAAAGATTAAACATTGCATTCTAGGGGGGAAAACAGTCTGGTTTTTTTCGCTTAAAGAGAAACTAAGTCTGCTAAAATTAAGGAAAACATACTGCAGATTTAGCACTCCACATTTAAGATACATCACCTGTGTGTGTAAAACACTGGGCTACCTGGAAAAATCATGGGAAACAGAGGGCAATGCACCAGAAGCTGAACCTAAACATTGCCATACTGATAATGTAAAATTTCCAGAAAGAAAAAACAGGGGAGGTTACTTTAAAAGCTATGCCTAACATAAAAATGTTGCTGCATTATTTCCTGTACATACAAAAACACAAGAAAAACTGTGTGCAGAGTCAAAATCCCACAGTATTATTATAGTTCTAGGTGTTCTCTGCACACATCAGCTCTGTACTCACTGCTCTTGCGCAGTCTTCACCAGCACCTCTTCAGAGCTGCACTGCATGTTCAGGATCTTTGTCCTGCTGAGATGTGAATCCTCTTCATAAAAGTCCAAGCAGGATAGGATTGTACCTCTTAGCTGAGTGCTGGTAGAAGCCTCTCCACAGTCAGTGGGGAGCTGATGCAGTCCAAAGTCCCAAATCAAAGATCAAGTAGAGCGCTCGCAGGTTGGGAAAATCTTGTTTGCTCACAGAAGCTGCTTCTCTGCAACTATAGCATAAAAACAGCAATTTGTAAACAACATATTTCTCCTGTCTGACATCATGCTATTAGCTAGTAAATGATAAATGTCAGACTTAATTCATTATAGAAGGAATTGTTTGAACTACATTTTTACTCATTACGGCTGCACTCTCAAACATTACCTGACCATCTCTATGAACTAAATCATTCGCTCAGCTGGGTTTGTTTCTTGGAGGCAGATGTTGCTCTGTTTTTGTAAAGATTTCACCTCACTGTATTGGCTGTAAGTAAGCAAACCAAGTCTATGTCATGTGAGTATGAGTTCTACTTATAAATAAAATACTGAAAATTATATCCCCTTTAAGTTTAAGAGCTAAAGGACAAAAATTTAACCAATTTGACTTCATTTGTGTCTATTTTTTGGTTTATTTAATCTCTTCTGGCACAGGGAGGCTTTCCTGTAAAACATCATTAAACATTTATCAAATCGTCAAACGCAAAATCATATATAGAATAGAAATATATATTTTTTATAAATGGAGTAAGTGTCTGGTTGATAAAAAGATTGAAAATCAAACAATACAAACGACTGTAAATGTAGGTTCAATGTTGAGAAAACCGGACCAAGTGATAAAAGGTGAAAGCGTTAGTATTTTACACACCTTCTTTATCTAGATTGACATTTGCTTGACAAACTCCTTACTGTAGACTCAAGATGATTTCAGAGATGTTACCACATAAGTATAATCAGTTTGAAGTCAAACTGTGGTTACATTTTTTTCCTTTAGCCTTTAAACTTTGAAGGGATATAATTTTTAGTATATTGTCAGTAAAACTTGGTTTGCTTACTTACAGCCAGTACAGTGAGGTGAAATCTTTACAAAAACAAAGCAACGTCTGCCTCCAAAAAACAAACCAAACCATATAAGTGACAGATTTACCATTCTGAATTTGTCCAACTCTTCCTTGAAAATGCTGAGAAATGTTTTCTCTTGTAGTTGGAAGATAGTCTCGCTCAAAGATGATTAAGGATTGTGAAGCAGTTGTTATATAAACATAACAAGTCTGTTTTATTCCTGACGTGGCGTCTGACCAAGTCTGACAGCTGGAATAATTCAGATTAGAATCAAAATAATAGAAAAACTCAGTCCTCCTCAGCTTTTTTCTTCGTGGTCTTGACCACTTTTAACCCTACGATAAATCACAGCAGTGCACACGATGATATACATACTGTACATACAAGCCTGCATTTAGACAATTTTGTGTGTAGCATATTAGAGTGTGTGTTTGGGTGATATATATAGAGAGCTGCAGTGTTGATGTGAAATATGAATATGATGGATGGGCCTGTGTGCAGGTTAGACATCTGTAGTAAACAGATTGGACTGCAATGGCTGATCAATGGGCTCTGTTCCACTGTAATTAGACACACAGCGCCACGGCTTGGCTCCAGCCACTTCAGCATAATCACAACCTTCCCCCTAAACACGCACTCGCAGACTTACACACACACACACATACGCGCACACACACAAACAAACAGAACATAAAAGAAAAAAATCTGTCCTTAAATGCATCAAGATTCACACACACACACACACACACACATACATACAACCACAGTGTGGGAGTGAGACATTATTGAAGGCGAGTATGAAAGTATCAGACAATACCAACGGCGGCAGGTGGAGACCCCACAGGGATGGCATCTCTCTCTCCCTCTCTCTCTCTCCAATTTGCTCTTGTTCTGTGGAGACAGTAGGGAGGCTGAGAGGGACACACAGTCCGTTCTGGCAGGATTCGATTCTCAGTCAGCAGGGGAACATGTGGCCGCAGAGGTGGAGCCTTAACCTTCCACACACACACACACAACTTCTACACACATACACACACACAACTCCCACTACATCATCTCTGGACACCGTTTGAGCCTTTTACTCTGAACCCGTCTGCGGCTTTCCACTCATCTCCCACAAATACTTCGACTTACAACACACTTACCCACAATACAACACTCTATTAACTATTAATTTCTGTGTTCAGTGCCTACAACCCCTCCACCACCTCAGACCCCCCCTCCCCTAACCTGAAAGAGTACACTCGGTGTGTTTTCTTTTGAAAATTGCTCTGTGTATGGGAAGGTGCTCGTAGCAGCCAGTGCATGCACCTCTCGAGTGTTTGTGTTTGGGGAGGGGGGGTGGGGGGGGGTGGGTTGAGTGGGTTATAAATACCCTCTCAGAGCTCAATAGAGTGGGCTCCAGTGGGCTCCGTTTGAAGTAGCAGACTGTAGACCTGCTGGGGGGGATTCTGACCTCAGTCCCTACAGAGAACCCCCCAATTCCTACAGCAAAGTCAGTCAATATCTCTCTTTCTCCTTCACTCGCCACCCCTCCCTCTCCTTCTCGGCTCCTTGCTTTGGCTCTCACACACACACACACACACACACACACACACACACACACACACACACACACACACACACACACACACACACACACTCTCTCTCGCGCACACACACAGCCTCGCTCCTGCACCTCTTCTGTTCTTTTCTCTCCAACCTTTTCTTTCCCCGTGTTGGCCCCTCCTCTATCTCTCATTTCCACACACACAAAATGCTTACTTTTGTGCAACAGTCACTCAGTCCCCCATTGCGACTCAAACTGCATTAATATTGAATCAAACAGCAGTGTCTCCAGCTAGCAGGCAACAGCCAGTCTCACCCCTCCTTCCCTCCCTCCCTCCCTCCTCACCCCATCTTTCTCTCACCGCAGGCTGGCTCCCTGTCTGCACTCTGCAGGATGGAAGGAATATTCCCACTGGGCAGGAGGCATGGATTAGCTTTAAATCAACTTTAATATGGCGATAGAGATGGAGCTGTAGAATCTCTGCTGCTGTATAAACTTGTTTTTATGTGTTTAAGTATTGGCTAATGATACATTTAGCAGCTTTGCTTCCCTTCACTGTCTATTTTTGTGATTTAATCAGGAAAATAATCACTTTTGTATATTTACCTGGCTTTGTGTTCTCTTTCCCCTCTTTGCCTCCCACTCTCATTCCCATCCCTCCCACCGCTGCCATCCACACCAAGCCTGCAAGCGCAAAGAACAGGAGCAACACAAGGACCGCAACACGGCGCCCAAGAAACAGCGTCTGGTCTTCACCGACCTGCAGCGCCGCACCCTCATCGCCATCTTCAAGGAGAACAAGCGTCCATCCAAGGAAATGCAGATCACCATCTCCCAGCAGCTCGGCTTGGAGCTCAGCACCGTCAGCAACTTCTTCATGAACGCACGCCGCCGCTGCGTGGACCGCTGGCACGATGACCACGGTGCCAGCCCGGGGCAGCCAGGCACATCTGCTACCACCTTCTCCAAGGCCTGAGAGAAGGAGAGGACCTTCAGAAGGCCAGAGGACCAGGCTGAAAAAACAGGCATCATGGGAAACTTGCTGTGAAAACCTGGTTCTGGACCGTCTGAATGCGTCCTCTGCCTGAAAAATCCTTTGTGCCATGCAATCATCTTTATTGTCAGTCAGAATTTCAAGCTCTCACCTGAAACAAGCATAATCGAAAAAGGTGAAATGTGAAGTCAGGTTCACTCTGCATTACTCACACAAGGACAATCATTGATTCTGTCTTTTTTGAAAGAAAAATCATTCTTGTGGCATCTGAGAAAGTAAAGAAACACCAAAGATTTGACGTTTTTGTTGGACGGTACCAGACACATGCCGACCTCATCCACCACCACCACCACCACCAAAGTAGCCACTGATTCTGCTTCTTCTCCCAACTCACCTCCTTTGTGTCTGCCTCTCTCGCCTCTCTCATCCTCTCTCCACGCCGGCACATGGAAGCAACAAGGGCGAAAAGAACGGCAATAAATCTGACAACAGAACAGCACATAGCCTTATTATCCGAGCCCCATCCTGCACACACACACAAACACACACACACACACACACACACACAAGGCCGTCATAAAGAAAACAAACGCAGCCTCTGAAAAATAAACAACGAGGCTTTCTTATTCTCTGCCTCTACCTCCCCCCTCTCCTGTAGTCTCCTTCATTCCTTGACCAAAGGTATTCCCTAATGGCCAGCCATTTCAGAACGCAGCTCGGCCTGATCATACGGCAAACTAATGAATTGAAAAATGAATCGATGCAGACAGAGAGAGCGAGGCCTTGACCCCTCCTGAAGGTGAAACTCAAGACGCTCAGCAGTAGATACTCAGGTCTTCCAGGCCCAGGTCTATATTTTTTGCACAGATGTTGGGGGGGCCTGCAGGGAGACGTGTCACTGTTACTCCTGGCCTGAGCCTAGAGTCTGTGTTTCTCTGACCAACCCGAAGAGGCAGGGCTAGATGTCTGGACACGCTCTTTGTTCTGCTGGGAGCTCTTCCTCTGATCAATAACCGAGAACCAAGCGACAACAACACGATCGGGCACCCAGCCAACTACATTACAGCTGCATATGAAAAGCAGAATGTAAGAGGAGCACATGGAACCCACTGGAGATGGGGACACAAAGGCCTCATAACAGCAGCAGCAGCAGCAGCAGCACACCTCTCCCTCCCCTGGCAGAGCAACAGTGCCCCCTGCTGTCGAGAGCAGAGACCCGAACCCGGCAGAGTGATGGGGGCTTGGAGAGGAGAGGAGGAGAGGGGAGGGAAGAGCCACTAGATGCTGAGGAGAAGTCATGGCACAACACATTCAGGCCCTCGCAGCTCTTTGAAGGCAGATCAATAGCTAACCATTATCCTATTGTTGTTCCTCATCCAACCAGCACTGGTGAAGCCAGAGGAGGGGGGATGGTTTAAGTGAACACTGAAAAACGCAGGGATTTAGCAAAGGCAGGGATATATTAAGCCAATCCAAATCTTAAAGAATCCACCAAATACAGGTAGAGAGAATACGCAGAGAGGGGATAGAAAAGTACAACAGAGGAAGACGTATACACCAGTGCTGACACAGACACATCTGAGGTGCAGTGGAGGTCTGATTTACATTCTTTTGGGAGGCTTCATATTTCCTCTTTTATTTATTTCTCCATCTTTCTGTCTCATCTGTTTGCAAAAAAAAAAAAAAGGGTTCTCAACAGATGTGATCCAAACCAAATCTCCTGGTTATTCCCACACAAGGGTTATCAGTAGCTAACCCAAAGCTAACCACTACACTCAGCTGTCAAAATGCTACAGTAATTAGTGCCAATGCTTACTGCCTTAATGCGAATCAAAGAAAATGGTACTAGGGTTCACACACAGCTACGGTGCGCCCTACTGATGGCGGGGCGGTGTGTGTCATAGCAACCAACAATCAGCTTTTAACTGAATTAAGATATACTTTTGTAGTAAAAAGGAAAAAAGAATCAGATTTTAAGGCATACAATAACCGAACCTCAAATGACAAAGATACCACACAGACAGACAGAGACAGACAGACAGACACGGTATGTGTTACAAATACAAAAGGAAAATGTCTGGTCACATAACGGACACATTTTGAAGCAGAAGAAAAAATCTGTCATTCTATCTTTGGTTCTCTACCTCCTCTGTCCCTCTAACCCCCATTGCCCCCCTCCCTCTTTCTCTCTTCCTCTCTATATTGATGCGGGTATTTAATTAGTACCATAGACACAAAGTTTCTATTTCTTGTTACTATTGTGCTCTGTTGTGCATAAGTAAGGCACCTTGTTGATAAATCAAAAACAAAAAAAGGAAGAACTTTTTAAAAGGAAAAAAAAGAGGGATGCAAGGATCAAGGCCAATGAAGGATGTATTTTTTTCTCTTTTTTTTTTCTTTTTTGCATTCTATGTGAATAAAGACTCAAACGAGACATTTTACCATGTGAGAGAGAGAGAGAGAGAGAGAAAAGAAAACAGGGAGCTGCTGAAGAGAAGAATAAACGACGGACGCTCTCTCTCTTTTGGCATCTCATGTCAGAACTGTGGTACTCTCAGCCCCCTTTAAGCCCAGCCCCAAAGAAATGGGGTAAAACAGAGGGGGAGAAAACACGACCTCCAGACGTCCTGGCTGATTCAGTGTGTTTTGTTGCAGGGTGGGTGGGGTCAAAGCTTGGGACTCAATAGTTATCTGTATGGTCTTAAAAATGCAACTGTAGCATTTCCAACAATGTAGTCAGATTAGCGGTGCAGATTAGATAAGCAGTGGTCATTGTAGAGGAGTCGACTGAGAGAGGTACTGACTAACTTCACATTGCTGTAAGCAGTGAGTTAATGTCGCCAAAGGATGATGAGCTAAAAATCGATTTGTGGTATACAGTTCAGTGAGCATAGGTAAATAGCTAGACTCAGCGCTAGGTATTAGGCTGACAAAATGACATTTGTTTGTAGTGAGAACCAATGTGGCTACCTCACTAAGCTGAGTGGTTTGTGAAACCGCCACTAATACCAAAGATACTGCAGCCTACCGGTCCCAAACTGCCTAGGGGGACACACAAACCAAAAAAGAAAAAAAAAGGGAAAAAAGAAAAAAAAATCTCCCCCCTCTTTGCCCAACACTGTTACATGCACACTGATAATATTACACACAAACACACACACATATAAAACACACACAATTGTACAAACAGAGCAGTCAGACTGCATCGTACCACATAGGAGGAGGTGGTTACATGCAGATAGAGTTGAGTGCCTTTTCCCTTCAACCACGGGTGGGACTGCACTGGTAACACACACACATAACACACACAAACACACAAACACACACACACGCATATATAGCAGTACATCCGTTCACAAACATACACTTACATCGAGACAATGCACCCATAATTGGATGGACAGAAAGGGGGGCCAAAGAGAGGGACACAGAGTGGGGGCTGTGTCAGCATTTTCTCCCATATTGACTTTCCATCTTGATACACTAGAATACAAGCACTTTATCATGTAGAAAGTCTATAAAACATTTTCTATACACTATTTATTTGAAACAAAATTATATGTTACTCCTTTAATCTGTCAGTCTTTGTTACCGTATTGTTAATCTTCTTGTAGCTCATAGCTTTTGGAGCTTTTACCTTTTTTTTTTTTTTTTTTTTTCTCTCTCTCCGCCCCGGTGTGCTCAGACTCTCAGCCACTTTACCTCGCTCGCATCAGAGATATTTTTGTGAAACAGAGAAAGAGGGGGGTAAAAAGGCTGAGGCTCTGAGCGCTTAGAGGGCTGTAGATGTAAAACCTCAATGTCTATTTTCTTTTCTTTATTTTTTTTTTATCTCCACTGCGTGCAAGCACAGAGGCTGCACTAGAGAAGTGTGGAAGACTCACCAACAGTTTATAGACACAATTTCTCTCCTCCCTCCACCTCGTCTGTCTAGTCAACCTCTCCCCCTGGCTAGTGCTAAGACTCGGTAGGCGTGTGTTGACAATTAATTCTGAAATACCTCAAAAACCTTTCATGTAAACTTTATGTAATTTAGACTGAAAATAATACTGCTAATGATAACAATGATTATGAAACTATGATACTATGATAGTTAGTTTTGGAACTTGTGACTTGAAGCTTTATACTGTTAAATTCCTTTTATTTGTTTGCTCATTTTTCTTGTACGTTTCTCTCGTTTGTTTTTGCTACGGCATGTACTTACTGTTTTCATAAAGGAAAAGACATTGTGAATGTTTCTGTGGAGGGTTACATGAGAAAAGAAGAGACAGAAGAGAAGGCTAGAGTCCAGAAAGAGAGAGGCAGGAGCTACTCACTTCACATGCCTAGTTCAAAGCTCTCTCTTCAAGGCGGGTTCACTTAAAGGAAAAAAAAAAAAAAGATAAAAACAAGAAAAAAAAAAAACACAAAATAAGATTTGGGCTGAATCCTAAACCAAAAATTTGATGTTATACCAAAGGAGGAAAAACCTTTTACTCATTGTAAGCTTTCTTCTGCCTTTAAGTTGTCTTTTCTCTGAAAAAAAAAGAAAAAAAAAACAATTTCACAGTTACTTTTGAAGGTTCCTGGGTGTGTTCAAGTGCTCCTGATGTTCTTAGAATACTAAAGACCAGCACCTCCTATTGAAAAGAAGGTGCGCTCTTTCTTTTTTGTTTTTTTTTTTGTGCATGGATATTGTATAACTGTATAGAAACCAACAGGAATGACCTGTGATTTTGTGGGGAGAGGAGGAGGATGGAAAGACTTGGGAAAAGGGTGGAGAAGGGGTGGGGGATATTTTGGTTATCAAAACATAAAAAAAGGGGGTGGGAGGATTCGGGTTTTAGGCGTTGGAGGGGTCCTTGTTTTTAGAATTTCCGTCACTGTTGGATTCACTGGTTGTGTGCATGTGTTGTTGCAACCCTTCCCCTTTCCCCATGTTTCTTTGATGTATATAAATCCAGACAGTAGGGGGCAGTGTGTGCTGGGGGAGGTCAAACTCCTCTCCTCCCAATCAATAGCATTCAATCTTCATTCCTCAGCTTGCGGTCCTCACTCGGGTCCTGAAATGTGTGTCTTGCTTTTCCAAAGACGGGCTGTTTACTTGGAGTTAATCAGAGGGACACACACAGGCGCGAGCGGCCTTGAATATACCTGTATGTCTGTCTACATGCTTTTCTTCAATCTGTGTATGTGTGTTCATTTGTACCTATGTGGAAGACAAAGTATTTCTTTTTTATGTTCCTTTATTATGGGTTGCAATATTTGTCATGCAAAGATTTGAAACCATTTCTTACTGACTGACGACCAACAAACCGCAGTACCGCACGGCAACCGGTAAAACTCGAGCTGAAATGTTGTCAGCATTTACTGTCAAACAGCATACGTGTGTGGCATTTCAGTGTGGGATCAAAGGTTGCCTGTGGGACTGATGTAGACACCCCCAGTCACACTGTGCTCTCCCTCTTCTGTTACCTGTTAATCAATCAGAACCAAGTGTCTTTGTGATGGTAGAAGACAATCAGTTTCAAAACAAGAAAAAAGGTAGAGAGAGGGCAGGCCAGTGGGGAGGAGGAAGGGAAGGATGGAGGAACAAAATCAAGGGAAAAGAGGCTCTCTGAACAGTGTCCAGCTGTAGTGCCAGGCTGCCAAACGACTGCCCAGCTACCCCATCCACCCTCCATCTATCTATCAACCTTTAGCAGGCTGATCTGACTCCATGTGACTCAGTTACACACACACACACTCACTCACACACTCCAAACTCATAAGACATTTTCAATTCATTTTCCTCCCATTACCCCGTCTCTTTTCACCCTCTTGCACTCCTACTGCCACAATGTAGTGCACTGCAGGAGAAAGAAATGCAACCTGTGGTGCAGAGATCATATTTCCCTTCACCCACCACAATTTCCTGCTAATCTAATGATGATGTAACCAGCCGCGAGGAATAAAAATGGCTCCGGTTGGTGGCTTTTGCACAGAGAACTATGCAAACACCTGACCCCCCCAATCTTAATCGTTGCTGCTGGGTCAGAGTGTACAACCCTCAACCCCACCCTCTCTCTCCCCCCTGTCCTCCCTCACCCAAACATTTAGACATCCCTGCTCACAGTTTGACCCTCCATAACATGTTCCCATTCCCTCCCCTCCCCTGAGCCCAGAGCGGGCAGAGAAGCCCCTCCAGTCACTCTGGGTACAGTAGAGAGTGGCTGAGGGAGTGATGCGCACTACAGCACCCCCATGATTCACCAGACTGATGTCGTACAAGCTTTACACGAATATATATGCCCCAAACTGCCACTGACATCAAAATGGAGTCCATGTTGTTGTTTGCAAGCCGATCCTCCCCGCTCATGGCTCCATTGTTCTACAATGTTGGGCTGTCTTTGTCCCCCAGCGCCAAGGAAGGGCCACAATCAATGCAAAGACACCCACATTGTACTTACTCAAGTTTACAAAGTCGTCTGGAGATGGTGGCTTATATTGCACTCGGACAGACAGACAGACACACAAACAGACACAGGCACATGCTGGAGAGGGTGAGTCTGCCTTTTGAGAGTGTTTGCTGAAAACCAAAGATGAAATCAGAGGTATGACAATCTGGCTACCAAACCTAGAAGACAATGTTCAGCTCTCTGGGCTGCTCTACGGGTCCTGTGATTTTACCGGCCATGTGGACATTCCACCAATTGCACTTGAACACAAACACACACACACACACACACACATACATAAATATACACGCGCACCCTCTGGTGTGAATCCTCACTCGCACACACACACACACACATACATACAAAAACAAGGGATATACCACGTTCGCAATGTCTGGTCAGAAAGCCTCTTTTCCCTCCTCCCACTGCAGAAGCCGGAGAGCCTGTGGAGGACTTTTAGTTTCACTCTAGTTGAGACTTTTGAGAAGGAAAAAAATCTGAGTAATAACTGTTACAGAAAAATAAAAACTTAAAAGGATAATATGGGTAAAATTGCGTGTTTTGAAATAAATTAACAAATAAAACAATTGTAAAACAAAGCATTGCTGTCAGTTTATTGTGTTTAGTTTGATCTTCAAAGGAAGTTCCCGTGACTGCAGGAGATGGAAATTTGATTTTTTACCACAACAGTGTGAAACAACAAAGATCACAGCTATGCCTGCAGAGGTAAACTGTCTATATGAAGATAATAACATGGATTTATTATGCATAATTTATTTATTTTTTTCTAGATAAAGATGAGTGCAGACACTACAACAAACATCTTTAAAAGTATACAGACATAGAGTGTATCTTGTAATCAATTCTGCGCCGCGGTAACAATCTATATTCTCACATGTCGAGACCTGAAATCTATCAGAAAGTGTCCAGGAGTTATTTGATGCATCAGTGTAACACATTGTCTGTCATGTGGATTTCGCTGTGTGAGTGAGTGGGGTTTTGATTTACAGCCACCTTCTCATCCACCGTTGGCACCGTGCTGCGGATGCATGTCCCTGAGGTGATGAGGCGTCCAGGCCCCGCCCCCTGAGAGAGGGCGTAGGAGGAACGGCGTAGAGACATTTCTCGTCTGAACTTTGACCTCAGCTCCACTGGCTGCTGTGTCACATTGTGGACCTGCGTCACAGCCAGGTGAGAGTTAGTGGACGATTGTTGGTGTTTTTTTTTTTTTTAACCTTTTAGTGACACTTTATTTGACGCCTATTTGTGATTATAACACATTATAAATATATGTGTAATGCGGTCAGGTATTATAATGTGTTATAACTGTTTACAACTCACTGACAATGTCCACATAGATAATGCATTATACATATATTTATGATGTGCTGTAATTTGCTTATAAGCTTGTATAACTATCATTATAAACACCCATTAATTATCATAAGGCTTTATAACAATAAGCATAACACATTATAATACCTGACCTTGTAAGTCATGATAAAATGCTTTATAATGTGTTATGATTATTGCTATAAAGCAATATGATCATTTATGAGTGTTCATAACTATAATTATGCAGAGCTATAACGTGATTATAATGCATTATACACATATTTATAATGCGTTATAGAGATAGGCGTCAAGTAAAGTGTTTCAAATTTGATTTAACTTGGTGAATAGGAACCCATTAAAACAAACCAGTCACAGTGTGAGCTTTCTAACCATTTAGAATAAAAGTACATAACATTACATGTCTATCGTTACAGTTTTTTGGTTTTTTTTATATATCATTTTGGACTTGTCTGAAGCACCCTGTTTCTGTCAGAGAGGGATGCAGAAAACTCAAAGAAGTGACTGAGAAAATACTGAATAAATACCTGAATTTTCAACAAAACACTGGAGTAAGAAAGAAGAGTAAGAAAGAGGAGGGCTGTTGCAAGACGTTTCATAGAGCCATGAAAACCTCCACAGTTTGTAAACGGCAGCGATCAATTTAAAGAACGTTAGTTTTTGTTTTCTTGGATGTCTCACCCATTTTATTTTTCTCTCCTCATTTTCACATGAATTTAAACACTGGTGTTTCTGTTTTGCTAATCCTCCACTCATTTTTCTCTTTCTTTGTCTCACCTTGTGTTTGTCACAGGCTGTAAGGACTGCGTTGAGAGCCAGTGCGGTCACTGAGGGCAGAACAGCCGTCCAGGCAGTGAGCAGAGCTGTGAGCCACACAACAGGATCAATGAAGGCCTTATCAGCCGCACCTGACGGAAAAGACACACACACACACTAGTCAAACATAAATTGATCAAAAATTGACTATTTTTATGCTTTTTGTTTTGGTGACACAGAGAAGATGAGATGAGCGGAAGTGTACCAAGAAAGTAATAGTCTTTGGGTGATCGCAGAAACAGACGACTGCTGTGAGTGATCTTGGTACAGATGTAGAAAAACACAACAGAGCCAACCACAGTCGCGATATTGAACTTTGTCCAGAATCTGGTCACCAGAACCATCTGAGGGAAAAGCAGAATCAGTGTATGACGAAAGAAATGTTCACAAGAAGGTGAGGTAAATAATTGATAGTTAACAAAATTTTTTTTTACCCCTATTTTCTTACGAGATCACAACATAGTTCTCTCGTGATCGATCACAAATTAATTTTGCGGTGGACTAGGCATTCGCCAGAGCTCCTGCCCAGCACTGTGAGACCTTTTAGGCTACAGAGAGCGCCGCCACCCGGTCAATATTATGGTTCTCTTACTTTTTAGAGTATCGAGGGGGGATTTATTTCATTTATTTTATAAATATAAATCAACAAAAAACCTACACATAATGGACAGTTAATTTCAGTGTTTTTAAACAGCGTTTCAATTTCAACAATGAAATATTCACTTTATAACTACGTTGCAATTTTTCAATTAAGCTCATAAAAGTAAATAAACCTTTTTTCACATTTAGATGAATCAAGAGTCACTCTGTTAAAGTAAAAGATAAATGCTTAAATAATACTGTCAATTCATGTAAGAGGAAATATTCCTTGACATGCAACTACATCTCTGACCCTCCTCCCATGTTTTTATCTTACATTTTTGACTCATCACACATTTCTGTGGGTTCTTTGTATGAGTGAAAAATTTGATCTGACCTCAATGTTGGCAGTATACAAGGCAGCCATGCTGACAGTCACGGCCATGGTCTGGTAGTCATAGGCCGTGTTGTAAAATACTCCAAACGGGATGAAGAAGAGAACAAGAGACGCATACACAGCGTACAGAAGGGACAAGAAGAGCTTGAGAGGACTGGACAGCTCCTGTTTCTGTCCAGTTTTGTACAGCTCCGGCCATTTCAAACTACTCTCTGCGCTCACGTCCTAGAACAAAACAAGGAAGGATGGTGTTTTACGTGAGGAATTATACTAGATAATAAAATGAGTTACGGCTGATTATGAAACACTAATGAATCTATATGAGCTACAAAAACAACTTAGACTACAACAGGAGTAAGACTGACTGTTCTGACTTATTCTGTGGCCCATTTATCTTAATAATTTATTATATGACAGTAAACTTTTATGTTTTGTGTTTTCATCACATTTCATTTGTAGAGCTGTTTTTGTTTAAATATCCTAAATTATTGCCTGTCATTAATGAAAATCAGAAATCTGAAAGTCAGAATCATTAGAGCATGGAAACAATCTAAAACACAGAAATGCCCAACTCTGGAAGAGGACATTCATACGCACTCTCAGTACTTGCTTGGGGCTTCTTACTACATATTAGGAAACTGATGGAAAACATGGAACTTATTCATAATATTCCAATTTATTGAGATGCATCTGTACTCAGTGATACCTTTGACTGATACAAAAGTCAGAAAACGCTTCCTGAGCATTTACAATAAAGGGCAGGATCATCAACAAGATAAGACACACCGCTTTGAAGGAGGAGCCAAGAGCAACACTAAGCTTTAATTACAACACAAACCCTAATAATCGTCTCACCTGTTCAAAGAAGGCCACACACAGGACCGGGGTGGATGTGTAGAAGACAGTGTACAAAGCGATGAACCATGTTTCATATAAAGACTGCAAGAGGAGGAAAAAAAGGGGTGAATGCAGGATATTAAGGTTAACTACGTCATGTCTAGTTTCTGTGTCACCAAATGTCTTTTGTGTCTAACCTGAGCGCTGAAGCCATTGAAGCAACCAAACCATATGTGCACTAGAGCGAAGCTGCAAGTCTTAAAGAGGAAGTAACGTAGGAAGAGGGAGATGCGCCTGTAGGACCAGCGGCCGTGGACAAGCAGCAGTCTCTGCAGGAATCTGAACTGGGAAAATGCAAAGTCTGCATTCTGCACTGCCTGGCCCCCTTCCACTCCTGCTATCCCCACACCGACATGAGCAGCTGTTGTAGGAGAAAAACAGAGTTGAGTGGTCAGTATGGTTTTGTAATTTAGAGTTGAAAAAAAATTTCTCACACACATACATCTATCAGATCTAACTTACTCTTGATCATATTGACATCATTGGCTCCATCCCCGATGGACATGGTGACAGAGTTTGTGTGTTTCTTGACCAACGTGACGACGTCAGCTTTCTGTCCAGGTGTTACACGACAGCATAACACAGACTCACACTGTTCTGCTAACCTCATGAACATTGATCCCCATTCTGGTCTCTGGTCAAACTCTGCCTGCAGAACAACGCCATCAAAACACCTAAGTGTATTCATATAAAATGATCTGAATCTCTGCCTCTGCTTTTGCTTTGAGCCTATTTTAGGTCTGAAAGTATCTTCTTCAGGCCTCTGTGTGTGTGTTTTTTCTATCATTACAGTTGTTCAAAATTTATGTAAAGAGGGTCATATGCAGAGACAAACAAAATACAATTTGTGACTGAAGTGTCCAGTCTGCAGATATCTTTGTTTTTTTCTGCTAGTCTGTTCAGTCCTTGACTATCATTGTTATCAATTCTGAATTATTTTACAGCTGTGTGTAAGTTAAAACAATGAAAACCCACTATAAACCACCTGCTCAGCACTGTTTATACACAGTAAGTAACTAGTTCAAAATAAAAAAGGAGTATTCAGCAGCTAATGATATGACACATCATTTTTGTACACACCAAAAGCAAAAATAACTGACTAGAAATGACTTAGAAATGAATCTGTTTCATTTCCTGTGCTGATCATGAACAGCACAGTGCATAATGATACTGGGTCATGAGCAACCTGAACAGCACCGACTATACGGAAATTTAAAACCTACATGAGTGACCTATTTCCTGTATGTCGGATGTTTACCAGCTCAGGTCCAGTGAGGACTACAGCAGTCTTAGCTCGTGTCGTCTCTGTGTCTACAGCCCACAGCTCCGTCTGCCTGACCTTAAAGAAACTGACCCCAGGGTCTGGGGACTGAAGTATCTGTCTGCAGGGACAAATACGCAAAGATCAATGACATGGGTTGAGATCATGCATGTGTGTGTCTTTGTGTATTTTTATCACTGCTAACCTCAGCTCCTGCCATTCCAGTAATCTGGTATCAGGATGCAGGAGTTTGCAAGAATATCCAATATTCACTGCAGTCTCTAAGAGGAGGACAAGCCCAAAGAGAGAGAGAGAGTAAGAGAGACAGAAAGCACAGTGATACCGAAACTAAAACGAGGCATTCAAATGTTGCTTTGTACAAACAGTGTGTGACAATACCTTTTTTGTCCCCTGTCAGTACCCATACTTTAATTCCAGCCTGTTGAAGCAGAGCTATAGTTTCAGGAACACCCTCCTGAAGCCGGTCCTCTATCGCTGTCACTCCTAGAAGCTACAAAACAAGTTTAAATAAGTTTTCAAACTATTTCCTGATATTTGGATAACTGATTACCAACATGCTGACATGCAGAGATGAAAGTGATCTCTGCCATCGAGCAGAAAATCTACCAAAGGCGATGATTAAAAATGAGGAGACGTCGGCTCTGAACATCGTTCATTGTGCAGTGAAAAGGATCGGCTTTACCACATGAAGCACAGTAAACATCTTTAAGCCTCATTTAGCTCGAGCCCACCTGCAGCTCTGTCTCCATCTCATCATATAGCTTTTCCAGCAGTGCGTCACGGTCACACGTTGTCATGGCAGCAGACTCAGCCAGGGTTTTACTCCATTGCTCCCATGATGCCTCGGGAACAGATCGAACCGCAACACACAAGGTCCTCAGACAGGCCTCAGCAAACAACTGGCAGAAGAAAAGTGGATTATTATTTGATGAGCTGCGCATTTTTGAGTAAGTTATCTTTCACAGTTTGACTCGGACATACTCAAGGTAATCTTACTTGGTTTTGCGGGAGAAGTATGTGAACATGCAGTACAAGGATTTGCTTGTTTTTTTCATTACTCTCAATGTAATTACAGGAGAAGGTATACTGGCAGAGCATGATGATATGTTCATGTTAAAAAGTGCATTTTAAACTGAAAAAAATCTATAATGGAAACAAGTGGATGTCTTGGTGTCACAGGGTGACTGACACTGTATAACTGGTGTTAACTGTTCATAAGAGCAACGGCCTGCGGGAATAGAATATCGCGTCTGGTTGTTTAGGCGTACACTTTTCTGTAGCGCGTACCAGAGGAGCGAAGTTTGAGCAAGTTGAGTCTAGGCCGATGATGGGTCAGGACTGATGTTACTGCCAGTTTCCTGACTTGGGTCATGTGTAAGTCTTGAATGGGCGGGAGGTTCAACGGGTTCACTTTTCTTATAAACTACTCTGATGGTTAATGAAGAATTCTCTCGTTGATTTCTACAACTTTGAGATGCTTGATTCAGTGTGTTAAAGTTGTGATGATTAGACAATTAAAAACAAAACTTGGATATATTAATATTGGTGTGGGGAGAACAACAACAACAGGCTGTTGGTCAGTGGGCCCACCACTTTGATCCACAGAGAAATGTCTTAATAACTAATGGGATGATATTGTTTGGAAAACCACATTCCCCTGTACAATGACCCGTTTGACCCCCTTTTAGAGAGCCCTCTACTGTCGATCCACTGTGAGAGCGACGATTGTATTTGTCAGTAAATGTTGTGATGGTTTGAGGGAGTTTGTATGTGTAGTGTCTTATAGAGGTAGTGCGTTATCTTTGATCCTGGGTATCACATTTATACCGACTTTCATACTTTTGAGAGTGATCAAATGTAGGAGTAGTGTCTGCATTTTCTCTACACTCAGGTTTTACTATTCATACTCACTGAAAAATGCCAACACACTAAATGAGCACGGTGATTCAGACAGATTTACACCTGTGAGGCTGCTTTGAGCATACTGTTATGATGTTTTTATCTCCAAGCGCTCCGTCTTAAGACAGGATTTCTTCATGTTCACATCACTGAATTGATTTTTAACTTGTTGATGCTGGATCTGGAATCCAAAATCTACAAAGTAATGATAGGTTTAATAACAACACATGTTTATAGTTCAACAGAACAACTATTCACCTCTAGAGCGCTTTCAGTTCTTTCCTGATGTGGACAATCCTTCTGCAGTCTTTCCAAGATCACAATATCCGCCCCTTTACAGTACAGCTTTAACCCACCCTCCGGCTCACGCACTGAAATAAAACACACAAGCACCAAAGAAAACTTATCAGGAGGAAAAGTCTGCTTCACTGAGCTCCTAAATAACAATCAAAGTCCCACTACAGTCTTCTTTTTTATTTTCTTTTATTTTTTTACTATTTTAAGTTATCTCAGTAGTATTTAAATTGTGATTATATCGTTTTTACCAAAAATCAGGTTACATTCTGCAGAGCTCCAGTAGATCATTAGTTATTCGCCTCTGAATCAAGGGCGGAGACAGGGACACAATGAAAGCTAATATCATAATTAGCTTTCTTATAAGCATTGCAACCCGCTAAGGCGCACGCTTGTTCCGCGATCATCCTCTGTATTTCTCTTCTATATGTAGTGTGGCCTGCATAGCGGGGTTCCGGGGGCGGAGCTTGGATTGGTTACATATGAAATCTCACTGTTTCTGAACCTGCTGTTTGAGTCTGCCAGATATTCACAGCAATTTGAATGTAGAAGTACTGTAGAAAAGTAATTTCGCATTTAAAAATTCTCTGGATATGTCCTGTAGCATCAGAAAAATGCCATATGAATGTATAAAAAACAAGAAAAACATGATTTTCAACGGAGTGGGTCTTAAAAGGGCGCCAAGAAATAGCTGAACCGACAAATTGTTGTGTGTATTTAGAGGAGCTACGCTCACCCAGTACAGACATGCGTCTTCTTGTGCTGGTAAAGTCCAGCAGTGCCAGCAACTGATACTGCCGTGTGACACCCAGCTCAGAGACAACAATAAAGTCTCTTGTCCTGGAGAGAAAGACCCAGCCCAGCTCCCTGGCAGCACCAACAAGAGCCTCCTCATCTGGGGACGCAGCCTGGTAAACTGGAGCCTCTGGAAGAATGCAGTCAGCACAAAAGCTTGAGGATAACATGTTGTCCTCCTAAAACGTCCACTGTGACAAACTGAAATTTTATATGGGACACTAGATTCAGACATGAGATTTAGGATGGAAAATAACAACCCAACCAGATCTGCTTTTATCTGAGCCACAGTACAAATTAAGACCCTTAAAACCAGCCCTCAGACACAACCTTCTTTCCACTCTGCCATGACGGTGTGACACAAAGACAGCGCTGTGAGAAACTGACGACTGATCACACACTGCTGTCCTCGGAGCTTCTCCACCAGACCTGGAGCCGACATATACAGACCACCACAGGAAAAGGAATTCCACCTTAAGTCCATGGGCTGGACATGCAAAGAGAAGAAGATGGTGCACAGGGTATATGTTACTAGGCATTGTAAGTATACAGTACGTAAAATGAGGCCGATGACAACGACACAAAACTTTAGACCATAGAGGACTTGCTCTGAAAGACGAGGAAAAGATAACACAAGGAAGAGTTTGAGAAGGCAGATTTTACAGAGTGTACATGGTACCTTAGTGTCCTCTGCTCTGACTGATGCATCACCTTGAAAAGATGACGTATTATTTTATCACATGACATGTTTAAAAAAGCATGATAAACACAGTAAAAGTGCATTAAAATAAGAAGAAAATGAGTAAACAGACATTGGCTTAACAAGTAAGGGGCTCAGACAACATTACATATAAGTGACGTGATTGTAACTTTGTTTGAATTTAGTGGCTGCTCTATGAACTCTCTTGTCGTCTGTCTCATAAGGAAAGTAGTTTTTAAAATTAAAGAAATGAAAATGATTTCTCTTTACTTTGACGTCCAAAAATATATTTTCCATCAACTGTATGATCAACTTATCTACTTCCTCAGACTTCCACTCAAATGAAAATTGTTTCAGGTTTTTGCAAGGATGCATTTTAAGGCTGTGTTGAATTCCTAATTTGATGTGCAATAAATCCTGTGGAAAACGAGTGCTAAGTTCAAATACAAAACTAGAGAAAAGAGCGATTCAATTTGTAGCTGAGCTGGATCAGAAAAGTCTGTGATTTGTTCTTGCTAGTTCTGCAAAATAATACTTTCTTAGGAGGTTTATCAGGAGACTTGTGGTTATTTTTGTTCTGAGAAGGATGGCTATAGTTTCTCATGGACATTTACTATATTTTGTAATAAATTCGGTGAATGGTTTTCCAGTTACCATAGATCTCTCCAGCTATGCAGCATTGTCTGAAGAGGAGACGGTTCTGGGTGAGTGTTCCAGTTTTGTCACTCAGCAGGTATCCCACTTGGCCAAGCTCTTCACTCAGGGAGGTATTCCTCGCCTGGGCTGGTCTATCCGCCTGCTGCCAATACATCTCCATATCCCAGGCGATAAACTTACTGTGGACTGTGTGGATGACCTCAAACCTGTGGACACACACATGTGGAGGTCATACACACCGTTAGATAGTATGAAAGATTCACTCAGGTGTATTTCCACCTTCTTCTTTGAAGCATTGTACATAAAAAACTAACGTGATGTAGAGAGCTATAGGCATGGCAGGGCTGAGCAGAATGATGTAGCTCCAGAAGATGAGAAACCCTGTGTAGACAGGATTTCCGTTCACCACCAGAGCAGACGAAACTGCAGTCTGGCTCATGACCCAGCTGGAAAATACGCCACTGCCGATAGCAAGGAGCAGAGCCGCCAGAAGGATGGACAGGACTATCTAGAGGTTCAGAACACAGAAACACAAAAGTTTGTATCAGCCACACAAGTCGCCTCATTCTTGTTCCCCCTGCCCTTTACCCACTCACCCCCAACACAACTTTGTTGAAAACTTTCTCCGTTCTGGTCCTCTTCACTCTCAGTTTCCCGCAGTTCCTCAGGATCTTGGTGTCCGTGCCTGGAACAAAACAGACAAGTGTTAAGCGTGTTTGTGTCAGTAGCTTGGCCCAGCAAGTTGGGAAACCATCCATGCAGCTGTACAGTGAAAGTTCAAGCCCTTGTGTCAGTAAGTATCTGCTGATGTGCCCTTGAGCAAGATGCTGAATCCCCACCAGTTCCGGGGGTGTCTGACCCTGCTGCCAAGAGGTCAGAGGGAAGAGAGTACTTCCATTGCAGGGATCAATAAAGCATCACATTATGTTTTCCAGTGATGATGTCTCAGTCTCTCTTAGACTGCTGATAGCTTCATGACAAACACTAAGGATATGTCTAATTCCTAAAACCGTCCAAAGATACAGACAACTTCACCCTCCGACAAAAACAGCATGTCCAATTTGATCACACATAACTCAAAGTAGGCTGTGAATTTGAGTCTTCGTGGGAATAGTTATAATCAGGGTGAATTAGGGTCACACCAATAGGCAGTCTCAGATGAATGATATAAAAACTCATCTGTGGGAGAATTTGATGTATTGATTGGTTTTTACCAGAACTGAGAGGGCCAGAGCAGTGAAATCTATGACACCTCTGCCTGGTCCGGTATGGTAATATCCGATCAATGATCACTTAAAAGACAGGAGGAGGCTTTAATCTGCCCAGCGTTAACAGAGGCATATTTAAGAGATAAGTAATGTTCATAATTAGCAGTATAATGCATTCCACATAGTAAAATTTGTCATTGAATCAGCCTCAGGAGAAGGTGAAATGAGGCTAAGTGGTTGTGGTAGTTTTATCCTTTACTATTCATTTACCTTTATGAGCTTCTGCCATGAATGTTAGTCTCTCCTTTCTGTGTTCATCCTTTGCTTTTACCTGATTCTCCCAATTTTCAACTTAGCAGACCTGTTTCATACCCATAACATGCAGAAAAGACGCACCATCACACAGCTCAATAACACTGCTCTAAATTTAGCATATTTTTTTACTAAACTGAATGAATCCTTTGACATGTACCGGTATATATAGTCAAGCCGTAGGCAAACTCTGTATTGCGTAGGACTGTTCCCCTCAGGAGGATGTGCTCATTGTCCAGCAGTAGACACTCTCCTCGCCAGTGCAGCTGGCCTCTGAAGGTGTACAGGCGATTGTTGGGCTCTTCACAAAGCACCTCGCCTGTAAGATCAGAGGTCATTTATTTGCTGTTGCTTTGGACAAGTGTTTCATTCAGTAAAGAAGACACTTCTTTATCTAAATTTGTATTCTTAACAGAGGACGTTTATTCACCATCAAAGGCAGAAAGGGCCTCCTCTGAGGGGTGAGAGGTCAGCTCGTTGTGTGTAGCACTGAGCGCCTGACGGTACTTGAGGTTGGTTTCTCTGTATTGAGAAAAGACGACATAAGCTGTAATGACACTGTACAAATAACCAGTTTGTAAAGAAGAAAAATTGAAAGGACAACGCTGCATGCAGTTTGTGTGACTTTACAGAGTTCAGATATGGAGGAACATAATAGTTTTTTTTTTTTTTTTTTTTTTTTTGTGGAAAGCTTTAAATATAGACTGATCAAAAAGTTAAATAACAGAGTTTTCACATCTAGGACTGGTCAGTTTTTAGCTGGTTTAAACTTCTAAAACCCAAAAGTCACAACTTTTACACTTTTGAGCCTTCAAAGAATCAGACGTGCAAAAAAATTAGCATTAAAAACCGTATCTTCAAATTTCTGACCCAGAGATAGTTTAACCACAACACTTATTTACATTATACTCATATTGATTATGTTGCACAATTTTTTTTCTGTTTTTATTTTAATCTACGTATATTTTGTCATCTATGTCCCCCTGTTTTATAAATGTGGTCCTGTGTCTTTGTTTTATTGTTTTTTTTAATTGTCTGTTTTTATTGTTTTTTAAAAAATTTTTACTGTACAGCACTTTGGTCAGAATTTTGTTGTTTTTAAATGTGATATAAATAAATTTGGATTAGATTGAATTGGATATTAAAAAAGAAACATTGCTACCAACCCTGCCTCTGGCACAAAATGTAAAATACACACAGAATGACTGAATGAAGTTTGTTTGCTGAGTACAATCTAATAATGATTAAACAGAAAAGACTGGCTGTGTTTCTTACCCATCAATATCTGCTGTCTCCACGTAACACAGACTATGAGGCTCCGAACTACACAGGAGGAGAAGGTCAGCCTGGAAAAGAAGAAAGCTTAAAAAGATGAAAAAAGCGAAAGACGAGACTAGAGAGTGACTGTCAAAAATGCAAACAGGGCGAGAGAGGCACGGAACAAACATATAAAACTTGAGCTATAGAATGCTGCTTTGCTGGAGTTTTCTATTCTATAAAACTACTTGAAAGTATGATGTTGAAATAGTTTTACTTCCACTTTATGGATAAAATAGATGCTTCATTTTCTCTATTTTAATGTCAACTTGTGTGATCATATGTTAAAATTCTCACAGGGATGACTTGGTCTTTGTGGATTCGTAGCACGTCTCCGACACACACATCTTTCCACTGGGCTGCACTGAACCTGAAGACAGAAAAGAGACGATACTGTGGAAAAAAACAACAACTACTGACTTCCATGAGTAGAAACATCATAAAACCTGGTGGCAAATCTCTCCCATATGCAAAGCTGCCGTTTACAGACACACAGCATTAAAATTTGCATAAAAAAATTCAAATATATTCAAATAATATTATTTTAATACACAGATTTACACTAGAACTACAGCCAAAATATACATTTTTCTAATGCTAAGACAGATTTGTTATAATTTGTTATAACTAAAATAGAGCAGGCTTACATTTAAATGTCAGAAACAAATAATTTTTAATCCTTTCAAAAATGAGACTGAATTATTTCTTTTTTTATTAAAAAACCTTTACTAAATTGTTAATTTTCTTTGATGCATTTTTGTGTAAAAAATTGGAGAGTAGTGTTCAGATCATGGGAAGTCAAAAGAAAAGTATTTCAGGGGAAACAGAGTTCAGAAGGTGTGGCGATGAGGTTGGCGTTAGTTCTTGTCATGAAAAAATGCTCTGTGTGTGTGTGTGTCTGTGTGTATTATTGCCCTGCTCTAATGCACAAAGGGATCATCCAGGGATTCACTCATTCACACTTCATTAGAGCTTCATTAGAGGGCTGTTTCAACCTGGAACTGTGCTGAATCTTAAGAGAATAACCCACTGTCTTTGTTCCTCACCTCTGGGAGATGAGTACGTCACAGGGTCGGGAGTTGACCTCTGAGTCACTGCGTCTTCTCGCCTGAATCGGGGACGGAGAAATGAGGCACGATGGAGAAAAAAAACGAAGAGGGAAAAGGAAAGATAGAGAAGCAGGACAAGGATGTGGGAAAAGAGTGATGGACAAGCAGTGTGTGAGAGGGAGTGAGGCTGGCCATGAAAGGTTGAACTGGAGAAAGGAGAAAGGAGAAACACCATTACAGGGCTCTACAGTGACACCAGCTGGGAGATTTACACCCTCCACTAAATGATTAGTCAATAGAGAGGGGTCAAGCAAGCGTTTCACCCAGAGCTGTTAACGACCGTAACTCAGTGATGCACTTAACCAGAGAATTCACCATGCAAAACATCCCGCCTGCATTTAAAAGGAAAAGCTTTAATGATAGAGGGGGAAATTAATGCTACTGGGATGACTGGTTCTGTCAGCGAGGAGAGGACAAGGAGTCAATGAGGACAATGAAGGGGAAAAAAGAGAGCGGAGATGCTTAAGTGCCAGGTGCATAAATGCATCCTGAACCGGTCGTATATTCATGTTTAAGATCATGCATTTGTGTCTTAGCGGGTGTTTTCATTGATGAGGGATGATTTCCTTCCTGACAGAGAGAGAAAGAGAGAGAGAGAGAGAGAGAGAGAGGGGGGACTGCGTAATGCTGGCCTCACCATGTCTGTGGCAAGGTCTTTCATGCCTCTCACGGAGAGTACGGTGAGCAGCGGGATGATGGTGATGTACCAGGGGATGGATGAGATGGCAGGGACACACTGGAGACAACATGGACACATGAACAGGAGGAAGAGAGACACAGCGGTACGTCAAACTCCAGTGTTGAAAAATGAAGGTGTTACAGAAACCTGCAGTTCCCTCGGTGATATAATAAAAAGCATAACTATGCATTAAATATGTGGATAATTTGACTGACTCCTCGTAGATATTTAACAGGTAGCTCGGTCATGACCTCAACTTCACCTCTATGCTGAGAGTTAGTTTGACTTAGCATTTCCTGTAAAGACACCATCATTTTGTCTGAAACCAGCGGCTCAACAAGATCACACTCATTTTCATGCAGTCTGTTCAAAAGTAAAAATAATTTTGCTTAAAATGTTCATTATTAGATACACTGGGAATACATATATCAAGTTTTTTTAGGTTATTTGGTTGAACAAGGCAGATCTGATACTAAGAAAGATAAATAATTGTCTAAAAGCAAAAGCTAAGAAATGACCACAGTTAGAGAAGTGAGGGATTTTTTTCCTTCCAGGCTACCATTCTTTGCAGAAAAAAACATTTGACTGCTGTAATCTTTACGGACTATGTGTGGACTTATAACTCACGACACACCCTGAGTTTAAATGGATCTAATAAAAAAGAATTGGACTAGTAGGTCACAAGAGAAAAAAAAAACACATAAAAATACAGGGTAAGATTGTGTGCATGTTTAAGGACATTTAAGGACATTTAAGGACATTTCTGTCTTACGGACTTGAATATGTCTACCCAACAGAATAATGAGGTGAAAGCTGAGCCTGTTGTAGAAATGTGGACCGAGACTCACTGGTGTCTGTGTGAGAGGATACCAGAGTCTTTATCTGACCTGCAACACCATCATGAGGAGGAAGTAGAGATTGGCCACTCGCTGGAACTGCTCGAACAGCGTCAGGGGTAGGAAAGTCAGGGGGGAGTACTTATGGCTGCGCAGCACATTGTCCTAGCAACCAACAAGACGAGAGAGCGAGAGAGAGGGAGAAGCACAAGGGAGATAAATGTATCAACACATTCACCTGTTTCTCTATGCATCAACATGCCAACAGGTGTCTGAGCTCCATGTGCGGGGAAAGAGGGACACGTGTGGCTGACTCACTGCGTATCGCCCCCAGCGGAAGCACAGGAAGGATTTCTTCTGTTTGTGTTTGTGGTGGTGGCGTCTGTTTGCCCTCACCTCCCATGTGAGGCCTGTCAGACACACAGGAGCGCTTAGATACCCATTTTCAAACTATTTCTTTATGCATCATTTACATTAGTGAAAACTGTGGAAGTGTGCGCGTCCTTTAGTGAAATGGAAGAGTGCTGCCGTAAACCATATCACAAAGGGATTTTAATAAAAGACATGAAAAGGCACGAATATGACTTTTGACATCTGATAAAAAAAACATGATCCTCTACAGAACATTTCCATCCAGATTGAAGATCACATTCTTAAAGCTTTAAATATGATACTTAAAAGTTAAGCTAAGAATGACAGTTATATCAAGTTTTATAATAAACAAATAGAAAAAAACACAAAGTACTAAACACAAAGCAGGAAAACGCAGGCTGCATTTTAAGAGGAGGGAGGAAAATCGAAGATGGAGGTAAAATGAAACATACCAGACTCAACACTTTTCTTGGCCATGATGCTGATGGGACTCAGTCGTCGGTACACTCTGGTTATGCTACAGGAAGGAAACAGCGGTGTCAACTAAGGTACATGTATCCATTTTGTAACTCATTAACTGTGTCACCATGCTCACCTTAACCATAGCACAACAGACAAGGGGTTATAAATCACTGCTGCTAATCTAAAGAAACTCCTCTGCCAGTTTTATCTATACTACATATCCTGTATTTATCACAGGACCATAAGTTATAGTTACAAAGTGAGGTGAGGGCTACATTTGGCTTATTTTCTATATGATGAAGCTCTGAGAAATATATACCAACACGTCTGGCTGAAGCTCCGTTGAAAGCCGTTTGAGCAGTCCTGGAGGGAAACTAGAACAGAGGTCAAAACATTCACAGCAAACTAATGAGACAGGAGATATAGAAATGTAACCAGTGACACATTAGAGTGTATAAGGAAAATGGCACCAACACTAAATATAATACAGTCTGCTCCCCTTTAATTGCAGCTTTTTTGTTTATAATAGGAATAAGCAGTTCTTCATGAACCGCACACCTCATAAAGAGTATAGCACCTACCTGCATTGTTTCCTCGTGCTGTTCTCGGGCATCGCACAGCACCAGCTGCCAGGCGAAATAGCCGAGCCATCAATCACAAAGCCCTATTGACCACACGTAGAGACAAACACGGCTGTTTTCATAACCAATCTTTAGCTGCTTTTCATAACACACACACACACCTGTTTCGTCCATCCCCCTACCCTCTCTTCTTTTCTTTACCTAGTGAGATCTGAACCCCGCCCAGCTCACTCCCAGGAGTGGGCTCAGGTATCGCAGACAGTACTCCCCATGCTGCTTCCCCGAGGAGAGGAGGAGGAGGTGCAACAAGGCCTGTGGAGTATATCAAATCACTGTTTTATTCAACTGAAGTCATGCAGCTGTTAGGATGTGAAAACTTTAAAACATTAACATCAACAGGTGAGGTTTTTAACCGGCCTTTCTGCACCACTTAGTTGCAGAAAGTCTTTTTGTTGCTTTTAGACCATGAATTAATGAGGGTATCCGTTTACAGGACTGTGAGAGCAGGAAACCTTTGCATTCAAAGCTGACATAAATGGCCGACACCAAACTCTATTCCTCATTTCACATCTAATCCTTGTTTTTATATTTCATCTGAAATAAAAATAAGATAGAATAAAAAAAAAACATTTCTAAGTACAGACAAGACAGAGTAAACCTGTCTGGTTTCTATAGAATAAGCCTGATCAATTAAATCTGATTGAGTCATTTGTGTCCCTCATGGTTGTTATTTTTTAAGGTATTGCTATTGTTCAATCTTATTGTTTGCTTTGTTTCTCTTGTTGTACGGTTGTTTCATGGAAAACACTTGAACCTTGCGTCTAAAAAGAAGTGTAACAAAGGAAAATAATACGATAAAGTTGTCTATGTTCAATTCTAATCCTGTAAAATTTAAATCTGAAGGAAAGTGAAACCCTTCATTATTATAGTTTTAGCTGTCCACCCTACAACCTTTATGAATCTAATGCCACCTGGTGGAGGTAAGCCCCCACTGCAGCCTTAACATCAGATGAAGGTCAGAAAAAAGTCAATTTGACAACAATAGTTCTCTGAAAAAGGCAGGTCACAGGGTTGATACTCACTCAGTGTCAGTTAAATGTACTATTTGTGGTTTCACCTCCTCTGTTTTTTTGTCTCTTTCCTATGTTAGTGAGGTTACCCCCACAAATGCCACATATCAACAGCTGAAAGTGTGTGTATTGTACGTTACTTACGTGTGTCTGTGTGAGAGCCTGTGCATATCTGGGGCGATCTCTCCTATCTATTTTTACAGCTGGGCTGTGCAGCAGAGTGGTTAGTGTTAGGTGCTGGGGGAATGGCACAAGAACCCCAAGGCCTGAACAAAGAATGACAGCCAATAGGACAGACTTTTCCACCACAGTTCAACGGTTGCCCATCAGAACTGCGAAGCACCACAACCATCAGCAAAAGAACAATGCCTACTTTGAGTGTCAGCTTTTGTCCAAGTTGCATTAATAGTCTGTATTTCTGGATTAAATATCATTTTTAATCCACACGATGAAAAATTTAGGTCAAAAAGAAATTTCTTTCTTCAAAATGTAGAAAGTAAATTATAAATTCCCATTAAAAGTTGCAAGCTTGATGAACACATTGAGGACCAAAAATGAAGCAATGAGCTGCAGGATAAATGTAACATTGAGGGAGCAGGTTCGAATATTGAGAGTCTTTAAAGGTACTCGTGGCCTGATCTGCACCAATGTTTCATAAATACTAGAAAATTTGCTGTAATATTAGACATTCCTTCACCATAGTGACAATAAAATTCACAGAAATCCAGATGATGTTCATGACCATACCCAAAAACGTATTTTACAGTTTTTTATAACAGAAGTCATACTCTTCATTTACACAGATCTCTGTCACTGACAAGGGAAACTTTGTCCAGCGACACAAAAAATAGACTAAAATCTGTGCAGGTGTACATTTTAACTAACTCAGTTTGCTAAAGCTTGGTGGTATGTGTTGGAGAGTCTAATATGAAGCTTGGACTTAGCTGTACTTCCATATCTGACATATTGCCTGTCAATCTTATTTGCGTCAGTTTTACATTGTTATTGCACTTCATGAAATGTTTCTTGTGAACTTTGTTTTTAAAAATGTTTGATACTGCAAGACGCAATGTGGGATATACCAATTTTTGTAAAAAAAAAAAAAAATAATAATAATAATAATTTAAAAAAGCTTGAAAATAGTGAACTAATCCTTTAAGCAAAAGTAAATTCAATAAAAAAATATTATCTGAGGACTCATAATTGGAAAATACTCTAATCTTTAACTTAAGCAGAATAGTGGGCTAAGACAATTCAAACATACTGTCAGTTTTTCACAAAACATCAAACATTGCAAACATCTGTGATACCTATTTCTATTTTCTTGTTGTTTGCATGTCCAAACTGTTTTTTTTTTCTTTTTTTTTTTTTAAAGTAAATATAAGCGTGGTTCATGCCTTGCTAAATCACCCATGCTGAAAACTGAAAACCTTTTCACCATTTCTATTTTTGAATTGCAGCTGCACTACACCTATACACTGTTCATACAGTTAGTATACAACTGGGACATACTGTGATTCCTTGAACCCTGACACATGCTGTACTGGTTGCGGTCAACAGCATATTTGAGTGTTTTCACAGTTCCTTCAATTTGACCTATATTTAGCGATGCAGGAGAAAGCTGCTTAGAAAACAAAGCCAGAACAAGCTAGCTTGCATAGTGTCGAATGAGACCTGGCTATAACGCTGGTTTAGCTCAGTGGTTAAACTGCACACCACGTGCTCAGAAGCTACAAGGCCCAATTCTGACCTCAGGTTCTTTGTTGTGTATCACTCTCCATCAGTCTACATGATTTCCTGGTCTATCCACTCTACAATCTCTTCATTTGAACAAAGGCATACAAGCACCAAAAATAAACTTTAAAGAAAAAAGATCCGGCCTACAAGACATTCTGCATTTGACATTAATGCACTGGGCATGCTTATTTTTTTTCATACTGAGTGGTATAAAAAAATAGATATTTGCACTTATCACAGATGTCACTAAGCTGAAACTTTACAAAATGTTTATGGTTATGCTGATGACAATATTATAAGTAGACTTTATCTCTGTTTACTTTAGCCTGTATCAAGAAAAGTCTAACCTCCGGATGTACCAACTCAAGCCTCTGTCAACGCTTCGTGAAGCTCTCTCGAGCTCTTAAATCCACTTTCCTCTAAGGCTGCTGTCACTACTGTTGCTAGCACACTTTTTCCTCCGACAGTTTTCCCTTTTAGTCAACTTCCAGTTAGTATACTTCCCACAGTACTCTGCAAACAGTCAGCCATTTCAGTTATGACCTGCGAAAGAGACGATGATCATCTTCCAGACAATTTTCAAGTCTGCAGTCTTCCCCATGATTGTGGTTGTGTTATCTGAAGTGGACCAAAAGATAAACTGTATTATTACAGCTAGAATATATTATTTACTCAAAGTCATTTAGAGCAGCTCCCTCACCGCCATGTCTTCAGTTCTCACCCTTGAGAGTATTTCTTTCATACCAAGGGGGTGGCTGCAGTGCCAGTGGTTGCAGAGCAGAATCCCTGATATGAGAGGAGTTTAGGGAGGTTTTGGAGAAGGACTAACAGTCAAGGAAGTTCTAGCAAACCATCGACGGCTCAGAACAAATCCAAAACTAGTAGCTCAGCCACATCCTGAGGACAGTCAAAAAGCTTCTCAGTGGTAAGGTGTTTAAGTTTAACGCTACGAGGTTTACATCTCTTGACATTGTTGGGTTGTCCTGGGCTGAAACACTTCTTCAGGGTCACATGGAGGGTCTCGGTCAAGAGGCAGACGACCTAAAAAGCATTACCAGATAGGGGTCTCAAATCAGGCTATCATGCTACTCACAACTGTGCTAAGAGATCTGTTCATCTCTGAACCTCAGATACAGGAGGAACAATGTGGATTTTTGTCCTGGCTGTGGAACAGTGGATCAACTATTTACCCTTCACTCTCTTCTCAACAGACTGTCATGGTGAACAGGGAGCCAAGCTGGAAGTCAAAGTCGAAGATTCATAAATCGATCCTTGTTTGTGATAAAAAGGGTGAGATTGAGGACACAAGCAGCTAAAAGAAACTTTGAGATCAAGCAGCAGGAGCATGGGGGTAGAGCCGTCGCTCCTTCACACTCAAAGAAGCCAGCTGAGGTGATCAGGGCATTTGATAGGAATGCCTCATGGATTCCTTCCAAGTACCGCCAAATGAGGGGAGGTCTTGAGGCAAATCCAGAGCTTGTTAAGGGTATGTCTAAGTTGACTTGCTAAGACTGCTTTCACCATGATATGATCCAGGATAAGAGGAAGAAGTTGATGGATAGATAGCTGAATGGATGAAGATTCAGAGATTGCTGTGGGCCATATTCATCAAAAACTAAAACAGAAAACAATGCTTGAAACATTTCAGGTTATGTGTGATGAATTTTAATCAATTTTTACTTCTTTAAATGATAGAAAAAATTTAACTTTCTTACAAAATGCTTCTAGGTTAGAGGCCCATATATGTGAGAAACTTTGTTCAGGGTATTACTGTTCAAGATGACTTTTTCTGATCAATTTAGAGAAGTCTGTAATTCTAAAATAGAGAAGACAATTGTCAAGAATGACCTGAAAAAAAGCTCATTCATTCAGTTTCCTACATCACACTATCAAAACACAGGAAAAAACATATTGCGGCCTCTTTGTTCTCATCCTATTTTGTGTCATGTGATGTGAGAAGGACATGACCCCTCAGAGCATGCTGACTTCAGTACAGTGAGTGTGAGAAAGCCTTCAGTTGAGGGACGCTTCTCAATGCTCTGTTTCTCAGAGACCTACATCACCTCTTTCAGGGTTTTCATGTGGCAGAAAAGTCACACTGTATTTTACTGTGAAGAGGCAAGTACCTCCATGTTTGCTGAGGCTTGACTTCCTGTAGAAAGTGGTAAACTGCGGTGAGTTAAAGAGCAGGAATCAGGCCAGCAGACACAAACCCTAACATTCACACAACTGGCCTCCTTCAAAGGTTTGCAAGAGAGCTTGACGTGACATACAAAAAGGTGTTAAATAGGTTAACATAAAGAAAAAGCAAAGCAGTGTTATTTTCCATCTCTGTGGACATGTTTGATTTGCAGCAGCTTAGTGAAAGTAGAACACAAAGAGGGTTTGGGTGGGACTGCATGTCTGTGCATTTCAGAAGCTGGGGTTGCAAGTGACTACTAGCCTGTCACCGAGGATGAGTCAGCTCGTTGTTGGTAACTTACACCTGAAGTGAGTGGGATGACAGGTGTGAAAACGTGTGAGTTAAGATAAAACCGTGGTTCAGAAACGTTGTGTGAGATTGAGATTATGTGGTTCTGTTGACATCATATATGGAGGATGAACAATGTTATGATGTATTGTTTTCTTCTCTCTTTGGTATGTTGAGCAAATATGCTTTTTTAAAGTGTACATTATCTGATTTTTATAGCTATTTGGTGTCAACTGAATGCCTGTATCGAAGTAGGTCTATGATAAAATAATATTTTAGCAGCTGCAAAAAAAAAATAATTAAGTTTTAGCATTAAGTTTAGTGCTGTTTTGACCCCACATGCACTAACCCTTTACAGTGACTACTTAGAAGGGCTGATGGGAGACATAATATGGCAACAGGAGCCCACTGCGTCCAAAGTTTGGATAACAAGCAAAGTTTAAAGTAACAAGGTGTTAATTAAAGACAAATATATATAAATGGCTCTGGGAGGACTGTGGTAAGTTGTCTGATTCTCTTCGAAAGAAGTCTTTGGCCAAACTTGTAGCTCTGTAAATCTAAAACTGATGGGAATTGTTCAGCTCAAAATGAAGCATACGCAGTCAGGATGTGGTGGTTGCCACACAGTCTGAGGGGGGCAAGAGGTGATAACTATGAATTAGTCATCCTCAAAAAGGGGCAGAACCAATCAGGGTGACTTTGCATTACCAATCAATGCTCAAAATCTCCTCAGACAACATTTCTGCGTCTATTGCGCAGCAAGAGTTACATTCATATGAACAAATGTCAAATCATGGGTTTTGTGGTTTTTGTGTTTTAAATCAACACATTCTGACCTGTGAGAGCAGAAATTCTCTGAAAGTTTTGAGACCAACTTCTTTAGAAAAACTAAAGTGACTGTTGGATCATGTCTGACTGCGGCCTCTGTGGTTCCCATGAGTCAGAAAGAAAAGTGTGTTGGAGTTTCAAAAAAACAAGACTGATTGCTCGGTGGACATCCCCCTCCTCATCTGGACTGCCCCCACATGCAGCACACCACAATGATACCTTCAGATTAGTGATGTACATTGTTGTGTGGTTTTCCATTCTGGTGGCAATGTTTATTGTGGTTGTGCTGTTTAGAACAGGTGTTTACACCCCTTACATCAGTTCTCAAATTTCAAATGAACTAATATGAGAAACATGACAGAAATATAACAAGGATGAAAAAGATGACTGATTATGATGCTATAGTATAACACAGTTGCATTGCACGTGGAGATTATATCTGAGTTGTTCAAGACTTTCTAGCAAAACATCAGCTGCAACAGCTGAGTTAAAAAAAAAAAAGCAAAAAGCACATTTGACTATTTGTCAAGTTCTAATCAAAGAGACCTACTATGCTCATTTTCACATTTCAGTGTGTCAGTCTTTGACACCTATCATTATTTTGCATGATTTACAGCTCAAAAATCTTATCAGTCTGAAAACCCCCATTTAAGTAGTATTAAGTCTTTACCTGAAACGCTTTAAAGGCTTTTTTCCCAAAGTAATATAAAACTTCACATAGCTTTTGGGTGTTAGTTTTCACACAGCTTTGTGGTCATAAAACGACCTGACAGTAATGCCTTTCCTGAAAATGTCAAAGGCTAGTCTATTGGCATATTAGCTCTCTGTTCAGCACTTTTTCGCATATCGTTACCCTATTAAAATAATTGCCTAAGCCATTTTTTGACGAAAATGAGTTTTTGGCCTAAATCATCTCTGAATCATTTCTTGAAATGATTTAGAGATGATTTAGGCCAAAAACGCATTTTCGTCAAAAAATGACTAATGCCATTATTTTAATAGGGTGACGATTTATCAGCTATTGTTTTATTGCCTTCTTGTATCGACTCGCAGCGTGTGATTATGAGACTTCATGGAGGGTTTGTATAGATGGAACAACTCCAGGTTTCCCTTACAATTAAGATGCAAACCCAGCATTGTACTGGCCTCTGTTTATGAAGGAGTCATCAGTAAAGTGGCAAGCATAAAAAGCTATGAAATTGAAACTTCTCAGTGATTCCTGGTGTCTTCATCTTCTGGATAAGAAAATAGTTGTAACTTTCTTGCATAAACAAAGGACACTCATGAGCAACTTTTGGAGACATACTGAATCAACAGAAATTAGGAAACATGTCAACATGAGCATCTTTTGGGGCACCTGTTTGGCTCAGTGTTCAAAGCATGTGTCTCCTAAATAGAGGCTCTAGTCCTTGGTGTACATGTTGCTGGCATGACTCTCAGCTTCAGGTCTTCCTTTCCATCTCTCTTTGGATGCACATCCTATCAAACAAAGGCAAAAGTGTCCAACAGTAACTTTGTTATGAGCCCACTTGACAAACTAACCTTCACTCGAACATAAGAGCATATTTTAAGTGGCTGATCGTGAAAATTACAGTCAACGTCAAAGGGATATTCCGGCGTAAAATTAATTTAGGGTCAAACACACTGTAACACTGAGTTAGACACCCCCTCCAGAGATGAATGTTGCCGACCGCTTGCTTCTCTAGTTATACCAACTTTAGTAACGACCACACGATAGCAACACACAGCGGTCTGAGGAGCCATAAACAAACCTAAACCAAAACGCCACTCTATAGCCATAAATAATGCTCAGAACAGCAGCTAACTTCATCAAGAGTACATATAGGATTCTAGCCACAGTACTAGCCACCAAACATCTCTAACCTTTGACTAATTTCTTTAGCAAAGAGACTAAACACAACTCACCTACTCTCTTCCAGCAGCCGCTTCTTTGTAGCGAGACCTCAGGCCAGTCCATTACGGACTACAGCGGGGTGACGCAGCTCAAGGAAGAACATTTATGATCATTTCTTCATGGAAATGCAATCAGACAGAGACGCTAAGGCAGAAGAACTATCACGTCTGCAGTGCAAAATGATTCATATGGTGATTATTACTTCAAGGAAATGATAAAGCAATGATTCGTGTGTGGTTCCATAGACCACTGTGTATTGCTATCATGCGGTTGTTACTAAAGTTGGTTTAACTAGAGAAGAAAGCGGTCGACAACATTCATCTCTCAAGGTGGTGTCTAACTCGGTGTTATGGTGTCTTTGACCCTAAATTAATTTTACGCCGTAATATCCTTTAAACTCTCTTTGATTTTTGGACAAAATGATTCATAGACAATCTGAGGAAAGAGACCAGTTGGACTAACCATAATATTTCCATGAGAGCAGGAGTTTTCAATTTGTCTCCACCGAGAGAGGAATTTTATTTAACAATCCCCTCGAGGATGCAACACATCACAAAGTTGACAAAAATACAATTAGACAACTTCATGCGCACACATTGCTTGAGGTTAGACTCACAGATTGACTTTACCATTCATGGTCTCTTATTATTTTGACTGTGTAAACTGACAAACACTTTTAAGAGTTTACCCTGTAAAGATAATTACGAGTGGTCTGGGCAAGCAGAACTGACAGAAACTATTACATTAGAGGGAGAAGGAAAAGAGATATGAAATATATATATGTTTTTGGTGTTTCCAGACTTTCCGTGTGAAGACCATAGTACTGAGGTGCTGCCCACAATATTTCACACTACAAAAAAAGCTGCACTACCTTAGATGACCCCAATCATATTTACAAGCTTGAATGCATGCTTTATTTGTTCCATCCCTTTAGTAGTCACAGTTTGTGATGTCCAACCTCTGAAAGATGCTCTGTTTCCTGTTATTTTTACCCATTAATTGTCATTCACGTCTTCATGGGAAGACCCGAAATCCACTGCAGGGCTTGATCAGAGTTTAGCACTGCAAACTATGTGCAAACGATCATGCAATAAACGAAACTAAGCGGTAAGTAGGGCAGCTGATCCAAAATGATTCATTTCAGTACCTCTTATTGGTTTACTGGTGGCCTCACTGTTGTATTGGTCTTCCGCTCTCCAAGTGATGTCGCCTGCTGAGTTTCCACAGCATCTCACTTTCAGCAGGAGCACATAACGCGATTGGCTGTGGGCTGACAGCGTTTCTGTGCGCCGCCCGGCAGCCTCTGCTCTCTTCAGCACCGCAGGTTATAGTTGACAGGTGAGCGCAGCTCTGACATCCACAAACTCGGAAAAATATCTAGTTTATCTAAGAAACAAATAAGTTGTTGGCGATGGGGTGTAGAATTAAATTAACTTTTTACTAAAGTTGATATGAGTTGATAAAGCCTCTAACAGTGCCGTGATTGTTTCCAGGTCAGTGCGTAAAGTTTGACATTGTTCCACGTTTTGATCAGAAAATTTAGGGAAAAGTCATGACTACAATTGATTACTGATAAGCTCTCTCACGTGCTTTCATTATAATGAAATCCTGACTATACATACTCGTTTTGATATTAACGCAGGATCGATTATTGATTGTTTACCGAGCGCGTTGCAGACCAGGGCGCGCATTGCTGTTCTTACAACCCTTCATTCATTATTGTTCTGCGAGTTTGTTTGAAGCATTATCCATGAGTGAGTTATAAATACTGCGTTGATGTTCAACATGTTACTTTTGTTTTTTGTGGAGCTGTTAAACTTTTTTATAAGCTTGTCAAAATGTAAATCTCTCAGTAATGTCAGCTGGACTAGTCCACGATTTGTTTGAGGTTTAACATCTGAACAGGAGAAACAAAAAGTTTGTCAAGTCTATTTCAAAAGCAAACTCTAACTGGGACGGGTTTATCATGTTTTGACAAACATAAAAACTTTTTTGATCAATATTTTCTTGAATCAGACCTACCACCATGTCTGCCCGAAGAAGCCCTGACGCTCCTGAAGTTACTTCTCCATGCCTCCCATCGTCCTCTTCTGTGGATAGCAGCGGCAGCACGGGGCCCGACTTGGACCCTGGCACCCTTCTCCCGGTGGTTCCGCCCCCCTTGCTGACCCGACGTCTCCTGCGCTTGCGGACCTACAGCAGCCCTCCATCTACGCGCCGTAAGCGAGAGATGATCCCAACCGACAAGAAGGACGCCACGTACTGGGACAAACGCCAAAGAAACAACGAGGCGGCAAAGCGGTCCAGGGAGAAGAGGAGGCTGCAAGACCTGATGCTGGAGGGTCAGGCGCTCGCTCTGAGGGATGAGAACGCACAGCTGCGCGCTCAGCTGCTCAGTCTGCAGTACCACTGCAACCTGGAGAAAAGTGACCCCCGTGCTGCCTGCGCAACACCAGACTATGCTTGGCTCTTTCCACCCAGACCTCCCTATCCCCCTACCCTCTTCCAGGGACTGTGGAGCAACAGGAACAACCAAGTTTCTGCGCTGGGTATGGGGCAACAAGAAGCAGCGATGCATCCATTTAAGGCAAAGACCCCCTGTTTCACCTCCAGTCTAGAAATTTCTCCCGGCGCACAGCAAGGCATCTCCTCCTATTCTGGGCAGCGTTTCATTTCTCCTGGAGCAGTTTCAGGGGTTAGGAGGTCAGCGGAGGCCGAGATGGATCCTCAGCGCCAGGTCTCTTCTAGCGATGACATCCTCAGCTCCAGTGAAGCCCCCATCCCCTCCTCCTTCGCCCGAGGATTCCCTAACACAGTCCCCCAGCTCTCCACTTTGCCTCAGAAATGGCTGCTCCCCACTGTCAGTCACCCCTCAGTGTGTAATGACACTCTGCTGCCTTGGCGGGCTTCCTACCTGTCCGCACCTGCTGTGTACCCGGGCCTGCCTCCCCTCTACGTCCAGGACAGAGCAGGACAGGGACTCAGTGTAGAGACAGGCTTTCAGAGGGGGATCAGGAGCCTGCTCAGCAGTGCGCCGGCAGGTGTGAAGCAGCCCGGGATGCACCTCAACCCTTACGGACCGTAACTGTTTGACATGTTTCTTCAGGCAGGTGTTGCAGTCATTTGTAGTTCAAAGTTTAAAAAAAAATGTAAATCTTTAAAACTGACAGTAAAACGCCCTAAAAAAGAAGCTGTAAAATGTGCCTTAATGCAGTGTCCTGGCCTTCCACTTTGGCTGAGCGTAATAAAAACTAGAAAATTAAGATTACCGAGTTAGGCCCGTTTTTACCAACCAACATTCCCCCCCGGAGCATTTAATACAGCTCTGAATCAGTCCAAAACAAGACCCTACATTTACGCATCAATTATCACTGGAGATACTTTCAAAGAGTGAAACAACAAAGGATTCAATATGAGTGTTGGAAAATACCGCGCAATAAGATGAAAATGAAGGTGAAATCGAGAGTAATTAGTTATTTTGACAAGGAGGGAGACAAATTCACGTGGTGATATTTTTTGGCAGTGCATACATTATCAGGTCTTCAGGCTGTGGTCAATCTGACGGAGTTAAAAGTTGGGAGCATTACTCTCATTAAGTGAAAGTAAAAATGGCCCCTTATATATATATATATATATATATATATATATATATATATATATATATATATATATATATAACAAATGCACAAAAAGCTGCGTGATTTCACTGTTTATGTAAGTTCAGATTTTTAGTTACCTTTAACTCCTGAAATCTCGGTAGAGTAAATCTGCTCTCTCTGTCTTGATTTTTTTTTAATGTTTGATCCGGAGGCTAAACTCAAACAGATTAAGTTTAGTATAAAGTCAGTGGTATTTTTCCGTTTATTTGTGGTTAAAAAAAAAGTAGTTGAACCCTGAGAACCGAGTGTTTGTGGGCTTGGTATTCCCCTCGGTCTCCTCCCCTTTGCGTGATTTCCCAGCACTCCAAAACCAAACGTTAAACCGTTTGATTTCAAGCCCACGGCTCGATGACACACAATCCTGCAGTGCGGCTGCTCAAACCTGCTTGGAGCAAACTTTGTGGTCAACATCATCAATATAATTATAAAACTGATGCAATAAGACAGTTCAGCTGGATTTTGCACAGCCAAAAAGTGCGCGATCCAATCGTCCAACAACCTAAATAAAAATATCAGTGTCATCACTCTGCAACATGTTTCTGCTGCAGCCAAGTAGCCTCTTAAGGTAGGCTATCTGTAGTGGCACTTGATGGAATATTAGGGTAAAAAAAAAAAAAAAGAGAAAAAAAAAAAAAAAAGTCCAGTGAAAATCCAAATCTCAATATTTCCCAACTCTGATTTATGTCCATCTATATCTGCATGCTATCCAGAGGCTGATTCAGCAAAAGTTATCGCTAATTCTGCACAGAGTAAAACTAAACTACAAAGTTTCCTGAATAGCTTCATTAGTCATATTAACTCAAATATAACCTGTGCTGAACTGCGCACAAAGCGTCCTTAGAAAAGCCTTCACAACTCTCACTCATGTCTGTCAGCATGTGCGTTGAGGCCACCAGCAGAGGGAGCTATAACACAATACTGGTGTACTTTAATCTGACAGGCTCAGGATGATGAGTGCAAACCTGCCTGTTCTTAAAGATCAGTGCTCGCCTTCCCCTCCTTTGAATTCTTAACTTTACAAAACTAAATATGTTAATAATACTTGTGTCTCTTTAGTTTTTTTTTGTTTTTATTATACTGATAAGTTTTTTTTTTAATGTAATAAGATGCTTAATTAGAAGCCCTAACTATAAAAGGCCCTAAATCTGGCTCTGAAACAACATAAAGATGATCCTTTTACAGAAAAAAAGTACTGTAGTGTTTGGAATAACTGCAGAAATGACTTACCTACCTATGCATTTGTGGAGAACACACCTTGAACTCTTCTCTGAGTACAAACAGGCGAGGACAGAAACATTTTCTGTTTGCTTCCTGTTTAAGGAACTTTGTTATAGCCCATAAAATACTCAAACAGACCCCCTGAGTTTAATAACATGAGAAAATGTATCGTAGCTAAATGTCTTCTACTTTTTTAATATGTTTTTTTGATGTTTGCAAAACAGTTTTCATACATCCCGTGGATACAGCTGACATTTAGACAGTAGAGAACTCCAAACTATACTGATAAAAAATGAAAAACTGTGTAGTTTCAATATATAAACTTGAAAAAAAAAGAGTTGTGAATAATTTAAAAAGTTAGAGTTAGATTTTAAGTCATATGATAATAACAAAGCATCTTCATTTCCGCATACTCATCTGGTGCACTTTTTTTTTTACTAAACAAACTCAAACACGTCACAACGGGAAGTAAAAATCTAACTTGGTTGGACGTCACTGTGTCTAAACTCAGAAATAGAAGTTATGGTTAAATTTGCATTTATAAAAAAATAAGCTACATTATTTTTTTTTCCTCCTCTATTGCACTCAAAAGTTTCTCTGAGGTGGGAAAGAGTTTTTTGAAACAAATGCACTGACAAATGAATGAAACTTTAATCTTTTAAGCAATTATGGGACAAACACTTCCCTTTGTGTTTGTTTTTTTTTTCTGAATCTGAGGCACCAAAGATTATGAAACACCTCAGCAGAGAACCTTGAGTTACAGAAGATTACTTCTCTGAGATAACTTTAAAGCCCATTAATCACGTAACTGGTGCTATAGGTTTCTCTGCACTACTTACAGCACAACAAGTAAAAACTCCACTGTCTATGTAGGTTAAATATGCAATTGAAAACCACACAGAATAACCCAGAGCAGCTGCAGGACGTAGTGCAACAAAAGCAATGCACCAACAAACCAAATGGAATTGATAATTGAAAATTAAGGCGGTTGTTATACTAGCATAGCATTACCAAATAATGTTGAAAGCATATCCTTAGGGAACCTGAACGTCAAAATTAGATATGGCTTTGAAATGAAAGCAGCAGAATGCACTAAATATCTCTGTGTGGCCAAGCCCACAAATACCATAAAACCGTGAACACCAGACACTTGGTGTGAGATCAGAGGTGGACACACGAAGACATGAAAAGGAGGAGGGAGGCAGGAGTGTAGATAAAGCAACGTGACATTATCAGCCCCCCTCTGTTAATGTGTGCATCAATCTCACACCGCAGTCTCAGAGGAGGGTCCCCACCACCAAGGAGTTGTTCATTAGTGAGGGTGCGATATCTGTGAATACGGTCATCGGCAGTGGACTTTCTGCTCACGGCAGTTGAAGGTAAGGCCTAAAGCTCATTTCACACTTTAATTGGTTTGGGTGATACATGTTACAGTGTCTGTATTCAGAGGATGAAGTGCTTCTGGTGTAAATAGATGTAGGTCTAAGCTTCGTAAAGAATATACCACCAATTGAGTTCATCACCAAACAAACGGATGATTTGTATTCTGCAAAAGAAAAGAAGGGAGAGACTCCGTAAACTTTGGTAATCAACTTTTTTCTCTGCCAAGACACAAGAATGAGAGACTACACTTGTCTTTATCAGATTTTTCATTTATACCACCAAAGAAAATCAATGTACTGTGAAATGAAGAACTTGAAATTGTTATCTGTCGAGAACTACTTGAGGAAGAGGAAGTGTTGCCACCTTGTTAATATCTGCGAGATAATTTAGGACCTTGTTTTGACAGTATTTCTATTACAAAAGCTTGAACTGATAAATTGAGATCATTTTGGGCCCGAACTGGAATAAACTGACCTGAAAGTTAATTTTCTTGTAGTCTGAATCTACAGCAACATATTCGAAAGTATCTATTCATGATGGAGGAGCACGAACAGTTTGGTGTTTTACAGTACGTTAATAGTTATGGTCACATCCTGTTGTTTTTCCCCCACCTTTTTGATGAGTTGTCTCTCGCTTTAAAAGGCACATAGAAACTCAGGCATTTTAAACGAACTGAGCTGTAATCCTTTTGTGTAACATCAGTGCGTTTGCTCCATGTTTGTAAAAATATAAATAAACATAAAGGAAATAAAACATTCGTATCTGGTGAGGGTTAAGTGACATTTCACAGACGTTACAAAATACAAGTGTAAAAACATCTTGAGTGTTAATGTGATACTAGTCTAAATTAATCTCAGCCTTCAACACTTCTGATATTATTTGATTGTTAAATCCTTTTAAAATTAAGCTCAATTTAGCGCTGTTGATGAACTACAATGAGGAATTAGGGAGCAGATTAAAATTTTATCTCCACATTTTGAGCGAAATAGCGTAACAGACAGCTAGATTTGATCAACGTAAGACAGCTTTAACAACGATTAACTCACCTTACAAAATAAATGTTTTACCATGAATATTATATACAATTATACTTCTGTTTCATGTACCTGAAATAGTAAATCTAAAAGAGTTTAAGATTGATATGATTGTTAATTTGTGAATGATAATATCATTGCTCAACACCTTAAATAATTGTGAGAATAAATTTATCTGCCTCCCTTTTTAGAAGACGTCATCGATAAAATGTTAAAAACACAAGTTAAACAAAATGTGAATTTTTATGTTCTCCTCATGCTTTACATTCAAGATATACCAATAGTCAGGGAAACATTAAGACACTGGGCCTGCAGTTCAAAAACTCAGATCTTAACGGACAATTCAAGACATGAACAGCGATGAATTCTCCAGTGAGCATTTATTGACTTTTATTTCTATGATGGCAGTTAACAGGAGACATAAATGCTGAGGTAAAAAGCCAGACAATAAGGACTGACCAAGTCCCTAACCCCTTTGGATAGTTATTTTAACAGCAGGGCACTCTGCATCACAACAGCAGATGGTAGCATGCAAGAAAACGGATAGATGCAAAAAGAAGAAGTTTGAGAGTTCCTTACTAAAAAGCAGCCTGGATATAAATAGCCAATAAGAAACAGGTGCAAATGTGCAGTGCAGTATGGTGAGCAGGCCTCAAGAGATTTCACTCAGGAACCTTCTCTTTTTTATCTTCTTCTCTCTCTTTCTGTCTCCCTATGTGATTATTGTTCTCTCTCTTCCTGCTGTTTCTGTTTTGAGGCTTTCTACAGCTCAGAGAGTAAAACGCCTCGTCTTTGTGTCACACGCAACCACGCAGGTGTGCACGCTTAGAAGGACACACACACACACACGAACACACACGCTGGTCTACGCTCTCGCTTGGCACAGGCCTGAATATTTTTAACCTGTTGTGCTCTCACCGCCGTTCAGGATGCATGTCTTTTTTTTTTTGAAGCTTTTGTTTTGATGCTTCTTACTCAGGCTGACTGGCATGTCAAAAATAAGACCATGAGAATACAAGATGCTTCAACAAGTGTGGATAACAGAAATAAAAATGAGAACCTGCATCTAAACAGGACACAGCATTATAATTTTTGAGGTTAGACTAAATGAAGTGGTTTGTGCTTCAGAGAGTTCCTCTTGTATGAAATCCTGAGTGAGTGTCTTTTGCAGCTCTTCTAAAAAGGTGTCACATGAAACATGCGACATGATCTGAACACCATATGTGTTGTTTGTAGGACTGAAGTGTGAGGAAAGCTTCAAAGAGGTAAAACGCATTAGTGGCAGCTCAATCTGTGTGTGCGTATGTGTGTGGGTCGGTGTGTGATTCTGGGTACGATTGCACGTACAAGGGGCTGACTGTGGTTTCAGCATGGTGTTCATCCTCTCTTGCACAGCTTCCCTAACCGCCCACAAACCCCTACAAATGAGAGAGACTTTATCAAAAGCTGCATTTGTCTTCATCTGCTTCTTTTAAAAAAAAGGCGTTTGGTTTACTCAAGAATCCCCGGGATTAAATTAGGCTCAAGTGATATCCTGACCAAACGCTGAAGAGAAGAGCAACGTTCAGGCTGAAGGAAACCTTGTTCAAATTTATTCTTCTATCTCAGCATATTTGTCTTATTTCACATATTTCTAATGAAAAACATTGAGAACACACCTGATTCAAATCATCAGCTCGTTATCAAACTCTGTGAGCTTGATAACGAGCTGATCATTTGAATCAGGTGTGTTGGAGCAGGGAAACATCCAAAACATGCAAGACAGTGGGCCTCGAGGACTGGACTTGAGAACCACTGCTGTAGCCCAGCTTTAAGTAAACTAACGCTCAAAGCATAATGGCATCTTTTTGTGAATTAATACACATACCACTGCGATACCATATATCGACCATTGCGGTGGCAAGAAATACCACAGTTTTTTATCTTAATCATATCCAAGAAAAGTCCAGGTCAAGGATACCATAAACTTAGACAGTAAGACCTGTATTTCTTCAACTCATAATCTCAATTCCTTTTTATTTCAGGATTTCTTTCTCTGTGTCATCCACCATGTCGCATCTGTCATTGTCTTTACATGAAGGCCAAGACAGCCACATCCTACAGGGAGAAAATGAGCTGGTGCGTAAAGGACTTCGTCGCAAACGAGAATTCATACCTGAGGAGAAGAAGGACGCCCTCTACTGGGAGAAGCGTCGTAAAAACAACGAGGCGGCCAAACGGTCCAGAGAGAAGCGGCGGATGAATGACTACGTGCTGGAGTCTCACCTTGTGGCCCTGAAAGAAGAAAATACAAGACTGAGTGCTGAGTTACTGGCAATCAAGCTTCAATTTGGCATGGGCCATCCTGCAGCCTACGCCACTCACCAGAGTAGTCAATTACAACACAATGTTCACAGCGGTGCTCATCCAATCGCCAACACGCATCACCCGTCCTTACACAGGGACTACTACTGGGTTGGCAGAGACTCTTCCCTTATCCCTGGCCAACATTTGTCTCCCCCTTTATTCTTTCCTGCATATACTCTCCAAACCCTGAGAGGATATCCATATTTGAACACACCCAGTGCTGCTGACTCTGCCCTCCCCACGCCTCTTGTCCTTCCTCGAAACGTCCGGCCCATCCACTCAGCCCGTCCTGCACCCCCTCTACTGAAGCCCATTCCTACCAGAGGAACCTCTGATGAGGAAGAGGAGCAGCAGGTCCCCAGAGTGTTGTCCCTGTACTATCCCGCTCTATCTCGCAAAGTCTCATCAAGGGAAGGCAAAAACTACTCTCCACCGAGACAGTATGTGTCCAACTGACGGTCAAATATGAAAGGCTGCCGCTCAGGCTACTTCAGCTCTTCTCTGTGTGTACCTTCTTCTAAAGCTCAGAACAGACTCAACTTTGTGTGTGAATATTCTCAATTCAGAAGCCAGCTAGCTATCCATCTCTTTAATAGGAAAAATACTGTGACAGAACTAGCCAGGTCTACGTTTGTATTGTGTTGAAGGATATAAAATCACTTGGTGCTTGAATATTTCTGTAAAGCAATAACATTTAGCCTCAAACATAAGTAGCAAACAAAGGTATTTCTCTACTTCATTTGGTGCAGCTGGAAAAGAAACCTTGTTAAGACTATGAAATAGACTATTCAGAATGAAACCACAGAATTATAATGATGTTTATCCTTTTCTTTCTTTCTATCACTTTCTTTCTTTATAATTTGATACTCCAGCAAACCAAGGGAATGACAATGTGATTAAAAAACTGTATTTTTTTTTTCTAAATATATATTAAAACAGTCCGTTTAAGAACAATGAAGAAGGTCTTTGTGTTTATATTTCCTCACAATGCATTTTTTCACAAATGAAAGACAAGAACCCTTCCTTTTCTTTAAGCACCATGTTGCACACTTCCCAAAAGAGGAGGAGAAAAAAAAAGCCAACACAAAGACTATTACCCACAATGCTGTATCCTTGGGTAGACTGTTGGCATGAAGGATAATATGTAAAAAAAATAATACCATTGGCATGGACTAAATGTGAAACTTTTCTGTTAGGTTACAGAAACAGCAGCAAACATTATTTACTCACAGTGTACTTGTGAGTCAGCAGCACGTGGGCTCAAGATGACAGCAGGTTGTTGCTTTTTTGACTGATGGATGACAACACTGCTCCTGGGGATGGGAAATGATAAGATTATGTAGATCCCCATGCCTTTATCAATGATGCTTATTGATCTAGTGGTTTATTGAGCCCTTATCAATTCAATACTGGAAAAAAATGGTTTTCACAGGTTTTCTGAATCAACAGCACCAATTTCATCAGGAGTTATTTTACCTTCACAACTCTGATTAGATGGGAAAGCCGAATGCTGAACAAAACAGAGATGACAGGCTACGGTTAGAAGTGATGCTAAAACAAACACACAATTCACCACCGAAAACTCTTCTTTTTGAGGGAGTCAGAACTGACGGTCTCTTAAAATATACTGATATTTTCAGTGAGATACAAAAGCCCCTGGAAAGCTACAGGTCTCACAAAGCGAGTGGGTTTCATAGTACGTTCTTATCTGTATAATAAGGAACTCTTGGGCAAATTATTTTACGGACTAGCCTGGTGTTACCAGACCCAGCAGCCAGCTCATATTTTTTTCCACTGGTATGCGAGTCTGGAACTGCTGCTATCAGACCAGACCAATCATAATCCTTTATTCAAGATGATGACACAGTACTGCTTCACCGTTTTCATAAATAACCAAGATGGAAGTTTCTAGGTCTTTTGCTGTCAACAATTAAGCGTAAGTACGAAAAAAACTGGGTTACACATACACATATACATATATATATATATATATATATATATATATATATACACAGATACATATATAGATATATATATCTATCTATATTTATAGATACATACAGATAGATAGATAGATAGATAGATAGATAGATAGATAGATATACACACATATACATATATATGCACACACACACACACACACACACACACACACAAAAACCACATTATGGTATGGTTTATGTAAGCTTTCTTCAAATAGACCAACTGCTCTTGACAACCTTCAGGAGAGAAGGAAGTCAAGAGGCACTACAATCCGGCTGTTAAGCGTGACGTCATTTTGTGAGCGGAGCGGCTTCCGGGTCCATGGGGAATCAGCCTCCATTCACTCTCCATTCAAAACAACAATGGCGGAACCCGTGAATCTCTTTAAAATAACCTCCTTTTTCAGAAGGGAACCACTCAGAGTTAAAAAGGGACTTAAAGCTTTCAACTCGGATAGAGTTATTAACGTAAATTTTAGTGATGGCGAGATGAAGCCTCATGAAGCATCGAAGCTTTCCATTCAATTACTCGCCTCCTGGGCCGAAGCTTCATGATCGTGCTTCATTTGCTCTATTGCGCCATCAAGTGGACAATAAATGTAAAACGATAAACCAAAGACGCCCCGAGGCTTTGGTGCGCGAAGCTTTGAATTCAATGAATGAATGGATGTGATGCCGTGTGTTTGTGATACAATCATAGACTGTATACAGTCTATGGATACAATACAGAAATGATGAAGTTATTTTGTTGTCTTTGTTGTTGGGAGGAAATCTGTAGAATGATAGTTTAGTCGCTGTTTTTGTCTCTGATCAGTTTAAGCAGCAAGGGACATAGTACTGAGGCATTATAACAACAACTCCACTGGACCCGGAAGTGGAAAAAGAGAACGCGGCTACGTCACGGCTTAACAGGCGGATATCATGCTCTCCACACAGACGGTTTTCTTGTGTACAACCAAAGCGCAAGAAAAAACTAGCCAGCATGTTTCTGACACCAAAAACTATTACTTACCAACACATTGTGACTTTATAGCAGTAAATCTAGTATCTTTAGTACACTGATAATAATGTGAAGAGATGGCCTTAACTCAGTTTTCCTCCCAGAAAAAAAGAAACTTGTTCATAACAGATATACATGTTGCAAATCTAAATGGTGGCCTTTTACCAGTGAAGTCTATAAACTGTCTGGCTGGTGCCAAGTGATGTTATATTCTACTGTTTTAATATATTTGAACCTGTTGAGCTTCAAAATACAGAAGTCACGCTGCTATTGCTTGTGGGTTTTTGCATAAAACCTACTCAATGTAGCACTAGTAGCATTTTCGCTGTTCTGTTGAGAGTCATACCATTTCATGGGATTTGAATATGTAACTAAATATCTCAACATTTTCTGGCTATTATAATGTAAGACAATCAATCCAGCCTTGCAGATACATGGTCAGTTGTTCTTTTCCTGGTCTTTTATACCATACACACTGTTCAACATCTCATCACATGTTACATCACAATTACACAGAAATCTATAAAACAAAACAAGTCTGGTTGGTGAATTATGATTAAAAGCACAACGTACATATCATTTTGAGTATTAAGGACACCAAAGGCTCCCTTTGCCATCAACTTCAAGCTGACATAACATCAACCCCTTAATATAAAAGGAGTCATTTGAGGTGAAAGCTTGAACAGCTTTAGCGGCCTGTGTTACCAAAAGGTGAACATCAAAAACAAAACAGAAACTGCCTTTGAACAGCATTATTAATTTACATATATATTTTTGAAAGCAGACCAAGAAGATGCTGCAGTTTTCGAACTTCACTGCACACAACGCAGTGTTGCTGGGCTGAAGTGCATACCAGTAAGTCTACAATACCACAAAGACCACCCACTTGTGGCATCATTTATCACTCTATGTGTGATTATAACCCACACACACACACCTTGCACATATTTGCAGATGTAAGACACGCACTGCGTTATATCACCTCGACCACTGATCAGTGTTCCCATAGTAGGGCTGGAAATAGATTTGGTGATGCAGAAGTAAAGTAACTCTCAGTAAAGATTTTTCTGACACCATTTCCTGACCTGAGCACAAACAGGTATACTGGAGGGGGATGGTTTCAGATCATTGCATTCTCATAGCAACCGTCTACTCCAAGAAATTACAGTAATATGCGCACAGAGAAATGCAGAACTGACTGAGCTTGATGCTGTAATTTCACAGTCTGATGTCACTGTCAAACACTTGGTTAATGACTCATGGTTCATCAGTGACACGTTATCTCCTCAGAAATCTCACCACCTCTGCAGGGACCGACTTGTCAGAAAGTAGGAGATGGTGTCAGATTGTTTTATTCACAATCATTAGATAAACTTAGGACCAAATAGTTCGAGATAAAATATATTTTTAACAATGTGACCATTTGTCTCTTTTTGTTTCATAAGCTGTACTGTGAGGTTTTCTGCTCTCACATCATATTACACATTCATGCGGAAGGACAAAAGTGTTTTTTCATTTTGCATTTGCACCTTTGTTATTTCAAATCCAATTCGAAAAAGTTAAGACATTGTAAATTTTGATTAAAAAATAAAGGTTCTGATGATTTGCAAATCAGTTAACCCTACATTCAGTGGAAGTTACTGCAAAGACAACATATCAAATGTTAAAAAGGTACAATTTTTTCTGAAAATGGCATGCTCATTTAAAATTTTATCACTAAACATATTTCAAAAAAGTTGGAACAGAGACAACAAAAACACATGAAAAGTTGAATAAATAGTTCAACAGCATTAAAATAATGTTCCTCGGCCTACAAGTTTATTTGGGGATTGCATCGTATATAGTTTATAGTATTGACAAATCTGGAGAAATCTCTGTCCAAAAAAGGCCAAGGCCAAATACAAATTCATACTGATGTGATCTGCAGGCTCCCTGGTAGCACCGCATTAAAATAAAAAACATGACTCTGTACTGGAAATCCCTGCATGGGCTCAAAATCACTTCCAAAATCTGCTTTTATGAACACAATTTTTTGCTTCATCAATGCACAAAAGGGCTGTACCATGCAAAAAGGAAATCATATATAAACATGACCGAGAAAACCAGGAAACTCCTAAGTTTATTTATGAAGACCCCTGGCAAAGTCGAAAACTGACCTGACAGGTCTCACAAATCAAGATTTGACATTCCTTTGGGACATCATGGACATGTATTCTTTGCTCTAAAGAGGAGACTCAGCTTGTTATAAATACACAGCTCAAAAGCCACTGAGGTTTCACAAGTGCCCCCAGCATGTGTATTTTGTGCATCTGGTAAGGCACTATAGGTGCTAAACAACACGTGCCTGGTGAACAATTACAACAGCATGGCTCTAATGCAGAAGAAAATAATAATATTATTAAACTTTATTTGTAATGCACCTTTCTAGAACAGTTGTCACAAAGTGCTTCACAGTCATCAAATTAAAAAGCATGAGACAAGACATCAAAATCAACGATGGCTGATGTGTCAACTTGCCACCAAATAAAAACATTCAGTGCATCTTTAAACAAGTAAAGTGACAGAGGAAACGCTGAACTGTAAAGCAGATGAAACCGGTATCAGGTAAAAATGACATATGCAACTTTCAAAACTCTTGAATCTGGTCTCCTTGGTTCCCAAACATTTTTAGATTTTTGTTAAAATAAAAGATTTAACATGACTGTAAAGCATGCCTCCACTCTCTGAAAAGTGCTGCAGGCAATAAACTTCAAAAGTATCTTTCATGCGCACGTTTTTTCAGCCTCCACCATCGGTATGTTGTCTTGGCACTGTTTTTGATTATGTACAAATCATCTGCAAACCACCGAATTCCAATAAATATAAAGCTTATTCTGGCTTCCCGGCAGTAAGAAATCTGCTGTTCATAGTTAAATGAAGTCAAAGATGTAAGGCACAGATGAGTCAAACTTGTGCGTAGGAGGGGAAACATGGTGAACACCAAGATCAATTTAAGTCTGACAACTTGACCCCCACAGTGAGGGGGCTCTGTGAAACTCTGAGGACATTTTCCTGTCTGTGATATGGTCACTTTTCTCCTGAGTGGGAAAAACCATATGCAAGTCATTCACTGAGTAATCATCAGAGTCACATGATGAAACAACGTCAACATGCTAAGAGAGACAAACCCACCATGGAAGATACAAGCTATAACTGAATGGTGTCAGCCTTCATTGTGACCACACCGTCACTGGAGATGCTGGACCACATACAAAACATTATTTCTTTATCAAATCAAAGAGTAATCATTTTAAAGAAAGAGAACCATTCCTTCTGAAGGGACTGATCATTGCCATTGATATTGATTGATATTAAGCCAACAGTGTCCCAAAATCTTACAAAGACTTAACTAAAGACCTCTGAACTCAAGAAAGAACTCAAAAAGCCTGAAAATAATGAGCATATGAAAAGATGCTATGAATTTGGAATTCAAGAATGCTTCACCCTAATCGACACTACTTAATGTTTTCTACTTTGTAGCCTGTGTCACTCACCTATTTGGCCATTATCCTTGGTAAGTGTTGATATCCTAACCCTGACTTAAAAAACAGAAATATTCCTTTAAGTCAAAGATAAATTGTGGTTTTATGTTGCTCAAATGTGTACACACATTTACTTTTGGTAATGTCACTCATCTGGTCCTTTAACTGAGAAAATGGCGGTAGAAACAGACGCCAGGTAGACTGCCACCATTTAGAGACTTGGACCCAAACACTAATCTCAGTTTATATGTGCGATAGACTCTAAACTTTATTTCAGCACTTTGCCATCAGAGAACTTATTTTATTTATTTTTTTTGCACTATTTTCGGGAGAAACACACTGATCTGCTCTTACGCATGCAGCAGGATCAGTAAACGGGTCTCGATCTAGCAAAGTCATTGGCAGCTTATATTGTCCTGTGGACCGTGGGTAATGTCAGATGTAATTAAATAGATAAAAACCTGAACACTTACTTTGAAGATGTCCTTCACTCAGCTTTCCTGGTTTTCTCATCCTGGAAGTTGAAACACATGAAGAACCTGCAGCACTTCCTCGGCCCCTGGCAGTGGGTTGTTGGTTGGTTATTGGTGAAGGTCGCAGATTGCAGTTTGCTGTGAACTGCTGGTAGCTTGTATTTTTGGTCCTCAGGGATCTGGATGTACAGTTCTTTCTAAGTCTCACTCGTGACAGAGTTGCAACGTCGGTTTGTGGGCAACAGCTCGCAGTTAACCCACTTGTACCACCAGGTAACTTGGGAACCCGCTCCCCAGTTCGCACTAAGGTTACTCCACTTTTTCCTTCGGTGCATTGACTCGCATTTCCCTCCATATACATCCCGATACATGGTGATGTATACCTGTGTCCATAGTAAACGGCATGTTATCAGTGTTTGTGACGGAGTGCCGCTAAACTTTCCGTCATTCCCCGACTGGCGCTGGACTCTCCTCGTGGCCTGAGAGTGCCGGTGCCAGGAGTGCGCAAAGAGCGCACTCGTTTTCCGGAGCCGAGCTCCGTCAAACTGTTACCCTTTTTATCCGGACTTTTCTCTCCGCTGTAGGCGTTTGAGGGCGCACACACGACGACTACACGCCACAAACACATATAGGTGCTTCCTTACTGCCATCTCACAAGTCAAACCGATATGTTGTCTAACCCGTCAATAAATAGCGCAGGGTTAGGTTAAGGCGCGCTTTTGGGGGGGTCATGTGACCGTCGGACCATACCAATATAGTTCATTTGTGATATTTTGTCTGATTTACTGTGTTTCCAAGGGGTAAGCAGGTCATAGATGTATGGAGGGCTATTAGTGTCCCTTTGTCTCTGGTTAATAGTCTGATTTATTGAAGAGTTTTTCTTATATTTTACATATAGTATCTTAAATTCCCATAATTTGTGTATGGATGTGCCCAGGGGAGGGGCTAGGGGTAAGGCTGGGAGGAGGATGGGGGGGGGGGGGGGGGGGGGGGGCTGCTAAAGGTATGGGTAAAATAGGTAAATGACATATCGTAAAGTACCAGTGTTGTAGGACATTGTAAATACACACCATCCCTTTGGTCAAGAGCAGCTCAGTTTGAAAGACTTTAAAGTTAAAATACCAGGGTTTTTATCAGTTTAAAGCAATGATTACTAAAGTTTTTCTGCCATATCAGCCAAAAATGATGATGGAGAGGGCCAGTAAAACTTACAAAATGACAAGGTCACAGACATTTATTTACCTTTTCTTTCAGTCATTTCAATTTTGAAAACAAAAAAAGTTCCTCTGATCCCACCTCAGACTGTTTGTCACATCTGCACTTGATTGGTGCTCTGATTGTTTTCCACACTTAGTTCCCTGAAACAGAGTGGAAATTTGTCTCAGTCTGAACTGCTTCCTTTCTCCACGGTCTTTGGGATGCTCACTGCCTCTGATAAAAAAAAAAAAAAAAAAAAGCAATTTCAACACATAATAAGTCAGGAAAAAGACTGCCAAGGACAGACAATTCATGAATATTTTATGTTTTGATAAAAACCTTAAAACAAGCCTTATGCGGTTAACAGTGGCAAGGAATCAGCCTACTGTGGTATGAAAAATTTAAAGTGAAAAGTAACAAATAAATCTATCAGCAAAGAGGTAAAAATAAATGCAAGACAAAATTTCACAGTGACAGGGTCACAGGTTTATTGTCAACTCAATCAACTCCTCAGAGTGTCACCCTTAAGCTCCAGTGACCAAATAACTGCTATAAAAATGGGACAGGAGACAAGACATCATCATCATAGAAGATAATACAGCATGCTTTATAAACAGTGTGCTTCATTTGTTATAAAACAACACAATACAAAACAGTCCTGCACAATTTCTAGACAGAACGGCTTCCATATTTACAAAATGGATTCAGCAAAGTTTGATGAGATCACAATGAATTGTTTGTTTAGTTTCCTGAAATGCAGAAAGGAAGCTTCACTGATGTTGGGTTAGTCAGGGTACATATTTGTAGGTCATAATCTATTCAAATGAATGTGAAAATTGATGTGCAGTATATATATGTGAATGATTATGAAGATCAAATGAGGTAACATGGGACCCACTCCTGTTAAATCAACACAATTTCATTTCTGAGAATGGAATAAATCGTATATAATAAAGTGAAAGGGCTGGGAAGGTCAAATCCCCAGTGAACAATTGAGTTGCAGTACCAACCGCAGCCAACAGAGGGCAGAAGGGTATCACTATTAGAGATGCAGTGGTTCAAGATGAACCCTTGCGAGAGATGATTCTGAGCAGGTGTTATTATTACTATTATCTCAAACTATATTTAATCCCACAAATTCAGCAACCAAGCAAAAGATGAGTAAGCTATAGAAATATCTTTCTTTTCAGTCCTACTCCAAGTGAAGTTTGAAGTTTTGGGGGAATGGGTTTCTGGTCTTCAGATTCTGCTCATGGCCCAGAACTGTCAAGTTTGTTTTGTGATGCTTTTAATTGCTCTAACTGCCAATTCAAAAGTTGTTTTGTAGATTTAAGAAACACAGTTCTGCTTGTACTTGAACTGATTACAGAAACACCTCTCACAATTTCAGGACATGATATATATTTTATCTTAGACTTTATTATTGCATGAATGATCTGCCTATCAGAATACGCACTGGATATCAAACAGCTATCTTATGAGGCTAATACTACATTTTATGGATTTCTTCCTCCATCTTTTTTTCTGACTCACTGTTATCTGACCTTTGTCCCAGTCTGCAAGGTCTTTATCACATTAGCATTTCCTCCATGAGTGTCTAAAGCACATCAAGGTCCCGCTCAGAACCAATTGAACTCCTTTCCCCAGCTGGACAGCCAAACTTCCCCACTGTCGCTCGCAGCCAAAAATATTCAAGTGAACTAAAAACCGTAGTTAACGCCTGCATGATTTTGTGTGTGAGGTCAGAGAGTGGGCAGACGGGTCTCAGAGCGAAAACTATTTCATGGCATTTTAAGATGAGAGTGAAGAAGCTATGGACTGGACTGCTTGGAAGGGAAAATTTGAGAGAAGAACAACAGTAGAACTCACATGACAGTACAATCACACCCACAAAGACTTGTTTGTCAATATTTACAAAATGTATAATGCATCTTATATGATTTAAAGCCTATTTTTACATTATGAGCACTTCAACTCTGGGATAAATAAACCCCGATCAATGTTTAATTTACAACTTATACACATTGTTTAAAGAAAGTCTGCTTTGTATGTGTTCATCTTTTATGTACCCACATTTTTCCAGACAAAAGGGTCAGAGTTAGAACACGTTACATAAAGACAGCTATGAAAAAAAAAAAAAACAGCTGTTACAAGTATGCATTGGTTTTTGTCACATACACTTTATAAGAAGACAGACAACCAAGCAGCTCCCAAAAGTGAAGCCAAAACAGAATCTGAATTTCTATTCGGATGACCGACTGACTGCAGTCTAGTTCATACGGCCCACCTCCTCCATGTGAACAGATGGAACATGTGCCAGACTTTAAAATAAATGTACGTGCCAAATAAGCTTTCTGCAAACTTCGTTTTTGTCATAATTCTTCTTAAAATGCCAATTTATGACCAAGTGTTCACTTCTATAACGGGTTTAGTTTTCATTAAACATATGATGCTATTCAAAGGGGGTTTGACTGACAGCTTTGTTATTAAATGTACACACTACGTAAGTAAGATTAGCAGAGAAGATGAGGAACTATGAGAAGAAACAAAATGACAACGACACTAACACAACAGTCATTGAACTTTACCACACCATTAATGTCTGCTTCACACCAATGCAAGCGGCTGCAACATAGGCAGTGCCGACCTAATGTTGTGTTCACACCAAACACAAATGAAAGTATCAACTCGATGAGTTTGAGTGTGTGTTCACACTTTATTCATGTGAAAGACTCGCTCCATTTGTGTGTACTTATCACATCTGCTGGAGTGCCCAAACACACGAGGGATTATGAGAGGAGGGGTTCCTACATGTCATGTTGGTCTGTTTACATCAAACATAGTTGACGCTGACCACATTGTCACCACACAATCAATGACCACACAATCCAACCTCCTCTCTCACTGTCCTAGAGGCAGGCTTTTTTTTTAAATCCCTGTCTTAACATTAAAAACAAGTTGTATCTTGTAGCTCAGTTAGCTGTGAATCTTTACAATCAGCTTATCCTCCATCTTCCACATAAGTAAACCTCCACGAGCCAGCTGCTGACATATGAAGGAATCTCCATGCTGATTGGCAGTTGTGGCACAAAAGATTATCTTAAATTAAAAAATGCTCCACTTGCAAATCAGCAAATGATGAGAGTAAAGGGAGATGCACATTGAATGCATCCGTAATTCATGTCAATCGCATGTGTAATCCACACAATTCAAGTCACCTCAATTGAAGGGAGCAACACATTGAATGTGTTGCATGTTTGCGTCATTTGCGCTGCCTCACTTTTATCATTTGAGCCTCCTAACAAGAACTTGCATCCAATCATGTCGTTGCATTAGCTTTCCATGAAACTCACTGGTGCAAATAATCTTTCTTGAGTTTGGTGTGAGCACAACATAACAGGCTTCTTTGCTGTTTTACCTGTAAGTTAAATGTGTGGTATTAATAGCAGAAGGGGCGGGATGTTAATACTGTGGCTCCACCTGTCAATACCAGACTCTGGCTTTGATTGCATTGATTGATGTCAATGCCTACGTGGAGTTAAATTTTGGCTTCACTTGTGTAGAACAGGAGGATGTGGGGACTTGTCATCCATCTTTATATGCAGTTAGTATTTTTTTTTTCACACACAACGTGTTCTGGGTAGTTTATAATGAAGAGTCCCACTAAAAAAATTGACCATCTCTTCATAGTATTAGAAGTGAGAATGGCATTGCATTGATACAACATGGTGCTTCACGATCAAATTGGCAGTGTTGCAAGAGTAGTCTCTTAGTATCTAATGTATTCTTTACAAATCTAGCATCAGCAAAAAAGCAGAGCCTCTTGATTTATGTCATGAGAGTACTTTAAAGTCTTGACTATAAAGAAGTCTAAATTTGCAGTATACAGCTGGAACTATTCAAATACTTATTGGCAAGTCCTTGGCATTCACTGAGCACCACCCATGTATAATGTATTCATGAGTTTGGAAACAGAGAGTGTGGATCAGCTCAGATGGAGCACAGGGGTGAAGTCCTTTTAACATGAAGAGGACAGAGTTCCTTGTAGGAGGAAGGACAGAGTTGGCAAGAGTTTTGTCGAGGTTAAAGACTTCTAGGACTCTGAGTGCTTTTGTTGCTTGGCCCTCCTTTAACAGTCTTTTCAACGATTAAGACATCTTTAACTACGACCCAGATTTCCTCTGCACAGCAATACAACCACACACAAAATAGTTATAGAAACATATCAAATCCAAACAGATTTTGTTCTCTCCGTACATACAGTGTACAGTAGTTTTCAAAAACAAGAGCTAGTCTTAATAAATGTCCTATAAATAGTTGTTGATGTTTTTTTCCTTTTGTTTTTGCTTAAGTCTGCTTTCAAACGCATCAAGAGGAAAAAACCCAAATATCCCAATAATCAGATCATTTTCATGTTGAACTTGCGTGCCCCACCCTGTCCTCCACTGGCAGCAGGTCCATCCACCTTTCTGAAGGAATACTCCACAGAGAAATTGTTCTTGTGCTGCCCCCTTCCCCGACTCCACACAAACAGCAGGATGAAACAGAAGAGCACCACCCCCAGGAACATGATACAACCCATCGCTGTGGATATGAGGATGGTTTTTAGGTCCAGAGTGAACTTCAAGAACACTCTGGTGTCATTTAGGTTTGTGTCATTAAGGTCTCCAGCATAGTATGTGCGGTTCGCCATGAGGGCTGCATCCAGCGGCAGCCCACTGACCGTGAGAGTGGCGAAATACGTGTCATTTCCACCTGCATTGCTGGCTATGCAGATGTAAGTCCCACTATCTGTTACCTGTGCATACCGGATTTCTAGAGTACCTTCTGGTAGCACAGTCAGTCGGCCGCTGCTTTTTGTGGTGATGCGGCGGCGTTGGGGAGAGATCCAAAATATCACAGGTGTCGGCTCGCCTTCTGCTCGACAAATGAACGACACCACCTGCCCCTCGCGTGCAGTTATCTGTTGCAGCTTCCTGTTGCGGATTTTGGGCTTCTGGCAGGTAAAGTGATCAAAGAGAGCAGAGTCAGAGAAAGCGTTGAGTGCCCGTCCCTGCACTTCCACAGGTGACGTACACACTGGGGCAGCGCCGTCAAAATTGAGAGTCTTCCTGCGTTGTAGGATCCACAGCAGGCGGCAGTCACAGGCCAGGGGGTTGGCATCTAAACGCAGCGTCTCCAGAGTATTCACAGACTGGAAGGCTCCCTCCTCCAGGGTCACCAGGCTGTTAGTGGAGAGGTTAAGGAGGCGAATTTGTCTCAGACCACCTAAGGCATATGGCTGCACCACTGCCAAGTTAGTGTTGACCAGATGCAGCTCTTTCAGCCTCACAAGGTCCCTCAGCGCCCAGGACTCCAGCACAGAAATAGGGTTATGAGAAAGGTTGAGGCTGGTGAGGTGAGCAAGGCTGCGCAGGGCGGAAGTGGGCACAGAGGTGATGTTGGTGTGCGTAATCGACAGCCAGGACAAGTTGAGACCCTGCAGGCTGTGTGGGGAAATGTACTCTAAAAAGGGCCAGTGATCGATCTCCAGGCCCCTCAAGTTCCCCAGCTTGCGGAAGTTCTGGTCCTCTAAGGTGGAGATGCTGAGGTAGCGGAGCCGTAGAGTCGCCAGGTTATGCAGGTAAGACAAAGACTGACTCGACACAGATGTCAAGTTGCACCTCTCTATGGTCAGCTCCTTCAAACTAACCAGGCCCAGAAAAGCCTTGTTGGAAATATAAACCAAATCATTGTCCCCAACTTCCAGGTTCTTAAGACTTCTTAGGTCTTGGAAAGTGAAATCCAAGAGAATTACGATCTTATTCCCACTTAAGTCCAGTGAAGTTAGATTGGAGAGACGAGAAAAAGCCGCCATTGGGACGAGTTTCAGCTGGTTCCCTCTGAGTGAAAGTGTCTGCAGGTTCTGCAGGCTCGAGAAAGCGTTCGGCTCCAGTACGCTGATCATGTTCTCACTCAGGTCCAGCTTTTCCAGACGTTGATAGGGAAGCAAGTCACCATGCTCCACCCACCGAAGCTTGTTCCCACTGAGATCCAGGATCTTGGTGTCCAGAGGGATGCCGTCTGGCATCGCAGACAGACGTTTACCATAGCAGGACACAGTTTTCTGTTTTGTGATGCACTCGCAGCGCTGAGGACATCCTTGACTCTGTGTGGGTGATACTGCAATCATCAGTAGCAGGAGCAGGAACGGCAGGAGCCAGTCTACATTTTGGCCCTGGCACATCCCCATGGCCTTTTGTCTATCTTCTGCTTCGTCCTGTCTGGGGTTCAATCACTGGGCTGGACACCTGAAGAGAGAAGAGGAGAAGGAGGAAAGGAAAGAATGAGAGGGAGAGAAAGAGAGAAAAGACAGTGAGACAAATTAATTAAACTGGATTCCGCTTCAGCAGCAGTGATTAAACACTCTAAATGAGTGAAATTACAATTACGAACTCTAATTGACCCGACACAGCAGTGAAATTAGAGCCGAAGCTCCGAGATAATCCTCAAAAGATCAGACCTGCATTCAGCTGAAGCCGGTCGATTCACAATGGTCGACTGAGCCTTGTAAGCAGACAGCTTTTAAAATCATATGCCTGTGCAGACATAAAAAGTCCCTTAATAGCTGTGAGCCCATTTTATATCTGCTGGTTGTTTTGCTCTACTTTATGTATCAACTTCAGGGCTACTTCATGCATTGTAGATGAAAACAGGAAAATTGAAAATCTTTCTTATTCATAAGACTTCATCTGAGAAATTTTAAAATGCATGAAAACAGAAAATGACTACAGCCTCTCAACAGCCTTTAAGAGCAAATTACCCTGAAGAACGCACTCAAATGGTCCATTTATGCAGTCTGAGGATCTGCAATATCAACAAATACAATTACAGCACTGAGGGAGGAAATAGCAACATAAAAATAAACAGGCTGACTATATCCAGCCACTGGTGTCTTTATGTAAATGCAGGACAAGGTCAATCAGCACAGCAGAGGGCTACAATTTTGTGCATCACAATGATTCTGTCCATCACATCCTCTGCACACAGTCTCACGGGCGTGAGGCTCATGAGAGGAGCAGCTTACCCTGACCTGCCTATGGGTTTTATATGACACAGACATGCTCATTTCTTCTCTCTTGCCCTCCTCACCTCCACTCTGTTACAGAGTGTACTCCGTTCGAATTCACTCCCACAGCTGAGTGAAGTGCCAGCATCAAATGTTGGGATTAGATACAGCAGCAAGCTTTAGGGCGAACACTACTTACTCACCCTAAAGCAAGAACTTTATGTAACTAAAGATGCATGACATATAAATAATTATGTTGGATAGTTGTTTGTTTTAAAAATAGCCTTTTAGTATATTCATAAAAATCACTCAACATATTGTGCTGTTCTAGATTTGTACACACTCAGGGGTTTTGGACAATGCTGAGTGTGGTGGACCCTCCATGAAAGCGCACAACAGTGTATAAGTGCGTATGGAGAGGGTGTAGGGGGCAAATTTGGAGAGGCTCTCTCTCTCTCGCTCTACTCCTCAGTCTGCGGACGGATGTTGGCAGCAGAGTGGTAATCTCTTTCTAAACCCGTAGTGAAATACCAACCGGTGGGATGGAAAGTAACTCCAGCAAACATATTCCATGACAGCATGATAATTGAGTGGTAAGGGGGGCCGACAGTGTGCTAAAACATACTGAAAGGTCACCGGTTCAGGGGGCCCCCAACCTCTGACATTTGGCGGTTATGTCACAAAAATCACTTGAAACACGTGCTCCCAGAGTAAGTACATAATGGTCTCACGTTTTCTTGGTACACATATAACATGGAAACTCCTCTCTTCCATCATCAATCAAGTTTTTAAAGTTTCCTTTTACACTAAATCGAACAATTAGTCAATAAAATAGCAAGGTAGACTAGTATGCAAAATTAGAAAAAGACCAAAGCTACCACGTACCAAGACACCCAAATACACCAGAGAGGGCAGAGGACGTTTGTCATTTGGAGGAGTTTTTACTGTGTTGCAGAGTTTTAAAATCCCACTTCCTGTAACAGATGATTTAATAACTCCTGTAATGTCCCTCACCTCTACAAATGTTCTAATTTACATTTTACTCTGGCTCAGACAAGTATTTCCATTAGCCAACCTGCCATTGAGTGAAATTAACTGTCTGAATGCCTGAGCAGGACTGTCTGCTGGCAGACAGGCCGAAAATGAACTGAACAATGTTAAAAAATTACTTAGGACAAATAAAAATGGAAAATGCCAGGGCTTTTGACAACTCATTGCTGGTATGAAAAGAGACAGATGCTGGAGTACACAGCATTGTACGCTGTCAACATGCCCATTACCACCCACCCCAGAAAACAAACAATAGTCAGAAACTTTATCCTGACACATATCCTCTCAGAGTTTGCTTCACTTAGCAGTCTAAAAGGACTCAGTTGAAGAGGCAAGAGCTTTTACTGGCAGACGAAACAAATTAGAAAATGAAATGAAAAATTAGAAAGCCGAGCTGATTTTACATTTAGTTTTTATATCATTTGTACAAGTCCTGAAATCAGTACAGCATTTCCCTGCATTCTTTTTCCTTTTCCATAACTGCACTAACATTGTTCAAAATGCAACTAAAGATCTATCAGTGTGGTTGGAGATGAGGTGGTGTTACTGTTTTGACAGCAGCAGCTGCTTAGCCTTGTAATGCAGCTCCCAGGCATTTTGGAAGCAGGCATCACAACAGGTTTCCTTTTAGCTCTATTCTTTCTTTCTGTCTTCAAGCCCTTTTTCTATTTACAAAGTAGATTTCAGCCAAAATCAAAGTTGTGATTTAGTGAGATTCATCAGTCTGCTTTTGTCAGAGATTTTGTACAGTTGCTACCACCTGGAATTACAAAAAGCTTTGTACTTCCCACATATGCAGTATTCTGTCAAGTTTTTCTGGCCTGTGTAAGCTCCTTTTGAAATATCTCCCAAAATCAATATCTGGATCAATACATGAAAAAACAGTTGCTTTATTGTATCTTCACTGTGGTCAGTATGTTTTCAGGATGGTCTAAAACTCAGGATTTGAAAGGCAGCACAATCTATCAAATACAGCACAAAAACAGCTTGTATGATAATAAAACCTGCACTCTTTACTGAAAGACCAGCCTCTCACTCTATGCTACGGTTTCTGAATACATGATTTTCAAAACTAATGCCTCTTATTGAATAATGTCGAGTGTTTCCTTTCGTTTAATGCTTACAGGGAGTAAAATCGTGGCATCTGCTGATGCGGCAAACAGCCTATTTCTCAGAGTGCTTGTTGTACATACTGTATGTGATTAGCTATTTTAGGGCAGATCTGGTGTATTAAAATTCAGCCTTATTTAGGGTTTTGGACATAGATTAAGAAGGTGTTTCACTGAATTTTCTGTCCTTCACCTCAACTGTCTTTAAGACAGATTTTCATCCACGTTGACTTTAATTGTTTAACCCTCCTTCAGTGTTAGGGTCTGCACTGACCCGTTTTTGTTTTTAAATGCTTAAAAGAACCACTTTAATAAACTTTTTTGCATCAAGACATTTTGACTTTGTCAGGAACCTCTATTAAAAAATAAATAAATAAAAAATAATTAATTAAACTGACTAAATTATAAAATGCTCTTATTGAAATTATGGCACTTGTCGTGTTAGGGTCGCTGTTGACCCGGTTAAATTAATATCTAATAATCAGAGCAAAAACTGAAATCATAAGTGAACTGTTAGGCACCACACTGACAGTCAGATCCTCTTCTAATCATGTGAGATTTAGGAAATTCTCATTTTGCCATGTTTTTCCCTGCACAAAAAACAACATTGGGCATGTCCAGACATGTGAGATCAATTCAGTATAGATGTCTGTGTGAGGGGTATACTGACAAAGAAAGGCCCAGAGGACCACAACAAATAATATTGTAAGCAATATTTTCATGGATAATGAAGCCTAACATGGTAACCTAGAGATGAGAACCAAATTGAATGATAGAGAATTGTTTTTAGTGTGATTTACAGCTGATTTAGGCACGGGTCAAAACTGACCCTTAACATAGTGGGTGCGTAGTGAAAGCTAACACAGGAGGAAAGTTAACTAGTCTGATGTTTTTTTTCTACATCAGGAAGTGTCAACCTTCCTTAGAAAGCTGCTCTTGAAAATTTTCAAGCTGCCCCTACAGAATTTACAACGTCTTTCTTTCCATAAACAGCTGGTGAGCAGAGACTGAAACAGAAAACCACGAGCGACCCCCACCACATTTTAAAATGACAGTCACATGATCGGCTGTCCAAAGCCATATCTGGTAGCAGTCACTCTGTAAAAAGCCGTGGGGCTCTGGACAGCTAATGCCCCACAGGTCAACAGCAGGTGAATAGAGAGCCGTGTGCACTCCACCGTGTACAGCATGGTTCCTCCCTGTGGGCCCGGCTGCACACAGAGCTACTTTCTGACAGGCTACTGTCCCCGGTAGTGGGCTGCAGTCCGAAATAACCGTTGCAATTTTTGATTACGCAGCATAAGTACAACCAAGCTCTTCCCTGCTGACCTTCAGCTGCTGCAGGTGATAGAAGATGTAACAGAAGTGCAGCTGGAGGGGCTGTTTGTCCCGACACAAGACAGCCCCGCAAACACTATCGATCAGAGCTTGTGTTTCCCTGCCCCATTTTAAAAAGGGACAAAGTCAGGCATCGAAAACACAACAGAAATCTTTTCAGACAAGCAAAAGGAAAAGAAATAATAAAGCTAAACAGATACAGCAAAACAGAACAGACAACTCTGAGCAATTAAAGTTGCATTTTTTAACCAAAAATAAGAGTCCAGGTATTGAATCATGGAATAAATTCTTTTACCTTATTGAATAGACTCTGGGTTTCTATCAGAGAGGTGTTCAGTAAAGTCAGTTATGTAAAAGGTGAAGTCAGAGGATGTGCAGCAGACTCAAGTACACCAACTACAGTTTGTCTCCCAGGCGGAATCAATATACGGCCCTGATATAAACTGCAATGTTCAGGTCCACTTCCAAAGGACAGTACTGTAGGTGTCTTATGTTGTCATGGAGACTGCACCATCTCCCCCTTCTCCCCATCCTGACTCAAACTCTCCTCTTAGTCTCATTTTCTTTTCTAAACTCACACCTGCCCACCAGACACACTCAGTGAGCTTCCCTCTCTCTGTGCACTCACACTTACCTGAATTAGTTATATGTTTTTCAGTAAATATTCAAGATTATATTTTTTGTTGTACTTTTTTCCCCTGTACTATTTGAATTGTTGTTGTTCTACTCCCTTTTTGCTTACATTGGCCCTACTCACTTTTGCACAAAACTCCTTAAAACTGCCTGAAATTTTTAGGTGAGCTGCATGTGTAATTGCAAACAGTGAGCAGTAACCCTTTAACAGAGGGCTGGGCGATATGGCCTCAAATCAATATCACTATATGTTAAGCAGTTCACCTCAATAACGATAAATGATGACTACTCCACAAGCTGCTCACCCCCTCCCACATTAACTTCGTCTACTTCAGCCGCTGCTCCAGCCGCTACGATTTTTAAACCCTCCTCCATCTCCTCACCTGTCTTTCCCCCTTTGTTACGGACTGGATGGGTTGGAGTCACGTCTGCGATTAAGACAGCATCTTAAAGGGACATGAGACCATAGCCTACCTACACACATCCAAAACCAACTTTTATTTTTTATTTTTTTGACATTGAATATCCCGATATGGGCAAAATTGTCGTAAATGTCAGTATCTGTAAATTTCTGGTTTATCGCCCAGCCCAACTTTAACATGTGGAATTTCTCCCTCCAGTCCTTCAGTAAAATATCTACAGTAAGTAAGGCTGAGTTTATTTGAGAATGCAACAGGTAAAAGTCGTGAATGTTCAGCAAAAGTCAGTAGAAAGTTGTAGCGACTTTCATAGCATCCACCAGTAACTGAAATGATTTTTGGGCAAGTTACATAATTGACTGTATTTGAGGCAAAAAATGAAAGAGTCAGACATGACTTTAATACTGTCTTGAATATGCCATGGACATTACACAGCAGTGACCTTTTAATTTTCTGCTTCGCTTCCTACCCCTTCCTCACAATCAGACTGAGGAAACTTTGTACTGTAAAGTGTGAAACCAATAAGCTTCGGAAAATGTCAGTATGTTATACTGAAAATTTCTGGAAATTTTCAAGAGCTGCATTTTAAAAGTCTGTAAGACACAAAAGCAAAGGACTCAAATCAATGATAGGAGACATAACATCTCTCTGAAAGTGAAACTAAAACATTTGAATATCCTTTTCAGACAAGCTGACAGCAAAATACAAAAAAACACCATTATATCCTCATCTAACACAGTTTTAGTCATAAGAGTTAATTCTTGTTACACTATTTTAAGAGCTTTTTTTTCTAAAAAAAAAAAAATCTGTTTTTTTTTAGTCATTCAATGCTATAAAAAGAGGTTTAATGCCATGATTGAAAAAACCTACAAATGAGGCAAAACGGCAGGAATAAACATAAGAAACACCATCACAAGAGTCATTGAATGTCCTCACAACAGTGTCCGCTTCAAACCACCACAAGAAACTGCTTTGGTCCGTGCTGACTCATGTCTCTGTCTCATTCCTATTTTCTGTTACCTGCTGCGAAAATCTGTGACTTAATAATAATAGCTATTGTCTGTCATTGTCACACTCATGAATTATTTATAATTTCACTTTCAGCACTCATCATAAGGCAAAAGACAAGAGGTCAAATTTCTTTATCTTATCATTTTGGTTGCCAGGCAACATTAAATCAACCAGTCCCTTGAATCAGAAAAGACTTAACAGGCTGTTCTGTTCTGGAAATGTTTTAATATTTATAAGGAGTGAAATGATTTGAAACATCTATTTTGTAGTTGAAATTAGGCCTGAACGATATATCGTTTGACTATCGTCATCGCGATGTACGTGTGTGCGATAGTCACATCGCAGAGCCTGCGATATTGGAGGTGAATGAACTCATTTAATTTCAAGGGTAACTGACTGCGATACACTGCATGTGACTCTGCATGTGCTTTGCAGCGATCCACCAATCACATTCGTCCTTAACTCAGTTGCCAATCAGACTACCCTGCCAGCTGTCAATCAAAATCAGAGAGGAGGAAACCCACCCCTGCACATGTTCTGCACATGGAGAGAGACGTGTGTCCGCTGAGAATTACTTTCGGAACTTTACTCCTGACTATTAAGCCTAACAAATAAGAACTGTATGGGTTTTAAATTGTACATTTCCGTGGACCACTCTACTATAAGCGGTGCGCGTTTTGCGAGGTGCATGCAATTCTCGGAGGACATGCGTTTCTCGGCACAACACCGCTAACAACAACAACAACGATCGCAACGAACAAGCGAAAACCACCGAAAATGAAGATTTTTTGCCCAAAAGAAAAGGAAAGTCAGTTATCTGGAATTATTTCGGTTAAAAGAAGGACCAAAATACGTGTTCTGTGTTAATCTGTTGCCACAATAACGTCCCAGCACAATAAAAGCTAAAAATATCTCTGAGACAGAAGCCATTCTAACATTCACAAAAAGAGGTAAGATCAGTGCAGGGTAACTGTCCTCAAGATTTCAGCAGTGCAGCATAACATTAAATGCTATTCAGGTCATCTGGTGAAAATTCCTGTATTTTTAATATCGCAATATATATCGCGGGGTTGAAAAAATCGCAATATTATTTTTTTCCAATATCGTGCAGCCTTAGTTGAAATTGTGAGTTTTCTGCTGTTAGCCACAGCAATTTCTTATATCTGGATAACTCAGCTGTCAACAGACGATAAAACTGTTTGTGTAATGACTTTGTGAGGCCAAAGGGCTTAAAGAAACACCACCACCGTCAGCTGCAAATTATTGTGGCCGTGTGCAGAGCATGGAAGTCTCACACATGTGTTGCTAAGGAGGCTCAAAGTCTGACAGTGTTGAACTGGTTGGATAGAGGATCTTCTTCTCAGCAGACATTTTAGAAAAATAGTGTTAGGGAATCATTTTAATACCATCTTTGTTTCTTTTCAGGAAAAGTCAAAGTTTTGATGTTTAGATGTGATTTGCAGAAATCAAAAATATCTCTCTTTTATCTCCACAGCAAACTTGGAAAAAAAATGAGAGTGTTATCAAAAGAAAAGTGCACCACTGCATGATTGATCTGTTGGTTGTGAGAGACTAAAATGACAAGGAATATTAAAGCCGAAAACATGCTCTCCATGAAACAACAATAGCAGGCTTGTACACAGCCAACACATGGCATGATATTAAAAACTCATTATGTGATTCTTGTCCCTGTGGAGGTAAAATCCATCCAAGACCTTCACTCAGTAGTGAAGAAAGAGACTAAAGCTGTGCTGCCATCACAGTAAAAGACACAGTGAAAGCACAAATCAAAGGCGTTGGCTTCATGCTGTTGTTGGCTGCTCTTGTGAGTCTTAAAACTGCAGCTGACACTTGTTTTGTGACATAAATCTGACAAGTTTTCAACAGGAGATACATTCCTGCTGATGATTTATGTGGCATCATTTAAAGACTCCTCCAGATGTTTTTACAGATATATAAGATGGAAACTGGAGAACATGGGAGGAAACTCTATCAAAAACTCTACATGCAATAACAACAGAGCTTATAAAAGCGTATAATGTTCACTATGTGTCAGGTTAATGCCAGTTGTATGCAGTGATTGTTCTGGTAAGAAAACTGACAGGTCTTTATTTGAGAGCCGAGGGAAACTTCCGGGGGACAGATGATATTAAATTTTCATCAGAGACTTAAAAAGGAAGTGCTGTTGCTGATGCTTTTTTTCATAGTGTATGAAATACACTGTGCCTGTTGATGCAAACAGAGATGCAGATGAGTTGTTGGGAACACTTCCTTTATTGATTCATTTCTCTCTATTCTGAGCTGTCCCTGAATGCCCTGGCTTCTCTGCATTGTAATGTATTAGATCCAAATGTAAAAGCATTGCCATTATGAACATGTTAGCATGCAAATGTTTTGCCTTCAGCAATTATTTAAAAAGCAACCCAGTTACCCAATACAGCCTCACAAAGTAAAAAAAAAATGGTCTCAAACTGAGCCTGCATGATCAGTCAAATCTGCACACTGCAATGTCATTGTTGTATGCTGCAATGAAGACAAGGAGTGTTAATAAATTCAGACAATACGGAAGCGTATAAAAAAAACTCAGTTTCTTGAGTTTCAACTTTAGTCTGGTTGAAGTTTATTTATTTATTTAGTCATACATTCATTTGGAGAGTGAATATTTTTATAATGCATCCAAGGGCCCGAATATCTTTTGGATTCCACATGATCCAAAAAATAAACCAGACTACCAAGAACTGACTTTTTATTTTCAGTTTTTCTATTGCTTGTCACCAGTGTCAGCTGCTATTTGACAAAAGGACTTCACAACACAAAGAAGACAGGAGGGACTTTTGGTTAAAGTTTTGAAAGGAAAGAGTCACAGTACAGAGACAGTGAGATTTTTTTTTTTTATCTGGAAAACTTTAAGACTACTTTACTAAAGTTTCACCTCCAGTTGCACTTTTTCTCTCTCTCTCTCTCTCTCTCTTCTGCACAGTCAAAGAATCTATGAACTAAAATGTAACAGTGCCATTTTTGAGCAATTCGGGTCCTTTTCACAGCTTTAATTTAGCAATGTTTCTGAGTATGATATGATATGATAAGATATGATATGATATGATATGATGGTATATAATTTGACATTAGGATACATTATATGATAGGAGATGAGATATGATGTGATATGATATGATATGATATGATATGATAATATGATGTGATATGATATGAAATGATCAATCAATCTTTATTTGCACTTTTCATAAAAAACAATGGAGCACAAAGTGCTTAAGACAAATATAATATATAATAGGATATTTATGATATGACTTAATGATACAATATATGATATGATATGATTTGATATGACATGACATGATATGATATGATTTGATATGATATGGTATAACATGACATGACATGACATGACGTGACATGACATGATATGGTATAAGATGACATGACATGACGTGACATGACATGATATGATGTGATTTGATATGATATGGTATAACAAGACATGACATGATATGACATGACATGACATGGTATAACATGACATGACATGAAATGACATGACATGGTATAACATGACATGACATGAAATGACATGACATGGTATAACATGACATGACATGAAATGACATGATGTGATATGGTAAAACATGACATGACATGATATGATATGGTATGATATGGTTTGGTATAACATTATATGATATGATATGACATGACATGACGTGATATGACATGATATGATATGATATGATATGATATAGGATAGGATTGGATATGATATGCTTTCCAATCATATCATAAAATTGACTTCCATCATTGCTGTCATAACCACTAGTATCTGGAATTGTATTTACAAACAACTGCATTTTTTGTGTAGTATAAAAATACTTTTTTCACGGTGTATGAATGACATTAATGTCTTATCCTTGTAAAACATCCACGACAGCTACTAAACAAACATGGCAGTCAGAGAATAACAAATCAAAAGCTCCCTTTTCAGCACTCTGCATGTTTTAAGAAGTGGTCAACAGCTTCATCAGTCTAACAACAAACACTGAAGCCACATCTCTTGTTCAACCCCTCAGAATTAAAGTGAACACTTTCTAGCAAATAAGTGCTTGCAAATGCTCATCATCCTACTCAGTTACTGCACTGTGTTTATGTCAGTCCAATACTAACAGGAGCTCACACCATCTCTGGCTCTGTAGTACAAGCACATTAGCCTTTAGCTCATGCCAGAATTAGCTCAATACAGTCACTGAGCAGCTGAAAAGGAGGTTTACTGCCAGATAGTCGCCTTCTGTCAAACTCGGATCAAGAGACATGTCGATGCTAAGCAAACACACATTTGAATGACTCATTAGACATTACAAGTCGCCCTGTCTGCTGGTGTTTTGATTGAACATATATCACTTTACACAAAGTAAGTTAAGTAATGACTGTTGTTGATCTAGACTATTTAAGTGTCTTTGGCTGGCTTGTGCAAACATTCACTCTGTGTCATATGGAGTCAAACGTGTCTTCGCTTCACATCTTTGCTTGTGTCCCAGTTATCTGAAAGATAGTCTTTCTCTTTCCTGTGAGAAGGTTTTACCTTGTTATGGGACACACTAAATTTGATTTCCTGGCCACTACATGTGAACTGTAAGGCCATACAAGACCATGAGAGATATGATTTTTTCAAAATGTAATATCTCTCATGTCTTACACATGGAAAAAAAAAGACTACTCAGTCTCTTCTCAGGAAATATAACATTCATGTAGCAAAGAGGTATGTTGTCCTGTTTTGTCCACAGGGGGCGCCAAACTTGTCCCTACACAGAAGTTACTGACAGAAGTTTTCATAATAGTTTTAGGTTAATTTTCTGTTGTTAAAAAGAGTCTTAAAACAGTTCATCATCCTTTATCACTCCCCTCAGATTGCCAGGTGTCTCTTTCTACAGCTGTCGTCTGTTATAGTCCATAAACTGCAGATGGCAGACTGGATGACCTGGAATTCATTTGCTCTCTGACTGTAGTCTAATTACCATCCAACCACCGCGGATACCTGGTGAGTGAAGGTGGGCACAGAAGTGTGGCTTTTAAGAGAGAAAAAAAAAAGCTAAGAGCAGGTTAGAAAGCAGCAGAGTTCGATTTAGACAGTGGAGTGGGCTGCAAAGCTGCAGGGGCAGGGGGCTCGGTGTGATGTTCTGCCACTTCTCACCACCTCTTCCTGCGCAAACTGCTTCATCGCTCATTTTTGAGACCTCCTTTAATCCAGCCTCATCTCCTCCTCAAACTCTTTTTGTATAAACAGAAGCCATTAGGGCTTGAAAGACACTAAATTAGGCTAATGATCCTTGTGCAAACGTTGTCCTCCTTGGCTTTTCAGAATAATAGATAGTGAGGCCTCCACATGTTTCAACATGAGCGCATTAGGGTGGGATCAGACAGAGGGCACTGCTGATGTTCATCCCAAACTTAGATATAAAACACGCACACAGCCCATTTATGTATGCATAATGCTTCTCTAATAAGCTAAAATGTGTGTGTGAGTGTGTGTGTGATAGACAAGAGATTTTAATGCAGCCCGGCAGCCAGCAGACTGGGCATTTGCATGCAAATGCAGAGCTGTGTGCATGTGTCTCAGCTTGTATTTGCAGGGATGTGAAATGTTTAAAGATGGTGATGTTTTAAAAAAGGTTTTTAATTTTGACAAATCCTTAAAATATGCTAATCTAGTTTCCCCCTAGTGTTTCAGTTTATTTATACTCAAGTTTACAATAATAATTTTTACAGATAAAAACTTTTACTTTTTAACCTTTAAATCATCTGGAACTGGGTTTTTATTATAAATTCCCCTAACAGGAGCAGAAAGTGCATTCGTAGTGGACATGATCAAACCATTTCATGTCTTGGTGAGGATCTCGAGAGGCAGAGAGTATGTGTGGGAAGCGCATAAATAAAAAATAGCGCTCTACAGCACAAACTGTTAAGCTTATTCATGCTTAAGACACGCAGAAAAGTCTTGGTTGGTTTTTATGGGATTTTCTGACACAAAGATATATAAAACATCTCCAAACCTATCTTTTAACACCATAAAAAGAAGAGGCTTTTTCGAACACTTCACGGTGATGTAGGGTATTGTTCCCAAGCATTTCCATCTCTATGCAGCTCTATATAAGAGCCTTCAGATGGAGACATGTTCAGTATATATCTATATATAAATCTCGGTGTGAGTTTGTACTTTATAGCTAGAAAAAAAAAAGCCTCTGCAAGGAAGCAACAGCAGCAGAACTGAGACTGCAAAAGCCATAATCATGCTGCAGGTGTAGGACACACAGCTGACAAATGAGCAGGAAGAGTGTTCAAGAGTGTGTAGGTGTAGCTGAGCGCTCTCCAGAAAGGCACGGAGGCCGAGGCATAACATCCACAAAAAGCTCCTCAAATGGCTGCACTCATTTTTACCATGCCCACTCACTGTGTTTTACATAAGCACATACTCTGTTAGTGTGTATTAGTGTATGTGCGTATGTGTGTCCACCAAAGAAAACACATTACTCATCCCCCTCTCCACAGAGGGAAGCCATCGTCACTGTCCATCAATCTGCGTAGGGAGACCCTGAAGCCGCTAGCAGTGCACGGTCCAGGAAACACACAAACACAGTCACACAGGCCATTACACACACACACACACTCACACGCACACACACACACAACCTCATGCTCACCTGATGAGAGAGAAAGGCTGATACAGAGAAAGGGGGAGAGAGAGAAAGAGAGAGAGAGAGAGAGAGAGAGAGAGAGAGAAGGAGAGGGAGAGAAAGGGGATGGAGTTTTATGACCCTAACTTCCACTCTGCAGTCTGGTGATGGATCGTTAGTACAGGCTGGGCCGTGGCACCCACAGGCAAGGACAAATAAGCGGCCGCTTCAAGAACAGAAAAATTTGGAGTGTAAACACCTGCTGTGCTGTGTGTGTGTGTGTCAATATCACTGCATCCAGTTGTGAGGAAAGTAAAGAAGCTGTAGCATGGATTCACATGAGCATAGATGAGTAAGTACTCGACCACACAGCAGCTGTGGGCACTGCAGTGACAGTAGAAGTCAATGGGAGATGGATGAGGGGCAGTGTGTGCGAACAGTCCACCCTCTTAATGTGGCACTGTCCTCAGGCCCTGCATAATAAAAACTGCTGCAGTGGGCTGATCAGATATGAAGAAAAAATCCATTACAGCCATACACTGCCTGCAGATTGATATGAAATACAAGTCAAAGGGTGCCAAATGGGATTTTAATTATCATAATGTATTACAGTGGGATTCTTAAATTGCACTTGTATCCTATGCAAAGCATAAGCAGTGAAACCAAAGGACACAAAGGGGTGATTAAGGATGTGTCTTGCCCTGTGCAATGAATCTTTAATAAGTGAGAACTGTTACTGGGCTTATGGATGTAAAGGCTTTGAGGAACAGGGGCTGAATTATTGACAAGGTTATACTGCACGGTCATGTCCCACTGACATGGAGACTTTGACCTTAGCCGCAGCTGAATGGCCTCAAACCCAAAGACACAGAGAGGCTTACACATGATACTTATTATACCTCAGCTGACAGCATAAATAGATACATCTGATGGCTTGTTTTTAATTCTGCCATTAAGTTATGAAGTTAGTAATGCTTTAGTTTCAATAAAGGCCTGTGATGTATGTTTCTGAAACTGGATTAAAGGCTGCTATCCTTGCTCTGTAAATTTTGAGTGGCTTCTTAGATGTTTATTAGCTGTGTGCGCTCCTGAAAGAGTAATCAAAGACAAATGCTAGCTGGAAAGCTAACAAATGTTTCCTCAGGTAATCTGAAAATAATATCCATGCTAATGAGGTTATTAATCATGCTCATTGTCCTTACTGTTCACCACGAGAGCACTGTTGTTCAATTTCCCATATTTCAAGTTCCTGAAAGGAGGCCTGCACAATACGTATTTTGGTGCTGCAGTGATGATATGAATCATGAAAAGCAAACTGATGCCAAGAGTGCATTTGTCCAAACAAAATTGAAAAACAGTGCTGCAGATAGCCACCTTTAGCTTCATCTGACTGCCTCAAAGTGGTGTATGAAAGCATGGCTGTCATAACCAAGCCTTCATCCAAAGGTTTTAAAGCAAGCATGTTTAGTGAGAAAGCATTTCATCAGTATGTTTTTCAAAAGCTCAGATTGATCATTCACTAGATTTGGGAGAACAGCTTAATTTTGTCATTTAAAAGGTTGCTATATTATCCAAATGTTAACCTTTGCAGTGGATTTTAAAGAGATCATAAAACAATGCTCTAGCTTTGCTAACAGGCTGCTAACTGGCAAAAAACACAAGTAGGCATCATTCATTAATTCACAGATCTGCAGACTCCAGTTACATAATGTATGCAAGTAGAACAAAGAAAAATGAGTAGTTTGTAAACACCATGAATAAGTAATTTAATTTTTCTGAATTTGACACAATGTAATCTTATTTCATATCAAGTGCCCTCATTTTTAAAACATGTACATTTATCTTTTCTGCATATAATAAATTAGGTATCCTTCTTTGTTTTGGACATAAGTTTGTCAGTTGCAAATGTTTTGATCCTGATCAAACAGTGGAGGGTAGAAAATTTCCTCTGTATAAAAAAGATTAATTCCTGGTCAGATATCAGGCAGCCCTGGTGTGAACCAAATATCTCATGCATCTATCTTTGCCACTGATTTTGTCCCACAAAAATAAGTCTCTCTTTGATGCCACAAACATATACATGGCACCTGTTAACACCTTTGAAATGTGAAAACAGCTTTCTCTTCACACGTAAACAATGATATTAAGTCTGTATTCCTGGTGTTGTAGTACCTTCAATAATTGATTTTCATATAAGACGACTAAAAATTTCTACCACATTCCTGCATACTAGTTTATGCTTTCTTCCATTTGCCTGAATAAATAAACAAACAATCAAACAAATGATAAAATAAATTGCTTGTTTACGTATAAAAATGTTCCTGTGTACTGGGAATATTAACACATTGCTATGGGGAATTAGGACAGTGTAACTAGACCTCATCTGCATACTCAGATTTTAACTATTTATACAAGATACGCATCACGTATGTCCTCATTGTAGGAATAAAGCCCCGATAACAAACTGGTTTATGATATTACTTTTGTTCTCATTTAGATTTCTTCACCAAATTCATCCACCAGTAGGCTCAGTGGGAGCTCGGGTGTTTGTTATGCTTTCTCAGCTCAGTACTCCTCAAGACAGGGTCTGACCCGTCTGGTGTTTTTTATCTATTTGTTCTGAGGCATGTTCGCAGCTAAAGGTTAAAGCAAATATTGGGGGTCTTGCACAAATACTGCGGCACAATCCAAATCAATCCAAGCACAGTCAGTTTGAGTTAACACAAGAGGATCTGTGGCTCAAAAGAACATTAAGTATGATGCCAGTCTTTGGGGGGCTACAGGCTGTGACTAATACACAATGACGTGTCTTCCTCTGGTCATGGTCGTCCAGCTAAAGAGTACCCTCAGCTGTGTTGTCCTATCAACAGTTAACACAATTTTATTTGCAAAATTGTGCAAGAGTAACTCATTACTCTCCTCCATCAATTTAGGCCTATTACATGGATGGCTGACTTATTAATCCCATGCTTATTTATCTCAAGGCCTCATGAGACCTGAGCGCTCACAGTGAGCAGACTGATGATGATGATATAAAAATCCAATTACACATTTCTTTAGTTTACCTCATATATTAGATAATTTAGCCGTGAACACTTTTCATTAAAACAACAATCCTCCCTTTAAGATAAGCGGCGAAACATGCCTGAAAGAGTTTGGAAATTTAGCTGATGTTTAAGAGTTTAAGAAATTCCTTTGAATTTATCTACTTCACCCAAATAGTGTCTTTCAGTCAGCAACATTCAAGCAAGAGTTCAACAGTGAGCTTCAATCTTTTCCCATCTGTAGGTTATTCATTTCAAGCTTAAAGCCCAGTGGAGTGAGTCTTTATTTTTTATATGTTCATATGGCGTTTTTCTGATGCTACAGGACATATCATGAGAAAAATAAGTGTGAAATTGCATTTTGGAGTCTTTCTGCATTCAAATCACTTGGGCAGACCCAAACGGCAGGCTCAGATTCAGTGAGATTTCCTACGTCACAATTTCAAGCTCCGCACCACGCTTGTGGCCACACTCACAGAAACAGAGAGGACAATCGTGTGTGGAAGTGGATTGCAATGCTTGTAAGAAAGCTAATTATGATCTTAGCTTTCATCATGTCTCTGAAGACATGAGTGTCAGAGAGCTGAATAGCTCCTATGTTACTTGTTTCTTCTGCTACAACGGCAATGTTAGGCTGCAAGCTAGCATGAAGAGGAGAGCGCAGAGCAGAGCTGTCTCCGTCCACGACTCAAAGGGGCAAAAATGACACAGGTAATGAGATTTTGGCTAAAAACGTGGATTGGAGTGGGACTTTAAGCCTCAAAAAACACTGAAAGAATTACGCTGAAGTGAGTTTTCGCAAAAACCTCTTTATGGACACAAGCAGCTGATCAACATGCTGCAAGTATATGAGCACAGGTGTGTTGTGTCCACAAAAGAAAGGATATTACCAGTAACACGATTATAGACTAGATTAAAATAGTATGGTAGGAGTCAGATAAAAGCATCTTAAAGAACAATGGGATCATAGGAAGTGTTGGTAATACCTTTGTAATAATCACAAGTAAAAAAGACCAGATTTGTCAAGATTACATTCTCATTTATCAGGCTGAAGCTGATAAGGACATTGTTCAGGTTTCACCAATATGGGCTCATCACTTCATACTGATAATATATAGTACAGATGTCATGAACTGAGCGCAATATGGAGCAGAACCTTAACAGGGAAGAATCGTGGCATCAGCAATCCACCACCAAAGTGTGGAAATATTTTGTAAGACAACATTTAAAAAAATAATGATCACTCACTACACAATCATTTAAGCGGCAATAACAGTTGGGTCACGTTCTGTTACCCAATATGATATGACATCTTCAAACTTAACACGCAGCAGAAGTCACTAAAACAACAAACGAAAGGCTGCTGTGCCAAATCTACTCATCTGGATTTAACGAGGAAGGATTTAAATATCCAGAGAAGTGGTTTAATTCATCACTTTGGTCTATTAGTCCATCCCCATTGTGGAGAGCGCAGGTTTTAGCTGTGTTTTAGAGCTTTTGGATCAACAGTCTATCAACAACACATTTTAGGCACTGCCCTCTCTGGAGCAGTACGGCAAAGCTTTTGACTGTTTATGAGATGATCTAAAACATGATGTGACTGCTGTCAGTTTTAAAACAGACATTGATGTTTACCACTCCTGCACACTGGAGTGAATAAGCTGAATATATCTTAAAGACGCTCTATTATCCAGGCAAAAACAAGAATCGATACTTGATATCAAAAAACTTGAATTAGGATAGGGGGCCAAAAAATCAGGACATCCTTAGGAAATGGCACTATGCTTACCCAGCTCACAGGACACAGACCTTCTCTTAAGCAACTGTCAGCTACGGGGGCGATAACAGGTTTGATGCTACCAATGAGCTCTGCTGAATACAGTTGGGATAGCAAAGGTACCGATTCATTAAAAGATAGCTGAGCTATCTGTTTCCCACTGTTGTAAGACTTTGTGATATGAAAAGCCACCATCTTCTGGAGCTGGTTTCAAATGTTACAGATCTACAATGGTTAAAGATCTCATCTCATTATTAGGAAGGAAGTGCATTTCTCAGAAGGTCAAAAAAAAAACCTTATCAGAGCCGTACTTTGACTATATTTTATGATTAACATCTTCAAAAAGTGTCGGACTCTTTTTCGATGGTAGCCACATCTCTTTGGTGAAAACTAAAGGGCTTAGTCGCAATATGGAGATTTCTGGAACACTTTGCTAATCGAAACGTTGATGTGGGTGTCATGCTGGAAAGCCGACAGCGGTCAGACACTCGTCTGTCTCTTCAGCAAGCTCGCCATGCGGACAAGCTGCTACTGGCAGCTAGCCTATTAAATGGCCATCCTCTCTTTAAGCTGCAGGATTTGAGTATGTCAGCCAGGCAGCCGCCCCCTCCCCAGGCACCATCCCTGGCTACTAACACCACCTCAGAAAGGATGAGAAGTGACAGACCACCAGAAAAGGGGGTACATAATTGGAGGAAGCGGCTCAACAGAGGAATTGCTCGTGCTTGGTGAACACACCAGAATGCTCTTTTGTCCTTGTCCAAATCTGAGGGGGCTGCTTTTTTTAAAGGTGGGGAAATAAAAAAGAAATTTCTTACAAGGCTGCTGCGCTGATTGAGTCTGGCAATCTCTAAGCTGACAGAATAACATAGTCAAGTTTAAAGGCACCAGAGGCTATCTATTCACAAGACTGTGTCCTTGTAAGCACTCTGATCAATATTAAAATTAATGATTCAGAAACATCCATTACTTTGCGACTATCAGAATTTTCAACTCCTCCGACACAATTAGCTCTACTATGCATGGCACCTGTTCAGCCTATAACTGTGTGATACACTTTAATTTCCCTCATGCTTCTGAAATAGAGAACTGGGGATAATTTCATGGAGATAACTTCTGTTGTGTTTTTTTCCTCCTTGCTCAGTTGGATCAGACGCAGCAGACCCAGACCGGTGTAAATTTGCACAAATCATAAAAATGTATTGTTATGCCTTATAGTGCCCATGCCAATAGAGAAAACAACAGGGGAATGTAAGCACAGTGATTCCAGGAGCTTATCATAAAAATATCCTTGGAGAATGCATATTCATAAAGCGCAAACTCAAACCCGAGTCAAAGGTTAATAAGAGTCATTTTGTTCGCTTGAACGACTCGCTGCCGCCTTCAACTCCCATAAACAATGAATATTCAAGACTGCGACCTTTAATTTCTTTTGAAAATGCACAGCTTCCGCTGTTTACCTCTGTCAAACGGTGCTTTGCAAAGACTTGGGCGAGAAACTCAAAGTCATCAAGAGGTGGAGGTGAGTGGGATCAGTGTTTCTGCTGGCAACTATTTCCTGCCTGGCTAGCCCGTCTGCCATGTCACCAGCCATCACTTCAACCCCGGCTCTTTCCATGCCAACTGGCTCGGCTCTCTGTCGCTCTCACACTGCCTGCCATATCCAGAGAGGCAGAGATGGGACATATTAGGCCGGCATCACACATCACACGCTTCACGTCATCAGACACTCACACACACACAGAGACAGATTTATGTGTCCTAATTTACACATGAAAACGCACAAATGCACCAAGATGTGCTGGCTGACAGGCAGCATGCATATTCCCACATGAAAACAGTGGAAAACACAGTCATGAGCCCGCAGAAGGATGTGTATCAGTTGTATAATAAAAGGTTAGCATCTTGGGGACTTAACCTTTAGAAAAACCATTTTGTTCAGAGACAACTCTGGATGGAGAGCAGCTAAAGATCAAGGTTGCACAGAAGAGATATCACATACAGTGTAAAAGACATGAACCTTAGTTTTACAACCTGACCCCTGTCCTTTACCAGCACTCAAGGTTGATAGACTAGTGGCAGCGTTGTAAGCCTAAATCTGCTGGAGCCTGCTCTAATCCTTCTTGAAGCCTTCGGGCTCTCCGTGTCCTTCTCATTGGCTTCATTAAATAGATCCCTGTCCTTTCTACTTCCCTTTCACTGCCTGCTGCCTGCTCATCAGCTAGGCCAATTACAACCAGTTATCTGCAGTCACACATGCCCTTCGCCTTTGTCTTCCTTCACAAGGAAAGTGAGAAATGTTATCTACGGGTAAGAAGCAATGCCACTCATGGAGGAGTCAAAGAGAGGGGCAGCAACACGAGCACTTGTGTAACTGTATACAGTGCATTGTGCATCCATAGAGATTCATTCCTCAAACTTTTTACATGATTGGCAGGGGTTAGAGTTTCAGGCAGCAATCTAATACTGCCTTCAGAGTCCCCAGAGAAAGAAGTCTGACTTGCGGTGCAAGCCAGCGAAGGAGCAAGGGAGCAAGGGAAGCGGTGTGCAAATTGAAAGTAATCCTCAGGCCTGGCTGGCAGTGCTGCTGGAACCACATCTATTCATAATTCATCACTCGACAGCAGCGAGGTGGAGAAAGTTCTGTCCGAGTAATAAACCAAGAAGAGATGTTTTAGAGAGAGGCACGAGCAGAATCAAGCGAATCAGCCTCTGCTCTTGAAGGCAGCGCCTTTACTCCTTTTACCTGATTGACCACAAGAGAGTCCATCTGTCCATAAACTCTGGAAAGTTCATTTATCAGACCCAGAGAGAACTACCCAAGCTTGAACCCCTAATAAATTGGCCACTCTGAGAAGTAAAAATACGCTGCAGACACAAACTTAGTATTTATTTTCAACTCTTAAGCTCATTTAGGTTGACAGGTAGACACACTGAAGCTGCTGGTGCGACCTGCCTCTGCTCCACCTCTTTGCCTCAGTTGGGTTAACTAAAGGTTAGGTAGAGTCAACTCAGAATACGGTGACTGCAGTTAAAAGGCTTTAAAGCAGCGCTTCAGAAACCAATGGGTAATGTCACTAAGGCTGTATGCATGTTTTCTACAGTTTATGGTTCAACTCTGTTAAAGACCAAGTCCCTGACCCTTTCTGTGAACTTTCAGGTGCTGGGTAGGTACTGTTAAGTTCATTTTATAGGACTTTATGTTTGCTGTCAACTAGGGATGGGCGATAAATTACTGCTCAAGATTTATCGTCAGACAATTCCTCCACGATCAATATTTGCCATCTCACGATAAACGCGATAAATGCAAGTTGATGACATAAAAGCAAGTGACAGACTTGCAGCTGTAGCCCACACAGATCAGAAAAACAAACAAACATGGCTGAAGGTGGTGAAGAAGACGTCTCTGAGCAGCTTGTTGCTGAACGAGGCTCCACGTGAGGGATTTCCTTCAAGATTGGGGTTTAGACGAGTGCGATCAGGTATGCCTGACCTGCCGTTCACTGTGTGCAATAAGAGTTTTCAATAAGTATTGAAACCTACCACTTAAACTTGTAGTCAAGTTTTTTATTTGACTATGCCGGCTGGTGTCTTCAAGACAGAACGAGTCAAAAACACAGACTGGGATTATAATATTTTTTATCCAGACTTTTATCATTATCACCAGAATGGTAAATCTTACTGTGATAAATTTTTTTTAGCTCATATCACTCATCTCTACTGTCAACACTGTTAACTTCTCAGATATGAAGCTCAAAGACACTTTAAAACATGGTCACTTTGAGTTCAACAGCAGAGTCAGATAAGACAGTCCCTACCTACAGCCTTGTATTTGTACGCTCTCTTTTCCATGTAGTGAATTCATTGGTTTGTTATTGAAATGTATCACCTAGTCTGTCAATCAAAATACTATTTCAGACATGATCTTAACTGAACCTGAAAACGTACCCTTACATGGGACCCAGGATAATACAGTCTTCTGGCAAGCTGATGCGGACAGTGTTGGATGATAGCCAGAGTCTTTCAAAAGAATAGATGCTAACAGACAAGAAGACAGAAAGGCGAGCTTACAGAGAACAAAGTTCAACCTGACTGATACTGTTAGATTTATGTGAACTGGCTCCTTAAGTTAAAACAAAGAAAAATAACTTGCATACTAAAAGTAGAAACATTCAAGAGAGGCTGCAGTGTCCTTTCACCTTCTTGGAACAAATTCACAAGTACACAAATTTGAAGAAATGTCCCTGCAGAAACACTCACAGCTTGTCTGGTAACAACACATACTGTACACTGCAGAGGTGACTTTGGTCGCTCTGGTTGTTGGCTCGCTCTCAAACATATTGGCCACTCATGGTTTTGACACCAGAGTGACCTAAAGGTGAGGAGGAAACTGTGAAGTCGAAACAGGAGGGAGGAGGGAGGGGAAGAAATAAAGATCAAGAAAAAGAAAGGATGAAATTGACCGTGAGAGAGCGCACCTGCTCAAATTTAAGCTCAGGTTTAGAAATAAAGAAATGGTTTGCCAGTTTGTTTAATATGCTTTTTGCTCTCTTGCTGTGATAAACTGACAGAGACATCAGGGGAGATAAATGGAAAGCTAATGCTATCAGTTGGTTAGCTTCGCTCTGATCAAGGATCACAAACAGGCAAGGGTGTGGGAAGACTTTTCAAACTTGGTTGACCCAACAGAGGCTGTGTTATTGTACAATTTTCACACTTCAAGAAACACAACGAAGCGGGTAAGACATATATGTCCTTAGTTTAGTTCTTTAAAGACCCACTCCAATGAAAATTGTGTTTTTCCTGTTGTCTACCTGTTCATATGGCATTTTTCTGATGCAACAGGACATATCACGAGAAAAATAAGTGTGAAATTACATTTGAGTATTTCTGCATTCAAAATGATGTGAATCTCTAGCAGACCCAAACAGCAGGCTCAGTTTCAGATTCAGAGATTTCTTACATCACAACTCCAAGCTCCGCCCCCAGAGCCACGCTATGCAGGCCACACTTAGAGAAATAGAGAGGACAATTGTGGAAACAGCGTGTACGTAAGCGGATTGCAATGCTCGTAAGAAAGCTGATTGGGATATTAGCTTTCATCATGTCCCTAAAGACATAAGTTTCCGAGAGCTGAATAGCTACTATGTTACTTGCCACTTCTACTACACTGGCAATATTAGGCTGCAGGCTAACATAATGAGGAGTGTGCAGAGCAGCGCTGTCTCCGCTGATGACTCAGAGGCAAATTGCTAATGATCTACTGGAGCTCTGCAAAAGGAAAGCCCTTGAAAATGACACAAATAACGTGATTTCGGCTAAAAACTTCATAATCACAATTTAAAGACCACTGAGAACACTTAGAGGAGATAAAAACGATCCGAGTGGGATTTTAAGGACTCAAAAAGAAAAATTTGTGCCCAAAGACACAACATAAGGCACTAACAAAAGAAAATACGCCACTCTGAACTGCAAAGAAGACTACTTATAAGACAGCCCAATAGTTGATTTTAACATGATTAGCCTAATCAAATCTGAGGGGTTTGGGGTAGCAGATTATGTGATGCATTTTTAGGAAAAAGAAAAATTACATTTAGATTCAAGATTGCTCTCAGTCGTTGTCACCTTAAATGGCAACATGTAAAATCAAAATGGGTTCTTCATTTTTGAAACACAAATACGCCGCAAAGCAATCCTGCCCCACAAAATTCAATATCTGATAAAATATAGGGCATGTCTGAGTCAAAGTCTTATAATACAGCATGAAGGTGAAACAGTAATATCCACAAGTGTCCCTGAGCAATAACTCACCCGGTCTGACACACACATGCAGCCAGCAGCGTGGCCGGCCTGGGATTACAGCATAATGACATGCTGATGAAATGTACTAGGCCATCCATTTCTGTCTGCGTTATGGTCCGCTGTCCATGTTTCAGCTCAGCCTGTTTGTACGGCCTACTTCACCATCCCAACCTCTAATCCCGTGCCATTGGGAGCTGCCACGCTGCCCTGTCCACCTCCCGTCTCCTCTCAACTCAGCCTTAATCTCAAAACGGTCAAGATTCTGAAAGTGGGACGACTGACTGTTGAATCCGGCCATGGCTAAAATGTGACCCCGTTCTTTCCAAACCAAACAAAACAAAACAAAGGTATTGAGGTGAAACCACTTTTTTGTGCAGCGCTCAAAGCCTTCAATAAAAAGAGCAGTAGAAAATCTAATTTTGCAATGTATGCTTTGACAGTTTGTGTGTGTGTGTGCATGTTTTTCTTCCTGCTGCCCCAAGCCTAATAATGTGAGAATAGCGAGGTCTGGGATTCTGGCGTAATTAACCGAGAGTGTTAATTACAGGAAGATTTCTGAGGCAATTATAAAATCTCAAGCAACAACACTGGCAATGAATCCGCTCACACTGCACAGAGACACAGAAGGAGTCTCACGGCACATCACGCCTGCTAATTGTTGATTTATCCTCGAACATCAATATCACATCAAGGTTTTGCATTTACAGAACTGGCTGAACAGAATCCATAAAGATAATTATTCAATTGTGAATCCAAAAATGTATACGTCTCTCCTGTTTCCTCCGGCGTTGCAGGTAAAAAGAGAAAGGATGTTCGTCGTCTGTGGCCGTGGGCTGAAGTAGAAGAACAGTAGATCCTGTATCTGTGCCACGTCTTCTGAGAGATTAGCTAATGCAACAATGAGCTCCTGGTTGAACGGAAGCAAGAAGTCAAGTGTTTGAAGAAGAGAGAGAAAGAAAAGGCGCCTGTAAAGAGAGAAAGCTGCTGAGTGCTTGAGAAAAAATTAAAGATGAAAAAGAAAATAGAGAAAAGAAACGCCCTCTGACCTTTTAAGTATGTCTTAAAAACAAAAACAGGTGACCGTGCAAGAACAAGGTTAGGGATAGAGGATGATGTAAAAAGAGAGAAAGGTTTCTCTCAACAGGATGACAGCTGAAAACAGAACGCAGAGATGTGAGCGGGCTTAGGCAGGGTGATGAGGGATTATACGTTTTGACAACACCATGGAAGGAAGAAGGGCTTGGAAATGTTTTTGACAAAAGTGAGCCACTTCAGAGGGAACATCGACTGTACTCGTGTAGTTGTGTATATGAGAGTGTGTGTCCTTAGATGGCGGGTTGACAGCCGAGCTCTCTTATCTTTCTGGTGTAAATCTCAACTCAACAGAGGATTCATCAACGGCTTGGCTGCTGCTGTCCGACGCGACAACGCTGACTAATAGGACGGCGTGCACGCTGACAGGAACAATCACAAGTATGCACTGATAAATTCTGCAAAAATCCACATATGCACTGTCAGCTGAGGCTCTGTAGGGATTCAGAAGTGAACCCCGGCAGGTGACACCAGGTTGTCAACTCCTGCGACGAAGGCGAAACAGAAGGAAGGAGGAGAAGGAAGGAGGAGCCGGGGCACACTGAGGATGAAGAGGAGGAGATGGTGAGTCAGCTGCTCTCCCTGAAGACCTCGAGGAGGAAGAGAAAGAAGAGAGGAATAAAGTGGCATCATGCTCCCTCTGTTCCTTAGAGAGTCATTTTAGATTTCGCTCTGAAATAAAAGACAGGAGCCTTAACTCTTCAGGGGGATGTACCCTAAGGAGAACAACAAATTCCAGAGTAAGAGATGAGCAATCAGTGTCCTTAACGGGGATCACTGTGCCATGCCATCTCACCAGCCGTGTCTGGAGGCAATTACGACATCGCTGCCTGTTATCTGGCATGCCAGTGGGGCTTTCTAAAGTCTCTAGGTCTACAGCTAGAGGCACGGAGTAATTGGGTTCTGCCTGCTCATTAAACATACATCCGTCCCGACACAGGAACTCAGCACTGGATGTACTGGGATAAAACAGAATGCAGGATGGAGTTAGAAACACACAATCTGCACCACACTAAAAAAAGAAGAAGAAAAAAAAAAAAACATGAAAAATAGAAACTCATTCATGCAAACAGAAACAACCACAGCTACATCCTGACAGGAATTATTCACGGGCTCTCTTGAATCTATTTACTCGCCATCTTCCCCACACGGAGAGATCTATGTAAAGTGGTTCTGATGAGACATTTCAGAATGAGACAAAAGCAAGCAGGAGTAGGAGTGAAAAAAGGAAATTCTCCGTAAGACAGCTACGGGTGATCGCGGTGGGGATGGAGAGAAAGAAGAGCGTGCAGAGATGTCTTTGAGGGAGATGAGTTGATTCTGACAGGGGGCTGTCGTGAAGGCAGGCCGATCCTTCATTCTGTGATCAACGTTTTTCTAAGAAAAAAATCAAAAACCATGAATAATTCATCTCTAACCAGTGACAGGCTCGTGAAGATGAGTGTGAGACCTATCTAGTGCTCTCCCTCTGCGGCCCTGCTGCCTCCTTTGATGAATTCATGATATTCCTCCAATGTCCAGAAGCAGCGTGACTTCTTCACCTCAAAGTGTGGCATCAGCACAGATTACGAACATGAGCTGTGTAAAACACGTAGACTTAGCCTCTGGATCTACAGAATGAGGTCGATGCAAAAGAAACTTAAATCACTATTCTGGCTTATTTACCTAAACCCAGTGGGGCACAACAATTGTTTGTAACTGCAGTCATCTGTGAGACATTGACCCCATTTCCCCTAATGTTTTTACCAGAATAAATAAGGAAACATTTCCAACAATTTTATGCTTTCAATTTTTCAGTTTCAACAGAAATCTTTTTTTTTTTTTTTCAAATTATAGTCCCATTATTTTTTTTTTTAAATAAATTAAAAGGAAAAGGTACAGGTACCCTCTCTTTGACTTGTTTGTACCTATTAATGAAAATTAACCAAGCAGCAACCTACTGCCTCAGATGATGAAAATGATCCACACATGCTCAAAACTCAAGTTTCTAACAGCACTACAAGCCACCGACACACCCGTTCAAAAATCCTATCTCTACAGCAAAAATAAACATGTTTACAGCCTGGAGCAAGAAAAAAAAGTGGTCTGAAAAAGCTTATAATTCTCTTCCCACACACACTGGTGGATTCTTTTTATAACTTGTAAATTTAGATGATGTGAAGTGATTATTATGGCCACTGCTGACCTGGATTGCTGCTTTGGAATATTTTGAAATAGTGGATTTGTTTGTTTTTGTGAGCTGTGAGCCATTATTATCAAGATTTTTTTTTAAAAGCCTTTAATTGATTCCCCTTGTGTGTGTGTATCTAGAATATACAGACGTTTCACTGTTTGAAGAAAAAAACCTTTTGAGACATCCTTATTTGTTAAGCTGCACTGGTATGAGTAAACCAAATCAGTGTTTCGGTTAGTGGAAGGGTTTGACGTCAATCCTGTCATATCCCTTTGGCGCATGCCTCAGCTCTTGCGGCGCAATATGTCAGTACCCATCAAGGCAGTATTTTTGCTTTTCTCACAGTGGGAAAAATTGGAGGCACAGCGTCTGTCACACTACACAGTTGATGGTTTCCACCCTCTTGTTCTGAAAAGTTGACTTCTGAACAATAGAAGAACAATATGATGACAAATAAAGTGCCCAGTTTGAGTCTTTATGATTTAAAATCAAAGAGTAAATCTTTTTTTGAAATTGGCAAAGATGGATTTATGCTCACAGCAGCATCGACAAAAATTCACAGAATTAATATCACCTTCTACTTTCGAGAAGCAGCAAGCCCTCCTGCCTCCATGTATAACAACAGAACAAGTACACAGTGTTCGGCTTTTCTTCAAGAGTGTAGCCTCTATGATGCCCCAAACAAAGGAAAAGAAACTCGCCACAGCAGTGAGTTGGTTCAAAGCTGAGATTCTCAGCAGACAACTTCTGATCAAACACCTCTGACAGGCAGGCCCGATCCTTCTGTTCGCAGAGATAGAGAAGGAGAGAAGAGGAAAGAGGAGGGGGTAGAAGGCGATGGAGGAAGAGGAACCACAGTCTGTTAAGCACAATCTCATCACACCCATCTGTCACAGTTACGCACGGACACATACAGCTGCAGATTTATTAGTTCAAATGATGCAGAAACAAAACAGGGGGGAGATTTTTCTTTCAGGCTGTGACATCCTTTTTCAAACGACAGTCTGCGGAAAGCATTTGACTAAAAAACGTCCCCCTCTCTCTGCGGCTGTACATCACAACTGACACATCTCACAAGGTACACGCGCGAAAAAATGTCAGAATCCTGAAATATCAAGCCAAAAATGTGTCATCACATCCCTCAACATGGTGACATTTCATCACTCAAGTATTCAGAATTTTTTTTTTTCTTGTATTAAAATGAGGCGAGCTCTCAGTTTCAAATTATTAACAGCTTTATTCCAAATCACTCTCAAGCAGCCAAGTTCAATATCCTATGAAGCAAGATATCCAGAATGAAAAACCCCCTGTTTCTCATCAAACTAAAAGGTCACCTGAAAATAGCCGCCCAGCACCAATTAACAGCTCAATAAAGAAGTAATGTGTTACATTCTTTGGCAGCAGGCAGATGGTCAAAACACCTTCCAGCTACTAGCTCTAAAACACTAATGAACACAGGACGTACAAGAGGACATTTCTGACCTTAGTGCGACCTCAACATTATTGAGATGTATGAAGTGAGGAGGAATGTAACCGAAGCCCTCAGGGGATAAAAATCCTAATGATGATACAAACTACCTCCTCCATGCCTTGCGGCCCTTTTCGAGAGAGATGCGATCTCCGAACCCATGCACCTCTGGGAATAATGTTCACTTCCTATGCACATCAGTGTAGCTGGCATTTAGCATTTAACAGCTTCCAGTAAAGACTTCCTTCCATGAAGCCTGCATTGTTTATGGTTCAGTGAAAAACTCTGCCCTCTAAATATGTCCCTAAAGCAGACACTGTTGTTCCTTGGCGCATTGCAAACTAAGGAGTAGAGTCTGTTTATCTGGTGAGCCAAAGCTTCACTGTAACACTCACTCCTACAGAGGCTTCACTCTTGTGTCTGTGTGTGCTTTCATTGTTAGTTTTTATGTCTATTTAAAAAGTGCTGGATCATCTGCTTTCTTTCCAAAAGCCTAACCGGGGACCAGGACTGCAAATTAGCCGCGACTACAGGTCCTTTGTGCATTTCATCAGTTGCATTTTGATGTAGTAATGCCGACAGGTATTGTCCCTGCCATACAACTGTTTGGTTAGGATGGATAAATTCACTTCTAATAGACATTTTAATTTTATTATGATGTGATCTTTGATGCAAGCTTTGTCTAATTTGTCCTCTTGCAGAGTGGAAAACTACTTAAAAATATATATGCTCCATTTAAATGTTCCTTCAAAAATTTTTGATTGGCTGTTTATCTTAAATAAAGATAAGTGATTAGTTCTTACTAGTTAGACTGCAAATGAGCCACAAACAGAAGCTAAAAACCTCCCAAACTGAACTCTAGACCCTTGAGTCTGTACTTGTGAAGCAGCTGGACTGCAGTCAATATCCTGGTGTCGCTGAGGACAAAGACTTTGTTCAGAGACAATCAAATAGCCCTCTGTAAAACTGTTTAGTTTTATCATTTAAAGGTGGTAGTAGGTAAGTTTGGTCGCTTTTGGACAGAGGCTCGGTAGCTGTTTTCTCTTGTTTCTAATTTCTGCACTAAGCTAACTAGATAATTGTTGCTTGAATTTTGAGGTTGATGTTGATCTTATCCAATGATAGACTGTACATAGAATGGACAGCATCTACCTCCTCTTTGGGTGAAGCCACTGCGAAAACAGCACCCTCTGGTGACGGGCTGCAGTATAGGTTATAAATCCCGACTCCTCCAACAATCTCTATGGAGTTGTGGACAAACTTTAGAAATTAATTACACAGAATATACATTTTTCCCCCCCCTGCTTGTGATGTTGACATGTAGTTATTGTAAGACTGGGTTGTGTTCAAGTCCTCTTTTTTCTGTACAGCTCCATTTTTAAAAGTTATTAGGGGTTCATATTTTCTATGATTGACACTTGATACAGCCTATGGACATACAAGGATTGCGTAGCTCACCTGGGGGAAACGCTGTTTGAGTCTAGTGTCATCACAGTGACTCTCCTGCCCAATGTGTACAACACTACTGCGCAATTTCGGTTTCAGGAAGTGAAGGAAAAACACACAATTACCGAGAGCTTTTCAGCTTCAAATCCATCAACTGGAGCAAGACAGATCCAAGTTGTCCACAGTTTATACAGTCTATGTGTTCAACCCTCTTACCCTCTTATTTAAAAAAATATATCAAATTAATGGGGTCACTGAAGCAATGGCATAACTGAAATATTTAAATCCCAGCTTTTACTCTCTTGTTTTAGTCCTCTGAAAGCTTACAAGCGACAAAGCACACATGAAAGCTTTCAAAGGAATCAAACAAAGAATACATTTTTAAAAAAAGCAGAAATGGGATGTTTAATCAAGCAGAGACAGAGAGAGAGAGAACAGCTTCACGCAGCAGTTCACTCTCATCTCTCGGCTCTACTGATCTCCACTTCAGGAAGATTGATTTGATCAAGTGATTATCTGATCAGCAGCTGAGAAGGAGATGAAAGATGGCTTTAGCTTCCATGGTGTGATCCGCTGGGTTGAGAGGGAGAGAAGCATTAGGGGTTAATGACTGATATGAAGATGCAAAGAGGCGTGAATCTGTAATCTTCATTTATACTGACGGCTCTCTGGGACATTTAAAATAGGTTCACAAAGTTCAAGGAACAATTTCTTAATGAGGATGAGAGCGGGAGGCAGACAATACCAGAGAGAGCTCTATAAACAAAAACACAGATGTAGATCTCTGGTACAGTAGGAGTGTTTATTTTCGCACATTTACTCACATTAATTTTGAGCTAATGCATCATCATCTCTTCAAACATGTCTAACTGAACGCTCAAATACACCCCAATGATTAATTAACTCTGTGATGTCTTTACACAGAGTAAAATTTACGTGAACAAACATACTCATATCAGAGTAACCTAAACTGGTAGGGTCACGGTAAAAAGAAAACACTTTGACTGATAAACATGCAAAATTAATTAAGAGGGGCTGTAGTGTGCATATTTTGTAAGTAAACATAAAGGTATCGCTACAGGCAGTTAAATTTGATTACTTATTTCAATCCAATTATGAGATGCTGTTTCTCTAAATCCCACAAAAGCCTGTGAAGCTTCAGGGCTGACAAGAAAATGAAAAATTAAAATTGGTAAATGTCTGTATTGGCGCCCAGACCTCAAAATCAATCATACAGGAGAAAACACACTGCATGTCATATGTTAATCCAATTTCATTCATAATTACATAATTGGAGAGAGCTGATTAAAGAGCTATCTCATGTGCAGGGCCCGTGGAGAGATGCTTTGAAAGATGTGTGTAACTAGACTCAACCCGCAGGACACAGCTGGCTCTGCACAGATACAGTCAGCCATGTCTGCACGCCTCAGCTGCTTCAAATGTGCTTCATAACAAACTGATACACTTCAAGGATGAAGTAATGAAACGTCTGAATTCTATCAGCTGATTTAAAATAGGGATTAAAAGAAGAAATCCATTATAAAATGTAGATGAATTTGGGTAATAGTTTTCAAAGTGTGATTATGCAATCATAAAAATAAGAGCTGCAAGAGCTTTAGATGAAATTCTATCTGGACAAAGTGTTTTCACAAAGCTGTCTCAATAACTTGAGACCATCTCTTTAAACCAAAAGCACCAAAATATTTAAAAGATAGTAAGAGACAAACAGTATTTTATATGATGACAATGACAATAAAAAGGTGCCCTTCATGCTTTTTGAGGTGCTGAACAAAGGCTGGAACATACATCTTAAATGACTCATAGGTTATGAATTTGCTGATGCAGCTGCAACCCTTTGACTGAACACAACTTAGTTATAGATCAAGTGTTGTTCTTTTAAGATGGGTGTTTGTGAAGACAACGCTTGAGGTTGCAGGGATCCCATAATCTGATAAGGATACACTGCAGTACAAATGCCCTTTACTCTGTTTATCTGCCTCCTCTGGCTCACAGCTCATTAGATGTTCACTGCTAGCAGTGCTGCTATATGAATACTTTCTGTACAGATGAAAAAGGACACTTCAGGACAATGCAGAGTGCGCAGCGAGGACAGGACAGGAATGAGTTTACCCGGTAGGTTTTCACAGTCCAAATTGAAGATGAGTCATGAAGATGACTTTTAAGAAAATGTTTATACGTGGTTTTCGAGGACTGCATGGCATCTCCCTTTCTTCCATTCCTGATATTTAAATGGAAAATACTGCCTGCATGGGCCGGGCATATTGGGATGGTGGAACTAAGGCATGCACACGAGCAATCTGGCTGGTGGAGCCACAGGACTGACGCCATGAAACTTCTGCTGACCAAAACATGCATTGAGCTTTCCCATAAAGCAGTGAAGAAGATCTCTCAGGTCATTTCAAGCAGATACCTGTGGTTATGGAATGCTCAATTATGCTAGCTAGGACAGCAAGGCCAAGCTTCCCCTTACCTCAAACTTAAAGTGGCGCCCACAAGAAAAATGTGATCTAAATTAATTTAAACTGGGTGTCACTGTTACTATAGCTTAAAATTTATCAGCTTTATGTTATATTTTTATATTAAACAGCTGAAACCTTGATGGGCTATGCAACAACAGAGAGAACATTTGTTGTGATTTGGCTCTGTATCAATAAAGATTGATAGATTGATTGAACTGATGAGCATTTGAATACTGTCAGTGGCTCTAATATAGAATTTAAACAGTGATTCCCTCTGAAAATTGGTGGTTGCTTCTTTAAGAACATAGTTAATGAACTCCTTCCCTAATTTACCCCTCAGTGGCTTACTTATGGTTAAATTAGGAAGGCAGCCTTCTGAGTGCCTTTGCTTTATGCAAAGTACAAATGGTTTATTTTAACTTCAGCTAACAGCTTTTTTTCCTCTTAAAATTTTATATCTCAGGCTTTTATGCCTTTATTTTTTGAGGATAGGATAGCAGACAGAGCGGGAAGCCAGAGAGAGAGTCAGAAGTTGCACGTAGGAAAAAGGGCCACAGGCTGGAATCAGGACTGCAGCTTCATCTTAGTCTCCGGGCCAAACCAGCACCCCAATTTCTCCCTTTAAAACAGCTCTCAAAATCCAATAACTCGAAATGTAAACAACCAAGCAATGTGCAGCAAGTGCCAACAAAAAGCCTGTCCTTGATGATTTTCAATCCCCTCAGAAGAAGAGGTAATGTATTTTACCGTATTGTCATGATGGTGTTGGTCGAAAAAGATAACTAAGGGGGAGCATAAGCCCCCGGTTCAAAGGTCAAAATCAATCAGTCACCATCATGCATGATCTACTCTCTGTCAGTGCCACTACTGAATGTAATATTTAGACTTCTCTGCAGTCAGGTAGAGCGATACCGGAGGATTCTATCCTGAGCAGCAGGAGCCCTGAACTCTAATTTCTGCAGCAATCTGAGTCATGACGGTCGATCCATGGTGGAGAATATTGTTTTATGGCTGGCTAGTCTCAGCGCTTCAAGCTGCCAGCAGCAATAGAAATACATAAAATGAAATGAGGTGGAGCGAGCGACAAGTATATAAACTCCTGCTCTTCATCCCATAGCAAATCTCAAGTGTCTTCACTCAAAGACACATGACTAAAAATATCCCCTCCACTCCAGCCACTGAGTAAAGAGATTGATCCTGCATTGCTTCTTTAAAGACAAAGAGGACTTTCTTGGTTACGTCTGAAAAAGCCCATATGAAAATAACCCGGCGTAGGATGAAAGGATGTGGAGTAGTTTCTAAAGTCCTTGCTACTGTAAGTGTGTAAGCACTGCCTACTAACACTCATGTGTTTCCTTGGCTCTGCACTTATATAATCCTACGGCCATCTCATCTCACATTCTTTCATCAGGAGACCTCAGCAGACATAAAATATGCAGCATCCAAAGAGCAAAAACTGTTTTCCTCACCCCTCAGCTTCCTCTCTGTATCTCCGCTTAGCAAGGCTCCAGTCCTCCTGGGCTGATCTAGAAAAGTCAGATAAAACTTCTGCTTAAACAGGCCGAATTCGATTTAGTGATGACTTATGCGAAAAATATGGAGACACAAACTTGAGTAAAAGCATCCAACAAATGCAAGGAACAGATTAGGGCAGTCAGACAGCCATTGTGGCGCTGTGAATGTGCATGTGCTGCAAAACACTTAGCCTGTGCAACTAGCAATCTCTGTAACCTAATAAAGTTTTAAATTATAGATGATTAAAATTTCTGAGAGGGCGCTTGGGTAAACTGCATCATATTCATAAAGTGAAAACATACTCGTCTGATACGTTCACTCCTCAACATCAGAGCACTTCTGGTTTTCTGATGCTTCTCTTTGATCTTGTTGGTTTTAAGAACAGAACAAAAGCTCTGCAGATATTAATGGCTCCGATGCGCTTCCTAGAAAAGCACTTCATACAACAAACAGGCACATATAGTCAAAAACATCACACTTGTCACTGCCATGCTTGTGTATAGGGAGCCTCGGTCTATTTCTGGCACAGGTTAAATGTATGGTGATGAAAAAAATACAGTTCAAATCTGAATCTAATCTCTAATACTAAATGCCTTTTACAGATTGAGGCTCATTATCAGATTGCTGCTAATCAGGGATGCTTGCACTGATATGTCCACTGCCACGTAATGCAGCAGGTGCTTAAAGCAATGGATTAATAGTCTAATAATGTGACGGATAAATGGTGTAAATAGCTTGAACTGTTACCAAAAAATAAAATTCAAATAATTAATATAGGATAAATGGCTGTAGCACAAACCTGTTATTAAATCTGGAATTAACATTTTTACAAACCATGTGTAACTTTGTCCCTTTAGGCACATGGGAATAAGTATGTCAGAATTCTTTAAGAGAAAACTGATGCAGGGTGCCTCTCAATAAGACTAAATCTGAATTTTTTTTTTAAGTTTTAAAAGGTTTTTAAGTTTCATAACTGCAGGTGATGTAGATACCATATAATAAGTGATTGACTTTAATAATCATGATCTCAATATCAATCAAAACCAGCGCAATGCAGGGCACCAACGAGCCCGAGCTGTGTCGCACCGTCACCTCTGTGGACCGCTTCCCCTTTCTGTTCGTCTTGGGGTCTAACATAAGTGTCATTGATTACATAGGTTTGGGTCACACACAGGAGCAGGGCTTACATTTTGACACTTTAATAATCATGATCACAATATCAATCAAAATAACCATGATTATGATACTCGCCATGATTGAGCAGCCATACTAGTTAGATTATGTCACAGCGCCTAGCATATTGTTACATCCTACTCCACTGCTGTCAAAGACGACGTGGTGTGCAGGGATTTCATAACTGATAATGAGTAGGTCAACACTACATTACCCTGGTGAAATCTGATGTTGTCACAACACAAATAACACAGAATACATTAAAACATGAGTCACATGTCCTTTAGGCTGAGATAAGAGCTGAGAGAGCGGCACTGAACAGAATGAACAGTGTGACAAACAACACTTTGGGCAGATAGGTTGCACACACCAGGGTCAAGGTGATATAAAATTCCTATAGTATGAAAATAAAGGGGGTCATGTTGATCACTTTCAACCGCTATCAGTGTAAAATGATGACCAGATTATGCCCCAGCGGCTGAGCCAGAGTGGGTTAACACTCAATTGGGGACCTGGCAGATTGATCCGACCTATGTTGACTACAACATATAAATAGTTCATCTTTTACTGAATAATATCTCCACTAGAGATCTAAACAGATAATTCCTCCTTTGCCCTTGACTGACATAACACTGCTGTCCTTGGCAGGCATTACTAATCAACCACTGGTCACTGTATGAGCAAATGTTTTTCAGAGAAATGGAACAAAAAGGTTGAGCCACAACAACTGTTTGTGCTGACTGAAATACTCCCACCCATGTTTGAGGTCACGCAGATTAAATTTCAAGAGCATGTGTCACCAGGTCATGCCCCTTTTAAACTCATACATGTAAAGGAGGAAGCACTGTTTTGCAAATAGAAGACTTGTAAAGGTTTGGTTGCTTTCTAAGCTCTACTTTACAGCCTAATCTGAATGTGTATAATGGCATTACAGCAGTCAGAGAGCGGGAGGACAGCCAGCACATGTTGCCCTGTGATCATTCCAGCTGGACATCTTAACACAGACAGCTGACATGTCAACGCGCCTGCAGGTATCTGACTTCCACTCTCCACCACTTAAAACCTCGCTCTTTGCAACACACTGCCCTCGCCGTAAGAAGAGCAGTGCCCTCATCTTGCAGACGACAGATCCATCTCTGCTTTTACTGCCCTCGTAAATACTCCACTGTTGAAAAACAATGAGGCTGGTCATTGGCAGAGCTGAACAGAGGTAGTGTCACTATTGAACACGGCTGATAGTTTTATGTCCGACAGAAAAGATCAAAATACGAAGGGACATGTAGGTGTTGTAATGGACAAGACTAACTGATTCAACAGAGCACTCTGAGGACCACACAGACCTGTCAGCACACTTTTCATTACTGGCACATAAATCTAACAAATAGAGAGGCTAAGTGGCACCTCGGGTACCATTAAGTGCAGCTCTCATCAAGCCAGCAGCAACCCATGACACCGTGATGATGTGCTGAGCATTAATGTCTGCACAAAGCCGCTCTTTTAATAAAAACAAACAGGAGAAAAAAGAAAACGTTAGAGAAAGTTTTCTCTCCACCATCATCACAAACACTGTGACCTTGTTTATACCCGGAATTACAATCAGTCTAGCGTAATGAAATCCTGTGTGGACAAGACTTAAGTACGAGCATTTTACTTTACATCAACACGCATCTTCAAATACGTCCCCTGTGACCACTTGGGATTGAATCACACTTTATTGCTTCACATGCAAATAAACCCAGAGCCTCACTCACCTTCATTAGTCTTTAAAAGAATATTACTCAGAGATACAAACAGTGTTGCATACTAACAGCAAAGGGGGAGCTCATGCTCATATACAGCAGCAGAGAGGGAATTAATACAGACCGGAGTAGTGACGTAGTACAAGACTTTGATCATGAAGACTTATTTTCATCTACAGCTCTCTGGTTTTCCTGAGCAAAACAAGAACTCCACTGCAGATTGAAGTCTCTGTTACAGCAAAAATAAGATCTGTTCAGTTATCACACATATGGCCATTATGAAACACTAGTATCATCATTGTGTTGCATTGTTGCAACTCTAATTAAATACTCATGAGTCACTTCTTTCAAACATGTCATTGACAACATGGCGGGACATGGATCCTGCATTATAGCCGGCTATGCGTGGAAACAGGGCAGATCATGTTCTTTATGGACCCCTATCTTTCCTCAGTGCAGGATCATTTCTTATTAATAGGTTAAATGAAGTCTTAATGAAGAAATATGCTCATTAATTATTTAGTATTTTGGCACAGGCTAATAGGTTTCTGTTCATATGTTTAAACGACATGAGAAATCAAAAACTGAAGATTTACTGCCAGCGCTGCAGAGTAATATTAAATCAGCCATCTATATTGAGCAGGTGGTGTGTCACTCCACGTGATCATTGCCGTGGATATGGATAGAGTGGGAGGTCCAGGACACATAAGCGTAACACAACCAGACCAATGTGGACAAATGCCTCCTAGAGAATCTTCGTATGTGGGATAAGTCATCAGACCTTGAGCCACTCTCAGGGGGGCAGTGAGACCTGTAGTTCAAGCTGTCCACTTATGATCCAAGTACTCTAGAGATATATAAATGCCAAGTATAAACTAGATTTATGAACCCAAGAACATGTTGAAGAACTAGCTGGAGTCAGGATTCAACAACTAACCTGCTCCCAGTGCCCAAAAATGAGATAGGAAACATACTTTTTAATACTCATGCACCCTTCTTCCCAACTATCTTGTCATAACACAGATCTAAAACCTGAGATGTTTCAAGATAATGGTGGTGAAAGAACCTGGATATGATTCGGTCACAGATCTAGTGAACAGTGGTTCGGTTTTAAATGGAGATTTGAACCTGTGCTTCAAAAGGGATTGCTGTACTTGTATGACTGACATTACAATGATCAGTGAGTAGAGGAGAGATTTATCAAAAGTACAAATCTCTCCCTGTAGGTCATGAGATGTTACAGTAGTCTTAGAAAGGCAGCTGCTCTGCCTCATAGATAGTTATACCTGTCTTTGTTATGAGTATAAAAACTGCCTGTACAGCCAAAAAGCAAAGTCTCAGTCAGTCCAGGAACCAGATTAAAGTCAAACTGTAGTCAGACCTTACACATAAAACCAGCTTATTTCTCACTGCGCTAAGCACCGAACAGAGCCACACAAAGGCAGGAGCAGAGCGAGGAGAGGGGCTGAGCAAATACAGGCAGGGGCTTAGATGTGTCACACCGACGACAGGCACTGAGCCTCTCACACTGAGATGACTGCAGGGATCGATCAAAGGCTGCCTTTCCCTCTTACATCATTAAAACCTAATTGAGAAGTGGTATGAAACACACACACACACACACACACACTCACAAAGAGGGGTGAGAGGAAGAGTGTCTGGGCTTGCATGGATGCACAATCTCAAGGATGACAATAGGAAAGCACAGCCGGCGTGATAAAATGAGAAAGATGTCCATGTGAGTTAGAGAGGGAATCGATCAGGCAGGACTGCACCATCACAGGGAGAGAAAAGGACAAGAGGATAAAGTAGTGTCAGGGTGATCAGAGGGTGAGACTCACTCCGCAGGTCATCTGTTAAAGTGGACCCTGACACACAAACACACAGATCAAACGGGATCAAAGGGGAGACACATGCAGGGTAAAAGCAACACATCAGATAAACTGCAGGTGCATGATCTCTCTCTCTCTCTCTGTGCAGCAGATAATGTCACACAGCAGATGAGTGAGTGTGTGATTGTAAAGGTGTGTGAAGTTGGCTCACCCAGGACTAGAACTTGCACTGTGCTCCTTCCACATCTGTAAGCCTGGATGAGATGCTCTGATCACAGCTTGCCGTCTGCTCTTGCTGGGTCTTTGCAGGGGTAATGTTGCACCTCCAGCTTCTCCAGACACTCAGCTTCCTCCACCTCTTCCTCTTCTTCTTCTTCCTCCCCAAACAGCAGCAGCAGCAACAGTGACTGGACCGGACTGCATTCACTCACCTTTTTCTCCTCTTTCTTTTCCCCCTCCTAGAGCTGCTGTTGAATTATCTACCGCTTCCTAAATCAGCTGCCTGGATCTCCACTCTCCTCCTCTGTGCTCTGAAGACAGCGGGAGCTCCTCTACATGCGGTCTCCGGGCTCTGTGTCTCGTAGAGGCGGTGAGGGCTGCCACCGGCGGCGGAAGACAGCTCGGACTGACGGAGTTCTCCTTATTGGATTGCATGTGTGAGTGTGTTGGCATCTGAGTGTGTGTGGGATGTGGAGCGTCGCGCGCTACACTGTGTGCGCGCCCAAGTGTGTATGTGCGCGTTTGAAAGAGGACCTGGTTGCTGCTCATTCGGGCTCATCTGTGCTGCTGCTGCTACTGCTGCTGCTGCGCTCACTGTCTTTCTCGCTCCCCTCCTGTCGTATTCGGGCTGCTTTGTGCTGCATTCAGATCCGGTGGGAGAAACGGAAACCGAGACATCTAGCCTACTCTGGAATTCAGCTCGCTTTCAAGTGGCGGGTTTACCCTGCAGGGACAAAGTAAATATATAGCACACGTCAAGGGAGTACTAGAGTTATTGAATTATTACTCATGAATATTGTGTGAACAATGAGCTGCGAAGTAATTTATGATAATACAGCAAATCTGAGATGAATGAAAGTTACGGTGGCCAAGAACCGCCACTGCTGCAAATAAAAAAGAATGCAAAAGAAGAAACCACAACTGACATCGACTCAGGCGGTACATGGCCTAACCAAATGACACATTGGAAAGCACACAAAGCGAAATGAAACAATAACCTTTCCACTTACTTCTTTGCTTGTCTTCTCGCTGTCCTCTTCTGTGCCTAGATTGTAAAACACCAGTGCATCATCAATATTGGTCCCTGGCAGCTTACTTCCATTGTGGCTTTTTTATTTGCATTATTTTATTTTCACAGTAAGTAACTTGTTTTTTTCCCATCACCACTTTGTTTTGCGTCGTTAATTCCATTGTGGCTTTTTTATCTACACCGTTCTTTTTTTATTTGCAGCAGGATTCAGTTTCTTTATTTTGCATCAGTAACTTCCATTGTTTTTTTTTTGTTTTTTTTGCATTTTTTTTTATTTGCAGCAGTGGTGGTTCTCGGCCACCGTAAAAAGTAGCCTATCATTGAACTAAATAAGAATCACAACAAGCGATAACTTCATTTTTAAATTTGATTATAAAAACTGCTTTCAGAGTTTATCTTTTTGGGCCTGCATTTTTTAGACTTCTTAATCTTCTAATTGTTTGCTAAATGAGGGCAACCTTTAGGGGACATGCTACCAACATTGATGCCAACATTGAGGTGCTAAACACTGCAGTTCCTTGGGTGTCCACTTGAGGCTGTCTCCAGTAGCACCTGAAACTATATCCATACCCAATAAAAAACGTCAGTTTTAACCCTCCTCCTGTGTTAGAGTCTGCACTGACCCGTTTTTGATTTTAAACGCTTAAAAGAACCACTTAAATTAGCTTTTTTGCATCAAGACTTTTTGACTTTGTCAGGAACCTTTAATTCAACAAAATAAAAATAAAAAAATTAAATTTACTAAATTATAAAATGCTCTCATTAAAATTATGGCACTTGTCATGTTAGGGTCGCTATTGACCTGGTTGGATCAATATTTAATAATCAGAGCAAAAATCAAAATCATATGTGCACTGTCAGGCACCACAATGACAGTCAGATCCTCTTCCAATCATTTGAGATTTAGGAAATTCTCATTTTTCCATGTTTTTCCCTGCACAAAAAACAATGTCGGGCATGTCCAGACAAGATCAATTCAGTATAGATGTCTGTGTGAGGGGTATACTGACAAAGAAAGGCCCAGAGGCCCACTACAAAAAATATTATAATCAATATTTTCATAGATAATGAAGCCTAACAAGGTAACCTAGTAACCTAGAATTGTTTTTAGTGTAATTCACAGCTGATTTAAGGCACGGTTCAAAAGCAACAAAATGCTGGTCCTTCTAGTGTTAACATGGTAGTAAAAGCTAACACAGGAGGAAGGTTAACACCAAAACACTTGGTACAAAAAACATTGTGATCCTAATTGCATAGTGGTGCAGACTGTGGTTCTGGTGGCAGGCTCTGAGTATGGGGATGTGTGGATTGTAAAAGACAGAATAAATAAATATTTGATCATTAGAACTGCAGCCAAGGGATTTACAGTAAGTCTGCTCTGGAAAATGAGCAGGAGGCCTGACAGGCTTAATTCTCTTCCTACCACTAAAGACCAGAGTGTTTGTTAAGTGCCAGCCCGGGATGCGTGAGGTCAACTGCCCTGCAAAAGTTCCCTTGAGTTTCAACCAGTTAAAGTCCCCATTTCACCATGCAGCTTGCAGAGGAAGTTAGCTGACTCTGCCAAGTATGAGGGTCAGAAAACATGAGAACGTCAGCAATGAAGCTCCACTAACATGTCTCCAGAGGTGAAGAAAATGTTACCTCTGACGTTCCCACTTTGTCTTCACCAGTAGATGACCACCACAGGTGCCATAAGGTGAGCAGACTCACCTGGCTGCAGTAGTTGGTGATCTGCTCTTTGCTTTCACTGAATGGCATTTTACAAAGAACACTGTAATATATTGGATAGAAATCGTCTTATCTCACTAGTATGAGGTCTGGACCAAGATACTGAACCTTGAAATAATGAGTGGTTATTCTTTATTCCACATGGAGCTCTGCCATTGTTGTCAACAAAGAAAGTATCAGAAGTCACTCCCCTTCTTGGATTTGATTGATTCATTTTCAAGAAGTGAGCATGGTGGTGCTCAAAAGCTAAACTTTTTTTCAACAGAGAGAGCTGATAGCGCAGCAACATAGAAAAGGGGGTAATGCTGAGAACGCAGAGTGATTAAAAGACCTAAAAACTACATTTGTTTGAAAATAAAATCATTTGTGCCAGGGCAAAATAAGTGTGTAAGTGGACCCAGCCCCTCACTCAACCATGGAGAGCACTAGGCAACATTTAGTGAGTAACAATAACAGGAAAAAGCAGAACTCTCAAGCAGAACCAGACTCAAGCTGAACAGCCACCTGCTGTGAGAAGGAGATGCAGGGAGAAAGAGAAAGACAGAGACCAACAGACAGAACGGCATCAACTATAACAGCTCATGCAAATTTATGGTTAAGCTGCCAATCGTAATGCTGAAACTATGCATGCGATTTGAGGAAATAGAAAAACAAAAGGAGAGTTTATTATCTCGTGAGATAACTTAAAAGCACACCCATGGGTTTTCACAATGACTGGCTTTATACCATCAAAGTCAACACCTTGCCAGACACTTTACCTCTCCACCCTGCACTGTCCATTTCATTTCCCATGGTCCCAAATATTAGATTATACTTTTTGGCAGAACTTTTCCAATCTACTGTAAGCCAGCTCTTGGGGAACAATTTGGAGTTGTTCCAGCACACTAAAAAGTCTGGGATCAGACCATCAACTCTGAAGCCAACCGCCGGCCTCCTGAACAGCTGTGAGACTGCAGTCTGAAGAGCTGGATTGTTTTTCAGTTCATAAGAGGTAAAGTGAGACGCTCCTGCCTTTCAAACCTCGAGAGGACTGATGTTTATAGAGGATGCTGTCTGTTTATATTGATGCGTCTCTAAAAATATTGACCAAACTCCAAGGCTGCACTGAAAATTATCTACTGGTTGGTAATGTACAGGTAGAAATACAGATGATGTTTTTACGTGTTTGATGTTAAAATCTTAGTAAAATTACTGCATAGTTATGCAGGTATAGGAAAAGAAACCCAAAACAAACTGTGTTTATCTTCTGCACTGATTTATTTCTCAGTGTTTGAAACTCAGTTGTACCACTTCGCCAGTAGAAAGTAGGTCTGACTGCTCCTAAAGGATGTGGATATAGTTAAAGTTTCAGACAGACTGGGCATTTGTCCCACTCCATTCATTCTTGACTCGAGTGCAAGGAGTCCCATTTTACTCTTTAATGCCAACAAGGAGGGAGAGACTTTCACTCTTCCTCCAGGCGTCCTTACACATCTTTTACATTTCACTCGCCGCTTTTTAACGGAGCATAAATCAGAGCCCGAGGCAGAGCAGGAGTGTCACATGCAGGTGAAAATGGAGACTGTGCCACAAATCCACCTATCTGCAGTCTGAGCTCCTGTCCTCAGAAGACATAAAGGAGCCCTCCTGTGCTGGTTTTACCTGCAGTGCATGGTGGTGTCTGAGAATTAAAGCTCACTCTCCACTCTGAAGAGGGGGAAAATGGAAAAAGAGCGTATACAATGGTGAATTTTCATGACTTAATCTGAATATTGCCATTGGTTACAGCATTTTATATCCCAAACTGCTGCTCTGCAATCGCCTGTGGTACACTGACCTTCATGAATGTCATTTCCTCCCAACCATTTCCTTGCTTGGGTCTAAGAGAAAAGCTTTGATGTGAGGTGGAGGATACTGTGTCACTTGGCTCTGCAGCAGCTTTACAATAATACCACACAGCATAGTAATAATCACTACCCCTCTCCTCTGTGCCTATACCTGAGGGCAGTGCTGAAACCACTTCCTCTCTGAGCTCCAGCAGTTCCTCCAGCTGAATATTTTTAAGGTTTTCTGCACAAGTATTGAGGGTGTGGGTGTTGATAAATATGTTATACATAAAACATGAAGGCAGTGTACCTGCCTACTGTGCAGAGTGAAAAGGCTCTACATCAACTCCAGAACTCTCTGGTCGTTTGTCAGGCTGAAAGCACTGCTTACCCTCTGCTTCTCAGCCTGGGTGTGAGGGGCTTAGTCAAAAAGAACAATCATGGTCTAAGGATCAAAATGCTGAGGCGCTCAGGAAGCAGTTTACAGATTCATGTAAGTACAGCTGTTAGCGGCTAACTACCGTTTTTAATTGCTAGTACTTACTGGATTTACTGGAGGGAGTTCATATGATGAAACCAAAAAAATCCTGCTGCACACTCATTTTATGAGTAATGCCCCTTCCTCAGACCTTCATCAGGTAAGTTTATATTTTCAAGCAGTATACGCTCCAGTTTAATTAATGTTATTTTATAAAGCAGGCACCAGAGAAATTGCTACCTGTAGGGAAATATGGTAGCCTAATTAAAAAATATATTTCTTGAGATAAAAGCAATACTTCGATTAATTTTATTGCTTCAAATTTTTGCAAAAAATTACAGTTGTAATGTAATGAAGATTTTTTTTTCTGCTTTCTGCAGGAGAGAAAAAATAGAGTATACACAAAGTCTGAGGCATTACCCAAAGATGCAGTACAGGGCACAAGGTACAAACTCAAGTTTGAATGCTGTGAATGTTATATATAGGTTAGATTTTCACTTCTACTTTTGACCGTGTTTTTTTTTAACATCACAAACTTTTTATAATGAAGAGATGATGTTTTTTTTTTTTTATATTTGATTACCTGTCTTCCTAATTTCCTAGCTGTGTTAAGTACATGATCTTATTGGTCCAAATCTTACAACATTGGTAATTGACTCCGAATACTGAAGCCCACCTAGTGATAACTTGGTCACACACGTCGTATTACATTCATCCACAGAAAGGAGTCAGATACATTTTAAATCTGCCTGTTGACACTGTGGTAAAGTGGTCAGTTTATGGTAACATTTTTTATGTTGTTTGTTTTTTATGGATGCAGCATGGGGGGAAAACCCAAAACAGATTTCACGCTGGTGGGACAGTAAAGTTTAACCTATATATTTAAACATATACATATACTTAAGCAATGTTTAAATATGGCAGTCTCCATCTCAGGTTGGACTTAGGAGTCAACAGCAGAGTTGTTGATCCTAAAAGTATAGTTGATTAAAGACATAAATATCAAGATAAATATTCCAATAGAAGACTTCATCACATTATCTTCAGATGAAAGGTTAAGTTTATTTAAATCCTGTGGAAAAAGCGAGCTCATGTTTTAATTTGACTATAAATTAAGGTTGTTCAGCTGATTTATCCTGCAGGGCGGCTGATTGAATCTGGGGGACTTTTTAAGCCAAAGAAATGAATCATTTTAAAATCAATTACTTGTGATATATCTTTTAAACAATTTTACATCAACTTGTTTAGCTTTAAGGCAAGGTGACAGAACCGCTCTATCTCACCTTATCAATATACTGATTTGTATAACCACCTGATCTCTATACATCATCCCTTGCTTGATGTGTATTTTGAAACCTTAATCGTAAGACTATTGTTTCTGAGATTGTTCGCAGCTTAATGAGACGCTGTAATTTTACCTTGCCATAAGCAACATTGTTCAAACCATTAAGCAATCAAAGCTTCCTTTTAATCTTCATGGTCTCATTAGCAGCCAGTTGTGGACCCCTTTTTACAGATATCTTTTCTTTGTAATGCAACTGTGCCTTTTGGATGAATGCTAAAATCGAGAAGAAGTGAAGAAGAGCTCTGAGCGAAGTTTCTGAACTGCTGTGGTAATCGTGTTGTTGCAAGTTTTTGATAACTGCTTGGTTTACATCCTAATTAACAAAGTTTTAAAACTGATAGCCCCACATTATATGTCAAAACAGATATACAAGATGAAGAATAAAGTAACGCTCTGCAGAGAGAAACACTGTTAACTCAATAAAGTGAAGTCCATGGCAGCCTATAGTGTAGTGTAAGTATCTCCCCTGGAAACATAAATCTTGCAGAGTTTGCAACTGGTGCAGCACTTCAGGCAGCAACAGCACTTAATCACAATAACAAGGGCTGCTGTAAAGAGTGAGTCAGATAAAGGTAAATACCAATCAACGGTGGAGTATGTGTCGGCTTTAATAAATGAACTGGGATTGTGCTTTAAAATTTGGTCCACGAATAATAAAACTGCATCAACAAGAGAAAAAAAAAGCCAAACGTAGGCTCCCATCGAGGCATTTAACAGAATATTCTCCTCACATCACAAATTATCATCAAGCTGTATTAACACTTAATCACTGTCAACATAGTCTGATCAGAAAAACAAACGCGAGAGATTCACAAGGCAGCTATTTATGACCACACTCTGGCTTTTCAGCATCTACGAGCATCGCTCACCTTGACAGAAGGCCGTTAGCGAAGACTCAGCACACCCTTCTGACAATATTACATCTCTAACACTCACCCACTCCGACAGAAAAACTAAAACATAAAGGCCTTGGGCTACTTAAAGCAGTTTTGCCCATTAATGCACGCCCACTCTCTCTGAACAAATGCACAAACAAAGACAAAAGGTGCAGCCTTTAGTGAATAAGCAGAGACAATCGCAGGAGTGGAGAGAGGCACATGCCTGCTTTGCTTTTCTTGAAATGTAAATATGGCAGAATTCAAAGGGCAAAGACAGTTTATGAATATATAAATGTCATTAAGTTGTAGAGTTAATGTGTTCCCATGGATTTTGCTGATAGATAGATAGATAGATAGATAGATAGATAGATAGATAGATAGATAGATAGATAGATAGATAGATAGATAGATAGATAGATAGATTGTCAAATAGATCACTTATCATGGTTATTTTATGTGGGAAATGTACTAGTATGACTGTTTGATCAGCTGCAAAGCAAACACCTACCCCCTCACAACTGTTTGAGGCATTCATTTGCTTTTGGATTTCATAAAAGGGCATCTATATAATTTTCAGTATTTTTCACAATTTTCATAAATGTGCAAAAACTCCTCATAGGAGCTTTAATTTCAGATACTGTGGTGAGCACCAGAGATATAATGCAGTAAGTTTCTGTGTAATGTGAGTGGTATCGCCAATATGCACTAACATGCCATGCACAGCCTTGATAGTTACTTTCTGTTTCCACATATTGGTTTCCTCCAACATTGCATGGACTTAAAGGGGCTTGCAAGGGACAGAGTATGCAATGTACAGGACACTTAAGTTTAGGGCCCAGCCGATTTATTGGCGAGCTAATTATATTGGCCAAAACTCGCAGATTTTCGCTGATATTTTCAGAAATAAGATGCAGAGGAGCACGGAGGAGAGTGGCCGCTTCAACGGAAAATAAACCAGTTTGTGAAATACACAATAAGTCAACAAGTTTCAGTTCAACCCACTTCACGTTGTTTCCCACTGTGCTGGTCTCGGTCACGCCGAGTTAACAGTGAAGCACCATGTAATATGCAAGCTAAAGTTAGAGTTAGCCATCTGCTATTAGCCTTGCTACACTGTTAGCTGTGCCAGTAACGGTAGGATAAACCACAGAACACATTACGTGATTGAGCTACTTCTCTTGCTGAGGCAGCTGCATGTCTCCAGATGAGACCGGGGGCTATGCTTTTCTGGTCCGAGTTTGATCAGTCGGTCCTTCTGTCGGCGTGAAGAGCAGTCTACAGTATATCTACAGTAAATAGTATACTGTAGATATCTACAGTATATATATATTTTTTGTAATTTAACAAAAAATTTTAAAATCGGCTGATTTTTTCCCCCCTAATAATCAGTATCATTATCGGCCCCAAAAAATCCATATCGGTCGGGCCCTAGTGTAGTTGTAGATTTGCATCATCAGATGCGTCTCTGCATCAAGAGTGCACTGCATATTTAAAGGAGACGTGGTATCAATAAGGATATCATAATTTGAGTACAGAGGTGTGCATGAGGCATCACATTTTTGTGCATCCACGTGTGTTTTACCTGCTTTGCATGCACACCAGTGAGTGTACAGGAGTTTGTCTTGCAGCCAAACAGTGAGTTCCGTGCTGAGCCCATCTGGCCTTTGGCTGCCGTTGAAACCAGCCAAAGAGGCAGGCAAGCCAAGAGCAACCAAGATTGTGAGCGGATGAGTGAGTGTGAGGGTGTGTGTCTTTGTGTGTTCATGTGTGTGTGTGTGTCCATGCAGGGTGCATGCGTGTTACTGTGCAGACATGTGAGCAGGGTTGGATCTTCAGCCGTGAAAAAGCCGCGTGAGTAATTGTTGCTGCTCTGCGTCGGACTCCCTGCGGCTGAGGCAAGCTCAGAGGTGGCACATGTACTTCACCAACAGTGCAGACATATTCAGGCAGTGAGTACATTCATCACACTGCAAGTGTGAATGTATACACACACACACACATACACTCACACACACACAGACACACACACACACACACACACACACACACACACACACACACACACACACACACACACACACACACACACACACAATGAAACATGGGTGGCATTTATCTCTGCTAGTGTGAGCTGATGATTTCTCCTCTGTACTTTCTGTGGAGCATTTAGAGAAACAAATTGTGCGCTTGGAGGAGAGGAATCAAGTGACAATGCTGAATTTGTAACACAGTATGCAGGACTCATTTAAATACATGCATATAAAATTGAAAAGTTTAATGTTCTGCCTATAGATATGTTGCACTATAGGCTATGGAAAACTTTCAGTTAAATTTAGCCTTTATCTTTGCCCTGTAGATGTGTTGTCCTTGCCTGGATAGCCAAAGTGTCTTCTCAATGACATGCCCCTCTAATGAGTGTCAACTTCCTTTTTCTGGTTTTCCTTTAATAGCGATGTGATGAGCTGAGGTGAGGATTTCTATGCTGCAGCCAGGCAGAGGCAGCATGAGCAATGAGCTGGTGCTTCAGCATTTGCGTGACATGTGATTGTGTGTTAATGTGCCTTTTTAAGGGTGTGTAGGCTGGACAGTCCCACACCCGCAGGCTTGGACAAAGGTTGTTGACTCACCAGGGCTCAGCCGGGGGAAGCAAGAGGAAAAAACAAAGTGATATAGAGAAAGCAGAAGACTGGATTAGTGATGACTTGTAGAAGAGGAAAAAGAGAGGAGAGTAGGAGTGTGGGGGAAGGGGAAAAGCGGAGGGAAGGAGGTCTTCTGTGAGATCTACGACCCATGAAGTGAAGAGAAGGAGAAGGTGGGGGCAAAAAGAAGATGTCTTCTTTTCAATGCAGACTGATCTGTAGGGAGTGAGGGAAGGATGGAGTAAATAAAGAAGGGAGAGAGCTAAAGAGAAGGCTCTGCTGCACCCATAGGGACTCTGAGAGAAGTAGCAAGGAGGAAGAGAAGAGACAGCTTGCAGGATCTCTGGAGATTTAACACAGACACAAACACACACACACACACATACAGACACACACAATTGCTTCTCGATGTGGGTAGGAGAGCATATTTGCTCAAGTAAATACTGGGGGACTGTGTGTATCTCCACAATTACAAACTTTCTTTTCTTCTAGCAGTGTTTACAGAAACAGAACCAGAGACAGCAGCAACCCAGGGCTCAGAGCAACTTCTGACTTCTTACATCAAGTCAAACTGCTCTGAAAATTGCTGCAGCCAGAACCGAGAAGATGCTAAACGTAACGGAGTCCTCCAGGAAAAACCAAGTGATTAACGGACTAACTTGGATAAAAAAAAAAAAAAACTTCTCCGACTTTCTTTGCAGAGCAGCTTTTTAAAGGCACCCTGTGGAGTTTTGACCTTCAGCACAGCTTCAGTGGAAAACACAGATTTCATGAGTGGACCTCAGAGAACAGAAGTGCATATCCAAACGTGGGCTGTTATAATTTTGGAAAATAATGAGAAGAGGGAACAGAGGCACAATACTGATAGACTGAATGTATTATGACTGATTGTGTGCAGTTACTTCACGTGGTCTCTGTGAAAGGCCAAATTAGGCCTCCTGGCTGTGGTGTTTGTGTTATACTGTAGAGAACATTTTTCTTTATAAAGAAGACTTTTTGAGGTTTTCTAGGAAAGAAAATAAAGATCAATGCAAACTTAATGAAACGTCTTCTACACTCAAATATAACAGAGTAATATTACTGTAGGGCTGCCAGCTAATTACGGTGTCTCAGAAAGCAGTTCAATACATTTATCAGTGATCTATTAAGATGATTAAATAAATGATTTTTGCCCGAACTGACAAAGTTTTTATGTAACTTTTAAAGAATTATCTGTAACTTTATTCCATTTTAATTAAGCAGCCAGTGCAAAACCATTGTTTTACATATTTATGTATTTTTAATCCATTTTGCACTTTGACAACAGTTCTGAAAAATTTCCTGCTGCTCTGGGTACTGAACAGGTAAACTCTTTTTTTAACCTAGCTGACCCTTACTGTTTTCCTGCCAGCTTATTCTTAAAACTTCTGAGTAGGCTGATGTATAAAGGCCGTCTATAATTGTCTTTAATATACAAACTGGACAAGGCGATGACACTATTGACAGTGAGTGAAATGTTGCTGCTTTATAGTGCAGACGAAAGACTGTTATGGTCTGCACATTTAGTGAGGCCTAAACGTTTACAGCCCCCTCTGCAGTTTAAGCTAGTATACTTATACCATTTTAACAGATGGGACATGGGTCAAACTAGAAAATTAAAATACACACCAAATGTTGTTTCTCAAACATGTTGTCTGTCATAACATTGACTTTTATCATGCCGTTTATGTGCAAGTGTTCAAGAGAGGATGTGATGTCATGATCATCATCTCTGTTGACAAATGTGGCTCCTCTGCTTTACGACATTAGCAAAACAGAGGAAGAATAGTGAGAGAAAACATATCAAAGTATAGGGGATGCATCATCAACACCACAGCTTCACCTGTCAGACCACTTCTGTGCGTGCCTGGCTTCTAAAATGCATTACAAATGCAACATGTCAGTGCCCATTTAGGTTATATTTATCAAGGTGCTGTCCATGTAAATATTGAGTTTACTGTTAGCTCAGGTAGGCCACAAAGTCAAACTTAGCATACAGTGCATCAAGTGACCCTGATGCCAGCCCATATCAGCTGACAGCTCAGCTGATTACCTCCTACACAATACCTGCTGCTCCTGTGCACATGCAGTGAGGTGTGCTCTCTGCGCTGCAGACCTCCATGTAAGTGGAAGGGCGCTCAGTACAGCCATACCATCAAATTTGACTATCTATACAAATAATTGTTTTAGACAAAAGTGGTCCAGACTGAGTCAGTGGTGCCTACTGACCCTCTGCAGGTAACCTGTTCACCTGAACTCACACCAGCCCAGCCTTTTTGGTCACTTGATATTTTAGATGAAGTAACCTCTTTAACCAAAACAGCTTGCCAGTAGAAATGCACCAGTGTTGATGATAACTATCTTTGATGAAAATATAAAATAATGATACTGTGCTAAAAATCTGCATGCCTCCCAACCATTCTTTAACGCTGTCCATCCAGCTCTGTATCTTAAAGGCTAACAGAAGCAGCTTGTACTTCAAAATAAAAGCATAGTTTTATAGTGCTGAACATTAAGCAACCTAAACATAGGACAGGAAAAATATGCAATAAAATCATGACAAATAATGAGGCATTGTCTTCTGTAAAGACACCACCCTCTGCCGCGTCACCGGCGGGCACGAAAATAGAGCCCATTGTGTTGTTTTGTCTCAAGTTTTCAAAAATATTGCAATTTTACATTATTGTGGCATTTTAAGGCTACAATAACAGTGAGGTGAAAATCTGATTTTGTGACGGCCCTGTTTGACGGTATACATGTTCTCAATATGGATAATTATGACAGATCTGTGAGGACAAGCCAGCACCAGCCTGGCCCACATCACTCAATATCCCAGCATGCTTCAAGCTGAGAATAAAGCCGCGATGGAGGTGAATTTTAAACTGTGTCATTTTGTTTTCAGTGGGCATACTTTCCTAGCCTTTACTGCTTGCTTAGAAATGCATTGAGGGAGTAAGAGTACAAGTTTAACCCACTTTCCATCCAGAATTCTGCCCATCACATCACATGTCAAGCCAGCAGGAACAGAGAATAAAAATATCTTCAAGGATGAAGCCTTGCCACATGCGCACAGGCGCAAAGTGACATCAAATTGACTGCAAACTGTGTGTTTCTGGGTCAATGTCAGTCCTGTTAAAGTAAGAGGCTAGTGCTGCTCTGGAGAGCCCGTCCTAGCCTTTAGTGTTTAGGGTCAACGCCTCCCAAAAGGGATGTGGAAAATCTCCCCTAACGCTGCCTGCACACATCACTGCGTCAGAAGAAAAAAAAAAAATCCCAGCAGCCTCCTGCCAATGTCAGGGACACACAGGGGTATAAAAAAAAAACACCCAGAGCGACAGCAGGGACAGGAACCAAGAGACACATTTGTGACAAATCTCTGATTAAACACAGACAGACAAATATAGTATTTAATTCTCTCTCCAATAATTCTGTGAAGCTGACAGCAGGATGGTTAGCCGAAACCGACAGATCCAGAGCCATGCAGACAGCTTCAATGAAATGTGTAAATAATTGATCATCGCCTGGCAATAAGAAAGTACCAGGTGTGTGTGAATGCGGTTTATCGTATATGACTCTGGCTTAGGGAGAGTATGAATTCACTAATTAAGTCAAAGCTTCAGGACAAAACCAAGTCCTGTAGATGAGAGTAAATTCCCCTGCTGGGTAAGCTAATTAAATCACAGCAATTATTTATAACCCAGCCATAAAGTTAAATTAATGTTTAATTTTATAGCAAATATAGAAGAGGCTGTGTATATGCAAAGTGAAAGGAAAAAAAATGTTGCGCGGGGAAACACTGAGCTAAACATTTGTTATCGTATGGCAAGCAAAAGAGGTTGTATTTTAGTGGGTGACAGAAACATAAATGAAATAACACATGGCTGCGGCTCAAGGATAATACACAACAGCTGAGAGTATCCATCATGTAAAGCTTTTAGCCCTGAACGAGCTGAGGCAGCAAACGAAGGTGCAGGTGGAAATCAGTCTCAGATTTGTGCCTCAATAAAGCTGAGGTCAGCAGAAGTGAAGTGAGCGAGCCGAGCAGCTGGAACGAAAGAAGAGGAAGTAACACGCAGTCAGCAGGAGGAATGTGAAGATCATGAAGTGACAGTATAAACCGGCTCAGATTAAATTATATATTAATCATACACTGTCAATGTCATGTCATAAAGCATTTGTCTAAAGCTTTAAGAGACTTAAAGCTTCAGGTCATCTTAGTCCTTGTTTTTCACTCTGTCTCATACACGCAAACACTCACACACACACACACAGCTGAGGCATTTATGTGTAATAGAATACCGCAAATGTCCCTGTGCGATATTAAAACTGTGACACTTTATGTGTTGTTTCTCACTAATAAAGCCAGACTGGAAGGTTGTTTCTAAACTACATGGCATCATGGATAATATTCAAATAAAAAGGTGTGAAGTCTTTATTGTATCTCACAAATATTTTAAGCTCTTAAGTCCATAAAGCATGTCTGCACAGAGAGATAGTGGCATGTAGTTTATACACAGGGGGGAAGGACAACAAAACGCTTATTCGTTTTAAATGAGGTACCAGGAGCCTCCTGTAATTGCTTCTTTCTTTGTTTGACATGCACATTTTGCATGTGTATGGATGACACAATGGTAATTCAGCCTGCAGCAACTCAAGCCTCTGTCATTATTACAGCTACAAGACTAACATTATGCTAAATGGGACTTTAGGCAGCATATTGGCTGCCTCTTGCTGCACACAGTGAATGAGTCTTAAAATATGCAGGGGAAAACAGTTTCTTTCTATTAAATGCAAATTAATTTCTGGTTATAGATTCATCTTTTTCCACATAGCTATATGACAAGTCAGCATCTGCATTATGTTGATTTTCTGTAGACTGTTGTTTAATCTGGCATGAGACATAGAGGGACATAACCTTCATGTGACCTTCACAGCCCACTTAAAGTACTCTCCCACATAAGAATAGGAGGTGTACCAGTAAAATTGGGAACAATATCAAACATGAAAAATAATTTACACATTAAACAAAGAAGACCTCGCAAAACTTCAAGAATCCTGTTGCCTGGATTGCAGGACTGGATCTTGCCCCACTTCTGTCCATCACAGATGGTTTGAGTCCAGTAATTCCACAGGCTGCTCTCACACCTGTGTCTTGTAATACCAAATTTCCCCACAGGGATTAACAGTTCTTCTTATCTTAACTTTCTTATCTCAATGGTGGGGTAGGCAGGAATCCATTGAAGAAGCATCTTTTTTTGTGGTGTATATACATCAAAGCTTTTTATATCAGTCAATAGCTATTAGTTATTGATGATATTTGGAAATATCAAGATGTTGCTGCATTCTCAATGTTTCTTATGTCTGCGTAGTCAACATTTTACATTTTTTGAACGGCTCACTTTTTCTGACTGTAAACAAAGTCGTTCTCTACCTCCTCGACCAGATTGGTTGTGAGGCGGATGCTGCTCCTTAGTGCTGATTGGTTGTTGGACGCTGCTCCTTAGTGCTGATTAGTTGTTGGACGCTGCTCATTCACGAGCCCAAACCAAAGTTAGCGTGCTACAATATCGGACAGTAGGACCCTGTAACCGTTCTGCTGGACAGGTAAACCTCTGTAAGTAAGAGTGTAACAGAAGTACTTCTTGTCAAACAGGACCTGCTGTGTGTTGTAGCACCACTAAACTGTTTACCTCGGGTCCTGGACTATGTCACTTAATCCTAGTTGTAGAAGTCCTGCAAACATTGTGTTTGCTGGTAGTCTGTTGGCATCTACAGTAGCACCAATGCTTTTTACTTTCACGTTGACTGGGCCCCATTTGTAATTATCTTAAGTATTTATCTGAAATATATCTGAATTGAATTGGAATGATATGAGCGAGCGCGATCGTCTGTTTGTGGGCAGGGCTTTCTGGAGCAGACAGGGAGGGAGAGGAGGAGCTGAGGGGAAAACTGGTTGGGAGGGGTAGTGTTAACACTCAAGATTTCTCCGAAAAACTGGCACTTCCTCAGATCCTGCCTACCACACCTTTAGTGGTCATTATTGCTTAACTTAACTTTTTTTTTTTTTTTTAAGCATTTTTTGTTAAAAAAATTTTTGTTGTTGTCACTCTGTTTTGTTGTTTAAAAAAAATATTACTTGACTTTCATATCAATCTGAGACAGAAATGAATGGGCTTGCCTCATTAGGAATATAAACTTATGTACTTTTACAAACTTTTTGCTGTAATGTTAACAGTCAAATGAAATGTGCCAGACTCCATAAGTTGTCAAGTGTCAGTTTTGCTGTTGAGAGTTAGCAACCGTTATTAGGTTTGATCAATTAGTATAAAATATATTTTACACAGCTAGGTAATAACAATAAATAAAACAGTAAAAATACAGAAAGAAATGAAGCATGACTCTGCTCCCGCACGTCTGGCTCAGTGACCTAGCATTGTTTACAGTGATGTAAACTGAGACGCTTTGTCACTGCAAATTTAAGCAAGTTATCGCTACATCGTTGTGCGCACCATCTGCCTATGAAGAAACACAACACATACAGGTCTCCCACAGAGATCAGCATGCCACCTCTTCACCTCTAATCCATACAAACAGCTGAAAGAAAGAAGCTGATGCCAAGTGAACTTAAATTTAATATCTTCAAAAATACAAACAAAGAAATAACATTTTGCATAAGAGTTATGATACTTTCTGCGAGGACATAATTCAGTCCAGTTATTGTCCAGCTGTCTTCTGACCTTTACAAAAACAACGCTCTTGTTTTATTTCTCCTGATCTTTTGAATTTTCTGGATTTTGACCTCTTGTTTATTGTAAGCACATGTGCATGAGAGGAGCCATGCTGTTCTTTCATGCCAAAGCTTTGGTCCACACGTCCCCCTCTGTGTTGGCCTGGGTGCCGCTGGAGCAGCTAATGAGCGATGTGCAGTCCAGCCAAGCGCTCAATCTGCTGTCCGCAACATCATGCTAGGCCAGGTCTGGACACAGAGCCAGGACTTGGACAAAGTGCCTGGATGTCACAGCCACCCACCCTGTGTGCTGTGGCTTCAGCCTTTAGGTGGGCTTTTCCTTCACTCTTAAGAGCAGTGATGTGAAAGGACGACCATGACCTTTGGGATGTGTGTGTGAGCTTGAGCTATTATGTGTGTGTGTTTAGAGCGCACTGAGACAATTTGTAGTGCATTTACGGGTGAGTAAACAATGTGTAGGGAGACATTTATTACTTTAAGTTCTCTTTTGTATTTGGATGTTGGTGCCCTTTAAGTGTGAGTCTGTGTTTTCAGACAGAGCCATCTGTTCCAGTCTATAATTTTAATATATAATCCTCCCTTACTGTCAACACTTCAGTTTTAAATTATCTTCAGGATGTATTATGTGCAGCCAAGCCGGTTAAACTAACAGCACTCAATTTAAAAGGCTGAGCTAAGAGTATGGTTATAGATTTTTACATGATTTTACATCTACTCTGAAAAATCTTGCACGGCCTCTTCCTGCAGGAATTCTCAGATAAATCTTCATCGTTTAAGTACAAACAAGGTCCATTTCAGAGAGAAAGGGGTTCAGACAAACAGTGTTATTTACTCGCCAGGCAGGGGCCTTTGCTCCCATCTTATCAGACAGTAATGACAAATCTGTCTGTAGCTGTCACCCACAGAGCACACTCGCCTTGATTAATCTACCTCTACCTCGTCTCTGTTCTCCTAATCCAATCACAAATCCACTCTGTCTTTTTTCTTCTTCAATCTTAACAAATGGACTGTCTGATCCACGGAGAGAAAGAGAGAGTATAGAAAAAAACACAAGCAATGTCAGGGTCAGCTATTGATAAATCCCTGAAGGTATTGAGGGAGTCTGAGCTGCAGAGAAACAGGGGGTAAAAAGAGACACCAGGAGGAAGAGCAAGAGAGAGAGACATGGAGAGAAGTAACGAGGAAGGGAAAAACTGGCTTTACTGTTTGGAGTTGGTTAACTATGGTCGTGAGAAACAGTGTGGAAAATGTGATCACAGTTTCAATTTGAAGCTGTCAGGAGTAAATAAGGAGTGTGTGGCTGGAGGGCATGGAGGGCAGGATTACTGGGGGACCGCTCTGCAACAGCTCATTTCCACCTATACTACAAACCCCCAGAAGAGTGACTCTAAACTGCTTAGTGTAAGCAGAGAGAGGGATAAGCCTACAGAAATGTATGGATCTGCCTCATATAATTCTTAATCTATTCTGATGAAAACTCAAGAGCTCAACGCAGATTATAATGAGGAGAACTGTGCGTCTTTTCAGGTTTGTGCATCTGTGTTTCCTCATTCAGGGAATCAGCCGCAGATGTGAAGTGATGTCACTCCCTGCAACCTCTTTGCCTCGACAAAAATAACTTCAACAAGGATGAAAAAGATGCACCCAGTGTAATGTGTCACAGAGGATTATGAGGGCTCGGTCACAGTGATACGAAAAAGTAAGTTTTAAGTCACAGCCGTGATTTTCAAGTAAGGAGCAAAAACTTGGCTGAAAGGTCACTAAAATGCTGTGATAATTTAAAACGTCCATATCATCATTTTTTATGATTTAAATCACAATCTTTGTGGTAAAGCGTTAAAGATAAATGTTCAAACAAAAATGTGGCACAAATGTATTTGCAAAAAATCTCTTCTATGTTATCTATCAATCATTGAAAGCAAACATTTTGAAAACATCAGATCATTTTCTTTTACTTTTTTTCTTGTGGTAAAAATAGCAGATTAAAATATGTTACCAGTCATAATGACTCCTCACTTCCCTACGTAGTAATCTGGCAAGAATTTAGTACCTGCTTCAGTGATGTGTTGCTCTGTTATGGAAGTTGTCCTGCTGCACTTCTGCTTTCCATGGTAGTGACGGTTAACTCTTTTTTTAAATGCTATGTAATTTCATGATGAAAACCTACAGTATCAGTAACTGAAATCATTTTGTAGCATTAGCAGCAACTTGAGAACTCAAAATTTTACCCTTGAATAAACAAGTGTGTTTAATTTCTCCAAACCAATCTCAAAGTTTATCTAAATTCCTGCCTGGTCTTGATTTACCCTTGGTAGACATAAATGAGCATGGCATTTCATAAGTTAAAGCTTAGCTGCAACCATAGACTGTATATAGAATGGACGCCGTCTGCCTCCTCGCTGGGTGAAGCCACCCCGAGAACAGCACCCTCTGGTGATGAGCTGCAGTATAGGTCATAAAACCGCCTCCTCCAGCAATCCCTATGGAGCTGTGGACAAACTTTAGAAATTTATTACACAGCCACAAATAATGCTCAGAACAGCACCTAACTTCATCAACAGTATAGGGTCCGAGCCACAGCACTAGCCACCAAACATCTTTTTAGTTTTACCTAACTTCTTTAGCAAAGAGACTAAACAGAACTCACCCACTCTCTTCCAGCAGCCGTTTGTTTGTAAGGAGACCTCGGAAGAGTCCATCACTGACTGCAGTGGGGTGACGCAGCTTATGGAAGAACACTTATGATCATTTCTTCGTAGAATAAAATCAGACCGAGATGCTAAGGCAAAAGAACTACCGCATCTACAAAATGATTAATATGGTGATTATTACTTCAAGGAAATGATAAAGTAATAATCATAAATGTTCTTCCTTGAGCTGCGTCACCCCGCTGCAGTCGATGACTCACCTGAGGTTTCTGTACAAACAAGTGGCTGCTGGGAGAGAGTGGGTGAGTTGTGTTTAGTCTCTTTGCTTCAGAAATCAGGCTAAGCTAAAAATATGCTTAGTGGCTAGTACTATGGCTGTTCTGAGCATTATTTGTGGCTATAGAGTGGCGTTTTGGTTGAGGTTTGTGCTTGGCTCCTCAGACCGCTGTGTACTGCCATCGTGCGATTGTTGCTAAAGTTGGTATAGAGAAGCAAGCGGTCGGCAACATTCATCTCTTGATGGGGTGTCTAACTCTGTGTTACGGTGTGTTTGACCCTAACTTAATTTTGCACCGGAATATCCCTTTAAATACAAGTAAGAATTAGAAAAGTCACATTTCAGCCTATTTCAGTAAGCATGCAGATTAACAATGAAAACAGCATCAGCAACCCCTAATTATCACTTATTTGTGTTGAAATCCAAAGCTGTATTTCCTGTTTGATTGGACTCATCAATTCAGAGCAGCTCTGCAGGTTGTAAAATAGATTGAGCACAAACATACCAAACACAAATCTCCCACCTTGCACTCCATATCAGTGCTTTAAATGAGACAACTATTATTATTGTGATTGTGTGTGTGTGTTTGTGTGTGTGTGTGTGTGCGTGTGTGTGTGTGTGTGTGTGTGTGTGTGTGTGTGCGTGCGTGCGTGTGTGTGTGTGTGTGTGTGTTGCCCATATTTAATGAAGCATCAGATCAGTGAGTTCACACAATAGCCTCCCACGTCAAATGCAGATGGAGGCAGAGTGGAGGATGGTGGGTGGATTAGAAAGCTCCGGGGTTATGTTTCTTTTTCTCTGTGGCTTCCGTCCGATTTCGACTGCTCAGACAAGAGGAAACCAAATCACTGCAGATGATACAAGCGGACAAGGCAGACAGATACAATAAAAACCAATTAGATGAACATAAAGGGAGACATTTTCCACACTCTGGCTTCGCTGGAGCAAAAGAAAAAAAAATGTTATCAGTAAGTGTAGATTTCAGAAATTGGATTTTTCTTTTTAAGATGGCTTCAAGGAGGTGGGGGAATCATATTCCTCTCTTGGCCTTCTAACTTATAAAACATACTGCTAGAGCTGATAGGTAAAACTGCATTAAGTTGGAGAAGAGGTCCGAAACACCAATTAAAAAACGCACCTTCTCATTTGCACCCATGTAAGAGCTGCCATGGTCAGCTGCAGTGTGTAAGTATCCATGACTGTTTTTTTTTCTCTCGCTGACCATTTCTCTGCTTTGCTTTAAGCTCGTTAAAGCTCAGGCCAACAGAGCAGATTAGGATGGGTGGCCAGTTGAGTTAAGCTGAGTGCTGCAATGCACACGGCTCTCATATACATCACTGCAAATGTCAGGAAGTGAGAGGGAGAGATAGAGCGCGCAGGGGGGGAGTACAGCGGATTACAGAGTGGAAAAAGAAGGAAAGTCCACCCCTATAAATCAAAAGTTACGCAATCACTAAAGGTACAATGGAAGGAGACACAGCAGGGTGCACTGATAAACTAAACCCTGTCTGATGACTCAACCGGGGCTGGTTTGGCCTGAGATTATTTCCAGCACAAAAGGCGACTCTGCTTATTTTTAGAGCTGTCAAACGGTCTCTGCTGTGGTGCCTTCCTGGTATCGCTGCCCGGCAGTTCATCATCCCGCTCGCATGCCGCCGGCTACTCTCTTCATGCTTTTTATGTTATGCAAGGAGGCTGAATCCAAGCGGCGCATCTACAGTTGCCAGGTTCTGTCACTGTTTCTAATGCTACAAAGCTACTCTGACGCCGATCTCCATCGCCTCATCTCTCTCACTCTCTGAGTCAGATTTGGAAAAAAAAAAGCACACACTCACCCCTAACAAGTCTCTGCTTGCCGGGGATGCTTTCGTCCTTTTGTGTGTCATACCTCACCTCTGTCTTCATTATACATTCAAATGATAAACACCAAGGCTCTTTTCTAAAGCTCCATCAGTGTGGCAGCACAGGCAATGAAGAGGCCAAATGTGCTATTGCCCTTTGCGGCTCCTCGCAGTCGAATCAATCGCACAGCTGAAAAACCCTTTGAAGAATCCGCCATCTAAACTCAGAGCAGCCAGACAGCTGGGGCAAGGAGAAATGAAAACTTCAATACTGAGGTCTCCAGACAGCAGTGTTCCCAAAGAAATATGTCACAAAAACAGCAAGTCAGAGTGGAAATGTTGTTTTCTGTGGCCCCAGGGCCCTTTGGGTTGTCTCAACCTTGAAGTGCAGTTGAGGCTATGAAGGGTTACATTCTGGTTTAATTTCCTGTTGGCTCACCAATCGCAGACATCATCAACACCGACAGGAGCCTGAGGAGGCCTGAGGAGAACATTAATACTCCACTTAAATCAATAACACACAAACACGCGTGAGCACACACTCGTGTCCACACATCACCTTCAATCTATTCAACTCAAAATCACGGCTGTCTCGTTTTGAAACTGCTCTTGTGTCGTTTTTCGCTCTGCAGCCTGGAGGGAAATTTGATTTTAAATGATCTGAATCAGTGACAGAAAGTCATCCAACAAATTATCATGTACCTTCATCTGTTTGCGTGTTATCTCTGTGTGTGCGTGAGTGTGCAGAGATGAACTCACATGCCGAACAAAGGCTGCAGTTATACTCGTCAAAAAGCCGACAAATCTCATTAGCGCCAGTGGGCACATCAAAGACGCAGGTTTAGGATTCGAGCTGTGTTTTTGAGTCAGTGTGTGTGTTTGTTTGTGAGTGTGTGTGAGTGTGAGTGGTCTCCCTGTGACTAAGAGGAAGCTTAACAGTCACTCTGCATGTTATCGCTGCTGTCACTCAGCTGTGCCTGGCACATTCTCAAAAAGCAGTGCAGGACTACAGAGACAGAGCTGCAGGGAAAAACAAAATGACAAACAAACCGACAGCAGACACCGAAACAGAGAGTACAACACACAAAAACAACCTCCACCTCTGGGAGACAGAGCAACAAAAAGGGGAGTAATTTCTGCGAGATAGATCAGCTTATCTATCCAAAAAATATTGTTTTCTAACGCTAAACTCTGAAGCGCCAGGAAAATCCTCTGCTGTAGACACTGAGCCTTCCCCCCCAAACTCAGGGTCTTTACCACCACATCCCCTCCATCCTTTACTAATCTGTCCCACACTCTGCAACAAGCTTCAAAAATACAAACTCCACTGTCGCAGAAAGACTCTCCCCATGAAAACAAGGAACAGCAAATCAAATCTGGGTTAATTGGACAGCTGGTAATTGGAGTGTATTTCTCTCTCTTCTGCCACCGAGAGTTTGCGGTGGGGATAGAGAGTGGCTGATTTAGGAGAAGCTGCTCATGGTTTACAATCTCTCTGTTGTGATGGAGAGCAAAATTCATAACAAGTGGGGCTTTTAAAAATGAAGCCAAATTACCATAATCCAAAAATCACATCAAAGGACCGGCTTGTTGTCACACTAGATCTAAACATCAGAGGCAACAAAGAGAGACATTCATTTCGCACCACTCCAGTCGTGTATGTCAGTCCAGAGTTCACAGAGCAATCGATTCAGTTCATCTGCATCTACGCAGAATCTGAGGGCAAGGGTCAAGACTTCACCTGGGGCGTTCTGGTTTCCATTTTTAGGCCTATCATCATAAATAGTGTTCACAAACAATATTCACACGGTGGCCAATTTGACGTCACTTCTCTTCAGAACAATTATTTTATTTTCCAGGTTCTCTAAAAACATATTTGTCTTTGCAGAATTTGCCTCAACTGAATTTAAAAAATTTGGACTTAGTGTATGTATGACAAGCTATTTCCTTCAATTCATTTACCTATGCTGATTGTAAAGTGAGTTTTTACAGCTAACAATCTCTGTGATGCTATTCTGCTAAAATAAAGTTATATACAGTTTTATGTCATATCATCAGGTTGATATGTCTGATTTTGTAGTTATCAGACAGTTATCCTCTCCTTAATGGCTATAGGTATAGTTTCAGTCAGGTTTCTTTCCAGCCGTAATAAGATAATCTTTATCTATTTCATACATCAAATGATACCACTTCAACAATTTGGCTACAATAAAACAAAAAGATGAATGAAAAGGACACTAAAGATAAGCTTCCAGCAAAACGCAGAACAGGTAACAAGTGTGACACATCACACAAAACACAACACATGATACAACAAGTAACTTCAACTCGATTTTAGTCCTACATTAATTCAGCTATGTAAAGTTCATTAATTAACCGCCATCCTCCCCAAAATAAGTTAAATCAGGAACTTCTGAGCATTTAAATCAGTCCACTCTTGAGCCCATGAGGCAACTCAAATAAGTAAAAAGGACCAAAGAGCAACCACAGGACAACCATCTGAGAATATATACCTTCAAAAGTTCAGATCAGAAACACAAGAGGCGTCATCCGAATAACTGCAGATCTATGGATCACAATTATATACATGAGCAAAAAATGAGGCATAATGCCTGAATCAATGACACATGAAGATGAAAACACCAATAAAGCTTGAAGATTCAGTTATTAGCTTAAGACAGTGGTTTTCAAGTCCAGTCCTCAAGGCCCACTGTCCTGCATGTTTTGGGTGTCTCCCTGCTCCAACACACCTGATTCAAATGATCAGCTCGTTATTAAGCCGTTACAGAGCTTGATAACGAGCTAATCATTTGAATCAGGTGTGTTGGAGCAGGGAAACATCCAAAACATGCAGGACAGTGGGCCTCGAGGACTGCACTTGAGAACCACCAACTTCTCAGCGGCAGGAGAGCCATGCAGTTCATGATCTTCACTACTCTGTAAAACACTTTGTTTCCATATACAGTGTCACTGGTGACCAATAAAAGCAAACCAGCCAAGCACAAATGAGGATTTAACTTCAAAGCTGCCGTCAATCTGCTCCAGCTGAGGAGAACTTATTATCCAGGTGATGTGTCCTGTATCACAAACTGAGATTTTATTAACACTCTAGTACAGTCTGGGCAAATATAACCACCAACACCGCCCGATATGAAGTAAAAACACTGTACAGACACTTAAAGAGTAATCATACAAACTATGTCGTCACCTTGCAAATGTTGTACTATTTCTTATTGAACTAACAAAAGCCACATCAAGAAGTAGTAAAAAAGTTAATACAATAAAATATCACTAACAGGATTGACTGAACTTCATGCTAAAATGTATCTTGTAGTGAAATCAATACACAAAAGCTATTTCCTATGCTTTTGGGCTCACACACCTGTTGTTGAATGATCTTTGTTCAATTCTAGCACTTTCATTAATCAAGCTAAAAGTGACAGGTAAAGCCATCTGTTGACTCAATATGTGAACAGGTGCATCGCTGTAAGAGCAGCTGACTTTCTCAACATGGAACATGAACTCCAAGCATCTGTTCCTTCAAACCTGGAAAAAAAAAACACTGATATGGTTGACTGGGAAAGAAATCGGTCTCACCAGAGGCACTACATCTAACGGTGGCACCAAAGGCCAAAGAGGTGCCACTTGCTTCACTGCCCAAAACATATAATGAAACAGTTTTTCTCTTTCAAAATCAACCGTTTTCTGAGCAAAAGGTTTTCTAAAGAGACCAGAGAGAAATGTCGATGCTGGGAAGTGTTTATGCAGACACAGCTTCTGCAGCAGCTGAAGATAACACAAAGTGGAAAGTGCAATGTGTCTTTATTCAAGAGCTGTGCCTCCTGTCAGTACAGGTTTGAGGGGTTGACATGTGGATCTTTTGTTTGTTCAGGTTTGAAATTTTATACTTTTCCAAGTCTGACTTTGAAAACTCTCACTCTTTTTAATGCTCTTAAAACTCACATCATGGCACATTTTAGACAAATCGCTGTCACAATTAATTACATATAATGATAATATTATCTTATATTTTTGGGTATTTTATATTTTATCTTGCTGCTTCTGATTTTTTAAACCTCCTGTTGCATTTATCTTATGTTGTCAGTAAAAGATAATATTTGATCACATAGGTGGCTTAAGAGTGACAGAGAGACTTGAAAATCTTGTCTTGCAAAAATGGCAGCTTTGCTTTATTCAGTCTGAAAGTGTTCAAAATTTATTCCAATATTAATATTTCATATTTTTTTTTAAAATCAGCAGAAGTTTTCATCCAGAGCAGTTTATGGAGCTGCTCAGTATTCATGATTAACACAGACACTTTTTTCCACTGCTTAACTTGTGTGCTGGGCCATGAAGCTTCAAGTTTTTCTCTTGTACTAATTACTTTTATCTTCCGTTTATTCGCTCTCTTTCACAAAATTTCAAGCTTGAACCTGACATTGCAAATGTTTAACGTCTGAAAGGTGGATTTATCGTGCATTTTTTATCACTGGAAATAATCCTAATACTCTGCTTATTATGAGCACTTGTCAATATATTGCAGGGCTCTTGTCCAACACTCTTTAGAGACAGTGACATACTTAAAGGAACACATTTCACACCATGTTGGCATTTCATTAAAAACTAGAAAAGCACTCGGAGAGCGCAGACCTCCACCAAGCAGCTCATGTCCCCCCTTATATTGTGATTCAAACCAAAACTTTTACTGTTACGTGTCTTTTATTAACTTTTATTTGTGTTTAAACTGGTATGTTCACTGTTCATAATGTTCCTAAAACAACAAAGCTCATATTAGATACATAAATGCATGATTTATTATGCAATATTTGTAAGCATTGTATCTTCATTGGTTATCTTTCAGCATTGAAAATTCCAACGACACCCTTATTTTTGTGTGTTCTGGATCACAGTTTCCGGAATTTTGTCCGGATTAGGATCAACCTTTGACACCTCATAAAAACTCATTGAGATCCTTTTGTGTAATTTTTTACTAAAGACTCTGGCCATTTTTATAGAGTAAAAAGCAAAAATTACAAAATTTGCCGTATCTCACAATGATAAAGAATCCTTCAGAAAATTCCTGGATCCAGAAGGCGATCCAGATCACCACCAAAATGTAATGGGATCCTCCTGGGGCTGAGACACACCTCTGGTGAAAATTTCAGGTCAATCTGTAACGTTGCTTACAGACAATCAAACAAACATACAAACAAACAAATCAACAAACAAACCAACGCTACCGAAAACATAACCTCCTTGGCGGAGGTAACAACTGCAAATGTACAGCAAAACCAACCAAATTAACAGACAATGAGAAACTCGGTCATTTGTATCTTTGCACACATGATCAGACACTATCTGGTTCTGCATAAACTCGTTCACAAAACCAGCAAGTTTACAAAAAGTCCTCCAAAAACCACCAACAATTTAACATCAACAACAGGCCCATAGGAAAAGCTTGCAGTTTGACAACAGGGTTTAAAACCTTAAAACATAGTCTCATGTTTGAATCCATTTTCACCGGCTGCACAGCTGACTGAGCTAAACAGCCAACAGCAGGCACAGCTGGCGAGTACTTTCTTGTTATGAAAAAGGTTACCTATCCATCAGAGAGCTGCATCATTCTCAGAGAGTGGACTTGAGGCAAGAGGAGAGCGGCATGACATCATTTAAAGGAAAACAGAGGAAATTCTCAAAAAGTATGAACCAGTTTCACCAAACTCACTGAATATTTTTTAAAAGATGTTTTTTTGTACAGTAGTCAGTAAAGATTGGTTTCAAAGGAACTCTTCACTCAAGCCCCAACCATCAGTCATTTCGCACAAATTTCAGCCAAAGTTTTGGATTTATGAACAGATTTATTGAGTACCATGGGTCATTTTTTCTCAAGTCACAGTTTCGTCATAGTTTCCATAGAAACACAGACACGTACTTGCAAGTCTGAACCTGTCTGGATACAAACAGCTTTCAGGGAAAATACACAAGTCTATTAAACTAAGCTGAGAGCCAGACCTCGGGGCACAATGTAGCAAAACTGTAATGGCAAGGACCATCATCAGTGTACAAGGTTACAAGCTACATATTCAGATCCAAAACATTTTTTTCATAGATTTAAATTCCTGGTAAAAATAAAAAATAAAAAACTGTGTAAACAGCTATGCAGCCAGTGTATCCTAAAATGCTCGGAGAGATAACCTTAAATTCCTACAGCGTTTTTTTTTTCAGACTTTGGTTACATATTTGAAAATCGAAACCAAGTCGATCTTACTCAGAGCAGCTCCCTGGGAAAATAAAGTGACAGATTCCTGCAGCTGGTGTGAACAGAATGAATATGAGAGAGTCAGAGGTCAGAGAAATGATATGAGGAATCCTTCTGCAATGCAGCTCCTGATTATAAATAAGGATAAATAAGCTGGCACACACCGTTCTCTCTTTGAGTGCACACTTTGGCCTCTCTGAATTTCATCCCACCCCGCTAGTGTCTGAATTGTGTTTTAGAGCAGTGTCCTTAATGTGTGAGGTAATTTGCTCGGTAACATCAATCAGGGCTGGTTTCACACATTCTCTGCAGTGAGCTGAAGGTGTGAGTGACTTCTGGACAGAAAGAGAGATAATAACAATCCCAGGTAGCAGCAAAGCCTTAAAATCCTGGAGGATTGATCAAGGAGTGCACTGAGACATGAAATACACTCGTTCAGATGAGAAGATGAGTGGATGCTGCCCGTCAGCTCAGGGGAAGGACTTTAAGGTTTTAAACTGGCCTGTGATAATTCAGGGTACAAGATTATCATGTTAATCTTTGTAAAGGGATAAATCAGACATTAAAAATGAATAAGACTGCAGCTATAAATTACCTCTGCAGTGATTTTCCTCTATTCTGTCTCGTACTAAAACTTTGACTTGATTTTCAGAGACAGTGCCCCGAAGAAGGACTTGCTCATCCACCAACAAGTCAGTCCTCCAGTCTCTCACAGCACTACGGTCAACATCCATTACATAAAATCTGATTTCTATTCCGTTTTTTTTCCTATACCCTGAAACTTTACTGTCCTCAGCTCCAAAACACAAGACCAGCTGAGGGCTCCACCTGTCTGCTCCATTTTTCATGCCTCTTTTCCTGCACCACTTCTCTGAAGATGATGGATGCACTTGAAATCTCCAGGGACAGCTGGTCATTAAGCTGGAGGTAAAGCGAAACAAGCTGCGTGACTGTGTGAGGAGGGCTGTGCGAGATGGGGGGAATAAAAAAGGTTAAGGTGGAAAACTAAGAGGCTGGAGAGTGAATTTTGCTATCATTACAGCGTCTCATTGTGATGCAGAAAACAATAGCCTGCAGGTTGGACTGAGGGGCCTGTGGGGGGAACCTGCTGCTATTCATTCAAGGTGACAATAAGCCGATGTCCCTCAATCCTGCAGTTGTTTCTCTGCAGATTTTTGAGCCTCTGGGAATGATTGTGTCTGTCTGTCAGAGATGTTTTGTTACAGGCTAAAAGTAATTTCAGAGGTTGTTGTCTTCGAAGGAGCATAATCTTTACAAACAATAATGGAACAATTTTAGCACAAAAAATGCAAAGTAGGTAGGACATGTTTGAATCTCTGTTTTGCTTTGTTAATGAATCTCAGAACTTTAATTGAAAATCTGTTCGATTCAATTCTTTTCTGTTTTCTAGTTATTATAGGATAACAAAGCTGGTTATCCTCATGATAATGAGACACATTTCTGGCAGTCCAGTAGACAAAATGAAAATTTGGTCAATGTTATGGGCCAAACTAACAAGTGCTACTATTGCCTAAACTCATGGCAAGGGGCAGACCATCAAACTTTTAACAGGTCTCATTTTTCACATCGTTGAGAATATATGAACTGTAATTAGAGTTAACTTGTTTCTTAGGGGATTAAAGATTAATGGAGTTAAACTTTGGATTAACTGTGCCCACCTTTATTTGTTCTAAATAACATGCTCAAACCCTCAACTGTGTGATTGGTTTATTCTCTTAATGTATTTATTATGTAAAGGATGATATAGTGAGCAGGTTAATCTGTACAGGGTGAGCAGGACCCTGATATAAGTGGGTTACTACCTGCTCCTTATACATTACCCATTTATTACCGGGCCACCAATTTAAGACATAAACAAGCTAACACAAAATATTAATTTAAAGATGACAACATTATATAGTCGGTAGTTTAAAGCCTGATTATTTGTTGTAATTCCCATTAATCTGAACATTTCCACTCAAGGCAAGGTTATAGACAAGGTGAACAGATCAATTGCAGGGTCATTTATGTTGACATTGTGGCTATTTTCAACGCCGCTTGAATTACGTTGATCAGCACATTAGAGATGCACTCACCATTTCTGCTGCCTTTGCTGATATTGAATAAACCCTTTAAGATGTTTAACATACACATTAAGAGTGCTAATAGAGACTTTTTGCAATGGGCAGAAACAAAATATGCTCTTGTGTCGATTGATGTAATATGACAGTTGTGATCAGGATGTCCTGTTAATGCTAATCAATCAATGTTGTAATGGGGTTTTAACAAATCAGTGTCATGTGTCTTACGCAGCTTTGTTAACATTTCGTATAAACTCGTTTTTACGTAGGATTATTTTTGCCTTTAGAGAGGAAAAACTCAAGAAAGAGGGAGAGTGGAGGGGTGGGGGGGACCACATGCACCAGATCATGTCAGGACTGGAAATCAATCCAACAAAAAGTGTGATGAAGACTGCAGCCTCTGTACATGGAGCACCTGTTCTTCCAGCCAAGCTTAACTTGCACCCCGATTTCACATCACTCCTATGTGCTTTTTGGTTGTGGGAGAGACTGATAATAAAAATAAAAAAAAGCTTCTACAAGTTTTAAAACTAGTGTACAAGTTCAAAAAATGTAATCGAAAGCCGTGACACAATAGGAAGAAAAGCTTCTGCATTGAGTCTAATCACCTCTATAATTTACTCCTCATGCAGCAATCCTTTAAAGAACAAGACCAGGACTGCAATCACCGCATGAGGTAGGCAGCCTTTGTGCTACAGCACACCTGGGACTGTGCACATGAAATTTATAGCCCTCTTCAAGATGCTGTGTTTTCACCTTGCAGTTGAAAGGCAAAGGCAGAGCTCTTGGTTTAAAAGCAGTCTCCAGCTGGCTACAAACATCACAGATAGAGGTCGATGCTCTCTATGGCTGCCTCTGCTGAGCAGCCTACCCTTCAAACGTTCAGACAGCCATGGGAACCCCCAGAGACCACCAGTTCCTCTTCTGTATACAGCCCTCACTGTAACTGTTCTGCCCACAAACACACACACACACACACATAGACATCAAGCGTTAAATTCACACTATTGTTGCTAAAGTTGGGTGGCGGTTGTCTTTACACAAAAGCATCAGGAGGAGGAGGAGGAAAACATCTCAGAGGAAAAGAAAAAGAGGAAGTCGCAGAGTTCATCGTCAAAACAACTTCAAGTGTTTTTCAGGAATTAATTAAAAGCAGGTGTCAACAACTGCATCAGTGCCTGAGACTGCTGGATTTTGTCTGCTGTAAAAAGGCGGATGGTCTCATCATGCAGACACAAATAGATAAACAAAAGCTTTGCAGTCAAGGTTTAATGGAGATCATAGTATTAAATGTGTGCTGCAGAGAATGTCATATAGGTGTTGACAATTTATTCATGTGCCATATAATTTGGCAGTGGTTGCAAAAGGAGGTCAGACAGAGAATAATGTCGAAATAGCATCCTTGTGATCTCCTGAATCTGTAATTACTGTGATTGTTGGCTTGCAATCACATCAGGAAGGTTGTAGACGTAACCAACGGCACCATAATGCAGAGTTATGATTGTCTACACAATAACAAACAGATGTGGCTAATTAAATCAGAGTGATGAATAAAATATTCACCAACAAACAAAATCTTTATTATACATTGTTTATCCTTAGTGTTACAATAAAAGTCTCTAAAAAAATTGCCACACCTTCCATGAGAGGTCTAAAACTGTTTAATTCACATTTAGTGCTTTGACTGAAAAAAACAGAGGTATGTTTTCTGACATGATTTTGACTTGTTTATGTCACAGTTTGAATTCTAGTGTTATCACTCAACAGTATCATGTGTAATATGCCCATCAAATTTAGCATTTGAACATAACTTCTAGATTTAATGAAGGTTATCATTGTATAAATATACTCTTACATTCAGCTGAAACATGTTATCTGCACAATACAAAGGCATCTTAGAGCCACTGTGTGCCAGTTTTATATTTCTTTGACTTTGGGACTACCAGACTTGTACTACAGCAGGTGTTATGCTGATGACGGAGATTAAAAAAGTGAAAATTGTCATTTTAAAAAAGGCAGCAGAGACTCTGGAAAACCTGCACCGTCATTTCCCTGTAATAAAATCGAACAGCTTGTTTCATTAGACATTCCTGACGTGACTTTATCATGAGGTCTTCCGACTCTAAACCTTCAGTTTGTAATAGTAGTTTTATTTTAAAAGTGTGACAGCAGGGTTATTCTTTATGGCATGACAAGGCCACAGGAAATGTTATTAAAATGTTTCCACTTGCCGAGTAGTTCTCATGAATAGTAATCTGACCTTTAAGAGCAGCATCAGTAAAACTTCCCTTCCAACTTTCCAGACAATAACAGCTGCTTTGAAAAATACTTCAGATTTTCTCAAGGTCTTTGTCGGGCATACATTGAGCACAAAAGTTAACTAAAGACCAAGACGAGCTTATGTGCAGGTGGATGGAGGAGGGATATGAGGACAGCAAGAAGGAACACTCATCCTCTTCACACACCGATGGTCAGAGAGCTACATGTTGGCAGCTTTCTCCTCACCTGCAGCAGAGAGCCAGTGTGATGGTAAGCTCAGTGGTAACACTTTGTCTCTACAAACAGCTGAGACTCCCATGATGAAAGTCAAAAGTAGATCTAGTTTACATGCAGTCAGACCTCAAAACAAACTGTCCAAGAAGAAAGATGCTTGCCTCAGCTTTGACAAGTCATTCATGGGACAAATAGACTGAAAACATCAAGTCTTCCTCAGTGGGTTCATTAGTCAGAATAATGAATAAAGAACTTGTCAGACAAAAAGATGGTTTGGCTTCCCGGCAGTAGAGGATGTCATGGGAAGCGAACACTCATTTGACAATCATGAACATTAACTTTGCCACAAACAAGATCTTCCAGCAAAAAGGCCAGCTTTATCTCGACTGGAAAAACAATGTTGCAGACAGATTGATCTGACACAGATTTAGGTTTACAGTCAAGACGCACCGCACAACTCCTTATTCTTAAATGTAATGCCATGACTTCATTTGATGCCAAATGAAATCATGGCAAGCTGTTTTGTACAAATCTTAGATTCCTTTCAAGCTCAAGGATTTGTGTACATTAGACAACTCAAACCTGCATTTTGCCCGCATTGTGCACTGTACAAGCTCACATAACTTGAAGCTATGCTTTAATCACAGACTATATTTTCAGATGGACTGCACATCAGAAAGTAAATCTCTGGAAGAAAGGATAACTAGACAAAAAAAGGTATGGGGGTAAAAAAAAACTTTACTGTTGGACACCCATGTTTTTGTGATGTGTTGCAGCTGTAAACTACTCAAATTAGGATCTATGAGCTCAGAGCTCGCAGTCTAAATACTCAACACTGAGGATTTAAAATGAAGCCAATAATTCAAACCGGGTATCAGCTGTACCAAGTATATCTAGGGGTTTGTTTACCAACACTTTGTTCGAGTGACTGAACAGAAATGTCTTTACTGCCATCTAGTGAGAGGCCACAGCAATGTCAAGGCAAAAAGGTTTTTATTGAATTAATTTACAAACATACAAAAAACAGCAATACAACATGTTGTCAATATGACATATTAAACAGCAGCCAACGTGGCTTCGGATGGAGGGGATGGATCAATACCCTTAAAAAAAATAAGACAAAAAAACCACAAGTTGATTAGTTTCCATACAATTCAAATGAATTTAAAAATGTATATAAAATAAAAACCTTGTGGCTCTTACCGTGTTCACATCCTCAATGACGACCACATCGTTTCCCTGAACTTCAATGTCGCTTTCCGTGTTGTTGTGTGAGCGATACTCTTCACTTTCAGTCTCTACAGTGCTGGGCTGAGAGACATTCACCATTTATATAAAAACATCTCTAAATGGTGACAGTTTTTGATCTTATAAAGCAATGAAGGTTTAAAGTGTTTCATTACACTTTTAGTCCACATTAAAAATGTAGTGTGCTGATAAAAGCACATGCATGAGTTGTGTAATATGCTGTAGTTTTAGGCAATACTGAGGCAATGACCCGCTTTTCATTTCCTCTCAAATTAGGCCACAATGACAGTCAGTTTAATGCTTCTTGTACATTTCAATATAAAAAGTCAACACCGACTAAAATTACTGAGGGATTTGGGGTATTTGCTGCCTCCTCTTGAGCACCAACCTCATAGTCTGGATCCTCTTCTGGGGCATCATCATCTGCAAGCTCCTGAGTCAGTGCCTCCACCCAGGTTGGATGCTCTTCATCTTCCTCCTCATCTTCATCCAACTCATCCTGCTTTCTCTTGCTGCCCTTTCCACAAGGTTTAGTAGGAGAGACTCTGATTTCTGTAGAGACAAAAAATAAATAAATGAGTCTGTTTTCTAAAGAGTTGTCTCCCATGCTTGACATCATGTGGAAAAAAAATAATGAGTTTGCAGACAAATTGTGAATAAAATCTCCATGGATATGACAGCTGTTACATTTGATCAGTGAAGGTGAGCAATCCAGACTGTTCACCAACATGCATTTCAATGAAGATAAAATGTGCCAAATATCCCATGAGCCAAGGAAAGTGTTACGAAACCGCATTACTTGTAGAGAACACAGAACCTGAAACCCTAAATTTTCACAGAGATGTTGAAGAAACAAGTCTACATCGAGTTCAAACCAAAGTATGTATTGAAATAAATGTCCTAAACAAAATTATAGGTATACCTGTTGAGCATTAAACCAAATCTTTGCATTGGGGCCATCTTATGGGATCCCAGTTCAGAAACATTGGAGACACTTTCAAGGTCTATATCAAACCCAAATAAAACTGGTTTCTCATAATTGAACAGCATAGATTAAACTAATGGTGAGCCAATTCAGTACTGCTGCCAAGTACTCATTCATTTAGATACATATATATTTTAAGTCTTACTTTTGGGTCTCTAGAGGCATCCACTTCTGATTACCTTAGGAGTCCTTGGTGATTGACCAGACTTCAATGGCCAACTTCTAGATTTGACTTGAAAACTCAAGTTGGCTCATAAGGATTGGAGTGTGGTCTTTCTCACCTAGCTAACAAAGAACTTTCCCCAGAGTGTTTCATAAATAGTGGTTTAAAGAAAGACTTAATGACCACCATACAGACCATGGCAGCCTGTACTACCTGGTGAGAGGGAGCGACCAATGCTGCTCGACAGTGGGTAACCCAGGGCGCCCTGCACCCAGCGCGGCAGGATGGACAGCAGAATGCGGGTGACCCTGTGCAGGCGCTTCCGGCCGGTGAGGCTCTGGCGGCCGGGACTGGAGGCCGAGGGGCTAGCTACTGGTTTCTCCTGAGGCTGCCTGTAGCCCAGCACCCACCAAAACCCCCGGTACGCATACACCTGTGGGCGAGAGAAAGTTAGGCCGCATGGTGAAGTTAACAAGTTGCTATCAGATATTAGCTTCTGAACGTACCACAATGCCGAAAGGCCAGAGGAGACCGCGCACCATGGAGCGAAAAACACCGTCTCTCCTCACCACTCTGCCCTATAAACGAGAAAAACCATAATAATCACAATTCAACCTCTCCCATATCGATGATAGTCCTCTCAGGATACAGTATTTGATCGAACAAGCTAGCTTTGGAGTAGGTCCACCATTACCTCTGTGTTCGGGGCCTGCTCCTGCTCGGTGGTGTCTGTGCTGGGCTCACTTGCCATGCTGCTGCGGCGGCTCTGTTGGACCTGAAGGTCTTCAGTGAGGAGGAGAGACTGGAGGACTAAAGTTCTAGCTGCTTTGGAGGCTGAAATGTACCGGAGGATTTCCACCGTTCAGCCAATCAACGGGGGTGAATGCACCTGGAGCAATCAAGGCCAACCGTTGAATGTTTCCAGCCAATCAACCAGGAGCAGGGCAAGAAGGTGGACTAAGCCTGGATTTCAAGGTTTGGCTTTTGTTTTGGCAAAATCATTACACATTGCATAGAAAAGAAAATAACAGAACTTATAGAAAGCCAGGTCCAGGGTTAGCTGGCATTGAAATGCAAAGTCGAGTCAATGCTACTGAGAAAATGAATTAACCCTCATACCCTGGTGTGAATAATGTTGACCTTATTAAATCTAGATATTTTCCCTCACTGTCCATCAATAGGAAGCTGATAGATTACAAAAAGAAACAATTACTTTGAGGTTATGGTAATACATGGGTAGGGGAGAGTGGGGTAAGATGAGCCATTTTTCATATTTCAGATCACTACATCAAGTCAATCATGGTTTTGTTTCTAACTAGTGTATCTGCATATATTTCAAAATGTTGTGCATCCCTGTAAACCAACAGAATGAGTGTAAACATAACTGTTGATAATATAGCATGCCAAAAAAAAGTGGTCTCCTATAGGAGCGGGGTAAGTTGAGCCATATCCCTACTTGCCCCCCACTCTCCACCCCAGCCCTCCCTCACCTTCCCTCTCCCTAAATAACAGTCACTTCTTCACATTCATGTGTATTTTTATCTATTTTAAACTGGTACAACAATTCTTTTTATTATTATTATTATTGCATCTAACTGCTAAAAAGCTGTTTAGTAAAAAGCCATTTTGACATGAGAATGCCTTAAAGTGATTCACAGCTGTATTTTCGAAAAGATAAAGTAACACATTTCAACAATCTGAACTGAAAATCTGATCCTCTCATCAGACTCATTTACTTTCTCAGTTGAGCCACTTGCTCAGCTTACCCCAGAACTACTATGATGACTTTATTAGTCCTCTAAGCTAAATGGTGGACTTTTATGCTAGGTTTTTGACCTCATGTTCTCGCAAGATCCTACAATTGATGTATAAAACAAATTTAAAATGATCTTTTTTGGTCTGAACACAATTCTAATAAAACTTATGACAGACTAAATTCACTTTCAAGAGTGAAAAATGTGTTTTTGTAAATAAATGTCTAACCCCTTCACTCATGTGCTTCTAACCTTCGCAGACTCCATGAATTGATGCCCATCTTCTAAATATTTGGTCACATGATCAATTTCTTTTACCATTTCCAAGCAATAGGGGTTGGCTCAACTTACCCCACTCTCCATTACAGTATCTTCTGAACTAGTCGCTTCATGCTTGATGTCCAGTCAACATAAAAATAAATCCCTATCATTACAAACCCTTTAAACACTTCCTTTAAATGGTCGTTTAGACAGACAACTTTTGTCTGCAGCCTTAGAGGAATAAGTGAATCAAATTATAGATTTTATTATTCTTTTGAAGACCCTACAGTTTTGAGTGATCAAAACAGTAATTGGCAGGTTTATTCGGGTTCAGGTTTATTGGAATAGTTATTGCGCCCCGGAAAAAAAGCTTGAAATCATTTTACCTTATGAAATCTATGGTATGCTTCCAAATATAGGTATATGTTAATCCCAATCTTATACAAGGCAGGAAGAGGCTCCATCTCAGTTTGCCTCTTAGCATATGAAGAGGCTCATGAGAGAGGTCCGTCATTATGCCTTCATACTTGACAAGCTCCCTTAACAGGCAAACACTTCCGCCTGTTGTTTTCGTCACATCTATTTGTCGATGCATATTGTGGCGGATGGAATTCAAATGTAGAGGAGTATAAAAGCCGGTCATCTCTCTACTCTCCGAACTACAACTGAGCCGGTGCTAAACGAGAGGGCAGGAAACTGAGCGATGGATAAAACTGCAGTCACAAGGACAGTCAGCATTGGGGGAATTTCCAGAGTAACCAGAGCTAAAGAGGACTTCTCTGCAGGACGCAGGCACAGCAGCGCAGGGGTCCGCGCCCTCTTGTGGGCCACCAGCAGTGCAAAGTCACTTGGGTGCTCTCTTGGCTCAGACTCTCAGATAAGCCGGGAGAACATTTATCCAAATATCCTGACACCTGACAGCATCCCACAGTTTACCATACCAAGTCTATCTGTGCAGAACAGCTCAAGATCATCGGACAAAGAGAAAGAGGAGGATCTCGCAGAGCCAGAAGAAGGCTTGGGCAGTTCTTTGACAGAACAGGGGACGTCTTTTTCCTCCTCCTCCTCTTCGTCCTCCAGGCTCTCTTCTTCCACATCATGCAAAGGCATCGGTCTGGCTCTGTCAGAGCGCAGGGCTGAGCGCAGCGTCTCTGACCCTTTAAACCAGAGGAGATCTCATCCCTCCTTCCACGCCGAGGCCCAGCACTGCCTGGATCCCGCCAGCAGAGCCGCACTCTCCTTGCCGCACCTCACTAAAGTCACCACCCCATATGGCTTCATCACCCTGAGCCAGAGCCCGCAGATGGTGAGCGAGGAGGCTCTTCTTTGTCAAAGCGGGGTGCGACGTTTGAACAAGGACGAGGAGACAGCGTGTCGTCTGAGGAAGGCTTCTGTGACAGGGACATTAGACAACAAAAACAACTCCCCACACCTGTTTGGAAACCAGAAGAGACTCTCTGAAGAATCAAATAACTCTCAGAGTAAACGTGGAGTAGAAGAGATGAAAGGGTCTTCATCAAACCGTACTGATGCTGCCACAATTTCATCGAATACACAAAGACAGCGTGATGGCAAACTTAAACAACGCCTTTGTAATATTATACGGAAACACTTCACATCCCAACATTTGGACTAAAAAAGAACTTATAAGCAATAATATCAACTTATCTTGGTTTGCAACGTGCATTTAATTACAAAAAAAAGATGCTTATTGGGGATACAGATGAAAACTCATGAAACTCAACAGTTGTTGTCTCATATAAAATAAACCAACATAAACAAACTGCTGGATTTTCTGTGTATTATTTCATAGCCTCTAATAGTCATATTGTATTTGTAACTTCCTGCTGAGTTCATGTTAAGGATCAAAGTAAGCCACCTTTAAGATTCTCGTACCTGGCAGGGTGAATACTTCACTTCAGCTGTGGGTTTAAGGTTAATGAATTCCTCCAACACCTTCAGAATCTTAAATGTCACACTCTTTTGAGCTGTCTGCTCCAATTCAGCCTTGTGTTGAATATGTCTGTGTGGTTTTCACAGGCTGTCCTTACAGGAGTGAGTGTGCAGAGAAACCAAGCATCTCTCCTTCCTCTTTAGCACAAATGAAGAGCTTAGGTGGAGAGGCCCTTTATGATGCTTCCACTAATGCATCCTTATGCCCTGCATCCTCAATCCTCCTACGCACTGAAATTTAGTGGGTAAATGTCATGATGACGCAGATTGGCCCTAATTAGAGGGAAAGGAGACAAGAGGGGGTCCCAGATCATAAGAATACATTACGCTCATCTAAATTTATAATCACTTGTCATGTTTGTTTTTGTGCGTAGTGTTGGTGACTTTACATTATAACCTTAATTGAGATTAAAACTGTCTGTAATTATAACCAAACTATACAAATGGGGCCATGTACATGGCAGCCATCCCTCTCTATTTATAGCAATACAATTCGACAGCACCACAAACCACATCCTCAAAAATGAACACAGTTTCAGCTACGCCCCTCAAACAGCTGCAGCGAAAACTCAGCATTATAACATTTAAGAGAGTCCAACCGTAGTCCAAGTGACTACATTAGTTCTACCTGTGTATATAAACATATGACCTGGAAACCTCAAGATTGACTCATTAAGGGGAAATACACAAAGAAACCTCTAATAAACTCCTCTTCTAGTGGTTCCCAAACCTGCCTTGTCAAGTTTCACAAGAAGAAAAAAAAGCTTATTTACATGAATTTATTATCTTGATATATTTGCTTTGTTTTATTATTTAGGTGACATACTGTCTTAAAGAGCAACATAAGGTTTACTATTCCTCTGTCACTGACACATAGCCACTATAATCATATTTTAAATGCGTCATGTTAATGGATGTTAACTGCAGTAGGTTTGTGTTGTTGAAGGAGAAGCATTGTCTCTGAAATTTCTAAATGATCACCACATGCAGATTTCCAGTGCTAACGTTTGTCATCAGCTCCTTATTTAGGCCGTGCCACAGTTTAATTGGGTTCTCTTCACTGACAGCTACATCATCCTCATCGTGTTGTTGTTTTTTAATGAGATGGTAAATGCTACAGTATAAATATAGTGGAATATTACTAGCAGAGCTGATACTAAAAAAACCATGTGAAAGACAGCAGCCCTTTAAATGTGTGAGTCATTCAGGGGTAGAGGTGCTTCAGTATAACACACTCCTCCTCAAGAATACACTTCATGTAGCACGACAACAGAAATAATGACTGTGCTCTCATATTAGGTAATAATATAATACGCTCGCCTGTGTGGGTGTTTCCTTTGTACTGCTGAGATCACATGTAGCAGGAGGATATCCAAACTTGGTCACTGTAGTATATCATTTATACTTGTGGCTATGAGGTTTGAGTTTTTAGTTTATTTGTCTTATACCAGAATTAATACTAGCTATAATTTAGATTCAAGGTCCTTTGCAGGCTTTACTCATAATCGACACCTAAAGCACCAGTTTTAGTCACACCAGCAGCAGAAACGTTGACTTGTTCATTGACCTATTTTCATGCACACCAGAGAACGAACCCTTTTGGTGATTTTCAGGATTTTCCTTTTAGGCAGCACTTTAAAGCTTCCCTGAGATTTGTGGTTTCTAACCCTAAATTTCTCTATTTCTATTCAGTAGGTTCAGTAACCTTTTTGATGAGCGGTCCTCTGACTTGTAACATAGATGTATAGCGTCAGGTCAAATTTTAAAGTCTTACAGCATATCGCCTTGACTAATACCTCCCAAGCTAATGGTGTTCTCATCAACGCCTACTGAACTTTATGTTGAAACACAATCAGCAGATAGTACATAGGACATTTCATGATGAGGATAAACCTCTTCGGATGTCACACCAAAAGTTTGTATCTCAACATGCCAGCAAAATATTACTGGTAACAAAACAAAGAGATAAATAAGATACATAAAGCCACTGTTACTGATACAAAGATAAAGAAAAGTAACAAGAAATGAACAAATCACAGTCAAGTTCAGAAAAAAGTTTCCACCTTCTGAGACATGGATTTATATTTCAAAAATTAAACTACAGTCTAAATCAGCATACTCTTGAGTCTGAGTAAATCTGGTCAAATTACAAAAAATAGCACAAAAATGATTTCTTTTAATGATTGAGAAACAAATAACCAACCTAAACCAACCTTATTTCAAAGAAACTGCTTGATATTTTTCAATGTGTAATCCTCCCCAAAAATCCAGATTATGTGGATGTATCTCGATATAGGACAGGAAACTAACAGTCACCAAAATAAGGTGTTTAGTCGTGGATGTGCAAAATAACAACAAGATAAAGCATTTGTTTTTTATCTGCTTAAGCATTTTACCTTCCCTTTAGAGTCAGGGAAACAAGCTCCTGCATGCAAGCACCCAAACACTGAGGAGGGCATTGCATTTGCAAAGCCTCAAACTGCGTCATCCAAAAGAGAGAAGTTCATGCTGAGGCCTCACATGGCAAATGTAGATAAAATACGACTGAAGAGAGAGAAGAAAAGAGTGAAAACCCTAACAGGCTCTGCTGTCACTGCTCTTCCCCCTTCTGTCAAATTGAGGTTAGCTCAGCAAACAGTTTGCCCTCAGAAAAGGCACTTCTTTTCCGGTTCCCACCTCAAAACTCAGACTCAAAAGAACGATTAGAGCAAAAGATAAGAAATTCACTTTGAGTCATACAAGTGCACGGACCAGAGAGACGAAGAGGCAGAGAAGAAAAAGTGACATGGGAGTAACTGATGTAGACGGGAAGTCTTTCAGAGAGGCACTGACTTAGCCACCTGTTAGCTTCACATACACTTCATTCAGAGGCAGCGGTGAACTGAGAGACAAGTGGAGAAGCACCTTAGGTGGTGTGAGTTTGAAGATTGGTGATGGCGTCCGGCACGGGGGGACAACCACCAGCACTACCTGTCAAACAGCACAGGTAAGACCAATAAACATTTTACAAATACTTTCAGTTTTAATTCTACAGACTGAATGGAGGCAGACATACACTTTGAGATGTTAGAATAGCTCATAGGAAAGATGTTTTGTAATTTTCAGAGATGCTATTTTGTGCAGACAGAGATGAAAATGAAATTATTTACAGTCTGTGCATGTAGTAATAATTTCGTGATCCTGTCTCACACAGGAGTAATTCTTCCAGATGCTCTAGTGTGGAGTCTGCGTGTGTCCTACTCAGCCCTCTTGGACCGAACTATCCTTACAATGATGTCTTCCTCGAACCCACTGACTGTCATGCAGCCCAATGCCCCATACATCAACGATATGGTGAGTTTAAAGAACGATAAAAGAAGTTCAGGTGGAGAAAAGAAGCAGCATTTACTGAGTATAATCATTAGAAACAGTTCTGAAACCAACGTACTCTTCACACTGTGCTGCATGCGCACATACTATGATATGAGGTTAATTTTTCAGTTCTTTTTTTTTCCCATGAGAACTGAGAGAGAGGAAGTAAACATTTGAAACTTTTACTTACATAAACATGCATGTGATTAGAAGACAATGAGATATTTTTTTAGAGAGATGCTTTGTTCAAACTAACTGTCACATAGTCTGACCTAAATCCTTCTCCCTGTGCTTCTTAGATCCCTCTCAGCACCAGGCGAGATTTTTCTCTGATGGCACTCCACCTGCTGTGCCAAAAAAGAGGCTAGCCCGCACCCTCTCCCTCCCTGTAGTACAAGCATCTCCTCTCACTCCTTTACCTCCTCCGTCTCCACTTCCAAGACAAACACACAACTTTGACAACCCCTTGTACATGATGGCACCCAAACCTGACATCTATTTCCGCGAGGAGTCGATCGAGTTCGACCCAGTCAGAGACAGTCCCATCCCTTCGCTGTCTCTCTCCCAGCTGTCCTTCGACACTCCTGATGAGGATCTGCTCCACGTCTTAGGCAGTTTGGACGATCAGGAGGTCGTTTTTCAGGGTATTCAGCACTGCTATCTGCTATTTTTGAGAAATATGGCACAAAAAGTGGAAGCTGGGGTCCTGCTGCAGAGAGAGGCCACAGACGAGACCGTCAGATCTTACCAGCCTGAGGATTTCCTGCTGTGTGAGGACAGCGAGCCAAAGCAGATCAGAAACACGGTTTACTACAGGCTGCAGAGCCCCAGACTCCCAGGAAGGATACTTGGCTTAAGGGTAAAAATACAGCTCCTTTATCATCATCTGCTGTGTGCAAAATACAGTCATGCAGATTTCACATAGCAACCAGTAAAACAAACATAATCTTTATCAACTTGATCATCTGTGACACTGCCTTGTGGTATAAAAAAAACACACTTCCTTTAAACTGTCATCAGGTGTTACAGCCGCAACAGGAAGACAAGACAAAACCTCTTTTTGTTTTTTTTTGTTTTTTAACACTTTCGACAGCAGAGCAAGGATGAAATTCTTGTAAATGTGCTTTTATGTCGTTCTGTGCAGGTTCACGATCAGACTGATGACACCGCCTCTGTCCTCACCAAACACCACCCATCACATGTCAACGTGCGAGACATTATTACTCATTTCCAGCCGAGGAGCACGCTGAAGACTGATTCTGGGAAATTAAGAAGTCAAGGTTTCACCGGTCTTGTTAAATCAGACTGCACTGCTGCTGAACCACCAGGTGGAGACAGCGCTGACTTTGTCACAGACGGTCTGAAAATGAATGTGCCCTCAGTCCAGTCTTTCCTCCAGAGAGGATGCTCAGTGAGTGTTGAGAGGGACCTGCCTCACACCACTCTGGAGGAATTTGTCCAGGAGAACCACCTGCAACAAAGTAAGGATTATTTGGACTATGACAGGCAGGTGTGCGTTCTGATGCTGCAGGTTTTAATGGGTTTGCAACATCTTTACAACGCCAGTGGCGCTGCAGCTGATCTCAGACCCCAGGAGATCTTTTTAGTGTGGCCTAATGGAGAGAAAGATGATGGAGAAAAGAAGGATGCTTCTAGAGGAAATAGAGGTTGTCAGATAAAAGAAGTGGAGTCTCAAAAGGGAAAAACTCAGATGTTGTGGAGGATTCGTGGTTCACCTCGTGTTGTGTTAGCCCCGCTGTCTTCTGTTGTTTCTACTTCTCATCCCCTAACCTTTATCAAATCCCAAATCAATAATTTGATCCAGTACTGCTTCAACCCACAAGAATCAGCCATGTCTTCATACCGAACAGGACTCCTTCATCTGTCCTCTCTGCTCCACAATGAGCGTAGAGCTCTACAGGTGCCAGACATGATCATCATGCTGCAGGTGCTCCTCTGGGGACCCCGAGTCCCACTCTTCAATCACAGAGGCCACGTGACCACCGCTGTAAACAACTGGCTGATATTAAAGCGAGCCTTGCTGGTGATGAAGTTTGCAGAGAGAGGGCTGATCCAGGTTCAGTCTGCTCTGGACTGGGAGGACTGTATGCGCCTGCAGTATCTGTCATTCACAGATCCTGAGATCATTGGAAGCATGGCTGGGCAGCTGTGGCTCACTGTGAACTTGGAATGAAGATGTGACTATCAAGTCTAACAACTGGTCATTCTCATGGAAATTACAGTTATATTTAATTGTAAAAAAAACAAAGACTATATGCCTTTTCAGAAAATCAGCTTGCTTGTACATGTCATAAAATATGACCAGACTGTGCGACTGAATCAGACAATTTCAGTTGAAAGATGTCTGGTTTTCTTTGAACACATCTCTGTGGTTTGCAGCGGAAAGACTACAAAAGAAATAGAAGCATTTAAGGTTACCAGACTGACAAACTTTCATTCCTCGGTGTCGTAACTAATCAGCTTTTATCTATCAAACTTGTGAAATAGTACCAAAATTTATTAACTTTTCTCGATGGGTTGGAAATAAGAATTGAAAGTAACACTTCGAAACCAAACCAGTAAATGTTCTTTGTTTACTTGGATTGTCCTCACCGACTGAGTGATGAAACAGTGAAACTAAATAGTTGCTGGTGATTGAAGGACTTCATGGCTTTGTGTAAAACTGCTGAACTGAGCCTAAATCAATCCTCACTTAAAGGGCCGGTTCCAACTTCTCTTCAACCAGTTTTCATTTTGTTTCCTTTCACAACAGGTAACTTTGAGAAAACTGTGTGTTCATCCTCCTCCTCCTCACGTTTTGAACTTGCAAAACATTAACTGTGAAATAAACTTTTAAACCAATGGGATGTAACCACGGGAAGACTTTGTGACCGTTAAGTAAAACCACATCGAGCACTTTGTAAGGTGAGCTCTTTTATTTAGTACAGTTACAACATGCAGATTTCTATCAAGTCAATCAAAGCAACAAATGAAAATCATGCACACATTAAAAAATTAATATAAACAGGAGAATCAAATGATAATTACTATGAAAAACATACCTACTTACATGAGTAAGATGAATTTAGATTTATCATAAATATCACACTGTGGAGATGATCATCGGGGTGGGAGTATTGGAGGACAGCACTACACATCAGGGGGAGTAATACAGTGGTAGGGACACTTCGCCCAGATATTGTGTGGGCGTTTTTTTTCTACATTCCTGGTATGTTAACATCTTACCCTAGTGCAAATATCATTGAAACACAGCACATGATAGGTAAAGGTAAAACAACACAAAGAAATCTCTGACAGGAAACCTCGACCGGACTTGGATAATATGTTCCTCTTCCAGAAATCATAAAGATGTGCAGGTATGGATTAAAATAATAAGAAACATTTGCAACTGATCAGCATCTTTTATTCGTCGTCAGAGGAGTCTCGCTCAATACTGTAAGCCATGAAGAAAGCGTCAGGGCGGGAGGGGACAAGGGGATGACCCGGTCTCACAATCTCAAAGCCCAGGAAACTGAATGTACGGAGCAGGGGAGCTGAGGACAAAGGGTGTAAACAGATGTGAATTATTGAAGTTTGATACTGTATTTACAGCAGAAGAGCTAAAGTCAAATCCCTGAACACAGTGAAGATGACTTTAAAAGGAAGGTCAGACATGCCTTTAATGGTAAACTCTTCAAATTTGACTTATACTGTCTGCTTGAATAGTTAGCAGTTCAAGCGTCTGAACTTGTTTTAGTAATCATTAAACTCTGTTTCTCGACTTCATGATTGTGCTTTATCAGCCTATGTCAGTGTTGTTTTCGTTGACGATGACGAAAACATTTCATCAACGAAAACAACACTGCAAAATATATATTTACCGTTTGACTGACGAAATGCTCATGAATTTTGCAACTCTGTTCGTTGTCCACCACTTACGTTTTCGTCTAGTCTCGTCTCGTCAACGTAAACACACATTCGTCTCGTCACATTTTAGTCATCTAAGACTTATGTTTAACTCGTCAACGTCACGTCCTCGTCGTCTAATTTAACAGTAACATGGCAGGTAAACATACATGTAATAAAATGCTGTAATTCAGCTTCATGAATTCCTGGAAAAAATATACATATATATTAAAAGCCTATGACAAAAGTAATCCTCAAAAACACAACCTCTCGCATGAAAAGACCTAAACAGGAAACTGAAAATTTCCAACAACAGTAAACATTTACTTTTGAATGACCTGCTTAAGCAGAAAATACAATGTTTTTGTAGGACGAATAAGCCCTCTGAAGAACCCAGACAGAAAAACTCTCACCTCTATCGTCACGGTTCTTGTGGAAACAGATGAACACGTGATCAACCTGCAGCTGCTCTTCTGCAAACTCCAGCAGGAGGGCAAAACTGTCCAAAACAACGTCAACAAAAGTAATGTTTAACAAAGGGAAGTCAATGATTTCGTATTAAAATGTCTTATCTTGATTATTATTTAATTTGTACATTATAGTGAACATCTAAATCAAAGGACATCTATTATTATTATTAAGACTGGGCAATCATATATAGTACAAATACGCAATTATAGTCCTTTTTTCATACAGAAGCTCATTTTCTTTGACAGTTCACTAGTTCAAAAACTAGCTTTTGTATAGTTTCAGCTTTGGAATAACTAGTCAGCTTCATACATTTCAACAAAAGCCTTTTATTTAGCTTAGAAAAAGTCGTGCCCACAGACCTGTCTTTGCTGCCCTCGGGCAAAGCTCCAGGAGGGATCTCCACATAAAGGTTCCTTCCTTTCAGTGCTGCCCTCCAGACGCAGTGCTTGCCCTCAGAGCGGCGGGGCTCAAAGAGCAAGAAGCGTACTCTGCTGTTGGCAGGAGGCGGCTCTTCAAGAACCAGCAACTGAGTGTCCTTATGGTCAGAAACGGAGAGAGAGAGAGAAATTAGGAACTTCCACACAATGAAAAATAAAACTGTGATCGTAGATTCAGACCAAACAGCAGTGATCGTTTTGAAGCATCATCTGTGACTGTTCAGGTAAAGTGGCGACAGATACGGTCAGAGAGTGATAAAAAATAAAACTATTTAGAGCTAATTGAACCCTGACACGATTCCGATCAAATACCCAACAGCTAAGTTAATGTGTGATCATGTAATGAAATAAAAAATGATATTCTGTCTGCACAGCTTGCCAAAGTTTAGATGGAAATACAAACCTCTAGTACCCATCACTAACAAGAGGAAAACAAATTACTGAGAGTATTCAAAAATAGGTTTTACTTACAGAATAGAATAGCTTAGCTGAAAGATTGCGATCCCGCTGGTCATTCCCTCGCCCACCTGGGATCTTCAGGGGTGGGAGAGGGGCATCAGGAGCACCACAGAGGCCCCGGACACGGGTTACTGCAACAGTGGGAGCACCTCCTGGGACTGGAGATACTGGAAGGCGAAACAAACACACATATGGAAGGGGGCATAATAAGCGGTGTGTCGACTGGAGATAATGCTAAAAACCACAAACCAAACCGCTTATATAAGCAGCAGGGTTTGACACTCATTACACAGGTTTGTCAATTATTTCTGCCACAGGAGTTCAGCTGCTCGAGTTCATCCATTAAGAGTCCACGTTGACACACTCATGTATGTTTGACAGTTTCACTATAAATTAACAGAGCAGGAGTATACGTGTCACTTCCCCACACCACTGATGACTCACTGAAAAGAAATGTCCTTGTTTCGTGTGTCAACCATCAATCCAAAATATTTCCCCTCAGACTGGTATTTCTTTTACCTCTGCAACACATACCATTTCCTTCACAACTGTCCCCTTTTAGAAAATTTATGGAGACTAATGTTTAACTTCCTTAGGCTGATCTCTGTGTGCTTTGCTTTCTGATAGACAACTTTAGCTTGTCCCATGATTCGCAGAGGTCTGCCAAAGGAACAGACTCAGTTTGTTTAACCATTAGCCTACTTTAGTCCTGCTGCGCTGCTCCAGTTTACAACAGGCAGGAACAAACACCGGTTAAGCAAGTGCGATCAGCCATTTTAATTCAGACGCCGGCCAGTGTGCTCTAAAGAATTAACATAGCTTTCTTTTGCAGAGGTCTGTTTGTGCGGCTGCATATATTTACAGTGTTAAGCCTATTCTCGGCGCTCGTATCTGGAACACAGGCTATTAGCGGCAGCAAAGCTACCACAGCAACATACAACACATACACACACACACAGATGCTCTTGCGCAAATGCCACTGCCGTGCTATATGTAGAGAAGAAGTGTGAAAATCAAATGAAAACCATTGTCACTCCCATAATTACTTGAGCCAAGTGCACATGTAACACAAAGCCCAATGCACGGTTGTGCAAGGTATTGGAGATTGCCAACTAACACAGGTCGCCTTAATCCTATTATCAGATTATCTAAAACAGCCAATCAGCATCCTCCAATCAAGACTCCTTTAATGTTTAATTACAGAAATCAGTAATCTGTAAAAGGCCTGAAATCAACTTCTGCTTTGGGTTTTCCTTACTTCTTTTAAAATCCACACACCATCAGCAGAAAGCATCACAAATACAGAAACGGTCACATAAGATGCTTCTTGCGCAAGAGTACGAGACGGTTTTGGACAAACACTTATCTCTGTCTGGATATCTTATTATTAGTAATGCTGAAGAAAAAGAGGGTGGGTTTGAATGAACATGCTGCTCGTAATGTCTTAACTCGAAGTGGATGGCAGCAGTATTAGCTGTTAGATAATGTATTTAAAAAAAGGGCAAAAAAGAAATAAATAACATGTCTATAAAATACGCGTGATTCTCACAACAGATTACACATTGAAGTGTTCAATACATCTCAGCTATAATCATCAAAATCCCCACGGTGGATAGAGAATCATGATAAATATAGATCTACACAAAACAGATATCTTTTGTGTACAGTGTGTCATTATTAGACTCCTCATTCTTCATGCCACCCCCCTTCGCTGTGCAGTGGAAATTTCCAACGGAGCCTTCTCAACAGTGTGGCAAACAGCCTCGACCAAAAAATCCTGTCGGGGCACGACAGAGGTTAAAAACACCCTTAAGCTAAACCGCTCACAGGTTGCAACAACACATGTCCCATCTAAGCAGGACTCACACCCCCCTCTGTGTCTCATTTCTAGTAGATCATTACAATCTGACAAAAGAGAAACAACAAACAAGCAACCTGGAGACTGTTTGGGTGGTATATGCCTTTACACTGATTGAGCTTACATTTAAATACAGAGCATACACAGCTTACATATTTGATTATATGACTATCCTGTTATATCTTTGGATTATATAAAAGAGTTAAAGAGGGTCATTGGTTTATCATTACCTGCGTCAAAACAACCGTTATAACTACAATTGATCAATTCAACCATCAATCATCTAATCCAACCAACCAACCTACTGCACGTTATGTAACTACTACTGAACATATTATCACAAAAATAATATACTTCAATTTTTGTGTCACCTTACAGCAGTAAAATCGTGAAAACATACAGTGCGTCGTTGATAACGTTACTGTTTGTTCACGCATGTAGCCAGCGCGTAGCCAACGAAAATAAACTGATATTTACTCTCCAGTTCAGAGCAGACAGTACACACATACGCGAAACTGTACAGATATACACTGTTCTCATTCAAGAAACAGTGAAATATACTAAAGCTAGATGAATAAAATGTTGTAAAAACCGAGCCGACCCTTGTAGCATCGAGCTAACACATCTCTGTGGCGTTTCATACATACAAGCTACCATGATATCATCGCGACTTAATTCATAATTTAGAGTGATATCATTTTGTGTAACAAAATTTGACAAAATCTGCATCATCTTCTTTAGTCTGACCGCTTCATTGTATTTCGGAAAATGTCAAGTGGAATAATAGTGTTATGTAAACAAAAAACATGGGGATTCAGCGAACTGCTCCTTTAAATGCGCCGCTCCTCTCAACTAGGCCGCAGCTCGTTATAACGTAGCTTTAGCATGCTAAGGTAAGTTAGCTCGCAACGACTTTGACAACATACCTTTCACTTTCAGGTTTATTACTGGACTGCTCAATAACAGGCATCTCGGTTAAGTTTCTCTCTTTTTCTCTAACAAAACAATGACTATTCAAAATCGTCTGTAGGTTGGATTTAACCATCCGGCCAGCGTCCACACCAGCTGCTCGCTCTGTCCTCCTCCTCTCGCCTTGTGTTGAGCTCACTCAGTCAGTCACTCAGTCAGGCTCCTGCTGCTGCTGCTGAGGGCTGGAAGGCTGCAGTGTTTGTCAGGGGTGTGTCTTGTCCTTTATGACGTCTTACGAAGGAAACGTGACGCAGTAACCTCATTAAACATTTTCAATTAAAAGCTAATTGGCTGAAGACTGATATCCCGCTGAATGGCATCAATATCAAAGATAAAAAATGTAGTTTTTGGAATGGTCTTTTTGATGGAATTATTTGGAAAAGGGTATGGATTTACTACAAAAAATATTTGATCAGCAATAAAGCGACCGAAGTTTATTTTAAAAATGATTCACCTAATCTATCCAACTCACCACTTTCTCAAAAAATATAGAGCTGATATCTCGGACTCTTGTTTATTTTGTAACCTTGAAAAAGAAACAATTGTACATTTATTTTTTGACTGTATGCATGTTAAATTTTTATGGATTGGGGGTTGAAAATTTATTTGAATTGTTATCTGGATTTAAGATAAACCTGCAAAAGATATTATTTTTTATTTTGAAAAAAAGAACAGGGACCAAAGTCATATTTTGATGTTAAACCCTTATACTTTGTATGGAAGATTTTATATACATAAATGTAAATGGTCTTTAAAGAGACCAAATATCCACCAGTTTAAAAATGAAATGAAGATATATTTTAAAACACTAACTGGACTAACAAATAAGAAAGCGATTTGAACTATGACTGTCTACGAAGCCTTGAGATCCTCTCTATGATCTGAACTGAATGTATGATCCCAATGTCATATTTTATATTATAATTTATGTATCTTTGTATGCCGGACTATGATTTTTTTTGTTTTTTCTTAATTCCTCTCAAATGAATGTAGCTACCCCATGTTCAATAATATGTATTTGTCATTGCTGAAGAACTGAAATAAAGGTTTGGGGGAAAATTAATTAAAAAATCAATCAATCAATCAATCAATCAATCAATCAATCAATCAATCAATAAATCAAATAGAAAATAAAATTTAATTGGGCAATAAATGAGAGGAGGGGCCTGCATTTATCAACCTCAATTTAAATTAAGTTCTAAAAATTCAAAGTATATTTAAAGATAAAATACACTTCCTTTAATAGAGCTGCTGATTTTTTTTTTTTTTTTTTTTTGTGATCAATTTTTTATTGAATTTTTGCATTTCATTCAAGAAGAACAACAAATAAACAAAGATATAATGAAAATTCACACGACAGGACAAAAAAAAACAATACAAAACAAACAGACATATAAACATACACGCAATATTGATAGAAGGAGAAAAAAAAACACTAAAAAACAACAACAAAAAATTGAGACTATAAGAAAAGTAACAAAACCAAACTCAAATTCAATATATACAGACATCCAAATATATAATTCCCTTACCCACCCCCTACCCCTACAGGTCACCCTCTTATTCAGATAGAGAAAAAAAGAAAATTATTATCCATATTAATTAAATCACTTCAGAGGAAAATTTACAGCAATTACCTTGTTATGGAGTGACAGTAAATCTGGAAATACCAAAGCACAATTTGTTTTCTATGTATTTCACAATGCACTGTATAACACTGTTTTGATTGCACTTAACATTACCTAATGCAATAGATCACTTTTCTGCAAGAAAACAGACTAGTGCTGGTCGTAGTAGTGATGGCAGCTTGATGGAAAGTACCAACAGAGTCTGTACAGGGGAGGCCTGTCATTTTCCTTTTCCTTCTTCCATCTGTGCCTGTCAATCAAGGTGCAGTGAGCACGGTGCAGGGTGTTAATAACAGAGTCCCATTCACTATCAACACAACCACGCTAATCTTTACTTCATCTGGAAGATACAACTGATGTGGAAGACCGGGTAAGTTCTTTATGTCTGCACATAGTTTCCTTTATCACTGAACTTTTTCATCCAATCTATATTTGTCCTTTGAAACCAGCCTATTTTGAGCTGCAGTGGTTGCTCGTCTATGACTTACAGTAGCTACAGTCAGAGAGTGTTCACTTGGCAGCACTTGGGGGGAAAATAAAAACTAGTTTTAGGTATTTTAATGCATAACAAAAAGTTTGTAACTTAAATTCACAGCTCAATTGAAGATTCAGCCGAGCAATTCTGAAACCAAGATTGAGAGAGCTGAAAGCATCAAGAGTAAGGATCACTTCCTACAAAGAATTACGTGTTATCTATGAAAACTACAGCTGTGTGATGTATAAATCTGACTCTGTGTCTGTCTGTCTGCAGTGTCTTATGAACGGATTCTGTCCATTGAAAACTTGAGTGATGTCCCAAACCCATGGAAGGGGGTCACCATGAATCGCTGTATAGTGGTGGCACTGGTGGTGCTGCTGGTGAGTTCAGGGATCAGTGAGCTACATGGTGAGTACTGTCACTTTACTTTTACATGCAACAAATTCCTTGTTTAAGAATAACGAATAAGCTGTGAATGTGAAATCGGCAGTCAAGTAATGGTGTACTAATATGGAGAATATGTTGTTCATAGAAACTTTTGTGTATTTTATTTTATTAACCTTTTTTTCCTATTTTTTAGAGGCCATTGATTTTTTTGTTGAGGAGACAGGCATACGGTCTTTTATTGGAAGTGTGCAAGATGGATCAATAACTCAGGTACTCTCTTAGCAAGGCTGCAGATTAATATATGTAGTGTCAACTAGAAGGGGTATCCAGGTTCTGCAAAGTTCTACTGCTTTTTAAACTTATTGGGTGAAGCAAACAAAGTATATTTAATGTAATAAATAGTAATATTATATTATATAATAATATGAATATTATTTTTTCATAGTAATAAAAAAGGCTTGACAGGATGTGGCAATAAAGAGACTCCAAACATCCATCTGTTTGGCTAAGAATTTTCAAATGTCCGTATACAACCATCATGCAAGGGTTAAAAAGTGCACCTAATATATGGGAGCCACAGTCCCGCCTGCAGGGGTTGCATGTTTGACTCTCAATATTGACCATTTGACTCTTGTTTATTTCCAGCTTCCCTATAAAAAAGACATGAATTAAACATTAAATATGTTTAAAAAAATAAAAAATCTGTACAGAGTTTGACTGAAAGCCGGAGAGGTTTTGTGAAGTCAAGAAATTACCACAGATCTCTTCAAATCTTTTAATGAGCAGTTCTCAAAAAGCCAAAAAACCTCAAGCAGTGCCTCAGGTTCCAGAGCAGACCTCTGATCGCTCTTTATTGTATTATGTGGTTAAACTGAAATGTTTTATACTGCAAGATAAGCTTCAAAGCTAGAGTGAGTGTTAGTTATGATTGATTTCTAAGCCCTTTCAATGGGAATTCTGGGATACTATCAGTAAAACTGGTTAGGATTACAGTCTACATCACATCATTGACATTTTCTGTCTTTTCTCCTGCTCTGTTAACATGAAAAAGTAAAAACTTGAAAACATACCATGTAAAATAACCATTAAATGTACAAAAAATGTTAGAATGAGTTATTAGTAAGTGAATTATTTGCATTTTTCTTGTACAGTGTATCGTGTATTGTATATGTGAGCAATACATTTTTCTTGTTTCCTGCTTTCTGCTCTAGATTTCTCTTTGGGACACCTTCATGTGGTGGTGGGGATCTGAGGAAGTGGGAGCGATAAGAAAACGAAAAAAGCCTATGACCAACAAAGTAGTCCTGAAGCCTAAAATCAAAGCATAACCTTAATGAAAACAATGTTTAAAAGAAGAAATGAAGTATCAACACAACTACATAAATGAACTCTGGCAGTCTCCAATGTACTCTTTATTCTCTAAGACAAAGTATATGTCACCTTATCATTTCTAAGGTGCTTTTCTTTAAATTTTTGAAGAGTGAAAAAAATGAAACAATCAGTTTAAGTGTCAGTATATGATATATTTTGACACACAGAGCACTGCAAATACTGCAAATGATTCTTTGTATGTGAGAATAGTGTGAATAAACATGCATTTACTACTGAGACTACTGAGTGAATAATTAAGTAACACTAATATAACGGTTGAATGACACCCTTTCTCCACTGACAGGCTATGATCAGAGATTTTTTAAGATATAAATCCAAGCTACTTTATCGGCACCCACACTCCTTTGCAACCACATCTGGTTTAATAGAGAGGTAAGTCCCATGTTGGTTTAAGTCCACCACCTCCAGGTGTTCATAGGCCACAGGTACGCAGCACGGTGCCCGCTCATCCGTGTTCTCATTCTCAATGTGGAAGTTGAGCAGAATGGCGTGATTGTTGGCGTTGACCAGAGGGAAGGCACAGGAGCCGTGGCAGTTGTTGATGTTTGCAGTGTTTGGACCCACCAGAGTTCTTTCGAGAGAGACAGTGAGACTCCTCAACGCACAGACGCTGGCACCCATTGAGTTGCTGTTGCCGGCCCTGGTTGCTCGCAGTCTTTTCTCCACCTCATATGCACGGGCCACCGTCTGCAAGGCCTTCAGGAGCAAAAATGCGCAGTATTGGATTTCTCCTGTAGCATGAAGAGAGACAAAGAGACATCAGTTAGAAACAGACACAAATTAAAGGTACTATGAGGAGTTTTCAACTGGTTCAGAAACAATGTAAAACTGATACTACTGCCTCTTTATGATCTTCAGAAGCAAAACAGACCATTAGCAACCAGTCTGTTAATGTCTTTGTTGTCATTTTAAACGCCTATAACCAAATGAGGGGGTAGGATCACACTGGCTTATAAAAAGCCTATTTTAATGTCGTTAATGGTGAATACCAAGTGGGTGATAGTTTTACATGTAAAAAGTCAACAATATGTTTTTTGTTTTTTTTGGTTTTTTTTGTTTTTTTACTGAGTATGAGAAGACTACTTCCACATGTACAGGAGTAGAGGCAAGAGATATCACTTTGTGCACAGGGGGGCACCAAAAACAACACAAACTATCCCACTGAGCGTTTTTGGTCTAAAAGAGGTCTAATAGACGTCTAAATGTAGCCTAGACGACTGGTCTAAAATCAGGCCACCACAGGTCTAAAAATGAGTTTTTAGACGTTTAGATTAAGATCAAGTTTAGATACTATAGGCTATATTTATACTACACTGTATATTGCTCAACGGCTATCATAATTATTCTGGTTAAGTACTCGGAGATTAGTCATGCAACTCTGAACTCCCATCAGAAATACAGAACATAGACGATTGAAATTAGGTCTAAACAAAGAACTAGATGTCTAATAGCCATCTATTGCTCAGTGGGATAAGTTCCTCACAGTAACTTTAAGAGGAATTAAAGTCATGATGGTCGCAAAGCTAACACTGTTTTAGGCGGCAGGATGAGATTTAATGTCAGAAAACACTGCAAGCACAAGACAAGTTCAATGAGGAGCTAAGATGAACTTGATTGTCTAAAACTGTTAAAACTAATAGATGGATAAAATCTGTTTCAGAGGATCTGAGTTAGTTTGACTAAGCTGCTTTCACTGACTGTATCCATTTAGGCCATACATCACCTGATGTTGGCTCTGTCTTTGGGAACACACTGAGTTCTTTGAGCCTCCCCAGCCTCTCTGAAGCTCTGTGACCCACGTCCTCCTCCCTCATTACTGCCACTATCTGCTCCACAGTCTGCTCAAGCCTCTGCCTGAGCTCCTCCAGCAGCTGAGGAGACAGGGACAGCTCTCCATGGTACCCCTGAAACTTTGAGCCCCAGCTGGAGAAGGAGAAGATGGTGAGGGCTGAGGAGTTGATCAGGCCTGCCAGCAGGGTCTCACTGGAGGACAAGCCAAGGGTAAGGGGAGGCAGAGACTGTAAGGAGTCCAGCTGGAGGTGATGGGGGCGAGGGTGGCTCTGAGGGAGAGCATCACCCAGGAAGCGCCTTAGCTCACAGAGGAAGGTGGAGGTCAGGGAGGACCCTAAAACATGTGTATGTCTGAAAAAGGAAATTAATACTTCATGTTCTGACAGGAGTGTGATTCGTATCGACAAGAGGAAACACAGAAAAAAGGTCAACCTTATTTCAGTTCCTCTTTCTCCTGAGAAAAGCAGAAGCGAAGTCACGCTGATGTTACTTCCCGATTCTTTGCCCACAAAGATGCCTTTTAGCTTTTTCTCTGGAAGTAGAGGAAACGTAAGCAAAGCGCACGTGAAACAAGATCCAATCCTGTGTTTTTCTCACATTTAATCTTACTCATAGCCGGGGAATTTGTCTCCGCAGAAATCCTCCATTTGTGGTGGACTTTGCCCGCTGACTCTTTTCCTGCCAACATTATGTATTGTGTTTCTGCTGAAATGCACACAGTCTAAACCACAAAACAAACGTGACAAAGTAAATGTGGTAGTTCAGGAGTGTTTTTTTTTTCTTCATTAAATATTCTCAGTAGGCTGATCTTTACCTGTGTGCTGGGATCCAGTATATGACTTGTCAAAGTAACTTCCATGTTTTCTCCTGGAGGCAGACTCTCCAAAGCCAGGAGCATCACAGGTTTTGATACAGGCAAATGGAGATGTGAGAGGTCAAAGGTCAATTCAAGTGGTTCTTCCTCATCTCCTTCTGACAAGAGCCCTGATGGAGAAAACCAGACATGCTTTAAGACGACAAAACAAACAAAAAGACTGATCACAGACAGAGGGAGCTGTTACCTCCAGACAGATGGAAAACCCTCAGTCCATGTCCCTGCTGACTGTTTGATTCCTTGGCGATATCCGCTAAGACTGAGGCCGATGAGTTTTCAGATGCTGCGCAGATGCCGAACAGAGCCAAGGCTTGGTTTGTAAGCTGGTTATTGTTAGCCACACTTTCATGTAGCGCTGCAAACACGTCATCCACCAAGCAGGGTGGGAGGTTAGGGAGGTGCTGTGAAGCTGCGGAGCTGTACGACGTCTTTGCTGACAAGGTGTGCGCTGCATTTGACACTTGTGGCCCGTTTCCTGTTCCTGTGGTGGCCGTGGTGGGCTTGCCTCCTTTCAGTGAAGTGAAAAATGAACAGAATAACAACACAGCAAACACAGAAGCTTTAACACTGGAGTTCCACAGTATGATATATTCACAAAATAGCATTGCCGATGGAGCACAAATCTGCAGGGATTTAGTTAGTTTAGATAATGCAGTCTGACCTGTTATTGAGGGGTCATGAGGAAGGCTCAGAGCCACACACATCCTGGCACAGCAAAGCATCAACGCTCCACACACTAAGAAATCCACAACCAACATAGTTCACTGTCTGTTTGTGTTTCTGAGTGGTCAACCTCACGCGGATGGGAGTTTTATCCTCCGCCTTCTCTCCTCACTAATCACGCTGCCAAAAAAGAAATATTGTGTGTCCTTGACAATCTGGCCAGTGGACTCTAGCGGAGTTTTTTTCCTGCACAGAAAGGTGCTTTCTTACGGCTGTACAAGTAAGATAACAGGAGAGATGAAAGGAAACTAAAGAGTAGTTCTGTTGATTCGGATACACGCTTAATGCTCCTGTCTTTTGACTTAGATATACAGTTTGCCAGGGAGGTTTCAGCTTTAAAATTATTGAGAAACTCCCTAATTTTTCCCATGAGTTTAAGCCTAAACTGGACAATGAGCGCTATAATGATTTAATTCTTTACAGCTATAAGGCAAAGATACAGATGAGCTACAGTGAATAACAAATAACTAAGCAGGATCATATAATCTTGAATAGAAACATCTTGAATTGTTTCCAAAATACAAACTAAGACATTAAAAGATTTTGATTTTGTGAAATATCTAAAGGAGCTAGAGCATTGTAATGTTGGCTTGCCTGAGGATGATGCTCTCCGCTTTAGGACACCAGATCTTCTTTATCAAGGTGGCTTTTTACCCTAGAACACTATCGCTAAAATTAGTAACACCATCACTATCTTTGGGTGATTTTTACCCAAAATAATATTTCTGAGAAAAAGTACTTGTCATCAAAATATATCAAAACAGGACAATACATGACAAATTAAAGTAGTTTTCTTTTATTTTTAACTGTGCGATGTCCAAAAGGAGGGGAAAAAGTGCCAAGAGGGGACCATATAAAAATGCAACAAAATAACTTTAATCAGGCATTCATGAACAAAAAAATTCCTAATATATCTATTTATATATAAACTTTTAACTTAGTTTCTTTTCACCCATTCCTGGGGCACGTGAGTCTTCCCTGGTGAAGACTCAGGGTCCTTGGCACAATAACAGCTGCAGGAGAGAGAACCAAAATATGGCACATTTTGTGAGAGTAAAAATGACCACCTGACTAAAATATTTCTTATCACCATATGAATTCCCTTGAAAATCACTACTTTGTGATAGTTATTCATAACCACTGCACTAAATAAAGCAAGCATGCAAATTCCAGGTCCACTCTTACTGACCTTATTCGCCTACATGCAGCTATCAAATCCACCCAAACCTACTTACCCTCTATCACTATTGCCAGGTCACTATCACCCAAACACGTGCCTGTAGGAAAAAGCATGTTTTGGATCAGGGAAATAAATATGCCTTCAAAGATGTAGCTACCCAGGGACCCACAATACTCAGACAATGGCAACACAATGAAAATCACGTAAACATGTCTGGTCGGTCAAAATCACCCAGTGATAGTGTTTTAGGGTTAAGAAAAGAAAATCTTTGCACTCTTAAGAGAGGGTTAAATGAGGAGATTGAGAGAACTTTAGTGTATGTGCAGAAAACTGGAAGCTACAGCCAAAACACAGTTAACTTGGCGTGACAATGGAAGCAGGGGTAACACCTGATTTAGCAAGGCTACTAGGGCTTAGACAATATGCTTTTCTCCCGATTCGATTCTTCAACGACTTTTTTTTTTATGCCGATTCGATTGAAATTGCGATTCTACGATATTGTCGATTTTCTCGATTTTTAGTCTGCATTTTTAACACCAGTGAAACAGTTGAATGATTATGATTGTCTACTGACTATTCCAGAAACCATATTTCCCCCAAAAATACATATCACATGTAAGTCAGTTTTTGAGATTTATTATTAAATTTGAAAAAAAAAAAAAAAAAAAATCGATTTAAAAATTGTAAAACAAAACATGGAATAGATTTTTTTCTCCCACCCCTCTAAAAATTTGAAAAAAATATCATTACCATGGGCCCCTTTAAAATCTGTTTGGCCACCCCAAAACTACTTGGGCTCATTCAATCACCATTATTTTGTGTTAAAATTTAGTGTTGGGGCTGTGATATTAAATGTGTGTCATCAAAATGTGGCAAGCATACTCCTGCATACTGAAACTTTCCCATAGAGTTATTGTTGACAGTTAAACATGCATGCATTTTTAAGCACTAATTTATTGATATATCATGTGAGTCCTGAAAGTGGAAAAAATATACAGTATGCAGAAATGTATGACCTTGACAATCACTGGAAACAGAAATGATAAACGAATGCTCTGTATTCTTAAGTGTGCTGTCACACGTCTTGGTTTATGAAACAGCGTTCGTCCCAGTGACAGAAAGTCTCTGAACACTTGTGTTAGTCAGGCTCGCTGTTATCACTGTTTGCAGCTTAATGATTGATGGACAGCTCTGACAATATATACAGTTTACCTTTATAATCTTAGATAGTAAATAAGGATATTTCCAATACAGCGAGTACGATTATGGGTACCCAAAATTAGCCAAATGAAACCAGAGCAAGAACAAGAGGTCCTTAAATGACCTCGATAAAGTGTAATAGCAGGTTAACCCAACTATTGTGCTCTTATTCTTTAAAGATTGAAAATAAAACCAGGAATAATAGGGGCATAGGATCTGACTCTGTCTCCCAATACGACTCTCACAGATGCTGCCTTGTTTTTTCAGACAGTCAAGGTCTCTGAGATGTTTAGTAGCCATGAATCCCAAGAGATAAAGCCAAGAATGACAAGCACTGTTCATTTTTCTGGAACTTCTGTTACACGTTATCAACTAAGTGTTTTCGAGGACATTTCTTGGTAGGTATCACATTATCCCATTTCCTCAGTGACAACAACCTGAGGTTATTTCTGTATCTGTGTAGTGTGGGAATCAGGGCTGGTATTTACAGGTATAAATCAACACAATCTCTGAATCTGAGCTGTAGTTACATTTGCAAAATTCTCAAAAGAGTAATTATATACACTACAGGCCAAAAGTTTGGAAGCAAGATCAGATTTGTACAAAAAAAAATCATAGTTTCATATACATAATTTGCAACACAATAAACATGACTATTGTGTAAAGAGTAACTTATCAGAAGACATTTGACTATAATTATGAGGTATTTGAGTTATTGTTGTTTAGACTTTGCTTTCTTTAGAGTAACCTCCTCTGGCTTTAACAACAGCTTGGCATATACCAGGCATTCGTTCCACATGTTTTTAAGGTATGTTCCAGGGATTGCATTACAAGCTTTCTTAAGTTCATTAAAAAGAGACTGCTGATTCGTGGGACGCGCCTTTCTGACAGATCAATCCAATTCATCCCACACAAGCTCAATTGGAGAAAGGTCTGGAGACTGAGAGAGCTAAACCATCTTTTGAAGAACACCTTCCTCTTCTTTTTTGTCTAGGTAACCCCGACAGAGCTTGGCAGAGTGCTTAGGGTCATTGTCTTGCTGCAAAACAAACTTATGAGCCACAAGTCTGAGTCCAGATGGAACAGCATGGTGCTGGAGGATGGAGTGGTACTGTTTCTTCTTCATGATACCCTTTACTTCAAACAAATCTCCTACTCTATCACCTGCAAAACATCCCCATACCATGGAACTACCACCTCCACGCTGAATTGTGGGTGTAACACATGGTGCTTTTAGACGTTCACCAGTTTGTTTGCGGACATAGACTCTGCGTTTTGATCCAAACAGTGCAAACTTGTTTCTAGTCATCATAAGTCCAATTTTTGTGAGCTTTTACCCACTCATATCTCTTTTTCTTGTTCTGTGGACGAAGTAGTGTTTTTTGCGGATAAACAACCCTTCAGACCAGCCTTTCTCTAACATCATTTCACGATGGTCAGAGATATGGGTTTCGACCTTGTCATGTTGATTTCCTCCCTTATTTGTGGTGCTGTCTTTCGCCGATCTCTCTTACTGGTGACAATGCTATGTTTATCCTCTGCTTTTGTAGTAACTCTCTTTCGTCCAGGTCTTTTTCTATCATCATAACTTCCAGGTTCCTCGAGTCTCTTCAGTGTCGTGGACTCCTTTGTTAAACACCTTTAGGCGTTTTGCAATTTCTCTTTCTGTGTATCCTTCTTTCCTCAATGTACAAATCTGTACTTTTGTTTCTTTACTCAGTTGCTTATTTCTAGCCATTTTTGCAGTCATTTGAATGCAGTTGATATTTATTAGGATTTTTGTATGCAGACTCTCAAAAGCCAAAAAGTTAAAGTGAATAACCCAACTGTGATTTTTTTTTTTTTTTGCTTTTGCACCGAAGTTGTGACTCTTGCAAATGTTTTCAACCCTAAAACTAAGCCCTTATTATCGTTTGCTGACATATATTTAGCAATGGTCTGTTAACATCAATGTATATCTAAAGGTAAATGGAGTAAAATGGTGCATTTCCATGAAAGCAACATCTGATCATGGAGTAAATACATCCCAAAATACATACAACTCATGCTGGATTTAAAAAAAGCATTGTGAACAAAAACTTGAACTTACTCCCAACTGTTCGGCCTGTAATGGCCTTGCTTCCAAACTTTTGGCCTGTAGTGTATGTTTGCTTTATACTTCTTTTATGTTGTTTAGCGTTTTTCATATATGTTTTTGTGATGGACGTTGTTTGTTTCAGCACTCTTGTATCTTTTATTGTTCAGTTATGACACTTAGCGCATCTGTGCTCCTCAGTCCACCTTTTTCCTTCTCTATAAACTCCACAAAACACGACAAAATTAGTTCAAATATTATAAGAAACACTTTTATTAATAATCATAAAACGCAGGGGAAAAAAACATTAATTCCATTTGTGTCATTATAACATCTTAGGATAAAAGCACCAACACCAAACAGTAACAATTTCATCATGAAACCCCAGGGCCTTTTGGGAAGTAGGTTTGCCGTTATTGCACCTCAAACCTGCCCTGGCTTCATCCATCAGAGATCACTGTACACAAACTGTCGGCCACGTGTCCCAAGTTCAGGTTGCTCCCTAAATCGCAGGAGAAGCCCAGACAAAAGGACAGTGGACCTCCTTCTCAGAGTCGCAGATAAAGACAGAGGCATTTGTGAGATGAGGAAGATGCGGAAGTCGTAGCCATTTCACAGCTTCTTGAGATCAAACCGACTCATAAAGCTTTCTAAAGCTTTCAAAAGCTGGTTTCACAGGACAAGCTGCAGCATGTGAAAGTGAGAATTCATTCGGGGAGAGCTGAGAGGATGTACGATCGGTTTTTGCTTTTTAATTCACTTACTGAGGGGATTTACTGATCCTGAGTTGGGTTGAAAAGGGGACTCCATGATGCCACAAGATAGTGAAAACATTTGAGACGTGCAGTAGTTTAAATACAGTTGTTTATATCGTTGCAAGGGAAGTTCCTGAGTTAAGACCTTTGGCAGGATTTAAAGTAAACAGCTTCGAATGCAGATTAACAAAAATGTACCAGAACGGTGCACAATGAAGCCCCGCATAGAAGCTTTAATTCAGATCACGCTTACACTCCAAAGGACTTCAATAACAGCACCTCACCCCTCTGACTGATTGTATAAGTAACTACAAAACAGTTTGAAATCTGTGATGAATGTAGAACGGCCATTCCCGCGAACCAGTTCTCACTTGCACATACACAACGTCGCCCCTCCAGAGTTGAGAAACATCTGCAGGTTCGACCTGACCGAAAGAAAGCCGCTTGGCAAGCTCCTGTTGATGATTATTAACCCATAAACCCTGCAGCACATCAGGAGAAGAGTAGTATTCATCAATAGCTGCAATTTCCTTGTTTTAAGTGAAGGAGAGCACCGTGCTGTCTGTCTGACTAGTAGTATTAAAAACTGACGAGAATCTGAAGACACACTTAAAAGCTTAACACGCAGCAACCGCGGTTTTTATCAAACACCAAGAGTAAGAAAATCAAATCAGCATTAACAATAACTACAAAAGAGCTCTCAGTGCTGGTAACAAATAGTCTAATTACTTTCTAAACAACTCTGTTTTTCACCTCAACACTCACAGGCAAAAAACACACGTGTCTGCACAGTGAGTGCACAGGACAGGACAATAAAGCTTTCATTATTAGTTTAATCTTCCCTCACATAAGCACTGGCTAGTGGAGAAATTAGTGTGCATATACACACAGAGTTTAAGCGTATTCCCGCCATCAGAGGGGAAAAAGAAGCCCGGCGGCTCGTATGCACCCTTGCACAAGTGTTTAACATCTTTGCAAATACACAAATCCTCACATTACAAGGTAGCAGAGTCTTGTCAGTAAGACATCTAAAGACAGACAGTGTGTGCCAGAGGTTCACACAGAGTTTGTACGCACCATTTTAGTTTGTAAAAGTGGAATTGCAATTGTTTGGAAACGAGCACCATTTTTCCTGAAGAGTCTAGGTTGGTAACACAAAAAAGAAACTAAGACCAAAAAACATCTGATAAAAGTGATGATGACGGTTCCGGTGCTGCAATCAAGTCTAGCCACAGCACCTTGGTTTGTGTGAGTTAACACACAGCCTTTTTTTTTTTTTTTGAGTTTCTAGCTCTGTTGTGTGCGTCACCGTGTTGTTGCAGGCACCATCTGTTTAAACCGTGCGGTGGCAAAGCTTCACACTCCTTGGCTTTGAGCCTCCTGTTTAACAGGCTGAGTTTAAGGTCATAATGCTCCTAGCACCAAACATTTCTATTCACTTATAGATATACTCATATATATAGAGACTGTATATAGATACATTTATATACCTTTCTGTTTATGATGGAGAGACATAAAAGGGGGCAACAAAAGTTATGTACATAAAACAGTGTGTCTTGTTCACTAACAGATGAGCAGCTGACTTGAATTTACACCTGCTGTGTGAGAAAATGGAACAATCTGTTTGCTCACACTCTGAGCCAGCTGTCACTGAGCAGTTTTATCTAAAGGTGGTGTCTACAGGTGTACAGTAGGCATTCAAAAAAAACAGACATATTAAATATGAGAAAGGAAATGCCAAAAAAAAAAAAAGAAAAGAAAATCGTTTTGAAAATGTCCCTGTGTGCAGCACCAACTCATTTTTGATGTTTTCACTACAGAATAAATAAGATCAGGAACAGTCCAAACGTAGCACCATTGTTTTCAGACTGTGAGTCAAGTACACACACTATTGCATTCTACAATGTCAACATATTTCAGGATTTATAAAAAGAAAAAAAAAAAGAAAAACAAACAAGGCAAATGAAGAGACTGACGGCATAAATATAATAATCTAAATTATACACAACTATACAGAGAATGAATCACATTCACAGTACAAACACTGTTTACAAAAACAAATTACACATCTTTAAAAAAGCCAAACAAAAAGGTGTGAAGAGAGTCCAGTAGTTTCATGTGGTCATGGTTCATTGTTTCTCAGTGTGTGAGGAGCTGCATGCATGAGTGTGTGAGTGTCTATAGTTCCACATAATTGAGTCCTAAACTTTCCTTAAGACTGCATTTCCCAATGGCACAGGTAAATACAAACGAGTTTAGCTTAAGAAGAGTTAAAAATTCCTGCTGTAAGAGTTTCCCACATGGTAGTGTAATTTACCAAACTGTCTGAAGAGGAAAAAAAGTTCATAATAAATAGAAAATAGGAGTTTTTATATTCCCGTTTCTACTGAAATTGTTCTTGCAAATGTATTCATGGATAAACCCTTGAAATAAATCATCGTGTTTTCAAGGGAGTCCAAGTTTTCACCTGGATTCAGTTTCACTCGAGCACCAGACAGTGAAGCGAAAACACAGGACGTCTTTTTTTTTTTAAGACAGAGACTTAATGTCAACACACAGAGCACCATCTCATTAACTTAATTTCATGAGTTAGTTTTAAAACATGAAAATGAACTTGTCTTGGCTCAGTTTCATGGGCACCTATTGATGCTGTTTAACTTATGTGAAAAACAGAATCTGACATTTTCCATGTTCTTTGATTCGCAGAGGAAGGCTGAAAATGATCGATTGCTCCTTTCTGAAGCAGATACAGAAACTTTCACTGATACTTCCAATATGAGGCGTTATCCAATTATATAGTGTGGGAGTAGATTAGCTAATCTAGTCAAAAGAGAAATGCTGAAACAACAGAGATTAAGCGCAACTGGTTTTACACCAGTTCATTGCGAGGAAAGGATGTTAGTTTTGTTTGCAACACAGGACAGTTAGAACAGCTTTGTACAATTCATGTGATAAGTCGAGGGACTTGAGAGTCTTTGTTTTCCCTGTAAAATGTTAAAAGTCATATGTCTAGCATTCATGGGGTGTCGATAAACCAGCCAGGACTTGTACATCTTCTGCTACATTAGTAACTGTGTCGAAATTGTTCCCCATTTTGATTTGCATTGCAGTATGTTGCAAAATGTTCAAATAAAGGAAGAAAGCAGAAGACGAGGAGGGATCATGCACGCGGAGATATCTCCCCGCATGATGTCTGAGCAGAGTTCTAGCTGAGTGAACTGGTCAGTGTGAGTGTGTCCGCCTTGGTCAAAAAGAAACTACGGAGGGAATGTGGCGTGATGAGATTAAGCTCAAAAGGGTGGAATTTGTGCTTCAATCTGTTGTTAAGTGACACGTTACACAAGTGAAAAGAGACTATTATGCTTAACACTGGTTGTTATTATAGCAACTATGATATGCGAGTCGACTACCATAGCACTGAGCACCTTCGTGTTAAACAAGACATCTTCAGTATTAAGCTACTCGAGTTCTGGAGCAGCAGCATCACACAGAAACATGACCAGTACCAAGTGAATCCTGCTCAAGGTGACCATGGTGAAGGTAAGTGAGGATGTGTGTGTGAGATAAGTGTGTGTGTGTTGTATGTGTGTCAAAGTTCCCAGTACAGAAGCCGGTCTTGGAGGCAGTTGGGTAGCAGGAGACGCTTCGAAGCACCAGTGAGTAAGGAGAGTGCCCTGGTCCACACCTGGACATTTGCATAGTTTATTTAATGTTGAGGTAGATTTCATCAATTACCTGAAATATCAAAAAAAAGGGAAAACATATGAGAGACTTTTATTGTGAAAGGACAGAAAACCCCCTAAAAAGTATTTACCGCTCAGCAAGTTTTGAAACTTTGAATTGAAGACTCTGGATGTGACTTACCTTGTTCATTTAGAACAACAGCTTTTGAGAGCACAAGGAATAAACGTATCCTGTCTCTCACACTCTCTCTACCAGTCTCCCCCTCTTTCCACCCCCTGATTGCCCTTCGCCCTTCTCCCTCTCCTTCCCCCTTGCCTTCCGCACACTCCCAAACCTTATCTAGGTCGGGAGCCAGGGAGCTGGGTGGTGGTGTGGGTACTATGCATGCTTTGAGTTCTCCACATGCCCCCGCCACCACCTGAGCTGCTGGCTGGCGGTGGAGGGGGCAGCCGAGGGGAGTAGTGCACTGCGAATGGGCGAGACGAGGAGGAGGCGGAGGAGGAGCAGGTTGACAGAGAGGAAGAGGAGGAGTGGGAAGCAGTAGCAGCAGCAGCAGCAGAAGCAGAGACAGAAGCAGAAGAGGGGGCAGAGGTGGAGGAGATGGAGAGAGTGAGGGATGACTGTGCTCTCTGGTGGTGGAGGGAGGAGTGGGACAGGCGAGAGGTGTGGAGAGAGGATGGCGGGGCATCGGAGTGCGTGGTTGTCGAGGAGGAGGAGGAAGAGGAGGAGGAGGTGCTGTGCAGAGGCGGAGGAGGGGGCAGGGAGAGGGTGGGAGGTGAGGGGCTGTGGAGGACTGACTGAATACGGCTGTGCTGGGCTTGGGAGTGGGGGAGAGGTGAGGGTGCGGATGCCAAGCGCATGGAGGCCGGTTGGAGTGTGGTGTGCTGCTGGGTTTGGGGGGAGGGAGAGGAAGAGGAGGAGAGACTGAGCAGAGAGCTGAGGCCTCCAGAGGCGGGCAGTGTTGCCCCAAACTGATGGGAGGACGCTGTGGGAACCGCGTGGTGAAATATACCTGCAAATCATACAGCAGAGATGGAGGGGAGGGGGAGGGGGGCGAGAGAGTGGAAACGAAGGGGAGACAGAGCAGACAGAAGTGGCAAAGAGAGCGAGGGGGGGAGGGGGGGGGACAAAGAGAGAGGCAAGGACTGAGCCAGGTTGTGCATAGCATAGCGCCAAGCAAGTCTTTGACAAGCACACAGAAAGCAAACAGAGTCAGTCCACTTTGAGTTGAACAAAACCAGATTAGTTTTAGTCGATGTAGTTCCATTTAACGTGTTTTTGATTTTGTCTTAGAAATGAAATGACTCTGACATAAAACGTAAACAGAAACACCCACAGAAAACGAGGACGCAGTCATGTAATCACCTCAGTCGGTTCTTACTTTGTGTTTTTTTAAATCAATCTGCTTATCGACACGTTTTCTGAAGGTGTTTCCGACTACAGCCTCTAAGCAGCCAGTCCACGTCAAAGCGATGCAGCACAGAGAGACAGCAGCATTGGACCCTCACTTACCTGGAATAATCGGCCGGCCCATTTTCCTCTGACTCTCACTTTTCTGTATCCTGATGACCCCTGGCTAAGACTATGACCTCAACTGTTCAACAACCTACATGAAACGTCTGCTGTTAGCGATGCTCACCTCCAGCTGCTCCCCCTGCCAGCCCCGCACTGGAGAAGCTTCCCAGGGCTGAGTGTCCGTTGACAAGTCGTGTGGTCCCACTTGATGTTGATCCTGTCTGGGCCCCGAACAGGGACTGTAAGACTGAGGTCCCTCCGAGTGGGAACTGAGACCCCAGGTACTGCCCCATGGATGACCCTGTCGTCGAGGAAACTGCTACTGGACTTCCTCCCACCTTCCCGTTCAAGATGCCGCCTCCGTTGCTCGCTGCAGCGGAGATGAAGAGGTTCTGGCTCCCCAGGCTGCTGCTTGTTTTGAGCTCCCAGTCCCGACCCGCCTTCTGCTTTTGCAGGGCCTGTCGTTGCTCTGAACCACTGCCCTGCGCGCCCCCGCCACCACTGCTGCCTCCGCCCCGGGTCCCCGCTTCCTGACTGAGGAAGGGGTTTGGGGTCATGTAGGTGGTTGATTCTCCGTCACTCCCTCGTCTTATTTGCTGATGCTGTTGTTTGTGGTCTGAATCTGAGTCTGTTCCCCGGCCAGACCCCCCCATTCCAAATGGAGAGCCCCCCTGTCTCAGATCGGAGTTGGGTTGCTTTGGATCAGAAATTGGGGAAAAGGTGGATTTCCACTTGCTGGTAGAGGACATGGAAGATGAAGACGAGGCTTCGCTGCCAGTGCTGTTACCACTACTGCTACCAGATTTTCTTCCTGGTGGAGAAAAAAAAAGACTGATGAGCACAGGTGGGAATATTCTAAGGTCAAGTTTAATTTGTAAAAGGTTTCTCTTTTACATACCTCTTTCGATATCCCCTAGTCGTCCAGGTCCATCTCTGCTTTCCAAGGATATGGTGGCAATTTTCCTCTCAATTCTAGAAAAAGAAAACAAACAAACAAGCGGCGATGAGGCATGGTGAGAAAACTAAACTAAACTAAACTAAAAGTAAAAAGCTTAGGCAATCAAAAAAGTGGACTTTTGTTATCAGTATAGATGTGTGAACAACAGTAGATAATTTGTAACTGGGAATATGTTTCCTGCAAAGTCGTGTTTTGAAAAAGCAGCCAAGCAATCTTTCACACAACCAGATGTGGAAGTTTAGACACCTGATAGTACAAACATTGGGCTCGCCGTCTGTCACCCCACTAAGGACAGGTTATAAAGCCTCTGTTTATTATCCTATAACCGTCAGAACCACAAATCACAACTCTCAGTCAGCTGGCTAGTGATTCTCATATAAGTGACCAGAGGTAGAGTTTACTTTAAATTCTGTTTTTGCTGCGCCTTATGTTGTCTGTTGTCCTGGATGTCTTTCTCTTTTGTCTCTACTGAATTCTTGTTGACTTTATTGTGTCACTACTGTTCCCATTTTGTCTCGTTAAATAAGAAAAGTATAAACTACTTCAAAAAGCTGCCAAGCAGGTACATGGTTGTTATTCCTATAACAATATTACCGTGAACTGGAGCTGTCGGCAGGGTATCCTGAATCCTCGTCATCCGAGCTCGGAGCTGAGGAGTAGCGACAGTTGCCATTGAGCTCCAGAGGGCGCTCTCTCTTTAAGACGGGAGGCTGGTCCAGGTCAGGGCCGCTGGGGCTGCGACTTGATTGTTCCGGGGAGGAGATGGCAGAGATCTCCAGGGGCTGGTTGATGTTGTTCACCTATTGGGAGAAGAACATGTCAGTTATAACACAGATGACACCTCGAAATAAAAAATAGTATTCATCCACAGACAATCCAAAGATACATTCTTACAGGTCAAAGTGTCTCACCATGGAGTTTATGTTGAGTGGTGATCCTGAGGAGTGGTTGTTGGAGCCGAGCCCGGGGAATGACCTCCTCTTTGGGGATCCGCTGGCTGTGATAGACAACGTAGAGTTACGCTTTCTCCTCCCTCTTTTCCGCCCTTCCTGAGAGCCGAGGCTGTGAGAGGAGTGCGATGACGATGTGTGTGTGGGTTGGTGGGTATGCTGTGTGCCGGGAGACTGGTGGTGGTGGTTTCCGTGGTTACTGTGGTATCCCTGCTTGGCTGAGTTGCCAGTGTGATGGTGGAGGCGTGATCCTCCGCCAACGCTGCCTCCACTGCCTGACGAAGAGGAAGACGAGGATGAAGAAGAGGAAGAGGAGAAGAAGATCCTCCTCCGCATTTCACTGTCCTGAGGCTCCATGTCTGATTCTCCTCCCTGGTGATCCTGCCCGTCTTCTGGAAGAATCCTCGGGGGTCCATCAGCATACTGGAGTACCCCCCCTGTGTTGAGAGGGGGGCTCTGGATGTGACCTCCACGGCCCATTGGTCCTGTCAGAAGAGTGTTGGTGTGTGGAGGAGGTGAAGAAGAAGCACCATTATGGTCCTCGGGATGGGACCCTCCGTTCATCAGCCCTGAGCTAGAGGAATATCCTACACAGAGACCAGACAGTTTCTCGGTGAATGATTCTGGATATGTAAGGATAACAGTCAACTATCAAATATCATGCAGAACGACTCATTATTTAACTTCTTTAGACATAGAAAAAGTATTCTTGAAATTCTTGAAATGGTGACCGTTTTGGTTGCGTATGTGACCAAAATTTAATCTGTGACCTCAAAAATACCACGGAGCATTTGTGGGGGTGCAAGTGAATGCTGTGATCTGACCTTTATTCTAGATGTTTGCTGGCTGGTGTTGATTTGAAATGCGCAGTTTCTCTTGAAAACTTAACTTTAAATTTTTAAAGTGCTGGGCACCTCCTTTACACTATTGTGGTAGGGCTGTAACAAAATAATCGAAAGCCAACCCTAGCAAACTGCTTGAGGTACAACCTTCTATTCGGACAAAGCCAAGATCACAGGCCAGCAGTGCCCCAAATACAGTACCTTTAATTATTCATTTAACAAATATTTAGTAACCTGATGTCTTGGTTACATAAACATGCAGTGAAAAAGCTCCAACATAAGCAGAGTAGAAGAGTATGCAGTATATTGATGATAATAAAAGGTTTAAAATATAGTAAAAATTCTTTACTGCCACCAATATTCACTAAAGCAACAGGCTAGTGTCGGGTCATGTTCACAGCTTGACCTTTTTATTAGAAGTATTCTAGGAAGACTAAGGAATGGTAGTGAAAAAAAAAACCCTGTATCTTAAGTGAAAAAACTTGCCCAATGTGTTTTGAACTGCAATAGATGGTTCACACCCCTAATGTGTGTAAGACTGATAATTCCTAACTCTGACTGATAAGAGTGCTGCTTGGGTTAACACAACCTTGTTTATGTCTTTTATATGCTTCATCAGATCAACGTGTGAATTGTGAGGCTTTAAATTTTCCAAACTAAAATCTGATGTTGATAAAATTTGGCCAGATATGATATTAGACATTCATACTTTAAATGAAACTGTTTTGACTTAATGAAATCAGTTAATGTTAACGATTCAAAGCCCCGGCGGTCATGTTGTTTTCCAACTAAAGATATGTTGTTATTGTAGACGATAATACCAACATATCTTCTTTAGCTTTGAGTCGATGCTCCCTCATTTTTTCTGGTGGTTTTGAAGTTTTTGAAGTTGGGAGCATCATTGGTAGAAAGTTAACATTAAATTTTTAACCCTGCTCTGTTAAAAGTGCTGGATATGAAATGTAAAACACAACATAGTTCTCCTTACCGTTGGTCTGACCTGCTTGAGACACAGGACTTGGAGTATTTCTCTGAAATTATAAATACAGAGTATACATTACAACTTGAAATCACACTAAAAAATGACTAATGTAGGTGAAACAAGCTAAATGTAAATCATAGCAATAATATAACTGTAGTTTTGACACTGTCATGAATGGAATGTGCTCACCAGTCTCTCAGCTCGACTGGGCAGCACCACGCTGGCCAGGGGGATGCTGACTGGGAGTTTACTTGGGTGGACAGTGCTCAGAGGGATGCTTATAGGAAGGCTTGTGATACTATTGTCTCCCTGAGCAGGCGGACTCCTCTCCTTACCCTGTGTGCACAGAGTATTGGAAAATAATATGTTAACACAACACACAAAAAGTGCAAGAAATAAAGGAACAAAAGCATGGAAAGACAAGAAAGATAAAGGTTTACCCTCTCTGAACCTTTAGGAGTATTCTGGGCATCAGATGCACAGGGAGAGGAGCAGTTCTGTTTGGCCCCATGCATTGAGTTAACACCACTCATTTCCCTGAAAATAACAACAAACATGTTTAGTTTCAAGTACTTAAGCTGTGTGACACCAAGGAAAGTCAACTGCAGACCTGAAAAATAAAAATAAAAAATTTTAAAATTGGGAAAAAATAATGAGCAAACAGACCTGTGGATGGCCAGCCCTGGAGCTCTTGAGTGGGCAGAGGCAGTGGGGTCCTGGTTAAGGTGCCTCCGCAAGGCAATCTTGGCGGGGGAGAAGCGCGTGTAATCAGGAAGAGCGTGGGAGGAACTTTGCTGCCTCTGCCGGGCATCAGTGGGGGCAGGTACAATCTCATGGTCCGGAGAGATGGGTAGGTAGCGGGAGAGAAGTTCCCCTTTGGTGTTGGCCCGGTCGAAACAGGGTGAGCTGGTGCCGTTCATGGACAGCTCTGGGCTGACACCATTGAGGGCTGGGGCTGAAGACAAGCCCAGCTTAGAGGAGTCCATGTCTGTAGTGGAACGCGATTCCAGGCTCTTTCTGTATGGGGAGCCGTCACAGGGGCTGTAGGAGGATTTGAGCTGGAGCAGCTCCTGCTGCCTTTGACTTTTCTCCAGCTCCACTATGCTGATCTGCAAATAAACACCAGGGGGAGCTGTTACATTGGTAAACAGGGGTCCTCTAGTTATGCTGAGCTATCTAGGAATATATTTGTGAGGGTATTTCTTTAAGTCCTCTGAAAGCTCCATTGCATATATAGTATATATAACAAACTATGAACAATATTCAGAACTAACAAGGGCAAATCTATCCCAATCTCCCACTGAGGGGAGGAGGATGGACATGAGGGGTTGGCAGGATGGCTGGAGAGAGCATGGCAAGTATGGACAAGTACATGACAGTTGGAAGAAGGAGACGTAAAAATTGGGAATAAATCCCCAAGAGTAAGGAGGAGGTCTGTACACACCTGCAGCTCCAAACAGTGTCTCTGTTTCTCAGAGATTTGTCTGCGTAGCGCCTGCTTCTCTTTCAACAAACTCTCCAGGCACAAAGAGCCCCAATCCAGCTTCAGCTCCTCGCATCGAGACTTCAGCTGCAAAAAAAAAAAAAAACACGCACTTGTTAATTTGTTTGCTTGAAGCACACTCTCTTCACCACAGTAAAGCATTTTGAAATATCAGCGCCATGTGCAAGGGTATGTCGGGCACACTCCAACTGAACAGAATTTCAGCTAAGACTAATATGTCAAACAGTGTGGAGATTACAGAAACACAGCCGCACGTACCAACAAAAGGCTATGGTCTCTCAGTAAGGCCATGTCTCTCTCAAGCTGCTTGGTCTGCTCTTTCAGCTGACGATTGTGGGCAGAAATCTCCTTTTGGGCTTGCAGCAGGTCTTCCACAGTCAAAGCTTTGACTCCCAGCTGATCACAACACAAACAGACACACACACACACAGATACTTAGTGTCATCATTTGTCATTTATGACCACCGGTTGTTGAGGTTGTTATCCTGCTGCAGTAAGGCTTAAGTATAAACGGGTGTGTTTCAAAAATTCTAAAATTACTTTGGGGTAAACGACTTTTCATGATGCTAACATACAAAAATAATCACAAACTGTGTTGTTTTAACCATGTTTCACTACTGCTAGAAAGAGCAACAACGCTGACGTTCCCACCTCGTCTAGTTTGGTCTGAAAGAGACCTTTGATCTTGTCCTTGTGAGACTGACAGACTGAGTGGAGCTGCTCTGCCTGTCCTGACAGGTCCCTGTGTTTTTGCTGGAGAGAGAGAAAGGAGAACAAGAATGCAGACAAGGAAAAAAAACAACAGTGTGAGTTTCCTTGTGACTTTTTTATATCGTGTTTTTTGGTAAATATGTGCTCGAATACATGCAATTAAAAATAAGTTGGAATTGTGTGTTAACAAGAAATTTAAGTTAATAATAATGGTAGAAAAATATTGATTGTTTTGATGGCAGAAGTGATTACCTTCTCCTGATCTAAAAGCTGCTGTAGGTTGGAGTGGTACTGAGGAGTCTTCATGTGGGCCATAAACTGGAGGTACTGAACTTTGATGTTATCTGTAGAGAGAGAGAGGGCACAAGGTAAAAAAAAATCAGATCATCAAACATGCAGCCTGAGTTTACTTTTATCTGGCCAGGCTTTGTGTGTCTCTTTCTCCAATCTCAAACTTGTAGATAACCCTCTCCGGACAGGTCACCTACTAGGGCATAGTTTAAGGTACAGGCTCATGCTGTGCCTGGCTCCACAACGTGATTTGGCAGTTCGATATGAAGCTTTAACGATTCGTTCCTAACATTTCCAGCAGTCTGAGTTCTTGGTGTTCAATTAACGTCACCGATGTCCTCAACTTTATTATCTAACCAGAGGACAGACTTTAGCCAGCTTGTATTAGCGCCAGCTTGGCTTTCAGTTCAGAAACCTATTGAGGATTGTTCAAAAGACCAATTTCAATGTGAGCCTGCACAAATCTGTTATTTTTACTGGCTCTAATAACTGTCTGATTGCTCTGGAGAGGACACAGTGAGTTTTCAAAGAGACTGAGTCATTTCTTTTCCTTTTATTAAGCGAGTCAAGAAAACTACACAACACTTCAAGACTAACTGAATATCATGAGAGTCAAGGAAGTATCTGTGGACTTGAAGTCTTCACCCCTTTGTTTAGAGTTGTACAGCGCCTCAAATAGTAACCACAACTTGCACAGAAAGGGGCTCTTTATCAACTCACCTAGCAGTTGTTGCAGACCAGGAGGAGTCGGGCTCAGCAGCAGTTGACTTGAGGGATAGTGCTGGACCTTGGGAGGTAGCTGGTAGAAGGGACTCTGAGGTGGCCGGTATGCATCTGTAAAGATTAAGAGTAAGACAAGCCATAGAGTTCAAACTGGGAAACAAAACTCTGATCTCTGTATCATGAGGCAGATTAAGATTATCCAGAGGAGATGCAGGCCACCATTCAGACAGAGTAAGCATGAGTTAATGTAGAATTTAGGGGTAGTATATAGCAGAGTGTGTGTGTGCACATGTGTTGTCTGACCCTGAGGGGGTGCTGCAGACAGGGTTTTGGCGTGCAGCAGATCCAACGCGCTCTGATTCTTCTTGTTTTTCTTCTCAGTGGCCGGTGCAGCTTTCTTGGGTCGACCGCGTTTCTTGTTGTTCAGCTTCCGACCTTTGGACAGGAGTCTGGCTCTCCGAGGTTTAGGTGGGGCCTTGACCACTGTCACCAAGCTCGGGCGCTCCTCTTCACCACAGGAGTCTTGCTGTTGTAGGCGTAGACACACAAATGCACATTTACGAATCGTTCCGAAAACACACGACTGAACATCCATGGTTTATAAAAAATAAAAACACTAGGAGCTGGTTTACAGTTAATCAATGAAGAATGAAATTTGAATTAAATGGCACACAGTTCAACAAAATGTGAAGCTACAAAGCTAGCTGGGGTTTATGTCAAATTGTATCCTGACAAGGTGAGACAAGACCCAGAAGTAAAGCGAAGACGTTTTTATTGTTTATTGATTTAATTGTTTTAATAATAATCTATGCAGCTGATATTTATTTTATTTCTTTTATGCTTTGTGTTTTTATTTCATTTATTTTATTTCATTTTCAATGTTTTTTTTTACCTGCTTTTATTCAATTCCTCTTGATGTTTTCTGCAGTGTTTGTTCTTTAAATTTTACTGTGCAGCACTTTGGTAAACTTGAATGTTTTTTAAAATGTGCTATATAAAAAAAGCAGATTGGATTGGATTGATTTCGTGATATCACAGAAAATAGCAGCTGTGCTTGTAAAAGATTCTCTCCCAACAAAATTTTTGTTAGCATTTTCGTTGCGCTTTGGTTGTGAAAGCCCAAAACATTGTTGGAATTTGGGGTTGCTTTGTCTCCATATTCTTCAATCTGGATAACATCACTTTTCTTGTGTTTTAACTTTTCCTACTTCTATTCTCTTCTGGTCTTTTTTTCTGGTCATCTATTACCCACTAATCATAGGCTTTGTTTTCTCCAGATAAATTGAGAGTAATATTACATTTTTCACCTTGTCGTCTTCAAGTGCTATCAGAGAGTAACATTTTTGTCAGTCAGTTGAAAGAGGTACAATCATAAACAGTACCCTGCATGTGTCATAACTTCTTCCCTCGGACTGTCTCTTGTGCCTTCTTTATTATTAAAAGTTAATATAACTGTCACATGGTTTTGACCCATCAGAATTGAGTATTAAACAAAGTCAGGTAATGAAACATGTTCAATCCACATACCGCTGATCCAGTGCATGCTCCCACATGTAATATTGTACAACTGTGTATAAATTACCTTGTTTTGCTCTTTCGGTTTCGTGGGTGTGGTGCTATTGCTTTTACTGTCCTTTGTATCCTTCTGCTGACGTCGCCTAGCTGCCTCTTGCTCCTCCTGAAATAAGAAGAAATAATCATATGGAAATCTACGACGCACAGAGCAAATATATTAAAAACAATGAAAGCGACCCATGACTTACCCTGAGTTTAGGATTTTTGAGACTAGCAAAATAGTTTTCAAGCTGCAAGACAAGAACACAGATGTAAGAATAGTATTTTCATTTATCCATCAAGTGTTAACATTAAGGATTTACTACCAACTTCTTATTACCAACCAGTGATTTTCCTAAACATTCATACAGAATCAAAATGCATGAGGTCAGCTAGGCTTCAGTTGAAGCATTCTTGTTTTTTTCTAACCATCAGAAATCAAACTGAAAGGATGTCTAGCCACCTTTTGCCGCCGCTAATTCTTTTGTCCTTGTTTAACCATCAAAATACATTTTCCAAAAGTACAAACTAGCTGATCAAAATCCTGCTTTCTGAGGTGCCCCACATCCATGGCCACACTAAGCTGAGATGCTGATGAAGTTGCACATGCACATTTTAGGCAGCTTGCCACCTTTTTTTAACAAGGTATCACAATTGTAATTCCCAGAACAGGATCTCTTCCTCAAACATTTTAAAATGTGCAAACGGCATCTGTTGGCATCATCTTAATCAATCTACACACCTCTGTTCAGGAACAATTCATCACTGCAGAACTTCTATAACCGCAGGCTGCATACAAGTAAAATAGAGGAGACTCTCTGAGAAGTGTCTTGTGCTCGATCATAACTGTGTGTGTGTTCGTGCAGGAATACGTGCGTGTGCATGTGTGAAATTATCTGCTCTGAGTTTGAGTATATAGTACATGGTCATACAGCTCTCCTATAATGTAATCGCGGTTTTGTTTTGTGAATTAGACAAATACAAATGAGGGGATGATAAAAATAAATTGAAGACTAACATAATTCAGCATGTGATTAATTTCTATTAAACATACTGTCAGAGGGTACAGCGACAGTAATGAAGAAATGATCTTTGGTTTACAGAATTTAGACATTGATCAACTGGCAAGAGAGAGCAAGAGAGAAAGACTCTCAATAACACACCAAGTGACTAATGTTTATTTTATTTTTTTTCTGTGATTGATGCCTATATTTGTGCGTGGATTTATCGACAGATCTGTAGACCTCAGAAACTTTAGAGCTGTTTACATGTAATGGAGATCTGAAGAAGCATAAATCACAGCTGTATCATATTTTATTGGCGCCTCTAGCTGACTGTGCCTGGTAATAGACACAAACAACTATCGCGCAAACTGCTCTCAATTTTAAATCAACAAGCTCACTTCAGCATTAACATCAGCACAGCTATTGGAAATTGATAGTATGGTACCACATTTATTCATGATTTGTTATGCGACCCTAAAAACAAATTCTAGTTCACTACTCTTAGTCTCTAAGATGCTTCTTACTATGGTGCGATCTATGGTATGCAGGTAGTAGGAAACTGGTTTCCCAGTCCAGGACACAGAGCCCCTGAGCGGTGAGAGCTCCACCACACGCATTATTGTGCCAATATCTGCAGGATAATGAATAAAAAAAGAAGACAAAGCACACAAACTCAGATTCAAATCAAAGCAAGCAGGACAGGAATCAAAAATCAAAACCAAACAGACTGTGGTACTTACCACTCAAGTTTCGACTGTTTATTCTAAAATTTAAAGGTGCAAAAGGTTTGGAGGATACAATTTTCCCACCTGAGAATAAAAAACAATTAACAGATAATTTAGAGAAACATTTTCTAAACAACACTGTGGACAGATAAAGAACTGTAATGCCAAAGAATGACTTTCACAAATACAAACAGTAATCCAGAGATATTCAGAATTTTCTCACACTAAACAGAAAGAAAAGTTAAATGGCTCTGAGTTTTCAGGTCAGAGAGTACTTGATATCACCATTCTTATTCTGATCACTCATGAAAACAGCTTGACAAATATCTTTTCCTGTGAATCAAAGTGTTACTCTCGCTACTATCAACACAAAGTGCTACTGTTTACAGCTCAAACTTTCAGGACTGTTATCTGAATCAGAGGATTTTAAAAAGGCTTATTAACAACCTTTGATCTGTTTCCTCCCGGGGCCTTAAAAAACCTCTCCTTTTGTTTCAGCTAATAAGCGGTGACAAATTAATGCAACGGCACGCGGTGAAGATCAAAAGAACTTATGACTCGAGACTCCCACTGGTGTTTTGCCTTATTGTAAAGCAGAACTGTTTGATATGTCTGTGTCTGAAGGCAGCATTTCGTCACTCCTACTCTAAAATTAGATGCACTATTTCTCAGTGGCATAAATAGCTTCAAGTTAACCCAGTTTTCATTGACTGAAAATAAACCATTTTAATGTATTAATAACCAGTTTCTCGACTTTAAAAATTGATTATTTGAGACGTTTTCTTCATGAGAATGTGAAGCACTGCACATATCTGTGTGTGTCTGAGCTTATTTGGATGTTTGGATTAAAGTCAAGGTGATATCTGAGGAAAGGCTCTTTTTAGGAAAACTTCAGCTACATGTGGTTGTTTTTTTCGCTGATGAATACCAACCTTCCTTCATATTAGCAAAGCGCTCCTTCAGCTGGTGATCAACCTCTGGACCAAAGGCAAAGTTATTCACAAAAATAATACTGGAAGACAGAAAAAAACAAAGCAATAGTTAAGATCTTCAGTGGGCATTCAACATGTTTTGATCATCAGAGAGGAGTAATAGGAGTTGTGTCTTTAAAAGATGGTTGTTAAAACCAGGTTGGGATTATCACCTTGTGTTAGCGATCCTTTCCTTCCATTCTTCAGACAGAAAATCGCCTTTCTCCAGCTGAAAGAAACAGAGCACAGTGGGATCTGTGGGAATTCTCTAGACTTGTACATCTGCAGAATATACAGTATTGAAAGTTTTGTGCCAAGTGTACCACATGAATACATATCAAAGTAAGAGTCAACTTACTGTGTACTCGCCATGTTTCTTTCCATACCATTTCATCCACTTTTTGAACTCTTTATCCATGGTCTGAAAGAAAAAAAATAAAACACTCGTATATTAACCTACATTCATATATGACAATTTAATCAACACAACACAAATAATTTATCAAGAAAGAAATGAATTATCTCAAAGTAATGTTCAGTTTTTCAAGTTCTGATTATAAAGGAATCCCAAACTTAGGGAAATTTTATTCTTGACACAATGAAACAGTTGAAGTAAGAAACTCAGGCAAAGCACAAAAATTGACAATATGCTAAAACTTTTCCAAAACAGCCTCTTTGATTGACACAGAGAAAGGTAGAGTCTGACAGCTGGATACATGTATGACTTCGATCGTTTTCTCTGATATCGACACCAAGTGGATAGTTGAGTTAAAGTTTTTCACAAGTAGATTAGGGCTAAGATAAAATAGGTTTTAACCTCAGCCTTTTCAAACACGTGCAGTTTGCTAGTTGCTTTAATTTTATTTACTTTAATTTTTGTTTGACTTTTTGTAACGTATTCACCTCCTTCGTAATTGAAATGCCTGATAGAAATCAACCAATCACTGACTCACTCCACAAAAATTAGATGTTTTTTTGTTTTACCAGATCCTTAAACAGGCAAAATGGTTATCCATTTAATGTATCCATCAGCAAAGTCCTGAATATCATGTTGCAGGTTACTAGAATGTGATTTAGAAGGGCAATCTTTCACTTTGGGGGCTTACACTTTTTTTAAGTTTTTCTGTCGATTTAGGTTTGCGCTTTCATTCAATTGTTAATTCCAGGAGAAAAACAATTATCCTCATTTGTAAATATTACTACAGTTGTACTGAAGTGTGTTTTTCTACGAGGTGACGATGAGAAGATTTAAAGTCAGCTGATCTTCCCGTTGTTACCTCTGCATAGGTAGATGGAATGTCTGCCTTCTCGACCCCGTAGTAGTGTTTACAATTTGTTGCTGCTGCAACCTGGAGCACCACTTGTCCCACTCCTGTGAAATAGAACAATACATAGGGTTAATGAAAAAGGCATGCTGTGGGTCAAACTGGATCCTTGATTCAATACAAAGATTTTTCTATAATGGCTCCTTTTTATGGTTATTTGGGGCATTTTGGCCCTTGTTCAGTAGACAGGGCAGCCAAAGAGAGAGGACATGTGGGAGATTAAAAAAGGGGAAACTTGTGGGTTACCAGGAGTCAAACCTGACTGCTAACACAAGAATAATAGCCTCTGTATTTGGGGTGTACTCTTGAACCACAACACCAACTGGCGCCCGATAACTGGACCAGTTCTTTCTGAATTCAAGACATTAAAAATTGACAGCAGACTTACCACTGCCAAGGTCAACAAAGGTGTCCTCTTCCATCATTTCTATCTCATCGATGATCTGAGACACCAGGTCAAAGGAGGTCTCTCCGTACACTTCAGGGGAGAAGGGCTCATAGTTGTTCAGCTTCTCTGGGTCGGTCACTGAGTGGTTGTACACCTGCTGCAGGATGTGTCTCAGCAGCCCGTTGGAAGGACGTTTGTTAAGCTTCATCGGCTGGGTTGTTCCCTTCCACTAGGATATGACATTATTCATTTAATCTTACAAGAATACAATCAAATTTATCATGATTTCCCTATTCATTGTTGGTAAACATAACCCAGGGGTGCTGTCTTTTACAAAGAAGCCTAATTCTTCTTTCAGACATGAACAAAGTTCTTAAAAATTTCTGAGAATAACCCCCACCCCCACCCCCCTTGGGTAGGGTTGTAAAGCATTACTTTTTGACAACCACAGCATCTTTGTGACCTCATGATCACCGACTCTAACATCCCAACTCCCACGCCAAATGATGCACAATGCATGAGCCATTATCAACCACAATCCAAGTGAATTCCTCCATTGATGGACACATATATAGTGCTGTTAACTTGTGACATGTGGACTCACCAGCTGGTGAATGCTGTCAATGGCCCTGTTGTACTTGTCACAAAGTCTCTGCATACTCTCGAAGCTGGGAGAAAAACAAGAAATAAAAACAATTTTAAAAAGTCACAATTACTGACACCTTTACAAACTGATTTTACAGTAAGAGTAGGCTCACCTCTTGGTGTCGTAGTCAATGAGTACGTAGTTTTCCATCGCCAGTTTGAGGTCTGGAATCTCCTCACACACCCACCTAAAAAAAACACACACACACATAGAATAGTCACCAGATCACACACTTGACAGTCACTAACTGTCTGTATTGACGTGGGAGTACACACGGGGGGATAGGTCACTTACCGAATGGTCTCAATGATTTCATGAGCTGCATCATGGTGTTTATCCTGTGGACAGATAGAAATAATGAACACCTCTGACTCATTGCTCTCTAATAGCACCACAAAGTACAGCCTCTGAAATAGCCAACAAGTTTGAAGGAGTAAAAGTCAAGCATACACTATTTAAGAAAACAAACACAGTAGAATAACCTTATTTCACCTCTAATGACCAACTTTGCGAAGACAAATACATAAAAAATATCTGATTTAGCCTTTAACCACTGTAGTGTCCGATAAACTCAAACAGCTGCTGAGGAAACTGATGTATGCACATGTTCAAAGACTCTGTTCAAGCTACAAAACAGACATCCATAGCTTTATAGATGTTCATTTGCCATGGTTGGTAGGCTTTGTATTAAAGCAGCGGTGCTCACACAGCACATGGATCATACTGATCAACCACTGACCCCTGCTTATAACTGAGTAGAGACCAAGTCAACACTATCGGGTTTTCCTGGTCCGCCTTCTTCTATTTCTCTGTGGTACAGCTTTGATGCTCACTGTAAGGGCTTTTGGTGGTGAAAGAGGTAAGCAAGGGCACCCTAACCAGTCTACAGCTACGCCGCCCCATAAGCATTATACTATGACTAGGGCTGGGCGATAAACCGAAAATGTCCGATACAAAAAAAAATCAATAAAAGTTGGTTTTGGATGTGTGTAGGTAGGCTATGGTCTCATGTCCCTTTAACATGTTGTCCTACGTCAGAGACGTGACTCAACCCCATCCAGTCCATAACAAAGAGGGAAAGACAGGTGAGGAGATGGCGGACGGTTCAAAAGTTGTAGCAGCTGGAGAGGCAGCTGAAGTAGACAATGTTAATGTGGGAGGGGGTGAGCAGCTTGTGGAGTTGTTATCGTCCATTTATCTTTATTGAGGTAAACCGCTAAATATATCATGATATTGATTTGAGACCCAGCCCTAACAGTACCACTTTGTGTTCTGACAATGTTTCTATCATAACGAAAAGAATTGTTGCAGGTTTTCAGCCACAGTGGCTTTTCAGTTGAATCAGATCTGCAGACAAACATTTGGCCCTAACCCATATCCATGAGTCTTGGCTGTCCATGTCATTGCACGTTCACTAGTTCGTCTTCCTCTGGCCACTTTAAGTGTACTGACCACTGCCGGCTGGAGACACCCTATGGGAGAAGCAGCTTTGAAGAAGCACTGACCAACACCTTCAACCATAACAGTTTGGCTTTTTCAGAGTTGGACACCTCCTTAGCCAAGACAATTTTTCCAGCTCCCTACACAAAAAGGCTCAATGACAAAACGATCACTTGCTGCCTCACATATCTTGCTGCACCCACTAAGATATGCCTCTGTGACAAGAAAATCACTGATTTCCACTTCACCTGTCAGTAATCATAATGTTATGGTTCATTGGTCTATCACAATGGAATACAGAGATTTATTATTAGTGTAAAAACAAAGTCACTTCACACATCAGTGCAGGTTTTCCTGCCCAGGGTTGAAACAAAAACTATGCTTTCTTACCAAAGATATTCTCAAAGGCAACTGGGTCTGGAACCGCTGTCATTCTGAGCAGTTTAGCCCTTATTTTCCGATACACCAACCCAATCACAGCATCATATAAAAATGGGGCCGGCTATTTAGGATGACAACACAACAGCATTGCTTCAGTGTATTTGGAAACAACAAAAATGGCAACTTTCACTGTTGTTAAGTTTAATCTGCTGTTAAAGTCACTTTTAACACACAGGATGTTGTATTTTTGTTTAATCCAGAACATTTAACTGCTCATACAGCAATAATGGGTAAGAAAGGTGTGCTTCTTTCGTTTGCCCGCTGCTGTCTGTCGACATACTGCATTGATATGATTGGTGGAGGGTTTGTGCATTTGCTTCAGGAGGCACTTTTGTACGGGACTGTTGCTAAGACTCCCTAAAAATTAAATGAACTGAACCATTCCAGACCCGTTCACAACAGGATAATAGTAACAACCAGGCAAAAATTGTGTACTGTCTGTCTGGATTTGGGTAGACATGAAAGAGGTGAATCAAGTTTGGAACAAAAGGCATTTAGAGTTTCTACTTGAAAACTCCGAATCCTGAAACTGCTTGAATGAAAAGATGTATTTATTTGTGCGAGTTGAAGAAAGCTTCAAGTGTCTGTGGTATGTGTTTGCTGCATGTTGTGATTTGAGTAAACCCGGATACTTAAAACAATACTCGGACCCACCCATGATTATGTTATGATCATGCAATGTGTGAACTGCGTGGAGGGAGTTTTATAGACAGATCCAGAGCTTGTTTACTCTAGGCTTTAACCTACATCCTGCTTGATTGCTCTCAGTGTATGCCAAGTCCATAAAGAAGAGGAAATGGAAAGAATGGGACACAAGCAAACTTGAAGAGTTTTTCTGTTTTGATTATTTTCTTCACACCATAGGAGAAGTTATTTTCTAACTAGATCTTCCTTTGTAGGTAACTTTCAAGTACAGAATGAATTTGGTAGTAATAATCATGTTTTTTTTAATTAAATCCACAAATACATTTAACCTTTCAATTCATTAAAATACACACATAACTTGAAAAATGATTTTAGATGCATCAACTACCCCAACTACCAAATGACTCAACAACAAAAAACATCTGCAGCATGGTGAATTCAGAAGGAAACTGTCGCTCTATTTTCGTGCCTCGCCGGCGGCGTGGCGTAAGTCAGGTCCGCCACGCTGACAAGGCATGTCCAAGCATATTTCAGTATTTTGGTGAGTGGCACAGCCCGGCGTAAGTATCCCTCCTCCCTAACTCAGCTCCTCCCAGCGGCGTAAGTCATAGAGAGGGAGGAGAGAGGTGTGGAGTGGGTTTAACACAGCCGAGATCTGTTTTCGCCAATCATAACAGCGCCTCTCCTCGCCTTTAAGTCTGCCACCGGCGAGGCGTATTACAATTTTTGTGCACACGATGGCAACAGAAGGCAGCCCCTCAGCAAGTGTCGCTGTAAGTGCTGCAGAGGGCGCCCTTCACACTCTCTCATATGAGCACAGATGGATTTGGTGTGTGTAAGGTTGGACCCACTGGTAAGACAAACACCCTTTTCCACAAATAAAGACACTCACATAAAGTTGCACATATTCAAACCTCACGTGACAAAGGTGGGTTGTACGCACAGATCACAACATAAATTCCAACAATGGCATTTAAATCGGAACCACCTGTGCGTAAAGGACGCATCACGCATCGGCGTAGCTCTCTCTTTCATTGATGTGGCACATTGAAAATACGACAGCGCAGGGTCTGCCACTGTCTGCCGCGTTGCCGGCGGGCACGAAAATAGAGCCCATGGAAGTACGACTTTGATTTTTATGGAAAAAGGCCCTTGCTTTGGTGTAGCAGTCAAATTGTTTCTTCTGTCTTGATTGCAGCTGAAAATAGTGAATATCAGAAACATTTTCCGACAGAATGACAGAGTTTGCAGGAAACAACTCTTTATATGTTTTGCAGCGCTTGTTTAACCCATGTATTTATTTACTATCAGGGAGTGTTGATCTACAGTCTTTTATTTATCTTTGTGGGTTTGAAGATTTCCTTTTTGCCAACAAATGGGACTTGAGTCTTTCTGCAGGAAATCATCCTGGTTAGTTGGTACAATTTGGCTCAAAAAGACAACTTTACAGCATGTTTTAGAAAATTAAAGTAACCTGCTCCAAACAGCCTTATAATCTGTAAAATACTGCTTTATTCGAGAAAGATAAGTCAAAGTAATGATCCTGTATAGGGACTCTACGGTGAGCAAACCAAGCCGGCGTGTGCTGAGCAGCTCTGGGAGTAATAGGAGTCAAGTTACACCCTGAGTGCAGCCAGCCTGAGCCTGTTGCCTGAGCTGACCCACTGACCCACTTTCTGTCTCCTGCTCCAGCGCACTGCCAAGGAGAGCCTCTGGTGGAGGGAAAGAAAAGACGGCATATAAGAGAGGAGGAGAAATCAGTGTATGAAAGGAAGGAAAGTGAAAGCGGGAGGGAATAGAAAATGGGGAGAGCGAGTGTGGGGCCAGAGAGGGGAGGGGGTAGCCTGGTATTTGTCAGCTGTTTGAGGCCTGGCACAGAATCCGCAGCAAACAGCCCACAGCTCGGAGCTCCCAGCTTCCCGCTCAATACTGCCCGCCACTACTACGCAAACTTCCGCCAAGGCTCAAACATGCATGCGCACACAGCAAATATGCATGGTAACACAGGAAAACTCCTTTTTCTGGCAGCGCAGACTTCCGTTTAAAGCATTTTTTCAAGCTAACTGCTGGGTGTTTGCTCTCAAGCGACATAAATTTCAAGACTTCCTCAACATACATGAGCGCAAAATATGTGAAACAGCATAAAGGGGAAGTTCATGAGGCATACGTGTCTAAAAGGGACTGTGGGCGAGGGAGTGAAGTGGGGGGAGGTCACCTGCTCACACAAAGACGGCACACAGCAACACCAGCGCGGGGCTGATGCTAAAAATAAACACTGTCTGCTAGCGAGAGTCAGACAAAAAGAACAGGAGACCCTCCTCTCTCTCCCCACTGTGGGTATAGTGACGCATTCATGACTCCTCCTCCTTACACCACATCTTCAGTCAGTCTTCTCTAACATCAGCGTCATGTATCATGGGTACAAGGGGTTTTACAGAACCCTTTGCTTCATTATGTTTACCTCAGCAGCAGACAAGAAACAAATGACTAACTCAGACAGGGACTAACACCCGGTACTTCTCCTCCTTACCGCAAAATATGACTAAACCTCCTGACGGTTAATGAACTATGAAGGTGTGGGGTTGTCGAACCAGACAACAGGAGTAAATTTTGTGTTTTGAAAAAGCGTAGATGACTAGTGATGAAATCATTTCGACTTGTCATCTGGTGATTACAAACAGCCTGCTGTCCAGAACAGATGTCTTAGTGCGATCACCGATGACAGGGAATCTGAAATAAGCCAACAAGCATTCACCAGTGAGTACAGATGGCCTTTTTTGTAAAACCCAAAGGAATCTGACGGATCTTTATCATGTCAACACTCATTTCAACATAAAAAGTAAAAATCTGGGAGGACATCATGCCATATATTATGCTAAAATTTAGACTGATAACTCATGCACACAATTCAGCTAGTTCCTGATGACCAGATTATAAAACCTTTGGCTTGTAAATGTTACGTAAACTGACTTTTTTCTAACTGGTAGTCTATGCTTGCTGGCTGTATAATGGTGATATCAGCAGTTATTAAAGTTATAATAGTGTAGCTCAGTGGTTCTCAAGTTCAGTCCAACACACCTGATTCAAATGATGAGCTCGTTATCAAGCCACCACAGAGCTTGATAACGAGCTGATCATTTGAATCAGGTGTGCTGGAACAGGGAAACATCCAAACATGCAGGACAGTGGACTTTTGCAGCTTCTTATCAATGGAAAACAGCCAGAGTGAGAATACTGTAAATGAAATAGCTGTTTGGCCTCAAAATAGAGACACTGTCGCTTGAAGTCAGTTCACACCAGTAACAGCAAGGCAGCAAATTTGACAGCTGCAACCGCTGCTGATTTCAAAGAACTGAAGACGCCATAGATTTTACAATAACTGCAGCCTTTTTCGACATAGGTTAGATAAATAGGTGAGCGCCAAACCGGTCATGCTCGGCAACACTTCAGCTGCAGTCTTTGAAATGCTATGTAGGCCTGCAAAATGCCCACACCCAGAACCAGATGGACAAAGAGCTACACCACACCAGAGGTGCTCTTCATATGGAAGCATTTAAAGATGCACAGATGTGGGGAGATGGTTAGCGATGGTGAGAAAGAGAGAGGGCCAAACGCTGTGCCAAAGAAAGAAAGAAAGAAAGAAAGAGCAATTTACTGAAACAGCACGCCTTATGCCAGCTCTACAGCCGTGTTGTATGCATCAAACAGACAGTACTGTGTTCATGCTCTGTGGATGAGATAAGCAATCTTAATGCTTTATGGGAGAGAAGGCTGAATCTACATGGAGTGGGCTACACTGCTACAAACAAGCACTTCAGCAAGGGTGGAAAATATCAACAAAACATGACTCAAATGTTTGAGCACAGATACTGGCATGTGTTTTCGACTTCTATTAATATAACACTGTCGAAAAGAAGAGGTCTCTTGTGTTCTCCACCCCATAGAGTTGACCATATGGACATGAGAGGAAGGGAAAAAAGAGAGGAAGAGCTTTCCCTTTTAAAACAGGAGGAGCGCACTGCATGAATAGGCTTCATATTGCAGAACCCCACATGCGCGACCATCAGCCGTTTCAAATTCAGTGTGTCACAGCTTAGACCCAGTATAAATAGCTATCAGGCAGGTCAACAGTATAGTCGACAGAATAAATTCCTGACGTGCCTGCTCTTGTGTTTATTCCCACAGACCATAACATAAGGAAGTAGGTGGGGCAATACATGACGGACCAGAGAGAACTGTGAGTGTTATCAGTCTCTGGCCTGGTGTAAGGGAAGAGTCAACTTTGTGAGCCAAAGCAGAGAGGAGTGGCTCATCGTGTCAAGAAGTTACCATGACTCATTAACTGGGACTTCTTGATGACGAGATAAACAAAATAGAAGATGTAACAGAAATTACCAGTCTATGCTGTGCGTAGGTGGGGATGAGTTGCAGGGAAAAGTACCGTTTTAGACATTCTGAGAAACTTCACCTTTTCAAGTCAAGACTGACTGTCTTACCGCAGTCACTATAAAAACAACAGAAAGTTTCAGACAACTATATACGCTTTTAAAAGACCACAAAACCTTCAGCCACTTCCCTTTCCGTTCCTCTAAGGTGAGTCAACTACGACGAGCCAGTGACGTGCTAACAGCATGTGACATGGAAATACAACTACAGCGTACAAGCATGGTTACAGTTGTGAAAACTGACAGACTAGGATTCGTATGGATGCATACCGTGCAACACACCAAATATACCCAGCTGGTTTCCATCACAATGATGTTATGAGATAGCACAACACTGAAAGCATTCGAGGAATGCAATCTGGTCATTCACGTGCATGCTGCACTGAGAAACAGATCCCAGGCTATGCATGCAATACAACACCATTTATAAACACCTGGGCAATTGAATGCAGTAAAGCACAACACCCCTAAAACAAATTTACTATCAGGAAGATTATACATTTGGAGTTTGGTTGACGTGATCAGACAGGTCATTATTGCACCATGTACATGTTACTGAAGGCGCAGCAGGTAGTGATATATTAAAGTGTGTTACACTAAAAGAGGTTCCTTATACTTAAGTCTACATCATTAACAAACACGAAGGAGGAAAAAATTACCAACTTTCAAAATACACCACTGTAATACACTATCGACAAACTCTACAGCTGAAACCATTAATGTAAAGAACAATTGAGAAGCTTCCTAAAAGGAGAATTTGTGGTAGAGCTGTTGTATTGGGTTTAATTAGATTGTCCTGTAATTGTTTACAAATGGTGGGTCTGAAAAGAGAAAACCAAGAAAGAGCTGTCTAGGATTCACTGTCACGTACTGACAGTAAGGACGTCAACGATCGTATTCTCAATACTTTGCCAGCAAAACTAAGTCAAGGTGTGTCTGACATGATACTGGATGAGAAAGGTATTAAGTTGATCTGACTTCCACTCTAAAGTCGGCTTACAGTGGTGTGAATATGTGAGTTAGTTTTATCTCTCTGTACTCAGTAACATTGGTCGTTATTCGGCTCAAATGCACCACAGTGTCTGGACCACTTTCCAGGAATATTTCCAGCGGACAAGGAGAAAAAAGTCTGATCAGTCATCGTATCTGGCTGATAGTCCGTGTCTGTCACCATTAAGACTAGTATGACCTGATTCACCGGACGAGCGTGCCATGGCTGCCTCTACTAGCCAATGTTAGCGAAGAACTAGCTAACAAAGACAAAAACAGACACACAATACAAATGTCAAACGGGTGAAATACAAAGTTTAACACTTACATATACAGGTAAAGGCCACGGGTAGCCAGCAGGTTCTGCTCCAACCGGAGATTTAAGCTTGAGCTCCAGCTTTTCTCCCATCCTACACTTCACGGCGGCTTGGCTGTGATAGATAGCTAGCTAGCTAGTAACTGCTCTCTGTTAGCCAGCTGGTCGGTTAGCGAGCGAGCTACAATGTGAACATTTTAGGGAAAAAACACGTTCAAACGTTTGAAATTTAAAAAGACGTCGACGCTCGTGACGCGGCGAACACACACAAAAATAGTCAAGTAATCAAATCTGAATGTCTCCGTTTATCTTTGTAGAATAAAATGCCTGTTTATGTCCACTGGCAATAACACCTCGTCCGTAGCACCGCCATCTTGCCCGGCATGAATATATATGGCAGGGGGCCACTGGTAGCAGAGGGGACACTGACGTCACCGACGGGACCGTGAGCTCAGCGCGTGGGCCAAAATACGAGTGAGCAGCAGCCGTCCCACGACGATAGCGTAGTTAAAATCACGACTTTTTTTTGTGATCACGGAAAAAACCTTTTTTCTGTGTGATACAGCTAGACGTTGGGATAACAAATTAATTTGTACATTTTAAAGATACAAAAAAGTTTATATCTATCCATCTAAATACATACATATATATGTATTTATAAAGATAGATAGATAGATAGATAGATAGAAATATATAGATAGATAGAAATATATATATATATATGTGTATATATATATCTGTCCATCTATCCATCTAAATGTATATATATAAATATAAATCTATCTATCCATCTATCTATACGTTTATATACATACATCTGTCTAATGTCTATCATCTATCTATCTATACGTATATATACATATATCTGTCTAAATGTACATCTATCTATCTATCTATATATCTATCTATCTATCTATCTATCTATCTATCTGTTATATATATATATATATGTTTAAATGTACATAAAGATGAATGTATTCTGAAAGTAGTCATTCTGTGCAAATTCATCAGTTTATGAAAACTGCAAAGAAAACTGTGAAAAGTTATAGATAGATGGATGGATGGATAGATAGATAGATAGATTTTCCCTGTCACAATGGCGTAGTAATCTATTAATGTTTTGCTTCTATGTCCAAATCATGGGACTCTACAGTTAACTCTAACAAAATGCGTGTAAATACTGACAAGAGGGAATAAAGTCCTGGAAAAGAGAAACAACTATTAATTAGTTATAAGCATAGTCAAATAAAGACAAAGTCTAATGATCCAAAGTTCACAGCACAAAGCAGACCTTTGACACACACAGTTTACTGCACATACCCATGTGCGCACACACAACAAAGAGTAAATGTGAACAAAGTTGTATTGAATGGCTTTTGGATGCAATATTATTAAAAGGGTTTTACAGTAGGGGTTCAGAGTGATGTGACTGTGGAAAAAAAGAGATGTCCTTTGCTCATTCATAAAGTTTGGCTGATACACTGTGAGACAATCAACAGAGCCAGTATTGTTCAGGTGGTTTCATCATGTGAGGCCTGAATGTGACCTGGCTTAACAACTGAAAAGCTTGACCGTGAAATGAAATTACATAAATCATTTACACCACACATAACTCCTGACTTGCTACTGTAACTGAACTTTGTAACTGCTGGAGGCTTTCATTGTTGCGCCTAATCTATCTCTGAAACAGGGCACATTTGCCAATGTGTGAATCAGGTATCCTCAAGGATCGCAGATGCAATATAATTTACAGAGCCATTAACATCTTCACAAAATATTCTAAGTTTGCTCCTGTCCCTCTGTGTGGTTTCTATGAGTGATTCATAATCTGACCAGTAATCCTCCTGTTATAAATTGTACCGCAGTTCATGAGACAACAAAAACCCAGAGCATTGTGCCATATAACAACCTGATTTCATCCCTCACATTGGCATAAATGTACACCACTGCTGTTGTGTGTTCCTTTTGCTGTACCATCAGTAAAACTTAAAAGATTGGTTACTTTGCAATATTTACAGTTGATTAATTTCATATACAACAAACATTTTCAGCTTCTACAGTGTCCTGCCGCTTCACTTTATCTGATATCACGCAGTTGTGTGTACTACAATAGCCCTGAAGTGCAAAACAAAACAAGTCACACAGCAATAAATAAGAGAACACAATAAGATTAATAAAGCTGTAAAGATAGGCATCTGGGGTGACAAGGCTAATTGCTGATTGGATGAATGCACAGCTTATAGTTTAAATGAGGAGGATACGCTTTAGCCTGGTCAACGCAGATACCAACTCCTCTGTTAGAAGCTAATGTGATTTGTTTTTGTTTTGTCATGTTACTGTGATTTATCTTTCATGTATTGCCATTAAGACCACTTTATCTTACAGTTGAGGCTATACCTATCACAATTAATGTGTTTTTGGTACACTTTAATCGGTATATTTTGGGACAACTTACATAACCAATAACAAGTTGGTTCTTATGTATGACCATATTTTTAAAATTTGGGCGTATACATGCTGTTTTTCGCTCTTGTACTTTGATCTTCTACATAGCCTACTCATCACAAGACTCAAAGCTGCCCACATTTCAGGTGCTGGAAGTCTGAAATGTTCTTCTCAACCTACATGAATGATTCATGTATCCGGATTACCTTATTCAGTCATTCAATTCAGAGATGTGCCTGGTACAGAGAAAATTAACCACATTAGTTGAGTCTATTATGAAATGTCCTCATTGTGAACACACGTACCAATTATCTCAAATAATTGACTGACCCTTGATTCAACCATGGCCTACATTGTCACATTGCAGCACTTTCCTGCTGTGTTAACACAGAATCTAAAGAGAGAAATCTTCTCTGCACTCATACGCAGAAACTGCAAACAAAATAAGTCTCGTCTGTTTAAACCTTTAGAGCACAGAAGTGGAGTTGGGCTTTCAGTCTCTGCTCTGTTTGTAAGCATGTCAACTGTATATGCTTATGTATGTTGAAGAGAAGGAAAGATGGCAGCCAGCCACAATGAACTCACTGACCCTCTCCACCCCCCACCCCCACTTTAGCTCCCTGAGCAGCACTGAGGCCAGTTTCGGGATGCGAGCCAGTAGCTGCATAGCGGGGCTCAGGCACTGCTCAGCCCAGCCAACTGGAACACAGTCGCTATGTAGATTTCTGGGATCTCTCAGTGTGTCAGATTACAGCGAGCTGTCCTGTCCTCTCCGGTGCCTTGCAGGAGCATCTTCTGTTCTGCCCACGCTGTCATGCCAAGGGGCTGTTTTGAATCCGTGTGTCTTGTAAGGCACAGACTTGGCAGCATATAAGACACACCATGGTTACAAGAGGATGCTCATTAGACACAGGAAACACCAACAGAATATTTATGTAAAAACCCTCAGCATGTTTAGACAATAGTTTCCATTTTCCACCTTTGCAGAGGTTGTCACAGCAGTATAGTTTGAGTAGGGACACAGCAAGTTAAGGAGAACACATGATAATAAAAAAATGTTTCTATTAAATTGGTAATTTTTAAAATAACATAATAATAGGTATGCGAGCCTAAGTGGAGGCTGTGCAAATAAAAAGCAAGGAAGTGCTGCCACCTACAGGACAACCTCTTTACTACAGGCCTCCTATCTGTAAACAAATGCTGAATACTGACAGGTCAATCAAGAAAACTTTTGAAATACACCAACTATGAATAATGAAATATCTACAGAATGATATCTCAGGTCTTTAGAAAAAAGAAAAACTGCCTCGAAGAAAGAATGGTTTCATGGTTATTCCAGAAACTCTTTGTCTTCTGTCAAAGCAAAATTGACATCTATTCTTCTACAAATGTGTGACTGTAATTGTGTATCAGTTGGAAAATAAACCAGCTGTACTGTATATGTTGCATTCATTTCAACAGCGATAAATGTTAAATTCCAGCCATTTACCCAAACACCCAATGTTTCTGACAAAAATATGCACTGAAAATCCCATTTAGTGAGAGATAACAGACACATGGTTCAGAATTTCACAAATAAAGATTTAAAGAATTTTATTGAAATAAAGATCAATTTCAGTCCCAGTCCCTTATGGTTTTCAAAAAGCGTGCTTTGGGTTTTAGCGCCAACATTTCACGACTGTTCTCCAAAGCTCTCCTTGCTTTTACAGCAGCATGTACTATATACTCAGAAAAGAAAAAAAAAAACCTTTACAACAGGTCCTTTTGGCACTATCAACTCATACAACAGTTCTCCTGTGCTGGCATATCATTACTTCCAAACACTTCACTCTCCATTGGAGGAAAATGCATTTACTGATCAACTCATTCACAATGGTTTTTGACTGTAAAACAGGTGTAATACAGTAATCATACAAAGAATAGGACTAGAAAACAAGGAACATCAAGAGTGGTGAGAAGCGTTTTTCTCATTGAAGGCAGCAGGACCATCGATTCTGGAAGGCTTTCACTTTGTCGTCCCCCGCCCAAAGATCTTTAAGTCCTGGATCCAGCCCCAGTCTAGACCAGACAGCAAGGCTGCGATTGGTCTCACACAACTGGCTTTGATGTAGTGTTTGCATGAGTTGAGTGATTTGATCTGAAACCTGGCATTACATCAAAGCACTCGAGCCAAGTTCTGTAAATTTAGGCTGGGGCAAAGGACTGTCCTGTTACTTCATAGAAGAAAACACTGGCACAGCTTTCACTGGATGATAAATAATAAGCACAGAAATGATAACAGAGAGAAGAGAATACTGTGACACGTTCCTTTGCCATCATTTGGTAGAGTGATTTGATTCCTTCCACTCAGTAAGCACTTTGGTATACATGCTGGTCAGACCCATGGCGGATTGATTACATACTGATTCAGGTGGACTAGGCGTTTGCGTGGATATTGAGATCCTTGGGCAGTTTTTTTTTTTTCAAGTAGAGATACAAAGACTGTTCAATGTAACACATTCATAAAGCATGCACTCTGATGGACAGAGAGAAAGGTCACTGGACAAAACTCCCAGGTAACAGCAAGATCAGGAGAAAAAGTGCTGATTTTTCATATTCACATAAAAAGGTCGATATAAGAAATGCATTCGCCGACGAAACTCAACTCGCTCGTTCATCAGGTAAAGTTCCAGAACAGCATTTCGAATTTGTCGTCTTGACACCTCTTAAAGAGGAGAGCTGATCCAGGAAAAAAGATTTCAGGTTCACCTCCGTGAATATCTGACATCACATTTGAGAAAGGCAAACACTGGTCACAGGTGAGCTTTCCCTGGAAGATGATCGAGGATGGCTTGATCTTAACAGTCGTCTCGATGGACTAGCATGTGGGCTGATGAGCAAACAAAACATTTGATCTTTTTTGAAGACACTGTAAACACAATTTTGACGCTACTCTTCAAGATAACGATGAAGGGAAAGTAAGATATCAGATCAGTGGCTCAACTTCATTTTTGGACATTTTTCAGGAAAAAGCCTGCAAATTTGCCTGCATCCTCTTACAATTCAAGGATCCTCTGAAGCATTAAGATCATTTTGAACAATGCTAGTGCTACAAAAGCCATCATGACCTAAACTGAAAAGACAACCAGTTCAGAGCTTGCTTTCTTTTTTTTGCTGATCTAATTTATGAACCAGAACAGAGAACTACAGCTGAAATCAGAGAACAAGAACTGCAGCAGGTCATGACTGAGTGATGGGACTGCGCTCAAAGAAAATCCGAAGCTCTAGAGTGACTAGAAATTTCCCCGCATGTCCCCTTAGTTAAGACATCTACATGTGATTTCAGAAAAAAAAAAGAAAAGACAGGTACAAAAACCTGCGTCTGACTGAGAGCAGTTCAAGACATTATTTTGATTTAATCAATAGTTATAACTACATCTCTTTAGAAGAGAGGAAATGATGAACACCAACAGATGGACAGATGGATGGGCAAGGCAGCTTCTGAATTAAATACTGGCTGACATTCAAGATATGAGGACTGGAGATAAGAGAGACAGCTTTAAAGTACTGATATTGAGGAGTGTAAAACAGACCCCATCCCCCAACTTAAAATAAATAGAAAGAAATTCAATGTCTAAACTCTTCGATTCAGTAATGGGGAAATTCCCTTAATTTTTTCTAAACTGAAAACACAGTTGCATTTTGCTAACAACAATCTGAAGGCTCATCTCCCAATAGAGTGGGAACACTTTTCTGTGTGACTCCATCAGAGCTCTGTGCAATATAAGCAGGGTGGGCTGTCGAGGAAAAAACAAAGCCAAACAGAACCTTCTTTTTAAGGATGCGTTGTAACTACACAGATGGACCTGGCCCACCGTAAAAGAGAAAAAGGAAAGAGAGAAACAGATTGCGTCCTGCTCAGTCCTCACTAGAGCCTTTGGCCCCAGCGAGGGGAACACTCCCTTCATGGCATTTTGCTTGAGAACAATTTGTTAGCACAAGTGGAATCCAGAGTTTTCCTTTATCTGCTTGGTTTCCAGAGATAACAGGGAAACAATGTGTCAATAACTACCACTAAAGTTGCTGCTGATCGTACTCGGAAATAAGTCTTTTTATATGTGCCAGTTTGTTGTGTAGATATTCACAGCGGTTCTTCTCTTGACTATAGTTTGGATTAGTCTGCAAGAGAAAAAGGACATAATCACAATCGGATTAAAACCCCATTTTCAAACAGTTTAGAAGTAATGATAAAACAGATTTTGATGGTTTGAGAGTCACTTATAACCTTTACATGAGACATACTTTTGACACCTGTATTTGTCATCTAAAAAGAGGGCTGCATCCCATACTCGGACCAACACACCAGTATGAAAAGCAAAGAGAGCTTATATTGTGTTATGGCACTTTACCTGGAAGATAGCACTTTCTGTGCAAGACAAGTTCTGGATACAAAGTGAGGAGGACTGGGGTAGCAGTGCCGTTTCTTAGCAGCTTTTCTCCCTCACAAGGTTATATTCATAAATTTAAAGGAAACAGTGGCTTCTAGAAAGAGCTACACAGCTTCACAGAGACAGCATGTTGCTGAATGGAAGTTTTCACGCACTTAAAATAATGCTAGGACAATTTCTAAAACACTTAGGATAAAATTCCAGTTTTATGACAAAAAAAGCCAATTTTGAATTTGATGCAAGCAATATGTTTTCATAAAAGTTGAAACAGAAACGACAAAATGCTGAGAACATTGTGTTGTGCTTAAACAAACACGTGTTAGCCTAGTGCGTGCCCCATGCACAGAGACTATAGTCCATGTTGATTAGACTCTCAGCCACGATCATACTCTGCTTCCTACTCCCCACTTCCTGTGTTTTTTCATATCTAATTAATGTCCAAAAATTAACTAAAAAAAGAGAGAAAATCACTTAATCTCTCAACTAAGTAGGTTAAATTGCAACATGTTGAAAGATATGATCGAGAATAAAAGTGTATTTCAGAGAGGCAGAATGTCTCAGAAGTAACGATAAGAAAAGTTTGCCTCTCTTTGAGAGACTGTGGGAGTTCAAGTAGTTTTTGAATAATGCTTCTTAGCACAAACTTAAATTTAGGGATTTGAATTTGGAGTATAGAGTGTGGGGGAATACACACACTTAAACCTCTAGAACAGCGCCCCTTTTTACATTTTACATAGTAACCCAATTTTCAAGAAATGGGGGTAGTATTTAGATGCTTGACTCTATCAAAATCTGTTTTTGTTAAATGTGAACTCACCTTTTTTATTTTGTGATACTCTTCAAGTATCTGATTGTGGATTGTCTGTAAAGACGAGACACAACAAAAGGGACAAGAGGGAGGGTTGAAATGGGTATACTTTATAATGTATCAGTTGAATGAAGTTACTGAAGACAAACATAGCATCAATGTGTGTGTATGTGTGTGTGCGTGCGTGTGTGTCTACCTGGTATTTGTCTGTGCCCTGTTGAAGCTGTTTGAGCTCATTGTCCAGCACAGTAAACTGGCGGGTGATGCTTTCTATCCGAGCATGTAGATCCCTGTACTCACTGTACTCAGTGTTGAAATCATTTTTATACTTCTGACGCTGCTCTGGTGAGCTGATCACTGTGTACTTCCTAGAAGTGAAATTACAGAACATTTACTTCAAGAAAAGAAACATGATATGGAACTAGGAATTTACCTCTTCACTAAAAATATGTGACTGATATTTTGAAACCTCAAATTGTAAAAATACAATCAGATTTACATAAACATCTCTCCCTTGATGATTTGTGTCTCACAGCCGCTTCTGAGCAGCTAATCATGTTGTTAAGTAGCCGAACGACAAAAACTAACTTCCTGTGTTCTAAAAACACCAGTGTACATGTTTCCCTTTCAGCTATCTCAACATGTCTGCCTCTCAGTGCTTCCTCAATCTACTTATGGGGTTTGCTGTGTCAGGTTCTAGCCTCAGTTGTTCTGATACACTTAATAGGAACACTAAGTATCGACTATTTATTAGTATTGCAGCATAATCCGTTTAATTAAATGAGGGCTTAAGTGGTTAAACACTTACAACAAATAGTCTGCCACCTCAGGCGATGACAGAGGAATACTGGTACTGTTGCACAATCCATTCAGATCTGAAACAAGGTCAAAGAAAATGAACGTTATCTTTGCTGCCTCGGACCTGCGGTGGTGCAACTGGCAAGACAACACCAGACAAAAAAGCATTATTTTTGATAAGTAACTGCGTATGTTATTTCTTTCACATGTAAAGACTCTGAAGATGCTATCTGTTGGCTTGTTGAAAGGCACAAAGCTGAACACCAGGGGTCTCCATTCTATCATTGAGTCACTTTATAGTCATATGATGCATCACCTACTCACAGTGATGACTTATTGGTTCCAAGTACTACTTTTATTCAGAGCAGTTAAGAGCATAGACCTTTCTAGCCAAAAGAAAAAGTCATGTTTGTCACTGTGTTGTTTTGTCACCTGTGCTTTTGTGTGGAATACTGTTGCTTTTGAGGTTTCCTTGGCTCTGCTCACAGGCTCTGTTCGGCTCAGGCACACTCTCCTGACGACTCTTCCTCTCCTTCTCCTGCCCTCTTTCTTTCACCCTCTCCCTGTCTTTACTCTTTTCCTTGTCTTTATGCTTTTTTGACTTCTTTTTGGATTTGTTGTTCGAGGAGGAAGGGTTCTTGTCTGTAGGGACGTCCGGGCCCGTGTGTCTGGGTGATAATGTGCTGATGCTGGGCGTTGAGGGCGCCGCTGAGCCCGAGAACACTGGGGGAGGTTGGCTAAGCCTCTCAGACACGGCTGTTTCCTGAGAGTCACAGTCCCTCCCGTTGTGGCTGGAGTCGTTGCTGACGTCCGACAGCGCCTCGAAAGGACGAGGGATGTCCAGCACAGGCAGTTGCTGGGAGCTGGACATTATGCCGCTGTCGGACATAGAAACCACCACTCCTGCCTGCACTACATTTCCCTCTCCTCTCCCGTTGGAGGTGCTGAGCTTGCCATTGACCGGGGCTGTTGCAGCCTTGCTGGCAAGGTGTGATATCCTGGGCTTTTTGTTGACAAGAGGGTCAATGAAGTCAGCAGCAGGCCGTTTCTGGCAGAGAAATAGCAGCGTTAGAGGCAGAACCCAAAAATAGGGCTCACTTTTATTTCAATTCTTAGTAAGTGAGAGAAAAATGCAGCTCAGGTCAGAGCAACAAGAATAGTCTGAGCTGTAGAGGACAAAGGAGGGAGCAAAGGTGAGAATGAAGAACAAGCAGATGAACTGAAAAACAACAAAGAGAAGGAAGAAAAGGCAAGAAGGAATAGCATCAGAGATCCAATGTTCTCAGCAGCACTGAGTCTATGATGACTGTGCTGTCTTTTCACAATACCAGGGATTACATTACAGACAAGTCCTGTTTGACTCAGTCCACAGAATGGTCTGTGGGAGTGGCTCAACTAATGACTGCGTGTTGTGTGTTCCTCCTTACCAGAGCACTCTGGGCTTCTGAAACAAAAATCATGCATTCTGTTTGGTCCTGCAAGGCTCTCTGATTATTTTCAACCGCATATGGAAATATATTTTCATACTGTTAATGCTCTCTCTATTGATTTTCTAATTTCTAATTTGAATAAAACAAAACAAACAAAAATATGAAGAAACATATCAGAATAGTTTACATGCTGCACACAGGGAAACAAGGCCTGTGACTGGAAAGGACACATGAGCAGGAAAATGCAGAAAATATGCAGACCTCTGTGACTCTACAGTGAAATACTGCCTTCATAATGAAGCCTTGCAGACTTCAGGAAATGATAAAAAACTTGCTCATATCTTTTCCTCTTCAACTTCGACTTTAAACTTAGCTGGCAGCTAATGCCTGCTGGTACTGTAAAGGTCATTCACAGCACAGCAAATATACACCAACAGCAGCAAACAACCAGCTCACTGCTGTCTTTTCTGAAAACAGGAGGTTGTGCCGGAGGATAATGCAAACTACATCCTCGTGGATACTCAACACAGACATAAATCTTCTCTCACTTCAGCCATTAGACTTCCTCTATCCTTCTTTACTTCGACACTTTACTAGTCGCCAGTCTTTCATTTTCATGTTAGATTTGTTGCCAGGATGGAATATCACAAGTGTTTATAAATCTGGGGGAAAAGTATCCTCGCTGTTCATGGTATATTTCTTCAAAGAAAGCACAGACAACGGATTATAAGTTAGAGTAAGATCCACAGTCCCTGTTCAAATAAAGGCTGTAAAAAACACATCAATGTTCAGTCCACACTAAAAGAAAAAAGATGAAGTATATTACAGCACTCGCATGATATAAAATAGAATGGAAAAATTATTTTAATACGACTAGATTTCTGTTTGTGTAGATTTAGTCGGGCCTTGTTTGCCACGCAGCACTTCCTGATCCGCCTCTCAACTACCTGAAGCTCTCACAAAATTTCACCTTTTACAAGAGTATATTCAAAAAAGAAATCCTGGTGATGCTTGCTCATGTGTTTGTGTGCAGTGTGTACCGAGGGGGTGAAAAGGGAGGGACACACAGTAGACGTCTGATGTGAGGGGAACCTGAGAGGAAACTGCAATGAATAAAGCAGAGCAGCCTCTTCTCCCTCCGTCTAATAGACGTGTACACAATGAACTGTCCCAAAGAAAGAGGAGGAAAACATGGGATGTGAACAAATAAATACTGCATGAGTAAGGGAACAGAATTTGAGTAAAATTTAGTGCATCATGAAAGACTTATCATTAGATTAAAAAAAACATCTTAGCAATTTAGGTCAAATGGTCCTGGTTCAATCAACATATATTATAACGTCATTTGATGTATTCTCTGGCAAGACAGAGTGGGAATGAAATCAGTTTAGAGCGAGCCTCAAAGTTTAAAATACCCTCCCTGGGAAAAAACAGAAACCACAGAACTGCCATTTGCTGTGTTGGTAAACTGGTGGCAATGTTGAGAAAAAAAACCCAACAAATATTCTGATTCAAAATTCCCCCAACTTACCTATCAATTCTGAGGAAGAAGGCAAAAAAGCACTGATGAAAGATGACCCAGATATGTCTGCATTCTGCAGAATTAACATTCAACATGTTGAGGGTGATAAAATTCAGTATAACACGAGCAAAGGAAGAGGAAAATTAAGAATTAACAGCAGAGTGGAAATATTGATTGATTTGTTTTCTAAGGACAGGAATGTACTTTAAAATAATTCTACTACAATTTATCTTTTTACAACTCTGAAATATCATTGCCACAAACCAAGGGCATTTCTAACATGGAGAGCTGAAGCTGGGTAAAGAGTGACGGGCTGAGCAAAAGTTAAAAAAAAAAAAAAAAAAAAAAAAAAGAATAGAAAGCTCACCTGAGATGGCGAGCTGTTGGCTGGCTCTTTGGGCGGGCTCTCCAGTGGAGGGGCAGAGCTGTTCTGAGCCTGGTTCTGTTTCCTGAGAAAGTAAACGCAAGCACATAATGAGAAAGCTTGAATGATCTTAACTGTAAACAGCAGTACTTCACTGAAATACCACCTAATCCTCCCCTCATCTTTAGGTTTAAGATGTAGGTGCAAATGCAGCTTTAGCTTGATCTGATTATCCTCTCAGTGTAAACAATGCTTGTTTTACAGAAATATTAAAGACCAATGTTACTGACACAATCATTTGGAGAAATTCATGCCAGTAGAACTTCACATGTCCCTAGAGCAAAAGTAATAAACATGTCTGCCATTTCTTCAGAGCAAAGCTCTTCCAGCAGATGAATGAAGACAATACAAACAGAGCACAACAGTTGATTTGTGAAGCTGAGAGAGTAGCTATGACAACAGAGCAAAGGAGGGCATACTTGACAAAGCAGTATTTTACCATTGCCACACTCTGCTGAAAATAATAATAAAAAAAAAACACAAAGCAACATTGAAAATATTCAATCAAATAATCTACAAACAGTCTGTTATGAAAGATAAATGATCTATTTTCTTCACAACAAAGAAGAGTAAGTTTAATTTCACCGCTCCGTGTCTATTCAATAGTTAAACTTTGGCAGCGAGTTTGAGACGAGTGAGTAAGTGGCATGGCACTCTGCGGTGACAGAGACGAAGTGAGAGAGAGGGAATATGGTACTGCAGCTCACTTTGAGTATGGATGTTGTTTTGTAGGTTAGAATGCATTCTCAAAAATCAACTACTTTGTTAGTTTATTTCAATAAGCGCTGTGCTGCATTTCTTTTCATACAACTCTAGATCTCAACATCTTGACCGGGGGCTTGATAACTGCACAGTAATCTCTTCTTTGTACAGAGCGGTCTGAGTGGTAATTATCTGCTGAGAATCCCCCAATAGCTCGATGTGAACAAAGCTCCAGACTGATCAGAATGGGATGAACTCTGACCTCACTGTACCAGATTAATCTGTCACACAGCAAAAGCACAGTCAACAAAAAATGTCTGTGCCAAAATACACTTACCCAACAGGATAAACAGCACATAACCTTCTCAACTCAAGACTATGTTTAAGCAGATATACTTGGACCTTTGGTTTTAAGCAGTATATCCTACTTCTTTGCAGATTATATCCCATACTTGCGTATGTCGTCCTGCTTCCTTTAAACCAGCGTATGTTCTAGTTATTCTGAATATTTCACACAGGAAACTGTAAAGTTTGTATGCTGTGGATTGCTTTGTTTGAATGTGACTCAGTAGCAGGGGTGACAGGTATTAAAAAAGGTCTCAAATTAAGACTGTCGTAACCTGTTAAAACTTCGGATTGAAGGTTTGACAAAATGGTTGCTAACCCACTGATTCAGAGATCGTTTTCAACATGGAGTTCATTTCCAGATAAATTTAAATTTTTACTAGGCTATCTTTGACAGAGATTTTGAGCTTTGTTGCTGATAAAACTAAAGAGCCACTGCCATAAACTCGACACAACAATCAGAAGTTGAAAAGAACAGTTTGCCTTTGCAGGGATGCTGCTTCCACAGCTGATGACATTATCAAAAGAGGGCAGTTGGGTACACTACGTCTTGTCAACACTCCACCCTAGTTCAATCAGGGTGTGTGTGTCTCTGTGTGTGTGTCTGTATCTGTGGGGATGCTCAGATAGGCAGGAGCTACGAGTGAGACAGCAGGCCAACAGATACGGCTGAACCTTGGACTGATGCCACCTCACACACGGATCAGCATGTGCTGGAACACTGTTACATCATGTGCGTTCCAGTCGTGTTGCTTTGCTGCTCCTGCGTGACTGACTGCATTAGCTCAAAAACTCTGGAGGAGGTGGGGAGGGGGGAGGTGGTGTTAGGTGGGAGGCTGTGGTTGTAAGTCAGCTGATAAACTCAAAAACCGAGCACAAAGTACTGCTGAAACAGAGTTCAAGAGTGCGGTCTTATACATGTCTCTACACAGAGGAACATGTATATGCACAAAAATGGAAAACCACATTCAAAAGGCTTAACCACCACAAAAACTACGTCAACACGCAGATATTTCAGATCATACATTTTAAAACATCTACATTTTTGTGTTTTTCAAAATCTTTTTTTGTCAAGAAGTTTTAAAACACTGGTTGCCTTTTGAGTTGTTACACAGGTAAACTAAGCTTATCGTGACTAGGGTCGACTTCAGCTCACTACATAAACACAAACTGAAAGCTGAGCATTGCAGCCTGCTCTAAATATAGCCAACAGAGAGTTTGCTTTTCCTTAGTGTCCCAGATCCTGAGAAACCAGATTTTTCCGCAGGGGGAAAAGGCCAGCAGCTCAAGCTGTCAACAAATACAACACTAACATGAAACTAAGTGGAGCACACAGACACATTCCTGGCCACATGCGGGCAAATCCATTCTTATATGCTTAAAAATATATATATCTGGAAGAGAAGAGTCAATCAAAGCTGACCTTTTGTATCCGAATCATACCTCATGTACCATAATATCACAGGTTTCTATCCTATCATTTCAAGTGGAAAAGATTTTGTTTGCATACTTCTCTTTTTTTTATGAAGAGAGTGTCTCAACAGTACTTGGCAGTTCTATTATTCTTAAGAACCAGAGCCAACATCCTGTGGCTTCACTCATGCCAGTGTGTCAACACAAACAAAAAACAACGAAACACGCCGTTTTAAAGTTTGCAGTTGTCGAAATTTCAGACTGCACAACATCCTGATTGTAATTCCTGTGAGTGAGAAAAGAATTAAAGGAAGAAAATGATAAAGCAAGTAACAAGATGATTTGTTAGATTACTAATGAAACTGCTGCTACAAAGCTAAGAGGCTGGTTCACAAACACAGCAACTATCACAAAATCAATGGGACATTCACTACAACAGTTTTTATTTGTAGTGCCAATCTTTGAAAAGAAAGAAAAAAAAAACAACCTTTTTGCAAAATCACATGATTCTCAGAAAAATAAGTGTCACCAGATGTCAACAGAAAGGGGAAGGAAAGGCAGTCCGTACCATTTTGCATTTTTTTCACACTGGGATTCTGCTGTCACTTCACCTTTGTGCTTTTACACTGAGCCCTGCAGCAGTGTAATATTGGTGTCCCAAAGCGGGATTTGGCATTGCATTATAGTGTTGTGAAAGCACAGGAGGCAATACGAGCGACTCACAGAGCAAGATTCACATGCGCACACACTCAGACAAGTCTGACTGTCAAATGTTTAAATCTGTTATCATTGAGTTCTTACCTTTGCTTTAACTCACTTTCTCGATATCTCTTTTTAAAGGTGCCATATTCATCTCCTTCTCCATACCTCTACTACTGCCACTACCACCACTAATAATAACAATAATAATCAAATTGATCACAAATGCGACACCATTCCAGCTTTAGTGCTTCAACGACTTACACTGATGCTGTCTTGTCCCTGCTCAACTTTAATTGGACTTAGGCCAGCTGTTGTGGCTCTGTGTTGTTTTAAACAGCTGAGAAAGTGTAATGGATGCTTTTTGAAGCAGCAATGTAAAAGGGGCTCCAATCTCTTACATACCGAAACAGTATTCTCTTGAGAAGCTGCTGGTCTCCTTCTGTGTAGCCGGGCCAGTCCTTTTGAATTTCTTTGTACAAAAAGTCCTTCAATGTGAAGGTGTTGTCCTTCCCATTCAGGTTCGCCACCTAGGAAAAGTAAGAGGTAAAGGTAAATCTGGGGGATCACTGCATCTAGGGGTTAATCACAAACTGTAACTTCTTTTGAGTTCGAGGTAAGGGACTGAGGATGAAAACACAGTGTCAATGAATGTGTGTAACCTGTTGCAGGTGGCTATCCAGGGAGTCCTTATCTAATGGCAAGAGGCCATCTTTCTGCAGCCTCAGGATCAGCTCAGGCTTCTTATAAGGCTTGAGGGCCAACAGGTGCAGCAGGCGCTCTCGGAGCGGCCTGTGCTGAGTAGTGCCTTTCTTCAGCGTACTGCTGGAGATGATGACAGGCCGAGATGTCCTCCGCAACGGGGCGACGTCTGAGAGGCCAGGAGCCGGTTTCCGGATCTGAACCTTCTTCCCTGAGGTGAAGATGAGTCACATGAGAAGAGGGTAAATTACCGTGGAAGGAACAGCTGGAAGATTTCTGGATTTAAAATTTCGGCTATCATTTCGTGACACCTTGTGATACCCATTTAAATGTTTTTGTTGACATCTACACAATAAATAGATAGTATTTGCTCTTACTTGATGTTGTGATGACTTTGATAAATATTTTTTTCTTTCGCAGTAGCATTTATCGTATCAGCTATTTCTTGGTAGTATTGAATTACCAGGGTTTCATGGGGATGGGAGGGAAGAATACCACTTTTAGGGATGTAAACAAATCTACCGCTGAAACAAAGGGACTCATCAGATGACTTTTTGGCTGCCAGCCTGTGCTTGAAAACACACATTTTCTGTAATTCCAGCGAGACATATATTTATTCCTGTCAATATCTTTTATCTCAGTGAGTGATGATGGCTGAGTGAGCCAGCAGATGACTCACAGATGATGTGTCATGCGCTGATCTTTACCACAGCCACTCAAACTTACCTTCCATTACAAACAAACAGCTATCATCACCTCCTCCGGCTGAGACCTTCTTTTTTAAGGTGATTCAGTTTTCAAATAATTCTTGTTTTGCCTCCTACTGCAACAAAAACACTTTTGTGCTCCGCTGCACTCACGGACTAAACATTCTTGACTCAACATTAAACAGTGAAGAGGCTTTTACTGGATTTATTTCTTTGCAGGCAGCGAGGCAAGGCTGCACAAAGTGTTTTACAGCTCAGGTCAGACATCAAAACAAGAGGTCTGAGAGTTGATGAGTTATGCAAGACGAAAATGACACCTCTGTGGGTCTTAACTACTTTCATAGATTAAAGGGAATGGAGGGGCTGTGTACACGTGTGTTAGTGATTAATGTCTCTGACCACAGAGGAAAAGACCCCCATCAAATTCAATAAAATCCTAGTTACAAATGAAGATTGTTGGCAGATTCTCTCTCTACCAGTCAGCCCCAGACTCACACAATCTGTGCGTGGCAATTTGTACCTGATCACTGGCACAGACAGGCTACATGAACACATGCAGGGTTCAGGAGCATGTCGGCGCTCTGCGTGATTCTGCGCCATGTGTCCTCACCTACGTATCTTCCACCCGGCTTGATGACGATGGCACTCCTACTGCGAGTCTCCTCTTCAACTTGTGCCATGCTTTCCCTGGCCTTCTGGTACGAGTCGTCTGTGGCACAAACTGTAATCTTGTCCTGGATCCCACCCAAACAATCCAGCTGAATGCTCCCTTCGCTGCCAAAACAAAGAGGAAATTTAAGGCGAGGGAGAGGGCCTAGAAGAGAAGACACATTCCTGAAATTCTAAGTTTGAAGGATGCTACCCGAAAATACTCAGCAGGAATCCACGAATCAAAATTGATCCCAGCATTTACCTTTAATCTCTAACATTTTGAAATAACCTAATCCTGCATTCCTTCTCCAGATGAAATCCAGATGAGATCCATTGAGCATACTGAGGGTACAACCTTAATTCTTTAAATTTTCCATCAAACTGTATGTTCCCACTGTACAACTCGACCAAATCCCATGCTTTCCTGGATCTCCGTCTCTCTTTGATTTGTCTACACTTTGATGAGGATTTGGCAGAAAATGAGATGTTGCTGGCGCAGGCAGTGGAAGCCCAGCACTGTCATTTGGATTTTGTACAAGATCTCAAGGTTGATTAGGATTCAATCAGTAGTGTGGGTGAACTCCATCCGACCCAAGGGTTTGAAATATTGTCAGTATAATTGGGTCCAAAACTCGACAGTCAAGAAGCAGAAGATTCTTGACAGTCAGAAAAAGTCTGCAGAATGGGTTTACAAAGAGGGGCATGGACTGGTCCTTATTCAGTGCAACCTAACAAAGCTGAAGTCATGGCATGCACTTTAAAACGCTCTGGAAAACGTCATTCTAAATTTGCTCTAAATGAGCGCAAAATATTTAAATCTGAAAGAAAATCTGTTAAAACTTTATCTTGATAGGTGGCTACACATCCCTCACCTTTCGAGTCAACCAGAGTTACTTTCAATGAACATTTTTTACTGAAAATACACAGGACAAGTATATCATTTACCAGTATAATGTCAATACAGCTAGAACCAGGAGGCAAAGTCCCACTGTGTTCACAATTTGTATCTACTGGGCATCAGTTTCACCTCAGGTCCTAGCTATGTTAAATCAACAGATTGTGTGCCTTTAAACGCACATTATGCAACTATACAAAGACTGTTAACACTGAGGTCTAAGACTGTGGTGTTATGATTTCAATGCTGACCCAAAATTCACAGGAACTTTACGTAAGCTTGAAAGTTTTTCCAAAAGAAAAAATTAAGCTGTACACTGATGCGAAAAGGAGTGAAAAATAAAGAGAGATTCAGTGGTTTCTTTCACCTTGTGATGTACTGCTGGATGCAGTCAAAGCTGCCCTGGGGGTTATCTCTACCCACATTTGACAGGTAGAAAGTAAATGTTTGCAGCTCACTGGAATTTTCTGACCGTGGTATTGAAATTTTCTGTTAAAGACAGAGAAAAAAAAGACAATTAACATGTGAAAAACAAGGTTTCCCAGAGCAAGACTACAGTTTTGTAGACCAGTGGTTCTCAAGTCCAGTCCTCGAGGCCCACTGTCCTGCATGTTTTGGATGTTTCCCTGCTCCAGCACACCTGATTCAAATGATCAGCTCGTTATCAAGCTCTGTAATGGCTTAATAACGAGCTGATCATTTGAATCAGGTGTGTTGGAGCAGGGAAACATCCAAAACATGCAGGACAGTGGGCCTTGAGGACTGGACTTGAGAACCACTGTTGTAGACAATACAATTTTGACCTTTTTCCACACTTGGACAAATCTTTGTACTTCATTCTTTTACGTGTTTGTTTATTACTAACATCAGGTATTTTTCAAAAACTACTTTGATATGTATGACTAGCTGCTCTTCACGTATTCTCTCAGGAACATCACAGTGCAGGTCATCTTGGCTTCATCACCTGGCCACAAGTGCTCAAAGCTGTGAACATAAAAGATTGTTCAAGTTTTGCAGGATTTGATCTTCTAAATTGTCTTCTTTTAGCTTTAGTCAAATCTAGTAGTCTTTGCAGTCTAATTGTTTCCAAACGTGTGACCAGTGGAACCGCAGGTAAATCACTATAGCAGAAGAACTATGAATGGTATTTCTGTGTCAGTGTCTGGCCTCCAACACAGTTATTCACATCCTTTTCCATCCCCAGAATTAACTTCCTCCCACAGTCCACAGGTGTTAATTTTAAAAAACAACAGACGAAATAGAGCGAACCACAGTCAACTTGTGCCCGTTGTTTTAGCAAACCTGCAATCATTGACAAACAGCTGGATTACAGACAATTCAAGAGATAACTTGAATTCTGCCACATACTTGAAGAACTGAGTTTAGGGTATAGATAGAGATAAGAGAATGTTTTACATGCAGTGCGCAGAGGAATGTCAGAAATTTAAGAGTGAAATGCAAACCAAAGTAGAGAAAGCACGAGGAGATATGAAACCTCGCCTTGTCACTCTACCTTCACCTGAAACAGTCTGAATACTGGAGCATTTGCACGTCAGGTCAAGAGTTTGCCATCATTTGAGGATTTTAGTGTAAAAGTTTTGCTCTGTTTTTCTGAACATAAAATTAGAAACAAAAACAAAAGAAACACTCTGACACACATGCATCATAGTGAGCTTGAGCAACATAGAAAGCTGAAATCACAAAACTGGCTAAGTACCCAGGTACAGGTTCCTCCTGAACAGTGAGCAGCTCATACCCAGTATCTAAACTCGACGAGTCTCGGCCTGTGACTCATCGGCTCCTTCATGAGCGCTGAGACTGAATGTGGTCAGACAGTGTGCAACTACACTCTGTTTACCGAAGGTCCTGACACGTGTGACGGCTGCAGGTGGCCAACTATAAATAAATACATTGTCCTTTATTCGCCCCACGGTGGACTTGTGCTCTCATTTATTCATAATCCTCCACCCAAGTGTAACACAACATAACACGCACACAACCTCTGCCGCAGTCTACCACATGAAAATGGTACAAAAATGTATATAATTCAAAAACACAAGCTATTACAGTATTTTTAAACAACAAAATCAGAATTTTAAAAGCCAAGACAAACTACCACACCAAGAGAAACAACAACTTTTCCCCACCAACTTCTTTATTGTACTGGATGCAAAGTAGAAGCTCCAAAAGTCAAAGCAGCGACCTCATGAACTGAAAATGAAGGCAACAAATGAGGAAAACTATTGAACTCAGTGGACCCTTGAGGTGGGATATAAAAGTAAGTCAATCCCAAGACAGGATTGCGCATCAAGAGCAGATTATTTCACTGAAATTAACACGGGAAAGACATTAACTGTTACATGTTGATTAACACTTATCACACTCTGTTCAATCATCAATTCTCTTCTTTCCACCATTAGAAGAAACACAGTTTTAGCATCTTTCCTCTAGTTGCTCAATAACAGAAGCATACCTTACCTGGGCACAGTGTGGAGCACTCACACTGACTAAACAAACTGGACATTGGGGGTGACAAACATGCCAAAGTGTGGTTCGGCTTGCCTCGGTTGCTTGCTTCTATTATTGTTCCAATTATTGTTCTCGCCCGTGCAAGATAAAGTACAAGCAAGCAGCAGTCTGCTAATTTCCACAAGCTCCCTTGTCGTTCTCCCAAAATAAGATTGCAAATATAGTCTCATTCTGTTGGAAACTTTTTGCTATAAGCACAAGTAATGGGCACTGACTGTATTACTTTGATTATTTAGCATTTGCAAACTGCTCGCTCCTCTCCAGCACTACCATTGCATCTAAATATGACCACATTCGGATTCAAAATCTATTACAACAAGAAAACATCCTGGTATCAGCTGTTTTGCTAAACTTGACACTTCTAGGAGACAGCTGACAAGCCAATGGTTGGCGTTATGAAAGTAATGACTGCTTTTTACCATGAGCCACATCAGAGTTCTCCTGTCACTTCCCTGTTCAACTTTGTGTGAATTACTACCGTTTATCAGCATGAAAGAGGCACAGAGTGTAAACAAACAGTGCCTCACATACACCTTCAGATACCTAGTCTGTCCTTGCAGCTGCTTCGCTGACCTTGACATTGTTTCGCCATGTTACACATCTGTTGCTGCCTCTGCTGGTCACTTAACAGAGAAACGAACCGACTCTACAATGAATTTTTCATACAGACAGGGAGGCGTAACCGTATTGTCTTGAACAACCAGTATGTGCGACACCTGATAGAAACGGGATAATTGTTCTGAATAGCAAAGTAAACAACATTTGTGAACTTTTCTTAACTGCTACACAATGTTTATTTGAAAAAAAAAAAGAGAAAGAAAGCCAAGCAAAAGAAAAACTCTCGTCTTGCTTATGTAGATTTCTAAAGGAACACCTTAGTGTAGGATGTATAGAGGACAAGCCGGCACTTAAAGCCGCTGAGGTGCAGCGTCTGGATAATAGGGGTGGGAGAAAAAAATCGTATCGTAAAAAAATAGTATCGCGATATATCGTATCGTCTCACTTACCAAGTATCGATTTTCAAAATTACTTGCTAATATAAAATAAAATCTATGATAATGGAAAAAATAAAATTAACTTTTGTCCATTTAGGTTAGCAGAGGTGACGGCATAAAGCAGGAGAAAGTTAGTACAACAACTCTATATAAGGTTTACAACATGTGCTACATGAACATAAAATACTGTGGAAGTAAGACAAACATAATGAAAAGCCAAATGCTAAATTAGCTAAACAGTTAAAAAAAAGTATACAAATTACAATATTGTATTGCAATTCTCTATGTATTGTATAATGTTTAAATAGCCTATTGTGGCCCAAGTATCGTGATAATATCGTATCGTGGCCCAAGTACCGTGATAATATCGCATTGTGGCCCAAGTATCGTGATAATATCATATCGTGGGGCCACTAGTGATTCCCACCCCTACTGGATAAACTGATTGACCCCCATTAAAAGTTAGAGCAAAAGACCACATGAGATTATCTTGCTGAACACAACATGCGTTTATTTTACTTTTATTGGCTCCAAAGGTGTACAGTTCAACAAGACAAAAAAACCTGTTCCAAACTTCACTGCAGCAACATTTGCGCAGTTACAATTGTTTCCCCTCCCGGGCGGAGCACCTACGTAGACACAAAGGTTCCTACCTCATATAGAAAAATCCTGTGTCCCCATGTGAAAACACAACTACATTATTTCCCATTATCTGCTCCTACAGGGTGATTGCAGCTGATTATTTGTCATGAGGATATGGGGCTATGCTCTGTCTCGATGGAAAAAACCACTTTGAAAGAGTATAACAGATAATGTGGCTTTTTGAAACATGTGATGTTTAGCTGTGGAATGAGAATCAAATGATGACACAGGCTGCATCATGCTAAGATACCGTAAACCGCTGATATGCGCAGCTGGAATAACCTCATTACCAGAGGAGAGAGGTCGAGAGTGTAAATCCAGAGCTGATTAAGAGGCAGAGGAGCTGGCTGAGAGGCGAAGCTCAGGGGAGTGACTCAGTTGACTCACTGACTCACATAGTAGGGGATGAAAGAGGGAGAAGATGAAAAAAAAAAAAAAGGCTCACGCTCCAGTTGAACAAACTTGTGAATGTTGAAACTTGGATGTTCATACATTGCCTCACTCATGCATGAAGGAGCACTGTTAACAAAGAAAGTGACTCATTTTAACATGAAGACACTCCTTTGCTTGTCTTAAGTGGAGTCTGCCTCTATGAGTGCTTACCATAGGAAACAAGGCAGCTTCTTTTTGCAATTTGAGACTTTGTTTTTCTCAAAAGCAAGGTAGATTCGATTTTTACTCATTAGCTCTCCAAAACACTAATAACTTGAAAAGCATGTGTTACTGGATCATGTTGGCTATAATATAAAGACTTGTCTAAACTGCGGGGCACAGCATATTCTTCATTCTTGCTACCATTCTTCTAAAACCTGACTGACTTCCAAACAACCAAAAACTCCTGATGAAATTCACTCAACTTGCAAATGAGACCCTGGCATACAACAGCCTCTGTGAATGTCTTGATTAAGCTTTAGGAGCACTAGCCAGCTGTTGCCACCGAAGCTAGACGAAACAGCCATGGAAAAAAACAGAGCCCACATTAAAAGAGGGATTACTTGACACATCGAGTTTTGGGTGGGAGCTAGCAATAAACGACAGCGATCTCTCTGAGTGTCATTTATAAAAAGGATGGACCTGGATTTCTTGTTCAATTACTGTTTTTAGGTTAGGGTTACTCAAGAGGACGGACCCCCATGCACTTAATCCAGCCCTCTTTCTAAGGGAGCAAAAAGACAAACATATCCGAAATGGATATGAGCCGATTGCATGAAGACAAAATCAGGGATATGAAAAGTGAACATCCCCCTACCCTCAATGAATCAGACCAATTACAAATGTTAATGAAGAAAAGAGGCTTGTATCTACCGATTGTAAACACCAAATCGGCACATAAAGACAAAATACTCAAATGGTCCCGATGGAACATGCAGGAGAGACGACATCAGCCTTCATGGACCACTGAGGGTTGTCTGTTCCATACAAATTTTAATGCAGCCCCATTTGAGTGTTCTCTTTATCACTAAAAAGCAGAAAACCTCTGTTAAAAAAAAAAAAACTCTCATTACATTGTGGTCATTCAATTTTTACTCCTCTGCAAAGAACCTGGTTATGTGTGTGCACGCTTTTGCTCAGCTCAGAGAGCGCTGAGCGAGATGAATGAATATGACTGAATGGAAGTGGGATCTCATCGTGACAGCCAGGCCATCTGCTCAGCAATTTAGACACTTTCACATTCCTGACTTGCTTTTAGAATTCAACACCAACAGATTTTTATTCCTCCATGGTGAGCTCGCTGCACCAGTGAAAAATCAGCAATGCATTACTGCTTCCACAGCCTAAAAACACCAGGTGAAAATTTAGGTCTACTTTACTGACATGTACACACATCCATATATGATCTCACCGAGCCAGTTCAAAGTGTTTCTTTCTGAATTATATCTAAAGTTAAATAACAGGAGTCACCATTAATTTTCCACCTGTGTAGAAAAAAAGTTTACTTTCCAGAGATGAGCTTTTTGGGTTAAGCAAATTTGATTCAGTGGATTGAAAATTAAAGCTGGATCCATATTGTGTACAAATGGATCATAACTCCATGCATGATTGCTTAGTTCTGCACTTAACTCTTCTTGTTTGATATAAAAATACTGACAGCATGATGACAGCCTTAAATGTTTTAAAAGACGTTGTTTTAGACAAAATGTATTAATGGAATAACTCTAGAACCCTATGGAGAAGCATAAATGATGAGTTTCTGACGCAAATAAGTGCATAAATAACTACACAACTATTACATGGACTGTCAATGTATGTTCAAAATCACATGCAAATGAAACAACAGATGTTAAAGCAAGCACCCAGGCTACTGCTGGTGCCAAATTTGATCTATGACAGATTGGAGCAGCACATCTCGCCTAAAAAACTAAATTTTCACAACCAGCTTGGCGTGCATTACGCAGCAGAATCCACAGGACGATCTGTTGGCAGGTATTGTGCTTCAGATGTGATGGTGCAGCTGTCTGTGAGCAGTGTTTGGTAGTTATCCATGTGCCATCGACATGAGGGTGTCAACTGAAGAGTAAATTGAACAAATGAGCCGCCGGTCCATGTATTTCCTTCTTTACTTTTTCTTTTGAACATTTTTCGTGTCTAGAAAGTTACACAGTTGGTGTTGAGTTACACGATAGGAACACCAGTGTGTTCTGTGCTTTTGAAGCAGTCATTAAATGTTCTCATAGCTGAACCTCTTATGTGTGTCTTAGTGGTGCAACGGATCATCATTGATCCGTGATCCGTTCGGATCGACGTCATCGGTTCGGCACACACGTGACCCGCGGTTCGATTTCTGAAAAAAAATGTGGCTTCCCTGTCAACTATGATGAAGAAGGAAAGAGGTCAGTGGACAAAACTGCGAAGGTGTGTAGGCACTGTGGCATAAGAAAGCCATATGACAGTGGAAACACATCGAGCATGTTCACGCATTTGAAAGCGACATCACCCGGTAGTTTTAATGACAGGTGTTGTGCCGTAGACTGCACCCCTGCCGTAGAACGCACCCCTGCATCCCCTCCACTCGTTAGCTTCTTAAAGTGGAGATAATGAACTCATATTTAAATAAACACGAGTATTAGATCATGACAACATGTCAAATGGAGCAGCAAACTTTCATTTTCTTTTTATGTGTCTCAAAAATGCAAATATAGAGGTGTACTTGGGTATAAACTGTACAGAAAGCTGTCTAGGTAGAGAGCATTATATTTTCGGGACAGCAATATTCCAAGGGCTGTTGTTTTTGGCTTCTTTGAATAGCCTGAATGAAATTATTAAAGGCAAACGCTTTTGAATCCATCCAATGTAAGAAAAACTTGGATTATTTCGCCTCGTTATGTACTTTAAACCGCGCTCCCGTCAGGGGGTGCATTCTACGGCAGGGGTGCATTCTATGTCACAACACCTGAGATAAAACGAAAGCTGGCCAGCAACCGCTCATCACCGCAGCATTTAAGCAGCCTCTTCCTGCGCAATCCGACCGGGTTAAAGCTATCACAAACGCTATCGGTGTGTTTATAGCTACAGACATGAGGACATATTCAGTTGTGCAAACGAGGGCTTTAAAAACATGCTGAAAGTGCTTGAGCCACGTTACAATATCCCACCGCGCACACACTTCATTTTTGGTTCATTGTTACATTTTAAAGGAAGGAGATATGCCTATATATTGAACTTTAAGTTGTTTTTCATTAATAATTATGTTGAAAAGAAGATATTATGCCGTATGCACTACTTTTATATATTTTAATTCAACCATTTAAGTGTTTGATATACAGACAAAACTTATGTTTATTTGTCTTGGTTTTTTTTTTTTTTTTGTTTTTTTTTTTGCTTTTTGCTGATCCGAAAAATGATCCGATCCGTGACTCTTGATCCGAGGAACGATCCGATCCGTGAGTGTTGTGATCCGTTGCACCACTAGTGTGTCTTATAGCAGTGGTTCTCAAGTCCAGTCCTCGAGGCCCACCGTCCTGCATGTTTTGGATTCAAATGATCAGCTCGTTATCAAGCTCGGTCATGGCTTAATAACGAGCTAATCATTTGAATCAGGTGTGTTGGAGCAGGGAAACATCCAAACCATTCAGGACAGTTGGCCTCGAGGACTGGATTTGAGAACCACTGTGTTATAGGGATGGGCGATATGGGCTAAAAAATTTATCACGATAAGATTTGCCATTCTGGCGATGACGATAAAAGTCTTGATAAAAAATATTATGACTCCAATCTATATTTTTGACTCATTTTGTCTTAAGGACACCAGTTGGAGTGGTCAAATAAGATACTTAACCACAAGTTTGAGTGGTAGGTTATAAAGAAAACTACTGACATAAACCAATTCTCAAACATTTTCAACATTTGTTTAAAACCCCTATTGCACACAGAGTGAACGGCAGCAGGTCCACTGTCCAATGTCAGGCATACCTGATTGCACTTGTCTAAACCCCAATCTAGAAGGAAATCCCTCATGTGACGCCTCATTCAGTAACAAGCTGCTAAGAAACATCATCATTATCTTCAGCCATGTTTGTTTGTTATTCTGCTCTGTGTGGGCTATGGCTGTAAGTCTGTCGCGCTTATGTCATCAACTTTCATTTATTGTATTTATCATGAGATGGCAAATATTTATCATGGAGGATTCTTCTAACGATAAATCATGAACGATAATTTATCGCCCACCCCTAACGTTTTACACGAGAACAGGTATTTTCCTGGGATACGGCTGAATCCAGGCAATTCTCAATATTCTCAAATGTACACTACATCAAGACAAACACACCGATTCTCCCCAGCAAAGGCAGAAATTTGCCAAAGCTTGGGCACTGACATGTTGAACACGACTTAGAGAGCTGGTGGCATTTCATCCGAAATTATTTCCATAATGAACTTAATATTTATATCAAGCTTTAGTTCTCAGTATGGTGCCAAACTACACAGCAGCATCTCATAGTGTATCATGAGTAAGTGTCAAACCTGTTACAAGACAAGCGCATGGTGCAGAATTGTTAGTGTGATTGTTAAATATGCCTTTATGGCAGGGAAAAGGCCCATGTGAACTATAATGATCACAAACAAATTTTCTGGGCTCTTAAGGACAGCCAACAAAATATAAAACAGGAAGGTTGGCAAATTTATATTTGAACAAAGACTGTGAGGTTTACGCCAGAGTGCGCAAGAAAGCCCTGCATTTTGCCTTTGCAAAAGGCAGCTGCATGTACAGAGAATACTGGTGAGCACGAGGATGTTTATTGTCTTCATGTGGACAGTTTAATGCTCATAAAGAGAGGACTCGCACCTTGATGCGCCTCCATCATGAACAAGCAAAAAGCAGTAGCAGAAAGGAGTACAGTCTCATGCTTCACTGATAGAGAACAGAACTCAGAATATATTTTGCTGTTGCATCTTTTATTTCTTTGTTTATCCTACCCTTGTGCATTTATTCACTTTCCCCTATTGCAGCAAGGAAACAAGGCAGCCAGAGGTAACTTGAGCTCATCTGCTACATCGAATATTAGCTTCTAAAAACAACTGCAGTGCTGAATCTGCTCTGACACCAGCCTGCTTTGTCTCTCTTTCTACTCTAGAAGAACTTTAATTGCAATATTTTGACAACTTGACTGACTGACAGTGAGCCGCCATTAATGTAACAGCAAAACAGAGCAGCAGCCTTTGGTGCAGTCAAATATTAGTGAGAAAATCATAGGCAAAGCATCGTCACTTCTGTCACTCTACAATATCCCAGAGGAGTCACAGAAACGTGCGCTCTTTCTTTCTGTCAAAAAAGACCTCAGATGTTGTGAGGGCTACAAGCTAACATGATATTTCATTTATACTTCTGTTCTCCAACAGGGATTTGTCTGTCTGAGAAAACTGAGATGTCATGAAGAACAAGACACTTAAGACATCCGTTAAAAAGAGGTTAAGATGGATCCTGCCAGGCAAGTTTTGTTGAAGGCCTCACTTGACATTTGGCACATTTAGAAGCCTTTGCAAAAATAAACAAATGTTGAGGCCTGTAGCAAGAGTAGCTGGTAAACATTCCCTGAACCAGGTCAAAGCGACAGGAGCACATTATGATCAAGCACTAGTGACAGAGCACATGACATACGTGATAAAAGTTCGAAGCATGCTGGCATCGCTCTGGAAGTCCCTTTGAGACATTGCAAAGACGTGTCATTTAAGGGGAAAATGCTATAGCTCGCAGCTGGCCCCATTGTTGAGATAATCACATGTCTTGTATGAAAAGGAATGTGAATGTGTGTGTGGGTGACAGTGTTGTGCTTGCATGTGTGTCTGTTGCAGGTCATAATGCACATAAAAGTTTAAATGCAACAGCTTAAACATCTTTCTGGAATTTAATGATTTTTTAAAAGCTTTTATCTACACAGACAAGAGAGGGCTTTGAGGAGTAGAGACGAGGAAATATTTTCTTACCCCTTGGTTGCCATTAAACCTGATCAATGGTCTTGATGACAGCACCTAAAAGACAGATGATAGTGTTGTTAGACATGCCATTGTAAGCAGATTATCTTTGATGCAGAGATATTTTCAGACAAACATTAATGGATTCCAATATGCACTGACTGTGTAAATGTTTAATGAGAGCCTTCTTTTAAAAAGACAATACAAGGAGAAATACGGCTGCAAGTATCACATCAGCCACTCTGGCTTTCCAAACATGCACTCAGTGCTGCAAATTGCTCACAAATTGTTGCAGATCAAACACACCATAATTAATATAGTGATCACTCTCTTTTCTATCCATACTTTTTAGTCACATAATATGACCCTTAAACTCCTTCATTCAAAAAACAACCACACAAACACTAAAAGAAATTACAACTCCTAATTAGCCTAAAGACAACTCACATCGTAACAAAAAAGTGTCTTGCTATTCCTCCTCCAGCTCATGTTTAGAAATCTCAATTTGAACCGGTCACTCTTAACAAACCTCTTCAAGATAAGACAGTTAGCATGTCTACTACTACCTCATTAAAGGAAAACAAGAGGCTGATTAAGTGAAACAAACCACACATGAACTGTGATTTCTTAGTGTTGTTGTCCAGTTGACCATAGCTGGAGCTCAATGCTGACATTTTTCACATTTTTTCACACACAACAGCCCCAAATAAGGCTCAGATAAGTCTGGTCAACGTGTGAGGGAGCAATGCAGAAATGAAGTCTCATCAATGGCTAGTATTGTTATTTTTCCACTCATATGGATGCTAAACATGACTTATTTCAGAGTTAAAATGATTCACTATTGACTGATATATTAACTTGTCAAAACTTTGGATAATTATCCAAAGAACTGTGCAAAAATTTAACCAGTTTCATCTTGGTAATTCCTGGTAAGGATTAGACCATAATGTTTAAATCTTTTACCATTTAGCTTAATTTATTAAAAGAGGAAAGTTTTTATTTATTTATTTATTTTTATGTTAGAATATCCCATCCTGTTTGTTTGGTCTGGTATGATGAGAATAGTCAATTTGCAAGGTTGCAAGGATCACCTATACTTTGTAATTAACAAAAAAAATAAGCAGAAACCTCCTGTAAGAAATGTCAGTTTGGGGATGCAGAGAAGAAAAACAAAGAGTCTGGATACTAAGCAAAGACTCAACAGAGAGGTCAGCCAAACTGCAAGATTTTGGGCCAATTATGAAGCAACATCAGCTATTACAGCAAAGCCTCATTTACTTTTTGACTCTATTACAGTCGAACGCTGAACCCTTGGTGCCTCACAAAAAAAGACCAGGCAAAACAAAATCCATCATCCTTGAAAATCTTTAACTGTGTCTTCATGAGGGTTTGTTTTCTTGATGTCACATACTGTTCATAGCTAGATATAACTCAAAACATATGATTATAAAATGCCGGTCACATTTTGAGGGTTGAAAAGCATTCCTCTAACTGTAGGACAAAACATTTATGAAGATAAACAAAAAGGGGATTTTCTTCTGTTTTTTTCTTTCTCTGCTTTCATGGATCAGATGTGATCAAGAAAAGGAGAACATGTTTCAAGGGAGGGCAGACCTCTCAAGATGTAATATGTTTAAGTCTTATCCCAGATATTAAGCGTCTGTACAGACTGTCCTTTGTGTCATGTCAAAAACCTAAAACTTTGATCTTAAAAGGTTTACTAAGCTTTTTAAATATGTTGGATTATTTTAACAGAATACAAAAGCAAACAAGAAATTATCAGAGACTAAGAGCATGGTGGATTCTTGAATATTAACTTACCGCAACTAAAACTCTGACAGAACAACTTTTGAGCGAGAGCTGAAGGCAGAAAGCCATCGTCTCACAGTGCATGTGTACCTCTGTTCACAGCTCCAAACTCTCAGAGCCTATCCAGGAACAGCAGACCATTCATGGAGCCATACTCCCCGGTCTACCCCTGCAGTGTTTAACACAGCACCAGTTTTAGCACGCCTACCCTATGCCCTCCCCCTTCCCCTCCCCCCAACCCCAGCCCGGCACTGCTAACATAGTGCTACCCTCAGCCTGTTCATTTGAATGGGCTGCTGACATGTCACTATTCTCTGGGACCCGAGCCCAGAATGTTCCACAGAGCTAACCTTAGGGACAGAGAACGGGTCCCGGCCGTGGATCGATGACAAGGCTGTGGATGTTCCCACACGCAGCTACCCAGCAACAGATGGAGGATCAGCTGGATGTAGCACAGAAAGCGGTCGTGTTGTTAAAACTATCGCAGTCGAAAAAAGTGAAAGTGAATATCAATCTCATTTACAGCTGCATGAGAAACTTATTCTAGACAATATCTCGTGTGCAGAATTCATTCAATGTCATGCCCAGACTACTGCATTCAGTTAAATTAATAGTGATGCTTGAAAAAAGACGAATGAAAAAGCTCATTAAATTCTGCTGCATTGCCAAACTTCAGCTCATCATATGACCCCATTAATAATACTGAACTGCACATCAATACCGAGACTCCATGGCTATTATTTGTGTTCTAAACTGGACATATTTTCTCACTTTGGAAACAGTAGTTAGCCCAGCAATACTACAAAACATTTTACAATTCTTATTTAGCTAGCAACTAGAAATTCATCCGCTCATCCAGTCATCAGGGACTTGTCTATGTTTCAATTAAAAGTTTTTGAAGCAATTTTGTTTTAACAAGAAGTCCTGGATGAGTCAGTAAAACTTTTAATGATTCGTTTACCGCTTTGGCCGTCAGATGATTGCATTTTACAATGAAAATTGTTTAATTGCTTGTTTTTAGCTGTAAGATTTGCCAGCAGGGACACTGAAAACAAATCTACGGCTTGAAGAGATGCATCTAGTTTGTCAGCAAAGTTTGAATTTCATCGCTTAAATGAACAGTAAATATGCCAAGTTCATAACTTGCCATAATTTGGACAATTTCTAGCCTCTTCATATTGACTTACTGATGAGATAAATACAAGTTATGTCCTTGTACAGCGCAACTCTCCACTCTCTCTCTCTCTCAGGGTGTCCCTCCAAAGGATTTCTTTGTTTTGTAGTAGATGCACACAGGAATAGCCATGCCCTAATCTCTGGGTATGGCGGAGGCACCCAAGTTGTCAGGTGTTTCGTTGCATCACTGTCACGCCAATTTTCCACAGTAGATAGGATTTCAGAGGTGGAGAGGGCACTTTATGCTACACAGATTACACTGAACTGGGTGTCCCTCCGCTGAGTATTTATACTCATATTCTGAATATAAAAATGTAGTGCACTAGTGCAAAACATTAAAATATCTGAGTTTTAGAGTGAAAAAGCTACACACTTAAATTGGCTCTGCGCTGAGAGCAGGAAACCCTTTGAAGCCTTAATTTCTCGTCTCATGAATGTTAACTACTTTGATCTTGCTCTTTAAACGACAGTGCAAATGTCTTGCGTGTGCAGTGCACCACTTACTTCAAGTGGTAATCTACATGAAAAGTCTTACAGCCTTCATTAGCCTTCCATCCAGTGAGCTTCATTAATCAAAGAAGGATTATTCTTCATTTCGTACAACTACTACCCTTCTGTCTTTAAATTTAAATAGCATTATATGTTGATCTAAAAACACAGTTTGTCAAGGACTGTCACACCCCCAAACTCAACTTTTGGATAGTAGCCAATCTAGCCTTTTTTTTTTTAAATCAGAAATTGGCAATTTGTACCGATTATCTCACCTCAACCATTCATGTCAGCGCAATTTGGGTAGTACATAAATGTGAGAGTAACTCTGTGTAACCGCTGTGGAATTTCAGCCATGGCTTAAACTGTATTGCACAAATGAATGTGTACAGCCAACCAGCTTAAAACAATCCCAACAACAACCCCTAAATGTCAGCCTAAGGAAATTCTCCAGGAACACGAGGGTCACAAGATAAACCCAACACAGAACAATATTTCATCATGGCATCAGCAACCCTGTGGCTAACATGTCAGCAAGAAAGCAAAAACAATAACAAAAACAGCCCAACAGCCACTTGTGATACATGCAACACTTTGATTTCACAAGATGCATTCAATACTAGCAATTTGATTCATCTGAAGGTGCAATATACAATGGAACCCACCAAAGGAGCAGAGGAAAGGCTGCTGCGCTGAAGCAACAAACCCTGGACTTGGAAAGGAAGGATATACATCCTCAAGAGATCCAAAGGGCCAGAAAAGTTTACAGAGCTGGTAGTTGAACGATGGCTTTGGACAACCACTTTTTTGTTATGTATTAGAGTCATGGTATGTCCCGAGTCTTCAAACCACATATTAAAAACTGTCTTTCCAGAGCTGTACAGTAAAGCCTGTGACAACATATAACATGATTTAAAACATAAGGAGACTGCGGCAGGTTTTTCAACAGACATTTAAAGCGCTGATGTTTGTCCCGTGTCATAACCGAGCCTGGATTGATGTCTCTAGATTCAAGTACAAGCATGTAGCAATGTATGCATAGCACACCAGTTTCTTGGGTCTCATAAGCAGACTGTGTAAAACAGATTGGATATGAGTTTTACAACAATGTACTTATTTACTTAAAAAATTGTGTGCAAACCAGGACTTTGTGTTGGTGGATACTCAATATCTAAGGATTAAGATCTGGATTGGGGCCAACAAAGCCTAGGGGGACATCCTTATGTGAATCTTTATAAACTGGTACATTAAGTAGCAAACTGCAAACTGATCAGCTGGCAGACTCTCATGGGCTAACCTATTATCAGGCATGCTCAAAATGTAGATATCCATGAAACATGACGAAGAACATTAGGTCCTTGAAGCCTGTGCTTGATTCTCAGATAACAAAAACTGACAGTTAAAGCTGTCCTCGTTGTTCTCACTGAAGATCACATAGTTCCAACTGTTGTCTCAACGTGACAAGTGTAGCCCTCTGGTTGTCTATGTGCTACTGCAGAATATCACTACCAACAAGTTGTTGCACATTTACTTCAGTGAGGTAGTAGGTTGCTCTTATCTGGCATGCGTAGTAACATTAATATCTGAAGGGTGTGATGGACCACCACTTAAAAGATTCATAGAGTGTACATGTTCGAGTTCAGAGAGAGGCACATCCAAGTTTCACTTACAGTGTCTACAGCTGTTCTAATAATCTGGGAGGAACATGATGTGAAAGTGATGACTCAGTGCACATTCATAGCAGCCAGAGCAAAGTGGACAAACCTGAAGCATTAGCAAAGGATGGTGACCTTTCAACCATGTCAAAAACGAAGAAAAACATTTACGTTTGGTATCAGTGCCTGGTTGGGGTTTCACTGCAGATAGATTATTTCCTAAAAGTGTACATTTTATCAATAGTTCTTTAAAGACAGGTGGCCTCAAATGACAAGATGATTGGCTATAAACACGAGTAAAGGTAGAAACTATGTCAACGCCAAAGTACTTAGCTTTTCTTTGCATGACTTTGATTTTCTCCCTATGGTTCTTCTGTTGTGTTTACCTACAGTTTCATTTGTTGGTTACAGATGGATTAACCATATTGACATTGTCACCACACCATGAGCAGGGAGCTTTAAACACCAAACATTAACCAAACCAAACATTTCCTTTAAATCATTTGTGACAGGCCACAAGTTTCAGCGACCTTAAAACATCTGTATCGCTTCTTTACTGATCATCCGTGAGATCATGTGAATTCAACTTGACTTCACATATGTGCCAATCTGCTTGTATAATCTGTTGTGGTCAGTGGACAGTTAAAAAAGTAAAGTTAGAAAAGAAATCCTATGCCACCAGGCTTTAATCTCATTAAAACAACACATTAGTTAATCCAGTATGCTAAAATTAGCATTCAGTCTCTCTATCATATAATTAGTGTTGTTACTAATTTGAAAACTAAGACTGATAACTGGTTTGATTCCCAATAAGGTTAAATCGTCTTATAGACCCATAACTGTAGCTTAACTTAAATGTAATGACTGTTTATAGACTTGACAAAGCTCTGTTCAAGCAAGAGCCTTATAAATGTGGTCAATAGTATATTATAGTATATTACTGTTATAATAGTTATAGTGTGGTCAATAATGCTGAAGTGTCCATGGTCAAGACCCTCATAATGCCCTTGTTGGCTGAATCCAGCAGCATGTGAATGGGATTATTTATTACTGATGGGTACTTTACACTCTCTTGTTAGTGTATGAATGTAGTGTGAATGTAATGTAAAAGCCCTTTGAGTTGTCAGAAGGCTAGAGAAAGTGCTACATAAACAGTCTACTTCCCATATCATGTCATTAGTGCAAAATACTTCACTGAGTTGAAAGCAAAAGTAGCTAAGGGAGCTAGCTCCAGTGGCTCACCAGTTTGGAGGTATTTCATGTTGGTAATGCCAACAACTCCAGGGGGATACTTGCAATATGAGGGGTGGCAGTGGCATCGCATACATGACAAAATCAAGTCTGATCAATGATCTCAACAACCATTGTGAGCAAGAAGACAGGAACTCTAACAAACAACATTAAAACAAAAATGAAATGTTAACATTAACAAGAGTAATTTTGAAAGGCACAAAAGAAGAGATTCTAGAGAAATATAGTAATGTAATTTTTTTTGTAAAGGTTTGTTTTTAAGGTTTGGCCACATTCAAGTTTTTGACTTGATGCAAGAGTCTTTCTGACATTAAAAGGTCCTTTCACACCGCGACCATTTTTGTTGTGTGATTATTTCGGACGTCAATATTTTTTTTCAAACCCGTATCCTGTCAATACAAGCGTTCACATCAGCTATGTTTTCCCGTCCTGCGATATTGCGGCACTTATTTTTTTGGATTGTGGTCGATTTTTCTAAAGTTTCGCATACTGTCTGTCCACTTCTGACCAATCAGATTGCGTGTTGTTGCGACGTGTGATTCACCGGTATATCCAAGATGGCCGACCGGCTGATTGTTTACGTGTCAGAGAACTTTCATCTGTGCTAACGTAAGGTAATGGTTGCCATATTTTCATGTGCTTATCTTATTGCCTCTTATTGGCCAGAAGTGCTGACCGTTTGGCTTGAGCATGTGATGACGTTTCCTGCTTTTCTAGCCAATCAGAGGCGAAGGAGGTGGGACTTTCCCCGGGAAAAGTCTTCTCCGGGTTGCGCCCCCCCGGAAAGTCGCAAAATCGCATCGGGTTTGATGTGTATAGTCAGGCCCATCAAAATTCACCTCTGAATATTTCATAATTTCACGTTCTATATTTGTGTCGGGCCCCGGTGTGTAAGGACCTTAAGTCTAAGCATTGATTCATTGTGTTTAGGTCCAATCCTATGTTGAATAACATAAAAACTGCATTGTTCCCTCTGCTTCAATAAAAAAGGTGTATGCTTGACCCATTTTCAAGCATCAAGCTGCCTAGTCAAACATTACAGGCACAAAGCACGTTTGTCAACCAGAGACTGAACTGCCTGTTGAAAGAGAAACGGCAGGTCAGAGAGTCTGTTCTCTGACATCAGGTTGACATGGTCACACATAGGAACACCATGACATTAAGAGTGATATTTGGCATTAGTGCTGGTCATCTCTTGCAGTGTCCCGTGATCTGCAGAAAGTGAGGAGTCAGCATTCCTTAAATAACCAAAGCTCTGGCACAGGCTGACCAGTGTCAAGCAACAAAATACCCACCCAGTCTCCATTACTTGCCATACCATTCCCATAAGGAAGGTGGGCTGCAGTCAATCACAAGAGCCAAGATGACAAGGTGTTAACTCACCACTTTACTTGAACCTGTGGCCTGTCACCACAACTATGTTACAGAGGACTGAGCTTCACCTTCACAGACACCTCCTTAAAAGCTCCAATGAGGAGTTTTCAAATGGTTATGAAAAAGACTATTATTAATATTGATGCCTACAAAAGTAAACAAAACCACCAGGAAGAAGTCTGAGTGGTTCTTATTCATTTTTTATGACAAAAAAATCACTGCCAGGGGATTGGTGTCACATGAGGCAACAACAGCAAACTGCTAAAAAGGGGGTATTTACATTTTCCAAAGAAAAATTACAGAGACCAAGACAGTTCGTTGTCAAAGGAAGGTGGGATGCCTTTCACGTGAACAGGACAAGATCAGCCAAGAAACAAAAAGGAGCACTTTATCCAATTTGGACCATAAATAAGCATAAACTGAAGATACATTACAGGATTCATCATTTCTGAATGAAATCTTGATCAGTCTAATAATGGACTGTGCAGACAGTGAATACTTTGAAATGATAAACAGGAAAGAAGAAGAAAAAAAAATCACATAATCAAGGGAATTTGGTTACCCACTGACTACTGTGATGTGTAATTGAAATGGCGGATTTCATTCTACTAGCTTATCCCATTGCAAGAAAAAACATGCCACTTGGGTCACAGAGGCTTTGACATTCAAATAGAACTACTCAACTCTTACCTGTTTAACACTGCAGTGCAAAAACTACAGATTTATGAGTTCATAGTTCATGTCTAAAATATCCAAGAATTACTTTGAATGTTCATATCTTTTATCTCAGCACATTTGTTTTACCTTTGATAGGCTTTCAGTTTTTTGGGATTTGCAAAAAACGGCAATTGCCAAGATGAAAAAAAAAAAAAAAACTGAGTACAACCAAATTAAACTATGAAAATGCTTTGTTTGCAATTTCTGTAAAAGAAAAGGGAAATTAAAAAAACTATCTGGACTGCTGGTACCACTGCGGGAGCCCCTGTTCACTTTGTCCTCAAGCGCACTACCAGAGGAACCAGCTGACTGTCACTGCTCATACAGGAAGCACTCAACAATTCAGCCAATGCTACTTGTAATCTGGTAACACATAGTGCAGTCATACCCCTGAACACTTTCTTTTTAAATTCATGTATCTAGGACAACATTGAGCACTTGGGTAGCTTACGTGGGGACCACATAAACAAGCTTGAAAGAGTTTTGTTGTTTATCTACACTGCAGAAAGCAATCATGCTTCTCAAAGCAATCATGCTGATGATAGGCCTGTTACGATCTGTACTATATCTTTTGTATCTTTAAAAGTAGGGGTCTGCTAAGGTTTATACAGTTTCCAGTAAAACAGCAGCAAAAATTAGATCACAAACATTTATCACATCCTTGAACAAGCCGCACCTCCTAAATTGAAATGTGTGTGTCACTCTTGTTCTTCCTCTTCCTTTACAGAGTTCCCACTTCACTCCTGCCGGGGTTTGAGTTATGAGGAAGCTGATGAAGCTCAGCTCTTAGAAAAGATATCTGAACTGCACTAAAAGTAATATGAGCTCAAGTAGTGGGTCTGGCACTTTTGAGAATAATAAGCCCTGCCCTTGTATTGTAATTTTTTTTTTTAAAGGACAACTAAAAACCAGGGTTGTCTGCACTGATGCATCAATCCTGGTCTGGTTAAGGTCCTTATTTATATATATATATATTTTTTTTTTTTAACTTTTTTAATCACATGCCATTCTCAATTTAACTGAGTACTTATTAAACACGTGGCAACTGACTGCAGGTCAGTAAACATCAGGAAGGACTCAGGGTCTTCGGGACATTTTCAGGTTGGCATGTTGTGACCAGTCATGTGCATTACATTGCAGAGTCAACCCTGTTAGCCAACAACAGTGGCACACCTCGAATCCACTTTCGCCTGCAAAGTGTCTCACCAAAGGGCACCCATTGAGGCTGGCACACTTACTCGTGACATGTCAGTAATACAACCTCACTTAAATTCTACTAAAGCATTCCTTTCATGTAAAGTCAAGATCATTCATTAGAATTCATTGCACTCCTTTGATTCCCAATAAAGACATATACATAGACTTAAAATTTTGTTAATTTGCCGGGACAGCTATTAACACGATTTAGACACCTATAAATTCTGATTAGTAATTCAGAGATTAGTTGCAATTCAAAAATTCAATCGTAAGAGAACCCTCTTTGAAATGTCACTCCATAAACTTCATTTTGGCACACTGCTCAAAAATGGGCAGAGTGCTGCTTTGGGGTGCTGATTCAGAAATGTACATTACCATTAGCACCATTTTCAACCCATTTAATGATCAATAAAAAAAAGGTACAAATCAACTCAAAGCAGCAAAAAGGGCCAATGATCTGATGTGATTAATAACCCAACTTGACCTTGTGTTTCACATGAAACTATGAAAATTGGCAAAAATAGATATCATGCTACATGAAAAAGAAATAGATAATAACTTAAAAATAAATTGTATCACTAAGTAGAGGTTTATGTCAACATAAATTAGACAGTTAATGAACTTGATAGAAATTGGACCACATTTTCGGTGCAGACATAGGAAGACATGTGACAGTCTGTATTTGAGCACGTCTTATGCATTAGTTGCAGGCAAAATGTATATTTGCACTACGGATAAGTTGAGTTGTTAGGCTGTCATTACTGTCTTTGAAATTCAGTGCGCTGCCTCTAAACATCCATGTCTCTGAGCTCTTATGACTTGTGCTGTTTGAGAAGATCATTGTTTTTAACACTCACATAATCTAATGTGTACACACAGATAATATAATTTAATCAGACATGCAATGCACCTGCCTGCCTTTGCTTGATCAGTGTAAGATGTTTGCTCAGTATGTGCGATTCTGTAAATACACCATGACTAGGCCTCAATAAAAGTCAGTTTGTGCCTCATGTCGCTGTCTCAATCCTTAAAGATAATGAAAGTATAGAAATTTATGTTAAATAATAATAAAAACAAGATACGTTTGGCGTGACCAATAAAAATGGCCAAGAGGGGGCGAAAACAGCGCGATAACTCTTTAACCGTGTGTCTGAGAAAGAAGTCGAAGAGCGCAAAATCAAAGATCTCATTAAGATACACGTGCCTGTAACATTTCGGGCAGATCGGAAAAAGTTGACGTTCGTGGCGCTCTGTAGGGGGCGCTAGCGAGTCATTTTTTATCACCTTTCTCGGGTCACATTAAAACATTGTGATTTTTGCCAGGCCCGACCTATCTGCCAATTTTCGTGAGTTTTTGAGGCCGTTCTGGGGTCAAAATTGCATTTTGGAGGCGAAAAAATATTAATAATAATAATAATAATAATAATAATAATAATAATAATAATAATAATCGAGAACCCCTTGGATTAAAATAGGGCTTTGCCGCAGAGCTGCGCTCTCGGCTCGGGCCCTAATCAACAGCCCCAAAATGGTGCAGCGCTTACGACTTCCAGCCTACTGCTCTCAACTGTCACCACAAAAAGGCCCCCAGCTACCACAATATGCAAACATCTGATTGCTCAATGGCCTACATCTGGTCAGACTGTGAGTAAGAGTGTTCACTCAAATTACGAGGAAAAGGTCACACAGAGGGCAGTAAGGTTACAGACTCTGCAAGCCTTTACAAGAAAATTACTTCATTAAAAGGTAGACCTAACCTTTCATACTTCATTACCCACTTGACACAACAAGCATTGTGTGTAATGTGAGATTGATAGTAATACACTAATGTGTTAGTTAAAAATTGGTATTAGTCCTCTATGCAGACACTGGTGTATAAAAGAGGTCAAAAGCCAATGTTTATCTCTATCATGTTCTATTTCAAATCAATTTCATAGTGACAAGCTTGTTCACCAAACTGCTGACTCAGAGGAGTGGTTGGTCGTACTCTGAGGAAGTCACCTGTCTAAACTCTAATTTGTTTTCATGGTCAAATGTGAAACTAAATGCTGATAGTAATGCAAGACTATTGAGACCATCTCAGAGAAAGTTCAGTCACATGCAGTTTGTAAGACATGTTCCGATAACAGCTCAGAGGTAGGAGTACAATGAACAATTAACACATCAAATCTCATGGCTTGTTAACAAAACAGACAAAAACTGAAATTGATATTTACAACACTAATATCTATCAACACAGATTTGTGCGATCAGCGAATCTGTAACTGTTAATTATGTTGGATGTAGCAACACAAGTATTTCTTGTCAAATGCTTCATATTTTCTCCTCTTAACTACAGAAGCTCATAAATAAATAAAATTAAGAAACATGGATCAAAGAACAGCAAGTACTTTTTCCCCTCAAGAAATACTATAAGAAAAAGTAAAGAAAATGTAGGGATGGGAATTGATAGGATTTTATTGATATCGATGCCATTATTGATTCAATTCTTTAATGATTCTCTTATCAATGCCTTTCTTTGATTTAAAAAAAAAAAAGAAAACTAGACTATGGGTTTTCACCGTTAACTCAAAATTGTGTTGAGTCTCTGATAACAGTATTCTAAAAATAATCAAACAACAAACTATTTGTGCAGCGTTAACTTTGGTCATTATTAAGTCAAATTAGGGTGACCATATTCTGGATCCCCAAAAACAGGACATTACGAAGCCGGAGGCGGAGTCGCGCGCAAAATTTCTGGAGTTTTTTGGGTCGGGTCGAGTGTTTTTGATGCGCTTCTAACTCAGTTAGTCCAAGTCTGGCATACATTAAGCTTATTTTAACAGGACATATGTACCTGCCATGCCGTTGCTGAGACGGAGCAGCCACGGGTGACGACAGGAAGAAAGGAACCATTAAGGGAATTGTTAAGATAAAATGTAAACAATGTCGATGGATTGAACCATTTGGGACCAGTTCTCAACAACAACCGGTTCTCGATTCCCATTCCTCAGAAAATGCAATATGTCAACAGTCCACATAAAGGGTGGGGCAAGAACAAAAATATGGCAATAAGCTGTTGTCTTCACTTGTGCAGCGCTATTACAGCATTGCTGGTGCCAAGTATCCATATCTTTTTTGAAAAAAATAATACAGAACTCAAAATAAATTTCCCTTCCAGTTTGACGTGCTGCATCACAACATTGTGATTTGGTGGTGTTGATAATGGCACGTTACCATTTTGAGGCGTTTTGTATTCTTCATTTAACCAAACATCATGATGTTTCATCATACCATTGTCTAGCTAATTCTCAACTATTGCTAAATTGCTGTTTTGTGATAATATTGGAGCCTGTGAGTCTCGTAAGTGAGAAATCCTCAGATCCCCACCCCTATTCATCAACTGTAATATTCAAAGGCCCTTTAAAACTTGAAGATTAAATCACTGTCTTTCTGTTACATTGTTTGAGGAGTCAAAAGGGGTGTGCCCTTTATACTGACAATCCACTGTGTGCATTATGTATTAGGTCAACACCAACTCTACACATCCTAGCTGCCCAATTACCTGCAACAATTTTATTGTTGAGGCTTATCAGCTACAGGCCTGCTGCACAGAGCCACTGAAGCTGAGATAAGGCCCTGTCCTGCTGGCCTGCCAGGTTTTCCCTGTCAAATATTTATAGAAGCTGAAACGTAAGATGACCATCAACAGACTTATAAATCCAGACCAGAAGGCACAATTAGCAACAAGAAGCAGGAGACACTTTTCAACGATTAGACGTCGTATTACCCTCTTTATTTTAACAAATAAAAACTATTTAACATGCCAAATTTACTGTTTAACAACTTCGACCAACCTCTAAAGCTATCAAATGAACACGAGCCTGCGAGGACTGTGAGGACAGTGAGGGGGTGGGTAAAGGAGATGGCCATTTTTCGCAGGAATACTAGGTACTTTTCCACATTATCCTCTGGTTTTTACGTTAGAAACTCAAACGCCACAGGGATTTCCCAGAATTTTACATTTAGAAATGATTAAAGTCAACTCCCACACATTATGCGAACGTCTCCTATACATGCAGACATTAGCATTATATATGGGAAAGTGGCTGCTCGGTTAGCTTGTTGGATTTAACGGATTTTATGACAGTTAGACAAACTTTCTGGTAACACGACAAAAGTTGTTAAATATTTTCGGCAATCATTCTTTAAGGTGGTAAGAGGCATTCAAGAGAGAAAATGTATCCAAAGAAACGAGTTAAAACGAAAACTATGGCAGACACCCTAAAATTGAAATAAGTGGAGCTGAGTATTGAGCAGGACTGAGCAGTCAGCTTGTTAAAGGACTGAGAAACCTCACAGGGCTCGACAGACGGCGTGGAGTCTGGGTGTAGCTACCACACAAAGCTACCTTAACATCCACCTCCAGTCAGCTCGGCCGGCTGAGAGCTGTTGTGGTTGCTAAAGTCGACACTTTTCAATCCAAACTAAGCAGCCACGGTCAGCCTGCTGCTGCTGAGTATCACAGCATGAAAGCAGCAGACAGGCAGGCAGGCAGGCAGAGAGGCGACTGACCTCACTCTGCCTGACTGTCACTGACGCCCGGACACATTTCAAATAAAAAAAACAAAATGTCACCACACTGAAAACAGACGTTTACCTTGCTGCTCTGATAGCCTTCGAAAGCTCTCAGTGCGCTGTCAGTGAGTTTAACGTGAAAGACGGAGACATTGCTACCGTTGCTCACTCTTCCACAGGACAGTCCGTAGCACTGCTCCTCCTTCAGCGCCGCCATCTTGCTACCGTTACCACCACGCGCACGGACGCACTCTGTCGTAAACCGAGAACTCCCGTTGCTTTTCAATGAATATTCAATGACCGGTCACTGATGATGAAGTCATCCAGCAGTTAGTAACACGTTTAAAGTCGCATTTGTATGATAAAAAATAGAAACACAATGGTTTAATATTACAATAATCAATACAAAAACATATAAATAATATTTTAAGTCGTTACAACAAATAATTGACTTTTCCAAAAAATCTTACACCAACTCTGACACAACACGTGATTTCGTCTGAGCATTTACACTGAACATATAGTTCTAATTTTTGCTTTTGTTTATATGAATTATGAGGGAAAACATTCTGAATATGAAGTCCCCACGGTATTTAAGAATGAGCTCCGCACGTCGGCAGTGCGTAGGAAGAGGGGAAACGATAGGTCATCTGATTACGTCAGCGAAACGTCAATGTCTGAAAAAAGCCTGTTTGGGAATATCCACACAACTTGGGAATGTCTGGCCCAACACAAATACAACAGGATAAATGTAAACACTGGATATTAATGCCGTGGCTATCTTGATTACATGAAAACACGACTGTTTTGATGAAGCTGTTATATAGCATACTGACTGGATTTCAATGATAAATACCTCATGTAAGAGCACTGACATTTCTAAATTCTCTAAGGGAAGTTTTTAGAGGCGTAAATGCCACAGAGCTCTCATTAGTCACTGGGACACTGTTGCACCAAAAACACTACCCATTTTCACTTCAAAAGAGAAAATAGAAAAGCAGAAGAGAAAGAGTTTGACAACAGATACATCTTTATTGTGATAAATAAAATAAAAAAATCAACAAAAGCAAGGGATGTTGAAAGCAGAACACTTCATTTGTCACAGACAGTTAAGAAATAAAGCAACTTTTGGCTCTTTGGACCTTACATCTACACTGGAGTAGCAGTAGAAACTTGGCTTTCACTTGAACTGTATTTCAGAAATTAAATAACAAAACAGGGAAATAAATAAACACCTGATGGGAACACAAGTAATGGAAAACTCTGTCAGTGAAAGAGTATGGAGGAACAAGTTAAGCACCAAAAGTGGTACCTGAATGGTCCTTCTTCAACATTTGGTCTTAGTCTTCAAAAACTGAGGTATAAAGTGACTGGAACTAAGTACTAAAAATAAACTATCCTTAACATTGTCATGGCCATATCAACAAACAAACTCCATGTACCGTTCATCATAACTGTTTAGAGGGAACCAAACCTAGCTGTTAAACAACTATCAAAAAAGTACAGCATAACTTCTTTAACTAACGCTTTTATGTATTTTACAACATACCAGGAAAATCACACACTTTCAGTTTTGTATGGCAATACAGTACCCACAGTCAGCTCAAATGTGAATCAGTTATGTTGTTGAAGTTGCTGTGTCAGACTAGCATGACTTGAATAGGCTGCAACATGGCGAGGTCTTTCTATACTTTTAACAATGTTGATGGAAACTTTAGGGAAACCTCTCATTCATCATGGCATCAAACTCCAGCCTAAATAGACACCATAAGACTGACTCAACACATTAATAACTTTGGCTCAAGTTTTAAAACCTGACTGATGTATTGTATCATCTCTTTATCTCTGTGTTTGTAATTGTCAGGTCACTCAGGGTATATGTAAAGACTGCAGAGAGAGTGACAGCTAGCACATAAGCTGAAATAAAACAGGATCGTCATTCAATCAGAAAGCATGAAACACGGTAATGTCATAAAGAAGTGAATTACATCTCTCTGGAAAATAAAGTAAATGCACAATCGGACATTTTAAACTAGGTATAATGTAGGACCTTAACACAAAAGCTATTTCGAACGGGAAAAATTTGCTTAGATAACTCCTACCTGAATGTGCAGTAAATGATTTTTCACCTAAAGCAAATAATCAATATTATCTATCAAAGACAAAAAACAATAACAGCAAATGAAAATAGTGTCTGGCAATCTGACAGACATGCATGAATGCGGATATTCCTAATTCCTAAGATTGAAAATACAGTGTCTTGATGCAAATATTGATGCTTTGTAATTAGTCACATTAAGTTCTCAAACATAGCAGAGAAAAGAGAGTGACAGAGAAGAAGAAGCACCCGACCACTTGATATTTTTACCCCTTTTGGCTGCCAGATGTGCTTTTGTGTTGATCTTCTCAAACTGTCAGGGCTAAGTCAGGTCATCAGGAGAGGTTTGGATTAATTTCTAGCAGCTATGACAACTGATAACGCTACACCACCAATGGCTACGGCAGTGGCACCAAACAGCCACTTCCAGCTGAGACCCTGGGGAAGGAAAAAGTAACAGAGAGGTCAATGTTAATGAGGTGAATTGTATTATTACACAATAAAAGACAGTCAAAGCATGATACTGATCAAATTTGAAATATAAATTACTGAGACATCTGGTTCATTGGCACACAAAGGTTCCCTTGACTCTTGTAAACATTTCAGTCATCATGTGATGATGGACAGAGATTTCGCTGTAACATTTTTGTTTATTCAGGGAAGGACTGCCTCACCCAAGAAGACTTGGCTTTGTGTTTTTGTGTGCTACTGCCACTGGTGGGGTTGCCCAACATCTTCTTATACATGGCCTGCTCCGCTCCTCTCTGCTCGGAGTTCTTCTTCACCAGCTTGGAGAGCTCTGCGTGGATTGTCTATACAGAAGAGACAAGATAAAAAGGCTCCAGTTCAATATCTTATGTATACTCCTGGCTATTCAAACATTAAAAAACAAATCCTACTTCAGTAAAACAACACAAGACTGATTACCTCCTAACAGGGGTGTATCGGAATGATAATATCCTCACATTAACGCATACATGTGATCATTGAATGGTCTTACAAGCATCAAAAGTGGAATCCCAAGGCATAAGGGAGGAATGTAATCATCACTTTTTGATTATCATGATGGATAGTTACGTAGGGTATTGATCAAACATAGATCAAAAAATACTGGGAAAAGTGTTGTGCTGTTCTTCGGTGCGTCATAAAACGAGTCTTTGTTTTTGCCAATATTGCAACATACTTCCAGGAGATGGGTTCAGGTATTGTTTTGTCACTGGAACAGATCTGAGTCACTAAGCCGGTAAATGCTGGGCAAGCAAGGCCTGTCAGAGAAACAATAAGATTTGTTTTTCATAAATGCGCTTCAGACAGACTGATGAAGTTCCTGTTCAGAGTGTTATCATTAATGTGCACTTTCTCATATTGAGCACACCGTTCCTTCACAAACATTTGTAGTAAGAGTTAATCTTATTGTCAGTGTAAGTTTTCAATCTTAAAGATAACATCAAGATTAACTGTGTTTGAGTGAAGGTCCACAGGCAAGTTATCACCATATCAGCTATCCACTAAAATGACAAAAATACTGACCTGTCCCAAATGAGGATAAAGTAGGCCAAACAAACATGTTACACCCTGTCCTAACATCATCTCTGATCCCAAACACCCTGATGAGACAGTATGAGGCTGTCTAAGTGTGCGCAAATACGTCAAAAAGTAAACAAACTCCAGACAAATAAATCTTCTCTCATCCATTTGAATTGATAGTAGAGGGCATAAACAGCTGACTTCAGTGTAAAAAATGTAGACAGCATGTCTGTCGGTGCCTGTAGAAGACAGCAATGGTACATCATCCTGTCACTCCATGACGCCTGCGCCTGTTGAAGAACGCCTTACTGATTATAAAGGCAGCATTCTGATGTTGGTACTGAAGTGCACCCACTGTACCTGCGGTAACACAGGGTTGTATAGAAGGTCTTGTCATTAGTAGAGCTGTGGAGGCAAGACCCTTTTCACGACTGAACAGCTTAGTTTGAAAGAGTGTGTTGGTAGATGGATATTACAAAAACAGAAGGTTTATATCACTGCACAGGTAAAGCAAAAAGGACCCTGCATTTCTTGCACATACTCAAATTTAGCTATTTTGATTTACTTTTGATTTTACGGTAATGATTCAAACAATGAAACAATGCAAATAAATAACTTAAATGCACAGTAAATCTCCAATATTATAAAAAATATGACTATCAAAAATTAACTTATTTAGGATAAATAAACAAGCTCAAAACAAAATCACGTTATTCTCATTATACTTGGCAGAAAAAGGTGCACAGGTTTTCATCCGGCATATTCCCAAATTAGGTCTGATTAAATGTAACAGTTCTGGACAAATACTTGTGGGATATGCAAGTAGTATTGATTATAACTTTATTCATAACAACACATGAGGTTAGGCTGTGAAGCTATACGGCTCTTCTTGTTGTTAGAGCCGAAACCATAACATTTACAGGGTAAAAACATTATGTCTCACAAGGTAGTCAAGGTAATACCACACCAGTGACCCTTGAGGCTAGCAGATTTTCCAGTATAAATGAACCTGTTTCTTTAGTTTTTTGTCGTGTGGTGGTGAAAATAGTATTGCCACAAAAGACACTGAACTACAGCTAAATTTGTTTCTTTAGATGATGGAAACTGAAAGCCCATTTCAGTCAATTTTCCATCAAGAATCACAGTTTAGACACATTAGGATATTAAAGATTTTTAAAAGAAAAAAAAAACAACCCCTCTAAAATATTATCTTTCAAAATGTTATCATCAATTGTCTTTACTCTGCATGTGTTGGATGGGAAGCTTAAATAGTGGCTGGGCCATGTGCTGTTTAACAGATTGGTGTAGGACACAAGTGGGGGTTTTGGGCAAGAGCGCAGTCCTGCTACAGCTCACAGCTGATCCAAGGATCCCACGCGCTGAGCCGAGTTCTGTCAGATGGCCTTGTTTAGCAAAAGAACCTTGTATACCCGTCTGTATATGCAGTAGCCCAGTATCAGAGGCTAGGTATTAGATATGGCTGGGGTTCAGGGCAAACCTATTTACAGCAACAACATGAAAACAGATCCTCTGAAATGATGCATCAGCAGTCCACCTGACCTTGCGATACAAACTGGTTGGATATTTTACCCTATAGCACCATCTACTGGCCATTTATAGAAGATTGTTCAACCATGCTGCTGCCTGAGTTTCAACAGTATCTAATCCATAGGGCAGAAATTACCTTGTTGCTGGGTTCCAACTTCAGTGCCTTCCTCAGTGTTTGAATAGCTTCAGTGTAATCCCCTTGCAAAGCTAGTACCTTGAGTGAAAACACGTCATTTAGAATTAAAAAAATGTGCAACAGAAAACAGAAAAAGGTGAATGAATAAAAGTGGTCTGTACCTTGCCCATGCGGAAAAGCGCTTTTATATTGTCTGGCTGGTGTGCCAGGGCTGAAACACAAGACTTAAGTGCTGCATCATAGTGGTTCAGCTTCAGCTGAGAGGCGGCCATGTTGTTTAAACATTTCACTTTAACATCCATCAGCTCATTCTCCTCCTCAGGACTGATGTCAACTAAAAAGGAAAACAAAAACAAAGCTTTAAAACAAGTAGAGATATGTAACAGAACTATGAAAACAGCATTTATGTCCAAGAATCTCCTTGAAAACAAGATGGAACATCTCAGAGCTTTTTCTACTGCAGAACTTTAGTGTTTCAACATACATAACCCCAGTGAGAGCTTTGCTAGGTTAGAGTCCTGCTTCCATACCAAGAAGAGCAGACAGACGGTTTGTCACTTCCAACTGCTGAAAAATATAACCTCATATAAACCTCTCTATCTTTCCTTTCTGACCTGCATCTCACCTTTAGAGCTGGACTCTGCTATCTGTTGAGCAATGCTGTATGAGTTAACAGCAAAAGCGTAATCCCCGCGCTGATAGTGAATGTTGCCCCTCTCTCTTTTATGACTGGCTAAGGCAATCTTCTCTGCAGGAGGTAGCATTTCCAGATCTGGAGCATCAGTGGCTTCCTTTAGTTCGACTTCTAAGGATAGCTCAGCACTGGGGGGAATCTCAGGTTCAAGACTGGAAAGAGGAAGAGAAAAAGCTAAATTTGGCTGCAATCAATCCCTGGATTACATATGCAGAAATTTGACTTCAGATTAATGCAGAGGATGACTTACACTTTACACTTTCCTTTGAGGTTATGATTGTTTTAGTAAACATGAAAGATTTAGTTTAGAAATCCCTTAAGATTTATCATTACACCATATTCCTACCTCCCCCGAGCACCATATGCATATTTTGCATCTGTCTGTATCAGGGCCTTCTCTCCCATCTCCATAAGCTGCACTGTGAGATCCAGAGCCTGAAAGTTCAAGATTCATTGCATGTTATTGAAAATATAACACCAGCTGTTGTGAAAGCCACAGATAAATATTTCAGCCTTTCCTCCTGAAGGAATATCTCAAACTGTCCAGTTTTACCTGAATGACATCGCCATCTCCAAGAGTGAATGTGAGGTCAGACTGCTCCTCTACCAGCGTCCCGTCTTTCAGGCATGTTTTCAGATTGATTTTTACATTCTGCCCTTTCTGCGGTCGACTGTTTCTCCCTTCTCCAGCCTCCAAGACTTTCTTCTTCAGTTGGTCATTACCTGAATACACACATCAATCAATCAATCAATCAATCAAAGTTTATTTATATAGCACTGTTCATACAAATGAAACTGCAGCTCAAAGTGCTTTACATCAGGACAAGAAAAATAAAAGTTATTAAAATAGATTAAAGCAGACAATAAAATATGAACTTGAATTTATTAATAAAATAAGGTAAAAAGTGATACTATAATATATAAATAAATAAATTATAATAGTGATTAAAATAATGAAGCTTTACATATATTACATACATATTTCAATATCTGCAGCTTGTCTCAGACCCTCTGAAAGTTTGTTCCACAGTTTTGAAGCATAGCAGCTAAAAGAAGCATCACCAAATCTCTTTGTTCTGCTCTGTGGAACGACTAAAACAGAAGACTAAGAGGATCTGAGAGACCGCCCTGGTTTATAAATTAAAATCATCTTTGAAAGATATTCTGGTGCCAGGCCATGTCGAGCTTTATAAACTATTAAAATTATTTTAAAATCAATGCGAAAACTAACAGGCAGCCAGTGCAAAGACTTTAAAATGGGTGTAATATGAGCTCTTCCCCTGGTCCTAGTCAAAACTCTCACAGCAAAGTTTTGGATCAGTTGTAGCTGGTTTATTGTACTTTTTGGTAGACCAGAGAGAAGAGCCTTACAGTAGTCAAGCCTGCTGGTTATAGAGAGTAACGGTTGTACTTTAGCAATGTTTTAAGATGGTAAAAGGCTGTTTTAGTGACCCCCCAAGCATGAGTTTTGAAATTAAAATCAGCATCAAAGACCACCCCGAGACTTCGTGCTTCTTTGCTGGGGTTAAGTCCTATTTTGTAGAGTTTGGGGGTCAGTTTCTCTCTCTGAGCCTTTGAACCAATTTTTAAAACCTCAGTTTGGTCCTGATCAGCAATAGAGCATACACATTACACTTTGTTGTGCACAAGGGGATAATGGAATTACATATCCCTTACATCAATATGAACTCTTAGAAAATAGCAACTTGTATAGGATGTAGTCTGTATCAATCTGACATGGTATCTCTCTGTTGCATACCTAAAACATCCAGCCATTCTTCTGCAGGGACTGGAGGTTCTGGGGCTTCATTTTTTGAGTCATCTACGTTTTTCCCCTTCCCACCTCCAGCATCTTCCAGAGGAGGGGGGTCGTCGTCAATGTCTTCTTCATCTAAAACCTCAAAGTCCTCCCCGCTGTCCAGCAACGAGGTTCGTCCATTCTTCTTCACCGGCGACGGACTGTCAGAACCGTCAGACCCGTCCATGATCTCCTCTTTGTCGGTCATTCGCACGGCACACTACGAAAAGAGTTAATAAGTCTTTTCAGAATAAAAACAACACGACATAACAAACAGTAGCAACATGAAACCAACTGAAAGTGTTTATTGTAGCATCCTACGATTAGCAACTTTACTGTATTTCACGCATCCTTGACTATTGCGTATACCTTTTCCGATCAAATAAATCAGCCTCCAAGCTCTCTCCACGCTTCCAGAAGTTTCTAACAAGTTATCTCACCACTACCTTTGAAACAGCTAACAGGCTAACAGCAGACAGGAGCTGAGGAAGTTCACAGAAGACAACTAGCATTAGCTGTAATCTGGCTAGGCTAGCAAAGCGACTGTTTTTATCTCGCCCTGAAACAACCCACAGTTTATATCGACTCTGGATAGAGGTAGCTTGTAAGAGCAATGTGTTATGAGCCACATATCAAAAATAAACAGTACAATACCTTCTTACACTATCTGTGCAAAGCCTTGTTTTGGTCCCGGACAATCTCCCCTCTTCACGGTCGCGAAGTAAGGCTGATGTGTGTACTGAGAAGACCTGGAGCGCCGTAACGGGATGGTAGATGTATAATGTGAAACTGACTTCAACACAGTTCTCGCGTATACTAACCAACTGCTTCCCGTTAACCTTGAGCAACTGCAATGCTATTGGACCTTTCCATGCATGTTAATATTTGACCCAAGGGCTTATTCATATGGAAAATTTGTCCCACTATGTACTCATTCTTAGCAAGAGGATTAGAAACCAGCATGAAAATCAAAACCTGTATACCTATAACTGTGTCGAAGTGGTTCATAATAATTTAGAAATAGTTCAAAAGTAGTTAAGTACTGAAAAACGGTATTTAAATGGCACCATCAAGTCGAGCCACGTCCAAATGAAGATTACCAAAATTGACATATTTGCCAGATATATATATATATATATATATATATATATATATATATATATGTGTGTGTGTGTGTGTGTGTGTGTGTGTGTGTGTGTGTGTGTGTGTGTATATATATATACATAGTATCAATCAAATATATATTTCATTAACTAATGACTGTATATTGATTATTGTGTTATATTTGTTTCTTTGGCAATATTGTTCTGCCAATAAAGCTCAATTTCTCACTTCCCACTGAGCAATAGACAGCTTTTAGACATTTAGTCTTTTTCAGAGCTAATGTCAACCATCTAGATTCTGTATATTTTAAGACAGAATTTAGATGTTGCACTTTAACCCATTATCCGATAACTATTTATTTCAAAAAGCAACTGTAAGTTACATATCTAATCATCAAGTACTAAACCAAAATAATTATGATAGCCATTGAGCTATATACAGTGTAGTAGAGATAAAGCCTAGGTTTAGACTTGGTCCAAAATTGGTCTAAATTTAGACGTCTAAAAAAACTTTCATTTCTAGACCTGTGGTAGCCTGATTTTAGACCAGTCGTCTAGGCTACGTTAAGATGTCTATTAGACCTCTTTTAGATAAAAAAAAATGCTCAGTGGGTTGTTCAAATCTACGAATAGCTTCCTGCCAATTTAATTTTAGTGACAGGATTGTGTATTTAACATAAACCAGACTTCATGAATACCCTTCTAGATTGCCTTTCCTATAAAAGTAAGTTTTATTTAAGACATTTATTGAAGGTTTAATTATACCTTTCACATGTTTATGCTTAAAATAAATATAATATAATCCTACGCATTATTTTAATAACTGATGTGATACATTCCTGTGCTGTGTAGGCCTTTGCGTGAGCAGGTTTGGAAAGCTAAATGGAAGAGAGCCAAACAACAAGGAAAAATCAAATGACATTTATTATTGATGCATTGTTTCTTTTTTTGATAAGCAAATTATCTGTTTTTCTTTCAGTCTAAAGAAACTTTACAATATAAAGAAACATACAAAGAACATCTTTATTACCTACACAAGACACCTAAGTCCCTAAGACAAGATTCTGAACTATCCTACCATGTAAATACAAAGCAAACCCAAGAGACAGACTGCTTCATATTGAATACTGCCGTGTCATCAGAAAGGACCATAAACAGTACAGGAGAATCATTCATTTCCTGTACCCTTGAATCCCCCAACCCTCCCCGACTCGACATAACCACCCCACCCGACCAGCAAATCTTTCTAATGGTACAGTATTATACATCACAATAGAAGTACAGAGATGGCCAACGATCGATATACACAGAGGACTGAGAGAGGATCAGTGAGAGAGCTTCAATCTATACAATAACAGGAGCGAATAGCAAAGGACACAGTTACTTTTTGATCTATTCTTAATTTAAAATGAGGTTCTTATAGGTATTTTTAACTTTTTAAAAGTTTTTCTTAAATTGATAAAAATCCTTCATATTAAAAACTGCAGTAAGAGGTCACATGTTTTTGTTATGAGAAGATGCCCTTTGGAAAAATCAGTAAGATGATCATTCAAAGCCAATAGTAATATTTAACTGACACTGAAGGAGAAAAGAGCAGAGTGAGGACGCCACAGTTTGTTTGCTTCTCTCTGTCCTGTCCTCTCTCTGTCCTATCCTCCCCACCATACAAGTCTTTAACATACAGTCAGCGTTTATTGTTTAACTGTATTCTAGACATCTTCATGGAACTTTAGCCACATGAGCCAAATAGTCAGCGCATCTGTTCTCTATGAAAAACATGGACAGATTTATTTATAATTTACTTTCAGCTGTATTCATTGGTAGTGACTGACATATCAAAACATGTCAATGATATCAAAATGCATTTTACAGTATTTACAAAAGAAAAGGAAATTAAAGGAGGGAGGGGGTAGTTTAAGGAGGGTAGAAGAGGAAGTGTGTGTCACTACATTAAGGGGCACTGGAGCAAGAGTGTTCCTCACAGGCCACCCAAAGCCAAATCCTGGAGATGTCCCTGTTCGGCACAGTCTGTTCACATTGATATCAGAAAATTGATAGATACATCACCATCACCCTAAGAGGCTACAATGGTTGTTTAGCTATTGTTGGTTTGAGAAATGACGGAAGTGCTGCAGTGTGATATCAGGAGAGATTATTTTTCCATGAATGAGAGACAATGACAGAGTACATAACATACAGTGAGACAAATTAAATAGTGTGATATGTCACTATGCTGCTCTTTGTGTGCAGATTCTGTGGGCTTTCTTTTTCATTTGAATATATTTAAAATAAAAAATATCTTCTTCTAAAAACAATCCATAAGAATGGATGCACATCCATTAAAAAGAGTATCTCACTGTTGTTCTTCCTTTTTTAGACAGGTGTTCCTGCAGTGTCGGTTAACTCCAAGGTGCATCACTCAGCTCCCATTGTCAGCTTCACATAAACCAGGACCCACCGTCCCGTCTGTCCAGGACTCACTGGGGTCTGGTCAGTGTGAGTGCCCAAGAAGCGGTCATTCAGTCCATACTGTCTGGGTTATTGTATTGTATAGGACCCCAACTCACAGCAAAACAAAACAAAACAAAACAAAAAAACCCAACAACAACAGCTCCGTGAGTGTATTTGAGGTCCCAGAATAACTCCAAAGTCCATCAGACATGGGCCAGATTGCATCCTGGGAGAGAAAAGCTGTGCCACTTGGAGTCCAAACTGAGGTCGAAATCAAATAAGGTGATGAAAGGTAAAGAACCGCTTTCAGGATTCACAGAAACTTGTAAATAACAAACAATAAAAAAACACACACAATACAAGCTTAAGCTGTATTTACAGATGAGACCAAATCCACAGAGGTGATGCCTTCTTGCTCTGAATGTGATGTGACTGATGGAGAACTGGCACTGGCTCTACCAATCATTACAAGCTTTTAACTTGCTTCTGCAAAAGCATAGAAAACTCAGAGGATGGGGCTTATTAAAACAAGAGCCCTGACTCCTATACCATTTAGGTGCATAAGGAAAGCCTGTTTGAATTGTACGGTTGGTTTGGGCTGAAAATTTAGGTGCTCTAAAGGTTTAGATGGCAGAGACTTAAGCTTCAGATACAGAGGAGATTCGAAGGAGCAGTACATGAAGTGAACTGACTGACACAAAAACAAAACAAACACAAGACAACCTAAAATCATGTAAACAGGAAATCATTGTGCATTTTTCGAGTGTGTGCTTATTCTGTCATTATTGATGCTGCTGCTGAGATAAAATGTGCCCTTTACAGGAAATTATAATTACATTAGAAGAAGAATATCAATTATGAAAATCATAGCAATAATATAACCATCATAAAACAAAAAATACAAACATTTAATGAAGACCATTCTTGTCCTAAAATAACGTTATATCAGTCCGTCTTTTTTCTTCCTCTTTTTAAAAACCATTTTTGTCAAAAAAGCAGAGTTTTTGAATGAGAGTTTTCAGCCTCTGTCAGTCAACAACTGCATGCCCTCAGAGGCTATAACCAGCATGATACAAGGGTGTGGTGGTAGATGCAAAGGGGCATCTTGACTGGGTTTGAATGCCACCCACGGGGGCAGGTTTTGGAGCAGTTCAGACTCTTTCTGTCCTAGGACCCGTGTCGAGGCCCAGCAGGTGAGGAGGAGAAGAAAGAAAGACTCTTTCTGTTGCTCGGAGGCCTTTTCATGTTCTCACACCCATTTTACAGGCATTGGGATGGGGGACCTTGATGGGAGTCCTGCTTTCCAAGGACATCCCCAAGGGCTGGGTGGTACAGTACACCGTCCAGAGAAAGGAGAGGGAGGAGGAGAGTAATGCAAGACGCACCAGGGGTAGATGGGGGGAAGGTCAGGATAAGGGGAGATGAAAAAGAAATTAAAGTAAAATAAAAGATAAAATAAAAAAAATCACACACTCATCGTCATGTTGGGTGAATACTGTAAAGAGAGAAAAAAGAGAGGGAGGGGGGGAAAGAGAAGCCAAAACTATGTTAAACTTCTTGTACTTCCCATTACAAGATGAAAGCAGTTCAACTACTTAAACTAAAAACCTTCTGCGGCATACATTTCACATTAAAATAAACCCTTTCCTTTAAATTTTATGTCAGTAAACCAAAGGCAAGCAAAGCAGAGTCCAGCCCAAGGAGGAAATGTTAAGGAATGTCAGATCACAGTGAAGATAATACAGTAAAATGTCAGTCCCATTAATAACTGTATGACAATCTCTGCATGCATCAGAGAAAGCATATGATGTGGTTTGTTTCCATGCTGGTGTTTATGCATGCTGTATTCGGTAAAGCTGAGAAGACTAGGTGCAATATAAAAACTGAATATCAACAAGATTTTAGGTCTGTTTTCATCGTTATGGCATTTTTTAAAAATAACTTGCTGTAAAGCGCAAGGGCAGCTTTTAAACAGAAAATTCTTCAACAGCTCTGTAACGTAAAGTCCTATTTTTATTCTAGACTTAAGTTAAGTAACAAGATTTTTATACTTTGTAAACAGTTTTGTATTTTTATACTCACAGCTTAATATTTACTGCAATTTTAATTGATACACTTTCAAAATGCAACTTCTGCTTAAGAGTTAAAAATCTAACATGAAACATCTTTGTTGATATGCTGTCATTTATAGTAATTCTGACTTTAAGTTTGATAAAGTTTTAAATAAAGGCTGCATAATGTACATTAGAGGTCTTAACATGACCATGACATACACAAATTAAATTTTTTGACTTACTATTAAATTTCAGACCGAAAAAGCAGATAATATCAAACAAATGTATTTTTGTAAAAAAGTTTGTTTTTCAACCCCGCTTCTTCTACAGATCTGGATATAATCCACCGATTATAGAAGTAGTTTTATTCTGCACCTTGTCACAACTAAACAGGATTTTGTATTGTCTTCTAGTAGTCCCAGCTCATGTGTTATAATAATGTTTTATTTATTACTCACACTTTCACTTTGGAATGGGTTTAAAAAGTTGCCTGCCATCTCGCCGTCGTCCCGTGGAGTGCCGGGAGGATTGTTCATGCCCGCCATGTTGTTGGGAGAATTCTGAACATAGAATAGATGATAATTAGTAGCAAGAACACATACATAAAAAAAGGACAAACATAAGACTTAGTCAAGTCTTACCTTTGGCAACCCATCCATGTCTCCAGAGCCTGTGATCAGACAGAAAAGGAGAAACTTGAGTCGTTGCGAGCTAAGTGTTGCCTGATCCTCAGCTGCTAATCCAACATCCGTTCAGGATATCCAATGCATGTACAACTAGCCTTCTCTCACACATGTAATGGCTTTTAATTAAGCTATTTGTTTCAGATACAGATGAGCACAGACTCACTGGCTTCACTGATCCATCAACAGGATCAATTGGCCTCCTCTCTGCCCCACTAATCTTGTTTTAGCTCTGTTCAATACACAAGGAACACGAACACTTCCTCGACACACCATAAGAGGGCAGACTCTCACCGCTAATAGTCTTATTCCAGTGAAAGTAACAGGTTTCATTCAATATACTCGCGAGCTTATATTCAACCCTTTTCATTTACATGCTCGGCTCTATTTTTGGCTACTCACCTAGTGATCCATTCATATGATGCTGCTCCATCGCACCCATTCCACCCATTGGCCCGTCAGGACCAGGTCCCATGGGGAACTAGTGATGACATGTAAAATGAGCAAGGATAGCTTGGCAAAGAACATGAGGCATCACAATTTAAATTAACTCTGGTTAAATATGGAAAGGCTGATGTTAGTTACTGCCGTTCAAGATGGCGTCATATAAAACGACTTACATTAGGTCTATTTCCACCAGGGCCGATAGGGTTCATCATTGTGTAGATGTTTTCACTTGAGTTTGTTGAATCTGTGAATAAATCCAAAAATTGTAAAACTGTTTAGTTTTGTTCCTTAACTCAAGGAAATATTTACAGCCTTAGCCTTGTTATCACAGTTTTTGTTTATATCTAATTGTTGTAAAAAGGTTTTAAAAAATAGTTGGTTGTCTGCAGCAGCTTTGTCTTTGACATAGATTCAGTTTCATTCTGCACAGTGTGTTAAGCCACAGCCCAGACATGTTCATGTTTCTTCTACACTCAACAAAGACTACCTGTGTGCTTCTTCAAGTGCCAACACATAATGTCAGTGAAACTGTCAATCACTCTACAAGCCGCTTTCTGCAACACATAATAAAAGAATCCCATTATCTCCAATTCCTACAATCAGGAGATTAAACCAAGTTTTAATGTGGACGCTCTGGCAACTTAGCAACAACCAGCACATGCTGTGTATGTTTGTCCGTCCTGAAAAGATTCAGAGGGATTAGGTGAACTGGGTCTGACAAAGTTTTAGGCAGATGGCAGAGAAAAGCAGGAAGAATAAGAATTACAAGTTGAAAGACATGGGAAAAGATGATACAGTAAAGTGGCAGAGAATCCTGCCTGATAGTGTCCCTGAATCGTGATGTTGTCGTGACAGGAGGAGGGGGGGGGTCAACACTGAGTGGAAGGTGTGAATTTTTGTGAGAGGTTTGTGTGTAAGTACACGTGTGTATGTGAGTGCACAGTCTTGGCGACTGCAGTGGAAATATGTTTTCCATTCTCTGTGTACATGTAAGCAGGAGTGTTTTGTGCAAAAGGTTGCCCAGGCAACGTATCACAATAGAGGCCCGTATATAAATAATTAATAGTGGACACAAAAAGAAGCTCTCAACAGGCCAACAGAAACGGAACATCTACAGGAGATCAGCCAGCAGTGTTTTGTTCTCAGCTCATCCGCCACATAGACGCTGTTTGATGGGTCAAAGCTGAGATGGATCACTAATTTGATTACAGAATGACATGTCCTGCCTTTCAGACATTGTCTCAACAATGGGAAAAAAACACAACCTAAAGTGGAAAATGTTGAAAACAAATGTGATGCCAGACCAGATTTTCAGCATCCTTGTGTTACAATCAAGAACAATTTAAAAAGATGGTTAACTTGACAACTGAAAGAGAAGATAGAGGAACATGTTGAGCTCGCTTACCGCCTAAACTAATACCAATACAAGAGTGAGTGAAGTCTTCATAGCTGTTAGTGTCTAATTTAAACTAATCCAAGGTGTTGTTCAGCTGTAGACTGTGCTGTCCTGAGGATCTTTGCCATTTCCCCTCTAAGTTAAACCTGCTTTCTGGTTAGTAAGAGAGGAGGGGTGTCAATACCACGGCTTCCAGAGCTGATCCCTGCTGCACGTACTCTGACTACAAAAGACTGCACCAGTGTACTACTGGTATATCAGCTACATCGCTGAGGTTATTTGGCCTAAAAGGCATGTCATTTATTTGTCTTTATAGTCATTGCTCATGTACGATACCAAATTATAACGTGAAACTATTTTTTATTGTGTTAAACTCACAAAACTACTCATAAACGCTCTTTTTCTCACATGCTATCTCTGCATGTCTTTCCCACAGAGACAGCTGTATCTGACAGAGAACAGTTTTTTTTTTTGTTTCTCTGGCATAGTCTGTCATGACTGAACACTTGATAAAAGCAAAAATCAGAGAGGAAACTGAAAAGTATTACTCACCTCCAGGGCTTGGCATTATGGGAGTTCCTGGTGGGCCGCCTCCCCCTGGAGGGCCCTGAGGGTGTGAAGAGAGAAAGAGAAATGAGCACTGAGTGCACTTCAGATGGCAGCTTGCCTGTTAGATATCACTGCATGACAGGTAATTTATGGCCCGTGGTCGAACACGGGTCCATGACGGGACACTTACCACATAGTTGCCTGGAGATGAAGATGAATAAGCTATCTGCAGAGAGAATAGACCGGAGGTGAAACAAAACATGGGACTCAGTTATCATAACATACTCAGTCATGGAGGAGATAGAGATGTGAGAGAGTGTGACTCACTGAGTTGGTGTTAGGGTTCGGCCATGGACCTCTTCCCCCAGGACCCCTGAGGAAACAAAAAAAGAGATATTTAATGGAAATTTTTGACACACCAGAATTTTGAAATAACAGAACAAAAATCAGTTTAAAAAGGTGAATCATGAGTTAAAAAGGGAGTAGCAGCAAACACTGCAACTGTTTCAGGCCTTATCGATGTCTTTTTGATTTCACAGACCATGATATTACTCCAAGTTAAAATACTGCCCTCAAATCAATCAACTGACTTGTTAAGCATACTCACTAAAAAGGACTAAAAATAATCGATTCTCTCAAAGCTACACATTCTTAAAAAAAAAAAAAACTTTTAAATTTAGTTAGCGACCAAGGAACTATAACAGCAATCTTTTTCTGTTTTTATAGTCCTCTTACAATTCCCCTCTACAACAATGGAGTCATACCTGTAACCTGGTTCAGGCAGTTAATTCAAGCTGTGATATTTGACTACTTATCATTCACATCACCTGATGACCGCACCCCCCTCTTTGTTGTCCATTTGAACTCCAAGTTTGCCATTTCTCTCTCTCCTCTGTCACTGCCCTGCACTCATACTTTCACCACTCACAGCTTCCCAGGCTTACAGCTGCAGGCTTCAGCTGGGGGTTTACTACATTACCCATCAGTCCACAAATTTCTGCTCGTAAACAAATCTGCAAGGAATTATGAAGTCAAAGCCTGAATGCCAAACTCTCATTTGTTTCTGCTGCTGCAATAACAAGTTATTTGACAAAACCAACAGTAACAGAGAGTCATTTGGCCAAATATGCACCCCATTTAAAGAGGCTTTAGTCTTTGTTGCAGCGGTCAGTGGTTTGACTCCCAGCCATGACCCTTTGCTGCATGTCCTCCCTCACTCCCCTCTCCCAACACTTCCTGTCTCCCTCCAACAAATGCGAATGCAATGCTTAAAAATGACATCAACATGGCCTTGCACTGTATATTCTTTCAATGTATGTATTTTTAAATTCTTATTATGATGAATTACATCAAATTGACATTATGATTAAGGTCAATAAATTCAGTTTCCAGTACAAGACTGCAGTGCTTGTATTAAGAGTGTTGGCACAGTAGAGCACCTGCTTCTATTAAAGAGCTGAAGGGTTTCTTGAGTCCTCCAAGGTTCAGGGTTGTTCTTTGTTCAAGACACAAACTAAAAACTTAACAAAAACTTCAGTATTGTAGTTCGTAACTTTGAATCGGTCTCCCACAGAAAGTGAGAACTAGGGACAGAGTCGACATTTTTGAAAGCAGCTAGTATCTTTTTGTCCAGACTTGCCTTGTGTAATCTGCCTTTGTCTGCTCTTGTGAAATTATATCCCTGATTTGACTTTTAATATCTTGTTGTGCGTCTCTTTGCAACCACTGCCATTCAAAGGAGCGAAAGAAATAAACTTTATTTTCTGTAAAAACAACCAAAATAAGACCTGAAGCCTTTTTCTGAAAAAAAAAGGAACTTCTCTTAAAAACTGGTTTCTTCCCTAGCAACACAATTAATTAACATTTTCCTTCTTCCTTAGACTTACATGTTCATGCCAGGCATCCCTGGCCCCATAGAGTTTGGAGGAGGTCTCATCCCTCCACCGTAGTTCTGCAAAAAGAGGGAAAAAAAAGACAGTCAGCATGCTGTCTCACACCTGCTTCATCTAAATGTTTGAATCTTAATGAAGGTCAGTGAGCATCATGTCTCCCACTAACTAGTGATTAATTATGGGATGTATGAGCTGTGTGTGTGTTTGTGTTCCTCTGTATGTCATGCGCTCCCCTCTGTGTATTTGCATGTATGTTTTCATGGCTGCCCAGCAGGCAGGTTTGGCACACTTACAAGTCTGCACTTGTGAATGTCTGTGTGTTAGCGTGTGTGTGTGAATTAGATAGATATAGAGAGAAGGGGAGAGTAGGGGGGCAGGCCAGAGAGCAGCTTCACTCAGAGGAAGAGTTTTGTTCAGCAGACGATTACACTTGTCGAGCAGATGCCGCACCAGCTGCTGGTGCGCTCGCTGCCAAAGTCACTGAGCCAGGGTGGCACAGAGAGGGGCTGAGGGGCACAGGGAGTGTGTGTGTCTTTGTGGAGGTGATGTTGGAGCGGGAGGTGGCTGGTTGCAGAATGAAGCAGCTGGCTGGTAATGGTTATTCAAGGGGACACTGTTGTTTAAGCATCTTATGTATTACTCCGAATCACGATGACAAAACTGAAAGTGATAAAAGGAAACCAACAGCGCCAAACTTGGCACCGCTTTGGGTTTAAAAATGTGTTGGTGGCGGCTTGCTCAGAGCAGCCTGAGTTTTCCGCCTCTGTTTGTCCCCTAGGTGGGAGTCAGCAAGTAGGATTTAACATGTAGAACGGCTGCTGGCAGTGGGTGAGCTCTGGTTGCAGCCAAGCAAATCATTAGAGTGCTTCTGATATTTAACGGCAAAGCTACAAGGGTTGGAGAACTAGAATTTCTCTACAGCAGAGAATGATTACATGGTGAATTTATCGGCTGCTGGTTTGATATTATAACCCCTATAAGTGAAGGCCTTAATGACAAGCAACCAGACATGGTTTTTGTCTATTAACTGACAATTCAAGAGCCGAAACCTGTCTGTTTGGCAGCTGCTAAATAAAAGAGCTGGTTTTGCTGGTAGTGCTGGCAGAAAATTGTGGCTATCCTGACTTTACTAACACAGATTGGTATATTCTTCTGTACGGCTGAGTAAGATGAGTGGGATTTACCTGTGGGCCCATGCCTCCCATTCCTCGAGGGGGATTCATTCTCATCGGACCGCCCATGTTTGGATGTCCTGTTGTGTCAAACCCACACACACACACACACACACACACACACACACACACACACACACACACACACACACACACACACACACACACACACACACACACACACACACACACAAACAGAGCAGCTTGTTAGAACAGCAGCACTGTTTAGATCAATAATAATTCCATAAATGAGGAGGGAGCGCTTTCGTTCAGAGGTTAGTGTGACATTACTCTGCGGAGTGGAAAAGCGCAGCCTCTCTGAAATATTACCACTTGTTTGTCCATACCTTGAGGTCTGGTGGGGTCCAAGCTGTTTGGCAGAAGAGGCTGTGACCCGGGAATGCTCCCGGGAGGCTGATTTGGCATACGGAGGGAGGGCCTGGGGCCGCCTGGGTACCGTGGAGACATGAATGGCTGCAGAGAAGACATGAAGATGATGATTACTTATTTCATGAAGATCACGAGACACTCTGGACAAAGAAACAAGGCTGATTACAGAGAAGGACTTTTTAAAATCTTAATCTAGGTCTATTCAGGGGTGCATCCAGGCTTTTTGGACCGGGGCAAAGACACATCCATGGCAAGAAACACGCACACACACACTTAAACATGAATAACATTGTTTACCCTTTGAGCTCCACTAATTTTGTCTACTGTAAATGTCTACCTGAAAGTACAATACAGCTGCTTTATTCTTGTGTATGTTTTTCAAATTCAACTTAAAAAAGAACGTACTGGTTGACAAGATCTTCATCTTCACAAATTAATAAGATTTAAGTCCAACATTCACACATTCAAGTCCTAAAAACTTCAAGCAAACTCCTGTAAATTGTCAAAAAGACATTTCCTGACAACACTGAAGGTATAACAGTTACACTTGTGACAGGAAGACAAGGAGTTTGCTTCTCATATTTGATGGACGGGTTCCTCTCCCTCACACCTGTCTCATAATGTGCGATGTATTCAGCTAGTACCAACAGAAGAAAATGTGCTTTTACATTTATATTCAAATGCAAAGAAAATTATGAGCAGACTGTAGTAGCACAGTCCCATATCTGACAAGGCAAACAGCGGATCGTAGTTCAGAATTTTGAAGAAGCACCTGGAGTAGCTGAATGGATTTCTATAGGGGGGTCCATGCGACTCTTGGCCACCCCTGGGTCTGGTCTGCTTTTTGAGGTGCTCAAAGGTGGATATCATACGTTATTTCAATGTGTTTAACCGTCTCCTCTTTTTTGTTTCTTATTTATTTAAAGGTGTTGTTGTTTTGGGGTTTTGACCTTTTCAAGCAAAGTCTCAACATAATATTCTGATTATAATATTGCTATTATCCGCCCGCATCTGAGGTCAGAATTTTCATTATGTGTTCAGAAAAAAAAATGTTTCCATCAAAAAGTTTATCAGTTTCATACGACAAATCTCTCTTTTCTTTCAGATGTGTAAATCGTGAAACTTGGCACAAAAGGCTTTGTTAACCTAACTCTGTGACTTGACTGGTTTGAGGTGCTTCTTTTGTGAGTCAGCAGGGGGAGCTATTGTGTTGAAGAACAATGCACTGAAGCAGTTTTGTTACATTCACAAAAGAGGAGGGGCATGCCATCAAGTTTTTTAAAACTAAGACCTCAGGTGGTTCAGTCCATTAGGATAAAGGTAAGGAAGGACAGATTAGAGGTAGGAAGAGAGGAAATGTGCGGCAAAAACTTGAGGAAGAAGACTGGAAGCGGAAAAGAATAAAATTATGACATATTGGGAGGAGAGGAGACAAAAAAAAAAATCAAGGACTGTTTTTCATTTGAATGTTTGCCTGTTTTGTGCAGCTGAACATGTGCTGGTCATTTTCTTTATGTGTCTCTACAACCAGGCGCAGCGTACAAAAATGCAGCCTGGATAGTGAGCTCTGTTGCAGAAAATGAAGGTACCATTCACCCAGATGTTCCAGCAGAGTCTGGACTAAAAACTGAGACATGCATCCAGAGCCAGCACAGTACTTGTGAATAATGTAAAGCCCCACAGGCACATCGTTTTCAGTGTTACCTATGGTAGTACGCTGCTACGACTACAAAAACACACATCCAGTGAGCCATATTTCAGTGTCACATGATAAGAATTAACTCCTACCTTAATCTAAGAATTTTAGCGTTGGGGGGAAACACACTGATCTGAACGCTGATTGTGTAAGAGTTGTGTGTTTTGGTCACAGAGCATGAGCAGCACATATTATCGTCTTCACACAGAGATAAGAGCAGATGACACAAGTACAAGAGGAGACTGGATTACAATGGTAATTATGCATATGTGTGTGAGAGAGAGTGTGCGTTTGGGGCAAGTGGAGGACGAGTTATATAATCCTAGTAACGCCTTAAGGAGAGGAATGATTTACTACTGTTTTCTTTTTAATTCGCTTCCCTCCTTTCCTATCTACCTTGTCCTCCTCCCCTCCTCCTTTGACCGTGTTGTGGTGGGTTTGTGCACGAAGAGCCGCACCATGTCAGCCTCTGCTGCAATATTAATGCTCTATTGATGGACTATGGGATGGTGAGTGCAGGGCTGAGGGAGAGAGAAGGCCCTCCAGATGCACCTCGGCTCCTTACAGCTGGGCCAACGCAGCTAAATTATTCATCCCGCCAACCATCATGGATGCTGCCTGTCCTGCCTGTTAGCCCAACAAGAGACCCGTGTGCTGTGTGTGTGTGTGTGTGCACGCTGTTGTCGTCGTTGTTGTTGTGTAGACTGTAGTGAGTACTCAGATAGGGAACAAAAACACGGCAGATGAGGAAAGAGTGGAAATGTTTGCATCTTACCTGTCCGTGAGGTCCCATCATGGGGTTGCTGGGGTTGTGTGGGGGAGGCTGTGTGTGGGGGGAAGGCTGAGATCCTGGAGGACCCTGGTGGAAAGAATTGAAAAAAAAAAAAGAGATAAATTTTGTGCTTAGATATTTATGTAGTTCCATTCACATTTGCTTGGGAGGTTTAATATATACAGATCACATTATTTAGCAAATTTCGCATTAACACATTATTGAAGTAGTTTTGAAGTTTTTCCACTTCAAGAGAGTAAAAACATTGAAAAGCTTGTTTCACTAAAATAGACAAACAAATATAGGGGTTTTATTTGCTCTAATTGCAACAAAATCTGAGGCCTTGCATTCTAAGCGTCCCACGTTTAAGGGCTATAGTCCTCATCGTAGTGGTCTAAGTGATCTTAGGTTTATTTCCTTGCTGTGTGTCCTCCCCTGCTCTCCATTCCCCACATCTTCTCAGCAGCAGTCCAATCAAACAAACGCAAAAACAAAAAACAAAATACAACTTAAAAAAAAACCAAAACAATAAGTACAACGTTTTATAAAGGTATGAATAATAATGCATTGTACATGAATGCAAAAGGAAGAACTGTGTCTTTTGAGTTTTGCATTTAAAAACACATTATTACTCTCACAACTTGACCCGTTATGAAGGTTCATAAAGATCTCATGCTATATATATCATTTAAAAAAAAATCATCATTTCTATGACTCTCAATACTCACAACATGCATGTCCTATGGCGCTTTAAGTAAAGTGAAAGCACTGTATGAGGTTATTAAGAATTACATGTTACTGAAACACATTTATAAGAACTCATAAGCAGTACTTTGTGGCAGTAAGTCAAGAGTCAACACTGCTATAAGATGTTATGAATGCTCATCATCGCTCATAAAGCTTGTAATAGAGCTTTATAAGACTTTATAAATGTAATGATGCATCAAAAGAGGCGGGTTCATATTAAATGTTACCAGATTTTCTTACTCCTACACAGAAATTCCTTTGTTTATGTGGTTCAGGGGTAATTTGTCGAATCTACTTATAACAAAAAAAGTTCTCTTAAACCAGCAAAAAGCAGTAGAGGAATAAGAGTGAATTATGGGTTTAAAAGATGGATAGTCCTGTTTCGAAAAAAAAAAACATATTCAATTTGCATTAAAAAAAGAAAAAAGTAATGAAATAATTGTGTAGTTGGTAGAGTGCCCCACGATTCAAGAGTTTTGTTTCCCCCCCTCTCATCGGGAGGATTGGCCAAGGGCAGGGTTACATGCCATTACAATCATTTTATAATTATATCCACTATCATATCCTTTTAGTTACATGTATCATTTATACTCCAAGAGAGCATCTCTGATTTTCACACAAAAGATTTGCTAATTGCCAGAATGAGGTCAGATCAATTCAAGATGTCTAGACCTTAAATTGCCTGTTTTACCACAGTCTCACCGTGAGATTTTCAAATTCAGTTTGACAGCAGTGCTGCTCTGTGGCCTGCAGTCATGGCCAAAGCAAGCTTTATTTTGGTTCTTTCACTCTGCATGAAGCTGCCAAATATTTGAACCCAATCAAACATCACTGTAGCAAAACACAGAGAAAATGAACGCTGGGTTGAAAAGAAGTAAAAATCAGTCAGTCTGAAATGATGCCTCAGCCAGTGGTAGTGAGCTGCAGTTTCACTTTAAGAGTCAGTGATCTTTCTTTGAAGTTAATCTCTCACTGAGCAAACACTGAGTTAAGTACATTAAAGCGAATAAAGAATCAGAAGACTGTGTGAACTTTGACCTCTTTGTCTTTTCTACAGTCACCTCATCTGACTCCAGCAGCAGCTGCTCCATCAGAGAGCCGCGACTACCTGAACATCAATACAGAGAGAGAGGACCACCCACTGCCACACCAGGCTTATCTTCAGGTCTGCCAGAGCCTCCGTCGAGCTCCCTGCTATCAGGTAACATTACAGGTGTGTGTGCGTGTACATGCATGTGTGAGGGTGTTTTTTTGTGCTGTGCGACTCAGCAACAATGAGTGCGAAGATGAGATCTACTTTTTTTTTTTTCATAGGTGAAAGCAGGATCTTCTCCTTCCAGGTGCGGAGTGTGTGCTAGCTTAAACGTGAAGCCTGTGTGTTGTACACTGAAGTGGGCTGCTTCTTCAACAGGTGTGTGTCTGACATCATAGTGAAAAGCCAGAGGATTAGGGGATTACCCACGTGAAATATCATCACACAGGCACACAAACACTTATGCACAAAATAGACAGGCTCTTGCAGACATGTTTGCATCAATATTTGCATGATTCACAACACGCAGTGGTGAGGCCAAAACGGATCTCTTCTAGAGAAACCTCTGACATGTCCACTAACAAGTACAAAAGACGAATAAAGTGAATGTTCTAATTTCCTGCTTTCTTACTAATTACAAGATTGATAAATACTTCAAAACTGATCCATAAAAACAGCATAACAATGGTGGTTAATTCTCAACAGCAAAAGTGATGCCAGGAAGAGGTTCTGACACCATTTTCCCTCTGCCTGTTGGCACTATAGCAGAACTATCCATTTCTGTTGGAAATCTAGATTTAGTAACACCATGGCTGACAAGTCTCAGCCTTAGCTGGCCATGAGAGTTGGAAAAAAGTGACATTTACTGGACACAGATGTAGAAGCAACCTGAGGAGCTACAGGACTCTGATAGTGAAAAGTGGAGTCCTGTCCCGCAATCCAGGCAGTAGATCTTATTCCCATGGCAGCCTCCTTCTTGTGACACCATTCTCTGAGTGTGAAATTAATAAACTATCATCATGTCACATTACCATGTTCCACCCCCCGGCTTGATAAGCAGCCCTAAAAGCAATAGATAGTGTAATAAGAGGGGAGAACAGGCCCCGTATTTTATGTTAAAAAAGATATTTGACACTCCATTAGCTAACATTAGAACACAGATAATATTAGCACTCAGCCACTTTTTATAAATTGTATTAAAAATCACAGATAAAGAGGAAAAAGATCAAAATAATAAAAAAAATAGAAATAAATAACTTGAAATGCTAACGCTTTTGTTCGATTTTCTATTTTTCCATCACAGAAGCTGGCCAATAATATGATATTTACTTACTGGACAAATGTAATGATACAGTACAAGTCAGAAAAGACCGTTACTGTTGCAACATGGTCTATGGCAGCAAAGCTGGTGAGCATCTCTAAGTTGCAGATTGCAGCAACAATGTTAACAGCTGTGTAAATAGTTATGTGAGACAAGACGTCTTAAAGAGTCCAGTTCACCCTGTTCAGATTCTCATCTTCATAATCACTCTCTTGCTCTACATTATTCCTTTCATAGATACACTGTCAGAGTAAATATTTTTTGAAAACAACCAAAAATAATATTTTGTTTCTGAAGAGTTTGGATTGCTTATTCTCGCAAATAGTCCAAAACCAAAAGAAACTCGCAGTAATAAAAAAGCTAGGGGGAAAAAAGCAACCTTCAATTCAACAAACTGGAACCAGCTAATACTAGAGATGTTCTAACAGCTCAACTTAAGATATAACTCATGATGCTAGGTACAATATATGTTTTATTCACCACTTCCATAATGGTATTAGTAATCTTCTGTATGTTTAAGCTTTGTAGAAAATATGGCCATACAAAACCTAATTAATTTTACTTCTTTGTGATGCTTTTATTTCAACCTTTTCACTGCCTTAATTCACTTTATCTGCTCTTTTTTTAACAACAACAAGCAGCTTTCATTGTGAAAGGTTGGATGTTCTGTTAGATTAAGGTATACATATATATAAACTGAAAGTGAACAATCAGGGATAAATCATGTTTAGTGCACTCACTTCCCCTAAAGAGGAAAGAGCCATGACTCATCTCTCTCTCTCTTCATCTCATCTATACATTAAGTAGAAGGTAGATGGTCTACCAGTTGATTGATACTTGATGGCAATCTCATATTGGTTAAAGACATGGTTCCTAACAAGTTTATTGGTGGTTAATTTTAATTTATTATACAAAAAAATCGTTTTTCTTATTTCAGAAAAATGCAGACTAAGATTCATCCAGCTGTCTCTTATCTCTCATCTCTGTCACTGTCAGTCACAGCAAAAATGAAGCCAAAGTGGTACATTTGCACATCCCTCATTTAGTCCCATGAACGGCTTTAACAGCCATTATTGGCTTGTACAACTGATCACCTGTATGCACTATTTTTGCTTGCATCTCTCTTGCACAAACACTCCCTCTACCTCTCTCTTCCTTCTTTTCCCACACTGTCCACCGCTCCGCCCTCCCCGTGTGAGTGCTCTGCTGGCATGGCTAGGACGGTGGAGTGCCGACAGAGCCGAGCCGCAGGAACCTTTGCATGCTGCCATGGTGGGAAAATAAACATGCCTGACTGACAGCTTGAAACACATGTGACTGCACAGAGACCGGTACGCTGTTCTGTGCTGCCAGATAGACTGTGCAGATCTTGGCGGGAAAGATAAGGGTGTACGTGTATTTTTAAATATTACAAGAAGCACCTTTAAGCAAGGGGCAATTACTCATGCATACACTCTTTCTTAAGGAGGATTTTTGTTGCAGATAGACTCCCAAGACAGGTGCATCCTATCCTGATGAGAGATGTCAGTTTATACTGCTTGTTGCATTGATTGTTTTCATTTCATTGTCCCAAGACCGACTCATATAAGAGGAACTCAAGTCATCAATAAAGCCACGTATCAACCAGCAACATACCAAGCACTGTTCAATAATCTTATTCAATCATCCGAACATGTTTATTTAGTTATAAACACAGCGCTCGCTGGATGTGTTGGCACAGTTGTGACAATTGTAACTGTGCCACTGTGGTTGTTCTGCCTGTGTGTGTGTGTGTGTTTGAATGTGTGTTTTGGTTGGTTAACACCAGCTGTACTGGCTTGCTCTGTCTCTCAGCAGGTTCACGCTGGGGCTAATGCTGCGCTAGCTCTGTCTGACCTCAGAGGTTATTGTTGTTGACGTGCCAGTCTGAGTATGTGTGTGTGTGTGTGTGAGTGAGTGTGTGTGTGTGTGTGTCTAACAAGACACCCCTGCAGGGTTCTGCTGCACAGATCCAGCTGCAGCTGACTTCTCCTCCTCTTTACACATACTCACGCAGTCTGCTGCACAGTTTCGGTTATTTAAGAGGAGTTTGTGAGATGTTACATTCGTTTATTGAATCTTTTCTTTAACTAAAACCTCACTGAAAACAAAAAGTGAGTATAAAATCCAACATTATTTTGTGGGAAACTTTTTTATCCCTTTGGATTCGACTGTGAGAACACATTTTGTCCCTCCAATGATGAAAACACACATTTTGACTGCACATTCACACTCACTCTCTTGTTCCTCTCCATTATGTGCCATAATGGAGCATCGCTCCTCTGGCTGGGCCTCCCTGGGCCTTCCTGCTATTACATCTGAATGGGCCAGCATATGGCCTTTATGGCCGCACTGTTCTCTCTGCAGGTCCCTGCAGAGCAACGCAGAGAGAGCAAGAGAGAACATTTCGACTGTCACAGAGGTGTGTGCAGGGTGAGACTGAAAAAGGGAGGTTGGAGTGTGTGTGAGCGAGTGTGTTTGCACGCCGTTGTTTGTGTATACATGTAAGAGAGGGGGAAAGAAGGAGGGGTGGGGGTGGGGGGGCACAGGGAGCGTTAAATGAAGCAATTAATAAAATCATTTTCTACCCGACTAAGGAGATAACAGCTTGGCACAGTACCACAAGCCCATCAACAACGCAGACCCCCCACCCCCCCAACACAGCACTCATTTCAGCTTAAGGAAGACCCACACCGCTGCCCCTCATGGACCACTAACACAGGAAGGGAGAGAGGGAAGGAGAAGAGGGGACGGAGGAGTTTTCCTTGTTTGTGTACAGCTGCCAACACTAGAGGGCAGTGTGTTACTACCGTCAAACTTCTCCACACACACACATACACATACACACACACACACACACACACACACACACACAGACACACACACACACACAAAGCAGCCTGCATCAGTGAGAACACAAAGCAGCCTGCATCAGTGAACACAACAAACAAAGCCAGGAGGAACAGCACCGCACACACACTAACACACACACACACAAACACACACACTCATTGTCATTCCTTGCTAACATTCCTGAGAGAGCGGTGGTGGCAGCAGTGGGTCTCCTGCTAGCTCATGGTCTATAGCATGGCAACACGTCAGCTCAAAGATGAACAGAACACACTATCAGGGGTGTTTGTTCCCCAGAGGACAGCCACAAACACCGACATCCGCTTAAACATGTTACGTCGCCACCAAATGATTTATATTTACCTGTGATCCCTGCCTCAGCGGAGAGGAACGTTTAGGGCTCACAGCTGAAGTTTCACCAACACACACTGGGGATATGTGTGCATGTGTGTTAAAACATAGTCCTTACATCTGTCTTTAAACAGACGCCATATTGGAAAAGGTGTTGCAGATAGAGATGAGGGATGCGTGGAAATAAGTGTTAAACTGTAGTCACTTCACCTGTTAAAAGTGAGTCTAACAGCAGTTACAGACAGACAACGGGCTAAGATAATGTAGAGGAATGCCTCTGATTTCTAAGTGTCTGTCATTCAAGAAGCGCTCCGTATCATTTTTCGTCGCTGTCCTTTCAAGGATAAGCTGAGGTGATAACAGCCAAAAGACAGTTTGTCTTCTCAATGGGTTTAGTCCGGGCAGAAGTGAGAAGTTTCACCTGCACACACTCATACGTCTTCCTCTGGATCTGTATTCACAGTGCTACTTAAGATTTGGTATGTGGAAAAATTTTTAATTTAAAGCTTTTTTTCCATACTCTCGTCACCTGGTCATAAAAAGTCAAACTCTTTGTTTTATGCACACAGTTTGGGGAACACATGCTTGTCAGGGAAACCCACTTTGTAACACTTATTCCGTCTTGAAAGAGTTAAACCCTCAGTCTACAGCTTACACTGAAAGAACAACACAGAACAAACATTTGGATTTGACTTTTTTGACCTGGCTACCATCCTTCAACCTTCACTTTTTTGAGCCGAATTACTAAACCCTTGAGGCGCTATGACACTGCCCACATAGCTGACCAAAACCAATGACTCAATTGATTGCCAACAAGTTTAACTGCTGATGAGTAGCTGGTATGTGTTTTCATGCAGCACACAGAAATAACACCATTTTTTAAAGTTTAATTGCTTTGGGGAGTGAGACATCTCACATCCTTCCTATCGTACCTGACAGCAGCACACGCTAAACACCAACTTGAAAGTGACAGGTAAACAAAACATACCAAACAGCTGCGACTTATGCAACGCCGTCACATCCGAAACCTTTTTTTTAAGAAAACGATTGCTACAAGATTTTGTTAAGAGGACCATGGGACACAAAATGGAACTGCTCCACCTCTTCTCTTTGCCTTCCTCTTTTTCAACCACCAAACAGTCGAGCAAACTCCCGACAAAGTATTACAGCAACTACACCAACAATGAACACAAACCCACCTGTCTCAGTTTAACACAAGTTACACTAAAACCAAAATAAAATATGACTTGAATTAAGATTTAATATGTTTGGATTTAAAGGAGTAATGCCAAATTTATGGTAGCTGTAAGTAATTCAGTATCTGATTTGAAACCATTTCAGTCGTCAATAACTAGTTGAATATCAAACGGTTGAGAGACGCGGCCCTATTTACCTGCATCCTGTGTATCTGTGTCTCTGTTAAACTGACCAAAACACATCTTGAGATCAATCTTACCTTTGATGAATAAATTACTCTGAGCAGATGTCTCCCTAATTCCACTTGTGGGTGCCATGTGTCAGCTTTGAACCGCTTCTTAAATTTGTCTTTGATACCCGGGTTGCTTGTTCTTAAATGTGTAATCAAACCTAATCCCCTTGGTGTTATTTTTATTTATTTATTTACTTATTTATTTTTGTTGCTGTTGTCCCTTAGGAGCTGCAATTACCTGCAGTTAAACACACTGCCCTTGACTCTGGATCTTTATTTTGGCAAGAAAAGCCATCCCAGTTTGGGAAAAAAAAAATTGGCTGCCACACCCTTACTGGTCTACAGACTTAAAGGAGCACATGAAGTTTTTTTTTTTTTTTTTCCATACCTGATGTAATACGTTTAGATCAGAGAATAAGGTCAACAAAGGGGGATTATTTGACAGATGGAGCATAAAAATCTCTACAGAGCAGATTTGATCTAATTTGCTTTTTCCCTGGAAAAAAAGCCTAACACTCCTTATGCGTCACTCCTATATGCTGTTTTTTTTTACCCCAGATTCTGTCTTTTTTTCAGTATTTATTATCAAAATACTTCTACTAAATCCCAGAATATTCCAGATTTGTTTTTCTATCACTGTAAGGTATTTTTTGGGAACACATCCCAGAGACAGAAAAATAAGAAACATTTTTTCAAGACTTAACGTCTCAGTGTCCTCTCCTCTCCTGTAATCTCTGCTGCTTTCTTTTCCTGCATCTCCCTGTCATTAACTCTCCTCCTTGGCGCTCCTCCCTCTTTCTCCTCCCCTCTTCATTTCCCCCTTTGCTTGTCCTCCCCAGAGGGCCATGATGCAGCAGCAATGGACTTTAGCTGAGAGGAGAGGAGGATTATACATACACATAATGTACAGGGATCCTCACACTAACACAAACACTATCTTTTCTTCTTTTTGCTCTCTTCTTTTCTTTCCCCTCCTACGTCCGGATCGCCCTGTAGCTCCAGATCAGGAAAGCATGGCAGCAGACACCCTCCTCCCCCTCCTCATCCTTACTTCACCTCCATTTTCCTCCACTGTCCCTCCTTTGCCCCCTCATCCCTCTCTCCCAGGACTGTAGCCAATAACAGCGTTGGGTCACCTATGTTAATTACTCTGCAAGTGCAACTGGGAGAAAAATTCAGCAACACACACACACATAAAACACACTGAATTCACATACACAACTGAGTCGGTGAGTAAGCATGTGTCACTGAGGCAGAGTGTGTGAGAGCGAGAAAATAATAGTTTCAAAGACAAGGGAAATGGAGAGAGTGAGGAAATGTCATGGAGAAGGATGCCGGGCGTGCGAAGGAGAGAGGAAAGGGGGAAGGTGGTGAGAGGAGGCTGACCCAGAGCTGAGAGAGGAAATGACTAAAGCTAAGAAAAAATTTCCTTGGAGTAGATAAAATCATTCACAATTCACAATCACAAACATGCGAAAATGTTTGAGTATTGAAGCCGCTGCGCTAAAGCACAACAAATTTAAAAGAAAAAAAAAACTCTGAGCTTGGGTGAAATCTGAACAATATATGGGAGGGAGAATGACTTTTTCCTGTGTCCTCTTCACCTGAATGATTAAATGAACTGCAGAAAAGTCAGCATCCTGCACTTTCAGAGCCGACTGCAACCATTAGTTCACTACAGAGTGCAGCTACCTTTGCTGTGTGTGGTTCTAGTGCTGCCTGAAGTTGAAAAATGTTACATGGACACACATTTACAAATGCTGTTATGGCGACACTGCATGATTTAGGAGAATGAGATGTGAATGTCAGAAAAGGAGTGCAGAATATCACGTCTTTTCCTTCTTTCTTTCTGTTTTCTTTACCTTCGCCTGCTTTGCTGCTCAGATTAGCTGAGCTAAGCACACGAAGAAAAGAGAGTGAATATTGCTCTCCCCTCTGCTCATCCTGTCCATCTGTCCATCCTGTCTCTGTGTGTCTGTCTGACTGTCTGTCTGCAGCACACAAGGTCTATTTATGGAAAGCAATGTCACTCATGCAACACCATCAGATAGCTTTCTCCCTGGCCTGCTCACTGCTCATACATCATTAACATTCCCCACGACTGTTGCACGCACACACACACACATGCATACTAAAGCACACACACTGACATGGGCAGGCTGCGCAGCACACGACACGCTGCCAATCAACCTGTACAAGACAATGCAGGCAAAAAAGCTATACAATTCCACACAGCACTGTAGGTATTTTCAGACATGTCAAATGTCCTTCTGTTGAAAACATGCTCAGTTATTTTTTGCAGAGAGTGTGAAAAATGTGTATTTTGTCAATCTTGTACTGATATTACATAAACAAAATAATTTAATAATTGCCATTTAAAGCTACTGCAGGAAATTTTTCATTGGCTGTGAAACAGACCCCAAGTTGGTTCTGGTGCCTGTTTGTAAACTACAAAAACAGACAAAGCCATCAGGAGTAAGATTATTTATTTCTTTACAGTTTTTTTAAATGTCTGAAACTCCTGCTGTGCGGCTAGGCATCCCATGAAGTGGTTAACTGCACGCTCCAGACACAGGCTTTATTTAACATTTGACAAAGCACAGATTCTGAATAAATGACAACTTTGACAGTGAAAAGAAAGTTAGACGAGATCAGCTATTCAAAGCTTAAGGTGTCAGTGTTAACATGCTGATAACAAGTAAGGGAGGCGATGACCAGAAAGTGGTGGAAGAATGAACCCTCTCGGATACAATAATGATGGGAAATCACAAGCAAGATACGGACAGCAGAAAGACTGAGAAAGTGTTTTCAGTTAAATATGGAAGGAATGGATGATTTAGAACTCAATGTGAAATACTTTATACAGATAAATATCAAGATACTGTATCTGTATGCTCCTGTCTTCAAAATGGACTCCTGTTTGTGTCAATTTTGGCAGCCAATGTGAGTGACAAAACTCTACTTCTCTTGTCCTCTACATGCCCAAGTAAGAAAATGTGGCACCCTCCAGATTATTGACAGTCAAATGTAACATATAATGTGAATATTTTTTGCAGAAATTGTAAAACAGGGCTGTTTGTCCAGCTGCTTGGCTGTCACCTACCCCCTTATACCAGATTCAGGTAATAAAAATGATAATATTCAAACTGTTTTTTGATATCATAAAAATGCATAAATTTGAATTTCAGTTCATTTCACTAACATAAAAAAACTTCAAAGAGGAGCTTTAAGTTCTTAGTTTTTATCTTTACTTTTTTAAAAATTATTATTTTGGTACATCATATTTCCCAAAAGGGTGATTGTGAATGTTTAATACTTTTCTTTTATCTACAAACAAAAACTAATAAACATCAGTGTCTAAAAATGAAAAGAAATTAATGTTTTTACTTTTTAATCAAATGCCATTTGTCCCTTTCAGCACACCGTAGTGAAACTGTACTCAAGTATCTTCTTGTTGCTGCTGCAGCAGATATGGAAATGAACAACAACACTACGCTTCTGAATGTATTTTCACTTTTTTTTAGTACTCCCAGGCTGCTCAGTTGACAAGTCAAAAGTAACACACACTTGGCATCAAACAGTATCAAACTATCACTGGAGTACTTAAGTTTTAGAAGTTAAACATATGGGTGCAGCTAATCAGGCTGGAATCAGCAAAAAGCCACATCACAGAAGCCGGTATAGTACTATTTTGGAGTGTATGAATCCACACAGACCGATGGATGAAAGTAAATCAAAGATGGAAAAACCAAACAGATTACTGAATGGGGGGCGACTGCAGGTCTAAGGAGACTGGGGACGTCCTCAGGTTGTCATGTTGTGCCTTACAGTCTGAAGTCAATGAATCAATCAACCATAATGTATTATTCATAACACCATTTCACAACAACTGTTATTCAAGACAAAACCACAGATGGTGTTGGATAAGACTGTTTGGATCATGGTTCGAGGTTCACCCTTATGTCTGTTGGTTGAGCTAGGCTACGCTAAGCTAACTGGCTATAAGAAGAGGCTTATAATTGACCAACAAACAAGCTTTGCTCTTAAGATGTTGAACTGTTCCTTTAAATTCAAGTATAGATTTTTGCTTGGAGATAAAATTTGGTCATTGAACTCCGAAGACATCAGTTCAAAAACGTCACACCAGATTAAACCTTTTCCTTTCATTGAAACTGATAGAAACAAGACCTAATATTTTAGGTGTTTTTTTTTATGTGCGTCTTCTTTCCTAAATTTAATAATAGTCCCAAAAGTAATATTCTACATTTAGTCTTTTAGATGTATTTAAAGGAGTTCAGTCGCTTTAAGTTACTACAATTTCTATTCCTCTTTTCACCTCTGCCTCTCTGTGAATACCTCTGAAGGTGCAGATATTTAAAAACCTTCAATCTGAAAGTGTTACTAGTTTAATGTGTGTCAAACTGTCAAACTAGGCTTGCGTGCTCGCATGTTTGTGTACAAGGGAGAAAGGGAAGAGTGATGGAAACAGAGAGAGAGAGAGTGTGACCTCGTCAGCCTCGGAGACAGCCTTCAGAGAACAGTGATGACAGGAGGAATTAGTGAAGCAACACAAACCAGAGAAAATAGCCTCCCATTTCTCCTGTCCTCCTCTTTCCTCTCTTCAACCAACAAAAAGAAGAAGAGGAAACTAGCTCTTTCTTTTGCTCACAAGAGCAACATTTCACATCAGGGGGGAGGACAAAACATACCAGGAAAACTCTTGAGAAACAGTTTGTGGTGTCACACAGAGCGCCAGGAGTTAACAGCTCGAGCGTGGACATATGGGACAGAGGCAGAGAAACAGAGGAGGGGAACACATCTGGACAGGGATTAGGACAGCTAAAGAGGCTAAAAAAGGAGGAGGAGACAGAAGGATAGGCTTAGCGACGGCTATGGGAGGGGCACTAGAGGGTTGTGTGTGATGGGTGAAGGTGGGGGCGGGTGAGGGGATGATGTCAGCTCGAAAGTCCTTTTTTTTTCTTACTTGAAAGAAGCCCGGGGGCATGGGTCCTCCCGGCATGCCATCATTGGGTGGCATGTTGCCCATCACTGGACTGGGAGCAGCGGCCGCACTCTGAGAAAACACAAAGACAGATCACAGAATTATAAGTATTGACGTTCAGTGAAAGAAAAAGGACCTGAAAGGTGTTGAAGTGTTTGCATTTACTGAAAAGAACAAGAGAGTAACAGTGGGTACTGAGGCTTTGGATCATAGGCTGAATAAACATGGAAGTAGGTTCAGCTGCATCACCTGTTGGTTTCTGAAGAGGCGTGACAACAGTTGCTATACTGGAAACTACTTTTGGTGTAATCATTAAGCTGAATTAAACATTAATTGCTGGTTACAACAGAACATTAGGTTTAGTTTACTATAAAGAGACGAGGTTTAAAAGTTTTTTCACTAATGACTTCCTATGCCAACAAAAAATCATTGCAAAAGAGTTAAAATAGATACAAATAAACATGCTGCTAGCATTGTTGCAAAGCATATCATTTGCCAGTGTGCCAAAATAGGACTGACATTGGCTTAAACTAATGTAAATCTAACACACTAGTGCGTCCCTACTCTTTAGAGATTTTCTGATTAGAAATGAGATAGTTAGACCACAACTGCTTTTTTTGTGCCAGGCTGTAAACATGCAGAAGCTGTACAAACAGGCATTTTAATATTTGGGATTCCCTTGCTTTTGAAGCCAGTCGCAAATGGACACGCAAGGAACTGCAGCAAGGAACTCCACAATGGCTTCATTTTTCTAAACCACTTTCTTAGCACAGATTTGTACATGAATAAACCTTACCAGAACTAGGAGAAATTAATAAAGATGGAGGAGTCGGTTGCAAAGACATATAGAAGGAGCCACATATGTAAAAATACAATTCTGTTCTGCGGTGTGACAAAAAGACCCATTGGAGAAAAAAAAACATGTAAAATATCCAAATATTTCCCCTGAACAACCTCTGACTGAACTGTGATATTCCTAAATAACAAAATCTCAGCACTTTCTTTAACTTTCCAAATTTGTATTCTTCCTATCAGTGTCTTAGTTTAGGCATTCAAATAAAAGTCCCAAAGTTCTGCTGCAAAGACCTTCCTAAAATGTGTATTCAGAATATATAGATTTTTGGTAAATTAAAAAGTTTTCTAACTTTTTGTATGGATTAATTTACAGCAAACACCTTGACCGTCATGCCTCTTCAGATCAGGAAAGATGAATGAGTGACAATAATGAAAAGCATTCCTCAGCCACCAATCAGCAACTTTTTACCAAATGTTACTGACAAATCTGATCTTGTAAAACTTTTGAGGTTCACTGTGACCCTCATCATCAGGCTGTGGAAAAGTTTGAATAACGTCTCATGTTGTTTCTGTCCTCTGAACTCTGTCATATCAATCAAGCACAAAAGTCATTTTACAAGAAGCAAAGTTTTTTTCCAGTGGGTGATCCTGGTTTAAATATGACTCTTAAGTATATTTGTGGACATTTTTCTTCATTTCTTTGCTCTAAATTACGCTGACTGCCAATATTGGAAAGCTGGCAGTCATGACATGCTCTGACTTTTCATTCAAGACATTCAGTGTTTGGTCACAACTCTTCAGTCAGGACTCAGCTTCCACACATGGTCAGTACAACGCATGGGCAAACAAAAAGTCAACCCACTACAGCTTATTTTCACCAAAATTTGCTGCCAAATTACTTTTACAAGCTAGTTCAGCAGTACATCAATCTAATAGCTAAACATCAGCCATTTTAGAAGCTTTAAAAGAGGTTAAAAAAAATCTATTTTTCATTTTATACAAAACAATCTATTGGTCGGTCACAGACTCTCCACAAAACCACACACACTCAAACAGACTGTGCCTCTCCTTCACCCCCTCCCCCACTGCAACAAGAGCTTCACTCACTTCCAGAGCAAACAATCCCTCTATCCGTCGGCTGACCCACACGGCCCAGACACTAACTAACTGGCCCCGGGGCCATGATGCAGGACACACACACACACACACACACACACACACACACACACACACACACACACACACACACACACACACACACACACACACACACACACACACACTCAAATACTGGACTGGTAAGAGGGTGTGAATCTGTGGGACTCTGAACAAATCTTAAGAGACTTACAGAGTGTGGATATGGACACATCCACACGAGTCTAACACAAGCAGAGAGACGAGAAAGTGAGGGAGAGAATAAGATTTAGAAAAAGAGAAAAGAAAGAAATAGAGAAAGCCAGCTGGTGAACAAGAGTGATGGAGAAGAAGAGACAGATGGATCTCAGAAAGGGTGATAAGAGGTCAGACAGAGAGGAACAGTTTGCTGAGGTCTGTGTGCGCTTTAGTGTGAGTAAAATGTCTGTTTTTAACCAGATCTAACAATACCTTACATGAAGAAATTAAGAGTATCCACAGAGCAGACAAACAGCTAGCCAGTAATGTCTCCAAAAGTTCCCTGTAGTATTTAAACTACGTGCAAACAGCAGGAGAGACTGTCACTCGTCGACTGTTGATTTTGTTTTTCTGAAGGTTCATGTCATGATATAACAGAAGGACAATAAACCCCACTAACATGAGGTGTGTGCAAAGATTTCTCCCTTTTTATTTAGAGAAGGCTCACCCCTGGTGACTTTGACACATCTGTTTCAAGGCTCTTCTCTACGTTTCAGTATTTGCCTGTTATCTACCTCCTCTCTCTGTGTCAAAGGTACACAGGTGAAATGGGGGGGCAAGGTAGTTCTGCCATTAAGCCAGCAACAGAAGTGGTAACAAAGGTAAAGGTAGTAACACCGGCAAAACAATTTAACTCAAGGCAGGACTGACTGTTACAAGGTTACACTTTTATCTTTGGTGTAAAACCCGCAGAGGCCAAACGGTGGGTTGAAGTCCTGTGGCTGCAGCTTAACAGAGGAGAAACAGAGTATACGTAAATAGCAGCACAGTGCACGAAGAGTTTGAACCAGTGGTTGCGTGAAAGATGCATTTATGTGAAGCTTGCTATGTTTGTTTACATGCTGTGCCTTCTTTGCGAAGGCAACAGTTGCTGTAAAAATCAAACTGAGTCTGAGTAATTTTGACTTATGTTCAAGTATTAAAGACACACAATCAGTTTGTTAAAACCTTCTGTTCACATTTTTAATCAGTCTTTTACAACTAGATTTTATATATTTTTTCTATATCAATCATCCTATTCCATCTGTATAATTTTGTTCAGGGTCTATTTATATAGTTTTTAAGTGTTTAAATAATTGTATCTTTTTCTATCTAAGTTTCCTTGACAATTTCACAGTTATTCAAAAGTCTTCTACTTATCTCAAGGCCCTGTTACATCACATTCACAGATGGCAGAGGCTGGTATAGAGTCCATTGGTTTTGACTAAGTCCATTCACACACCACTGAGTGCAGCCAGTGGGGTCAAGTGTCTTACAAAGGGACGCTGTAGCATGACGACAGTGGAACCCGGGATCGAACCCCGGCCGACTCTACCACTAAGCCAAAAAGTAATTTCAATTCTCTTGTAGTTTTAACTATCTGAAAACATTATTACTTTACACTATAGCAAACAGAGACATGTCAGGCACTAGCACCAAACGGCCGCTCAAGCCAAAAACTGGTTTCCCTCGGTCTGAACCGCCTGCAAGGTCCTTGATTGGCTCTGTGTGTGACTGGCTATCCCTGCTGTCAGTCATTCCATGCCTCAGACTAGTGTTTTGCAAGTTGCTCATAAAAGAGTCAGTCCGTGAACATCGCTTTTCGCCCATTCGCCGAGGTAAGTTCACAGGAGGGCAGCATTCATTTTCCCTCCATAACATCACATTCATTGGAGGTGTATCAGGTTTATACTTCCATCCACCCGCTGGCCAAATTGCCTCCTCTGTTACTATGTGTGCGAGATGTGCTGTTTGCTAGGCTATATGTAATAAATAAAGGAATAAATAAAGAAATCTGAGCTGAACATTGATGTTTGAATCCGCATGTCACATCAGTACTCAGGTCACATGCCCACCCCCCACCTTTGGAAATCAAAATTTCGTCCATGGCTGCCTCTGTATGTAACTCATAGACTGTATCAAACATGGATGGAAACTCATTGACATCACCCATCTGTTTCTGAGGCAGGTTTTGAAGCCCATTAGCATCGGTCAATACATTCAAAATGCTGACTCAACTATCAGTTGACCAACCAAGAGGCAAAGTTGAGGCCTGTAGCCTCCACTAACAGCTACAGTGTGCCTGTCTGTCTGTCAGTCAAGTCAGCTGTGTCCCTGGTGCTCTCAACATTACCATATCGAAAAGACTCCACTCCCTGTGCTGTGTGCAGGGACAGAAATGAGCTATTCAGACCAGAATCGTTTTTTTTTTTTGTACCGGTTGTAAACATGTTTATTTTCGCTCCAAACATGGGCTGTTTTGTATGAGTGTGAATGTGGTTTCCGGTGCCTGTGCAGCCAGTTGTTCACAGCAGGCACTTTGGGATCTGCAGTTTTCAGCACTTCTGCATCTGCTTCATTTCTCTTGGTGCAAACTTACTTGCCAATAAACCTGATTCTGGGGTCTGATTCTGATCTAACCCTGTTGAATCATTGCTTTTCCAATGACTGTGTCTGTGTCTGTTTTTAACGAGTGTGATATCTGGGTACATCTGAGCCAACACATTAACTGTTCTAATAGCATTCAGCTCGCGTCCTCTTCCAATGGCCACAGCGAGGTCAGCTGTGTTCTTCTTTTATTTGTTCTTTTTATGTGGAATACACTTCGATCCTTTACAGATGTGGCCACGTTCAGATGTCAGGCACAGGTTTAAACCAGGACTATGTTAAGCCCTATACCTTGTCCAATGAAGCCCTCGGCAGCTTACTTAAAGAAATGAAGATTGGACTGGTGAGGTTGAATTGAGTTTGATGGATCTCCTATAAACACACAGTGGGATTCAAGGCACTCCTGACTTGATCTGGAGCCTGTAAACTGTGTGATTGCGAGCTGTTATTAAAGAATGGGATGGCAAAAAAAAATAGGTCAAATGCTCTTTACACACATTTTTACAAACATCCAACAATGCACAGACACACTCACACAGTGAACCAGCTGTGGTTTGAGCATTATCTACCGAGGGATCAGCAAAGAGGGAAGAAGAAAAAAAAGGAGAATGGAAATGAGAATGTGAAAAGGAAGAGAGGAGGCCAGAGGTATCAGGAAGAACGGCAGGAGAGGAGGAAGAGTGAATGGAAGTGGTGCTGGCATGCAAGTATGTGTGGCCAGCAAGCCTATGTGTGCGTGTGTGTGTATGTATATATATATGTGTGTGTGTGCGTGTGTGGCTGTCTGCCTCAACCAGCCAACGAGGCTCCACAGTACTCAGGTGAAGCAGCAGCAAAAGGCCCCTTCTCCTAGTTGCCATGACAACCCCGACCTCAGCTCCTGCTCTCCAGTGCCCATTAAAACCCTCAGGCCGTCAATCATCAGCATGGCCAGGGAGCACGGAGAGAGAGAGAGAGAGAGAGAGAGAGAGAGAGAGAGAAGAAGAGAGATAGAAAAGGGAGAGGGAGAGAGAGAGAGAGAGAGGGAGAGGGAGAGGGAGAGATAAGAGAAAGAAACAGAAAAAAAAGAGAAGAAGAAGAAGAAACAGAGACGGAGTTTAAAGCAGCCTGTGGCTTTTGATAGCTGCCCTGTTTGCTACTATCTCTCCCTTTCTTTCTTTCTCTCTCTCTCTCTCTCTCTTTCTCTCCACACACAAACAGACCTGATACACAAACCTGAGCAGTGTTAACTCCTCGCACACCCCACACTCTTCTGTCTGTTTCTGCACCTTCATAAACCTGCTTTTATTCAAACACATTTCCAAAGAATAGATTTTCATTTAGAGTCTATATCTGACACATTATCCCGCTCGTTCCCTTTTCATATCTTTAGTCTTAATTCTGCAGCCATCCATACCCTCTTCTGTATCGTAAAAGAGCGTCTACATTTATTTGGGCTTTTCAGTTTTCTACAAACCTGAAGCTTTCTGTGCAGCTCTCCTCTGTTCAGGGTTTACTCTGTTGTGTGCTTTGGATCTGCAGCTATTTCAATTAATTTTTAAAGAGTATTATGTCTTTTAAGAGGAACATACATTTTTCTTGCCGCAGAGGGAAAAGCTCATTGATGCTTTTCTTAATGTCTTTGTGAGGAATTTGAGGACACTTTGAAAAGTCGAAGCCTGGATTGGTGAATAGTTCTCTTTTTTGGATAAAAAAAATAACTTTTGGTCACCCGAGTCCAACGATTAAAGGAACAACGCTACTATGATGTCTGATTGGTTACGCTTTTGCTTTAACGAATTAGCCTCATTGAGAATAATAGCGAAACAGGCGGACCAATACAGTTTTTAGAAAAACTACAGATTAAATATATCACAAAGAAACTTGAAAATGAAAGGGAATCTGGCAACATGTTGGTGAACAGGCAGTCAGTCTGTGAAAAATGATGGAGATTTTATACAAAGTCAGGTCAGATCATGTTATTGAATTCAGTAAGGTAGCTGAAGGATAGTTTTATCTTATATTTCAAAAGGCAGAAAGAAGAGACACAAAGGTCAATGTTGTCTTACAATTGGGTTCAGTCTACCATTATTGAACAACAGCTACACAAAAGTTACAACAAAGGATAAGTTACTACACACAGGAAGCTACCATCACTGCAGTGTGCAGTCCCCCTGACACATCAGCACTTATTAAGAAGTGATTGATTTTCTCAGTTTTTTTATTACTGTCTTTGCATTTTGGACAACAATGTATGGGACTTGTGGAAGAGCACATTGAGTTTTCAGCTTCTATAAATTTATCTTTTAGCCACAACAAATTTTCACTCTGTTCGCTTAACATAACATACAAGACTTAACTTTATGAAGAGTCCCGCTGTATTAGAGTGCACACTTCACATAGATCTACAAATGCAGGGGCAAATGTTCTCTAAACAATGCAATAATAGTCAGTAATTTTGCCCCTCTCTGAATTCTTTTTTTTCTGGTAAAATCATATTTTTCTCTGAACTAGAAAGCAGCTCAAAAAGCTGCATGAAAACATTAAAGACCCACTCCGTTGAAAATCACGTTTTCTATATGTTCATATGGCATTTTTTCTGATGCTACAGGACATATCATAAGAAAACTAAATGCAAAATTGCTTCTCTGAGTATTTACTCATTCAAATCTCTGTGAATCTCTGGCAGACCCAAACGGCAGGTTCAGAAACAGTGAGATTTCAATACGTAACCAATCCAAGCTCCGCCCCCAGAGCCCCGCTATGCAGGCCACCGCTGCTTATAGAGGAGAAATACAGATGACAAATGCGGAACAAGTGTGTGCGCTGGCGGATGGCAATGCTCATAAAAAAGCTAATTATGATATTAGCTTTCATCGTGTCCCTAAAGACATTAATGTCCGAGAGCGGAATGGCTCCTATGTTACAAGCTAACATGAAGACGAGTGTGCAGAGCAGCACTGTCTCCGCCCACGACTCAGAGGTGAATTGCTAATGATCTACTCGAAAAACCCATGAAAATGACTCAGGTAATGTGACTTTTGGTAAAAACTTCGTAATCACAATTTAAAGACCACAAAGAACATTTAAAGTAGTAAAAAAAAAAAGTTGGAGTGGGATTTTAAGGTCCAGTTGCAGTAGTTGGTAAATGAATACATAATAAACAACAACAAAAGAAAAATGGGGGGAAAAGAATATTCATGAAAAAATTTGGTGGATTGATGGAGTAGAGCAAGATTGGAGAAAGAACAAAATGCAGAACTTTAACACAAGAATGATTTAACTTTTCCATGAGTTTCCACTTTACCTCCTAAAGAATCTGATCTGATGTGGATTTTACCAACCAGAAGAATGTCTAATAATGCGTACCTCAGGTTGGTCAGCAATCATCAACTCCACGGCTCAACCAATCACATCTCCTCCACACATGCCTTGGCTCCAAAAATGCATCTCCACATATCTATATATCAGCACTCACTAAGAAGATATTTTGGCTTCACCTTTTCAACAACAGGAGGAGATAGAGACGTGTCAAACATACTGATTGACAGTCAGCCATTTACACTGCTAGCGGACTTACAAAGACATCTGTGACTGGTTTTGACTCGGAGTCAAAGGAAACAATGGCAGCAGACTTTTTGAAGTGATCTCAAGCACGTATTTGATCATCTCCTCTAACAGAGGGGGTCTGCTCTCCTTGTGCCCCCAGTTGTGATCCTCTTTAACTCCGTGTTGGAGGCACGCTGGCTTGCTGGCTGGCTAGTCTGCCCACAGACAGTGAGTGAGCGGCTCTATCTGTCCGGCGATCAGACCTCAGCTTCCAGGGGGTAATGGATCTGCTGTTATCTGGGTCCAGACAAGCAGGCCAACACACTGCTACCTGCTGGCCACAACAACACTGATACCGACCTGTTAGTGCCTGTGTGAGTGCGCCTGAAAAAATACGTGTGTGTTAAAGCTTGTCTCTCTGCCTGATCGCAGGGGCTCAGCCTGACCTGCCTGGACTGACTGTACAGAGCTCCGCGACCCCCACACTCACTGTTTATATCTCAAACAAGCACACGCAGAAACACAGTAAAATGTTCACAAACACATAAAAATGTTAAAAGTCCACCCTGGCGCCCTAAGGCCGTGCACACAAAGTTTTCTCACATTCACACCCAAACAGTCCAGACCAGCTCTTCTTTAGCTTACATTATTCACTCAAGGGCTCTGTGTGTGTCTCATTCTTCTGTTTAGATCTGCTTCAGTCTCTCTTACTCTTTGTCTGCTCCACAGCACCAACAAAAAAAGCACAAACTGTGAATACAGCTGAAAAAGCAGACAGGCTGAGGCTGTTGACGTAAAGGACTGGTCCTTGATGCAAGACGAATGTAAAGAAAGGATTGAAGCTTAATTTTGAAAACAAAGGTTTATCCTTCAGTTCATGTGTTAGCATGTATCAACAGAAGTGTGTACATACAGACGCACACATGCATGAATGAATGAGAACCTTGTGTGCCTCTACATGAAGCTTCTGCTACTTCTCAGTGACTTCCTTTTATCAAACCAGAAATACCATCATCCTCTTCCCCCATCTCTCCAATTTGTCCTCCTGTCACTGCCCTCTTCCTCCTCCTCCTCTCTCTTCAGCTTCAAGTGCTCCAATAACTCTGTCAGTGGAGTCAACTCTATAAGGATTAGCAGGGAGGCAGGAGTGTATAAGCAGGGCTGTCGGCCGACAGACGGGTCTAATCGATGGAAGACGGAGAGCTGCTGAGCTGCTCTGCCAGGAACCCGAGTCCTAACCCTGGAAATGTCCTCAATGGTGGGAGATACCCCCCTGCATCCAATCACAAGACAGATACGCAGCAAAATGAGCTCACATGCACACACACAGTGACTTTGCATGTAGCTCTATTGTATATGTTATGCACGGCGAAGGCGCACACACACACACACAATCACACGTGTATTCGCCTTCCCAGAGCTCAAGCAGCTGTTATGTCAATCAGGTGAATTAATTACCGGTAAACAAATCTGCTTGGGATCCCCCCACAGAACACACACAAACACAAAAAAGTGCACACACATATCCCTCCTCCCTGCATCGCCTCTGAATCCCAGGCATCTCCACCTCCCAAGCATCAGCAACCCCCGGGAGCCTAGAGCCGCCTCCGAGCTACCCAGGCACTGCTCAGAGCTGGAGGCCCAGGGGAAGGCTCTGCGGCTGGGGGGACGTCGCGCGGCTTTCCCCCTGCAGCCCCGGAGCACCTGCTTTTACTCCCGCTGCTTCCTCTCAGGCTAACCATTCATGGCAATTCACACACACACTACCTGACAGAAGACACAACACACTCCGGAGTGCAGATGGCATCAATAAACACACAGTTGTGCACACATACATGCACACAGCTGCCTGGTGAAAAAAAAAAAGCTGCTCTGAGATGAAACAAACAAATGCAGAAACACAGACAATTCTGTTGTCAATTTCTGCCGCGTGTAAACATGATATTGATGTGGTGGCTCTCTGTGGGCTGATGGCAGCTGACAGAATGAAGGCGAGAGATCTATACCACATGACAGACAAAACAACACGGATAAATAAAGAAAAACAGGCAAACAAAAATCCCTGAGAAACGTTTGCAGGACGAGTTATAGTCAGATTTCACTCTTTTGAGTTTAAAATTCTGTTGGTGAACAAACCGAGTGTAACGCAGAAATCTGAGGATCTAATGAAGTTTCCAGAGACTGATTGAAGAAGATAGAAACAAAAGGAGAACTGTTATTGAAAAATTGTCTTATTAACAACAGTCATAGGTTATTGATCTACTCTCCAGTTAAAGTTGACCCACTGTGCTTGCCATACATCCAGCTGACCTGTTAGCTTATTGAACATTTGACAAATCAATACAGCCTATTGTATCTCGCTTACAAGTTTTTGGTCATTAAATGGCTCAGCAGTTTCACGATGCTGACTGTGAAACTCCAAAAATCAGATGTAAGTTGTAATAAAACCTAAATTGTTTCTGTACTTTTTAGACATTTCGGATATCACACTGTTATTATCATAAACCTCTTTATAACCAATTAAACGAAGATGCTACAACTTTTTGAACTTTTTTTTTTACGATGGTTGATACAGAATCAAACACCTTGCAATAACCTGCTCTGAAGCGACACTTGTTTATCCAGGCTTTTGGTATCTAGTTATGTTTATTGTAGTGTGTTGTTAAGCGCTTTGGGTATCTTGAAAGGCGCTATACAAATGCAAGATATTATTATTATTATTATTATTATAACCTAGAGGCCTACTACTAAAGGTAGAACCGTACACTTTTGGCACAATATAATATTTCAGTTTTTAAAAATTGTGGTTATTGTCAATACAGGTAAACTGTACCCTATGTAAGTATTTTTCACAGGACAACTGGCATCTTGCTTAAAAACAACAACAACAGGAGATCGCACAGAGACTACGTTCATGTTTCGTGTAATCTCCCTCTCTCGTAATCACTGAACATCGGGATCGACTCTTTACACTCACTTGTCTGGAGAGTTTGCAGATTAAATGCCTCAATAATGAACAGGAAGGTAATCAATATTTGTTTTTAATGAATGTATGCAGCGTGCAGTATGTCTGTTGCAGCCCTAAAACAACACAGATTGATGAAACGAGCAGGCACCAGCGGGAAGAGCTTGATTCAGTTCCACTTGGAGATTTCGAACCATGAGCTAAATGAATCTGACACAAACATGCATAAACTTAGCACACAGTACACATACAGTATTGATGTAAAGTAATTTAGCAGCTGGCCTCCTGACATATACACACACGTACAGACACACACATGCACACAAGCTTTTATTGGCGGTGTCGGTAGATAATGACCAAAGGTCGGCGATGGCCTGCTGCTTGCTCTGGTGACCCTTTCTAACATAGGTCCCCCCTGCTGGCACTGCTCTTTAATTACACACACACACACACACACACATACACAAACACACACACATATACAGCCCCCACCCCCTCTGCCTGTGGCCTTTCACTCCCTCATTAGGCAGTTAGTGTTGGGTGGAAAGCCACCAGAGAACCAGAGGACAGGGTGTCACAATGACGCTTGTCTACACACACACACCCACACACACACAAGCTCAAACACACACTTTGAATGAAAGAGCACAAAAAGCTACATGCCTAATTGAAGATTATTAATGCTGTTAATTAGGGAGTAACAGAGAGCTTGGAGACAAACCTCATGTGAGGAAAGTTGTAAAAGAAAGGTGTGTAACATTTGACTGAGAGAGGCAATCTGGGAGAAATGATTTTATCATGCTCAGCCTCCCTCCCGTCCTCAGAAATGAGTGTCTGGTGTCAAGCCACCACCCCCTCAATCACTGAGGCTGGATGCGGAGTCTGTTTCCAGTGGGCTTGAGTCAGCGCTCAGCTCTGCAGGTCAGAAAGGCAGGAGATCAGGGCGAAGCAGGTAGATCATACCCTGAAAGGCCACTTCACAGGTGATGGCACACATAAACAGGCTGATAAAATGTTTGACAAGCTGTATGTTAGGCTGTGTGAAAGTGTGAAAGAGTGGTATTATGCAGATTTATCAGCTTGAAGAATAAGTCAGTGTTACATAAGTCCAGCTTATTTACAAAAACCCTCATAGGTAAAACATCTTCAATACGTAACCACCTCTCCCTCTCTCTCCCTCTCTCTCTCTTTCCCTCTCTCTCTCTCTCTCTCCCTCTCTCTCCCTCTCTCTCTCTTTCCCTCTCTCTCTCTTTAGCTCTTTTCTCCAATGTCCAATGATCACACTTAAAGCAATTTATGATGACAGAGGCACCGAGACCTTCCACCCAGCACCAGATGACCAGAATGCAATGCGACCAAAAGTCAGGTCACATTTGGTTGATGGACTGGGATTCTCTCGATTTTAGCTACTAAACCTTCTTCCTGTTTTTATTCTTTCCATCTACATTTCAAAAAGCAGAAAACAAACATTAGTGTGAAAACATTGCTAGGGAACAGGGGCAAGCCTAGAGAAGTGCCCCACTAGTTCAGGGTTAACTCGGTTGTTTACTTTTCCGATGTCCCACCTGACATGAACAGCAACTGCTCCCAAAGAAAAACTTCTTAAAATCTCTGATTGATGAGAAACAGCAGCAAAATAGTGCAAAGTGGATTCCAATAATGCAGTTTTCACAAGCGCACACACTCAGGTACATAGTAACATTACCAGGCAACCAAGTACATGCTCATACACGGCATATGAGTCTGTACATGCGCAACACATTGACATTTAGAGAGCAAGAGTGACATTTACATATCTGCAAACACATATTTGCTGTAGGTTCAAGCTCTTACACTTGACGTCAGATTCTGCTTATGTTCTACACTTTTCTGCTAATGGGACTCTGTAAACGACTAACTGGATTAATATGGATCCTACATAATCTCTGTAGTAGAGAAAATGTCTATAAAGATTGTGTAAAAAAGACATTTGAAAAGAGAAAAGGAATAAAAGAGAGGAAAATGTTTGAAAGACTTAAAAAATGTCAGTGTGTACATAGCAGGGTGGTAATCTCCAAAATGATCAATTTCATTGATCATAGTAGAACCTTAGGCAACAATGATAGCACAAGCACTTCTCACACAGGCTGCAAACAAAATCAGTGAAACGCAGTGAAGGCAACACCTTCTTCCTTTCCCCTCACTTTCTACTGTATATAAGCGCTGATGAATCCTTGGTGTTTGGGAATCTTTGCTGTCTGAAAAAAAACAGGCGTGTTTTCACAGGATTGATCTCAAATTCTGTAATGCATCATTTCTCTGCTTGTGCGCTGAAACCGAACTAATTCAACACCTACAGATTTCAGCAGCAGCAGCAGCGACACAATGTAAATACTGTGAACGGTGATTACTGAGTTGTTGTTTTTGACAGAAAAATCTTTGAGATGAATGCATGTGGAAGTCTTTTTGAACATTAAGCTCTGATGAGGTTTTCTCTTCTTTTCTTTGCTGGTTTTGAAACTGACTGAAATCAAAACTGTTAATTCTTGGTGAGAGATACAAAAGCAAGTTACACCATAACTGACAAAAGGGCTGCAGCTAAAGACTATGTTGAAAGTTGACTAGTTAGGCTGACTTTGAGCTTGTTTTTGATAACAGAGAAAAAAGAGATGAGTGGGGAGAAAAAAGATGAAGTGTTACATGGTTGAGACATAAAGGTGATGAAGTGAAATTCACACAACATAGCACAGACCATGCGCAGACAGTTGAATGTCACAGTTGATGTTTACAGCAGAGACGTCCATGTATCTTCTCCTATGATATCGCCTTATTCCCATGATAAGCTGGGCCTGTTTAACAAATCAGGGAGGCAGCTCCTTTCTTTCCTTTGAGGGTGAAATGCTCACAGAATGTGGAAGTTTTATCAGCCGCTGTCATCTTGCTCTGCTTTGTTTTACCTTGTTGCTGTTTTGCATGTGCCACTCACAGCAAAGACAGCAAAAATTCATGATGTATCACTCCACAGTCATTTTTGTCAACAGTGTCCATAAGTAGTTGAACCCCTGATGGTCAAAGTATATTTCTATTAGTTCTGTAGATCTTCTTAAAGGAATATTCCGGCGTAAAATAAAGTTAAGGTTAAACACACTGTAAGACACCCCCTCGAGAGATGAATGTTGTCGACTGCTTGCTTCTCTAGTTATATCAACTGTAGTAACGACCGCACAATAGCAATACACAGCGGTCTAAGCAGCCAAACACAAACATTAACCAAAACGCCACTCTATAGCCATAAAAAATGCTCAGAGCAGCAGCTAACTTCATCAACAGTACATATAGGGTCCCAGCCATAGTACTAGCCACCAAACATCTTTTTAACTTTGTCTAATTTCTTTAGCAAAGAGACTAAACACAACTCACCTACTCTCTTCCAGCAGCCGCTTGTTTGTACGGAGACCATCACCATCACCATCACCGACTGCAGCGGGGTTACGCAGCTCAAGGAAGAACATTTATGATTATTTGTGGCTATAGAGTGGCTTTTTGGTTGAGGTTTGTTTTAATGGCTCATCAGACTGCTGTGTTTTGCTATCTGCAGTCGTTACTAAAGTTGGTATAACTAGAGAAGCAAACGGCCGGCAACATTCATCTCTGATGAGGGTGTGAGGGGGTGTCTAACTCGGTGCGACGGTGTGTTTGACCCTAAATTAATTTTATGCCGGAATATCCCTTTAAGAAAACACAAGTATGAAACAAAACTAATGAAACAATAATCGGTCTATCTTTGTCTGCAGGGGGCGCCAAAACTGACACAAACCAAGAGTTCCTCACAGGAGCTTTAAATGTGGACTGGTGGGACTGGTCTTATCCAACAGATTAAATGAAAAAAAATCTATCCAGGGCCACGCAGGTTGGCCAAATCAGATTTATTTTCCACAAAGATCAATTCACATCGCTTTAAGAAGAACAGAGATGCAGAAACACGTGTATTCCAGCAGGCTGAACAATTCTGTATGTTCATTTTGCAGCAGTTTATCTAACCTACAGACTGATTTTCACACATGCTAGTGGTGGAATCTGTTGCAGCTCAAACTTTGCCAAGATTTAATAATATAACATAACACTTTATCAGCCAGACCTCCTACGGGACTATTAAAAATGAAAAGAGTCTCTGGCAACCTTGTTAGCAATATCTACCTCCTCCTTATTCTTTGGCATTCTTTCATATTCTCATGCTCACGTCTTTTCTCTGACTCTCTCTCTCTCTCGCGCGCTCTCTCGCTCTGTGTCTCATGATATGCTCACACAACTGGATTTTATTTCTGCAGAGCTGAGAAGGTGCAAAATGAAAGGGAGAGGGAGGTGGTGGTACAGTATACTGTGAACATAGAAAGGAAAGAGCGAGCAAGCAGAGAGGGAGTTACAGTCAGGCTGTACACATTCCTCAGCGCCTAAAGCAACGTGGTGGACCTCAAAGCTTCAGTCAGACGTCTTTAGCGCCAAACACTTGAAGAATTACCATTTATTATCCCGTATTGTGTGCTAATGGCAAAAAATGAGCTGAGTAAACACTGTGCAGGGGAGGCAGAAGAAGAGAAACACTGAGGGAAGAATATTCACAGCATAAAAACTTGTTAATTTTTGTCGTACTAAAACGACAGACACACGCCTGCACATTGGACACTTAGACACTTCTTCTACATCCACTATAAGGGTCTGTCTGACACTTAAGTTTAGCAACAAACATTAACCGAGTGGACATTTAAAACCATCTCAAACCAGCTTGATCCACTCACTCCATTTCTATTTAGAGGATGTGTGTGTGTGTGTCTACTAGGTCTCTGTGTGTATCTGTGTGTGTGCGTGTTAGACCAGGCAGGAAGAGGCATTCCCCAAGGACCGGCCCTCCTGAGCGCCAGACTTTAGGGGGTTGGGTGTGTGAGACATACACACACTATAAGGACAGACTACCGACTCACATTTTGTATCCTAGAAGCAGATCTGAGCAGACCAATTGCGCCTCATAAATCAGAAATGCTGAGATCCAACACCAAGATTCAGATAAAAGTAGAAGATTACAATAGTATGTGTCTTATTGAGGTCATCCTTTACTTTTCATTTAGATAAAAACAAAAATTAGCTGCAAATACAGACAGAATTAGCGTCAGAGAATCAAGCAGCCTAATCTACCTTAAACAAGGACATTTGTGCGTTTTTGTGAACAATGCTCACTTCTTAAAGGGTAAAAATGTCTACCGATCTCTTCAAACTTTCAAGATTCAAGTGTTTACAAGAGACTGTTGGCTTCCTGAGATGTTTGAGTTTTGATTTCGAGCCAACAGAAACATTAATTTACACAAGTGCACATCAAACATTTTGTGCACTTCAATAAACAGCCAAGTGTGCAGAGCTGTTCAAAGTGAGCATTCCTACACTTGCAGGCTTGTAACAACACACAAACAGTCACAGAAAACATAAATCTGTTCTCTCCGAGCAGTTTTTCAATAAGTCTTAGTCCACATCTTGCAAGGTTAGTCATGTTTTGAGTTTTTTAAACCCAGTAGCCTTGAGGACCCAGCAGCCAAACAGCACCTAACCCTGACTCCTGCCAGACAGGGGGGAGGAGGAGGAGGAGGAGGTGAGGGTAGACAGCAAACCACATTCCCAAGACAATGGACGGTCTGTGGGACTTTGCTGAAACTCTGGGGGCCTGGGGCACTCTGAGGGACGAAAGAAAAACTGAAGGAGAAAATCAGAAAGAGAGGGAGAGATTTTGGGACATGCATACGAAAAAGGTAAGAAAAGAGGGATGAAAATACGAAGAGTAAAAGTGGAAGAATGACCAAATAAGGAGGAGGTAAAAAAGAAATGGAGTGTTAAAAACATGGCATGGGAATTGTTGAGGATAACATGGAATAACACGAGACGGAGAGAGTGAGACACAGAAGGTGTTAAAAAGGCTTTTGCTTGTATTTGTCAAGTGACTTGAAAGTACTTCAGGCCAGTCAACAATACTGTTTCTAGTGTTTATGCCATACGGATTGTAAATATGAGCATCTCGATGGTAAAACCCATTTCCCCTACTAGGTCAGGGTTTCCACACTATGAGAGATGATGAGCCCCTTCAGATCCTGGTGCACCACTTCTCTTAATCAAATCTGCAATTTCAAAACCCACTAAAGATTATTGGCTGTATTGTCTTTAAATCTTGTAAATCAAAGTTAGTGCAGGCTATGAAAAACAGTAACTCCCACCTGATGAGAAGAGCTGCTGAAAACTAGAAATTGGAAACCGACTCCAACACTTCATGCCAACACAGTCTAGCCAATAAATATCGAGCCACCTGGTTTAAGCCACCTTTTTGCATCATGTTATGTAAATCAAAAAGTAAGTCATTTTTGAAGTGACCAAAAATAGGCTCAGAAACACGAGGTTGACGTCATGGAAACTATGACCACTGACATTGAAGACGAATATATGACTCTCAAAGAGCAACCACAGTGGTTTTCTCTTTCTTTTCAGTTACTATGACAACAAAAAGCCTTTTCCATTTAATACTTATTCCTCATTGCTTGTGCTTATCTATACGTATAAATGACTTATGTAAAGAGCAGATACTGCCCTACAGCATGACCAATCCAGAGATGCTACGACACATAAACATTTAGGATTATGATTTAATACTTTCAAGGTCCAAAATTATACATAACAGTACACCGTTAACACATTATTCATATGCTGTATACTTTCCCCCAGTTTTGCCAAACCTTGACAAAGAACACTAAAGACTTGTGGTGCATCAATTTCGCTCAGTTGTTGGTGCCCCATATAGAGGATATGTGGTTCGCCCATTTACTTTTGAGCTGGGAATCACCTTGCATCTGAGTAAACTGCATTCAAGATACAAAGTTTGGAAGTTGAAAAGCCATTACTTCTTGATGCTTTTAGCCTTCCTGGCTAAAACTATGTAAAAAAAAAAAAATAATAATTGTGGTAGTTTGCCTTCAGAAAGCAGGATAAAGTTTCTCTGAGTTGGTATTCTGACTCAAGAGGGCGCCGTGGATGAAGTGATGGGCTGGCACCTCAGAATTATGACCTCCAAGATCAAATGGAACGCTTTGTTAGTTCTTGATACTGCCGCCGCAGGTCTGACTTCTGGCCTTGACCATTTCCTGCTTGTCACTCTAACCCTCTGACCTCAACCTTTTCTGTCTGTCTTCAGCTGTCTTATTGAATAAAGGTATGAATCGCCTGTAACATGTCTTAAGTGGCCCAGTGGTGTGAAGCACTTTTCTGTCTTGGCTTGAACGCTGTCAAGGCAAAATCATACAGGATGCGTATTAGGAGCGTGGCAGCAGCGTCGCGTATCATGCAGCAAATAGGTTGCTATTCTAATCAATGCAGCAAAGCATACAGGACGCGTATCGGCTCCGTCGCAGCATCGTATCGAGAGCTGTACTGCAAAAAATATGCGGTGAGTCTATTTTTGCTGCTCTCCGCTTCCAGTGCACGTCAATACACACAGAGAAGATCGTCCTAGACAGGAAGTCAAGCATGAAAACCGTGCATGTCTTCCGGTATTTCAAAATAAAACATTATATGTGAACTCCTGACTGTGTATCAGTTCGTGTAGATGAGAAATACTTCCTGGTTATAGATTTATTAGTAACACAGAACAATCCGATGGTCAATCCCTGATCCATGTAGCCCCCAACAGGACTTTTAACTGCTAACTCTGTCTGACGGTAGCAGCACAGCATAAAGGAACATAGCTTATCAAACATGAGTGAACCTGCAAAAAACAAAACTGTAAAATCACGTTGCTTTTTCACATATAGTAGAGGCTCAACGGTCACTGAATTATATCACAATTAGCAGGAAAAAGACTGCAGAAAGGCAAAACAACCCGTTGCGAACAGGTTTTTCCCTCTATACTGAGCCCAGCTGCACTACGCTGCTGCCAAATACGCATCCCGCGTACAATACGGATCATGTATGTTTTCAGCTTGTGTTCAATTCTCCTCATCTTACCTACACTGCAGAATGCATATACCTTATAGCCAATAATTGTTGAGTACAGGACTGGAGGATGACAGACGTATAGAAACAAGTTTGCTGTGTCACGGTTGGATCATCATACATAAATCTTACAACCATACTTGCCATTCCACTCTTTCTAGCTCCTCCCCCTGTCTGTCCCTGAATGACACACTGAGATAAACTGCCACGGTTGGACTTGCTGACCTCTGGACCACCAGTCGACTCTCTCCCAGAGTTCAGCAGGACCTGACATACAATCAGATCTGACATTAACACGCTCTATTTGCATTCTTGCTTCCGGGAAATATTTTGGTTGCCAGGCAGCTCGGCTCGTAGCTTGCTGTAGCATGTTTTCAGAGACAGTGGCGTCAGGGAGGTGCCCTTTGAGGTATGATTTAAATGTCCATTTTAGTGACACTGGCCCTTTTATCCTTACGGAGCAGCTAGTTCCCATCCGGCTGTGCGGAGGTTAAAGAGCGAACACTTCCTGGGTCAGCTATGCTCTGTCATTAGGATATGAGGTGGACAAATATTTGCTCTAGAGGAGCAACAGGGAGGAAGAGGGGGATGAAGGAAAATAAGAAAGGGAGGTAAAAGATTTCCAGAGAGCACCTCACTTTCCCTTAACACAAGCTCGCATGTAGGCAGGCGAACTCTCACCAGCATTGCCATCAATAAATAAATAGAGGCTGACAGAAATATCCCCAGCATCGTCTCAGCCAGCATAGCACAGAGCTAGCACGCACAGAGGGGACGACACACACAAACACAGACACACACAGACTGAGACATGCAGATAAAGGCGGGGAGAGATAGCAACAGAGAGAAGAAAACAAGAAGGAGGGAAACAGAGCAGATAGAAAAGGAGGAAGACAGAGGATAAGAAAAAAGAAAAAGAGTGATTTGAAGAAAAGGGATGAAGATGCTTTCCTTTTTTTTGTCTCTGGTCAGTAAAAAGGATTAATAGCGGAGGTGAAACATGCTTACTGTTCACTCCTGTTCACAGGAAGAGGAGGGGCCGATTTCTTTCACAAACTTAACACTCAAGTCCACCGTAGTAAGACTCCATCTCTTTTCCCCCCTCACCTTCATACCCCAACAGACACGGCGAACAGACCTGCAACTCACACATACACACTCTGGAAACACACACATGGACCCCCAGCACGAGCCCCAGCTCCGTCACTCAACTTCTGGTTCTGATTTAAAAACTCGTTCTACACTCTCCCCTTCTTCTCCTCCTCCATCCATCAGTCCCCCTCTCCTCTCTTTCTCTCTCTTTCAGCATGTGTGTGTGTGTGTCTGAATGTAAGGGCAAAACTCTGCCTCCTGCAAATGGATACACCAACACATGTGCAAGCACAGCCTGAGACATTTATGCCCCTTGTGTGAGTTGTGGTTACAAAGACACACACATGTACACACACAAACAGCATGCAGCACCCAAGATCATATTCATGGAGACACATGCTCCCCCTCTTCAATGATTAGTCTAAATATGCCAGTGATCACAAAGCGGCAGGAAGACCCGGCACACACGGAGCGTAACAAACACACACACACCATCCCCTCTTTTTCTGCTCCAAATACACACACACAGACACACACACACACACACACACACACACACACACACACACACACACACACTTTTCATTTTGCTGCTCCTCCTCCAAGCAGTGCCGGCAGGCTGCCAAGCTACACATAAACATGGTGCATTGCATTGCACAGCCTTTCTGCAGGTACAGTAATGCAAACACTGGAAAATATTTAAGCCACATCAGCTGCCCGCTCTCTCAGATGCTTTTACCATCACATCGCACCGGCAAGGGAGGAAAACACTGGTGGATGCTGTGTGGTACAATTTAGAGCGAAGAATAATTACATATTTTATGAATGATGGGAGCTCAGTTGTAAAGGTACGCAATTAGTTTATGCTTTCAATTTCACTTGTGCTCATTTTTTGGTAGTTTATTTTTTTAAACTGCCTGTTTAGGTTAACACTTTATACTGAGCATGTCATGATTTCACTCCATTTGTTCCGCTCAACTTCCTCATTCAAACTTTAATTTTTCACTTCCTCTTTGGCCTGTCTTTATTGGTCAAAGAGCCTACATCATAGACTGTATATACCATGGACAACTTGGTTCTGTCTTCTGCCTGTATACAGATTTGAAGCCGAAAAGCTCTCTGTAATTCCAGGTTTTCCATCCACTTCCTGAAACCAACATTGTGCAGTAACTAAACAATCTTCGTACACTCATAGGCTGTATCAAGTGTCAATCATAGAAAACATGAACCCCCCTAATAACTTTTAAAAATGGAGCTGCATGGAAAAAAGAGGACTTGAGCACAAACTAGTCTTACAATAACTACATGTCAACACTGCAAGCAGGGGGGAGAAAGATTTATATTCTGTGTAATGAATTTCTGAAGTTTGTCCACAGCTCCATAAGCTTTGCTGGCGGAGGCAGGATTTATGACCTATACTGCAGCCCGTCAACAGAGGGTGCTGTTCTCAGAGTGAATTCACCCAGCGACATCCATTCTATATACAGTCTATGGCCTACAACTCACTTCTGAATTGAAGTAAAGTAGATACCATTTTGCAAAGAACTTGCAGCCGGATATAACCAACAAATTACGACCATAAAGGCAGTCCCTTTAGCATGAACTTGGCTCTAGTCTAGACTATTCTGTATTTCAATGTTGATCTATCATATTTATACGTGATTATGACCAAACAACGCTGCATGCAACTTCAGGCCGTCAAGGCAAATACATGACAGGGCAGGCAATCTGTACCGAAGTTGTGGAGATCATGTCTGACTGAAGTCCTGTTTTTTGGGTTCACATGGCACTCGAGAAAACCAAATTACTGCCTTAATCCTATTAAGACTGGACAACTGAAGTGCATGTAAACACCTTAGTCCGACTATAATCAGAGTTTGAGTCAGATAACTTCAATTAAGACACCCAGATAATGCAATAGGAATTCAATTTTCTCTACCATGTAACCAGCGTAGTCGGAGTATGATTGGACGATGTGCCACGCCCTCGTAACCCCAGAACAAAAACACCAGAGAAGAGGAGTAGCGTGCACCTTATATTCAGAAAAAGTAGCGCCTACATCATGTACGACAAAAACAACACTGTACGATGCTCCATCTTCTCCCTCGAAAATGCCCAGTAGCAGTTGTAGCCACTGGGGAAGAACATGTTCACGTCAATAATTCCATTTTCTCAGCTGCATGTATACGCGGCCAATGAGAGAAGTCCGATTCGGCAAAAAAAACAAATTATGAGCTTAGTCCGATCAAGCAGTCAGGTGACTTGGACTTGGACTGAAGTCAAGGACTCGGAATTAGGACTTGAAAGATGTAGATGAAGACTGTTTTTTTTTCTTCATCATCATAGTGCAAAGGCCGTAATAATTCACAGTTTTAAATGAGGGCAAGCTCATGTGTTCAGCAACAGTTCCTGCCATGATGCAAAAAGAGGGGCCACAAATTGTGTGTCAAGAAAGAGCAGTGTGACATGTTGGAGAACCATCAATGAGAAGACGGGAACAAAATTACACTTGTGAAAATGTGAAACGGTGAACCAGCAGTCCTCATTATTCTTTGATTAATAGGGCCCATCTCAGACTTGGACTCATGTACCTGAGACCTGAGACTGAAGTAACAGGGGTTTGATTCAGATAGGCTGAAGTGAGGTTCAAAATATTGTCATATGAGATCTTGTCCCAAATTCATCCTTTGTATTAGCTTTAAAAACATATCAAATATTTACCAATGATATGTGGACACCAGGAAGTGGAACCTGTCCTTGTCTAGAGCAAAATTTGGTCCCGGTACCAAGTCAGTTTAAACACTAATATCAACTACGATCACAAAACCACAAACATATTGTCTGATAATTCAACCCTCATAAACCTGGATGTGCAGCTTTACGAAACAACCCTGGGAGGACCATTTACATACATGGTAACACACCCTTAAAAACACACTGGCCTCTTGCTCCACTTCACCACCACCCCCCCACCCCCGATTTTAAATCTGCATATTAACATTAGCAGGCCGCACAACCCAGTGAGGAGTAATGTGGTCGTTTGCCTCCGTTATCTCCTTTTCTTTACTCCCTCCCCTCCTCTTTTCTCTTTCTACCCCTTGCTTAACTTAGCCCGTTTCCCTCTCTCTCTCTCTCTCCCTCTTCTTTCTCTCTCCGCCCCCCCCCCCCCTCCCCCGACAGCCCTCAGCCAATGGCGTCTGGGTGTCAGGCAGCTCAGAGAAGCTGTTGTCATGGTGACGAGGCTCCTGTCTGTGCTCTGTCCCTCAGGCATCCCAGATCCAGAAAGAAGCATCGTGTTTACGTGAGAGGAGAGAGAGAGAGAGAGAGGAGGAAAGGAGAGAAAACGAAGGGAGAAGGAGGGAGGAAGGAGGGAAAGTGTGCTGAGGGTGGATGTGAGGAGGAGGGAGGAAGAGGAGGAAGAGGAGGGAGGGGAGGGAGGAAGAGGATGGGGAGAAAACTGCCCCACTTTGAACAGCTTTTGTTCTTCTGTCTTTGGGTTTAAGGCCTTGCATGAATGTGTGTTCATTTGTGTGTTTGCTTGCATGCCTACATGTGCTTGACTGTGTTTGTGTGTGTGTGTGTTTGTCGCTGTGTGTGTTGCTGTGTGTGCCTCACATGGATCTGTAGACACCCAGGCATCTCACACCCCTATTCCTGGCACCTCCACCCAATCTCTGACCTTTCCTGGACTTCAGTGCACTGACAGACACACACAGGCCTGACCCCACACGCGCACAATCACAGCCCTTTCTCTGCCCCCGTACACACACACACACACACACACACACACACGCACACACATACACACACAACAGAAAGACACATACGTCCAAGATCATGTAACCAGCCCAAAACACTTGCACCTGGTGTGGCCTAAAATAAGGTCCCCGGGCAGTCGTGTCGCAGGGTGGTGTGACGATGACAGCAGCTCTGAGGGTCTGTGTTGACCACTGTGCCCCTAAATACACACACATACACACACATACGTACACAGACACACTCACAGTGTAGATCACTTAACTCTTGGAGGCATCTGTTGCTGATTGGGCGATGCCATCATCTGTGCCCTGACCATGACTCTAACAGTATGGGGGGGTTTACTTTTGCACATTTGAATGCGGTACAGTGTGTGTGTACATTCTATCTACCAGAGCAGGTGTTGAGAAGCGCCCCGGTGTCCCCCTCGCCTCTTATTATGAACCACGTCAGCTTGATCTGTATCAGTGGCGGCCTATTGCTCCACAGTCCTCACACTTGACTCTTTCTTCCTTTCCACAGGACAATCCAGCACGTTAATTGCAAGGTAAACAACTGAAGAGGAGCATCAACCCCACAGGAGCACTCTTCCTCTCTTCTCCTCCCTCACTCCTGTTTCTTTTCCTCTTGTCTTTGTCAGAGGCGAGGTTGGTTAAGCCCCCCCTTCAGAATCAGAATCTGGACAAGCACCAGTTGGAAGCTAATCCTGCTCGCCGACTGGACCCCTCCTCCGAAACAGCGCAGCAGGGGTGGGCTGATGAAAGGGAGGCTGATATGAGGGACATGAAAGGCGTTGTAGAGGCAAACAGAGCGGCAGACACAGCCTGTGTAAGACCCCTGCGCTGCGTTCAGCACTGTACAACAATCCTTTTTGGACATTAAAACACCACATTATAAGAGATGTTTTCCTGATTCAAGCTCAAGGCTGGCAGCCAACTTTCTTTCAGAAGGATGTTTCCACTTTCGATACGAGACGCGCGTGTTGTGGCGCTTAATGACTGAACCGATTCCTTATGATTATTAACATCCTGTTTGTTCAAGGCCAAAACTCTTGACTCCAACATTCCCTTTTAGTCAATGAAGTGGTGCCACAAAATTAACCTCATTGGAGTAAAAAGCCCGTTATAAGAAAAAGCGTTGATGCACAACTGCCCCAGTGACAACAAAACTTTAACCTCTACTTGGTTACTCAAAATAATCCAGCAGGTTTTTAAACACAGGTGTAATTTGAGGTGATTTGAATGTTTGATGACACTAAAGATTGACCCTCAAATTTGACTCACTCTGTCACTCAGTATATTTACCTGTACGGTTAAGTTAAAATGGCTGCAGCTCAATTGGGTTATTTAATTGGAGTACTGTTCTTGTCCCAGTTTACCTGCGCTGGGCAAAGTTCAAATGATTGACGGAAGCATATCCACCTTTGCTACGGTAGGGGGCGACATGCCCCCTTCCAGCTCGTTCCTATCAGGTTGTGTCCAGTTGATGTATTACATATCAAAACAGTTAGCAAAACACGATATTGGTTTCTCATGTTTTTGTTTACTATGTGGCTTCCTGGCAACCCATCCATACTATACAACTTCCTGCTCGAAGCACGCCGTGTGAACACTTGAGCATGCACACAACACGAGGACCAGGAACCATCTGATTGAACCATTTACATGACAGAGAAAATTTGATTATTTAGTTATGTTAGTCCAATTATGAGAAGTTCAATATGGATCCGTTTTAGCTGTACTAAAGTGTTCATATTATTTTTTAAAGTCCAGTTTTAGTCAGAATGATTTCTTGTCATCATGTTAACTAGCTACTTCATGACTTTCTGCTAATGACATTGAAAAAGGGTTACATGAATACGAGCTCACTGGCTGCATCATCGTAGAAGAAGAGGGCAAAATAATAACTGGCTAAAGAAGTGAAGAGATGCAAAAACCACTTTCACAATCAAAAAGATTTAAAAAAAAAAGCCATTCAAGCTACTCATGCTGATGTAAAAATATATTGAGAACAAGTGGGAAATGCATTCCTACACACTTCAAGCTAGTGTGATATATGAGTTTTACTCTGGCGCTCATGTGGCAAAAAATTCACCAAAGGCTACAGAGGATTTGAGGCTGACTGAAGAAGACCCAGCAGTATTTATGACAACACAAGGGGTGTGATTATAACTGTAACAATTAAAGTCATACAGGTAACACAGAAACAAGTTCAAGTTTTAAAGTTGAAGCATAAAATGTGGACATCATACATACACTGGTTGGTTGGATATGCCTTTCAAGCATTAAAATAAGCGTCAATTTTTCCAGCGTGGCTTTTTGGGGCATTTTGTTTTCTATGGTTAATCGGATCTCATGGTTATATGATTGTTTTGCTATAAAATCGATTGCTACTGTATCTCTATATCCTGATATTATCATTATTGTGTGTCAGATACTGCAAATGGTTTGTTTGTAGGGCTGGGATGATATGCTTTTCTCCCGATTTGATTCTTCTACGATTTTTCTAATGCCGACTCGACTTAAATTGCAGTTCCAAGATATTGTCTATTTTCTGTATCTTTAATCTGCATTTTTAACACTAAACAGTGAAACAGTTAAATCAGGGCTTGACACTAACTTTTTTCACAAAGAGCACAAGTGCTCCTAAGTTGAAAAAGTAAGGAGCACACCAAGAATTTTAGGGGCACAATGAAAATTGATCAAATAATGTTGGTCTTATTGGTCAACATAAGCACTGTTATTTGAAATTAATTTTAGGTCTCTTGGTCACATGACATGGAAGCTATTGAAGGAAAACACATTTATCTGAGAACATCAAACTGTAATTTACTGACGGTCCCTTATTCAACACCCGACATTGACAGCGAAGGTGCCAAGAAGATTTAATTGTAAAATTGTTTGTATTGTAAAATTCCCACCACTGGTATGTTTGCATCCATTCTGTTTGTGTCTCCTCATTTCTTATAGTTTCAGTATGTTTTCCTCTGTAAAAACTCCAGAAACTATATCTTCTTACTGCCAAGCTGCCAAAATCCAGATAAGAGAAGAGAGAAGCTCATAAAAATGTTGGTTTGCTCACCTTAGTCACATTAAATTATCAACACATGCTCACAGAAAAAAAGGAGTTGTAGTTGTAAGACTGGCAGATTTTTTTTGCCCCGAGTTTTGTCTCTCAGGCTCCTGGCCTTGCCTGTGGATGTGGGAGCTTGTCCCACATTTAGAGGCAGGAAAAGTATCCAAAAAATAAACTGCAGGTACTACTCAAGGCTGGAAAACATCTAAAAATACTAATATGTTTTAACTTACACTTAAATAGTTTTCAATCTGATAAATAAAAACAAAAAGGCTCAATAAAGAGGAAACTTAGTATTTAATATGGACATTTATTGTACATACCTGTGTATTCAAGTGCAACTTCTATCTTGCATCAGTCTACCAATAATTTGGAAAGTCTGCCGCGTAAATATTCAAGTTTTTAATGATGATCTTTAAAAATAAAGCAGTCACACTGTTATCTCTTTTTTTTTTGGTGGTAGAAAAACTTCTAACTGCATATTTCTCCCTCCTCCTCCCCCACAGCTGAGACCGAACCAAAGCCCTTGTGTGCACCCCTACAGTTAATCGACACATTATCCTCGCTCTTCATGTTCAAAATTTCAAGAGATTAAAAATAGAAGTAAAAAACAAACACAAATGACCTGCAGCCGAGAGAGACGGTGCTCGTTGAACTGATAAATTTGGCGAGGCCTCAGTCTGGGCGTTAACTGAGGATGAAAGCAGCGTGAGTTTGAATGACTTTGACAAGATGGAGTAAAATGAGATTTTGATGTTTTTCAGAATAAAGAAAGGAAAAAAATCAAACCAAGGACGTTTTTGTATTTAGTCTTTGAAACTCGGAACAGACTAATTGTCTGTTAATATCTGAAGAGTATCTATTCATAGACTGAGACAGGCACACACACAGAGGACAACTTGATGACAGATGGAAAGAAATTAGAGGCAAAGTAGCATTAATATTCCATCTCTTAATAACATACAAAGCCCTTCCCCCACCTCTGGCACCACACAGTCACACCCACACAGACACACAAACGCGTGTACTTCAGTGTGTGTTCAAAGAGTCCTGTCCTGGAGAGCATTTCTGCCCCGTCTTATACAAAAATTCAACGGAATCAGACCTCTCCCATCCTCCTCCCTTCTCCTCCTCTCCTTCCTTTCCCTCCTTTTCTCCTCCTCCACCCCCTTACAACATAGTCTCCTTCCCCTCCCTCTCCCCTTCCCGTTCCCCTTCAACCCACCCACCCAGCCCCACTGCCCTCCAGCCCTGCAGCCTCGCAGCAAAGTAGAGAGCAATCCCTTGGTGGGTCAGCCAGATTAAACTGCCACTGTAATCCGCTTGGCTTTCACCTCCTTGTCCTCAGTCGAAGAGAGAGAGAGAGGGAGAGATGGAGGGATGGAGAGGAAGAGAGGAGGGGTGGGTGGAGGAGTAAAAGGGCAGGAGGATGGAGGGGAGAGAGAGAGATGGGGAGAGAAAATATAAGATAGCAAAGGACGAGACAGTGAGCGAGCAAGGGAAGAGAGAGAGAGAGGAGGATGGAGGGGGGAGGGTGGAGCTGGGGGAAGTAGCAAAATGACAACAAGGGCATGGAGGGAGAAAAACAAGGAGTTAGAAAAAAAAAAAGGAGAAAGCCAGAGAAAGAGAGAAAAGCAGAGGCAGTGTGGTGCTGAATTAAAGGAGTATGAAAAGGAGGAAGTGAATAATGAATCTCATAAAGGAAAGATATTAAGGACGAATAAGAGTCAAATAAACGGTGTTACCAAAGGGAGTGATGAAGGACAGTGGGGTAATCCTGGTGGCAGAGCTTCTGCGGCGAACATAATGAACCAAACAGGAAACTATGTGGAAGTACGCCCTGGTATTCGTGTAATGATGAAATTTGTTTTGTGTGAAATTTGTTGGAAATGACACAATGCCCCTCATGGCCAATCACAGCCAAGTCCTCTGCTTCATTTTGTTCTGACCTGGGGTGGTTTTGTCCCCTCTTTGGACCAGCTAGAGAAACAATGACGGAGATCTGTGATCATTTATGCCTTTACCGCAAGTTTTATTCATAGATTCAGATCTCATCAGCAGTGTCAAAGAGGAACTCAATGAATAAATACAACATGTTAAAGATAAAGACAGCTCCTGTTGAATGTGCAAGGTTTTAGACTGAAACCTCACATCATACATGAATCCTACTAATAGATCTTAGCTAGCATGGCTCATACTCTTTTGCTAAGATGATAATAATATTGATTTCAGCTTCTGAGAAAGTATTTCTGTCTGCAAGTGCTGTTTAGTTTAACCTATTCCAACTGGTTTCATTTAAATCATCAATTCTTTTACTTATTTTAGCTCATGTTTGGTCTCCACCCTGTCCTTGGAAAGTACCTGCAGCTTAATATTCCACTTTTTTTTACAAGATTGGTCCATTCAGGTTTCTTGTTCTGTAGGTACTAGTGCTGAAGCTTACAGAGTAAAGCACTTTTCAGATACTTACACCTAAAAATGTCCAGAAAATCTTCCGGACAGCCTACACCTGAACTATTTAACTACTAAATTCATGTGTGTGTTCCTCACAGTGTGAGGTTTTATTATAAAACTGGCAAAGGGACAGGTCTTCAGGAGCAAGACATTAAAAAAAAAAACACTGTAGTATTCCTGTTTACTGTTTACAGGATATCCAAGATGGTCAGCAAAGCAGAGTCTGGTGCTTCAATGACTTTCGCCTTGATTTAAGAGTTACCTATGATGGTTAATGTGTGTATGTGTTGTTATTGTAGGTTAATGTATGTATTCAGTATAAAGGAATAAGAAGAAATCTGTGCTGGCAAGTATAAAAGAGTGTGAAGCAGCCTCTACTTGCACGAAGATGATACCCAATGGTCATATAGACTTAAGTGTCATTACTCTCTAGACCACTCACTCACTGTAAATTCTCCTGACTTTTACCTGCTGTATTCCACTTAGAGGCTGGCAGGAAGAATTTTTGGGGTCTAGCCATCCACTCACACAAATCCCCCTGAAATTTTTAAAACTAAGTCACTCCCTTTATATTGTAAGCAATACAGTGTTACTCAAAATACATCTGCTGTTATCTCTTAAAGGGCTATCACAAAAGGCTAGTTACCTTGATAGTTTAATCCAACCAACCAACATACGGCCCATGCTACAGCAAAACAACATTTGCCCTAATTTTAAAAACTAAAGCAACCAGCGTACAGTTCGGGAAGGATCACGATTATTATCATTAATGTTGATATGAGCAGAAAAACAGAGAATAAACAGCAGTCTATGATATTAAAGCACATTTACACATTGAAAGCATATGACTAACACCCTGATTACCTTGACCTCTACCAGGCTGAATGTGTAAAGACATGGGAATATTGAACTATATCAGGAAGTCAATAAGTGAAGCTACAGAGGCTTTCAAGAACAAGAAGCTCCTGTGATTTGTCAAGTTTTTCCAACCAACATGGCGACTTTTTACTGCACAGATAAGTGATCATTTGAAAGGACTAAATTAATTCTATTTATCTCTGATAACTTTACAAAGCTTTACCATAAACTGCTTCAACTAACTGTGAACTGAAACAAAATCCAAACCAAACCCCCCCTAAAAAGTGTTCCCTTATTCTAAGACTGTGATGGTATTTCTTTCCCCAAACAGTGAGCATGAGCGTCTCAATGAGAAACTCAGCTCTGTTAATGAAGTTAAACTGCAATTATGAATCTAATGGAAAGAAGATAAACAAGTCCATTTGTGTGCATAACAGTTTCAATAAGCAGAGTATTACTGTCCTCCAGTTATAGTCCCATTGCATGTAATTGCACTGAATCTCTCATCATCAGACACAAGTCCCAAGCTGAGTATAAATGGAGAATTTCACATTAAGACAAAGTCAGACTCATTGGGATAAATAGAAAAAGCACGTATCAAAGGAAACCACCAACTTTTAATTGGAAACATATTTTTAGTTTGGACACATCTGACTATTTATATTTTAAGCTACTGATTTTGAAACTTTTTAGGTCCAAATGATGTCTCAGGTGGATAAAACTAAATTCAAATTCAAATTCAACTTTATTTATATGGCACTTTTCATACAAAAGAAAATGCAATTCAAAGTGCCTTACAGAGGCTAAAAACAACAATAATGACAAAAACCCAACCCTTCCACCCACACACACACCCATGGACCCACATGCACACAAAGACACATACCCACCCTCACTCACCCACACACACACACACACACACACACACACACACACACACACACACACACACACACACACACACACACACAGCCGTACACAGTGTGAGAATTTAAGATATATTGTCAAAGAGACATGGCCTGACACCGAGACATTACATGAGGAAAGAGCTACAGAAACACTGGAGATAAAAATTGTGAAAAGAGTAAAACCTGATGGACTAAAACACGAAAATAATATTAAATGAACAAGTAAGTAAAAGCTCTTATTATTTATTAAATATAAAAAAAAACTACTGTAAAAAGTGACTCAGGTCAAACTTCAGTTCAGAAAATGTTACTCTGAACATCTATTATTAGCTCTTCTGTTGTCCAAATTGACTTTTGTATTAATGAAACATAACAAACTCTGTATTACGTGAAGTCTGCTAGTAATGTGCAGACATCTAACTTTATCGTCTGTGAGCGTGTGTGTGTGTGGGAGCATGTCCACTGGGTACATGGGAAGAGTGTTAAAGTGTGGAAAAGAAATAGAGTTAACAGGTATTCCCTTCCTCCTCCAAACCCCCGCTTGATAAAGGGTGGGTTGAGAGAGGGAGAGGCAGGAAGAGGGAGGATATCCTTCAAGGAGTGGGCTGTGATATATAAGCATAGGCAACTTCAAACAAGAAGGGGGGGGCACTTCTGCCCCAATAAAACCAGAAGAGGTATGGAAAGAGGAAAAAGAGGGAGATGGAGGGATAGGCAGAGTTTTCATTAGGGGGTACAGCATAAGAGAGGCAAATGGGAGGGGTTAAAATGAATAAGTGGAAAGAACAGAAGCAAAGTGACACAACAAAGTGAAAGAACGTGTAATAAGAGTGACTATAACAGTGGCTGGTATACCGAGAGCGCTGGGCGCCACCCGAGTCTCCACACAGAGAATAACAGACCATTACGGACTAACATTTCTAAAAATAAGCCTGGAATATGGAAACATTTTTTTACTAAGTTGTATTAAAAATGTACATTACACACTCATTAGTGTACACATGCATGTGGACACACACACACACACACAACCCAGTCTGTGCCCTACTACAAGTGATTGATGAATTCAGGAAGAGGCTCTTGGGTAGAGGAAGTCCAGTCTGGGTCAAACTTCACTGACACATCCAGGCAAGAGCACCATCTGCATGCACTCTCGACTCACACACACACACACACTCATCACGTCTACACCCCCCCAACCAACACACACGCCTGCGCTCATTTAGACATGTGATACGGCTCCTCTCATGCTGTTTACTATATAATGTCTTTCCTTCAGCAGCAGCGGGGGTGAATAAGGAGGAGGGGGGTGTGCAGAGAGTCAAGGTGAGCAGAGCGAGTCGGGCACGCTGGCGCAGTGTGTTCTCTACAGTTTTAGGGCCGTGCGTGCCATTGTGGGCCAGCGTGGGGCTGTTTTTGACAGCAACCATTACGACAAATAATTGAACGGCAAATGAAGACAAATGATATGATTGCAGCGCACGTCCCAGCAGTCAATCTGCTATCTAGGTGGTTCCCATTCAAAGCCATTGATCAGCTTTACAACCTAAGTAGCTGGCCAGGAAACTAAATGGTGGCGATCAATGCTATTTAACAGATTATTGACTGCTGACTGGTTGCCTGAGATCAAAATAGAGACAGGGGCATGAAGAAGTAAGCAAATAGAGGAGAGGAATGAAAACACATGAAATTGGAATCGGTTCCTTTGCTTCAGTGATAATAAATGGGGGAGAAAAACACTGAAGCAGCAAAGAGTGAGGAGGAGAAAGGGTGCGTTTCAGTGAGTGTGTGCGGCTGTATTTCAGCGATCATGTGCTTCTAATGAAGGGAAGAAAGAAAATGAAGGTGGAATGAATGAAAGAAAGAAAGAAAGACAGATAAGCCTCTTGTTTTAGGCTCCACATGTGACCAGATGTGTTCTTTGTGCCTGAAAACACCAAAATCAAAAAATCAGCCCCAGGCTTAATGAAAAAAAAAATCAGTTCAACACTTAACAAAAAATCAGTACAAGAAGTTTGCACCTCGCCAGAATCAGCCGCTACTTTCTGCTCCTCTTTGTTCAGTCGATCCTTGATGAAGCTTTCAAGTGGCACGAGAGCAGACACGAAACAACAGCCGCCTGCACCACAATTACATCCTTTTGACTGCTTGCTCCTTCACGTGTGTTCGCACTGTCTGTATTTACAATGCACGAACCAGACCAGAGCCAACCATCAGCTTACCGGAGCTGGGGTTTTGGTGAGATGCTTTGTGTCTGTTTGGCTGTTTTTAGATCATTAGCCAACGAGCATCAGGAGCAGAGTGATGGCTGTTTTTTGCTCAGACTTGACTTCGGTCCAAGCCAAGAGGGAGATGTCGTGAAATGACAGGAGGGGGAAACCTGCATCAGCATTTCGGGAAGTTGAAGTGTGAATTTAAGGGAAGGATTCGGTGCGTTTAACTACCACTACAAGTTCCAAACCACTACGTTCGGTATCTATACACACTTTACTTTGTTACCATGGTGACAGGGCACAGCAAAGGTGACTGAATCATGAGGCTGCATGTTTTTTAAGTATAAATGTTGTGCTCATAAGTGAATGTGATGTTGCAACATAAAACCAGCTCTTGAAAACACATAAGTTGCATCAGTTTCAGCTTAAATTTGGTTGCTGTCCAACTCCATATCTTCGTGTAGATTTCCTCATATTTGCTTTAAAATAAAAGACTGTTTGTGCTTTGAAACGGCAGAAAGTGGCCGAGCTTCAGTGACTCACTGTGTGCATGTGTGAGTGTGGATACAGACTTAAATATGGCTATAGTAGAGGATCTGTGTGTGTTTCTCTGAGACTGTGTATGTGTGTCCCCCTGACTGCCTCTGTGTGTGTGTGTGTGTGTGTGTGTGTGTGTGTGTGTGTGTGTGTGTGTGTGTGTGTGTGTGTGTGTGTGTGTGTGTGTGTGTGTGTACACACTCCTCTTGCCTTTTCTCAGTTCAGCAGAACCTCATTAATTCAGCAGGAATGGAAATCATTTCTGCGCGGAGTGCACAGGAGACAGAAAGAGATGGAGAGGAAGACGCGTGGAGGGGTGGGGGTGGTGGGGAGGGGGCTACAATGAATGCTGAAAATTTCTTTATTTTTCCTTTTCTGAATATAATTCAATGAAAAAAATCATGCTTTTGATAAACAGCACTGGGAATTTTTTGTATTAGTCACAAAGGGAATTGTGCTGATATTTTAATACTATCTAATCAGACTTATATTACATTACCATTCAGTCATTTGGTTTACAACTCTTGAGAAATAACACGTGTTTAATCTCTGCCTTGATTAATCTCAATTGAAATCTCATAAATTTGATACACAAACAAACAGACTGGACAAACACCCAAATATAGCAAATGTCCAGATGGATACATTAATAAAAAGGTAATCTTCCTTATGTAGCAGCAAATCAGAGTCGGCTCCGTCCCCTCCCTCTCTCCCCTCCTCCTGCCATCTCTCCATCCTGAAGCCCCGCCACCAGACAATATGGAGCAGACAGTAATCTGGCCATGCACTGAGGAGATTACCAGCAGAACAGTTCAGCACAGAAGAGAGCAGCACGGAGAGAGTAAGAGACTCAGATCAGCCAAACCAAGTCAACACAAAGCAGGGACATATAGTGTATCCAACCAAAGTGAGCTGCTTCAGCTGTTCAGGAGAAACCTCTCTCTCTCTTTTTTTTTGAGCGTGGGCCGGTCGCACACACTCCTTCAGTGAAAGCTGACCTTTTCGGAGCGCAGTGCAGCGCTGTGGTTCTCTCTATTCCAAATGTCACTTTTTACAGAAAATATCTGACAAAGTACAGACAGATCAAACAGCCCAGACTGAACAGAAAAGATAAATAACTCATGCAGAGTATGAGACTATGTCCACACACCTATAGTGTGACTTATGTGCTCTGATTTTCTTTTTCATGGATTATAATACATAAACATCGAGGCTTCAACAGTTCAGTAAATAACCAAACAGATGTGCTGCTGTGTTTATCCAGTGAACTTAATCATGCCAGATATAAATAACTGATCTGAAGGCTTACATGCAGACAGCAGGGCTAAGGTTTGGAGTTCACACTTTGCACTTTTAACTAAGGACATGATGTGGATTTTTGGATTTTCTGCCCCTCTCAGAAGAATAAACACAGAGCAGGAGAAGTCTGACATTGTGCTGATCCTTCAACTGGACAAGCCTCAATGCAGCTCACTAGAGAGAACAAACACAAAGGTATACAAGGACACACATGCAGTCATGTGTACAAAGATGAGCTTTTGTTAATTGCTTCAAAGGTACAAATGTCTGTTACACATGAAACTCAATGTTTTCCCCTCTCTGTCTTAAAACTGTGAAGAAACACTTGAGAGTTACCCTACTCCTGAGTATTTTCACAATCTTTAACTCATGTATCGATCAGTCCTTAAGTCTGGCATTAACAAATAACAACAAAAGTTATCTCAGGGGGACCCAAATCTACAGTGAACTCTTTGATAGATTATTTAGAAAGCTCGATAATAATCCAACAATGAACAAGCAGAGAAAAAACGTTCTAACGGGCTTTACCTTGCCAAAAACATGCAAACAAACAGCAGTATTTCTTTGTTTTTTCCATGATGTCAATTAGCCACCTGCTCGCTAGATGCCCAATCAGCTTAAAGTCATAGCACAGGTGCGCTCTCATGAAATCACATCCTATCACATCACATCACACACATTTCTGATAAAAACAACTTTATAGCTCAGTGCACTTATTTAGATTATGCTAGATCATACTTAAATGATCTGATATATTTTTTTCACTCTAATGTCTGATAGTTGCTCTTTTAAAAATTCGAATTCATTTGAAACTTCTCTGACGAATTCTATACTTGGTTCCATTGATAAGCTCCTGACCTGGAAACCTGACCTGGAGCTGTGGATCCACAGGCAATGATGAAGTAAGAGACTAGAATTAAACGTCCTTCGCCAAAATTTCTGGTAAAAGGGCAAGGTGACAAAGATTATTGATGAGGTGCAACAACCGACCGCACCCTACAAGTCTTTAAAAAAAGGACACTGACTGTTCTGTAACTCACAGTTTTTGACCAATAATAACAGAGTCATCTTCACTCAGCAGTTTAAGATGCTTTCTGTAAGTGAGTATTAATGATAGATCTCATCAGACGACCTTAAGTCACTTCTTAAAATCAATCTTTCTACTTGTTCTCAATGTTTCTTTTTTTGAGAGAAAGGTAAAAAAAAAAAAGAAGTGAACAGCAAGATGTCAGGCGAGTCTAAATAAAGCTTTTGTAAATCTGAAAACGAGAGACGTAGATAATTGTTTGTAAGTAAAAACCCAAATGGTTTGTTTTGATTTAACTGACACAATGAAATACAATATAATACTGTACAAGCCAATATGAATGGAACTAAATAAAACTATATGATACAACACAGACCAATTCTAATGTGGAATAATTCAATGCAACTGGATACGTTGTGATACCGTAAGTTATAAAACAATAGGATATAATAAAATAGGATATGACAGGATAGGGCTAGGGGATAAACCAAAAATTTACCAATACCGAAATTTACACCAATAACCAACGTCATTTTGCCCATGTCAATATATTTGGTGCCAAAAAAATAAATAAATAAAAGTTGGTATTTGATGTGTGTAGTTAGGCTATAGTCTCATGTCCCTTTAAGACATTGTCCTACATCGGAGACATAACTCCACCCCATCCAGTCCATAACAAAGAGAGAAAGACAGGTGAGGAGATGGAGCAAAGTTCAAAAGTTGTAGCAGCGGCTAAAGTAGATGAAGTTAATGTAGGAGGTGGTGAGCAGCTTGTGGAGTAGTTATCGTCCATTTATCAATATGGAGAAGAACTGATCAACATATCATGACATTGATTTGAGGCCATATCGCCCAGCCCTATGACAGGATACGTTACAGAATGATAGGATAGTTTGCAGAACAATTCAATATGATAGGATATGTTGTGTTATGATATGTTACCTTATGTTAGGTTATGTCAGGGGACGGTAAGGATGAGTCAATACCTTCAAAAAGTTGATAGATAACTATACACTATGATACAACTTGATATGACACACTGTGATACCATACCATCCGTAAATTATATGTAACAGTTGAGTAGAAAATATGTATAATGTAAATATCATTATGTATTTACAGAATTTTGTTGGATAAAAGTGAAACAACCGTCCAATTTTGCTCACATATGAAGGGTTGTTGAATTTAGCGGGTAAAGATTGACTGAAAAAAAGAGGGACGGGTGAAAGTGATGAACAGATGAGGGTGCAGCAGTAAAAAGGGTAGGTTGGAGAGAGAGGAGATTTGAAGGAGCCAGGTGTGGTGGCAGCCTCAGAGGTAATCAGCGGGCCAATGGGGAGTCATTCTGCTCAGAGCAAACGGGCTGCCGAAGTACCTGGAATAAAAATAATCATTACACCGCATTAAAGTCGCTGTCTGTAAATATACCCTGGGCAGCAGTAAAGCACGCTCACTGCGGCCCCCACCATTAGGACACTTGCACACCTTAACACACACTTAAAAGCACACATATGTGCATATTCAAAATACACACATTCAAATAAACAGAATGCAAATACTCACTACTCGCATGTGAGTATGGCTCTCTGAATGAGTCGAGTGAAACGAGCGTCTCCCCTGCTGTTCCTGTGCGTTATCCCGTCATTACCAAGACCTTTAACAGGAACAAACTGTTTCCCAAATATAACTCCACCGGCTCATAGCACATTCATTATCCCCCCACTATAACTTATAAGTGTTATTTTAGCAACAGAGACCCCAACAGAGGCTCTCTCGCACATTTATTCTGCCTCTCAGTGTTGCTTGCCTTTGGAAAATGGGGATTAAGTCTGCATTTAGGAGAATTTGAATTGCAAATGAGGCTTTGTAATTGTTTTAGTCTTTAATCCTAGCAGGGAGGGCCTCAGTGTAATGCAAAGTTGAGACGGGCGAAACATCTCAGGCATTCATCTGAGGAAGGACTGTGTTTGTTTCACTACTCGGTTCAATGAGACTTAATAAGCAGTGTGTCCGATCGGCACCTCACACACACTGATGGAGACACACGTACATATGCACGCACGCGCGCACAAACACAAGCAAGCACACGTCTGCACACGCGCTGCAACCCATGAGCTCATTGAAAGCGCAGCCAGTTTATTTTGGTTGTGAGTTTGGGTGCCCAGCTGGTGCTTGAGACTGGTGGACTGGCAGACAGCAGACACACACACGCACATTCAGGGACACACACACGCTGTGCCAGGGACACACTGTGCCAGGCTACAATGTTTGCCAGAAACAAGCTTGCCCGCTGCCACAAAGAGAGGCAGAGGCAAAGGAGAGAGGGCAGGACTGCGTGTGTGTGAGATGCACTAAGATTGAAAGAGTGGACAAAGACATGAAAAATGAAAAGAAAAAAAAAAAGAGAGAGTGACGTTTAGAAAAAAAATTGCAACAGTTTTTTTTTAAAAGGGATAAAATTCAAACTCCAGAGTGTTGGACAGGAAAGCAGCTCTGACTTGAGGGAGGAAGTCAAGTTCCCTATTAATTAACTAAGCAATTTAAAGCTGCTGCATTTGCATTTTAAGTTGTTAAAAAGCTATGGCCTCTGTGCTCGCTGGAGGAAATGGTATTGTAACTACAAGACTTGCAAAAACAAGCGTGCAACAAGTAGAAAGATGAAGGAGATCACATAAAGGGACAAAACAGAGTGGAGTAAAAGCTGCAAACTAACTTCGTGTTTCCTCGATGACACATTTAACACAAATGGAGGGCAACACACACAAAAAATCAGTCTGAGTGTTGAGGTTGTGTAGGAATAAATGTTAGGCAAAAGCTTCATTTGCTTCTAGATGAGAAAACATACAGCGATACCACATGATACTGCTGAAATAAGGAGATGGGGGGGGGGGTGGGGGTTAAAACCAATTTTGGTACCAAAAGGTCTTACAAGTTTTTTGGTTTGCTCACTCACCAAAATTCTCCTTCACTCCTCTGGCTGGAGGAAAAACATTATTTGCTTGCCTGAGTCATTTTCAGTTGATTTCATGCACTCAGATAAAAGAGCAGGAGCTGTTATTGCCCTGAGTTTGACCTCTCAGACAACCTGCAGGCTTACTCCTTACATAGTGCAGAATGTGTAACAGAATCAGATACACAAATGGTGTTTTTTTCCACTCTGCTCTGTGAATCCTGTTAGGGCCAGTGCCCACCAATTGCTTTTTGTGCTGGTAGTGCCCATTTCATGTACAAAACCAGTGCAGTTTATCAGCTTAGCATGTGCGCGCAAGAAACATCTAGTGTCAGCTGTTTTTTTTTTGTTGTTGTTGTTGTTGTTGCTGCTCTCCCAGCACTCTCAGCTAAAAACAGTTTAACTTTTGGGGCAATGCTGCACTGCGTCAATGTCACTTCTACTTGGCCATTTGAAATAAAGAAGAAAACTTCAAATATCAATTTTGTCCCTTCATTCAAAGAGATACTTGTCAGGGGCGGAAAATAAATGGCAAAATAAATAAATAAATAACACAAAATATAATACCAACTTCAAAAAAAGTATTAAAATGTAAAAGATTAACGACCAAAACATCTACAAAAAGACAAACCGCAGGGTTCACACCTTTACATCTGATTGGCCACCCCAGATTCCTAATCTATGATTGGCTATTTGCTTTCTTAAAAAGTCTGGACATGCCCCTACTGGTGCAACGTTGCAAGTGCGTCATGTGCGCCGCACACATGGATCTATACAACAGGTGGGACATAGAGGGGCCCATAACAAATGTCAAGGATCCAACTTTCCATCAGAAACATGGGTAAATTTAGGGTGCTAGTGTCAAAGACAAAATCTGAGGACATTTTCTCTGCTATTTCCTTTTATTTAAGTTACTTTGTAAACATATTGAACAATTTTAGTCAGTTATTATTTGGAGTTGAAAACCCTTTCCATTGCTTTTATGTTTTCTTTGTACATTTTCCTTAAATATGAGCAAATATAAAAAAGAAAAGAAAGCAGAAATGCTGTGAGACAGCTTACACTGTCAGTGGACACAGGCCCTTAATTTGGTGTCTCACTGCTCCAAAAGCTCTTTGCACACTCCGACAGGAAACTCCATTTTTCATTTACCTCTCCAATCTAAGTTCTTAACTGATGGATCTCAGACCAGAGTGACAGCAAGCAATCACCCTTTGCATAAAAATCACACTTCCCCTCTTTTACATTCACTACAGCAGCTCCAGTATGAGCTGATTGAATTTAGGGACTCTGTTTTAAAAAAAAAAAGGATTTGGCTCCCAACTCCCTAAGTGAACCCACAGGAGTGTGTGTTTAAAGATAAGTTTCACTCCCTGGGACCTGCCTGACAATCCTTGTAACCATCGTCAGTGTTAAAGGCCTAATGAAGAACGGCAGCAATGGAGTGCCGCTCCAAGCTCTGCAAGGAGAAGAGAGAGCAGCAAGCTCTGTGTGCAGCTGGAAATCCAACACAATATGACACACTTTGAAGAAAATCCTGAAAAATTGAAAAACTTAAAATTCACTCTGTGGAAAATTGAAATTCTGTCAAAAATATTCCAAAGAGGGACCTCATATTGTTAAACCAGATTGTTCGGCTTTCTTATCCAGGCCTTGAGACTCCAAATTATAAAATACCAAGTTAGTCCAAGATGCTTAAGGCAAGTTCAAACCAAGCAGAGGCAAAGAAAAGATTAGCACCATAATTACAGTAATTTGTGCCATTTTGTGCAGGATGGATTCTTTTAAAACACGACTTGATGGATACGGTGAGTATTAAAAGTGTTTGGGTCACTAGTACATTCAAAGAAGGTGAATGAGAGGGCATGACTGTGTACGAGGTGTATGAGGAAACCTCACCGACACAAACTCCTCCAAAATGTGGAAACTTGCCCTCAAACTTCCAGTCCCCCCTCCAACAAGTTGTTCACTTCAATTCTCCACAGTAAACCAGTTACAGTTGAGGAAAACAAGTGTTGCTTTTTCTAATTATTGAACTATAATTTGTTTCCTGAAAATGACTACACTGAAGCAGGAATTGGCAGCATTCAGCTGAATTTCAGTGAGAGAGATAAACAAATGCCCCCTGAGGAGTTTCCACTATTTCCCAGAATGTAATATTCATTTAAAGCATTAAATTTTATGGATGATGATGCTGCAACTAAAAGGGCATTCATGGGTAACTGGGTTAAGGAAATGAAATGGGAATCTGCATGCCACTGTTGGTATTTGTTTCTTCAATAACTTTGCTCAGGTGGATTCATGAAATTTACGCGGCTCGGGTTTGTGAGCTGCACTGCACTCCCCGCACCAAAACTCAGATAAAACTGTGAAAAATGCAGACTTCAAAAAGAGTCCCCTGTGACTTCAGACACCTCTTTCTTCCCGCAGGCTGACACATCTCCCTCCCTCCTTCTCCTCCTCCTCTTCCTCTCCCCTCTCTCTTGTTCCCTCCTTTTCCTGTCTCTGTCCCTGCTTTGTCGTCTCTATGTGTCTGTCTTCATGTCTGTCTCTGTCAAACACAGATCCAGGAGTCCCTCTTTGCTTGCGGAGTGGAGATCAAATGCTAAACCCCGGCACATTTTAAGGCTTGCCCAGAATGAACCTGTGAGGAAGGGAATCATAAACAATATTTGATCTTCCTGCTTCTGTCACTTGCAGACCTCCAGCCGAACACACGCACAGCTTGAGGGCAGCACTTTCAGGCTTGGTTGCTTCCCTCAGATCGGAGGAAAGGTATACACAGACAGAGGAGCCAACTGGCCTTTTTCATTTAGACGGTAACAAAGGTAAACAACGGCGCACAAAGACGGCGTCCTCTCGCTCAGCACCCGTCTGCCTGCAGCCTGCACTCCACGCACTGTTTGATATTAAAAGACGACACAGGCGCAAACGGAGGAGGGGAGACACAGAGATAGAGAGACAGATAGAGGCAGACAGAAATGGAGACACAATGCTGTGGCATGTGTAAAATATATTTAAACAGAGAACAACCAGGAAAATCTGTATGAAGAAGACATCTCTGTGCCAACACTCTCTCTTTTTTCCCTTTCTCCTCCTCCTCCTCCTCATCCCTCCTTCCTTACCTACTCTCCTTATATTATGGATGTTATTATTATTCCTGCATGGCGTCATGTCGCCCCCACTCCTCTCTCCTTCCCCCGAGCAAGAAAGCGGGCACTACTGGCACCTCGCCAGATTACCCAATCAATCTCCTCTGAGAGGAAGGAGGGAGGGAGGCAAAAGGAGAGAGAGACAGAGAGAGAGAGACAGAGGGGGGAGGAATAAGAAAGGGAGTGTGGAACAGAGAGGAAAGGAAAGAAAGAGGGTGGTGGAGGAGGGATGATGGCTGGGGGTGTTGGAGCTGAAAACGACCTGAGAGGCAGGAGAAAGGGTGCAGGATGGGTAAAAAAAAAATGAGGGCAGGACAAAGGAAGGGAAGGTTTAAGCAGAGGTGTGTGTGATGTTAAAATGATGCCAGTGAGCACCTGATGCAAGAACAGGGAGTTGTGGAGATGGAGACACACACACATGAAAACACACAGAGGCCAGACAAAAGCCTGGCCATCAGCGGCTGTTTACAGAGTATTGCTCCTCCCCTTGTGCCACCTGTTACTGTGGACCAGCAGACCAAATGTTTAACCCTCTCACAGGATCCCTGGGCAACAGCCAACACTGTACCTCCACAGTCAGCACAGTGCATGCTGGGACAACATCAGAAGAGCTGCAACTTGAAATTCCCTGCATATTTTTTTCCAATATTTACTGTGATTGCACTTTCATAATGTTTTTCAAATTAAAAGCTCAATTTATTTATTTTTCTGCTAAGAGACTGCTCTTTTTTTCATATGATGCTTTTAATCTGAAGTCTGTTTCATACAGTTATTAGGTAAAATGAAGTCAAACGCAGAGCTTTCTGTTTAGGTATCTCCAGAAAAAAGTCACTGTGTTAGTTATAAAGTAAAACAGGTTACAGAACATGCGTATTTGCTTTTGCGTGGTCGACCCTCTCTCTGCTCAGCTGGTGTCTGTATGTAAATCAAGAACCATTTTTTGAGTAATTTTGGAGCATTTTTAATGAGACAGCTAAGGACAGAAAGAGGAGAGTGATTGGTTTATTTTATTTATGTAATTTTAAGTTACATGAATTCTCACATTTTCCCCAAAACAATCAAATCTTGATGACTTTTACGACATTTTAAGACATTTTAATAATACAGTTTGAGTAGAACTTGAAGGAGGGACAGTAACCATGCCGCAGCCTACATGCTTCCTGTTTAAAGTGCTTATTATAATATCATGATTGGCATGTTACAATTTTTTTCTGCCATTTTATAAAAAAAGTTATAAATCAATAAAAAATTAAAGACAACCTGGAATTATCTGTAAGGCACAGATCGATTTCTGATTTATTTCCATTAATGTGCAAATACAGGGTGAAAAATTTTCCAGGTATTTTCTAATTACAGGAGTTTACAGTAAATAAAATGTAAATTGTCTCTTTAATGTTGAGTATTGTAGGGTATTTTTATTCATATTTAATGTACTCTATGTAAATTTTTATTAAATGATGAACCTGTCAAAACCCAGATTATACAAGCAGATGTTTTCCCCCCTGATATGAACTATTTTTGTACAAGCTGTGATATTAAACAGGAAATGTTGTGATTCCCATATTTGCCTCCTTCATACCCACCATCTTTATGACAACTCTCATCAATAAGCCGAGAGCGGAGCAGAGCCAGTGAAGCGCTGCGAAGTGAGTGACGCACTTGTGCCACTAAATCGGTGACACTCCGCAGGCGATGAACCCAGATTGGCATGAATCGCAGATGTTTGGGGTTGTGACCCCTGGCTGGGGCAAAGCAAAATGTCTGCAACAACAAGGCAGAGACTATCGCTTCCTGAAAGGCTGTGTGTGTGTGTGTTTGTGAGTGTGTCTGAGATGGAGGGAAACAGAGACTCATTCTTCTGCCCACTTTTATGTGAGTGAGAATGAGTGTGTGTGTGTGAGCATGTGTATGTGTGTGTGCTCACTCGTCAATATGTAGGCTTTCTTCATCACAAAGCTCCCGTCCTTTAATCATTCATATTGAGTTACTAAAGACGTGCCATGTTCTTATAATCAAACACATTTCCTCAACAAAGTGTTCTTTTAAGGAACATCCAAATTCCTGCAGAAAAAAGGACTATAAGACGTGCGGATCTCTTTTAGGAAATAAACATGATTAAAAGGCAATGTGAAGAGGAAGGACAGAAACAAAACTGCAACAATTAAGACGACAAGAGAGACCACTTAAATTACTTTACAGAGGTACAAGACTTCAGGCTGTTCCAGCTGGGTATGATACACTGTCATCCCGCTCTCTTTGAGTGTGTGTGCCTTCATTTGCATAGCAGTGTGGGTGTGTGATACACACACACACAAATGTGCCCGCAAGAGTGAGTGTTTATGCATGAGAGTTGGAGTGGCTATGATTGCAGATTCACCATCCAGGGGTGAAGCCAACCAGCGAGAGGCCTCCAGTTCTGGGAGTGCAGCCAGGGCTCCAATCCCAGCATTCCCCTGGATTAGCTGTCAACCAGTCCCCAGATCTGAGGATTAGCACATTATATTCCATTATCTTTCCCAAACTGGAGAGTCCACAAAGTCTACATCAGCGCTCACAATGGGGGCCAGTAGGACAAGGAAGCTGAGTAAGAGGTGCCTTCAAAGTGGGGCCAAATTGAGCCAAACTGATCCAAGCCAAACCAAATCTGTAACCAAGACTGTGCTCCGGCTCAATGTCTCCTAGCAACCAGATTAGTTCCAGGAAACAAATAAGCAAAGTGTGTTTCTAAATATCAGTTTTATAGCTCAGCACTGACATTTTCTCTTTGTTAACCACAATAAACTGACAGCATAGCTACCAGAGACGACAATAAACTATAAAAGAATAAAACATAAATAAAGGCAAAACAATTTATCTCGCGCTCTTTCCTCTTTCACTTTTAGGCTGAGGAGCATGTTCGACTCCTGGGATGTGTGTTGTTTTTCACTCTGTGATCCAGGGGGATCTGAAGAGGGAAGGGAGGGAGTCGTTATCAGCAAGGGGGCCGTGATAGAGACTTGATCAGGCTGTCGGTCTGCAGGGACCGAGGAGCCGGAGTTAATCAGAGACAGACAGACCCTTCATAACCCGGGGGATTCACACGCAGCGACCCTGACACTCTCTCCATCCCTGTCACACAGAAAAACACACTTACACACACACACATACACGCACAAACAGGAACGGTCAACAAGCACACCAGCTTTTAATGTCATAGGGGCTCTGCCACACCCTCTGCGCATGAAAACACACTTATCTTTTTTTATCCGTTAGTTTTGACAGTCAGTTTGTCAAAGCTGGAGCATTTACAACCCAGAAAACACAAAACCAAGTGGATAAAAAAATACATATTCTTACAAATGAAATGAAACATGAAAATTGTTCTACTTCCTTTTCAAGAAAAGCATGAGTAAAGAAAAAGTGTCCGTCTGAGTTAATCATTACGAACTCATACTGTGCAGCTAAACACTATTCACACTCTTTAACTTTATTTTCCAAGTGAAGTTCAGTTCCCAAAATTTTGGATGGACTTTCTGTGTCTAACATTTGGGAAAAACATAGAAAACGACACTCAAGAGATTCAATCTTTCTACTTGATAACACTGCCAGACAACAAAACCACAGAGTCCTGGCTTTAAAAAAAAAAACACTAAACTAAATATTTTGAGCCTTAACTGAAGAGGGTGTGTGTCCATGTGGAGTGTTGGGATTTAATAGAGAAACAACTTAAAATTAACAACTCTTTTTTTCCATGAAGGCATCAACAAATCTTTCAACTCACACTGACAGCTTCCACTCACTGACCTCCTGAACTAAAGCGAGGTCAGAGGTCAAAAACAGTCTGTATCCTTGAACCACAACAAAGTTATATCAGTCTGTTAAAAGTCACAGACATGACCTTATGGATTCCAGTTAGCTCCAATACATCAATCCCTTTATTTCGTCTCTTCCCTCTACAGTTAAATACACTGCAGCGTTAGTAATCCTGACTCTCAGCTCAGTGATTTATGCCGCCAAAGACTGAAACACACACACTTCTCAAACGTGTCTCTCTCCAGCTGCAGAATGTGAAGTTCAGCCGTATATTGTCCAGGCCTGTCAAACGGCAGCCGTTAAAGAGCTGACATGCAGGTATCCAGCTGGCCTACCTCTGGAGAAAGGTGTTGGAAATTATATTGCATTTAGATTAATTAGACACAGTTGTCAGATTTAATTAACTACTAGGTTTAATTAACCATGTAATTAATCTTATGGTGGTCCAACACACACACACACACACACACACACACACACACACACACACACACACACACACACACACACACACACACACACACAGATGGAAGCAGAGACACACATATCAACTCATTCCCACACATACACACACACACGCATGCACAGTACATGCACAACAAATGTAATCTGTTCAGCTGACAAGTGCTCACACTTTTGCTGTCAAACCTCATAAGAGAGTTCAGCTGAATGGATGACTAGCTAACGGCTAAAACAGCCTGAATGAAGAGTAGGTGGTAAGAATAGCACAGCTAATCCATTTTAGGTTTCTCTACTGAACAGGTGGAAACACAGTCTTCTGGTAAAATTTGTCCATCCAGAAAACACCCATGTAATTCATGGTGAAATATGTTTCCAGAAACATCTTGCACATATCTAATACGGTGTGAGGCATTCGTGGAAATCTGAAATTTACATAAAAAAATCAAAACTAAAGCTTGAAGAAAACAAAAAAACATTTGTTTTTGTGGTTTTTATTGTGACATGAAAACAAACCGTGCTGCCACTTTTACCACACTGGGTTCAACCTGTTGACAGTGTCCTTGGCACGCTCACAGAAAGAGGAGTGGAGAACAGTGTGGTGCCAAGTTTCCTAAAAGCTTTACAAATAGACATGTGTCGCAGTTGTGATACTTGTAACATCATCTGTTTGTTTCAATGTTCAGATGTACTTAAATGGGCGTGTCTGCCCCCTTCATTTTGCATCATCTAGCGCCCCAATGTACGTGTGCTGCAGGTGTCACTGCTTCATGTGAACACTGGTGGCACATCCGCTCTATTAAGCTGGCACATGTGAGCCTGTGTTGAGAAGCCTAGAGAGGAGGTGTTGAGGATAATAGGGATACACACACCCAAAAGTCACTACATGAAACCAAGCATCTGCCCCTACCCGACCTAATCTGTTACAAAAGCAGCAACATGTGCTTGTTTACTTTAGTGAGTAATCAGTTCACTCAGTGACCTAATGCACTATTGTGATACCAGATGCATTATGTATAGATTCATTCAGGAAGATGAGAAACAAGGGTGTACAACATTCCTGACGTCTAACGTCAAGAACCACATCCTGTAAGGTAAGAATGGCCTTTTTGATACTGGGGGTAAGCAACAGTGCTATAGCAAAGCTCCACCATCATCACACATTTATAGAAAATCATGTTTTTCTTGTTGTCTACATGTTCATATGGCATTTTTCTGATACTAGAGGACATATCATGAGAGTGATAAATTATATTTCTGAGTATTTCTACATTCATTCAAATCTCTGGCAGACCCAAACGGCAAGATCAGATACAATGGCATTTCCTACATGACCAATCCAAGCGCCGCCTCCAGACGATCGCGGAACAAGCGTCTACGTTAGAGGATTGCAATTCTCATAAGAAAGCTAATTATGATATTAGCTTTCATCATGCCCCTACAAGCTGCTGAATAGCTCCTACGTTACCTGCCACTTCTACTACACCGACAATGTTAGGCTGCAAGCTAAACTTGAGGAAAAGTGTGCAGGACAGTGCTGTCTCCGCCCACGACTCAGAGGCGAATTGCTAATGAGCTACTGGAGCTCTGCAGAAGAAAAGCTTCTGAAAATGACACAGGTAACTTCATAATCACAATTTAAAGACCACTGAGAACACTTTAAGTAGTAAAAACTCCATGTGTGGGATCACGTCACAGCGTTGGAAGAGCACAAGAGGTAAACACACGGCAGCAGCTTCACATATGCACACACAGCCCTGTTCTGCCTTTCCTGCTCAAAGTGATCTCATCTCATCTCTGCAAAACCTCTTTCGCTTCCTCTGATGCGAGCACAGCAGTGGGACCACTTCGTCCCACCATCACACCTTTGAGCATTCTTGCTAAAGCCAGGACAGAACAAGGGGATGATTTCCAGCTTTAAAGTGGCAATAAGAGAAGGATACACACACACACATCACAATTAAAACAGTTGAACAATATATCATGCAGTCGAAGCCAAAACGGACAGAAAATAAGGGGTTACGAGGCCACAATCACAGAAAAAAAAAACCTTTAGTACGAGTTCAACAAAGACCGATAATTGACACAACAGCCTTTCTTGTGAGTGTATGTGTGTATGTGTGAGTGTGCATGTGTTCAATGGGTTACCGATCGACTGCTCCTTCTCTCCACAAGATGAGAGGGGTCACGGGGGCCAGAGGATCCTGACCTTTCATCACCTAGCTCAATCCCTGCAGCCAAAACTAGCAAAGCTCTTCCAGTTCAAAATGTGTCCATCTACGTGTCGATGTATTGTTTGTAAATGTGTGCGTTAATGTGCTTGTGTGTTCAGCCAGCTGCTTTATGGGCTTCGACCCTCTTTGTGATGCCTTGAGTGGAGCAATAAATAGCCAGGCTACGCTGTGACCTTTCACCTCAGAACGACAGTTTCGTTAAGACCCAAGGGGTCAGAGGTCGGCGTTTGAGGAAGTGAGGCTAGTAGATGAGCTGGGGGAAAAGGGATATCTGATCAAGGCTGATCATGAAAGAGGAAGCAGAAAGATAGAAAGTTGGAAGTCTAAGGGCTTTCCCATAAAATATACAAGTGGTGTTCATAGGTGCTGAATTTTTAAACACGCTATTTCAGACGCCTGGCTCTGAGGGTGTCCCATCCAGAGCAGACCAAACATGTCAAAACAAGAACCAGCAGCACTATCACACATGTAACAGTCTCCTCTCTACAAATACAAACGCAGCGTACACTCACATGCACTCAGAATCATGTATAAGTGTGTGTCCAAGCTGTGTATATGTGTATATTTGTGAGCACAACTGGTGGGCTGGTGAAGTTCACTCACATAGTCATGGAAAGCCTTGGCCTCACTGGAATGTTCACATGTCTCCCTCCGGTCCGGGGCCGCGCAGTACAGATCCCAGAATACACTGTGCACACGAGACAAGAGAGCAGCAGCAGTCAGACACTTCAGACACAATATGATCCTGGCTGGTTTGTTTATATGTGGGTATGGCTGCAATTATGATGATCAACAGTCAGGTTTCAATGAATGTATAGTGTTAAAAGATGAACATGAATGCACTTGTTTACCAGTACAATTCAGGAGTACGCTTTTGATGAAATAAAACACACTTAAACAGAGATAATTAACCAGAAACAAACTGGAAATAACCCTTGAAAGGCAGATGAGTTTGACTTGTAACACGAACAGTACAGTAAGGTATGTAGTGCCCAGTAAAAACAGATCATAATAACAAGATTTAATATATATAAACACCACCAACTCATGATAGTTTCTATTATTATGTCTCTATTACCTGGTTTATATCTAGGTAATAGAGAATTATAACATCGTAGCAGTTGACATTAACCGGAGCTACAGCCCTCGTCAGAAGCAGGGGGCTGCGCTACAGGTTAGACACGACATGTGGACATTATTTTGAAGCAACAATAATAAAATATAAAGTCAACTAAATGTGCGCATCCTTTATTTTTAATAATTTTATGAATAGCATTTTCACTCAAATTGTTGCTAAAGGCGGCCTTTATACTCAGGCATTTTATCTCCTCATGGTTTTTGAAATAATCAGCGCTTTGGACGTATTTCGCCCAGACCTTAAAAAGAGCTACCAAAGAAAGCTTTGTAAATCTAGAAACTCTATCCAGTCAGACACTCCTTTTTTTCCACCCCACACTCCAGCAGCAGCTCCTCAAGCCCCGCAGCCCCCTGAACACAAAGCTTTCGCCAGGAAGAACAGGTCACCAAATGCTCTGCCCGCCTGCCCCGGTGACCTGCACATTATTGACCAATCAGCAGTGATTATGTTACTTACTGCCCAATCAGCTGGGCTCATATTAGTTAATTAGACCAATCCTACTCCTTCAGGGCAGCAGGGGCCACCAGGTCCCTCTCCAAATGGACCCCTTAATTACTGCACTGAAATTAAGTACCTGCTAAGCCAGTCACCATTAAGGACTTCTCCTTCTTCTCCTTCTTTGAGATATTGATTTCATGGGCAGAGAATTAAAAACAAGGAAGTGCTGAATTCATGAGAGGGAAATCTTGCTGTCATTTGAAGGTGCAAACAAGCTGAGATGTGCTTTCTTTGTGCTGATGTTAAGGGGCTGCGGTGAGACTTGATTTGACAGACTGCGAAATGGAGCAGAAAATATTAGCTGATTGACCATAACTGTCGCAGAATCGCTCATGAGCAACCTGTCACGCAATATGTCACTTTATTTTGCACAAGGCTTATGCTTTTATTTTTATCTTATTTTTTATTATTACAAAACAAATACTGTAGTATGAATCTTCATTCATCAACACTCTGCAGTATATTCTTTAGGCAACAATGGATGTTAAATATTAAACTGAAATATCTTATTTTATTCCTTCTTTTAAAGCAGATTGACTACATAAATATTTTATTTGCATATTTTGTAAGAAAAAAAAATAAGACAGCTGGTTGGACGGCGTACTGAGAGCGCTGGGCCTGTCTGGAGAAGGAAGCTCTGAAGTAAAAGAGATGGACTGTGCAGAGGCAGCATTGAACACATACTGTATGTCTCATGTGTGTTGTACTGCCCTTCTGTCACTCGACAATAAAGCCAGTGTACATTATCATATCTATCACTTGGTGTTAAAGAGATTGCTGCTCCGTCAGACACCAGCCACGATGAAAAGGCGCGTCCATCGCAAATCCAATCAGCTCCCAGGGAAATGAAACGGTATGCAGGTTACAGTTTGTTACCGAGAGGAAACAACCAGGTGGAGGCGCAGGGGGCAGAGGAAAGGTGATCTAATGTCTCCCAGCTTGTGAGGTCTGAAATATATTGCGATTTGAACAGCTGACCTGCGCCTGTCAGGGAAATCTCATTCCGGGTGTGTGTGCATAATCTGATGCAGGATGTTTGTGGACGAAACTCAAGAGTGGAAACCAAGACTTTTATTACTCTGATATTATTTTAGAAGGTTATAGGTATAGACTCTTCAGCACTGAGTTAGAGTGGGAGAGAAAGATGAATTAAATGAGCTAATCATTAGCCCATTAGCAATAAATTAGCAAGAATTCTCTATGAATCAAGGGTCTGTCTAGACTACTTTGACTGGGGAGGCAACTCTGCCACTGACTTGTGCAAGGTTACCAAAAATATATGTGAACACACACTGTATATGTTGTATTCATTTATTCTTCCTGTCTTCAGTAATCACATCTTCTTTTCCTATATAATAACACACTCTTTTCTTGAGTGTAGCTTTTGTAGGATTAAAAACATTTCTATTCATACGCTCAACTCTTCACTACGACGGAGTATTAGGGCCACATAAAAAAAAAAAAAACTGACTGAGATTTAAGTCGTTAATTAACGAGAATAAAGTAATTACTAATGTGAATAAAGTTGTAATAAAGTAATTACTTACAAGAATAAAGTCAAAATAAAGTCATTACTTACGCAAATTAAGTCATAATAAAGTAATTACTTACAAGAATAAATTCATAAAAAAGTCATTACTTACAAGAAAAGTCGTAATAAAGTAATTACTAACGGGAATAAAGTCATAATAAAGTAATTACTTACGAGAATAAAGCTGTAATAAAATCACTTCTTATATAAAGTTTTTATAAAATCATTTCTTGTGAGATTAAAGTCTTTATAAAATCATTACTTACAAAAAAGTCTTTATAAAATCATTTCTTACAAGAATAAAGTTGTAATAAAGTAATTACTTACAAGAATAAAGTCGTGATAAAATCATTATTTATGAGAATAAAGTTGTAATAAAATCATTATTTATGAGAATAAAGTTGTAATAAAATCATTACTTACAGGAATAAAGTTGTAATAAAATAATTTCTTAGGAGAATAAAGTCGTAATAAATCATTATGATACTTATGATAATGTGGTCCTGATGTACCAAAAGATTAAGTATCTCCTTGTTTGAGAAATCTATATTGAATTTTGATGAAATGCTCCACGGCTCTCATTTCAACAACTGTCATCTAAAACAACAGGTTTGAATATAAGGACTTTACCATGACTTTATTCTCATAAGTGATTACTGTACTATGACTTTATTCTTGTAAATAATGATTTAATTACAACTTTATTCTCATAAGTAATTACTTTATTAAAACTTAATTCTCATTAGCAGTGACTTTATTCTCTTAAGCCTTAATTTTTTTTTCTCAATGTAGCCCTAATACCCTGTCGTACTTCACTGCCTTAAAAATATATTTTTTTATTTGTTAGGGGGACATTCAGATTTTAAGTCAGGCCTCTGCCACACATGCTACAATTGTACTCGAGGCGATGTTTAAACAGTGGTTAGAGGTGGAATCAGGGGGATAAAATCAGTTCAATCTACAGTTCCATCTCATGTATCACTGGAACTGGATCCAGACTAAGTCTATAGAGGACCGTTGTTAGTGCCCATTTGACAATCCCACCCACATTGACAGAGAAAAGACGTGTCATAGTTGTTGTCTTTTCCTTTGCAGAAACACTAATCTCTGGAAATTATCTTGCAAGTCAACATTTGCAGTTAATTAGCAGCAGCAATCTGCGAGAAATCTTGTTCTCTGCACCCCCTTGTAATAGTAAATTTTCTATCCAATTATCTAATCATTTCAATCTAATCAGCTCATCATGGGAAGCTCCTTATGGTATTATGGGGAGCCGAGCCACACAACTCTGTAAGGAAGAAAAAACTCCTACTTTGAAGAGTCATGGGGCAGATTTAAATTGCAGCTTAGGGTCATATGAAGTCTTTTTTATTTTTCATTCACTCAAATGAGAAACAAGGCTCTAAAAATAAGAGCCTGGCATTGTCAGCACACACACACTCACACAAAAACACACACTTTGTATCCAGAACAGAGGAGGAAGGGATTAGCGTCCAGCCGTCCAGAAGAAGACAATTACTAAAATTAAATGCCATCATGATAATTATTTGCAATTAACTTTGCTCGGACAAAGACGGTGGTTACAATGTGCTTTCCCATTATAATAAGGAGAGTAAACAAAGACACAGAGAGACAAACACACGAGCTGCTGGTGGCAGGTCTACATGATAATCTTACGCGCATGGATTTTCAGCCAGTCACTTAACAAGTCAGGAGTAAGAAGTAAACACAAAAATTAAGACAAGATAGAGACATAAGAAGATAAGAGGAAGATGGGCTGGCCAAAAAAAAAAAAAAAAAAGTTTCGACAAGCCGACTCCACTGTTTCTTCCTTTTATCAGACTCCGCTCTTCTTAATGGGACAAAATGCTGCAATCAAAGAGTGGGGGTGGGGAAACACAATCTTTCCGGTTGTCTCTTTATTACCTTGACTCAAGTAGCAGCTAGTCTCCTGGTAGCAGCAAAGCATTCATCAAGCAGGAGGAAACAAACACATCACAGTGCCATGTAAATCAGGAACACTCCCTTTGGACTCTGGCTAATAATTACAGCAACTGTCATCGCAATAAGACCGACGGCTTTAAACGAAGCAGTCACGAAGCGCTGTTCCATGCGAGTTATGTACAAAGTGGAAACAAAACAGACCTTTAGGACATCCAAAGGAAAACGGTGTTCTCCTCAAAACTTACTTTCTTGGTTTGCAAGGTAACAGTTTATTCGCGTGTACTAACTCACATGGCAAATCTTTTTAAGGTGCTTTACAATTTCTTGAAAAAAGGTTGAAACAGTCCGAAATTTTAGAGCACTTGGAAAAATATAGTCTGACGATGACTTTTAGTTTTTGAAAGTATCTATACGACCACAGATTCCTGAGCCCTTTTAAAACAAAAACTCCTGACAATTAATAATAATAATAATAATAATAATGCATCAGATTTCATATTCTTTATCAGAGACCCTCAAAGCCCTTTACATTGGATACACCATTCGTTCACTCCCACAGTCACATCCTGGTGGTGGTAAACTACCTTAGTAGTCACAGTTGCCCCGGGGCAGACTGACAGAAGCGTGGCTGCCAGTTTGTGCCTACGGCCTCTCCGACCACCACCACACAACACTCACAATCCAGTGGATGACACACACTGGGAGCAAGGTGGGTTAAGTGTCTTGCCCAAGGACACAACAGACAGACTAGGGATAGGGGGGATCCTTCCAGTTATTGAACGACTGCTCTACCTCCTGAGCTACTGCCGCCCATTTCCAGACCACTTCTAAACATTTAGGTCCTGAAATTTCTCTGTTTTCCCGCCATCAGGGATATGGCGGGAAAACTCTGCTCACTGTCAACAGTTTCACCATCCTGCTTTTTGGTCAGAGTGAAAATTCTGGACTTGTACCTGCTTTGTTTGCACAGTGGCTCTAGACAACTTGCATCGACTTTTAACTGGTAAGTTTGCAAGAAAAAGTCCAGACAAAATCTGGGTAAACAGAGTTGGCTGCTCATATTGACCACACTGAGACAATCAATACATTTACACATGCAGAGATAGATCTAGCTCTGATTTTGGCTTGTTTAAGCTGGACTACTGTACTTGTTCCATCTTCCAAGCATCATGTAAGAACCAATTTATTGTAAAAAGTGATTCCACTTCACTACATTTCACCTTTGAGCTAGCAACTACTGCGGTATCTGTCACTTGACCTAATACATTAGATAAAAAATCAACAGGAAAGGCTAAAAGGTAGTATGTCTGAAAGAAATCTTATGTACCTTATTCTTCTTCTGTAATGCTTTTGTTTATGACCCAGCTTCCCTCGACCTATATTAATTTCTTGTAAGACCTCTGTGTCAACTCTTACACTCATTTTCAGTCGAACTAACATCGCAAGTATGTTAAAACTCCAAACAGACTGATGCAAAACTCTTTTTTTCACAACATGTAATGCAGATTGAACTCTGCATCGAGGAAAAAGAAAAACACACAATTGTTTGTCTCGAAACAAAATGGTTGACCCATATCTGGACTTGTGGTTCTGCTATTGAATGGTGAAGATTCTGCTTTTTATAGTTCGATTAGAAATCTCTAACAGCTTTTACCAAGTGAAACCAAAAACAAACTGTATCAGTGTTCTTGTTGGGTATTATTTAGATTGTACAGACAGTGATGGTCTACTTCCTGCCTACAACTCCAGCGAGACAACATCTTGATGTTATGAAGAGCAGTTCAGCAGCAGAGGTCGACTGAACTCTTTCAGTATCCTTTCACTCCAGCAAACAAGAATTTCAGCTGGAGCTATCAAACAGAAAAACGCTGTTATTGTGTTAAGGTTTTAATGTGTTTGTGTGTTTTGTGTGTTGAGGTGTGTGTGTGCTGAGGGGTTGGGGGTTGGGGGAAGAAGGGTCTGTATGGAGGATTCGCAGGCCATCCAGTGAAAACTGGTTAAAGCCATCGATTTTGGGATAAGGAGGAGACAACTGGCTGCAGCCAATAGAAAGGGAGCTAATGACACAATCAACACCTGCAGCCCTCGCTGAGCCTTTTCTTTATGCTTCCACCCGTAACAACAGATGTGGATGAGTGACCCCCACCACCAGTCTCCCCTCTTCCTCGCATAACCCCCCACCCACACCCCTCAACAGCCCTGGTTTACTCAAATGCCCTCCCACCCTATCCCACCACCACCACCAATGCTGGTCTACAGAAAGCAGCCGCTGAGACAGGAGGGAAGAAAACCCTTGTGAGGTGCTGAGGAGGACAGCGGGGGCGGGGCTGCCTTGGCTGTGGGGTTGGGGTCTTAGATTTGGCTGTTTAACACAAAAGAGACAGGAATGCAAAGAGTTAATCCGTTCGGGGGTCTCTCTTCCGCAAACAAAGGGACAGGCCTCCAGACAAAGGTTGAGGGAGGGGGAGCGAAGGGTGAGGGACGAGGGAGGTTGGTGGCTTTCCTACCATCTGGAGCTTTTGTTTTGGGGGAGGCTGGAGGTTGGAGGGGGGTCTGCTTGGTGGACACAGGACTCTACCCCCTCTCTCCTCCCTCCCTGCGGACCCCACCCCCAGAGAGTCTAAATGTCCACGTGCTGCGTGGCCCAGACAGACGCCCCCCAGCTAGGTCAAACTACACCGGAGCCCTGCCCTGTTCAGCTAATCACCAGCCTAGACTGCAAAACACACACACAGAGACACACACGCAGACATACACACACACACACACACTGGGTCATCACCCACAAACAGAGTTAAAATACATCAATACAGTCAGAACACACACTGCGAGCGCTCTCACTATTCCCGCCAGTCTCCCTGAAGCCTCTTATTGGCTCAGGCGAAGGCAAGGCAACTTAACCCGCGCTGTATGTTTGTGTATGTCACTCTGTCAGTATTACTGGTCGCTGTCCAATTGAGAGCTGTCAGGTTGAGAGAAGCCAGGCTCTTTAAGGACCATTATGAACCGTGTCAACAGGCTGCACAATTACAACACACTGGGGCCAGAGAGAGGATGAATGAATGAAGCGGCACGTCTGAGTTTAATACACAGGGCCAGCCGGGAGGCTTTGGGGATGAGCAGGATAGCATGAATGACAAACAAAGCGATCCCTGTCAAACCTCTTATCCTGGCTCGCTTTTGGCTCTCGTGCTGCCTTGCAGAGGATTCAACCTCCCTGCCTGCTCGCCTGCTTGATTCTTTGTCTGCATCCTTTCCAGCTGCCCTGCTTCCTGCCCTGCGTGACGCTCTGCTTCTCTATTTTAGTTGGATCTTCTTGTCTAGCTCCTGGCTGGATGACTGGTAAAGGGGGAATCCTACATATGGGTGTTTCCAGTCTTAATTCAGACATGAAGAAACCAGTGTCTGTGTCAGGAATGAAGCCTACTGACCCTGTTCTTTTAGTCATGCAGAAAAGCCTGTCCTCTGTTTAACCATTCAGTACGTTTACATGACACTCAAGAAAACCGAATTATTGCCTTACTCCGATTAAGACCGCACAACTGAAGTGCATGTAAACACCTTAGTCCGACTATAATCGGAGTTTGAGAACTCTGACTAGAGTCGGAAAACTCTGATTAAGACACCCAGATAATGGGATTGGAATTTGATTTTCTCTACCATGTAACCAGCGTAGTCAGAATATGATTGGACAATGCAGGTGCGCATGCGCCACACCTCGTAACCCCGGAACAAAAACACCAGAGAAAAGGAGTAGCATGCACCTCATCTGCAGTAAAATTAGCGTGTACATCATGTAAGACAAAAACAACGCTGTACGATACTCCATCTACTTCCTTGGAAATGCCTAGCAGTAGTTGTAGCCACCTCTGACGTCTTACACAGACCTGTTGTTGTTGTTGACAGTTGTATGGGAAACAGCGCCCCTAAAAAGACCCATATTGCCCCCTAGTTTTGGGGAGGATGACACGTTCACATCAATATTTCGATTTCCTCAGCTGCATGTAAACGGGGACAAGGAGAGAAGTCAAATTCGCCAAAAAAAAAAAAACGAATTACAAGCTTAGTCCGATTAAGCTGTGCATGTAAACGCACTGATTGAGGACTCTGACAGACTTTATTGGAGAAGCAGAAGAACAATGTTGTCTCTCAACCAGAACACCAGGTCAAAAAGACTCCAAATCTGGACAACAGAGTAACTTTTCAGGGTGTTAGGGTTGAAGGAGCAGCAGGAGAAATTTTCAATAGTTTTGCCCCTGACATTTTCTAAAGTTTCTGTTCATTCATGTCCCTCCAGTATGAGAGCTTCACTGTCAGATGAAGGCTAGAGGGCTGGGGATGCAGGAGATGACATCAAAAGTATGGTAAAGACGCCATAAAGTAACCTTTCCACCACGATGACTCACAAAGCACCAGAAACCTGTGCAACGATAACAGCATTATAACAAAGCCACATAAATGTCTTGAATATGATCCGCTCTCTTCAACCTCTGATGGTTTTATTCACTGTTACCTGTCGCTGCTCATGTTTCGCAGTAGTCTCATCGTCACTTGCCTAAATATTCCCTGCTGTTCTCTCACGTCAGCTCATTCAGATTTTTTTTTAAAAAAAGGTTTGTGAGAAAAATCCCAGATAAAGTCAGGGGAGAAAATTTTCCCTGTGTCTGTGTTTAAACAAGTCACTCACCCCCCCAAAATTAAAGGAAACTCTTAGGAACTGTGTGCATATTTGAACACAGCGAGCAGGTCAAAGGTGCTACAACAGATTAATAATGCAAGAGCAGGACTAGCAGTTAAACTTGCATGCCTCATGTACAAAGGCTGCAGTCTCTTATATCAGTACCTTATATCATTCATTCATTCCCCACTCTCCTTTCTCCTTTCTGGTTTGCCACTCTTTTCACTGCCCCGTCTTAACTCAACACATAAATAAATAAATGAATAAAAAAAGAAGAGCGTGCAAGTGTAAAGAGTGTTAAAAAAATCGAGCGGTTAGTTAAATAGGTATTGTCCTTTTATTTTACCTGCTGACAAACATAGATGCACTCACAGCAGCAGCCAAGACTGTCACATGTTGCTCAAGGAGAAAAAACGCTGCCTCATAAATCTTGATGCTCTTCTGAAAGCCATACTTAGTCCAAACTAAACACAAACACATGATTGACAATCTTCTATAGGAACAACACTAAGCAAAGATATCTCTTTTCTAGATAACACCTGCAACTAACTTTTGTAATCCTTCAGAAATCCTACAAAAAAATGACACTCCATCAAATTACAGATCATGTATGAAAAGTTTAGTTTTATGTTTCCTTTTATGTTGCGCGCGCATCTTTTGGTACTTCCACATAAAAATCCTAGTTGAGGCTCTTCGTAATCGTTCAAATTTACCAAATGTAAATAAAGATATGCTCAGAACGGGGGCTAAAATTACCCCCCCAAAATCACAGAACCTACAACTCCATTGTGCGTTTCGTGTGTTTTGTAAGGATCTGGTCTTTGGTCTGAAAAAGCAGTGCCAGTTTAAATGACAGTGTATAGCGAGTTAGCTTGCTTGTCAATCAGAGGGATTCTGGGAGTATAGTACTTAAACATGTGTGAGATGCACTCAGCATTCCCTGCAATTACTCTCCCTCTCCACCCCTGCACATTCTTTCAGAGGACCTTTAAGAGGACTTCTACTGTATGAACGTGAGCTGTTGAAAAACATACCTGTTTGTTTGTGTGTGTGAGTGCTGTCAAGAGAAAGAAAAAGGATCAATGTATACATACCACCACCATGAGTGTAGAAATCCCGGCGGTTCTCCGAGTGTGATGTTCTTCTCCCATCGGATCTGCGAGCGGGGAGAGAAGACAGAGGAGGGGAAATGAAAAATTAGACACCGCTGCATGTTTTATGCATAATGTAATCACTTTGCTCAACTGTCCTTCCAACTTTAGGCAGACGGACGCAGACTGATGGTCGGACAGAAAAATAGGCCATCGGGCAGCGCAGCAGAGTGCAGTGCAGTGAGGGGTTAGTGGACAAGAAATTGTTTGTGTCTTGAAGCAGCAGCCCTCTCTGCTGTCCTCACACACCAGCAGAGCTCCTGTCTGTATCTGGATACTGAGATAAGATCCAGAGAGTGATATCAGACCTACTCCCTGCTTCACACATCCCCTCTGACATGACTAGTCTGCACACACAAACACATACACATTCCCTGCATACGTGCAATACTCTCCAGAGTCCAAGGACACATGGCAGCGGCAAGATTTGTCCATTTTTTTTCCCACATATACATACAAAGAAGAGCAGATCTGAGCTTCAGATTGGTGTTTGTATTCTATAGATTTCCCAAGTGCAGTTTCTAGTGATGTGATGTGCCATATGTGGGTTGGGCCTGTTGATTTAATGCTGCTAAAGAGCTGAGTGCTGCACTGTGCAGGAGAGCAGAGAGTAGCAAAGACCTCTCGGGGACACAACAGTATTGTGTGTATATTATAAATATGAGTGTCTGTGTGTGTGTGTGTGTGTGTGTGTGTGCACTCCTCGGTGAAGAGGAACAGAGGCTAATTGAAGCAGGAGAGTCCAGGTGATAGTCCTCTCATTAGGTGGCATGAGCAGGTGTGTGTGTGTGTGTGTGTGTGTGTGTGTGTGTGTGTAGCAGTGGAGATAAATGTTACATATCTATTGAAACATTTTTGTGTGTATTTCCCCAATGTGAGCACCTGAGACAAAAATACTAACGTCCAAAAGATCTGAGTAAAATGTCAGGAAAACACCTCCATTTTTAACAAAAGGTACATTGAAGGGAGTTATTTGATAGTACACACTAAACTAAAAGCTCCTTTTCACACATGCCACTCATTGTTGAAGATTTTTCCTGTGGACAGAAGGAGGTTTACATATGATGGAAGATTAGGGCCACACTGAGTAAGAAAAATAAGATTTTGAGGACAGAGTTGGAAATATTTTTCAAATTGAGTCCTATTCTTGTTAGGGTAAAGACGTAGGAAAAAAAGTTGCAATAAAGTAGTAAATGTATGAGAGAGAAGTTGTTATCGGCTGCTATTGATTTTTATATATAGTAATATGCAGTAATGTGGATAATCTGTGGTTATAATGAAAAGTTAAGGACAAACAACGATCATAGAAGCGTGCTCAGGCTGCCTCTTAGCTTGCCTGTGTTTATAGCAGACTCAATTTCTTGCACAATCAACACTTGTTACAATTTGGAGCTGATTTGCCAAAAGACTAAGTGATCAGCTTTTTATGAACCCTTTATTCAAGTCTAACTTCACAAGATGCTCCAAAAGCTGCTCCTCTAATCTAGCACTTGAAAACAACATGAAGTCTAACAAAAGCCTAAAATTACGACTTTTTCTTATAAATTTTCGACACAGTTCTTGTAATATTAAGACTTACTGTGACTTTGTCAAGTTAATACCATGACTTTTATCGCTATATTTACAACGATATTCTTAAAACTTGTTTTTTTCTTCCTCAATGTGGCTCTAATTTTCTGTTGTAGTTCCAGGAGTCAGGACATGACAGTGTAAGAGCACTGTAGAAGTCAAAATGTAATATTTGCATCATGTGTATCCAAGACAGCAAACAAAGCAATGGGTCTTCCCTTACACTAATGCTGCTGATGGCTGTATTAACAGTATCAACCAAAAAACACATACTGTGGACCAAGAAAGACTATCAGGCAGTCCCAGCATGTGTTGATGTTTTTAGTTGTCCCATCACGTATGTAGGAACTTCAGGTTAGTGATGCCAGCTCTGCTAATGTTAGCCACAGCTGGCAACCCAATCTGAGATTGTTTTTCAACAGATTTTATGAAACCATGTGTAGTTGTGTTGACTTGATTGTGCTAAATTGACTTATGAGTGTTATCTAGATACAGAACACCTCAACATTGACTACCTAAAATCCACAAAAATCCAGCTTCCCATGGACCTCTTACTGGGAGGCCTGGCAGGAAAAAAAACTGAATGGAGTTGGGGAGAAAAACTCTGGAAAACTTGCCCCCAAAATTTCCAAGAGTGAAGTGCATGTGTGAAAGGGACAACAGAGACATATTAAACGCACTGAATACACATAATAAGCATTAGGAAATGTACTACAAAATCAAGAAAATAACATCTATGTTTTCTTAATAAAGAAGACAAAGTGAAGACAACAGTTTCTTAATTTTCATTCCTAGGTCTGTAGTTAATAGTTTGCAGCGTATCTGTTTTTTTAATGCATTTCTTATCATTAAGAATTTTATTCAATACGTGTTTTACTTTCCTCATCCTGAGTTTATCTGCACTGAAATGTTAGAAGAGTAGGTACGGTTTTCAGATGAGCTCATACATGGTCATTTAACACTGACTGATGTTGATGAGTGTCACAAATCATGTCTGTTTCCAACCTTTCTTCAAATAATCAGCTCATAAACCCTTAAAGTGTGCTGTTAGAACTATTTTAAGAGGATAAAGGTGAAAGGTCAAACTGCTGTGTTTGCCAGATTTGTACCAACAACTGTCAGTCTAATCTAAACACACTGACTGACCAAAGAAGACCCCTCAATGCAAATGATCGTGTGGTTGAAATAAACACAATCATTAAACAGTGTTCAGTCGCAGGCTCAACATTTGAGACAACTGGCGTCAAATTGACTTAGCAGTCTTGGCATGCATGCCTTGTGGACATTGATTGTTTGTGTGAATCTGTGTGTGTTGTTTTAATCCCTGTCTGTGTAGAAGTTGTTCAATTCCACTTCGAGGCTGTCCATGTGAGCCTGTCGTTGTGCTCTGGTTGCCTGCTTTATCCAGAACTTCAACCCTTTCCATATAAACCCAAAATCTGTGGGAAAAAGATTCACCCTGAAGTGAACGAGGGTTCCCTGCAGCCCAACCACTTAATCTCTCTGTGCAGCTCAACAATCTTTGCTTCATATTTCAGACGTCTGCGACTGGTCATTGGCAGCTCGGCCAGCCTCCAGCTGCCCTATCTGCTCTGCAAACTGCCGACCATTTCACCACGAGCAAAGGCCGACAGTTTGCATATAACTGTGTCAACTTGATAGATATTCTCCGAGTAACTTTCAGAGTGCAAAAAATTTTAAGATACTAGCCCAACTGTTTTTAAGAAAACCTAAAAATCTTACAGAAGTCCAAAAAATTAAGAAGCTTCAGTTTGACATATAGGTAAACATGCTTATTTGCTTTGCTGACTTCACAGGGAGTTAAAAATGACAAATTAGTCCATCTACTGCCAGGACTGACAACATATCACAAGTAGCATGCAGATCTCAGCTTAAATATACAGACAAATGATAAGTTGAGGGCTGTGATGGCTCTGCAGTATCACAAGCATGACAAATAAAACAGGTAGGCACTTCAGACTGCTTTTAAAATAAGAAAATGAAGCAATTTATTGATATGTGTAGACTCCCCTTTTTTAATGCTTAAATGTTAAAATTGTGTCAGTTGGAAATCTTTCCCAACTTTTCACCATGGTATAGGAAATATTACTGTGCTGAACCAGACTGCACCATGGGAATGCAGCTCCAGCCTAGCCGAGCAAAAACAACTAAAAAGGAATAAGTCTGATTCAAAATTTCCACCACATCCGGAACGGCTACAAAAAGGCCATATCCGCCAATCGTAGCTGATCATAAACAGTCAAGTTAAGGTGTCAATTTTCACCCGCTTCTTTCCATTCTGCTGCGGATCGCCACACTCTGATCTCTCTGTGTTTCAGGCAGACCGTATTTCACACCATACGAACGGGTGGGGACGAACAAGTGAAAGGGTTTTAGACAGCATTTCATCCCGATTTCCTCCTCTGGAAGGACACAATCTACTGCTTGTATGGTTAGCCTATGTGGCTAAAGACAACTTGTGGAATGCACATGAATCCGCTGGATCTTGTGAGTTCTCGCGATTACTGCTGTCCGTAATCTGCCCCGAAATTCGCCTCACAAATGGATTCGGTAGGAATTGGCGTATGGTAAAAATCGCCGCCGTTCCGGATGCGGTGGAAATCCCGGGTTAGGAGTCCTCAGAGGTTGGGAGAACATAAACTTTGCTATTGTACTTTAGTGGACTTACAGGTTGAGCGTTTCTGTCCATGAAAACTTTTCTACATTTTAATAAGAAATTTATCCTCTCTTTTTTTTCAGTAAGCACCACTTTGACAATACGGCAAACGAATGGTCATTGTTTTGAACATTTTGATTTGGTTTATTGTCCCTCTTTATAGTTTCTTTAGGTAGATTTCGCCTAGTCAGATTACTGTTCCTGCTTTAGCAGAGTCAATCTTGAGACAAATATCTGAATTTCTACTTGAGTAAACAAAGTGTGCACTTTTGGGATCTCTGGTAAGGTCTAAGCAATATCACATCACAAAGTAGTGGTTATCTATTCCTTACTGAGAAATGACTTTCCTGTTTTCGAAACTATACTTTCTAATTTTACATAGTAGTTTTCCTGTATGAAACACATCATATGCAAATCATTCAGACCTGCATGTAATAAAAGGACAGATCTAAGATAGATGTTTCTGGTCATCTCACTTTTAGCAAACAGGCCAGCAAGCGAATTTCTGGAAACTGTTCTCTATATCCTGAGTGAAACAGTAAAACAGCTCATTTTAAACTTTAAAACTCAATCAATCAGTCACTTCAACTCCCTTACCTCATCAAAGCCTTTTGCTCTAAGGTAATCTGTTGAAATACTTCTTGAAAGCTCACAACACTTTCACTTCAGGCTGCACAGGTTGTATTTTGAAGTTCATACGGGTGCAACAGTTCTTCTACCTTTCTATACACTCAAACACCTTCAGAAATGACGGATGACTGATGTCAGGTATTCAAGGTGAATAACACAGATCCCTCTCAGTGTTGGACAGTGTATTAAGTGAAGATGAATAAAGCCAGTATGCAGCAGAGGTGTTGAGCAGGAGACAGCCTAAATGTGAGACCATGACCAAGAAGGATGTACATGACGGAAGAGGATGCAACACATTAGAAACCCAGCCTCTTGGACAGCTCAGGGGCCTGATATGAGACTAATAAGTCGAGCAGACTCTAGGTGCATGCTTTCATTTGAGCTGGTTTCAGATAAAAAAAGGTAGACCTGATTCAACTTGGCAAAGACTTGCTTCACTTCCTAAATGTCATGGCAGAAAGTGAGCAACAACACATGCTTACAATATGTCAAACTGCAGTAATTACACAGTGTTTATGATTACAAATTAGAGCTAATAACCAGGGCGGGTAATCATATTAAGTAGCCCAACTGATGTCATGTTTACATTGTGTCTAATTAATAAACAGTCAAAGGAACATTGCTGCTGTTTGGCAATAAAAAGGCTCATTAAAGTATTAATATTTTCAGAGTTGTCGATGTGTGGAGCTTGTAGTAAGCTTGCTCAACAGCTGCGTGAGCCCACAATAACTTCTGATGCGAATTCCATCCCCGGTTATACAATAGAGGGGGAATCACACACACACAGGAAGTGAAGCTGAAAGAACAACTTACCTCTGACAGGAAGGTCTGTGCTGATTTTTGTGCGCCGACATGCAGCAAATACTCATACACGTATAAAGCTAACCTGGAAAAACAAAGAAAGAGAGAGAGAAAGAGAAGAAATCAGTGTTGAGATCACATCATTTTACCCCTAATTGTAATGCACTTGTTTCATGCAAAGTAATATGCGTACACCTAAGGCATCACTATGTTGTTTATACGGCGCCATGATAAACATTTTACAGTTTGGAGATCATATAGACGTTTATGTGAGGTGCAAAGCTCTGCAGCCCCTGACTTAAGAGCCTCTATGGCACAGGTCCATGTCCCTGTGGTTTAAGGAACTCTGCTGTGAAAGCCAGGAGGCTGAAAACAAAAACTGAGAGGCATGGACTGAGAGGGGAAATACTGCATCACTATATCGCTTACAGGATTTCTCATATTGCTCAGTTTTACATAAACAGTCATGCAAATCTACACGTTTGTATGGAAATGTACAGCAGGTAGCAAGGTTAAAAAACAGCACCGATAGACAGTTGTTGATACATAGTTTGACTTGTCTCATCCTGATACAAGACACCTAATACCTAGCATGCCAACAGAATAAATGAGCATCCCATTAAAGTTCAGTCTCATAGCGTGGCAAGTTAAGAGTCCAGTATCCATGTTTCCATGTCTCCAAGTTATTTTTGGCTCCAATAAACCCAAAATGTGGTACAAATGCTAAATTGTTATACACTGAATGCTATATTGTGTATAAGAGCGACTGTAATAAGGTGTCAAAAGCCGTGTGTGATTATTCTTAGTGAGACTTACACAACAAAGAAATAAAAAATAAACATTATCGGACTTAACAGTTTTTGGCATTCAACAGCAAACTGTGTTATCCAGATATTTCCACTCTCTCCCTGAAGTGATATAACACTTCAACTAATGTGAAAACCAACAGTGACAACTTTGGTTGAGAGAGGAAATCTGGTGATTGTGCACCAATGGCAGGCTGCACACTTAATAGAATAAAAACTCAAAAAGAAACTAATAAAACAGATAAACTTTGATAATGATGATTCTCAAAATGAGGGGTGAGTTTTGGATAGGCAGTTGTCCCTGATTGAAAAGCTAACCAGTGAAAGAAGTCCTAGTTTTAACTAAAAAGAAATGTCCTTTAAGACTTTGGATTTAAACCCTCTCTGTATCAAGGACTTTGTTATTGTTCATTTCATCTCAACAGGTGACCCGTGCTCATCATAACTCTGCTAATACTTGCTCTTGAGCTCATGTTAAGATGAGAAAAGCCTCACTAGAAATGGGAAAAGCTTTATCGTTATGAATCTAAACAGTGTCATGAAAACAATCAGCGTGCACACAGATCCACAAAAACAACTGAAAAGTATTCATGTTAGGCCTGTAGTTGGCGGTATAACTGAGATGAAACGTCGCTGAAACATCATGCTCCTGCACATTGACACATTCTTCAACAAAGTGGTGAGCACAATAAACATTTGCATGTGTGAATGGCGCTTTGGCATCGCCATTTTCACAGTTTTTGCCAGTTTGCACATCAACAGAAGAGAAGATGTTTGGGGTGATAAGATCAACCAAACTGAAAAGGTTATCCATTGTGGCATTTAAGATCCAAGAGTACTGGTCTGGGACGCCCTGGTTTTGTGAAAATGCTCCATAAATCGGCCAATAGACAGGTTCCAAAGCATTAATACAGTTGACGGAGGTTTTAATGTTAATCCTGTATCGTGTGCTCAGTCTCTTCAATCTCCTGTAACTCAGACGTTGACCTTTTTACTTTTCACATCAGTGTTAGCTTTGGTGCCAGGTTAGGTAGTACTACTTAGCTGTTTGACGACTTAACATACATCCAGAATACATACAGAAATAAAGTCATGTGGCTTATATATGAAGAACGGAAAACTTTCCAAAAGTCTGCCTTTCAGTGCACTCTGCAGAAAAGCAATTTTTGTACCTCAGTCTTTGCTACAACACTAACATCCACAAGAAGCGGCACGAGCAGCCCCCAGAATTAAACGCTTTTTCCAGCCACAGAGTAAAAGAGTCTGCTGCTATAACTACATCTACAGCCAGTCTTCTTGCAACTTTACTGTAACTCTGAGGTTGATAGCTTTTCTGTTAAATCTCAACTACAAAATACCGAGCAGACAGAGTGACAGAACTGATTCTGAATCTTTATCTTCATCACATTAGTGCAAATATGGAAAGCTATTAGACTTCACAGCTGATTCAGAGACTGTCTTTTAACAGGGCAGGAGAAGTCCCCTGCTGGACAAACTAATTTATTTTAATGATCAAACATGGAAGAATTGAGAGAGTACTACACAGTCTCTAAGAAAGATTAGCAATATTTTGTTAAATGTGTTTTTGTGTAAATATCCTCAAGAAGAGACCAAGACCACCGCAACTGGGCAGTGACTCAAACTCCAACAGAAATAAATCAAAATACATTTAAATGAGCAGCAATTTAGCATTTTTCTAAGTCTGCAGGGAAGTGATCATTGAAAGAATGCCCAGTTCTCCTTGACTTACGCACGTTTACCTTTCATTCGGATCATTTCAGAGGAAAAGAAACCTTTGCCCTCTGTCAGAGGAAAGAAAACTGTCAATATTTTTATAAAAATGAAGAACTGCGAAAAGTCATCACAGCCTGAAATCATGCGTATGTAACCCGTCTGCAGGCCTGAAATTGGGTTAGAGGGGAGCTGATGTGTTTATATATACTGAGGCGGCTGTTTTTATGCTGATCACATACATCAAGGCCAGAGAAGACACACAGTTATGATGTTTGGGTTGATGCCTGATGATACCGAATGAATCAATAATGAGCCAGGCCAGAGTTGAATGACCTGACTCCTTATCTTCTCAAAGATATCTCTGAATTTTACAGCAACGTCTTGACAACCATCCACTAAATAAAAGATATGCTACAGTAGGTTTAAGACAGCATTCACTGACATTGGACAGAAAATGCTATCACCCCGGCTATTTCTCACTCTTACATCAGACAAAACTGTATTAACACCAATAGCAAACATACAGTGTAAACACACATTTTAAAGAAGGGATTCATACTTGGCCAGACTTTAAATTAGTGTGTCTATTGGGGGGTGGAGTGACAGCGGGTTGGTCATTGTTTTTCTATATATGCGTCACTAATAATGGCCCAGACACAGTGTGCATGCTCTGAAAAAGACTGTGAAAAGCATGAGTCACAAGGATAAAACTGCGTCTTGTAAATGTTCAACATTGATCCCAGACAGAGTGCCTGTCCTGATGCTTGCGAGTGAAACTGATCACTGTTGTGTTTCAAAATAATCTATAAGATTTAACTATGAGTCAAACTTGTACTTGTACACTTCAGAAGCTTTTTTATCACAACTCTTTGGACGACAGCTCAGGTTTGACCCAATGGCATTAGAAATTGTTCATTACTGTCAGAGAATATAAAAATGTAATTTACTAATATAAAAACTTTTGTGTTAAAGCAGAAACAACTACAGGGGTCACTGAGGACGTTACAAATAGGCGACTTTATTCTAGCAGAGCATGATCTTACTCAAAACAGCCCTCCAAACGCTGTGTATCAAGCTGTTCATGTCCCACATTAGAGTTGTTTGACACTGTATAACAATGTTAAAGCTGCTGTGTGTTTTCCTTTTGGTCGAGTCTGAAATTAATGAACTGAAATTAATAATATGACCAGTGAGAGCTAACCAGCCCATCAGGGACCCTTTTGTTTACTTCTACAAGGGCAGCCTTTTAAAATTTTCTATGGCAAGGATTACAGGTGAATGTAAAAAAAGAAATACGCGTTTGACAATCAATAGTGATACATTTATAGAACAAAAATAGCAAAGAGGGCAGTACCCCACAGGACCCACAGGGGGTGCCAAAGTCAAAACAAGCTAAAAACTTATTGCAGGAGCTTTAAATATGATTCAAATACCATTTGTGTTAGAAAACAGTCTGCTGAGTCGGTGTAGCACAACATCAAAGTGAGTAGACAGAGAAAAAAATCAAAATTTTAGTACAGTTTAAAAAGACTCAAAGTCAGCCACTGTATCAACGTCAGTCACTAACGTTGAATCCTTGTTAAAAATAAAAGTCAGCCTATATCTATAATTAAAATTTCATATTATTTAAGAACGTGAGTTGATAAATAAGAAATATGTTTTCAAACTGAAAAATGTGTTCTTGTTTTCTCTCTCTTTTTAAAAGTCAATCTTCCTGGCTGTACGAAGTAAGCTTTTTGAGGCCCTGCTGTTGGAGACTGAGGTGTGATTGCCAAAGAAGGTACATAACTTGATGAGCAGAGGTTTAAAATGCTTGTGTTTTTAATTTTCTCTGCTAGAGTTGGACTCAGCAGACCGTGTTTAATGTCCTTAAACAGGAGGAACAACATGGATGCTTCTTTCTCAATCTCCTTCTTACATATTTGGCACTTAACCATGACGGCAGCCACTGCTACCAGGGTGAAGCCCGGTGAAAACACATCAAAATGTACCTCAATATTGCGTCAATCTTGGAACACACTGGCTGTGGTTTGCAACTGTATCACTGATACGACCAAACATCAACGAGTCATCTTACTTTTGCATTTACAACCCAGTTGCAACTTCTGAAGCTGACGTGTTCAGATCTACAGCTAGCAAAAATTTGCCCCAACATTTAGGTCTAAAACATAAAAATTGTATGTCTTGGATTATTTCATCTCTAGGGTAGCCCCCATTTATTAATTTCTGGAGAGTCTTAGTTTCACTGTTAAGAGTAATCAGAGGTCGACTGATATCAGTTTTCATTGGCAGATGCCGATACCAACTATATAAACGCAAACAGGCGGATGGCTGATATGTAATGCCGATATCCCTGTTGTTGTTCTATGACGGTTTGAGATTACAAACAAAAGCAACAATCAGTACAGCTCACAGCAAACATAACATGAACATCAAGTAGCATGAGATAGCATTAGCCATATTCACGGTAAACAATACGTTAACACAATATAGCATCCAACTTGGACAGTGAGACATCATAAAACTCAAACTTTCCCAGCTGCAGAATCTCACACACAGGTGCGGTGCGCTCAATTGCGTTGGAACACCTATGGTACATCACGAGTGTAGGACAAATGAAAACTCACCGTAAAACACAATATAACTGAACGGTATTTACTTAAAAACACCTAAACAACATGGGCTTTCTAACAGGCATTCTGCCATGTCTCTAGCGCAACGCCTCACGACAAAACGTCAGAGACACAAAGACCTCACAAATGCAGTAGCTTATTGTATTGCAAAAAACATGCCACCAATAAGCACTGTTAAATTTCATTTTTATAACTGGATATATATCAATATCGACTGATATGAAAAAAATATATCATGATAAACTTTTTCCCATATCGCCAAGCCCTAGCTTATCAGTTCTTACTCTGGTCTTCTTAGGGACTATTTCACCAAAACCTAGAAACCTCAGTAGCCCATAGATCTCAGGCTACAATCAGGAACCAGAACTCTTCCCATGCTGAAAATCCAGACCTCTGAAAACTGAATTTATATGCTTATGTAGTCTATGAAAGACAGAAAAAAAGGGGACTGTATTAATTGAAGATGACCAAGGTTAGTTATCATTTTGTTATGGCGGGCAATGTGCGTTCTTTTCAAGGTTATTTTGTAAATGTGATACCAATTCTATCTTTTTCTCTACAGTTCAGGAGATGTTTGTGGTGATCATTTTAAAGTGACCGTGTGTTTATCTAAAATGTAAAAATTAGACCCTTTTGAAGCATTAAATACCCAGCAGCAGGCATCAGCTCCTCCACACAGTGAAGAATCCAACAATCAAGATTCCCGTGAGCACTGCAGCAATGAAATTTTCATGGCAGGGCCTGGCGTGATCTGAGGGGCTCCATGCCCCGGCGATGGGCACCTGCTCCGGCTGCAATGCATTATTTAAAAACACTCATTCAATCCAGGCTTCAGGGGACACCTTTTGTTACTCTGTCAGGAACAGTGAGTGTAACTCGGCTGAGGAGGAGACTTTTTGGGGGGGCTGATGGAGCAGAGCCCGAGGACGTCCAGGTAGATGAAGGAGACATGGGAGGGGAAGGGGTTTGTTCTGTACAGGAGAGCTGTGTCAGAGGGAAACTGGAGGTCAGAGCCTCGACTTCTTCCTCTGTGGATGGTGTAAACCTGAATTCCTTCCCTGTGAACCCTGTGCTTGCTACACATGTCACTCGGGAATAAAAAATAAGTTGCTTACAAGACAGACCACAACCATGTGGTCGAGTTTACAGCTCCCATTTCCTTTGTTGCTATCCTTACAGCTAAAAAATCACAAATAAAGCATGTTAAAGAAAATAACTTGATGATAACAGGAGATCAGTCTGAGTGGGAGAAAGAAAGTTTGACCTTTATAAAGCGAGGGTTAACTTTAAATGAGCTACAAAGCCAAGACGGGCGTCTGTTGTCTGTTTCTTCCTTCTTAAACAACAATATCACATTTTCTCCTACATAAAGCATCTTGACAGACTACATCTGAGGCTTTCTGATCTCTTATCCTCTTCTGAACTCTAACCTCATGCATCCTAACTATCACTTTGCTCCTCATCCACACATCAAGGAGATCTCTCCCACTGCCTTGTCCCCGGGAAACACACCTGACATTTAGCCCCGGGCTGCACTGGCCAGCCTTCCTTTACCCCTGCTAGCCCCCAGAGACAAGGGCATCTCAGCTGAGTTTAACCAGCTAAAGTGCGAACAGTTAGCAAATTAACTTTCATGTCTTAGTTTCAATAATTCAGCAGAGAGAGAGAGCGAGGGACAGAGAGAGAGAGAGCAGCAGCAGCAGCAGCTGAGGTGAGGTATGGATGGAGGAAGTGATGGAAGCGGATAAGCTTAGGCCCAATTCTGCATCTGCTTCAAAAATACATCCAAAAATATACCATTCATAATTTATCAGTCAGTGCTTTGTATGTTACACAAAGCAGCAGTGGAGGAAAACACAAAAGTATGATTTCTTTACTGTGAAAAATGTATAAACATGATTTTAAGAATGTATAGATCTGGCGTTGTGGTGGTGAATATAGTGATGTGATGTGTGATGGAGACACCTGTGATACCGTGAAGCTGTTTCACTAAAGCTTATTCCCTCTGCACACACTGTTTATGTTTACTTGGCTTTGTTATGGCAGCTCCTTTGTCAAAACAAATCAGTGTCAATAGGCGTGTAAACACACATGGCTTTAGCCATGGGTTAATCCACACGCACACGCACGCACACACACACACACACACACATTTACTCCTCTCACTTTCCACCAGCCTGAGTCTGTGAGGTTACCTGTCGACAGGCTCACCTGGAAACAACCTCTGAGGCCACACTTTGACTGTTTGATGACTACATCTATTTTACAAAAATCACAAATACAACTTGAGGAACAATTTGTAACCGTACATGATAAGAGATTACACTGACATAGCGAACATAGCTGTGTTATCAGCTGAACCTCCTCCTTTTGTGCTTAATGAAGACAGCTCACAAATATTACCCCGGCTACAGAGAGACCTGTTTGTTCTCCAGAGACTTTATTTTGAAGACACATATGAAGTCCTCTTTCCCTTTTCTGTACCCAGACAGATTATTTTCTCTATACTCCTGAAAGACCTGCTCACTTCTACTGGCACTCTGTTGCCAAAACTGTTTAACAACTTCAGGCACTGAGTCTCAATATTTATACTCTCTCCTTTATTTCAAGTGAAAAAACTGACAAATTTGTGCGGATGCACCCAGAGCAGTTGACGAAAGGCGGCATTAATTGACTGTTGACATATCTGAATGAAGCACAGTGTGTCAAAGGGTGCCGAGGGTAAATCAAGGGTTTCTTTACTTTTAGAGCAGTGTTCCTGCCTATGTCAGTGCGCAGCTCTTTATGCTGCCTTCAAAAGGCTAAAATGCAGATGGCAGAGCCATCTGTGTAGAATCAAAACCATGCATTCAGACCTGAAGATCCCTATTAAAGTGCATGTAAATACATGGGAGGAGTCAGAGGAGGAGTGGAGGATGTAAAGACGCCCGTGTTCAAAACAAGCTGATTAACTTGAAGTTCTTGAAGCTCTTTTCCCAAACAAATTCAGCAACACTCAATATCTCACAAAACTGTCTGTAAACAAACAGAGGATGAGAAAGCAGACGCAGGGAGAAGGATTCTTTGGAAACTGAGAAAGTGCTTAAAAAAAATGAAAGGTTTGATCAAAGTATTAACTTTTTTTTTATTTCCTTTTGTGATAGCCACCTTGAATTAAGATGCTAGATTCATCACCGCCTGATTTAAGAGGTTCCTGTTTCAAATTACAAAGTGACGATAATATTGAAGCTGCTGTATAACTTCTGGCTAAAATCTATAGAACTCAAACACCAGAGAAAAAAGTCTGCTGAGTAACTAACTCCTATAGAAACAAGAGCACCAGTTCTTACTCAACCTTTATGATAATTCTTCAAATATAACACATTTTCTTTCCAAATGTTTCAAACACAATTATGTCTCTCAAAGAAAAAAAACTCTCCGCTCCTCCGCCGTCCTTGCTACCAGTGATCTTCAGACCACAAACCAGGCGACTGAATACCTTCAGTGCGGCGAGGCCTTGGTTATGTGGAGGAATCCACATGAGTGTGAAACACACATGTGACTGTTTGCTTTATGTTGAGTTTCTGAACAAACTGGTTGGTTTCAAGCCTTGGTTTCAAGGTTCTAAAGGAAATAAAAAAAACACGATTTACACACGCAGCTTTGTGCACAGTGTAACGTACACACATGGACGCACACTCAATCTTGTAAATCTGAACATTAAGTGTTGCAAACTGAGGATCTGTGTACAATGTTTAGGTGACTGACAAACACAGCTTTCAAACTCAAACAAAAGCAAGATGTGTGCTGCACTCTAGAGAAGCATTTACTCGTAATCTAGACTTACAGAGCCATCAGTCTGCACCAGGTTACATGCCGCAACAGTTACAAATCTGACAGCTCCTCACTATACTCTAAACTCTACATAAAATCATTACCAGGGGCAATATGGGAGAAATTAAAATGCCAGGTGCTTCATTAAACCTGAAGGCAGCACATACAGTCAGTAGCTGGCTTTAGTCACAGCACTGAGAACTTTAATAAAGTGTCTCTTTTGTTGGAGTTAAAAAAGATGATGGCGCACAGTATGAAATAAGAAACTGTTTGGGTTTTTGCTAAAACTTCCAGATTGAGGTTAATGCATTGTTTCCTTCCGAAAGCTTCAGTATCAGTCAGAATGTCACCAGGCTGCGAAAAAGCATGAATGGAATTTAAAAATGACTTTTCATGGAAATACTAAGAATTTTATTTCACAATGTGTCAAAAAGACATTCTTAGTTTTTCAGAACTTAAACAGGATATTGAGTATTCAGCATAAGTCATAGAGCAGAAACAGCTCATAAAAATCGAGAGTGTAACTCACATGCTTGATGCTTACAGTATTGTGACGTCTGATCCCTAAACATTCAACTGGATGAATGAAATATCCCTCCAGTTCTCATTAACTCTGCTATTTCCACTGTTCCTTCAACAAGTTTGGTGTATGATATCTATGTGCAGTATACTGTGACTATGATAAATCAAAATAACAAGCTTTAACAGGCAAACACTCACACATCACTAGAAATATAAAATCCTGACAGAAAGGGTTGATATTTGATTAAAGCCGACTAAAACTAATTCCAACTTTAATTTCTGAGTCAAGGAAAAAATATTACATCATAAATGTATAGACTACATGCCATTAATTAAGTATACAAATAGAAAACTGCTGTAGCTAAGTAAGCCCCGCAGCTGTGATCCTGTCAAACTCTATGACTGAGTCTGCTTTAATCATGTCCAAGTCCATCCGGGGCGCCCTCTTTTTAGTATCTGAATATGTAAAGATCTGAATGAATATGTAAATATGAATATGAGCTAATTCAGTGATGCACTGAGGCAGCTGTTGTGAGCTCCACATTTACAAGGAAACATGTGTTAGCCCTGCAGGGCAAGTTAGGGTGACGAGACAGGTGAGGGGAAAGGGCAAGTGCTGTCCATTATGTGTGGACATTACCTTTACTACTGGGGTCTACCTGCACAAAAACGCACACATATATAGTTTCCCTGAGTGTGTAGACCAATTTTAGGCCTGATTTTCACTTTGGGGTTATTGAAATAAACTAGAACAAACAAACTGAAGGATCCTACCTTTCACAAACAGCCTCAACACAGAAGCATTCATCATTCCTACTCCTTAAAAGACGTGTATCTCTATGATTTAAATTATTAATCCTCCTCCTACACTATCATTTCAAATACATGCTGCCTCTGCACAGATTTCTCTTCCAATGACACATACATAATCCACACCGCCTGAAAAAGCAACAAAAACACAGAATTAAAACCATCTATAGCACTCCAAATATTGTAAATAAAGTAATGAGATGCAGCACGCTAACAGGTGTAGAAGCAGCCTAACGTCTGCTCGTGGTTCATATGCAATATTAAAGCATCATACACCGGTTCAAAGGTCACTCTGCCTGCTGTTCATAAAACCACATGGGACTGTTTTCATTTAGGATTCACTCCTCAGGATCAACACAATCACACGCATAAACACACGCACACTGAGCTGCTCAATTTTCCAATAATCTGAGTGAAATTAAATGCTCATGGCACAAGGAGTGTACAAAGTATTCGAGGAAGCTTACACTAAGCACATAAGCGAGCCACATCTCTAGAAAGCTTAATCAATTGAATGTGACATGGCAATGCATCAAAAAAAAAATACAAGAGAGTCTCTAAAGAAATTTTGTTTCTATTACAGATGTATGATGTTGGTAACAGCACAGCCTCTCAGGACCTGGCAGTGTTTTTAGATTACAACTGCATCTCAGCAGGGATCCCTCCTGACTCCCTCAACCTCAGACTGTTTAGTGCTTAAAAATAGCTAATGATGATAAAAGACTACACTGATCTGAGGAGCCTGGATGCACACAAGGTCCACATCTTTAAGTGGCCCGAAAAAGAAAATATCTTAAGCAGCAGGCATGATGAGAAGTGCAGTGATCGGTTTACAAGGACAGGCTGTTTCATTTGAAAAGTTTGACTTGATTTTGCAAAATAGACGACATGCATTTGCACGTGTTTTTTAAAATACAAATGCAAATACAAAGCTTTGCAAGAAGTAGACGGAATTGCACCACGCAGCAGTGATTTGTGCAACATTTTCAGAGACAATAACCCACTAACTAACACACATCAATCTATTAAGTAAGACATTTTATATTAAAATATGGTTATGTTATGAACAGAAACTCCACGCTCCTTGCAGCATGACTCTCCTCTATCGTGAGAGTGGATGCTAAAAAGTTTACCACCGCTGTTTGACTACTGAACGGGACAAAACTTTCTTCGCCAGGTTTACATGCGCCCAACAATGCACCTCAAAATAACCTAAACAGCCCAACAAAGCCGAATATTCCGATCTAAAAGACAGGATAATTCAACAACCTCGCTGCTTCATCTCGTTAAGTTTACATCACCGGACTGTGAAGGCTGTCCGTGTGCAAGGGGCGAAGGCATGAACCCACAAACACGCTCTCTCTCCCTCAAATAACAACTTTTCTTTTTTAACTTCTAATACTGCAGGATTTCTGCTTTACAATCGCAACACACAACGCGATAAAATTCACTGTTGCGCTGCAATAAAAACGCTGCACCGGGTAGGAGAAACACAACATTTATAAATATCCCGTGCATTCACGCAAAATGCAAACAAGAGGTGAAATAAAATTTTTTAGAAAGTTTAAAAGGCGCACCTCTAAGGTGGTCGGGAGGGGGGGAGGAAACCGCACGTAAGAGCGCACTTTGGTACGGCACACTCCTTTTAAATTACAGTACCTAGTTTCGAAAGTTGGACTCCCTCCTCTGCCCCCTCGCCTGCATGATAAGCAGGTAAACTCTCACATAAAGCACATAATTCACTTACTTTTCTCTCGCTTGGCTATCGGAAGGGACGACAGCTCCTTTACCTTTGGCGTACATGCTGGATTCTGTTTTAAGACTTTTGCCCCACTCAACACCTGTCAAAGAAAGCAGCCAGGAAAACGCTCCATCTCCATAGCTACCCCTTTAGTGTTTTTCCTCCCCCCCTTCTCCTCCTCCCCCTCCCTCCTCCCTCCTCCTTCTCTCCTCTCCCTCCCTCTCTTTCTCTACTTTTTTTTTTTTTTTTTTACATCTCCAACATTGGCCACAAATCAGGCACAGTTTCTATTGGGGGGACTTGAAACCGTCCTCAGTTGGATTTTTTTTTCCCTCCTCAGCCGCTGTTCCGCAGACCTGCTGCTCCTCCCTCCGCTCTGCAACGGTGGGGGCTCCTTAAAGGGAAACACACACTTCTTGTTTACTGACCTCAGAAACATGAGGAGAGAAGGGGGGGAGATGGGGAAAGGCAGGCCGAGTACAAGCTCTGCACTTTACAACTACTGCCAGTACTTTTCAGAGGGCCAGACGATATAGTATTTTGCCATAAAAAGAAAGACCAGGACTCCACTTTGCTTTTGTGATTTTGTCTGAGAACAATGAGAACACTGTGCTCATATAACAGGATTACATGTGCAGTTATGTGAGGTAGTCTTCTCATTATAAGATGCAGTATTTTGTAACAACCTTTAAAAATTAATGCACCTGATGCACTCCAAATATTTTTACACCTCGATTTGGAAATGAATATTAACTATGATACATAAGGGGTTATGTAGCTGAACTAAATCCTAATGCAAAGCTACACACTTTACATAAGCATGCAGAGCCGGCCCAAGGCGTAAGCGAACTAAGTGCCTGCTTAGGGCCCCACAGCCAATAGGGGGCCCCAAGAGCAATCAAAATTGTTTTGTTTTTTTAAGTTATTATTCTTTTTTTTAAATTATTTTTTGCATTTATAAGTGATGCTTTCTGTATGATCAAATATATATTATTATAAAAATAAAATAAAGTAAAAACATTTTAGTGCTGCTGCTGATGTAGGCCTACGATTTTCAAGGTCCTTTCACATCAGGACCATTTTTTACATGCGATTACTTCGAACGTCAATATTTTTTTTAGAACCCGTATCCTGTCAATACAAGCGTTCACATCAGCGGCGTTTTCCCGTCCTGCGATATTGCGGCATTTACTTTTTTCGGATCATGGTCGATTTTTCTAAAGTTTCGCATACTGTGTGTCCACTCTTGACCAATCAGATTGCTTGTTATTGCGACGTCTGATTCACCGGTATATCCAACATGGCCGACCGGCTAATTGTTTACATGTCGGAGAACAAAGTGCTTTTTGATAAAAAAAAACCCACACATTACAAAGATAACGACCTAAAGGACAACTTGTGGAAAGTCATAGCGTCTGATTTCTCATATGACGAAAGTTTGTGTGCTTTAACAGTTTGCTAAACATCTTTGTTTTAACTTTCATCTGTGCTAAGTAACTTTAGCTCGTAAGCTAACCTGTTCAGATACAACATACCATATGTATTTTCACTGTCTCAGACTCAACCGCGTTGCTGTCACAGCACCTTTAGGTCTTGGTTGTTACCTTACGTTTATGGATTATAGTTCAATGTGCTTATCTGGTACTGGCCCCGACTCAGTCCATACTATCATGACAGACAGCCATCTCAACACTAGTGTCTAATCGGAACTGAAAAACGCTCAGTCTGGTGTTGTGTCAGTCTTCTTGCTTCCACCCTGGACGCGTCTTTTTTCCCCCCGGAAAGTCGCAAAATCGCATCGGGCTTGATGTGTATAGTCAGGCGCGTCAAAATTCGCCTCTGAATATTTCGTAATTTTGTGTTCTTTATTTGCGTCGGCCCCGGTGTGTAAGGACCTTAACTATGATACGTAAGGGGTTATGTCGTTGAATTTAATCCTAATGCAAAGCCCCCCACTTTACATTAGCATGCTCACTTATGACACAAACCAAAACAGGCTGATGCAAAATACTGTTGAAAGATGATTTTATTTACCCTAAAACAGATTTATTTACACAGCTTAAAAAATCACTGATTTCAAGGTTTGCACCTCCAGTAGCAACAGAAGATTCTCATCAACCTGGGTCGAATTAAAGGTGCTTACAAAGGTTACTGCCATTTCAAAGAGGGAAGCTGTGATGAGGCGGTTTGTGAAAGTCAGAATCCTTCAGTTTGTTTGTTCTAGTTTATTTCAGAAACTCCAGAGTGAAAATTTGCAATGTTTGAAGCATGGAGGTGTAATGGTGGAGCAAAGTTGTTACACCTCTGTTTCAGAAGAGGAATTGGAGGGGGCGCCGAGATACAGTTGACCTGTGTAGCACCTGCATAGTTGAAACCTATTTGTAGGCACAAGCGCAGAGGGTCTTCTGCTTGGATCTCAGAAATTAAAAGGAATTCAACAATCTCACTCGTGAAAGTTGCTTTCAAGTTTTGTCATGTCCTTTTTACAGCCTTCATAAAAAAGACTCAGAGTTAAATATTAAAACTGCAGACTAACTGAGGTCTGACTGCAGCTACGTATTCAAACACCCAGATTGGTTCTAAACTTTGCCATTTATGAAATAAAACTGAGCTTACTTAGTGAACAAGAATAACAAATTGAGATCATGGACACTATGAGCCCAGCTTAGATCACTGGTAAAGGCTGAGATCCAACTGTGGAGCCGCGTCATTCACATACCAAATTCTTAACTGCAAGTTGAAATTGCAATCTTTCAAAGTCTGTTGACTTTTTTTAACCGTTTTTAAAGTATGTGAAAAGGACATGATGAAAAACAACTTCTGCTGATCGCCTTATTTTCTACCAACCAAGCAGAGGTCCAACTGCACACACACTTACAGAAGTCTGCTGTGTCTGCAGCCAGGTACTTTTGGGACAATGTGGAGATGTGGCAGGTCAGGGCCAGCAACGCGAGGCAGCACTGTTTATGGCTGACTGTGTGTCTAACAGGGCAGCTGTGGTTCAGTAGTAGAGTTGACTCTCTCTCCATCACAGCGTTGGGGGTTTGGAACCCGGTACCACCATCCATATGCTGAGGTGTCCTTGGGCAAGGCACATGACTTCATCTACAGAATAGCATGTGAATGGTATTAGTTAAAAAGAAAACTGATGGGTGCTTTACGTAGAGGTCTGTGCTATAGTGTGTGTATGTGGCATGATGTAAAAGAGCTTTGAGTGGTCTGAAGATAGGAGAAAGTGCTCTAAACATTAAGAGGTCATCAATTCAAATAAATTGAAGTTATATGAAAGATACTGATATTAAAATGCTGAACTGACTCAAAAACCAACACACCTGTCACAGTTTAAACAGGCAGGGGTGAAATGTGCTTGACTTTCCCTCAGACTGATTTGTTGGGTCAAAAGGGATGTCTTTGGTGATACTTTGCTGTCTGGAAATAACTCACTGCTAAGTATGAAAAAGTAACATTAGATTCTCTGGCTGAAATTACATGTTTTTATTTATCTACAAGCAGTAACCTCCAATGAAAACTTCAGCAATGCAGTTCCTTGGATGCCCACCATAGAGTTGTACAAAAGGCTGGCTGCGAAAGTGAATGGGAAACCCCATTCAAGCCCTATTGAAATGACCATCTTTACTATAAAACATGTTTACAATCTGGTGCATAAACAGTTCAGGTCTTTGTACCCCATTTCTTTATTTGTGGATTGTTTTTTTCAACTCATACGTTTATTAATCACATGAAGGCTGAAGGTTATGCATAATTAGGGGCATGGCTGACTTGACTGACAATAGTAGCTGTTGACAGATGGTAAGGCGATGGACCAAAGCTTTGTCTCTGGTTTGTAGATTATTTAGATGTTTCTTGGAGTCAGCATATCAACATGTCAGCTACTTTCTTTGGACTTCAAAACACCCCAACAACCAACAAGTGACATAACTTGCATCCATGAGTTATGCAAAGAGTTGTCATTTGATAGAAAACTTACAACTGGGTAGTTGTTCTAAGTCGTAAGTAGTTGACTCAGCCTCTTGGTTTTTCAAAAGTTAAGTTAATACAGATCAGCCTTATGTCCATAGAAAAGGCCCACAAGAAAGTGACAAGAACAAAAACAAAATCTGTATTGATGTGATTATAGGCTACTCTAATTTAAACATTTTTATGGTTAATATATCTGATTACATTTCTACCAAGTCTGTTCTGCTAGTACACCTACATTTTACACGGTATACCTTCAAATTAATGGCCTCTAATAGCCTTAATCTAGAATTCTGAGTCTTCTTTAACATAATGAAGTTTAAATTATAGGGAGTGAAATATTATTTAAAGTGAACATGAGTAAAACTAGGTAAGCTCTAGGTCATAGCTACCTGTATCAAGTGGCAGTCTTTCAAGAAAAATGAAGATGTAAATTTAAGGACACAAAACCCAAGCTGGTCAAAGTCAAAACTTTAAATGGAAATACTAGGTAAGGGGGAACTTAGTACAATACATACTAGGTGCTACAATAGATACATTAGTTCAGTTTCAGTCACTAAGGCAATATATTGATTTTTTGATCATCATGTAAACACACTCAGTGACTCCTTTAGACATCTACAGACGTCATTCTCTAAATAGATCAGTAGATTTTGTGTTAATTATCATAATGATTTTTATTATTAAATGTTTTTATTAAAGTACGGTGCGCATGCAGTGAGCACAGTTTTTCTCTATTCCACTAAGTAAAATAATGTGACTATTCGGACTACAAAAGCCGCAACTTTGCCAACAAAAGGACCATTTTTTTTAGAACAAATAGAATGATACTTTCACAAGACACACAAAGTCAGAGTGGTTGAAAATTTTAGGAAAGTGATCTGTTTTTATTGGTTCAAACTGGTACAAATTGGGCCTTTAGAAAAAGTCAGATTTTTTTTCTCTGTTGATGGATGTTTGTCTGATAATAATCACTGGTTGAGGTCAAAGTTGATGCTACTTTTGTATTCCCAATTGCCTGACTCAAACTGAGATATTTTCATAGACGTAGGGGGTCAGAGTAAAACTTCCTCTCACAGACAGCTCTGAGCTCTACTCGACTGAGCTTTCTTTCAAAGCAGCAAAGGACACATGATCTTTTGTTATTCAGTTTAATAAAAAATCAAAAATGAACGGGTGGGATGAAGATCCAAAAGCGATGAGTTAATCAAGGGCGTTCTTGGATAACACAAGGAAGGCTTAAGCTGCAGTCTCCTGTGCCAAGTCATACTCACTGTTCTGCATAGAGTGGTCTGCCCACAGTCTGAGCACAGCAATAACTCAACATATCATATTTTAGACCTGTAGCTTACTCCCTTCCCAGCTTAATAGCTATTCTTGGTTATTCTATTGTATCCGTCCTCTGACATACTATAAACCAGAGTGCCAGTAGCTGGTGCACTGGTCGTCTTATACTTCAATATAACCTGCTCTGAATAACAGCCATGATAAAACTGTAGATTCTTTAAGAATAACATGATTGAAGGATCACCAATTTTTGCAGATCACAACCAAATGAACATGGCTCAATTCAGAGCATGATGGGCATTCTATAAAGATCACAGTAAATAATCACCATATAGTGAGTGCTTTATTAGTCCACAATGGGCCACTGTAAAAACAGTAAGTAGATGTTAAGGCTTAGTCCAAGATATCAAAAAATTATGATTATACACCATTCAAAAAATGAATGAATACAATTGATCTCTCGTCTTACTCTCTGAACTTAAAGAAGGAGATTCAAGCAGTTGTAGGTTTAACTTTAGGGTGAAAGGTTGGTCTGAAAAGCAGCATAGATGGAGGTATTCTTTATAGCGTCCTTGGTGGTTGTCAAGTTCTAAAATCACCCTCTCCAAGCACCTTATTTTTGAACCAAAAGACCATATTCCCATCGCTACCATCTTGTTCTGGCATCATGCTGAAAGACAGAAAGACCTCAAACATTGTTGTATGTCTTGCTGCTGTGTTACATGTCTTAAATCATATAAACTTATGTAATCAGACAATTTGTCCCTGATTGATGATGAGCAGCTAAAGGACAATGGATAATGAAGATCTATTAAAAAGAAAACAGAAAAAAGGCAGCCATATTTTAAAGTGACAAGACTTTACAAATAGTAAAATGTATTTTAATACTGATACCCATGTTTTGCTGCTTGCTGTTGTGAGTAACAGGTCTTTAAAAAATAAACAAAGTGCTTAAAAAAGAAATATTAGAAAACCTTCTTTGCCGGGACAACTGTAACCGGTAACTCATATAAATAGAGCTATTCAATGGCTGAGAAACAGTAGTATATCGTAAACTGTACACTGAGCCCGGTTAAAAAAGCAATTGGAGTAAGAAATATATAAACCACCAAGAAAATATATCTTTATTGAGGCAAACCATAAGAACTTTGAGAGGAATGCATAAGTAAACTTGTGAAGTTTTTCCGGCTTCTCTCTCTTTCCTTGTTTTTTTCTTTGCACTCTGGCAGCCCCCTTTCTGACTCAGACAGTCAATAAAGTTTCAGAGTCAGTACCCACCAAGCCCTCTCTTGCCACATGTACTCTTTTAACCTGAAATGTTTATTAAACTGTGGATGCTCCGTTCCAATATATTCAGTCCTTCCAATCCCTGTTAAATACTTTTATGTTATGCAACAGCTTCAGTAACAAGGGTCCGAGTTAGGCGTGCAGGCATACAGAACCCTCTTAAGGTCTCTGCGCTACCCCAGTATCTGCCTGGATAGGAAGGAAAAACACAATAAGTTGCAGTCCAGACTAACAGAGGAATTCCCCCAGCCCCTGTCTTTGTGAGGCCGAATTATAATTAATCACAGGTTGAAAAATTCTGCGCAGAGTTAATGGGTGCCTTTCTCAGCCCATTTCTCGCCACCTGCCTCTGGAGGCGTCCCCAGAGCCTCTACGTATGTGTGTGTAGGTTCGGTTTGTATATGTGTGTGTGGTAGTGGAGCTTCTCCAGAGCCAGTTAAAAGAGAAACACACAACCCCAAAACAACTAAACACAAGGCAGCAGTGAAACCTCCGCCCTGCAGTCCCTATGAGTCAGCCATGACTTGCTGAGGCCCCTGGATCCTTCTCCTCTCCTCTCTTCTCTTCTCAGTTAATTTTTCCTCTCATCCACTGACACCTAGAAATGACACTTTGAATACATTGTGGAGAGCCGGACTCCTAAAGTGGGTGCTGGTTCCACTCAAAAACTCTCTTTACCCTCTCTACGCCACAGATTGTGTCAAAAGGTTGTAGGAAGCTCGTGTTTGTGTGTACCAGAGAGTGGGAGACAACAGGAGGTCTGCTCATTTTGCAAAATTGTTAATGCTAATCTTGTCCCACATTTAAAAGTGAAATTTTCACAGGAAACTGCCAAGACATAAAACTGACTGACCATTTTTTACATGTATCCAAATTTTATTCTAATGCTGGGCTATCAGTTTCTACACAAGTAAACTTTAAATGAATATCAAACATGATGTGTAAATATTCAGATTGCATTTTGATTTTGCAATTTCATCAGAAAAGGCTTTTTCCCCACACATCTGGCATGGAGCCTACCGTAAAGAAGACTTTTATACAGGGTTAAACAGTTGCCATTATACCGCTTGCCAATGGCGCATCCCCTGCTTCAAGTGAGTGGCAACCCATCAGTGACGAGTTGATGAGTTAGACAGCTACTTTGAACAAAGTCAACATACAACCCATCTTTGACTTTTGTTTCTAAAAAATCTACTGTGTACAACCCAAAATACTCCTTAACCGTGCTTCTCAGATGTTCAGTGTCATGATTGTGTAATCATTTTTGTAAAGTAACACTACTGTATTAATTTACTGTGGTCAAGAATGCATGGACTTGTCGGGTTACAATGACAGCATCCCCTGCTTGATCATACACAGGCCACATTCAACTATCTATTTAAGGTAAGACAACATATTTAATTCATCAGCCACTGTTACAGTTAACAACAGATAAGGGTAGCACTCATCCTCTTGAAAACATATGTTTAATAGTTTCAAACAATATGGGTAAAATGGTGCAACTTTTCATCCAGGAGTTATGATAGCCTGCAAGTCAACTGTGATGCCAGCTAACGAAATGCTGACTAGCTAGAGGTATACTTAGCTTTACACCAGAATTAACTTAGGTCTGAAATCAACACATATTAATGTTTGTTTTGATGACAACCAACTTTGTCCCTTTCAGCTTGCTTTTGAATGTTACATCTCACATGAAAAGCTCCCAGGTGGCTTAGTTTAAAGGTAAATGCAACATGAAGAAGTGGTTCTTCTACCTGACACAGCATTTCTGTGACACGAATAAGACATAACTTATGGATAATGACATACAGCAAGATTTGGCGCAGAAAAAAAACACATTTGTAAGACCTTTTTGTCTTTGGAACAGTGTGCTGCATCCTAAACAATAGTGCAACTAAAACACCACTACAGAATGCAGAAGCAGGTTTTTTTGTGAAGAAGCAAGCAAGTGCCAGACTACAGTCTCCTTCCTGGCTGTAGCACCAGTTTTCTTCCTCAGAAATACACTCTCATAAGTAAGGAAGCTTTGTGTGGAGTTCTGGCTTGTTCGAATAAATTCCTAAATTTGAGGCAACAGGTGGGGAAGGGGATGGCATGAGTCTCAGGGAATTGGTTGCAGACAATGGGTCCATCTCCTCGTCACAACTACCAACACGCTGTGCCCAACTCCTGGACGGGTAGCTAACGGGATAGTGATAACAAATTGCACTACAAAGAGCTTTGCATCTGCTCAAAAAGCATCTTCCACACTGGTGCAACTATATTCTGGCTTTTACAGTAGATCAGTCAGTTGCATTTATATATTAAGTTATAGATGTGACTAATTGTGTTGGTTCTTTGCCATGTTCTCCATACATATTGGAATATTGTTGTCATAATGTTTTTTGTTGTTGTTGTTGTTGTTGTTTTTTTGCCTCAATAATCATGAGTTGCAAATCTGATATCATGACAGCTCCTATTCAACTACAGGTTCAATCACCAATTTTTCAATCACCGTCTTGAAATCCTCAACATATTTGTCTAGTTGCTACACTCGATTAAAGCCAAGCTCAAGCCAAATTACCTTTTAAGTGTAAAAACTATATTTCTCAGCAAAGAACAGAAACAATGAGCATGTGGGACACTGTTGACTAGGGTAGAAAAAAATCCATCTGCACTGCACAGCCTTGATAAACATCTATTGCTGCTGGAAGATTTTTGGAGCCCTAAGCCCCTGCTTACATAACTCCAAGCACTCTGTTATCCCAGATATGAACCTGTCTGTCTGTTGTTATGTCTGTCTGTCAGTGTGGCTGTATGTGTGCCTACCTACCAGCTGTTGTGGCTATGCGCCTGCTTTCCTGTCTGTTTGTCTGTTTGGATTTGCGTCATTCCACTTGGTCACCAAGTTCATCTGTGCCATTCCCAAACACCCAGCACCATCCCCAACCCCCAACTCTGCTCCGCTTCATCCATCTGACACCCAGCGGCTACTGCGGGCCTCTGCTGTGATGAAGAAAGACTGTGCTCCTCAGTGCTACCATAATTAGAGACAAAGACAGAAAGAAAAGCCTGGCACTCGTTGCTTTTTTGTGCCTCCGCTGTAGATACAGGTTGAAGCAGCCACACATGAAAGAAATAATAAAATCCATCTCCCATATCTTTCTTTCTAGACTGCTCATAAAAATGTTCAAAGTCATTGCAAACTTTAAAAACACTATTCCACATATTGCAGTTGACAACACAAAACCCTTAATGGGTGGAAAGCATCTGTGTTTGATTTTCCTTTTCTTTTTAACTCGTATCTGCCGTTACTTTAGATTTACCAGCAGCTAAAGCCAACTTACTATCATCAGACCTTGAAGTCCGGATAGACTTAGCCTGACCAGGTGTTTAGCTTGAAAACCAGATTGCATTGAAAAAAAAACTTACAGGGGGCACCAGTAAAACATCAAAATATGATTCAGAGAGTCCAGATTGAGTAATTTATCCTTCACTTATCAGATCCTCAAACACTGCACAGCTTATTTGACAGAATTTTACAAATCTGAACAGTTTTCCAATGCTGTCACTGTCAACAACTTTAAAATTAACCTCTTATTCCAAATATGTATGTGGCCCCTGCACTCCTGTGACAGGTGTTGCACATGAAACAGTCTGATTAAGTTGAGTTTAAAAAACATGGTTATAAAAAGGAAAAACACTGAGACGGGTTAAAGTTTCTTTGGTAAATGTCCCAAGTTTTGGGGCACCTCAAGCAGAAATGATCTATTCCTTGTTTCTACATCACTGAGTGCAGTTGGTTAACATTGAAGTAAGATCAAAAAAGCATATCCATGTTTGTGAGTTACCAGCATGCATTTATTTTAAGACTTTTTTGTTTGAACTGTGTTACCACTGTGACAGACCTTCTGGGTCATTTTTGGAAAGACTTCTACAACTGATTAAAAGCCTGATCAATACTAAAATTACCCAACTTTCTCTATTCCTATCCCTTGACATTTCTGTTTGGCAGATAAAAACACTATAAACCCCTTTCTAATTGAGATTAGGATTATTACAGTCTTTCCATGTACACCTTTGCACCTTTATATTTAACCCCACTAGGATATAATGTAGTTTAATCTCTCTCTCTCTCTCTCTCTCTCGCTCTCTCTCTCTCTCTCTCTCTCTCTCTCACACACACACACACACACACACACACACACACACACACACACACACACACACACACACACACACACACACACTTAAGTTAAGTTGAGTCACACAGTTGAGTTACAGTCATAGCTTGATTAGGCGATTTAACTAGACTGCTGTCCTTGCCCCAGTTTAAGTCTGCCTCTGCAACAGTAGGTGGCTTTATCCCCCCATCAGCCTGTTACTATTCAGTCATTTCCTAGTTGACTTATTATGTATCGAAACAGTCGGCAAACCCGTGAGCAAGCAGCTAATGAAATGTTTGTTGAATGATTACAGCATCGTCACTTTTACAGCGTGGCTAACTGATCTGCTACAACCTGAGCCTTCATCACTAGGAGAAATGGGCTGCAATTTCAGAAAAGTTTCATGTTTATAGATATGCAAAAGTCCAAAATATGCAACAGCTAAAACAGTCTTCGGATAAAAAGTTAAAGTGATTTTGAGAAACAAAACAACTGCATTTCGTGGTAAATGTATATGACACAAATCCAAACACATATGCACAGAAAACACATAAAAATAAGACCTAACAACAGACGGGGTCCAGGTCTCAGAGGGGGCCCAGGTTATTAGTGACCTGAACTGTTTTTCACCAACTAAAGTTTAATTCAACTTGGCATTGTTTGGATGAGAATTTTTACTATGACCCTGGGTAAAATCAAAAATAGCTGCAGAGTGTACTGACCTCCATAACCCACACCCACAATCTTTGAAGCCCAACAGCTGGTACAATCAGCTGATAGCACTGCTAACTGTATGGCTAACTGAGTGCTGTAGCTAACTTAGGCTACACTTAATGGAGGTAACTTAAACATAGTGATAAACAGTGTGTGGGTGTTTGTATGATATTAACATGCACATAGTCTCTGTGACTTCACCTATTTGTTTCTCTACCCACTGAACATTTTTGGTCTAAGAGGTCTAATAGACATCTAAATGTAGCCTAGACGACTGATCTAAAATCAGGCTACCACAGGTCTAAAAATGAAAGTTTTTTAGACATCTAAATTTAGACCAAGTTTAGACCAAGTCTAAATCTGGGCTATATCTATACTACACTGTATATTGATCAATGGCTATCATAATTATTTTGGTTAAGTACTTGGAGATCAGTTATGCAACTCAAAGTTGCTTTTTGAAATAAATAGTCATTGAATAAGCGGTTAAAGTGCAACATCTAAATTCCATCTAAAAATATACAGAATCTAGGAATTAGGTCTAAAAAAACTAGACGTCTATTGCTCAATGGGTAGCGTATTTTGGCACCTATAGGTAGTGGTCATTCTGAAAATGCTGACTGAACCTAACTCTCAGTCAACCTACCAGAGATGTTCCTTTAGCCTCCTTGTAAACAGCTACAGTCAAGTCATCCAGGCCTCTGATTTGCCATTCCCTATACAGTCCCTTGTGGCACATTTTTGCCGCTGCATTTTAAAAACTTTTGCATGCATTTATGAATTGACATCATTTCTGGATTTAAAGCACAGTTTACAAAGCTTGTTTACGCTGTCCCTGATTGGCTGGCTGTATCAGCCGCGGTATTTGACAGATTAAGTTTAAACATTTGGTTTGGTTAAAGGCTGATGTAGATCCACTCCAAGGTTCTACAACAAGCTTTGGTGACTAAAGGCAATAACTCACAACAAATTAACACCTAAATTTGGATAATCTGTTCCCTGCTCCAACAAATTTACACCAAAAACTGCAAAAGGCTGCTTAGTTTTGGCTAAACAAAAATGTAAAGGCAGCATAGAGGGATTAAATTGTTTTATGCCAACATGTCCCAGCCTGCAGCGTGATACTTCTCAACATTTACTCTGAAAACTCTGACATATATCTCAACCAATGTTGGAACATGAGGATGTGTTCTGCTCCCTGTTTTAAGTTGAGATGTTTTTTTAAGTATTTTAATCATGTTTGGCAGCGCAGGCAGCTGTTTGTGTCCTCCAGTACTTTTATCCTCATCTTTAAAGCTTTGTCCCTGTACCTTTAAGGAAAAAAAAACGGCGAGGGGAGGGGTCAAGCGAGAGGAGGGGTAGAAGTGCAGTGGCAGAAAGAGAGTGAGAAAGAGAGAGGGAGGCGGTGGTAATGTTCTCATGTATTTTCTTTTTGTGGGAAGTGGCACAGCCGCACCGCAGCATAAACACACACACATGAACGCATGCCTGCATATGTGCACACACACACACACACACACACACACACACACACACACACACAGGAAGGCATCACATTTTTCTGTGAGTGAGTGAGGGTCCCTATACTCACACAGTCAGGGAGGAGACAGGGATGTTGACTACCATATTCCACAGCTGTGATCCCCTCATGTCTGCAAACATGGAAAAAAGAGGAACAACAGCATAAAGAGGAAATGAGGGATGGATGTTAGGAGACAGGGACTTGAAAAACAAATTTGCATTGACAGAAAAAAGACGGCTGACAGGAAAACAAGGCCAAGAAGGGAAAATACATGAGTTTTTCAGAGTGGAACTTTTGTGTGTCTGGGAGTTAAAGACCCCAGATGGACCACTGTGGTGAGATTTCCTTTGTTACTGACACATCACAGCTGATATAAAACACACAAACATGGTTGTAATGTCATCACTAGAAGATCTTTTCTGTTTCTGGATGATAGTTGTGAGGAAGAATGGCTCTGGATTTTTCCAGTGCGGCTTCCTGCTCAGTTTTAGATGGAAACCACAAACAGCTAGGCCCGGCCCGCCAGAGCCACGCTGAAACATGTGGTTACATCCTTCGCCTGCTCACTCTCTCCTTCCATTATCCATTATCCTCCACCATGCTCCACCCCTCTATCCTCAACTTCCCCATCACCACAATAAATTGGCTTTGCTTCCTCACATGTAGAGTCGAATTACCATGACAGTGCTGAGGAAGATGAGAGGTTATGGAGTGGGAGAGGCAGCTAGATGTTTGCGTAACAAGCTTTGTGGTACCCTGATCCCCTAAGCTGGACCTGGAGGGGTCACGGCGGACCGCAGTAGCACTCTGATAAGGACCAGCTCGGTGGTGGTGGCAGCTGAGGAACATGTGCCGCCTTTCGACTATGGTGAAATTGCATCATCAGCGTGAATGCAGCCACCACGCCAAAAACACGCCTCAGTGGAACCCACAAAAACATGGTGTGCCAAGTCACTCCTCCGCCTCCTCCTCTTCCTCCTCATCCCTGTTCTCCATTTAGCAACCCCTCTCTCTTCTGTCCCCCTCCCCCGCCTCTTTCTCTGTCACATTTTTAAACTCTCAGTTCCAAAACATGCACATAAGCACGCTTGCCAGGATGCGTGCCCACACCAGCGCGTGCGGCATCACAGCTTGTCTCTGCTGCGTGTCTCCCACGCGCCCTCATACACCACTGCCAGGCAGCACGGAGCGCTGTGACCTCCCACTGCCCCGAGGGCGTATGAGACGAGTTTTTGTGTGTGTCTTTGTGTGTACATGTGCTACTGTGTATGTAGCAGGGGGGAAGGCTGGGGTTTAAGCAGACGGGTAATGGGGGTTGTCACACCAGGGAGTCAGGGAGAGACGGTTGTCTGCTCCTCTGTACCCTACAAGAAAAAAGAGCCGGTGCCTTCATGAGCATCATTCACTCCCTGGACTCCACAGCACGAGGCTTCAGTGATGAAATGACCAATCGCACCGGAAGGAAAGCAAAACCTGCAACTTTTACAGCCATTAAATGTTGCACTTTATTCTAGAGTCATCACTGGGAGTCAAATCTGTCTCCTGCCTGCCATGAGGATCGCTAAACCTGCACTTTTCCAGCATGAAAACCTGAAAAAAAAAGAGCCTGCACAAATCAATTACAGCAGTATGGAAGTACTAGGTTGTATGATTGGTGTTTATAAATGTGCTGTGACAGGTTGATGGAGACAATGGAGTGAGACTAATGTGTTGCCAGCTTTGGTGGACCTGTCAAATGCTTGTACATGCGAATAACTTGGCTAAACCGTGTGTGATGCAAAATCAGGGTCACAGAGGGGACAGTGGCTGACACGATAGCTGGAGGTGTGTGTGGGGTGTGTGTGTGTGTGTGTGTGTGTGTGTGTGTGTGTGTAAGCAGGGGTGGGCGGGCAGACTGAATTGTGATCCAGTGGAAAGAGGGTGGTGGTGGTGGTGGAGGGGCTCGATGATATGAATAATACCGCATGGAGAGTAAACAGCCATTCTTAACGTTCTTAACACCTACACCAGCTGAGAGAGAGAGAGAGAGAGGGAGAGAGAGGGGGAGGGAGGGGGGAGAGACAGAAACAGACACATGAAAAGAAGAGCAGGAGACACTTCTATGTGAAGTTTGTCTAATTTTTTAAGCTCCTAAAATAGTCACAGTGGGATGAAGAATTCAGAGTTGCATGTTATCAGGAGAGTAGGATGCAGGTATTGTTTGCATCTCCCTCCCTCCATCATTTCCATGCACTTTAACATCTCTGTAGACGGACCCATGGGAACCTGTTTCCCGCATGAACCCTGCTCCTGCTTTAAATCCTACTGTAAAAACCTTGAAGTCTATAAGAAGGCAGCGGGGACGGCATGTTGGAGCTTTTGTCTCAGTGTGGAGAGTAAAATCAAAACCGAGCCAACTCCACGGGAAGCCTGGGGAAAGCCTCTGCAGACTCTCCACTGCTGAGGTGGAGGCTCAGCAAGATGCTTGCCAGAGCTTTTGGGTTATATGAGAAAAGCATCCGCATGTGTGTGTGTGTGTGTGAGTGAGAGTGTGTTTGTGTGAGAGAGAGTGTGTGTGTGTGTGTGTCAGGAATGTAGCATTCCTCCCTCTCACTCTTTCTCCCTCTACCTCAGCCTCAATCAAAGTGGCTCAAACTCAAAACGGGTGTTTTAAGAAGTGAGGAGGGGGGATTTTGTGTTATGCTGTTGACTGTGTTTTGTATGTGTGTGTGCGTGTGTGTGTGAGTGAGTGCGTGAGTGCTAAAGTACATGTGTGGCTGTTACATGGAAGGGGGTGTAAGCCTTGCAGAAAATAGGCTGACGTGACCTACATATCCATGTGGCTTCTTATTAGCATACAGCCATACTTCACATAGACACAGTCTTACACGCACACACACACACACACACACACACACACACACACACACACACACACACACACACACACACACACACACACACACACACACACACACACACACACACCAGATAACATTAAGACAGACAAGAAGAAGGCTATTTACATTATTTGCATTGTGTCCTTTGTTTGCCTGTAACCGTCTCAACACCAGAGCAGATGGCACCATGCACCCCCCCCCCCCCCCCCCACACACACACACACACACACACACACACATACACACACACACTAGTAGATGGACATCATGAATGATTGTGTGGCTACAGTTTTCATTTTGAGGATTGGATGACAAACTGTTTACATGATAAAGCTTGTGCTCGTGTGCACATGACCACACACGAGCGATACCATCGAAACTGATAAATATGCATCACAGAGAGTTAAAGGTTAACTAAGGTCATATTCATTTGCCAAAGAAAAGTATTAAAGGAAAAAAAAACAACTGTATCCATATTTTAAATAAACATGATGGGCCTTTTAATGAATGTCCTCAATTTACCCACAGTAAGTTAATCTGACAGCAGCCTCTCTTAGGAACCTTCCAGTCCTTGAATTATGTCCTTCATTTGTCGTGTAATTGGGTTTGGGTAGTTGGGAAAACAGTTTGCTATTGGTTTTAGTAGAATACTTCAAAACTACTTATTTTTTCCAGTATTTGACCGAGTCAACAATCTTCTCCGAAAACCATGATAAAGTGCTTTGCTTTGCATAAAACCGTTAAACCACCAGGCTGTAAGCTGCCATCACCAGTTAATTCAAAAGGGTTGCCTGTCAGTGAATATTTTGCAGATCTGTACAGAATAAACAGTGCTTTATGATGTTAATGAAGAAAAACTGCATCAATTTTTTTTATTTTTCATTATTATTGTTTTTTTAACATCAAATTTGTGAAAGCTACATTTTTTTATACGGCAAGAAAAGGATTAATATGAGAACGGTTTCACTCAAACATGTTTTGAGTGAAGGTTGAACATAAATCTTGTAAATCAGCGTCCTTTGAACACTTGTGAACTATGGGAAATGCTTGTCCAGTTTTGCTTTTAGTTTAGGTTTGCATTACTGTACGAGGGAGAATCTAATAATGTGCTTTAGGTTTCATGAGGTTCATGCATGTAAACTGTCTAGTTGGATTGGTTTGGGATTAATGCTGCATTCGAGTTACCTCGGAAGTCAGATGTCAGAGTTGGAAATGACGTCCCACCCGAGTTACCAGCGTTTCAGTTACCAAGTCAGAAAAAAGCAAAATTGGAGGTGGAAATAAGATGGCTACGTCTACGAAAGGGGATGCTAAAATAACTTAAAACAACTAAAATAACAAACGCTACAGTAACTTTCTGTGGATGTATATCTTTTGTAGATGGACATCTGACTTCCGAGGTAACTCAAACACAGCATAAATATTGGGCTTGTTGATAGGTAGCTTATTTTACGTCTGTTAGGAATAAATGTCAGTAGGCATAAAGAAGTCTGTCAGACCCATATAGGTGTCATAATGTTGTTATATTTTTTAGATCATTGGTGGGAGGGGAGTGAAGATTCATCAATCTGGACCAGTGACAGATGTTGGCATGTATAGTCATACTGTACACCAGTCTGTAGCACCTTAGATCAGAGACAATGCTGTAGGATGGCCTGGGTTCAAAGTTCTGATAGTTTACTAAGGTTTTGCTTTGTGTTTACTGCAAACTGGGCTCAGCGTCTCCAATCTTACAAGACTCAGACATTGATCTTTTACCTGTAATGACAGTAATGTGTCCTATGAACCTGGTCAGACAGAGTTAATGAGCTTGTGGTGAGAAGACATTACCATTCAAGACCAGCAAAGCGATCTGCAAACATCGTTACGTACGCGTTTATCACAACATGCTGTGCAGAGTCAATTTAAGGCTTAAGAAATATATTTCTTTTGTAATGGTGTGAATGTGAAATAGGAAATCAAAAACCTCTGAACCACCAAACAGCATAATTGTGGTTTGTGATTCACCATTTCACCAAAAGTGACACCACCCTCTTGACAGGCTTTATTCATAAACCCCCTGTAACACACAATTGCAACACAACAGGAGACATTTGAGAATCTCTGAGCTCAATTTTCTGTTTAACTGTTTCCGACCCCTGAGCAGGAAGAGTCTCTCTCTTTCTCTCTCTCTCTCTCTCTCCCCCTCTCCAGTTTTCTCTCTTCTGCTGTTTTCAGTCTTTTCTCTTCTGTCTCCCGCTCACCCCCCACTTCCTCCCTCTCCTCTTTCTCTCTCTCTTTGCAGAGCAGCCATCCCCAGGACAACTATTAATCAGAGGCAGAAATGATAGATGTTTTGCTCACCAGCAATGCCATCTATTTTGCCTAAGTACAAACAGTAGATGTGCTGTGCATATTTATTGCAGGAGGAAAAAAACAGTGGCTCAGAAGAACACACATATTTGCGCATTTGCAAATGTGTACACATTCACACAAACACATATTCTTGCCTCTGTAAACACCCTTTGCTACACTGACGCAGAACCCAGACTTAAATATAACAGATTCAGCTCTTTGCGTTTTGCCTCTGCGTGTGTTCAAGTGTCTGAGTATTACTGTGTGTTTCGAAGCACCTTGCAGCTCCTCTGGCGCATCGATGATTAAGCAGCACGACGAACACTGTGGTCATTGTTGGCGTAGGATTTCTTAAAAAGATTTCAACTAGAGGCACTGGTGAGTCAGAGGACTGTAACACTAGTTTATAAATAGGATAGCACACTCCACAAGGCCTGAACCTATTGAATATGAATCATTCTCTGTCTGAGGCATCATGCAAATTTACTGATTCCCACCTTTTCTTTCACAAGAAAAACAGAAATCCGATGACCAAAAAGAGCAGCCTACCACCTCATGTCAGACCAATTTCTGCTTTACACAAATAACCCAAACTACTTATTCTCTTATATATTTCTCACATCAACCAAAGTGTAAAAAAAATAGGAAGGATTCAAAATGTGCGTCTGTATTGCCCTGAACAACACAGCTCACCTGTCATCAATATATGTTTGTGGAGAGCCTCAGATCATGAAATAAGGTCCTCCAGTAAGTAAGAGGATTTGTACTCAGATAGTACTTCTCACAGCTTTACTGGTATGGCATCACTTCATCATCTTGATATTTATTGGTGAGCCTGCTTGTTTGAGAGATACAACAAAAAGCTTGTCTCTAAAATAAACATCCCCATTCTGTATCATGAGTCTAACACCAAGGCAAGGCTTGATGTGGAGGTAGAGCTGGGACCTAACTAAGCGAGGATGGGTGGGAGGAAGTTGAGAGTGGTATGTACTGTTATGTCCTGTGCTCAGCTTGCACTCCTTCACATTTCTGAATCAAGATTATCCAAAATGTACAAAGAGGTGGAAGATATGAGACAGATGCCTGAGATCATGTTCTCATTTGAAACACGTTTTTCATTTGCCTAAGGTTAGTCAGTTTTTAATCTGGGTATTTTAAGATGATCTCAACCACCTTGGGTCTACTTCTGTAGCCATGTGTGGGACCCCTGGTGAGTGAGGTGAACTAAATTTTGCACAAAAATAATAATAATAACTGCACACTTTATAAGCCAGATACTGCTAATGTCTATGATAAAACTCTCCCGACCCTCCTGACTGTCTCATACACTAGAAATCAAATACATGGTGAGAGAAAAATGACAAAGTTTGATCTGTTTCTGTTTTACTTTGTAAGTCTTGTCACACTAGGAGTTGTGTTTTTTTTTTAATTTCTTTCTATGAAATATAATCTTTTTTAGACTTCTGCTTTGAGAGCACATTTAATGTCACTCATTTCTAAGAATGAAACTATCAGACTGTTGGACATCTACCCATTGTTGTGCCCGAACACATTCAATGAACGATCGTTCATGAACTTGTTCATATTTCAGGCGAACATGAACGTATCATTCTTTATTTGCGTATGAACGCATTGGTGTTAAACGCACTCATTCTGGCATCTATGAGCGGCGTTCTAATCTCCGTTTACAAGTGTGTCAGATGACCAGAGCCTTCCAGGTGAAACCCCAGCTAAAACACACCGTAAACAGGCCTTAACATTTAGCGGAAAGCCACCCAATTTGGCAACCGCAAGCAGCCCGTCAGTTGCTCCAAGAAATACATCATTCGTCACAACTTCAGTATACATGATGGACGAGGGAGCTAGTGCTAGCTGCCTGCAGCACACAGACTTGTATGAGCATTTGTTTTTAATTGTTACTGTTATTTCCAGTATTTGTTTTGGTTCCTTTTTAGTATGACTGAAATGGAATTTGATGTGAATTGTTTTCAGGTACGTTTGGAAAATTATATATAAAAAAAAAAACTTAAGGACTACAGTCCTGTTGTTGTAGTCAAATATTGAGTCTAAAAACCATTCAAGCAGCAGGTTTTCCTCATGTTTATGAAAACACACTCTAGAACGTTCCTACTCGTGAGGACTGAACGAAACATTAGGGAAACGCCTGTATTCTGAGGGCTGTCCTCTCAATGCTATTGTAAACCTGGTTGGATTAGGATTCAAAAATGGATATTAAGATTAATCTAACATGGTTTCAGTGTTAAACGGCTAAAATAATTGCTGTCTGTGGTTTTATACCGTAAAAAATCTTGACAAATAATAGCTTGCAGCAAAGTATTGGAGAAAAAAAAGAACTAAACTACATTTTTAGGAACCATGAACTTAAGTCCAAAATGTGGAATTATGAATAATGAACTGAACTAGTTCATTTTAAAATGTGTAAACTAAACTTTGGACTAGTTTGGGTAGAAAGTGAACATTTCCAACCTTGGAAAGTAGGATAAGGTTCATGCAGGTACTGTACCCGTAGGCTTTGTACAAGAGGAGCACACCCAAGTTTAACGAGGTGTTGACTCTGATGCCGCAGTATCATCATCTGCTGCATCTCTCTTTCTCTTGAACATAAAATCAAATTTTCGCTGCATTTTGTTTAATTTCTGCATTAAGATTGAAGCAGCTGTCTCTTCCCTCCTTCCGCAAAAGGCGGAAGGCGGTCCCCAGCGCCTAGGCAACCAGCGTCCAATCAAAAGTGCGCACTGAGCGCTTCCACGGAAGTTTGTTTGCGGAAGCAAATATGACTCACTCGCAAGCAGCATGGTCCTATCGGATTACTACGGTTACAATGCAGGGTGCAGAATGACGTGCGGTAACACGGTAAGCAAATGCAGCCTACATACATTGCAGGGGTGAAAGTTTGCGTACCGCTGCGTACCGACGGTAAACTGCTGTTTATGTCTTCCCGGTAGGACATACCGCTGTGTACCGGCTTACTTTCACCCCCGCATCTACCCTCAACCATCATTTGCTGTTTCTCCTGTTTCATTAGCAGCATTTGCCTGGTTTACATATCAAAGTGTAAATTGCATGCACAAAGACTGTACAGGTGCAGCTTAAAAAAAAAAAAAAGAAAGTCTTGAAAAAAAAACTCCCCCTTAATTCAATTCAAAAAGTGAAACTTCCATATATTGTAGATTCATCACTCAAAATATTCGTATATTGTGGAAACGTCCAGTTTCTCTTCAGTTATTTTCGTCCTGAAAACACCTCTAATCAGCTAATTAACTGTACACCTGCATTATTGTCTCACTCTGGTTCAGTACACACAACCACAATCACGGGGAAAACTGCTGACTTGAAAAGGCTGTCATTTCACAGTGTGCTGTATGGAAGCATAATTAATAGAAAGTTGACTGGAAGGGAAAAGTGTGGAAGGAAAAGGTGCACAAGCAACAAGGATGACCGCAGCCTTGAGAGGAGTGTCATACAGAGCAGATTCAAGAATTTAGGTGAGCTTCACCAGGAGTAGACTAAGGCTGGAGTCAGGAAATGGGCTACAGGAGTCATGTTCCTTCTGAACCAGAGATAATGTCATAACAGTCTCACCTGAGCCAAGAAGAAAAAGAGCTTGACTGCTGCTGAATAGTCAAAAGTTCTGTGTCAGATGGGAGTCAATATTGCATCTCATTTGGAAATCAAGGTCCCAGAGTCTGGAGGAAGATCAGAGAGGCTCAGAATCCAAGGTGCTTCTAGTCCAGTGTGAAGTTTCTACAGTCTGTGATGATTTGGGGTGACATGTCATCTGCTGGTGTTGGTCTACTGTGTTTTATTAAGTCTAGAATCAATGCAGCCTAAAGCACCTCATGCTTCCATCTGCTGAGATGCTCTATGGAGACACAGGTTTCCTTTTCATCGAGGCATATAATTTGATACCTACACTGTAGCCGATCCCAAGGGAACCTTCTAAAGGTTCTCTCTTCTCACAAAAAAGGGGGTTGTTCTGCTCGTGCTCAGTCCACTTGCCTGTATTTGAACTTTTCTTGGTCTCCTGCAGTAATACACTTCACTGCAACATTCACTCTTCCCTGCATACGGCTGGGAGGCTGGGATACAAGGAGCCAGGCATCTGCATCAGGATACGAGCTAATGGAAACACTCTAATGGCTTCTGTTTGGGGTTCAATTACTGGACCTGGGACACTTCTACATGCAGACTGCAGGAGCGGGGTATTACACCACCAATCTCCCAATTTTAGGTACAACCCACTTTACCTCCCAGCCACAGCTGCCAGTGTCTGTTGGCCCGTTTGTGTCATCTTGGCACCTGAGACTTTTGAATACACAGCAGAATCAGTGATTACCCCCATTTCTCCCTCTCAGGTTTGTTTGTATAAATAATCTAGACTTCTATTGCTGTATGTAGATGATTTTCTAAAACACAAATCATTAAATATAGAGATCAGAAATATTATCTGTTGGGAATTACCCAGGGGCCCATGTATTGGTGGGTTTGGTGGTGTCTCACACTTCCTTCTCTTAGCACAACCTCTACAGGGGCTTGGTTTGTTTCTTGTCTCACAGTAATTATATCATTGTTTTAACCAATTCACATAAGATGAGGTCTGAACAGTATGTGTGTACTTGTGTGTCAGTTTGGCAAGACCAATGAGGATTTAGTTGGAACAAAGAGGCGTAACAGAGCCACTGTATTGGCTACTGGAGAGGCGCAGTCAAGATACAAGATTCGTACGCCAGTGATTGGCCGAGAAAAAAATGTCCCTCTCCTCCAGAGTGCTTCTTCTCTGGCTGCCTGCTTGACTGGCTGGCTGGATGACTTGCTGCCTGCTTGGGAATTAATTGAATGGGCCATTCCATGTGCAAGAATATGACACATGCTCCACGTGTCGAGCAGTGTCAATTTACTGTTGTGGTGGGGGATGGGTGCAGCAGCAGGGTGTAGAAAGAAGAAGATAATCTGCAGGTTTATATTAGATTGGTAGTGTGTCGTGGAGAGTGGTCGGCAGTAGATTGAGAGTTCCTGGTGGAGGATTATTGCTTTACATGCATAACGTGGTCCTCTATGAAAGACGATACATGAATATAGAGTACGTTCAAGACAAAGCAGAACCTCTGAAGATATCTTGAGCTACCTGTCGTCTACTTTGGATGATAAAAAATACAGCAACAATAATTGGCAGCATTATGAAACTAAGTAGCATTCACATGAAGTTAAACCATGCTTTTGTTGTTATCACATCTAGGGAAATCATCAATAAATCGAATAATTATTTTGTGCGTTTTGACTCAAATTAATCTTCTACGGAGATTGGCATGACAAAATCACTCATTTTAAATTTTGAACAATAGGTCACAGCTTTTAAGTAAAACATGAAACGTGAAGTTAAACCTTTTTTGTTGCAAAGAAAAATATAACTGTTGGTCGTATTTCAATGTGTTATTTGTAATTGGTGCACTTGAAGCTTACGCAGTCTATGACTCCAGTTCTAGGAAAGTTAAGATACTTTGACATTTTGATGGCTTGCAGTTCTATTTATGATAGTAGTGCAAATATACAACAAAATATTGTGCAAATACGCTACAAATGAAAAAAAAAAAAAAAATATATATATATATATATATATATATATATACATAATAAAAATCTGAACTTTGAAATTGATGATGTGTTTCGGGAAAGTTGGGAAAGAGACGTGTATCTTTGTGTTGCATCACCTCTTCGTTTAAAAATTCTGCGTTAATGTTTTTTGTGTTACAAAAGCCTAACTCTGTTCAACAAACACACAAAACAAAAGTTGTTTTCTTATTAGGGATAAATCTAAAAAAAATTACATTCTCTTTGAATAAAATCTTTATCATAATTTTGTTATTTTGACAAACTCCAATTACTGAATCAATTCAAACTTCAATCATGAGGGTTTTTGGTTTGTTTTCATGAATTCCTCTGTCCTGCACAAAGTAAAATCAGCCTCCACTGTTTTATTTAACATGTTTAGTAGGGTGCAGCAACAAGTAAAAATAACAAGTAGCCATTAAAACGTCACATCTGATACCTACACGTTCTTTCTTTATATATTGTTTTATTTTACACAATTTGAAATCCACGTAATTCAACACCTTTCATGCTATTTTTGGTTATCCGGACAATCAGCATTATTTTAACTTAAATTTAAGGGCTTCAGATAACATATAGGTATTTACCCTCTGTCTGCCCGCCAGTACCCAACATTTAAACAGACTGATTTCCTCATACCTGATCCAGGGCAGACTATGACACTTTATTCCAAGACAAATTTAGGCCAGCTTCTTCTCTTTTAATGACTCACTCACCCATGAACTCATTTACATGACTGAAAATCATGCATCTCAAAATCAGTCACGCACTACAGACCCCAAGAAGAAAACTGGACATTTTGGCAAAGCTTGAAGTAAGCTAACAGTATGGAAAGTATCGATAATGAGGACAAAAACCTCAGCTAGACACTGGAGCCCTGCTCAATATGCCAACATTTGTCCAAGTAGATAAATCAGAAATAATTGCCCAGTTCCCCTACATTTCCTGGCCACACTCAATGGAGATGAGGGGCGACAACACAATACAATCAGACATCAGTCACTTCTCAGTCTTCACGGGTCAGTGGCTGAAACAAAAGGGAACATTGGGTAATTGTTTACCACATTTTTTGGGACAAAGACAGTGTTTTTCAATTTCTTATTGTCTGAATTTAGATCTGGATTTGGTCAACTGAGAAGCAGAGATAATATGAAGCTCTTCTCTCCACTCTCTTAGGTTTCCTTCTCCAGCTAATCTTGGCTCACCTATCAGCTGTTTTATACATAGGGCTGTCAAACGCTCATGTGCTGTAATGACATGAACAAAAGTTTGGAAAGCACTGGGATCTGGGTCTGCATCAATAACACAGTGTCAGTCATTGGTTGCAAACAAGACTGTGGTAGAAGACATAGTGTGCCTGCTAGCGCCCTGTGGCTTTAAAAACTGTCAAAAAATTTAAAATGTCACAAAAGTTACTGAGAAGTCCTTCAAAAACCAAACCACCATAAGCTAGCTTAACTGATGGTTGCATAACAGAAATAAATATGAGAGTGCCATTTTTCTTCCCCTAAACAACAGAGAGACAAAGAATATAAACTAAACTCCTCATGTAAACTAGAAAAATGGTTTTCATGGTGTGTCTTTTAATGTCACGTAGCAGTGTTAGGTCAACAATGTCTGACAGAGGGGAACAGTAAACAGAAGGGAGACGAGAGCAGAGGACAAATAGTGTATGAAGAGCTGAAATGGAGTGAATCACGGTTTACAGGGTCCTGCCTCAGTGCTTCAGGGTGATTGAACAGATCAGCTGGGGTCAACCTGAAAAGGTGAAAGAGAGAAAGACAAGAGGAGAGAGATACAAAATACGCAGCCTCTTACTGCATGATACAAAACTGGTAGGCTGTGCCCAGCACCTGTGGGGGGGCAGGTGACTGAAAACATATGGAAAGTCATCATTTTTTTGTGATACATCAAGTCAAATTTAGGGTTGAGGTTATTCATGTGCAGAATTAAAGAATAACTTCGGAGGTTACATAAGAATCTTCAGTAGATTGTGAACTACCAGATTTTATTCTTACTGCCCTAAAACTTTATGTTTATGATTCAACACTTGGTACCACCTATAGTCATGTTATATTTTGCATAAATGTGCCTTTCCAACTTTCCAAGTACAAACTGAAAGAAAACTAAAGATTTTTTTTTTAATTTATGTTTCATTCATTAGTTTCTTTAATTATCACTCAAAACTGTTATCATTCATATAACCTTGGAGGTGGACAATGACAAACCAGTTTTTGTCTGTCATTGCAGGCCTAAAATTTAGTTAAATGTAGTTGATGAACAGAGAGAAATTTTAAAAAGCATCAGTAAAACCAAAAATATTTCCAAAACAATCACTGGATGTTACAATAATTTTGTCAACTGCACTCTTTATAACTTCATTCACACGTGAATAAACTTTTAACAAATTTCAAAACCTATTGTGTTGGGCAGCATGTTTAAATACAAACACCAGGAACCTGACTTTACCCAGAATTTTTCCTGCCAGTCCTCTTGAGAAGTGAGAGCAACATGTCCTGCTTTCAGAGACCCCCCAACCTCATCAGACAGGGTAGACTTAACACTATGGTGGATGCACTGTACAAAAAAGCAATTTATGCCATATTCAAAATTAAAACATTAAAACTTACATGACGTAACTTTACGTGATCAAACTTTTTAAATGTATTAACTGCCTCCCTCATGAAATTTAATCAGTGAGCGCTGTCATAAGTCATGAGTACAAAATAAAATTTTGCCTTTTAGAAATCTGCTTTTAAGACATTAGTGTAGGAATGTTGATCCAATAAAGATGTCATGAAAATGTTATAAAAGTTTAGACAGTTTTATTTCAGGGATTTATGGTTGCTTTGAGACAGAGATGTATACAAACATGTATGCCCCCGAGTCTTTATCGTATGTTACCCTTACACTTCTGCACAAAATTACAGCCTGACTTTTGAGCCTGTGATGAAAACGTCTAATAGTTTTCTACTGCGTTTTTTTTTTTTAATAGTTTAAAAAAATGTATTACTGCAGCAACAAATTCGCCAAATGTCATTTTCCCCCTCAGATTTTGGTGGGTTTGAGGGAAAATTTGACAAACAGAAGTTATTTCTTTGACAAGATTAATAATACTAAATGTAATGATAGAGTACATTTAGTAAGAACAGCAGCAACCACCAGGACCGGACAAAGGTCTGTTGGTCAGACTAAATAGCTTGTAGGCAGATATATCTCGATTGCAGCCAGATCCATTTCAGATGGTCCACAGAGTGCCTCTCAAATGTGCCCCGAGTGACCAGTTCTGATGAAATTTAGCCTCCCTGCTCACATGTGATCTTATCTGGTGGACAAAGGCTGCTGCAAAACTGGAAAAAAAAAGAAATCATTAGAGAAGAGGGCCGCAACTGCTGTGTTTCATGAATGGAGCGATGTCTGTGCTTTGCCATGTTTCAAGCTAAGTGAATAAATGAAATGTAGTCAAACAGGGGGCATGTCCAAGCAAACCATTTTTACTCAGTTAGGCCAGCTAAAAATATACAACATATGAGATATACACTCACCGGTCACTTTATTAGGTACACCATGCTAGTAACGGGTTGGACCCCCTTTTGCCTTCAGAACTGCCTCAATTCTTCCTGGCATAGATTCAACAAGGTGCTGGAAGCATTCCTCAGAGAGCTTGGTCCATATTGACATGATGGCATCACACAGTTGCCGCAGATTTGTCGGCTGCACATCCATGATGCGAATCTCCCATTCCACCACATCCCAAAGATGCTCTATTGGATTGAGATCTGGTGACTGTGGAGGCCATTTGAGTACAGTGAACTCATTGTCATGTTCAAGAAACCAGTCTGAGATGATTCCAGCTTTATGACATGGCGCATTATCCTGCTGAAAGTAGCCATCAGAAGTTGGATACATTGTGGTCATAAAGGGATGGACATGGTCAGCAACAATACTCAGGTAGGCTGTGGCGTTGCAACAATGCTCAATTGGTACCAAGGGGCCCAAAGAGTGCCAAGAAAATATTCCCCACACCATGACACCGCCACCACCAGCCTGAACCGTTGATACAAGGCAGGATGGATCCATGCTTTCATGTTGTTGACGCCAAATTCTGACCCTACCATCCGAATGTCGCAGCAGAAATCAAGACTCATCAGACCAGGCAACGTTTTTCCAATCTTCTATTGTCCAATTTCGATGAGCTTGTGCAAATTGTAGCCTCAGTTTCCTGTTCTTAGCTGAAAGGAGTGGCACCCGGCGTGGTCTTCTGCTGCTGTAGCCCATCTGCCTCAAAGTTCGACGTACTGTGCGTTCAGAGATGCTCTTCTGCCTACCTTGGTTGTAACGGGTGGTTATTTGAGTCACTGTTGCCTTTCTATCAGCTCGAACCAGTCTGGCCATTCTCCTCTGACCTCTGGCATCAACAAGGCATTTCCGCCCACAGAACTGCCGCTCACTGGATATTTTTTCTTTTTCGGACCATTCTCTGTAAACCCTAGAGATGGTTGTGCGTGAAAATCCCAGTAGATCAGCAGTTTCTGAAATACTCAGACCAGCCCTTCTGGCACCAACAACCATGCCACGTTCAAAGTCACTCATATCACCTTTCTTCCCCATACTGATTCTCGGTTTGAACTGCAGGAGATTGTCTTGACCATGTCTACATGCCTAAATGCACTAAGTTGCCGCCATGTGATTGGCTGATTAGAAATTAAGTGTTAACGAGCAGTTGGACAGGTGTACCTAATAAAGTGGCCGGTGAGTGTATATATGAAGTAGAACCAGCACAATTTGCTTTATTGAAATATCAGGTTGCTTTCATTGTGTTTGAACACACCAAATAGTTGATTTCTGTCATAAGTTGTCCATCATAAATGAGCATTTGGATTGATTGTTTATCTAATTGCAAGGGGGCCTATACCACTTTGACCGCCCCTTCAGACACACCCCTGCCCCAGGGGTGAATACTGTTCACTGACCAAGTACAAATTTCAGCTTTGTGGGTGTTCAGTATACGACAGCAGTGCTAAAAACAGCAGTGCTAAAAACAGCAGTCAGACAGGTTTCAGACAAGCCCAGTTCTACCAAAGTGAAGCAATGCAAACCAACTACTTAGAGGAAAACAAAGAACATTGAAAATTACACCACAAAAACTCATTTTTTAGACTACTTTGAAATTTTTTTTAAGGCACTTCTCATTGAGCCTGGTTTCCACTGTTTGCAGGTAATAAATACACCCAGATGACAGTGATACAAAAATAATAACTCTAATAAAAGTAGCTGCTCCTTTGTTTCTTTGAAAAAAAAAAGTTAAAAAATTATTAGAAGCACATGAACAGAATGAAAAACAGGCTCAGGTGGAAACCTCTGATGGACCACTGAACACATCACAATTTACTGCCAATTACATTACAGTAAGGTTGCTTGCTAATACTGCTTTTTTTCTCTTCTTTAATGTTTCTTGGAAATATGTTCCCTTAAAGACAGTTTTGGGTGGTTCAGTTGCACACCCAATTAACATAGGCACAGTCCTCGAAGTGGGCGGTTTGAATTGAAATCAAACCGCAGCCCTTTGCCCCATGTCTTCTCCACTCTCTCCTTCCAGTTTCCAAGCCAATCTACTGCCCTATCCCATCAGCATGACAAGTCCCAAAAATTCTGTTGGTTTGCCTCTGAACTTTTTTACTGTTCCTCATGAATTTGTTTTAAATTAAATCTATTTATGAGGTACATGCTACAGACGCTGTAGCTTTAACCACAGCTTTGAACAAAGCTTGTCATGTTTTTTTAGGTCATAAATTTTGGCTCCATTTCTTTTTTTCCAAATCATTTTGTCAACAATCAGGAAACTTCATTTTAGCTGATACAACAAGCATAGTAGAGTGAATTACTGAATGGCTCCCAGCTAAATGTATGTTGACATTAACACTCCCAAAGTCTCTCTGACTGTCATTCAAATGTAGACGGTCTATTCATGAACAGGACTCACTCTCATTGCAGGTGTACTTAAGTTTACATCCATTAAATGCTCTACAAGTCCAACCTGTTTTTTATGGCGCCGCCATACGTAGCTGACAGTCTGTTTTGAATGTGTGTGAAAAGACAGTGGGCTGTTTGGTTGGGGCCACACTGAACATTTTGTTCTTAAAATGTGAGTGCTCTGACCTGAATCAGAACGAACTATTAGCTTAACCATTGAAATCAGTATTGGTGATGCCCAGTGTTTCCTCTAGTCTATTGACTGTTCATCAGTATGTTTTGGCTGGCTTTAACATGAATCAAACCAATCAACGGGTCTACGCTCATGTCCAAACAATAAGGTGCAAATGTGCGTAATGGAAGTATCTATTTAGTATTAATTCATATCTTGGAGCGTCATGGTCAGTGGCACAGAAATGTATGTTTAAAGATTTTTAAAAAACGGTACCCCTAAACATGTGGATGTGAACTGTGCCTGTATATAATTGTGAGAGTGTGCACAATGCAGCGTTGCGACATCTCAGGCTATATGAAATACTCTGTATGTTTGTCTGAGAAAAGAAATAGGTATTTTAATATAAATGAGTGCATGGCTGTCCGGCAAAAACAAAGAAATCACTCATGCTCTTTATGCTGCCTTACAAATGGACCCTCTGAATACCAGGAAAGCACTGCGCCACTGACTGAAGATTCTGTACCAAGATAGTGATGAGTGTCATATCAAAACAAAAGTCAATCTTATGGCCAGACAAGATAATTTCTTAAATTATATTTACAGATCCAGTATTTTCCCACCATAAAGCAGTACTGTTATGTGTTACATTGAACTTAGAGCTGTACAAATTGGATGTCAGATGTCATGCTAGCATGACTAGCTGTCTTTGTTTTGTAGCTTTTTTATGTCATGTGTTTCTTTACTGTGATTAGTTGTATGATCCAGGGGCATTTTAGATTTCTGACATTGATTCGGTAACGTTTTTTAATTTAAGTTGTAGTAATTGAGATTTTCCATTACTACCACTGGCCACTTGTTAGTGCTATGCTAGTTAGTGAAGAATTGGTGAGGGTTCGAGTGGGTTTCAGGGTGTGAGGGGGTAGGTTATATTATACAAAGGCTGTTAACCTGTTTTTTTTTTTTTTGTTTTTTGTTTTTTATCGGATTTCTATGGGCTAATGCTGGCGGGCTTTATTTTGCTAGTGTCATTAGACGTAAATGTGGCCTTGAGCATAAGGAAAGGAAGTCTATAAGGTTTTGTTAATTAACCCTTTTGTCTGCACTGTTGCAGCTCTCTGCTATCAACCCACTCTGAGACACACACACACACACACACACACACACACACACACACACACACACACACACACACACACACACACACACACACACACACACACAGAGCATTAAAGGAAAGTTTCACTAAAATCCCAGCAAGAAGAATCCATGCCTTCCTCAATGCTTTGTTTCCACAGAGTGTGTGAAATGCTGATGTGCTCCCCACCAACTAAGTGTGAAAAATAAATGAGTAAAAAAGGTATACATGTTGTGAGAAATATTCATATCATTGGTTGTTGTCATGGTAGCTCAGTTCTCATTGATATGCATACCAGCTTATAATTTCAGCTCTGGTGATTCTCAGAACAGGATGAGTCACACCCACCCGACTTCACCCTCGATTACTCCTCTTTCTCAGAGATGACTTGTGGGAACTTGTGACTGAATTTATCCACATTTGAAAGACAAAGTATTTACTGAAACTATACTCTTCATAGCCTTAAGTCACATCCTGCTATTCAATACGGAGTCTATAACAATAAATGCTTCATCTCAGATATTGAAAGCACTGGCTGTAGTGGTGGTAGACCTCCATCAGACATTATTTGGGATGCCTTTAAGCCTTAAATTAGCGGGATAATGATATCATTTTCAATTAGAAAAAAAAAATAGACGAGACTGACAGAGTGGAAAAATCAATGGATTCTCTTCAAAAACTCATTTAAGACTTACATTATGAAACAACAGCAAAAACTACGATTTCTTTATGACAATGTTTTGCTTTAAAAAGTTTAGAACATAAAACAGCACACATAACTTCGCTTATATACCAATGAATGAAACAGGTAAAAGGTTCTATTGCTTAAGTAAAAGAATAGTTGAAATAAACATATTGAACATACTACAGGAATTTATGAAAATCATGACACTTAACCACGAAGGTCCTCAGTTAAGTAATTCTTGATGTAATAAAGAAAGCATGGAGACATCATGTCCTTCCAAAAACAATGAACCAAACAATAATTGATGTGATACCTAAACCAGGACAGGAGGGTAATACAGCATCTGATTATCTACTAATAAGTCTAATTTATTGTGACACCAAAAGTATTCTCAAAGTTTTGCTTAATTTAATTGCTATTTTTTTCTAGATATAATTTACTGTAATCAGATTGTTTTTTTGTCTTTTTGATAAAACTGAAGTCTTAAAACCAATGTTGGAACATGTCTATCAATGATTCAATTTGCTAAGAGGGAAAATAAGATTTGACCCGGATGGCGGTTGACACAGAGAAAGCCTTTAATTGTTCAGAGTGGACTTACCTTTTCAAAGTACTACAAATGTATGAATTTCCAGAGGACACAGTTACATTTATAAAAATCAACTTTTCTGATTTATGTTAACAGAGCTCTATTTTGATCGAAAACCAGGGACTAGACAAGGTTGCCAATTCCCCCCCTATATATAGAATACAGAGAAAAATGTAAATTAAATAGTAATCATTGTATTTAATCTCTTTTACTATTCCATGGTATCTGTCATGATCTACTATGAGTTCAGCAGTTAGCATCCTTATTTGAGTTGTTCCCAATTTTTACCTCATTTAGTTCTGAAATGGCTAATGATGAACTAATCATAAGCTACCTCATAGCTTATGTGTTATTTATTGTACCAAATTTTTGGTCTGTCTCTTTTGTATCCCCTCATGTAAACTTAAACCCATGTTTACATGAGCAGTAGAGCACAGCTTCTGCTCTACTGCTTGTGCAATTTAAAGGAATAGTCCCATTTTTTTAGAGGGGTTGTACAAGGTACTTGTCAAAAGTGAGTTCATAGCAACAAGAGTAGCCAGTCAGCTCAGCCCATTTGTGCAGAAAGAACACAGAGGAACACGTCTGTGTTGTGTCAAAGAGCATTACAGAATAGGCTCTCTAATGGCACAGAAATGAGCTGAACAGCTTTCCAAATAGAGCATACATTTACACTAAAAATAGTGCACTGGGTGGATTTTGTTAAAATCATTTTAAGGTGTTTTCATATCAGGACCGGGAACGAGATCCAAGTACAATTTGCCCCAAAGCTGGTTTGTTTGATCAGTATGAACACGATCCTACCAGACTTGGACACTTAGTCCACTCAAAGAGGTTGTCTCAGGCACTCTTGCTCACTCAACCATGGTCCATAGGAGAAGTGAATAAGACCATGTCTGAACCAGGTCTTGATGTGACGTCACAACTATTTGACTCTGTCAACACAGACAGCAGACAACAGCTGGGATGTGTGTGTTTGTGTGTATGTGTGGTAGGGTGGGTTGCAGTTATGCTCGAGCATGGTACAAAAACAGTTAGGCTGATGGTTAAAATCAGGAACTCTTTGATAACCGGACTAGAGTCAGTAACATCACCCATTCGTTTCCCAAGTAGGGATCTGAAGCCAAACAATGACAGTCGCCATATTAGAAATATCCTCCTTGCAAATGGCTACAGTGTGCCTGCCTGTCAGGCAAGTAAGCCATGCCTCTGGTTCGTCAATCTTGTAGGCTTTGTGTGTTTATGGTGTTTATGGTTTTTCTGCAGCCAGCTTCGAGCAGGAACTCGGAGAACTCCTTACTCCTACATAAATCACAAAAAAAAAACTAAACCGATCCCTTTAAGTCAGTCTCTCAACAAGCGTGCTTTTGGGAAAAATGATTGGTGTTTAAAAAATGATGTAAAATTGATGTAAAAAACTAAAACCAAGCAAGTTACACACCAGGCAGTACTGTAGTAGAACAAAACAAGCAGGTATGGCAACAAAACTTGGTTTCTTTCATAAAATCTGTCCTTTCTGATTTGTGAATGTGGAATTGTCTAACAGAAACTTGCGATCCTAGTCTAAGGCAATTAGCATTACAAGACAGACATAATCCATGTTGGCACTGTGTGATACATTTGCTTTTGTAGGAGATTATGAGACATCAGTATCAATTTCAGTTAGTTTCCGAAGTAGCAAAAAGAAACACACAGTGGCTTGAACAGTAGCTTTAATTTGTATGGATATATCAAGATCGTAAGGACACGAACACATCCCCTTTATATGTAATCTAAAGCTGTTCTCACATCATGCAAGTATTTGCTCTTTTAGAGCGTGTTACACCCAAAATTCTAGTCTGAAAGCCCAGTATTTACAGCCATGAGTGTGCAGGCCATGTGAGGTCAGATGACTGCAGCACAATGCTTCATACAGATCAAGTACAAATGCTCCTGGTTGGATCCCAAAGGATAGAAAGCTGCCAGCGTCTGGACATGACGAACATCTCTGGTCAATATTTGTATTATAGATGCTGCCTTGAACCTGACATGAAAGGCATCTTTCTCTCTCTCTCTCTCTCTCTCTCTCTCTCTCTCTCTCTCTCTCTCTCTCTCTTTCTCTCTCTCACTCTCACTCTGTTGTGTGCATCAGTGACAGTCTCGTCCAGGGAGTAAATTTGCCCTCTTTGTTTTGTTTTGGGAGGCTTTAATTTAGCTGCTGTTGGAAAATTACCCATAATTGCAGCCTGCAAATGCTTATCCATCTCTTTTCTCCTCTCCAGCTACTCTCTAGTGTACACTGGCTGTAAACGCCAACATGCAGTAACACTCACATACAAACACACATCACGATATGCACAAACACACACACCCTCTGCTGATAAGATAGTTGCTACTGAAGGATAGACACACATTTTCTCACTGTCACACTTGGACACATGGCCACATTCAGACACACAAACATTTCTATACACAAACACACACACAAACACACTGAGGTTGATGATGACACCAGGGAAACAGGATTTATGTTTTCATAGAGCAGTCTAATTGATTAGATTAATCACATTCTTTCTTGACTAATTAAATTACCACAAAAGATAACTGAATATTTGACCATAAACGTGCCCAGTGGCCATGCTGTTAGTTTTTTTACTCTGAGTCGGATGATGTAGTTCCAAAAAGTCGTGATCAATGATGTTTATGGCCAATAAATCATCAAAAACCCATTTCCAAAGCAGACTCTGTGCTTCACACAACATAAACATTCAAATCCCCTGGCATATTTGTCCTAGTAGCAAAGTAAATGCCAGTTTAGTCAGCACGTCAACATGGATGATGCAACATGTTTTCATGCAGATGCTCGATTGTGAAACCCTCATGTGCTCATGATTACATGTCATGTACTTGATTGCACTTCACTTCATTGCTCATCCGTATTTAAATGTATCATCTAAGAGTAGAAACCATATGACCAATCATTTTTTTTAAGTGTTGCGTCTTTGCTCTTTTCTGACAGAGGTGTATCAGTGGACCAGTCTTTTCAAAGCTTACGCTGCAAGACAGAAAAAAAGTGGTAGAGAGGAAAGGACAGAACAGGCAAGGACAGGAAAAAAAAGAGAAAAGAAGTAAAGAAAGGAGGGGAGGGGGCAGAAGGGAAATGAGTTAAAATAAGGGAGGAAAATGAAAAAGGAAGAGAAAAGAAAGGACAAGGAAAGGAAAGTACCAGGTTAGGGAAGGACAACCCTTACCAAAAAGAATTGTGTTAAAGTGTACTTCAAGTATACTGCGTTTACTTTTTGTACACTTTTCAGAGATACACTTAAAAAAGTTAATGTTAACTATACTTGGCTTATACTAAGAATTATACTAAAAATCTAAATATATTTAACCTATACTTATACATACATTTTTAAAAATGTATTTGTGCCTTGGGTTTAAGTATACTTGGTCAGTGAATACTTCTATATATCTTTTTAAGAGTATACTCAAATAATGTACCCCTAAAAATATTAGCAGTACAGACCAAGTATACAGGTATGTACTACTGCTGAAATAATAATGTACCAGTGCTTCAGAGTCAGCGCACAGATAGTCGAGTGGATTAAAGCGTGCCCCATGTTGGGGTCTGTGGTCCCCAATGAACCCCCCACTCCTCCCAAAAAAGAAAAAGAAATAATCGATTCATTAATAAATAAGTAAATTAATAAAGGTATGCTTTTGAGTGTACTCTTATTAACTTAATAGTGGACTAGAGGTTTATTACTAGTAAATTAATAATATACCAAGAAGTTTACTTTCAAGTTTGCTTCAAGTGCACTCAAATAAACTAAAATGGGCCAATTTAGTCCCAAAAAGTTTACTTGTAAGTACACTGGAAATAAATTTGTATCAGTGTACAAAGTATACTTTGGGAAGTATACTAAAATGAACTTGAGTATACTTCATAAAATGTACTTGAGGTATACTTTTTTTGTAAGGGAAGGGTGGGAAAGGACTTGGTAGAAAAAGAAAAGAAATTAAAATGAATTGTAAAATACTAAAATACTAAAAGAAAGGAGGGGACCTTGAAGGAGAGGACCTGAAAGGGAAGGACAAGGGCGTAAAGGAAAGGACCACAAAGAAGAGAAGACCCAGAAAGAAAGAACAACCAGGAAGGCAAGGGGAGCACCACAACTGTAAGGAAAGTAAATGAATTGAGGAAGAAATGAAAGGACAATGAAAGACCAGAAATGACCAGGGAGGAAAGAAAAAGCAAGACAAACAAGAATCGGAAAAAGGACAGAAAGACGAGGACCAGGAGGGAAAGGAACAGAAAGGAAAGGAAACAAAATAAAAAGGAAAGGGAAGGATAAAAACAAACAAATGAAAGAAAGTCTTGGCCTTAGCTGCCCTTGAAAAAATAAGTCAATCAAACACAATATTAACTGCAGATCCTTCTGCTGTTCATTTGTCAAATAGTCTAACAGTGTCATGGATCTGTTCTTAACAGTCTTAATGTCTGACTTGGAGGGCTGTGTCTAACTATTTTTGTAAAGAAACTAGAAATCCCACATTTAATCACTTTAGACTGATTTGCAGTTTTGTGGATTTCTATGTGGAATGAATATTGACTGGTTCTCTCTTTAAATCGGATTTAAAAAAGAAAAACTCAAATTTTCTCTTTGGACCTTGTCTCAAGACAATCTTGCACGGCAGATCTTAGTTTAATGTCTCACTCAGTGAACAAACAACCACAGCATATGTTACAGTAAACTCACTGGACTATCCAGAACCAGGTTCAGGAGAATATGCAAATGCTGTTTGAAAGTTATGTTATGTTGTAGTATCGTTCTAATCGAAGAAAGCGTGAACACGGGATAATCATATTAGGCTGTGTAAAAGAAAAATAGTCTCAGTGACATCGCCTGGCTTTCTGAAGGTGAGTTTTGAAACCTATCTGTGGCCAGTCACCATATTGGTAACGCTGACTTAGCTGGTCTTCAGTCAACTTAGCAAGAAGGAGACACAGTTGAGGCAGGCCTGTAGCCTGTAGGCCAACAACTGTCCCCGTTTGTCTGTCAAGCCATAAGTGAGCACCTGAGGAACTGCAGTTACAGGACTGAATTGACTTGCAGTTGACTCCTTCATACACATGGATAGAAACCAGGCATAAGTTCTGTAGACTTGTGAAAAGTCTGTAATAGGCTCCTGAAGTCTGCATCAGGCAGCTTTTGCCTTTGCTCCCATGCTACTGAAAATCAATGATCAATAGCTCACACAGAGGTCCTCTGATATTGTTAATCCAGACTGAATCATCGTCTCAGTTATTTGTATCTCACGTGCTTTATGTGGTTTTCCGAATGTGGACATTTTCTTTTTCTCATCAGTTTTTTTCTGTCTGTAGACCACAGTGTCGAGTTTTGCTGCCCTGAAAACAAGGTGGATGATGTGCAGCTCCCCAGTGTTTTCAATCAGAAATATTTGCAAATTTGAGTCAACTGCAGACTTCACCTATCCTGTGCCAACGTGCCACACCAAACACTGACGTCAGGACGTAAATTATGATTTACTAAAGGTCCCCATATATTATTAATCCTCTGTGAGTAGTGCTTTAGACAAGTCTGATTATGTCAGCATGACGTCATAAGTCAGCCTTCACAAAGCTCCCCCTGGAGCCTCTGAAGACAGAGATCTGCTAACACAAATTTTACTTCCCTTTCTACTTTATTTATCCCTGCGGGGCAATAATCCTTGGAGTGAGAATACACACAAAAATCATAAAAGATATCTAGGGAGGAGGAAAGGTACTGTTCTTGAACCCAAGGAAAACAACAGTGGGCCCAGTCTGACCTTCGACATCTACAGCATTGTTTACAAGAATAAAGAGCTTACTATAAGGACATCCATGATGAAAACCCAACCTCTTGTCTCAATCCAGAATGATACAGTTCAGCAAAAAACTAGCCCAAAATGTCATCACTGTTATCACATTTTTTTTCCAGATTTACTGTAAATAAAATCTGTCTTTAGCTCGTGGATGTTTCACTTTATTTCTTTCTTTTAACCGGGGCCCTGCAACATTAGGCTATTTTTTATCTACCTCTGTGTCTTTTTTATGGTTGTCTTCTCCTCTGACTGCAGATGCTGCTCTGAAATGTCTTCTTGCCATGTTGAGCCACCAGGCTGCAGAGGGTTGGTGACTAAAATGGCCGCAGCACTGAAAATGGAAAATAAATTCTGTGTGATGAAAAAAGAAAAAAAGAAAAGGCTGAGAAAAGGAAAAAGGGAAATACAAGTGGCGCGGGACTTGTGAAGTTTAGAGGTACAGTGGGACCTTATAAAGTGGGCGAAAGAGTGTGAAGATAGCGCACATAAAAAGAGAGCGGGGGATAGGGAAGATTGGAAAAGAGAGCGAAGCCAAATGGAGGACAGATTGGTCTGCAGAAAGTGGAGAGCGGTGAGATGAGAAGGAAGGAAAGAGGGAGGACAGAGAAGTGTGGAAGAGAGAGGAAGAGAGAGACAGACAGGAGGAGAGTAAGAGGGTCATGCATTGGTTATGAAACCAACTCTGACCTAATCTGCCGTGTTTATGACTTTGTGTTTTCCTTTTTTTTCCAGGCACTGAGATGCAGGCTGGAATTAGGCTGGGCGGTGGCTTAGGATGAGCTCAAGAGAGACAGACAGAGAGATGAGAGCATATTGTACAGGCACTTTTTTTTTTTTTTCGAAGAAATACCGCTCTGGAGATTTGTTTGAGGTTGCAGGGTGAGGTGAGGAGGTCACGGTGGGTCACAAACAGTTTGATTTAGATGCACCCAGTAACACCTGAGCCTGAATCACTCAACTCCAGGAATCATTAACCAGGGCAGCAAACAAAAGAATGACCGCAAGATACGTTTCCATTGTGAAAGAAAGTAACAAGGAAGGAGAATTTTTTATTATTATTTCATCGAGAAAAAATCACAACCAGGCTATCTTTAATGAAAGAGACTCAGGATGGGTTGAAGGGATATTCCGGTGTAAAATTAATTTAGGGTCAAACACACTGTAACACCGAGTTAGACACCCCTGAGAGAGATGAATGTTGCCTACCGCTTGCTTCTCTAGTTATACCATAACTACAGCATAACATTTATAACTTATAACATTTATGATCATTTCTTTATCATTTCCTTCAAGTAATTATCACCATATTAATCATTTTGCACTGCAAACACAGTAGTTCTTCTGCCTTATCTTCTTGGTCTGATTGCATTTCCAATAAAGAAAGAAATGATCATAAATGTTCTTCCTTGAGCTGCGTCACCCCACAGCAGTCCACAATGGACTGGCCCGAGGTCTGGCTACAATCAAACGGCTGCTGGAAGAGAGTAGGTGAGTTGAGTTTAGTCTCTCCACTAAACAAATCAGGCAAAGTTAAAAAGATGTTTGGTGGCTAGTGCTGTGGCTAGAATCCTGTATGTACTGTTGATGAAGTTAGGTGCTGTTCTGAGCATTATTTGTGGCTATAGAGTGGCGTTTTGGTTGAGGTTTGTTTATGGCTCCTCAGACCGCTGTGTATTGCTATCGTGCAGTCGTTACTAAAGTTAGTATAACTAGAGAAGCAAGCGGTCGGCAAAATTCTTCTCTGGAGGGGGTGTCTAACTAAGTGTTGCGGTGTGTTTAAGTTAATTTTGCGCCAGAATATCCCTTTAACAATTGGTAACATTGCATGGTGTTTTACGTGTTTTTTCTTCAGTTTGTTCATTTTACAGTAATCTTTATTTACAGATTTATTTGTTACTGCTTGAGCTGATTTATTTTTATTTCTGTGGACTAAAAATGCAAAAATTGTTAGCGTGGGCTGAGTTGTGGTATCTGGAGGTTTCTGCACTGGGTGGCACCAGCTATGCATTCAAACATGGCCTAGTTTGAAAAGTTTCAAATTCAGGTTTATACTAAACAAACATTTTAGGGTTGTTATTGATATCTTTGTATGTATTTAAAATTATCATCAATATCAGTGTGATCCAATGGGATGGCTTCATCAAGTTGTTGCTGCTCTGCTCATTGACACTGTTACGAGTATGATGTAGGCATGGTTGGACAACCCCGTGACAACATACCACTTAAAACTCAATGGCCACCAAATCCTGTCTGGACTATCTCAGATTCCATCATCTGTTGTCCAAAAGGGATAAAACTGTTGGAGTGATGTGCAGTTTGTCAGGACTTCAGATAACTGAGTAAGTGGAGAGAAAACTCCAATTTTGTTATCTACACACAAAAGCAGATATCTGTTCATAAGAATAGTTTAACTGCCATCAGATGATAGCCAGTGAGTTTATTATTGGATAAAAGGAGGCAAGTATACTTCTTTAGCTCACCAAACTGTTTTAACAGGCACAAACCTATCCCTAAAGCAAACTGGGAAGAGGTTTGGTACTATCATCCTTGCGATTGTTATAACCAAATATAGAATAATTGACTTCAACAACGTCCACCACTGCATATTTCAGGTTCTTTGTGACAAGCAGCTGCATTTTTTTTGCACCTCCCAAGCCTTCAAAAATGTGAAATCCAACTGGATATTATAGCTATTACTTCACTGTCTTGAAGGTAACAAGACACTTGCACCAAGGCAGGATTGTTTAAGCTGCCCTCTAAACTTAATGAATAATTTCTGTCTAGCAGGATGAAGTGAATTTCACTTGACCTGGCTGTTCATATTAACGCTATGATAAAAATGGGATAGCTCATCCTGTTCTTCTTTTTGGCTCTCCTGACTATGCTTCAGCCTCTTACAATCTAAGCTCTCTTGGTCTTATACTCCAGCCGTGCCTTACACTGAATCATAGACTTGACATGCTGTTCAAGCTGACACCCCCTTAAACTTGTATGAGTACAGAGAAGTGCTGCTTTTCTGTTTGATTATTGTTGTACATGGATAGTACAAGTTGGTGATCTTTTTTTCATTGTTACTCAACTGCAGACAACATGTTGCTATTTCATCTAAACATGTGAGAATGAAGGTCTCTCCCTCAAGGCTACAAAAGTGTGACTGAAGTATCTGTGATATTATCACACCTTAGGAGTTTGTACAATGACAGCTTAATGAAAACCTTTAAATCTGATAGAAGATATCTGATCACAGAAACAGTGGGCAAATTGCACCATTGTACTCGTGTACTATTGTGCTTCAGACATATTGAAATATACATTTTATTTTCGAGCTTGATGTAGTGCATTGTGTGCTTTTGCCCACTATCTTTTGTATCATCTCAGACCAAAATCTACGGAACTGAAAAGATCAGTACAAAAATGTCCATTTCTTTCCATTCGTGCACATTTTATTCTGTTTTTCAGCAACATCCTAGGGTTTTAAAATTAAACTTTATTATGAAGACTGAGGTTGGTTTATCAGCATAAAGTACGGCACACACTATCATTTGAACTAAAACTGACAGAGATTAACATTTTTAACATAGTGGTGTGATGTGAATTGTGAGATATGCGACTGGTTGAGCAGCTCTATCTCAACGATACAACAGGGCTGCTCGATCGTGGCAAAATTTTTACCGTGACTGATACTGAAATCGCTATTATTAAAAATGATTACCCATGATTTGACATCTGCATCACATTTACATTTACACAAATTAAAACCTGTTTGAGATGTCAAAACTCTTAATTCTTTGAAAAACAATACTACCTTAAATGCCAGATTTCACTTGTAGTGAAGTGTGTCCTTTATGAAGTCAAGACTTGAACTTTCAGTTTTTCTTGATTTGAAAATGTCTCACACTCGTGCATGCTCGTGACTGTGAAAGCCTCTTTGGTTTTTCGCTCATTCTGTCCCTTGGCTTTTCAGACACACACAGGTGTCTCCTCCTGTTCCTCTCCCTGCTTTCCTCTCTCCACCTGAGGCTGCCAGGTAGTTTGTACGACTATTGTACAAGGTGTTAAAGATGCAGCCGGCCTTTATCGATCAGCTACCCAATTTTGTTTCACATTGATCCAAGTTGCTTACGAAGTGGAAGTGAGAGTTGTTTGAGGGAAGAAAACAAGGCTGCACACAACATATATGACATTGTGGGGGAAACACAGCAGGCAGCATAAAAACATCCAGTCCTTATTATCATATCTTTATAATAGTAGGGAGCCATAATTGTAATCAAAATTTAAATCAGATTAATCACCCATTTTCATCCATTATCTTTACCGCTTTTCCTGTTCCGGGTCGCTGAGGGGCTAAAGTCTATCCTAGCTATCATTAGGTGAGAGGCGGGGTACACCCTGGACAGATAACCATTTATTACAGGCAAAAGAGTGACCATTTAACCTGACAGGGCTTTGAGATACAAATTTCTTATATCAAAAATATTCAGCACGTAATTGTTCCCATTTTTTTGTGAGGTTTATAGTTTTAGGCAGGAGTAAGCAGCCAGTGCATTTATACTGTACATTGCCCTTTTAAGTTATCCAAACACTATAAGGATAATCAAGACTGGGCTTGAATCTGACCTTTTGATAAGAGAGTGACCCGCATTAATTTTTGCTTGCCTGATGTGGGTCATAAAGCCCAATATTTCCCCTTTTTCATGGCGCCCCGACTGTTTTTTTGGCATCTCTGACTTCTGCTCGTTTAACTATAAAGTGAAATAACTCCATAACTTGTAATGCAACTCCATAAAATCACAAATTGGGCTGAAATATTCTCAGGCCAAGTAGTCAAACCTCAATCAAACTAAAATAGAGCTGTGTAGTCTCGATGCAACTGAAACATGCTGGGCAGCATTTTTGCCATGGCTGCAAAGTCATCATAACACTGTGGTAAGTGGGTTGTCGTAACAGTGACATACTGTATGTTGGAGAGGCACCAAATGTTCCCTGTTCACGTGTCATCACAACCTCTCATCACGTCTGATTATATCAGCCGAGGGATCATGCCAGCCTCGTGTAATATAAACCCTGCCTTGTGCCTTGTTTGAGAGCCGCAATTCATTAATGAACTTGATAGCGTGCGTGTGCGACTGTGCGTGCGTGTGTGTCAGACAGAGAGACAGGGAGAGTTTCTTGTTTATTTTTCCTCGTCTTCCATTATGATTTAAGATTAAAATACATCTATACATATATGTGAAGTGATGTATGTTTCATAGATAACGTTTGTGAAAAAGCAGAAAGGCTCACCAAGTGTGCAGACTGTGCGTGAGAAGTTGCAAATGGGCGTGTTTTTATGCTTTTTTGTCCTCTTCTGATTGCAACATATTGTTGTCCACAGTTCTTTGTCTTCTTAAAAATTTTTTTTACTGAAGAATACCAAAACAGAAAACAGCTACAGCTAATTTAAAAAAAAAAAATGCAACACACCAAAGCACAGATAAAAACATTTACCCTACTGGACAGTTCAATCTTTCCCAGTATTTATTGTTTTTCCCTTCAGATTCAATCCAAACCTTCAGAGTGACTAAATGTTCATCATATTTGGATAATGTACATCACAATGAGATAGTTTGAATTCATGTGTATCATGGGCTGCATCCTGCCAGAAAAAAAGCAAGCTAACTACCTTCAGCTTTTCTGTCTTTTCCCTTACGAGGCCTCTTCAACCCCCACCCTCTATTCTTACACACAAACACAAATCTCTCACTCTCTCCATTTCCCTCTCTACCTCTCTTTCTTACACGCACGCAAAGATGCACACATTTCTGCGCACACAGTCTGTATGATACATGAGAGCACATAGAAATGCCTCTACACACACAGGCATGAAAACACACACACACACAAACACACAGAGGAACGCACACATTCCTACCCGCTCGGTTGAGACGGTATGTGAACAAACCACATGCAGGGAGAGGTAGAGAAGGCCGGGCCTCCACTCTTGCTGATTACTGCAGGAGAGGAGAGGAGAGGAGAGAGGAGGCTGCTGCCAGCCCCTCTCACAATGACCCGCATGCACAGACACACACACACACACACACACACACACACACACACACACACACACACACACACACACACACACACACACACATTCAAGATACATTCAGAGAGAAACTATAAATCTGTGCCAGCTGCTTCCCTTCAGATGACAGAACATGCACGTTTCCACTCAGTCTGACGTTCAGTCAGAAAGATTCATGCAGAAAAACGCTTGCACACACCCTTACAGACCACACACACTCACTTCAGTACATACAGTATCTACCCCATTGAGTCCTCTCAGTCACAAGGCGACATACATCAATGCTTTTACTGCTCCCACTCTCACACAAACATTTACGCTGGCTCCCCTTCTTTCACACCTCTGCACCCTCTTAAACTTTGCTTCTAGCACCCCTGTGTTTAGGAAGCCACACTTTCGCACTTAAACCATCTATGGACCGTGCTGTCACCTCCAGAAACTGTAACACAGCAGTTTACATCCTCACAGAACTGGTAGTGCTGTTTGTTGCCATGCCAACAAACACCGAGCAAACCAAATTGCTGAAAAATCTTTGGCATAAACTTGAATTAACAGTAAGGTCATTGTGAGGAGCATTTGGTTCGTATGGATTTTGGGGTGTTTTATAATCAGCCAAATAATATTCACATGAGCTTTAACATTACATTTAGTCATTTTTATTTGGTTATTTAAAAAAAATTATGTTATTAAAAATTTAAAGGATTTTTCGATTTTAATCAATGTGATAATGAATAGAAAATTTGCTCTTTTAAGGCGGTGCTTTACTCACGTGCTCTTCACTGAATTATGATAATATGTCGATATCTGTTTTGCTCAATCAGTTTAATAAAAGTAACTTGCATGGCTCTGTTGTACCCAACTGTCGCAGCTGCCTTAGCTCATCAGATAGACATAAAATACCACCAAAGTATTAAAAGGTCTTTATGTATGTTAAATACTTGATTCTGATTGGACAAAACCCAATAGCAAGGGTTATTCACACTATTCCCTCGGACAACCTGATCATATACATCATATCAGATTAATCCATAAGTAGAAGTTGTGGCACTTTTTCCCCCTGCCTGTTGACACTGTGGCAAAGATGTGAGAGCAGCCTGAGGGGCCATTGGACCTCAACCATCTCTGACAAGAAAAAGTGGCGCAAGATTCTGTCCTGCAATCCAGACCACGCCAACAGAGCAGCTGAGCGTGTCTCTAAAATCTCAAAGGAAGCTCAATGAAGAGGTCAGTCATCCTGTCCAACCTACTGTCAACAGGAACGTTTAACTTCAATGGAACTATCAGTAGAGTAAAATCTAAACTTGTCTTTCTTTTTCGTTCAGTATTAATTTAAGTTTAACCTCAATGAGGCTGATAAAAATCCTCATCAGATGGTCCATCTGATAAAAATCCAACCATAAAATTAGAGGGTCCAGTTCTTACACTCAAGAGCCCATTGTAGCTGCTTTCATTCAGGGTCATGACTTCAACCACATAGGATCATACTCAGCAAACTGTCATCCAGTGTTTTTCGAGAATCAAAGCCAGCATCAACTTTTGAATCAATGAGAACTTCAGTATCTACTCTGTTGGACTGGACCACATGGACCAGCCTTCACTCCATACGTGTATCAGCACCCTGGCCACTTATGACCCTGTTGTGAAATGCTGTTTTTTTTTCTGTCCTGGGACCAAAGTTGGATGGGAAACCTAGAAAGATCAGGAGACAGAATAAATGTATGGCAGCATGTATGACATTATTCTATTATTCAGCAGGTCTAACAGCATTACAGTTGTGAAGTAGTCGCCTGCTAGAAGTAAGTTAGTGACATACAGAGCCTTAAAACCAAATGTACTACTAATGTACCCACAAAACACATACGATGAGAGGTCATTTTAAAACAAATAAGGTTGTCTAAGAAGACTGGTCTCGTGGAAATGGGGCTTTAACGTAAGTCCTCATAGAGAGTGTGACATAGGCCTGCACTTGAACTTTATTGCATTTCTCCTGGTCTTGCCAAAATCTTAGATATAAAACGGACTGTAAATTTTCCTCTCAAGCATTCATGTCCCCCTAAAAACATCTCCCCCACACAGGTTCTGCATCCACCCAGCAACCTGATCGGCACCCCAAAGCAGAGCTCCTTCTTATTTGAGGTTTTTATGTCCCCTTGGGTATTCCAAGTCAAAATCGAAGCTCTTTTGTTGATGTATGAAATGAGCCAAAATCAAAGCCAGGTTAACCCTTCCAATGGGAACCAGAGTCTGTCTGCCTCTCTTTTTTACTCTCCCTCCCTGGCTCTACATCTTACTTTATCGAGTTTGTTTTCCCAGCGATCTGTGTTGACTACAAGTTTTGAATTGACTGTCAAAATATCTCAACACAAGAAACAACTACACTGACAGTCAATCAGACTGACTGAGACAAACCGGAGTTAGAGGAATAAAGGATTTACAGATTAAATTAAAAGTAAATAACGTCCATAGTATTCCTCGGGGCTGTGTGTTTTGTGTTGATGGGTAAAGGTAAAGCTGTAGCTTGGCATCGTTCAGGATAATGTGGCTGTGAATAAAAAAAAAAAACACATCTCTGCCTCTTGCTTTCCTTTCACTCATGCATGCAGCCATTTGCATGTATATTGCACACATAGAAATGCATACGCTTGAGAGGTTTCTAAAATCCCGAACCACCATCTATCCTCTTTCTTTTTCTTTCACTCCACTCCACATCACCTCATCCAAGGCAGCTCAAAACCACTGCAAAATCACTCTGCCACCATTTTGTCTGATATCTTTTTTTTTTGCTTTTGTTTGAAATATATTAACAAACTCTCTGCTATTATTCTTTGCTGTTCTTTCTTTCTTTCCATCCTGCTGCTTGATTCCTCTTTCCCTTCTTTCTCTTCTTTTGCCCTTTTATTGTGAGCTCTGTTCTTTTTTTATTAGTCGTCCAGAAAGCATGACAGTTATATGAACAGCTCTTGGACTTTCTTCATTCTTTTGTCTATCTGCAAACCGCAGACCCCTCAGCGCCATGGCGGTCAGCTCCTGCCCTCTGTCGCCATTCATAACTCTCATATCAGCCAGCAATGAAACTTCATATCTTCATATCAACGATATGACAAATCCTTTTAATAAGACGGGAAATTGCTGGTCTAGGTAGCTGCTTGCGATGAATATACTAGCTGGATTCATTAAATCAGATGGCATAAAGGCGGGGAAAAATCTTGTTAACCATTGTTTTATGAAAATATTAAATCTGTCATTTGAAAAGTGACAGGGATGTTCATTTCTCCAGGTATGTTTTGTCTACAACAAAACATCTTCATATTAATTCTCTCAGTTCCTCCCTCCCTCTCTCTTTTCCCACACATACACACACACACTCACATGTAATGATGAGCGTACCCAAGCCTCTAATGACCGCCGAACATTTCCCTTTCTTCTGCTAATTCTTCTCATGGGTAAAACCTGGAAGCTGAACCTGTGTGCGTAAATGAAAATGAGTGCGCTTTATAGGCACATATGCACATTCTCGCATTAACAGACGCAGCCCTTGACTGATCTGTTTAAAGACACACCAGCCTCTCTGATTACGGTCTCCATAGCTGGTCATAAATAACGAGATTTAGCTCAATTAGGATCCTCTCAATGTGTAAAACAAGTGGAGAGGCTACAGTTAGCCTTCAGTAATCCACACAGCTCCTGCTCAGCCTGATGGTGGATTACAACCCCGGGGTCACTGTTTATCCTTTACGTAAACTCAGGACTGTGTGCAGAGCCCGCCCTGTAGAGCAGAGAAGACACCCCCCAGCACGATAGCATCTGATCTATCAGCTACTTGACGAACAACAGGACACTCTCAGCTTCCACCTTCCCCCCCAGCAGCAGTACCATCGCCGCCGATGCTCCATCCATCTTCTAGCTCTTACTCTGGATCTCTATCTCTGCTATCCAGACATGGGGACTGGAAGGGCAATTCAATCTCAGTCATATCTGCTGAAAAATGGCAATACTGCTGCTGCTGCTGCTGCCTTAAACAACGGGTGGTAGGCTACAAGCAAAATGTGTTCAATGCCATACAAGACATGAAGATCTGACTTTAAAAGAGCCAACTAAAATCTTAATGAACTTATACATGTTTTTGAGGTCTTTGATGCCACGTTGTTGAGACAATCTCTCAAGGTTGTGTAGACACACTACATAGGGTTTTGACCGACAACTGTCTGCCTTTACACATTAAAACATGTGACAATCAGCACTTAGAGAGAACACAAAAGTACTAGTGCACATCCAGTATGTTTGAATCTCCCAAGTCAGACTAAGGTGTGGAAGAGAGAGCCATGACGTCTGGATATACTCATCAAAAATGGTCTCTTAACGGTGAATTACAGAGTATATGTGATAGTGATAATTTGGCTTTTCCTAATTTTTACAGTAGACTTTGGCAACCACTGTTGAAAAAGAGATCAGAAATAGCTCGCACTACACTTTGGAAATACACAGAAGCCTGCACTCCAAGTCCATGTTGCCCGTACCCTACACAGTGGCTGATGCAGACCTCTTCCAAAAAGTTATGTGACTTGGGCTTCGACTATAACAGGCAGTTTAAGAGTCCACCACCTCATTTGTTTTGGGGTGCAAAGTCTCATGGCATATATTGGTCTGCGAGGGGTGCACAGATGCAAACAAAGTGAAAGAAACCACTTTAAAAGCAGGATTCATTTGTTGGCTGCATTTGAGGGAGTCTTCAAAGGGGCACATCCTTTGATGCACTGGTGCATGTTGTCTTCAAATGCAGCCACTGAAGGAAGGCTGAAGCCATAGATTTTAACATGACCACAGACTCAAATGTTGCAAGGCATTTTCAGTCGTTAGTGAACTTAAACTTTAACATTCTGGACAGTCTCATGTACTTTTGGGAATTTCTTATTTGCACAACACTATAAATTGCTTACTACTTACACAACATGCACTATCATCCTTTGTATGTAAATCGTGGCAGTTTCTAAGTCAGTCTAGGTCTGAAATAACATGTACGATAGTGATTGAAGTCATGGGTTTTCAGAGGCTCTTATATCCAAAAACATGGATCTAGGGGGGATTTGGAGTCAATTTTCAGTTATAAAATTCATACAATTTTATTATGATTTTTATCAGTCTCTGTGGTTTGAGCTACATCGACTCAATCTATTTTTTATAGATACGATTTGCAAACTGTGGTCAGTTTTTGATGGCCAGAACAATCTCATAACTAGCCTATGTACTGGTATGCTCTCATGGTGTAACTGTTCTTGATAGTCCAACAATTCCTGGAGCTCAGCACATCCATGTTCAGCGCCAACTTGAAATCGACAGTGCAGAGGATAAGTGGTTGCACAAGTCAGCATTGCTTTATAGCAGTACAAAAATCTATGTATCTATGTAAGAAAGGTAGTAAACTAAACCAGAGTTTTAGATGACTCATAAAGGCTACTAAAATGGAGATCAAACTGCAAAAATAGTGGTAAAGATTTTATGACAAATCAATGGACCCTGCAGTTCATCAACATTTCTAAATGACTGACAGCTGCGAGCCTTCACTGGTTAAAAGCTCCAAACCTCAGACCCCAGAAGCTTTTCCATACCTCAACAAATATGGGACATTAATTGTAGTTTTGCATGATGAAACTGGAATGTCTCCCAGAGAGGTGCGGTCTGTCTGTCTGAGTGTCTGTCTGATTGTCTGCATGTCTGTGAATCCATCTGCGTGTATTTTGGCCTTCTGGGCTCCCATTTTATGGCGTGCTGGTGAGGCCGGCACAGATATGCTTTCACTCCCCTTGGCAGAGCTAGGCCTTACTGCTGACAGCAGGTTTTATTTGATGTGGACGTACCGTGTTGGGTTTCAGAGCTGGCTTCAGCATATGATCTCCATTATGACCGAAGCAGCAATGCATGCTGGTGGATGACTGGCGACTCTGAGCTGACTGTAGAGGAGGGGGTGGAAGAAAAGATGGAGCAAGGCCAACAGATGGAGAGTGGCGTTGTTTGGAAGGAGAAATAAATCAGGTGGAGACAAGAGAGGAGCATGAAATTGAAGAATAGACCAAATGAATTAGTCAAGAAAGGTGTAAAGTGAATATGAAAAAGCCAGGTCCTGACATCTTTGTGTTTGCTTTTTAGTGTCATATACAATATACACATTTTCCCTATGACAAAGATGAGCAAAACAAAGTTTACAACTCACTGTTGATGGTTTGGTTTGATTTCAGTCTTACATGTACCACACAACAGCTGTGAATGATGCCAAGGAAATGTATATTTTTTCTTAGATATGCAGATTATTAATTTACATCTTCCCACATAGACATCATGCACCATCTGTTCTCTAATTACATAAAATCATTGCTATCAATGCTGTTCCTGATACTGTGCCTTTATTTGACTTGTCTTTGAGATCTTACGTTAGCCCAAGAAATGTGGCTCTGCTTCAGTTATTTGAAAAGGCTAATAACTTAATAAAGTCAATTAAGCAAGTAATTTGGAGATGTAAACATCCATTAGAGTAATAGTTAGATATGAGAGCAGTTTAGCTTAATGAAATCAAATTTGTGTTTTCTGTTTAATTAATTGAATTCAATAATTTTGTGAGATTATGAGTGACTCATCATTTTGTTATCAATAGGCTCATTTACTGAATATTTCCACTGATGCAGTATAGCGGCACACAGCTTTAACAGCAGAGGGATAAGTTTTATGAAACCTAATCTCTTACACCAGGCCTGTACTTAATTGAAATAACATTTCAGTAGTCTCACAATAAACTTTATGAACCATTTTCAGCATTAGTTCCACAACACTGAAAATGAGGAGGAAGTGTACATTTTCATGCACACAGAAACAAGATGAAAACAAAAAGTACTTCAAGATACAACTTGTTAATCTCATGCAGAAAATGCTAAGCTTCATGAAACTTAATTAAATATTGGCACTATAGTTTGATATTGCTGAATTCATGGCATACAAGTGCAGCTCTTTAATATCTGGATCGTAGCCTGCGCTAATAAATGGATTTCAGGTCTGAGGTGGTGTTTGTTCAAAGCAAGATGAATACATTTATAATAAATCTAAAAGCAAAAGCACAAAAAGGTTTGGGGACAAATGACTTACATATGACAAACAAATTTTTTTATGTACAATTAATCCTTGATAACAATGCATATGGAAGTCAGGGTGCAATAAATTCATCTTTGAAACTCGCAGCAAGCCTACTTGGAGTGTTTCTCCAACCCAATAAGCCTGTAAGTCTGTTTTAAGCTAAAGAGCATTAACATAACGAAGTGTTATAATCATTTTGAATGGTCAAAATTATTTTTAATGCTGATGGTATTCTTAGTTACTTCCAGAGTGCTAAAATTTCACTCAAATAAATAATAATAATAATTTAATTGCACTGAGTGGATTTATATAACATCACTTAAAAAATACAATTATCACATGATATGACAGTCATAAGTATGTAATTATTTAGTAATAGCAATGGTTGCTTATATAATCCAATCTATCCTTGTGTTGATAACCCTTTGGCCTAACTTTAACACCAATGTGTTTAATAGTTTAATGTAGGAGGAGGGAAAAAACATATTTACTGGATTTAAATGTTTGGGGGCTCTCTCTCTGTCAAATTGTACCTGCACACCATTCTATAATTCCTTCTTATCAGCCAGAGGCTTTAGTTATTTACTTTAAAATGGACTAATTTCTTATTCCAGCGGAGGGAGTGCAGGCTGCTGACTCGAACAGCTGCTTCATGACCCAAAAAACTGTCAGTCTTTCCCTGGAATAAATTGTGGAATGTTCCATTTCGCAGCGCGGGGGAGTCGAGATCTGGGAGATACCACCACCACTCGTAATAAAGAGCCGTTTTTCTTTTGTAGTCAAAGAAACACAATAACACATATGTTCTCGTATACTTGGTCCTAATTCTGCGGGAATTCACGAGGTTTAGACCCGAATTGGACTTGCTGTTTTCAACCACTTACCCCCACCCCTGAGAGGAGAGTTTCGTGTAGGCTCATAGTAGAATCAATTCACAGAGAGGGCAACTTGAAACCGTCCGCTCATGCCTGTGCGCCTAGTTTGGAGAGAGTGGCGTGTCGGGCAGCTTGGAGTTTAATAGTCCGGGTAGCATCCGTGCTGTATGTACATGTCTGCCTCCCCATGTGTACGTGCATGGATGTTACGGCTGTAAAAGACCGAAAGACACAGAAAGAGAAGAAGAAGGAGAGGGAGAGAGAGAAAAATGTGGCCGGAATTTTGATTTGACATGTTGCTAAAGCTGTGATAGAATCTTTGTTTGAGGCGCAGCGGAGGTTTATGACAGATGTCGTGGTGAAATAAAGTTAGTGCTCCAACCAAGTCCGCTCTTTCCCTCTGAGTGTGTGTGTGTGTGTGTGTGTGTGTTTGACAGAGAGAGAGTGTGTGTGTGTGTGAAAGGGAGAGAGAAAGTAACAAAGCGACTGTCAAAAAGATGAAGGGTGTGTGAACATTTCCCCTCCCATAAAACCACCAAACTTTTCACTGTGGCAGAGCAGATCTGACACACAACCACATTCATTTTGACACTTGTCACTTGTGACTTAGATGGCTGGAAAGTTGACAGGCTTCATGCCCAGCAACCTCTTTTATACATGCTGTGATGTGCACAAAGAATCATGGGTAAAAATAAAACATCAGGTGGGCTATAGTAGCATTCAAGATGTGTAATATCACATCAGCTAAAGGAAATGCATGGCACAATTAAAGTGTTGTTCAAGAAGTGAATGTAACTGAGTGTAACTGTAGTGTAGTTAAATATGAGCCTTTAAAAGGTCTATCAACACATTCCCATTAAGTCCTGCTTACTTCTCATTCAGCTTCATTAAACTTCTAATACCAATAGATCACTTTCTTGCACAGTCTGTGTAAAGCATGAACAGGCTACATGTACACAATTTCTCCAGGTGTAATCTCCAAAATAAAATATTCACACATACACAAAACAATAGATTGTTCAATCAGTCCCCGTGATGAACTCTCCTTCCCTTAACTGTCTCCGACTGTCGCTCCTCTCTCATTATTCTGTTCATTTCCAAAGCCAGTCCCACATACACACACACATCTACACATGCAACTCAGTGTGTGTGTGTGTGTGTGTGTGTGTGTGTGTGTGTGTGTGTGTGTGTGTGTGTGTGTGTGTGTGTGCGTGCGTGTGTGTGTGTGTGTGTGTGTGTGTGTGTGTGTGTGTGTCAGTGGTGGTGGCTTGTTTAATGCACTGCAGGTTGGCTCCTGCAGCAGGTCTGGCCAGATAAGAGCAGCACACAGCTTTCTGCTGGGAGGGAGGGAGAGGGAGAAGAACATTGCCTCTTCACTCACATAAACCATTAAATTGTAATAATGGGGCCACCAGCACTCAAAGTTAAAGCCAGAGCGCCCCCTATGGGTGCATAGCTGAGTGACAATCAAAGTGACAGGGTCCTCTTTGCTTGTGTTTGTCCCTTCTCTGTCTCAATGCAACTATTTGGCTGTTTTGCGTTGTGTTCAAACAGATTTTTGGCCTGTTGGCTAATAGATGAGAGTTTTTTCTTTTTCTTTTAAAGATTTTCTTACAATGACTCATAATCCTGGAAGACATTAAAATGTTATTAAATCAATAGAAGAAGAAGAAATACATATTGAGGTCAAAATAATCTAGGAAGAGGAGGCTGTGTGGGGACACATTAAACTCATGACGTTGATTTTATACATGATTTTACAGGTCAAGCCCTAAAACAAAACACAATCTTCATTTAAAGGACTCTTCCCAGCTTATGCAAAAAACGAAAAACGGTATAATACTCGTATTTCCTTGTTTCTCAGGCTTATTAAATTACAGTTAGGTTAATAATGTCAGCTCATGTGTGTTGTCGGGCAGAGTGTGGCTGCAGGCTCTGTAAGATCTCTGTTTTTCTTCTCCTGCATCAACATTAAAAGTCAGATCGCAGGAGCCAGAGAAGGATAGAGACCACAGCGTTCATTTGCATTAAATGACTCAACGAGTGTGACAAGTACAATCTGTTCCTGCCTCCTTTTCATTTTTAGCTCTTACTCCTCCACCTCATCTATGCACAAATACAGGAACTATCAGTCAGATCAGAAAGGGACACACACACACACACACACACACACACACACACACACACACACACACACACACACACACACACACACACACACACAAGCCCCCCTCTCTTCCTCTCCATTTTTTTATCAATGGGAGCCCAGCTGCTGCCAAACTCATTCACTGCGCACACAGGCCGGGTCAAGTAACTAAAGTGGCTCTACAGCGGGCAATTTTTCTCTCTTTACCTAAAGTGTGTGAATGTATGGCAGACAAAGCACAGCTCTGATCCAGCCCACACCCTTTGGTGTGGCGGCTGAAAAGGAAGTCAGAGATACAAATTTGCCCCCTCAGCTCTTAAAACAGCTTGAGGAATTGAAATGATGAGGAAAGAAGAATTATAGGTGTAAAAGTTCAGAGAAAATGAAATTGTTACCATCCTCCTCCTCTTCTTTTATGCTCAAATTGAGGCTCATTCTGTCGGCTGTGGATAATTCCCATCTTCATTTTTTTCCCTGCTCAAACATAGTGTAATGTCATATAATTTAATGTAGCAGCGTCTTATAAAGACACTTATTCTTCCTTTGATTGTGTGTCACAGCTGACAAGAAGCAGGCATGCTATGATATTTTCTTCTTTCAGCCAGTCTCTCACACAGCAGTCTTATACTAATTGGATACATGCACTGGGAGCTCTGTTGTGCCATCTTTGTTTTGTTATGTTTGATGATGTATTCAGCATATCTGGTCTGTTTTTGAAGCAATGACAGAGAAGCCAAACCTAATATCTGTCAGTTTTATCTCCTCGTGTTTTTGTCACATTGATTTACACAGATTTTTGTGACTATATAAGCAGGCTGCTTGCCGATTAATACCTTTTTCTGAGGTCCTACTGCAATTTGAGGATCATTCAGCTCTTCTAACACTCTTCCCACACTTCATGGTGAACAAACAAAGGCATGTGGTCTTTCTACATCAAAGACCCATAATACTACAGGTGGAAGCTGGACAGGTGCTTTTTTTTTTTAGTCACTTCTCCCAGTTGCAAAATGACCTTTCACAAAACCAAAGACAGTTCACATTGTATGATCAAACGGCCCTTTAATGTATAATATTGCAGTTTTAAAACACTCCTCAGTGCGTTGGCAGTGCTATTAGATAAGTGTTAAGTGAAACATACAGTATATTCGCATGCTGGCAAAGTTTCATGATTGTAAAAATATGCTGCCACCTAGTGGACAAAAAGGCTTATTACAGATTTGTAGAGTGCTCATTAGAAAAGTTTGAGCGATGTCAGTCAAGAGCATGAAAATCTCATCATAAAACCACCTACAATCATTTTTGGGCATTTTTTTTGCCTTTATTCCTTATGTATGAGGGGGATGTGCTCTTATTTTAAACATTATGATGCCCCTCTAAACAAAACAAAGTCTGAAGAGCTGCTTTATCTCAGATCTTAGGGCTTTGTTTGTTGAGAATGTACTTGACAGGCCTGAACAGTGCCCTGAAGTCAACCACAACAAATACCTTCAGTATCCTTCAGTATGAGTTGAACCCAAAGTGTGAAGTGGATTTTATTGAGTGAGAACAGCTTTGCAGAAAGTCTGCAGTGCTATGTAGCCTTCCCTCAAGACTAAGTGTATGGTATCCTTTGGAATCCGGCGTTCAGTCCACATACTTAACTTGGATCTGTGGATGCTTCACTTATACTTAACGGTATAAAAGAGGTCAATTTGAAATATGCTACAGGGTTGAGGAAGGGATGGATGAGGGGTTAAGGTAAAGAGAGAGAGATGAGGCAGGGTATCAGTGCACTTCATGTTTAGCGTTCCTCTTTGTTTTTGTTTTTTTTGTGTTGTGAGGAGAGAAATAGAGGTTGTGAGGTTTTAATCTTGAGAGTTTAGGTGAACAGGTAAGAGTAATGACACAGGTAAATGTGATCAGATACGAGTAACTAAACTGGTTTCAAAGGCATGGCTCCTGAACTCATGTTATACAATAACTTCATTGATGGAGTAATGTGTTATTATGCCAGGTTCAATTTAGTTTTCCATTTACAAGATGCAACACTCTGTCACATGGAGAATTGTTTATATACTGACACAGTACACATACTGACACAAGATTACACACGAACTCTGAAATCAAACACCAACTCTGTCATTTATTCACAATGAAAACACTTTATTTCATCATGTTATAAGTATCATTTCATTGGAAAGAAACAAACCGGTAAAAAGGAAACAATATATCATATTTGTTATCAGTTTGAACCAGCACAGATATTGATTGAATGGCTTTTTAATTATTATTGAGAGTCCTTCCTGCGAATTACGGGCATATTGTCAATCGTCATCACATATTCAGTTCAAAAAGTTAAAGTTTACAGTAAATAGTAACACAAAATTCACAAGTCTACAGCAGAGGCTTGCCGTCCTGGCATGGCAGGCGGTTAAAGATAAACTATCAAAGCGTCGTTTGCATGCACGGTTTATTGTCTACACAGCCGTTATGAAAAGAGAGCATTCATACACCGAAAGCGTCGAGAGGGAAACAGAAAATCTGCTCTACAACTGTGCAACTCTGGTCATTAACAAAGGTCTATGCTCAAAGCTTTGCAGTACACATAGTTACAGAGGTTAACCTTCAGTGTGTGCTCCTAGGACATACAAAATAGTCAGCTATTAGCACATGGCACATATAACAGCTAAGAACTCTTCAAGTGATATAAGTGATAATAAGAGTAGTAATAATACAGTAATAGGTGCAATCTCCCCTCTTTGTGTTCTTTGCAATCTGTGTTACAATGTTTGTTTTTTACTTACAGAGCAATTACATTTGTTTGATGGTTATATGTACAGTACATGGCACTTTAATAACACTTCTCAACAGAAAACACATGTGGATGGCAAAATAAATACAGACAAAAATAAATAAAGGCTTTTTTTTTCAATGGCCTGTTTTCAGTCTGGTTACTATAGACCATCTGAAATTCCTCAAGGTGATTTTTTTTTATTTTAGACACACAAATTATTAATCCTTAACCGACTGATTCCATTTGCCGTCAATTGCTGCTATTCAATACCATTATTTCCCAGTAAGTTGCTGTTTCGATTGCTCTCTAAAGTCTTCATTCTCGTGACAATGTAACAGCATTTTGTGACATTTTGTGTGCATACAATAAAAAAGATCACCTTTACAGGGCCTAAGGGGCTTTGTTAGTTAGAATTTTAATTGATCAGTTTTTAGTATTTAGTGGTCCACCTTAAATACTTGTCATGTGCTGTTAGAGTTGTACACAAACGCCCAGATATATCCAAAAACACACAAACATACGAAGGAACAAGGTTTACAAAAGACGCCGCTTTGTATTTTTCTCTGGAGGGAGGTGTGGGGCTTACCTGTTTTTGCATCATAAGGGGGTAAACGTGGTTTTGAATTTCTCAAGCAACTTATAAAATCATTCTGAGTAAATGGCTCATAAAGCTGATTATGTAAACAGATCATAAACTGAGCTACAGCTCCTGTTTCCTGCAGCATTCAAGGTTTCTGTATTTCACCCACCTTCCATTCATCTTCTCAGCAGCATGTTAATGAACTAAAACTCTGTGTATGAACCAAAGTCTGAAAGGAATCTCTATCTCTGTCTTTGTCTCTGAGACAAGAGCACTAACTTATCAATGATCAATGAGCAGGTTGAACTTCTGGGAAAATCTGAAAAATCAGGACGAACAAATGAAGTGCCATCACAATCACATGACCAAGCTAGATGTTTCAGTATAATTGTTTATGACAGCAGGGTGCCATGCTCTTAAAAATATAATTTAGAAAAATTCTGGTGACTGAGTGAGTCCTGTGTCGTGTTCGTCAAGGATTTTGGACATAGTAACAACGGAAAACAAAACAGCAGCTCTTCTACTGGTTCCTTCTAAACACAGGTTTTGTTCAGGTCGACTTTCACCGGCAGAGGCCCCGCCTCCTGACCCTCCTCTGATTGTTTCACTGCGACAGCGATCACAGGACTCAAGTGGTATGGATTTACTTTGATGGCGTTATCCAGAAACTCTTTGTCCCCGTTGATGCTCAGCTAAAACAAGACAGAGAATAAAGAAGAAAAACAGACAATGAGGTCACTTACTGCACACATCCGACTTCCTGTGATACAATAACCTGCCTTATCTTTACATCGGCATTCAGTGAGATCCAGATAAAAGTAAAAATGGAAACTCTTAGTTTTAATATGACAGCAAATATCCACACTGAGCCAACATTTGCAATCTTTCAGCACAACTTACTAGGATATTTCTACAAAAGAAAATTTAAAAACTGAGCTTGTTCAGCATTTCTGATTGCCTGTTTAGATCAGATGTGCCGCTGAATTAAATAACTATCTTGCTTTGTTACACACATGGATGTGACTTCAATTCATCTGTCTCTTTGTCCTCATTGGGACATGATATTCCGACAGCTTGGATAAACTAAAATCTGAATTTGACATTCAATAATTATTTTAATGACATAACACATTTCCTGCACTGTTATCACTGAAAAGCCCCCTTTAACATCGGAAGAGAAGAAGAGGATGTGCACAATTGTTGCCCTGGCAACACAGCCTTTGATTCAAACAAGATCAACACAATGAGTCTGAGCTGCATAAACCAAGTTTAGACAATGTGTGTCACTCAAACTAGAGACTTCATACCTCAGCAGATGGTTATGAAGTGATTTAATCATCTCAAAGGATGACTATAATACAGCGGCTTGCTATTTATTTCAATGTGGGAGATTCGACAAAGGCTGTTACAACACTGAAAAATGTGTCTGCCTCTGAGACGGATTCAAAAGAAAGTGATTTTTTTTTATGTGGGTGTTGTTGTATCTGCAGGTAGGACAACGTGTGAACAGTAAGAAACAGAAAGTGCCATGAGTTCTAGCAGGAGTACCTTCAAAAATACAAGGGATCCAAACATCACAAAACAGGACTGCTTATGCTGCGTTCGAGTTACCTCAGAAGTCAGATGTCGGAGCTGAAAATGACGTCGCACCCAAGTTCCCAGAGTTTCAGTTACCAAGTTGGAGAAAAGCAAAATCAGAGGCCTGAGACAAGATGGCTACATCTATGAAAGTTATTTCAGAGCTTGCCTTGTCCAAATATAAGGCAAGCGCTACAACAACTTTCGTAGATGTAGCCATCTTGTTTCCGCCTCCTAATCTTTTGTTTCTGACTTGGTAACTGAAATGCTGGGAACTCGGGTGTGACGTCATTTTCAGTTCTGACACCTGACTTCCGCGGTAACTCGAACACAGTATTAGCTCAACAGCACATTGAAATTCCGAGTTGCAATTTCCCACTAGATTTCTACCCCACCTCACTTCTGCTTGTAAAGTATATTCAGAGTCACCAAACCGTTTAAGGCAGATAAGCCTTGAATGTGTAAACCATGTTTTTTAAGTCTTTGTGTCTCCGTAATGTCCATGTATTAACACTGATGTGTATGTGTTTGTACCTGTGTCTTGATGTGCTGCTCAGGTGCAGTGACCAGGCTAGCACAGCTGAGCCATAACATAACCATAATGGACAGGAAGAGACAGGCCGCCAAGATCCACCGTGGAAGGCCTGAACGTCTGGAGAATAAAAGTTTGGCAATGTTAACATGGAGACGGGTCAGGGTATGAATATAAAACGATTCGCACAATAAAAAAAGTGCACTTCACTAGTAAACCTTAGCTTTAAGTAAGCACCATCTGACCTTGACATGCAGCCCAGGAAGTCATGCTCTGCTGTGGGATCCTCTGTGTGCTGCACGGGGTGTTTGCCTTTGCCTCCGGCTTTGGATGCTCCTCTCTCACCATGTCCCCTCACACCTGACAAACAATCAAATCGAACAGCAAATGAGACTATTCTATACACATGCTGTTGTGAACGGTCGGAATAATATGTGCACATACAGTTGTCTCACCATGGGGCCTCTGGGTGTGAGAGTGGACCTGAGGCCAGGGTTTGTCAGCCACGTTGGAACGAGGGGCCTGAAGCTCGGGCAGTGAGTACTCCATCTCTGGCTGGCTCTATAGAGCAAAAAACAAAAACAAAAAAAGGCTCAGTGATATTAGCAGTTGCTATTTTACTATAAGTCACCAGCAGAATTGATGACTTTGATTAAAATGGTTGGATGAGAAGCTGGGATGAACTATGAGAGACATGAGAAGCAGGTTTGGAGATGTGAGGAGGGGTTAATGAAAACTTACTTTTGTAGTTTTACAGAAATAGTCGGGTACATTAGTGTGAAGATTTAGCACAGAGAATTGACACCACTGTCATGTCTGTAGAGTAGTGAATAAAAGGTTTCAGTGAAGACATTTTTTGTTTTGATTTACTTAAAACAGGACTGTCTTGATATGCTTTAAGTCCTTTTATTATTTTGGTCAAATCTGGATCACCAAAGAAACTGCTCTTAAGTCAATATACTTTATCTAGTTTTAAAAACTCAAGATATTTTTACCACTTCCTAAAGTTTCATCTTTACCCCCAAAATTTCTCATCTCAATTTCTTGGTCAACAAAAACACTTTTGTGAAACCTTTAGATGGTACAAACCTCTGAAAAATGTCTTCCATAATAAACGTTACACTCACACTCACACACACACACACACACACACACACACACACACACACACACACACACACACACACACACACACACACACACACACGCACACACATAAAGAACCCGCTGTGGGTATTTGCACTGTTTTATTATGTGTGCAGTGTTTCTGGTTCCCTTGGAGAACTCATTAAAAGAGGATTTTGGTTCCCCACTGCTGACCCCCAACAACAGCAGCTGTAGTTGGCTGTAACAATACTACTGCTGGCCCCAGCCTCAATAACACACACACACACACACACACACACACACACACACGTATTTGGAGTACAGTATGTCCCATTGTGGTGTGTCACCCTTATTTAAAGATTAAGTGGATCAGTGAACTTTTGCTTTGTCTCACACAAAGCAAAGGTTTATAAAACCAGAAAACTCATTTACATTTCAATCATTGTCATTATTAACTTAAAAAATCATTGATCTCTTTAGTACTGAACGATTTCCATCCCCTATTCCAGAAAAACAAAACAACAAACTTTTGATACATGAAGAGATTGAGCAAGTTTGTTGGGGTTTCAAAATATTTTCAGCATCCTCTGTTCAACATTATTTTACAGCAGGGTTTACCACATTGCACAAGTGGAGTTTTCTGACAAAGTGCATTAAAACCAGATGCAGAGTCACACTGAAGGTTTAGGATATGAGGAGAGAGAAGCGCCTCTGATTGGCTACAGACTGAGGGGATCAAACCATCAGAACGAGCACAGTCGGATCTGCATCTGTCATACATTATGGGAAGGAATGCAAAGGTGCTAGATGAGAAGGAAAGCAAGCAAGAAAGAAAAAAAGATGAGAAGAAAGGAGGGAGGGGGGAGGAAAGTAGGAAAGAAAGAAAGGAAGGAAAAACAGAAAGAAAAACAAGGGACGGAGGGAGAAAGGAAGGAAATAAGGGAAGGAAAGAAGGAGGGGTAGGGTGTAAGGAAAGAAAGAAAGAAAGAAAGAAAGGCAGTGAGAGAAAGAAAGGAAGAAGGGAGAGAAGGAAAATAAGGGAAGGAAGGAATGACGGGTAGGGTGTAAGGGAAGGCAGAAAGAAAGAAAGAAAGAAAGAAAGAAAGACAGACAGAAGGGAGGGAGAGAGAGAGGAAGGAAATAAGGAAAGGAAGGAAAGGACAAGGAAGGACAGAAAAGAAAGAAGGAAAGGACAAGGAAAGACAGAAAGGAAGGAAGGAAGGAGGGAAGGAAAGATTGGTGGAAAGGAAGAAAGGAAGGAGGGGAAGGAATGAGGAAAGAAATAAAAAAAAGACATGAAGAAATCGACAAGAAAAATGAGAAAAACTGAAAAAAAGACCCCCCCCCCCCAAAAAAAAAAAGGAAAAGAAAGAAAACATGAAAAATGAATGATTTAGTAAAATAAGAAATCAACTGTTAAAGTCAAGGCCTGGTCTGTCAGGAAATTAAGCTGATGTAGCAAATATCAACCAACACCATTGTCAGAGTATGAGTATAGCGGTCTTTGAAATTTGTCAGTGCAGAATTTTTGTTTTATAACATAAATGGACACAGAACATACATGCTCTTCCACCTGATCAGCTATTTGGGTCTGGGGGGCTTCAAACAGCAGCTAGAATACAGGACTAGTGCCTGTTAAGCTCTCTCTCTCTCTCTCTCTCTCTCTCTCTCTCTCTCTCTCTCTCTCTCTCTCTCTCACACACACACACACACACATACACACAGGCCTACATCCTAAGTTTTGTTGCTGTATTTGGACAATAATGAATGCTACAGACAGCACCTAAGGCCAATCATCCTCTAAGTATAATTTGAAAGGTTCCTCTCTTCGCAGACACCATCTGTGTGGTGTTGCCCTGATGAATATAAATTATATCCCATGACATGGTTACGTGAAACAGAATCTGGTGTGTCAGGTTAACATTTCCCTGATGCTGTAAGGAATTCTCCAACCTCAATCAAATTGCTTGTTTAAGATGTATTTTTTGGTCTGAAATGATAGTCTGCGGCAGGTCGACATATCAGCACATTATAAGTTTCTTACTCTTACTCCTAAATCAGTCATTGAAGCTGACTTTCACTTTGGTGCGGTATCATCAATAAAAGTCACACTTCCTTCAAACACTGTTATTTCTCTGGTTCTCTCTGTTCTCTTCAGCATTTTGGTGTCTTTAATATTCAGTTGGGCAGAGTGACTAATGCAATTGTCAAGAGAAATGAGTCGGGGATTTCTCTCTTTGTACTCAGCCGAACACCAAGTTCAATTTGTCCTGCAGGCCGGCTTGCCAGCAGAACTTCAGCTCAGAGGGGAAGAAGCCTTTAATCAACTCACTTTTGTCCTGAACTCTCACACTGTCACACTATCATGGGCTGATTTGTCAAGATAACAGGGTTATGGTGAAAAGGGAATGGCTGTGTTTTACCAATATGCCCTCGTAATTACATGTTTTCTTAAGTTTATTCTCTCCTCCCCTGAGGACAAACCTCATTCGTGACCTAAGCGTGACTTACTCCACCTTCAAATCTCAACTATTTGGAGCCACTGATGAATTCCTGGTAGCTTTCATTGTTTTAAAGATGCTCAAGGGTAAACATAACTAGTCATTCTGACTGCTTGAGGTTGCACAATAACAGACAAGAGCTCACAGATGAATGTGTACAGACTGCTCATTATGGACATCATTACAATTTATATTGGAGGCAGCCCTGATTTTCCTCCCCTGACTTTTTCGGTTGTTTCATCACTCTGAGAGTCAATCTGTCAAGTTGGTGGCGGTTTGCCAGCTACCCACAAAACACAGGCCTGATACCCTCCTTGCAGCCTGTGGAGCCTCATGCTGCTCCGGCCTGCGCGTCACAGCCATAAAGAGCAACCATCCATCACCCAATCTCTATGAAATGTTTCATGTTCTGCAGCTGCTGGATCTCAGAGCCCAGTCTGTATAAAAGGTTTTATAACTAATGGTAAATTTTAGCATGAGGAGGACTCCTCTGTTATACAGAAGCCTTTCTGTATAGGTTGGTGCACATAAATACTATCATTCCCATAGAGGCCTCTAATTATGTAGCTAAAAATGCCATCAAAGCCTCATTATACCAACAGGAAAACCCCAGAAGAGGATGCAGGTTTCTGACCAGTTTTTGCGATTTAGAGGATACAGTTGGGTCTGGCTGGTCGACCAACTCCTATTTTAGTTTTAATGTATAGGTGGTTTCAAGCTGTACATTCAGAGAGAAAGTTCTCTGAGTAAGCAGATGTCTACTTTGAATCCTCTAGATTTACCGTCAAAGTAAAATAAATGTGTAGAAATGTTTTCTTCTACATCTGGGTCTTTGCCTGTGTGAAAATAAAATTGAAGTGAAAAAAAAGCTGGTTAACAGCAGATAAATCAACAGGGACTAAAGAAAATCTGCCTAGTGGTTTTAATAATGGCATTATGGAAACAATTAATTTATCAGCCTCATTTAATGCATCTTTTAAATTCCCGAAACAACTCTGAATAGTTTTTTATAAGCAGCTGGACAAAACCTCCAGTTGAGAAACGCAGCCACCGGAGAAGTGCACTTGTTTTATCGAGTGCCCACTTGAGGCTGTCTCTGAAAGTCAAGGATTTCTGTTAGATTCTGTGCTAAAATAACCAACGATAAAAGCGAACATATTTACAGTCTGGTGTCTGACTGATTTGACCTCTATATGTTATTCCTTCATGCCTTAATATTCAACTCAACTACTTTGATTTTATCAAGGATACATTAATTTCAGACCCATTGGCAATTATTTCTTATCATTTCTTGAGGACAACAGGCTGTGCCTCTGTGATGTGACTACAAACATCTCCATATCTGCAGTGTAGCTATTTGATAGCACTGACTGACTTGCAGCCAAAACTTCCTTTTCAGTGCGGCATAGTTCCTGAAAAGAACCGATGTACTTTCTTGGTTTATCACATCCCTCAGATTAGTGCCTGTTTAGTTCAAAAGTTCTTAGTTCAAAACACCATGATTTAATTTTGTTAAGTAAATTCAGCTTTGTCAGGTCTGTTTTCATGAGAGGGAACAACTTTTTTAATGCTTGTTTTTAGACTGTAGTTCAGTTAAATTGTTTCTGATGCCAGCAAAACAAAATAAAACAAAAAACTGGTTGTTCTTTTTTTTCAACAAGTTAAGAAGCAGATTTTTTATCTAAGTTATCATTTTCCGAAAGAACAGACTGTTATCTGCAGTTGCAAGCCTGCAGCACCACTGAGACTCAAAACATACTGCAAATTTAGGGCATTTTAGCATTTGAAAACAGATTCTTCATCTTAATGCAGAATGTGTGAATTAAAAAATCATTTCAACGTTATCATTATGCATAAACAAGCGCAATAAAGGGCCTGATCAAACTGTGTGACAAGTGGGCGTAATGTGGCTGTGTGCGAAACAACCAGACTAGAACCTCAACTCCACCTCTACACCTGTACCTGGATTTGCCAAATTTTAGTTTGGGTCAGCATTTCCACTATGGTGACCCAAATTTTTGGATTAAAACCGAAGAATAACTACATTTGAAACTTCGGCAACACTTTACTTGATGCAACCTTCACTTTACTATAACTGTTAACAACAGATAATGCATTATACATATATTTATGATGTGTTATAATTTGCTGATAAACTTGTATAACTATCATTATAAATACTCAATTATAATCATAAGGCTTTATAACAATTATCATAACACGTTATATTACCTGACCTTGCAAGTCATGATAAAATGCTTTATAATGTGTTCTGATTGTTGCTATAAAGCATGATGATCATTTATGAGTGTTTATAACTATAGTTATACAGTGCTATCATGTGATTATAAGACATTATACATATTTTTATAATGCGTTATAGAGATAGGCGTCAAATAAAGAGTTACCGAAACTTTGTTCATTCGTTTATTATCCACAAGTGGAAATCTGTCTTTAGTCTCATTGTCATGATCCGGGGCTGTTTCCTTGTGTTTTGGTTGTCTGTGTGCTCTCTCTCTTTCTCTTCCTGCAGCACTGGCGCACGGCAGGGGGCAGAGCTGACTCAGCTGATCAGGAGCACACCTGCACCTCATTGTGCTCATCAGCTGGCCTTTAAAAGCCGGATTCCTGTCCTGCTCTTTGCTGGATGATTATCAGTCTTCCTCTCGAGCCGAACCACTCTGTGCCTCTCGTGTCCTCCTGCTTGTGCCTCCAGTCTGCCTTCGTGTCTTTTGTAAGTTTGTTTGTCACTTTGTTTCAGTTGTTTTGTACTTTACAGTTCTAGTTTTTTCCCTTGCGTTTTTCTGAGGTGATTTTCAGTTTGTTTTTTGTTTTCTGTTGAACTTCCTAGTTGACTTTGTATTCCTTTGTTACTTGCCCCATGTGGAATATTTGAGTTGTACTTTTAGAGTCAGAGGTTGTTTGAGTTTTTCTGTAATTTTTCCTGACACTTGTTTTTTTTTCGTTTTCAGTAGCTGTCCGTGCCTCCTGAGCCTTTTTACCCTGTGTGGTGATTTTATGTTGTTTTTTCTTGTTGATTTTTGTTAAACTTTTGGTGATTTTGTCTCTGCAATATTGGGTCCTGGCCTTTTGTACACATAACCCTCATAGTGTACCAAAAACAGATCAACAGCAGCAACAGACACATGGCAAATACACACAAAATAGCTTTGCAGCAAAAGAGGGAGGACAACAGTAGCATGTACTGTACGTAACAGGCAGATCTAACGTGACATAGGCTTCATTTAATGCGGTAAAAGGATAGCAGCCGTGACTATTCTTCTCAGCCATCTCTGTTACTCAAATCATCTACTGTTTCCATCCATATTTGAGTTCCTCACAGCTGGGCCTGCCGGTTATGAACCATGCATGGTACAGAGAACTGTGATTAAATTTAAAAGGACATTTACAGACAATTAAAAGTGCTGAATTGAAGCACCTTGTTCCCATCCTGCTGTGTGCCCTTGCTCACTCAACCTTTGCAGATGCACTGACGGGAGAATGGGCTCTGAGTTGTTTTGGCAGTGACCCAAGCTCTACAGCTATGCTTAACCAAGCAGATATATATTTCTCTGTCGTAAGAGGAAGCAGAGGTTAGCTCAACTTATCTTCTATAGCAGCCCTCGAGCATGCTTTTAACCCACATTTGAGACGCACAACTTAAAAAGCTCTGCAAGTATTAAATAAAAATTTCCAGCGCCAGGACTTTGGGGGCCATTATTGTGTTTATGTGGTGATTTAAATAAGGAAATTTTACATGCAATATGTCCTCCACAGAAGAACACTAAAAGTCCTAGATTTTGTCTTTCTTCAATAAAATTCTAAATGTGTTATGTCTCAATAACTCCCAAACTCATCAGACTAAAAGGGGTCTATTTCAGCTTAAAAAGTACACTTTGCTGCCATCTTTCTGGGAGCAGGGGCAAGTTGGTACATTAACTCCTTGACATATTATTTTTCACATTTTTAGGAAAGAAGTAAAGTGAATGTGTGAGGAGTTTTTTGCTCTTTTTTTCATCTCAGCAGCAGAAACAGAAACTGTGTTGATTGTTTCATAAGTTACAGCAGCTGGGTTTAGGTCAAAAAATGCTGTAAATTGTAGATTTTCGTTATTCCTTCAAAATATATTGTTGCTTCAATTATGCAGCTTTAACAATTTATTAATAAAAAATTAACCTTAAACAGACGAAGTTAGAAATGGATGTGGGATGGAGTGGAATGGACTAGAGTTTGCATGTTCACTTTGCTGGGCCTTACCTGGAAAACTACAACCTTGCCATCATCAGCCTGCAGGTAGAAGGTCCAGGTGGAGGAGATGAAGCTCTGGGCGGAGCTAACAATGTCGTTGCACCAGCTAGACACGGCCTCCATCACAGAGGGAGGCTTAGGGCGCAGAGTCATGGCTCTGAGCTGCCGAACAGAGAGCACACATGCTTTTGTAAAGGTGTACACATGTATTCTTAGTAGTTCCTAATTTTCTTTTTTCATTTTGGCACTAAAAGCTCTGCTTGCTGTATTTGTGTGTACAGCCAGTGGCCTTCTCACCTTCCTCCTCTTGATCTCTGGTTCAGAGGGTTGACTAGCACAGCCAGTGCTGCAAGCCTCCTGCTCCAGCAGCTTGATATACGCCTCCTGGCAGGCTGCGGGTGGGGGGTAGGGGGGTGTAGAATAATGGTTAAAAAAAGGAAAAGAGGAAGAAGAGAGCACAACAATCAGCTGGGTGGGAGGCATGAGGAAATAAAGGCAGTGCATGCTTCCTTTTGATGTAAGAAGAAAGATAAAGATGCAAGAGAGATGTATCCGTTAGACCCCATGGAGATGATTCACTTCATGCTGTCTTTGTTAAAACAGGGAGCGACAGGGCATCTGCTGTCTGGATGGTAAATCAAATCATTGATTTCCAATACAGCAGTTCAAACAGGGGAGCCGCCTTAAATGCCCAAAAATACCCATAGAGTCCGCCAGCTTCAAGGACGGGAGGCAGTATTTAGCAGAGATGTAAGCTTGCACCACTGCTTGAAATCTATGTTATAGGCAGCAACAGCTATTGTCTTCTGTCTTGTAATGGAAACATAAATTTATTTGTCCAATTGTCCATACAACTCTGAAAAGTATGTGCATTTCTGTTTGTGGTGTTAAACTCTGGAACAGCCTGGATGTCACTTTAAAAATGTCTAATAACATAAAAATATTTAAATCAAACTAAAGAGAAGTATTAGAAAATTCGTATAAGTATATTAACAAAAAATATGGTTTTATACTAGATATACTTGATTGCAAAATACTAATAATTCTGAATATTATAAAACTGATTATTATAATATGCAAGTAATTATAATAAGTAACCTATTGAGTGTTGAGCAGGTATCTTTGTGTATAAAATGTGTGTATTTATACAGATCTTTGTAATTTATACAAATAGATTTTTTCTTTTTTAAATCTCTAATTTGCAAGGACTAGATACCCTTTTTGCTTCATGCTGTTCCTCCTCAAACTGATTGTTTTTGACAAACATATGTTGTGTTAATTTATCTTTGACATGTAAAGTTGTTTGGTGTACATATGTATTATTTTGATCAGTGATTTTGTTTCTAGTTGTTTTTGTTGTTGTTCTTAAAGTCTGAGATAAATAAAGAAGAAAGAGAGAAATGTTTTGGATCTTTTTGATTTCTGCCTGAATTATCTTTTAGAAATAGAAACTACTGATTTTAGACACAATTAAGGAAAAATTAAGCTCAGATAATAGAAGCATGAGCTACATATAAATGATTCTAACTGCATTCTTAGTTTATTCCCCATGAGAATTTATTTCACTGCCTTTCATTTTGACGTGACATATTGACGCCTTCTGCTACTTAAACTTTGGCCTCTGCTGGCTCAGCATCCCTGCAAGACCAGCATACAAACAAACAAACAAACAAACAGCCTGATAGAGGGGCCCACTCACCTCCCTGACACTCCTCTCTGCTGGTATTAAAGCCAGCATTTCCATTGACAAACTGGCAGATGGAGTAGAGGCGGCAACCACGGTGGCAGGCGTTCATTATGGAGTCCTGGAAGACAGACAAAGACAGAATTAGAGATGAGCATAAACACAGGATAACCTTGTTAGGGAAAGAGACAAAGAAGGGTTAAGGCATCTCTTGATAACATGGTTTAGTTGTTATTATAGTCAGAGATGTTAAAAAGAGACAGATGAAAAAAAGTTTGTGAGAAAACTGGTTACAAAAAGAGTGGACTCAATTTGCCTTCCTCTAACATAATTCTAGCAGTCTCTGCTCAAAAATGAGGAAACAGCACACTCTAGTGAGCCCTCTGGGAACAGGAAAGACACACACAAAAAAAGCCCTGACTGCGACCGTGGACGGTTTATTTGAGCTTTGTGCTCGTCATCTTCCTCTCGAGTTTCCTTGTTTGCAGAGATCATCCATAACCTCCAAACGGCACCTTAAAGTCAAAACACCAATATCGACCCACAAGCGTTTAATCCCTCATATGCACATGTTCTTGTTTTCCATCACGATCTTAGAATCCAGGTGAGTGCACACACCGCTCTGCAGCTGTGCTCCTGCCGTCCTGCAGGATGTTTTTTAACCACACCTGAAGGTAGCAGAGATGGAGGATGAGGATGAGGAGGAGGTGGTGGGGGTGAAAACATCAGACGCTGGAGATACATTCAAAGCTCTTCAATAATGGCTCTTGGTGAAATTTAAGCAATAATCCACCATCCTGCTAGGGTCTGGTCTGGCCGCGAATAAAAAGGGAGGCGCTGTGTAAACTATCAATAAAGGATAATTGTTTTCATGGATCTTCACGCTCTCCTCATCCTCCATTGCTCATGCCTTGGCCTAGAATGATCCTAATTGCGGTTCCACACGGTCAATAAGCACATTGGCGATTTTTTTGCTGGTTCAATGCAGAACCTTTTTTTTTTTTTGCACTGATCTTTAAGATGCACAAGAAAATCCGCTGCGTCCATTTTTGGCCTAATTGCGCGCGGTAGGATCAAGAGGATGCAGAGAAATTTGGAGCACCATTGCGCATCAAACAAAAACAAACATATATCATTTTGTATTTCTCCAATAAACATAAACACTTCTATGAATCAGGTTGTATTGTTGTATTTGTGCAGTTGTTTAAATGGATGTATCCGCGCGTCCGCAGAGGCAGCTTCCGTTCCGGCGCACAGGAATAACTTACTTTAGCAGGGCTTTTGTTTTTGATGGTGAGCTGGCATTGCTTTTTGCAGTAATTGATGTCGCCCAGTTGGTTGTCGAACAGATCCGAGGACGCGGCCGCGAGCCCGGCGAGGAGCACCGAGAGCAGCGCCGAAAAGCCGCACATTCTGCCGCCGAGCCGGAGCATCTCAAACCCTGAAGAAGAGGAGGAGGAAGAGGAACGAGGAAGAGTCGAGTCTGAAGCAGCACTGAGCTCCCTTTGTGGCGGCGCCGCTTCTGCGGATGCTGCTGCTGCTGCTGCCTCAGCCTGGCTCCCGTCTACTCCGCTCACCCGCTGCTGCTGCTGCTCGTGGCGTCACGCGCATCATCATCATCATCACGCACAGGCTGCCCCCCCTCTTCCCCAAATACACACACATACATAATCTGCAGAGAAGCCCTCACTGCGGTGCATCGTGTGGGAATGATGATATTCATAAAAACGTGGAGGATAGCTGACAAGGACCGAGCTGTGGAGTGGGGTGGGGGGTCAAGTGTTGTGAACAGAGAGGACAGATGGAGCGTTTGTTCAATTATTGACTCTTCACACCTAATCAGTCTCATTTATCAGCTCAATCCTGTAAAGATCCTGCAGCAACAACATACATTAACCAAGGAGAGATTAGACCACTTGACAAGGCCATGTGAGGTTATCTCGTTTCCATTTTCTGAGTTCTTTCTAATGTTTCATATGTATGAACTCTGTATAAAGTATACACGCACCATAACCATTTAACCATGTGATGCTTTTGCCTTGTGTTAGATTTAGCTTTTTATTGTGCAGTGCAGTCACCGCATCCAGAGACGCAAAAAGCAGTAGGGGAGACCGGGGCTTGTTGTCACACTTTTTACACTCTTATCTATTTCTTGGAATTGCTACATCATATATAAACAAAATGTGTACCACACAAAAGACCAAAGTCTCAGGTAAGTATTTCGTATTCATGTCATTTTTATATCTTGTGTCAGTGCAAAGTTATAAGCAATCAAATAGAGAGTGGGAACATGTGACATGTTGCCCCACCTTTGGGTAAGTTGTCTCACTACATGGGGTAAGATGTCACAGTTGATTTTGCAGCTAATAAAACAAAGACAAAATTATTGTTGTTCTCATTATTTTACATGAAAGTGAACATTAAAGTCAGGCACAGAAAATATTTATCATTGAGCGAGAAAAGTCATTGAACAAACGTTAACTTAAACTATCATGCAACATGCTCTGGAGTTGGAGAACTGTCTGACTCTGTGTTTCGGGTGGGTTAAGTGTTTTGCAGTACTGAGCTAAGGTATGGTAGTTGACATTAAAGTCCTTTATTGTAAGTCCAGATTGATGTCTTAGCTAGGGTCACCTGCCTGACTGCCCTCAGCATCATGTCAGGTACTGCACTGCCTTGCTCTGTTTTTCTTTTGTAATTCCTGACCATGTCTTCTCGCTTTCTCCTCTCCTTTAAGCCACCATTTTTTTTTGTAAAAATAAAGTCAAAGTTTCAATGTGAAAGCTGCTGATAAGCAGACTCTCTATGTTAATTTGAATCCCTTTTAAACATGTGACAACTAACTCCAATATAACTGAGACATGTTTCCCCAAACTACCATGTTTGCTAATTAGCGTTCTAGCTTAGAGTTATCTTAAAACAGAACAATGACTGAGCTATGTTAGGATGTCTTAATCTCTCTTCTAACAAGTCCACATGTATCATTGCTAGGATTTTTATCTGGAAGAAGCTTATTTTAAAATATATTAAGTTCATTTTTTTTTACTTTGGGTTGTGCAAAATAGTTAATTGGCGCTCATCTCTTCTCAGACAGGAAATGACCCCTGACCATAAAGGAAGAAAACTAGTATTCCACTTTTTAGTTGCTCCCTCTGGTGGCAAGGATTATTGCAATGTGACAACTTACCCATGTGACAACAAGCCCCGGTCTCCCCTACAATGGAGAAAATTCTTTCACTGAAATGAGAGAAACAAAGTATCTATACTATAGATAGTACTATGAGCTCTATCAATTAAATGTCTTCGCACCAATAATCAGCTACTGAAGTACCAAGTGCTGGGTCACTCTCAAGAAGCACAAAAATCACATATAATATAATACAATATAATATAATATCATATAATATATTTTATCATATCATATCATATCATATGGTCTTTAATTCTATAATACTGTGCAGTAGACTGAGGGGTATTAACAGCTTCAACCTGTGTGCATTTTATTTCTGTTGTCTGCACCTTACTTGTGTTACGCCTCTGATTGGTTTAAATAATAAAGGTAAAGATCCCGGGACGTGTGAATCGTGAACTTTGTGTCTCCCTTGTTTTTGTGGGCTTGTGTTGTGGGCGTTAAAGAGAGAGGGGGGCGAGCCGAAGAGCACTAACGACCTGTGTCCGACTCTGAAGAGGAGGTGGGAGGAGCAAACACAGGGAACCTGAGAGTCACAGCAACAGCAGGAGCACACAGCTGAAGTTGAAAGGAGCACACCTCGTGTTCAGTCTATTTACACTCCTGGTTTTCACTGAAGAGCCACTGAGGATGTGAGGAGGGCCGCTGAAGAGAGACAGAACTTCACCTCTGTGTTTGTTATTTACGCTCAGAAAAAGAGGACAGAAAAGTGGGGGAAGAAGCGAATAAACAGTCCAAAAGAACCATGTTTGCCTTCATATTTTTCATCCTACTTGTTCCACTCGTGATTTTGTCATCGACACGTAAGTAGCCCGCAACATTTATTGTAACTGACACACGAGTTATCTAGCTACTGTTTATATTTGGATGCTACAAACCAGCAAAATGAGCATTTAAAATCAGCTATTTGACAACTTCTTACAGCTCATTTTACGGAGTGAATCCTCTTATATTGTAGCCTTTCATTTTAGTTAAAAGGACCCTCAGTTTATTGATGGGCCAATTTTGGGAAGAAGATTTCCACGAAGTTTGCAAAATATCACTTTTTTCAATTTGAGAAAACTTGTAAAACAATTCATAAATATATATTCATAAAACATTTTTCAGACACAAGTTTTCTGATTATTTTCAGTCAATATGTTTGTGGCCTGCATGAATTAAAACAAACAGTTCTGCCTTAAATCACTTTTTGTTTCTGGGGCTCTTGTTTCAGGAGTTATTTTTATGAATCTTCTTATAGTAGCTTAATGAAATAACAGCAGTAGTTGAAAGTGAAATTTAAGCCAAGTTCCCATCCAACTTTATTAACCATACAATACCGCCAGTAAAATATAAACACTATTAAAAAAGGATAACCACCTTTTAAAATTTTCTGGAAGTTGGAAAATATAAATGATCTGTAAAACTTCACATTCTTGAATAAATCCATATAGATTCAAAAAAGGAGATGAAGAAAGTTTGTCAAGATTGCACTGAAACAATAAATGACAGATTTAGCCTTTCCCGCAGATGCCTAGGCTCATATACACAATGTTTTTGCGTGATGGCAATGCACAAAGCCATGCAATGTAACAAGAAATGGACACATATTTATGGGAAGTGTAAGGAAAATGTTGTGTAAACTGTTTCATCATGTACGTTGAACCTTAATATTGATATCAAAGCAGAATCTTCCCACATGTTAATGACTTTTTTAATCCTTGTATATTTTCTTTATGTTAGATGGCACTGAATTCAGTTAGATGGCAGCACATGTATTTAAAGCTTATCTGCTGTCCATCAATGTTAAAACTACACACTGACCTCTGTATCTCTGTGAGGAAGAAGAGCAGTAGTAACATTCAGATACACAGTAGAAGGTTCCTCGTTGGCGTCAGTCGTAGGGTAAACTTTGAGTCAAAGCTGTGTGTGTGTGAAGGTGTTCCAGGATTTTTACACCATGGTGACCTATGTGACTGATCCCACAGAGGCTCCATAAATCCACTTCATTACCAGGTCATAAATATATGCCGAGCTGCTGCTCTGTGCCGGTGCAGTGCTTTTCTTATGGTGAAAATAGACTTGTGCCTTGCAGATGCATTCGAGATCTTAAAATTCTGCTCAGATGGGTAGCTGCTCAGGTTTTAATGCATGTCATATAGGGGGAAAAAAAGAAAATTAAATGTAGGGGAAAATGGAAACACAGCAGGACCTCTACACTTTGTTGCATCAAATGTTAAAAAATCCTATCTGGTGAATATAAAGTTATGGGTGCATGACAAATTAGAGTCATTAAAAAGTAAAGGTCCACTGGTCTAGGCAGCTGAAGTTTACCAAAAGAGAAATGTTGTGGGTACTGACCATTATCAGGCATCAAACAAACAAAAACGATGCAGACACTCTGTAGATGATACAGCAATAACAGGAACAAATAAAACTGGTTTCTTTTAAAATGTGTATTTCAAATTAGTCATGGTTCAATCGTGGTTTAAAAATGTTACTTGAAAGATACTGAAAATCATTGAAGTCATTAATCAGATAAATAAAAAATGCAGGTTTGGGTATCACATAAGATGAACCTGTTATCCGGTAAAGTAAAAGCATATCAGAAGGAAAGCAAATGTGTAATTTTTAGATAACCACCAAGGCTCAAAAGGTTTTTTTTTTTGTTCATTTGTCCACCACCCAGATGTAGCAGTGATCTCCCCTCAGGATCCAGTCCTGCAGATTGGCTCCTCTCTGACAGCTACTTGCACGCTCAGTCCTGAGTCTGGCCTCCACGCCGGGTCCTTGTACTGGACTCTGAACGGGATGATTCTGTCCAGCAGCACCTACACTGTGCTGAGCCCTGACGTCCTGAGCGTCACACTGCGCAACCTTAACGGCTCCCAGCAGCAGTCTGGAGACAACCTAGTGTGTCACGGGGCAGGTGGACACGTCCTGGCTGGATCATGTCTCTACGTAGGCAGTAAGTGTAGTTTACGAAGAGTCATGCATAGATGCGTGTTCAGGATGGGTGATCAGGCTGATACGGGATATTTAGAAGTTTAACTCAATTCTTTTGACATTTATTTTTCTTTTCAGTGCCTCCGGAAAAGCCGGTCAATATAACATGTTGGTCTCGCAACACAAAGGACTTAAGCTGTAAGTGGAGCCCAGGAGGGCGGGGTGAGACCCACATCAAAACCAAATACACCCTCAAGTACAAATTGAGGTGAGCCCTTCGACGTGCTGCAGCTCACAGGTGATCACCTCATCCAGTACCACGCTAAATGGTGAACAGGCAGTAGATGCAGTTGTGTCGCCTCAGCATAACATACTACCCTGCGGTGCAGACGCTGCAGTGTATTATTCTTTATGTGCGCTGAATGTCAAAAGCGGTGAGTTTGCATTTCAGAAACAAAAGCACAAGTTGTTTTTTGTTATTGTGTTTGCTGTTTTTCAGGTGGTACGGAAAGGAGAAGGAGTGTGAAACTTACGGCACAGGGAAGCAGCGTTACTCCTGCTATGTCCCCCGCAACCTCGCTCTCTTCACTCCATATGAGATCTGGGTGGAGGCAGCCAATCAGCTGGGCTCTGTCACCTCTGACATCAACACTCTGGACATCCTAGATGTAGGTGTGTAAGTAAACTTCCTCGTTCCCTGTCATTTACTTTTCTTTTCCTCTCCTCTCTGACATTTGTTTGTCTGCAGATGGCTAACAAACGTCTCTTATGCTCCTACCAACCACATCACAGGTTTCTGTCTACACTTCTCAAAGGTAAACAGATGAATTGTAAAATTATGCAGGATACCTGATGTTATAGATGACTGCTTCAAGACCCTCATTATGATAAATTAAGAGCAGTAGCAGCTATTTCTAATGAATAATCCATCACTAATTTAAAAGCATTGTTTCTAAGCACCAAGTTTTGTTTTCCGTGACTGATCATCCCATTCCTCTGCTCTTCTTCACTCCAAAGTAAAGGATAACTCAGAGCAGAGAGGGATGTGTTCTGCCTCAATGACAGAAATAATAAGCTCAGAGAATATTTGTTGGCTCTCTCTCTTTCTCTGTTTGGTTAAGTGGAGTAAAAGAAATAAAGAACTTCAGCGGAAAAATGGCATCATAAACAGCAGTGATGTTTGAAGCAGGAAACACTTTTACGAGACATTTAATAAGACCTTTTATGAGTGTCTTTCTTTGTCTTTCGTGCTGCTGTCCTCTTTATCTCTCCCTCTGTCTATCTCTCCCATAAGAGCTGGTTTTGTTTGTAACTTTTATGGCAGTAGTTAATTTGTTTTAAACACATAAAACAGTTCGTACACGGCTGCACACACTCACACATAAACATATCATATTACATTTGGGTTGAGAGTACATCTGGTATAAAGTAAACTGCATGATTTTCCCACTTGAATTTTCACTTGTTTTTCCTCACATGTACCTGTACTACTAATAATTAAATCAATCAATCAACCAATCAATCCGTCTTTATTTATATAACACTTTTCAGACGTGACCACGCAGCAAAAAGTGCTTTACACAGAAAAAAGAATAAAAGAAACAAAGAATACCCAAATCTACCCCAGCCCAACCACTTATCCCCACCCCTCGATCTAAACACAACAGAGACGTATTAAAATGCATTCACTTAAGAAGGGCTTGATTTCATAGAAACAGGAGTGTGCGCACCAAGGAAACACCATTTTAAAATTCAAGATAAGGAAACAAAGGAGGTTAGTTTAAAATCTAAAAACAAAGTAACATAGAATGAAATTTAATAAATAATAAATACAATAAAATAAAAACAACAGTAAAAGATACTTAAATAAGAGCACCAAAAAAGCTCAATAAAAGACGATCCTGTCATTAAAACTAGAAAGAGATAAATGCTAAAAAACTTAAACAAAGTTAATAATATAAAATTTAGTTAAAAGCAAGACTAAATAGGTACGTTTTGAATTTATTTTAAAAACCAATGTATGTGTGCAAGGACAAAAAGTCAACATGCAGTACTTTGACCATGTGGTAAAACAGACTGAAATGAAGTGAAAACAAAGTGTTTCTGATGAAATTCAAAGCAGCGTGGAGAGACATACTACACTTTCAATACTATAACCTTAAAAACATACTATATGCTACATATTTTTAATAAAATGTTTGTGTTTAATAAAATGACTGTCTTCTTCTTTTTCTGGTACCGACATTAACATACTTCAACATTTGCTGTCACTGAAATTATTTCACAGACATCAATGAAACCTCTTGTATCCTGAATCCTTGCACCACATACTAAACACCTGCTGTATACAAACTTAATGCAACTTGTCCTTGTGCTTTCAGTGACCACAGACCCTCCTGCCAATGTTCAGGTGAGCCGTGTTGGCGACCTTGACGACCAGCTGACAGTCCGCTGGACCAGCTCTCGTGAACTCAAGGACGTCCTGTTTCAGGCCAAATATCAGATACGCTACAGACTGGAGGATAGCACTGAATGGAAGGTGGTGCACACACACACCCACACACACGCATGCATTATACCATACACACACTTTTCTTTGTAGCTTTGGAAATATGTGAGGTGCATTAATGACTGTCCTGTGTAAAAATGAACAGAACAGTAACTCTTACTGCCTGATTATATTATGTTTGAATATAGGGGGCATTGAGCGGCATTTAGTAGAATAGACTCAGTAAAAATGTAATATTTGTGTGCGTTTTAGTGTAAAATCACCAGAACCTGAATTTCATTTGGACCTTTTTAACTCAGCATGAATTTTTTATACCTGCAGAGAAGCAGGTCTCGGGCCACAGAGGCTGCCATCCTGCACTCCTATGTTTCTTCTGTCACATTAAAAGATCAAACAAGTAAAATATGTTTTTTTTATTCGATGAGTGGCCACATGAAACCCACAGACTGGGAGATTGAGAAGAAGAGAACGGTTGTTGGGTGCAAAAACATTTGTATAAACAGATGATTTTGATGGGAATCACTTGACAAAAGAGGCTCTTACTCCATCGTGCATCACAGATGTTTCTTGTCTTCAAAGGCCACCATCAATCCACTGACAGGAGAGGTGAGCAAGGGAGCGTTTCAATCTGAAATCTGACTGCTAGATATTGCTTGATATTCCCATTTCTACACGCAGCACCTTTAAGTAAATAACAGCCTCTGACGAGCGTAGGTGATCCTTTTTCAGAGCTCGGCTTTGATCCAGAAGTCTGGCAGTCAAGCCTTCAGAGAAGTGTTTCTTTAAAACAGCCTCTTTGATGTTTTTTTGAACCAACAGCTTTTATTTTTTCCTCCGGAGTGTCTTTGATTTCTTAATTCCCTTTTTAAGGGGAGAATTAAGGGAATAATATTAATATAAAGTTGAAGCCGCTGTTATAAAGATAATCCTCAAATAGTATCAAAGTGAGAAGACAGCATCAAACACCTCTTTGCATTTTGATGAGGATTTGGAGTTTACTTACCTCTAACTGATCACATTATCCATGTAAATACAGTCTGTAGAACTGTCCATGCTGTCCATACTCCAATTTATTAAAAATATTAAAAGTATAGTATTTAAAAGTATAGTATTTTCTGCTCATGTGGTCATGTGACCAACAATAAAACATGTGACTCAGCACGAACGTACCATAGGCAACATGACATTGACTCTGTCAGACAAAACACTGGAAACTTTGTCAACAGAGCGCTTTATGATGCTATGAAAACATAAATTATAACGATTAAAGGAAAAGAAATGCTTATTGATTTCTATTGACAATGTAACTGGTCTGAAATATCATCAGATGCTATGTTTTGTGGACCTCTCTCACAGGTTGTGGATGATGCCGGTAACCAGACATCTTGCCGGCTGGCAGGCCTCAGACCTGGGACTGTCTATTTTGTCCAAGTGAGGTGCAATCCAGTGGGCATCTACGGCTCCAGAAAGGCTGGCATCTGGAGTGAGTGGAGCCATGCAGCCGCTGCCTCGACTCCGAGCAGTCGTGAGTACCTATATAAATACTCAGAGCTCATTCACTTCATGCCATCAAATCAAGCTGATGTTTAAAAGCAAAATCAAAGTCTCTCTATTCATTGTGTGTGTCGTGACAAAAAACACTTCCTGAATGTCTGCAGCACTCAGAAATCTTGACAATTCCTCCTTCCTAATAATCAACCTTTCATCATCAATTAAAGCTTAAAAAAAAAAAAGTCTTCATCCCAGAGTCAACATCCTGAACAAGCAGATCCAAACCGCATGTGACCCAGGAGGAAGCACACTTCCATGGGGCCAGATATCTTGATAGAGATCTCCTAGCAGAGGATTAGAGGGTCCTGCAAAAAGCCGGGGGGACGTTTGATAGATTCTTGTCGTCAGCTTCAAAGATTGATCAGGTTAAAAAGCTGCTCCACTGTCTGCACGCACACTGGACCTATAAAGCCTGAGTGGAAGCAGGTTTGGAGGCAGGAGGAGCAGCTAATGAATTACATTGGTCATGTGGTGTTTACTCCCTGGAGGGAGGAAGTCGTTATCAGGCTCTGTTATTTGCTATAAAGAATTGATTGAAGAAGACTTTCAGTAGCTTTTAGTGCCGGGAAAGCAAAATGTAGGGACTCACTACCAGAGTTTGGAACTTGAAATTGAGGAATATTTCTTCCTGTATGAAAGTGTATAAATCCTACTTTAGCAAATTAAGCAAGATAAGTCATCATATTGTCTATGAAGAAGTTCTTTTTTACTAAGGGTCTCTGCAGAACAGAGTAGTGCAAAATGTTATCTCAGTAAAACAACTTTTAGTTATACACCAGATTATTATTATCATTTTTAAATTATTATTATTATTATTATTATTATTATTATTATTATTATTATTATTATTATTATTGTTATTATTGTCATTACTATTTATTAATATTATTATTATTATTATTGTTATTATTGTCATTACTATTTATTATTATTATTATTATTATTATTATTATTATTATTATTATTATTGTTGTTGTTGCTGTAGTTGTTATTATTGTCATTACTATTTATTACTAATTATTATTATTATTATTATTATTATTATTATTATTATTATTATTATTGTTATTGTTATCATTTTGTGATAGTTGTTGTTGTTGATATCAGTTGCATAAAAATATATTAATATAGGGCTACCATATCTTAAGTTTTTAGCTCAGTAGTTCATCCACAATGCTAATACCTGTTTGCTTACATATGTGAATACAAATGCTAACACAATATAACAATTCAGTGTAGTGCTATAATATGAACTGATGATTCTGTGACTCCAGGACTCTTTTCATCCTTTCACCATCATATGTTCTGGCACAGACACAGACGGGAAGACTTTAATGTAAATACTACAGCCCGCTACAGCTTGCTCCTACACAGATAGGATAAATATGTGCCACGTAATGATCTTAACTTGAATGTTAAAATAGCTCACTAACTGTTAACTATTTTCATGTGACATATAAATCAAACCAGTGCTTTAACACGGACGAATAAGAGGATATTTTAAGATTACAATTTAGGCTAAATATACAAAGAAACAACAATAGGAGAGAAAATACACAGAAAAGGGGCCGTAAATCACTAAACAAACTCACAATCAAGTTCAGAGGTCCTACCACTAACACATAGATGCTTTAACACTATTACAGTTTTGGGGAGGTAAAATAACCCTGTTGTTTGGTAAACAAGATACCTGCATGAAATACATGCACAAATGTGCCAATCAACACCTAACCTAAAGTAGAGGCTGAAAAACAATGTCCTGAGTTTTGCATCTGATGTAAATTTCATTTTATAAGAAGTCAAAGGGTCGCAAAGTCCTAACCAGTTATCTGTGCTAAACAAAAATGAATATGGGTCAAAAATGTCAGCGTAAAACCTGTAGTGATTGTAAAGGTACTTCAGTCAGAATCAACTGAAAGAAAATCACAAACACATAAATCTTTTTTTTTGTCATTTGTATTCAGAGTAGCTGATCATGTGATTCAGCTTTAAAGAGGTCTAACAATATGGGTGAAAAATTGAGAAAAAATATGAATCCAACATGTATAAAATACAGTATTAAACAATAATGACGGCAAATGGTGGCAAAATGTTGAGTTATGGTATATATCAGTGAACAAGTGCAAAAATTATGCCTTTCAAATCCACAAGGATTTAGTGAACAACTTGTGCATTCATCTGTCCTTCACCTCGTGTCAACTTAACTCGACTCTCATCTTCCCCTTTCTACTCTCACACTCCTTTGCCTCCTCCCCCCCGCTCCTCTCTTCTCCCTCTCAGAGTGGCTGCAGACTGGTTCCTGTGATTCCAAACCCAGCGAGCAGAACTCCACCCTGCGGCGAGAACTCAAGCAGTTCTTCGGCTGGGTCCGCAAGCACGCATCCAGCTGCAGCGGCATGTCAATCAAACTGTACGACCAGTGGAGGGTGTGGCTGCAGAAGACACACAAAACACGCATCCAGGTAGGTAAGCAGAATCTCCCTCTCTCTCTCTCGCCCTCTCTCTCCTGAGCTTCACTCACTGTCAGTCTCTGCTGCAGTACAGAGATTCTCTGACCCTGCCTCTGTGAAGTCATGTGGTCAGCTTTTTTTAACAAACACAAAGACGTCTGACTCTCCACGAGACCGCTGGCTCTGTAAAGTTTCAGCCTATGCTTAATGATAAAGGTAAAAATGTGCGGTTTTAACTTTACGGCCCCAGAAGTAGATGTGCTCTCAGTCATGCACTTTGATTTTATTGCATATTTGAACGATGAAGACTTTTGATCTTTATCTAAAAACCACAACAAAGAGGTCTAAACATATAAATGTCATTAAAAGCCTGTTGTGTTGTTTCTGTTCAGCTCTTCTTTTGTTGTGAGAAGCCGCCTTTCAAAGAGAAACCCTGTCCAAATGTGTTTTCGTGACTTTGTGATGAGTTAACAGCCGTCAGCCACATCCTCATACTCACAGAAACCTTCACTTACCTCATTCAATTAGCCCAGCAGTCTGCATGTTTTTGTGCTTTATAGAGCACACGCTGTCTCCTGAATAATGTGTTTGTTCCTTAGCCGTGACAAGTTCACATTGATTACCTTGAGAGAAAGCGAAGGGGAGGGTGAAAGGCTCACGTGCAACATACTAATAATTATAAAAGCGGAGATGATGCAATAAAGGACACAGAGAAAACGAGGGATGAGAGGAAAATGGCAGTCAGACAGAGCAGCTATTGTGATGATGATGATTCTGGGTTATAAGGTTTTACTCTTCGATTCATCTCAGGGTGAACCATCTGTTTTTGTCTTTTCAGGTTTTACAAGAAGATAATTCATAGCATCACCACTCAGGATCACTGTGGGGTTTAATTCAAGAACAGGTTACTGGCCTTGCTGTGAGAGGTCCAATGTCTTGCCAAAAGGATACCGTGTTCAGTCGTAAATCTTGACTGGGGTTTAAAGGGCCCGGGTGGAAGATAACCTAAGTGAGACAATGCAGCCTTTTTCCGCTGTTTCCGTCAGCCTTCACAGTCTTTTAGATCTCTTTGCAGTAAAAGTCAGGCCCTTAGTATGTGCACTTTTTTTCTGACAGTTGAAAAAGTCGGTTCGAGTTCAATCCGCGTCCCTTTGCGGCATTTCACCCCTCGCTCTCTCTTCCCAGTTTCCCACTCAGTTCATTCTCCTGTCCTCTGAAATAAAAAAAGATTTGATATTCCCATTCTTAACAAAATAGTGCACTGGATAAAAGATTGATAAAAACTGAATTTGTAGCTTTGGTGAACATTTAAACCCTAGATGTAATTGAAACCCTATGTTTAGCTGAAATAGTGAAAATACAACTTATCAAATGTTCAAACTTAAACATTTTTTAAGTTATGAAAAATACTGCAATGCTCATTTTAAATTTCATACTAGCAATACATTTTAAGAAAGTTGGAACAAAGGCATATCAACCATTTATCTTATCCTCTATTAACAACACTATAAATGTATAAAGGAAGCCAGTTTCTGGAGTTAAGAAAGTGAAATGTTGCCCTATTGTTACCTAACACAAGATTTCAGCTCCCTGACAGTTTGGGTGTCCTTGGCTGTATTTTTTGTGACATGATGATGTGCCAAATGTTTCGAAAGGTGATATTTCAAGACTGCAGGCAGGCCTGTTAAGTTTAATAAGCAAGGGCTCGCCCAAAAAAATTGCCCTGTCTGTACGGCGGCATAAGCTGCTCCAAAACTGGTATGAAGGAAATTGTTCAGCATGAACATGGTTCCTTCCAAAATGTTTCAATTACTCATACTATGGGCACTAACTATGCACTTATAACAAGCTGGGTAGTCTATGTCATCTCATGAGCAAAGGACATCACATTCATGGTTTGTAAAAAGAATGTCAATTTTTGAGTCATTAGACCGCAGCTGCCACTGTTGGTCTTTATTGGGCCCAGGCTGAGAAAAGTTGCCTGTATTTCTGGATCATGTTTATATGTGTTTTCCTCTTTGGATAGTAAAGTTATATCCTGCATGTGCAGATGTAGTGATGAATGTATTCATAGATAGTGGTTTTTATAAAATTGTTGAACCGTGTGCTCTTAACATGTCCCCATGTGCTTTTAACCCCCAATAAACTAATCTAAACAGTGGAGTTGTTTCTCGGAGTGATTTCTTTTTACCATTACAAAACTTTTTCTGTCTTTTGTTCTACCTGTCCCAAATATTTAAAAACTTATTGCTGGCATCAAATGCAAAAAATGTAAAATAAAATCAAACAACATTTTTCAAAGTGTGCGAACATTTTGGGGGGATTTGGGGTTGTTCAACTAAATGTATGACAAGACAGTTTACAAAGCTACACTGGTTCATATTTCATATAAGAATTGCTGAAATTTTCTCTGATTTATCTGCCGTTTAGTTTCTCGGCCAATAATTGCAGTTTTTCAGATGATAAGAAATATGACAAAATGTAAAATCTTTTCTAATTGAGTTCACTATCTCAAACTTAAAGAAAATGCTATTAACAAAATATACATATATATAATAAACTGAAAAAAATTGGATGTATATGTTGCCCTCTTGTCACTCGGCTCCCTTTTTAAAAACCTTACATTTAGGATTTCGATCTAGATGAAACAAAATCCAAAACAAACAGACATATTCAAAGATTTTTTTAGATATCATCTTTAAGTGGACTGATAATGCCTATAAAAAGTATGTCTAAAACAAATAAACATGCCGTGACAAGTGCCTTTTTTATTTAAAAATACAATGTATGAAGTAAACAAAGATGCTCCAGCAGACCTTCAAGAATTATTTCACCTTTTGACTATTTACATATTTTACTATTTCATCATCTGCATGTAAGTAACGCTCCCCTTTTTATGCTGAGGCATGCATTAACATGAAGGCATGACTACAGATAAAAACACAGAGCCTGAATGTGAAAAGTCCCCTGGGTGGAATAAGACTGCAGCAGCAAGCAGGGTGGAGCCGTAGGGGGATCGATAAGTGCAGCTGAGAAGTCCAAGATGGAAGTTGCAGCAGAGCCGAGTCGATCCATCACCATGCCACTGACAAGGCGCGGGTGCAAACCTCCCGGGAGCCGCCTGTCAATCACACTCCTCAGAGTCATACTTAAAGTCCTGCATGATTTCACTCAGAGCCTCTTTGTTTTTTATGATCCTGGAAACAAAGAGCCAGAAAAAAACACAGATTTTCTCAGACAGTTTTATGATATTAGAGTGGTCACAAAGAAAAGTCTGTCACACTGGGAGGAAACAGGAAGTCTAGCAGCAGACAGCAGGTTGATTCTGAGTGAGCGGACGGGTCAGCAGGGAGTGAGAAATCGCAGCAAAGGGAGAGGTGGTAAAAGCTGCTCTTACTCTTGCTTGATCTCGTGAATCTTTTCCTGACAGTCCTCTTCCTCAGGGTGATCCTGGGCCCGCTGCCTGGCCAGCTGCAGCTTGGCTGTCTGTGGAGAAGCACATCAGATAAAATGTATGCAAATCATTGATCAGCAGAGGACAGAGGGGAGACAGGGGAAGGGACTTTATGACTACTGGCAGAGGAAAGAAGAGGTTCTTTTTTAAAGGAGCATAAAACTTTATGAAGCAGGGTTGTGTGTTACTAATAAATGCCAGATGTGTGAGCCGAGTGTAATTGAATATAGTAAGCCCTAAAATTTCAACACCAAGCATGCTCAAATTGTCTGGACCATGATACAAATCACAGACAAACTGTGGCTCTTCAGTCAGTGAACTGTGACACAGCAGCTAACCTCCTTACAGCAACACTGAATGATTCAAATGGAACTAAATGGGTGTTTCGCACAAAAGTTTTCCCTCTAGATGCATCATGTGTACTTTGTTTTAACAAGTTTTTACTTAAAACATTTATGACCTCATCTATAAAAAAGAATGGCTGAATCTTTGCCAGTGATAGCCAGTTATGCAGCACGTTTTGCATCAAAAGTCTGCCCCCTTGTGGTTAAACTGTGGGATTGGCTAAAATGTTAAGGGCTTGAATTGATGGCTGACATGACATTCATTTGGAAGAAATGAGAATTAAGATTCTTGTAAAAGGTTATCAAAAATTACTTATGCTTAATAACAAAACTAGTGTTACTTTATCAGTGTCAGTTTGTCCATTGTTATCACTACAACAAAGATAATGTTCATTTACAATGTGACAATGTCATTTAGCAGACGCCTTTATCCGTAGCGACGTACATTTGAGAACAAGAACAACAACACAAGCAAAGATCTAGAAAAGTAGAGATGAGATCAGTAAAAGCCACAAAAGTACTTGAAGTCCATTTGGATGCAGGTACTGCCACCAACAATGAAGCAACCAATTATCAATGTAAGACCATCATGACCAAATTTTTAAATTGTTTTCACCACAATAATGACCTTAGTACCAAGTGCGGGGTCGCTTACAAGGAGTTGGGCACAAAAATCCCAGAAGTAGAGCAGGCCAGCGTAAGCCAACTGTAGCTGGTGACAACAGTGGAGAACGGTCTAGCTATGTTCATAGTTTCTCCATTATAATCACTGTTACAAAGCTAATATTAACCGTGAAATTTTTATTTTCTCTTTTTCATTATTCTAATATATATTACTACAGATCTGTTTACTTTAATCGTCTATAAATCAAAGTAAGATCAGTTTATTATCATCATTTTGCTGTCCCTGTAAATAGTACACATAATTGTTCCATTATCTCTTGCATTGTAACCATGCATTGTTGTGGAAAATCCAGCATAAACTCAGTAAAACAATGTGCAGGAGACAGGATGAGATCTGAAGAACAGCCTGGGCGTCTCTCAGTGTACAGATGTAGAAATCAGTACAGATGATGAACAGAGTCTTGACCAAACCCAAGGAAAGCCTTTCTAAGCTTTTCTTCTTCTCCCTGTTATAGTGTCTATTGTGTATCTGAATACAGTCATTGTGCACTGCTTGTACCTCTGGTATGTGCGTGCGTGCGTGTGTGTGTGTCTCTCTTCCGTCATCATGGGTACATATCTGTCCTCCAGGAGGCTACCCATGATGACGTGTTGTACTGCTCTAAAACTCAACACTTGGATTAGTCTTCACTCTCCCAGAGATTAGCTCTAAATGTTCTTGAAGACAGATAGTTTTGGTCCCTGCAAAGCAGCCTTGCTTATAACCTCTCTGAGGCTGCACAAGTAAGCCAACCCAGATTATTTGTAACCCCTTAATGAAAGATAATCACTCTATATTTCTTAACCTAAATGTATGAAAAGATTCTACTACAGCGTCTGTAAACTATTGTTAATGTTTGTCCTTCTCTCTCTTTCTGTATCTCTCTCTATCTCCTCTTTAAACCCAATGTAGTAGCTGCAGATGGCTGTCTCACATAAGTTGAGTTCTGCTCAAGGTTTCTGCTTGTGAAAAGGATGTTTTCCCTTGCCACTGTAATTTGCTAAATGCTACACTGATGAGGATGAAGATGGACTCAGAGTGGGCCTGATCTCGCAAGATGGGACTCAATCTCAGAAACATCTTTACGTTGGGTCTTTGTAAATATCTTGAAGAGTATGGTCTTGAAAAGTTTTTTTGTTAAGCATCTTGAGAAAACATTTAGTGTAAATTGGTAACAAATAAATAAAGCTTGACTGATTGATACTAAACTAATATCACTTACCAGTTCCAGTTTCTGCTTCTCTTTGCTCTGAAGCTTTTCAATATGCTCTGAGAGGTCTGGCCGGTCAAACTCATGATGCAGCCTCCCCTTGATCTCAAGCACCTCTGTGGAGATGCCACAGAAGGCTTGTGTTATCTCATGGACCAGCTGCCTGTAGTGGTCAAAGTCATAGTGGGGCCCCGTTCTCAAGTAGGCCTCGTGTCCCCTGGCAGACAAGCAGCGACAAAAACAACAACACAAGCAGCAGTGAATACGCTGTATGATTCAGATTCAATGTTAGCTGGAAATGCAATATGAACTGATGTTTGATTTATTACACATATAATACTGATTTCTCAGCACTGAGGTGTCAACAAGAGTCAAACTTACTCTTCAAAGAGTCGGTATGTCTCAACACGCTCAGACTGAAGGTGATAAAACCTCTGGATCAGAGCTTTAAAGTCTGCAGGGACCTGCAGGGAAGGAAGGAATCACATAAGAGACAGTTCATGTATTGAGAGGACCAAATGAATATTAATCAGTGACAAGTATTCTTACTTTGATCATAACTTTAATTCACCTTATAGATTATCAAACGGTTTGCTATCTGGGATTAATAAAGTATCTATCTATCTATCTATTTATCTATCTATTACTATTTATTATGGGCCTTGTTCAAACTGTAATTTATGAAACATCAATATAGAATGATCAGTCTATCAAACAGAAGAACGAAAATTAAAAATAGACTATTAGTGCTGGTAAAAATAACGATGTACTCCACTTTACCAGGCCGGTTTTAACAGCCTCTATCCTCCAGGTATAAAGACAAAAAGCCTCTTACCTGACTACAACTCAACTGACACTATGTGCAGAGTTAGCATTAGCATCCTTTTTTAGCAGTCGTAAAAGTGTTACGTTTGAGGTTGTTGGAGATTTAGCTGTTTTACAAATGTCCAATATTTACCATGGTGTCTTCCCGGGAAAATTGTTGCTGGGTCTCTATAGTTTATACCATGTTTAGCTTCCCAAAACAAGACGGTAGTCCCTCCATGTGTGTGTGAATGAGCAGCAGCCAGCGGTCACTATTAGCCGGATGTGACGATAGGGTTGCCAGAATAAAGTCTTGATTTCAAAATAAAAGCTGTCATACATGATTTTTGTACGGCAGCGTTTGTGTGTGTGTTTGGTGCTTGTTGGCTGGAGAGGTCTATTTTGGAGGTATTGTCAGCATATGGAAGACTTTGGTACAGTTGTACTGAAGCTGACTGTAAACAAATACGTTTAATTTTAGATTCTGAAGTTTATTTACTCTGTCTATCTTTTTTTCTCCTCAATTATTAAGATTTTACACCAGCATGGAAAAAGATGACTAAAATTTAATATTTTACGATGCATGATGACTGCATCAGAACTGAATGGAATACAACAGAACAGAATATAAAATAAGACAGTAGCGGAGAGTGGGGTAAGATGAGCCATTTTTCATATTTCAGATCACTACATCAAGGCAATCATAGTTTTGTCTCTAACTAGTGTATCTGCATATATTTCAAGATGTTGAGCATCCCTGCAAACCAACAGAATGAGTGTAAACATAACTGTCTTGATAATATAGCATGCCAAAAAAAGTGGTCAACTATGGTCAACCCCCACTCTCCACCCCAGCCCTTCCTCACCTTCTCTCTCTTTTTAAATAACAGTCACTTCTTCACATTCATGTGTATTTTTATGTTATACGCTATTCAACTGGTACAATAATTATTTTTATTATTATTGCATATAACTGATAAAAATATGTTTTGTTAAAACAACATTTTAACACGAGAATGCCTTTAAGTGATTCAGAACATTCACAGCTGTATTTTCAAATAGATAAAGTAAAACATTTCAACAATCTGAACTGAAACTCTGATCCTCTCATCAGACTCCTTTACTTTCTCAGTTGATTCACTGGCTAAACTTACCCCAGAACTACTATGATGACTTTATTAGTCCTCTAGGTTTAAATGGTGGACTTTATGCTTGGTTTTTGACCTCATGTTGTAGCTCATAGATCCCACAATTGATGTATAAAACAAATTTAAAATGATCTTTTTTGGTCTGAACACAATTCTTATAAAACTTATGACAGACTAAATTCACTTTCAAGAGTAAAAAATGTTTTTTTTTTGTAAATAAATGTCTCACCCGCTCACCCATGTGCTTCTAACCTTCACAGACCCCATGAATTGATGCCCATCTCCTAAATATTTGGTCACATGATCAATTTCTTTTACCATTTCCAAGCAACAGGGGGTGGCTCAACTTACCCTTTGGCTCAACTTACCCCACTCTCCCCAAAGCAAAGAACCGAACAGAATAGAACAGAATATGATAAAATATAACAAAATAGAATAAACAGAATAGGATAGAACGGATCAGAATAGATCATAGAATAGAATAAAACTGAGCAGATAGAACAGAATAATCGTATACACAGGTACATGATAGTTTTTTGTTTGACATCTTGATTGAAACAATATATTACTATATATCTAAATATTTACAGTTATATGTGTATTTATTTCTTTATATCTGTATTTCATATTTTTGTACTGCAACCGTTTTATTTTAAAGGCATTACAGAGCCTTTGGCATCTGACAAAAATGTTACTTTTACCTATAGTTGAAATGTTTGAATAAGTAGGCCTATGTACTTAATCCTAGCTAAATATTTCCAAAACTGTTGCTAAAAAAAGCAAATCTGGGTAAGCCTTTACAATAACCATAATTTATAAATGGTAAATAGAAAGTTTATGAATGTTTAATCATCATTTAAAAACAGCATACAGACCAGTTATAAATGGCAAATAGTTTGTGATAGTTTGTTAGTATAAGTAATTGGTTACTTTACCATTAACAAGCAATTACATATGGTTAATAATTTTCATTAAATTATTAATGGACTATTTATTAAAGGTTTATATAGGGTTTAAATATTGGTTGTAAAACATCTAGACTAAAATGTGTGTCAGTGGCACTTTGTAAATGGTTAATATTTGGTCTTTAAACCATCTATAAACATCAGTTAGATGGTTATTGTAAAGTTAGTGTTAGATTTTTAAAATGGTCATATTTACAATTGATTAATGGTCTATATGCTATTTATAAATGATGAATAAACAATAATAAACAATCTGCTTACCATTTATAAATGGTCTATTTACCATTTTAAGTCATGGTTATTGTAAAGTGTTACCAGTATCTTCAGGTATCTGTAAGATGTTGAACTTGACAAGTCTGTTGTTTTTTTGCTCTTGGAAAGTATCGTTTCAATATGGAGAGAAGCGGTCGTAAAGCTACTACAGTGTGCAGACGCGGACCCTCCTACGCCTCCTGTCCCCCTCTCCGCCGCTCATTGGTCCATTCAGCCTCTTCAGCACCACGCAGCTGAACAGCGACATTCAGCCATGCAGCCTTCATCAGATGAGGATGCCCAGCGGCGTAAACGCTGCCCTACAGGGCTACTGTGACACTGTTTATCAGATGTGTTTTTCAGCCTTAATACCATTGTTTCATTTGTATATACTAGACGCTGACAGCCGATTTGTTTGCAACCCATTTTCTCCTTCGTCTTTATCGAGAAAGCGCCGCCTGTGTCGTTTAAGCCCCGAGGAGGAAGCTGTTTTTCCGGTCACAGATGCTCCGGTGTTTGGTTCGTTTCACCGGCTTTCTCCCCCGACGAGTCGACAGGTATGACGGACAGTAACGCCGCCGCTCCACCGGTCACAGGCAGCAGCAGCAGCAGCAACAGCAGCAGCAGCGTCTCATGTACAACAGTGCGGCAACGACGAGCCTCAACGCCCGACCACCGGGTCCCCCTGCCGGCGCCCCGGTCACCGCCGGTCCCCCGACGCCTCGTATGACATGACAGCTCGAGGAAGGAAAAAGAGGATCAAAGGTTACGGGCTGGGGTCCGAGAGGGGGGGTACGAAGATACAATCACATCTAAGATTCATGTGGTACTTTCTAATCTTTGCAAGCTGAGGGCAGAGCGGAGGGTAAGTCCGAGACCAGCACCCCTGGAGTTGGTGTTCGTGTCAGCGGGGAACCCAGGGGGATCGAACCCTTATCCTTGTTCCAGAGGACCCACCTGTCCCCCTTACAGCCGTACAGCGTATCAAATTCGGGCCTACAGAGTGGCAACCTCCGCCTTTGCCTTACAGTTTCCTCTAATGCACGGCCTCATAGTTCTGGTTCTGGTCCAGTCCCGGTCTGCAGCGCTGCTCCACAGGCCTGTCAGGCTCACTTGGCTGCTCCTGACCATCACCTTCACCTGCACCGCCATGGGCTGCATCCAGAGCATAGCCTGTAACAAGTCCCGGATCAAAAGAGAGAACATCGTGGTGTACGACCTGTCCGCCACGATAGACCACTGCCCCACTGTCATCGAGGAGAACTCGCCGATAGTGCTCCGATACAAGACGCCCTATTTCAAAGCATCCGCGCGGATTGTGATGCCCCCTATCCCGCGCAACGAGACCTGGGTGGTGGGCTGGATTCAAGCGTGCACCCAGATGGAATTTTACAACACATATGGAGACGTTGGCATGTGAGTTCACACCTATGACACCTGCGTCTCCACCCTCATGACGGCAGATATATATATATAAAAAAAACATGTGTGCCAAGCTTGGGGGGGATCTAGGTCGTATCTCTGGGTCTCTAGGTCCACGCGTGTGCATCACACAGAGGAGCATTTGTGCACCCAGCAGGTTAACTGTGCCTGTCAGCCTCCTTCATTCAAACGCCCACCGACAGATTCTGTTCCTGTGACTTTGGCACCCAAATAGGAAAGCAGCTATTAAAGGAGCTAAACAACAGTCAATGCTCTCACACTCAATAGAAATGTCCTCCCCCACACCCCCGCCACACACATACACACATACATAAACACACATAGACTATGATCTGGAGGGCATGTAAGAGGGGGTGTCTAATCCAGCTGGGTTTAGGATGGGGTTTAGGTTAGGTTGTAGCATCAGTTTGGGCTTAAAAGCACAACACATGGATGGATGAGGGCCACCAGATGACAAAAACTGCTGAGCACAACAAAGAGATGATGGTAATCCTCTCCTGGCACACTCAGCCTCGACATATCATGTACAGCAGACTGTTGTTGTCACACTGTGGGCTCCTTTGAATACAAGTTTTTAAACACGCTTGTAAGTATTTTTAAAAACTTTAATACCTCAGAGAGATAAGTATTCACACAAATTTCAGTCCAAATGAGAGTTACAGAGTCTATCACTGGCATATCTCAAAAAAGTAAAACAGCAAGACCCTCTAAGTGACTGGCAGCTCACTGTAGAGGAGACCGGGGCTTGTTGTCACACTTTTTACACTCATATATTTCTTGGAATCAATACATCCTATATAAACAAAATGTGTACCAGATGAAAGACCAAAGTCTCAGGTCTATATTTCGTATTTATGTCATTTTCATATCTTGTGTCAGTGCAGAGTTATAAGCAATCAAATAAAGAGTGTAAACATGTGACATGGTGCCCCACCTTTGGGTAAGTTGTCTCACTACATGGGGTAAGATGTCACAGTGGATTTTGCAGCTTATAAAACAAGGACAAAATTGTTGTTGTTCTCATTTTTTAACTTGAAAGTGAACATTAAAGTAAAACACAGAAAACGTTCATCATTGAGCTAGAAAAAGCCATTGAAGAAACGTTAACAAAATATTATTATATTAATAATATTTAATATAATAATATTTAATAATAATAATAATATAATATATGAAGATCTCTGGAGTTTGAAGAGCTGTCTGACTCTGTGTTTCGGCTGGGGTAAATGTTTTCCAGTACTGAGCCAAGGTTTGGTAGTTGACATTAAAGTCCTTTATTGTACTTCAGATTGATTTATTAGCTAGGATCACCTGCCTGACTGCCCTCAACATCACGTTAGGCACTGCACTGCCATGTTCTGCTTTTCTTTTTAATTCCTGACCATGTCTTCTTGCTTACTCCTCTCCTTTAAACCACTCTTTTTTCTGTAAAAATAAATTCAAAATTCCTGTATGACAGCTGCTGATAAGCAGACTCTGTCTGTTAATTTTAATCCCTTTTAAACATGTGACAACCAACCCCAAAATGACTGAGACATGTTGACCCAAACTACCATGTTTACTAATTCTAGCTCTAGATTAAAGTTAGCTTAAAACAGAACAATGACTGAGCTATGTCAGGATGACTTAATATCTCCTCTAACAAGTCCACATGTATCACTGCTAGGATTTTTATCTGGAAGAAGCTTATTTTAAAATATATAAAGTAAAAAAAAATTACTTTGGGTTGTGCAAAATGGTTAATTGGCGCTCCATTCAGCTCACAATGTGCTCTTCTCTTCTCAGACAGGACACGACCCCTGACCATGTAAAGGAATAAAACTAGTATTCCATTTTTTAGTTGCGCCCTCTGGTGGCAAAGATAATTAAAATGTGACAACTTACCCATGTGACAACAAGCCCCGGTCTCCCCTAAGTATTCACACAAATTTCAGTCCAAATGAGCGTTACAGAGTCCATCATTGGCAAATCTGAAAATAGTGAAACAGCGAGACCCTCTAAGTGACTGACAGCTCACTGTATTAACTTTTTCTGCCTCTCCCTTCACTCACTACAAACATCAACACATAAACATATGCCTGTATGACTATTCTTGTAGTTAATAAAGTTATTTTGAGAGATTTGGCACCAGAAGTCAAAGTTGGTATTGATAGAGAGCGCTTGTTCCTATTTGGATATTGAAATAGAAATGTTTGTTTCAAAGTGACTCTGTATTCTGCAAATTTTTAATAACATTTTGTCAAATTCAGTCAATTTAAAACATCCACAGAGGTGTAGCGCCTTTGTCTTTCCAGGGAATGAAGTCTCGAAGTGGTTTCCAGTAAGCTACCAGAGCTGATCATTATACTCTAGCAACAGGTTTGGTGTTTGATAGTTTGACTGATAATATACAACTTATTAAAGCTTGCTCAGTTAGTACCCAGAAGGAGTCAAGTTCACATGGGTTTATCCACTTATTTAAGTATTTTAGTTGATCACCCAGGTGGTATAATTCAAAGTCAGGCACTTCTAACTGTCCTGTGATTGGTTTCTGGAAGATTGATAGATTTTTCCAGGGAGCTTTGTTTTTTCAGTTAAATTTTGTGATGAATGAACTGAGAGATGTAAGCCATTGGGAGTTAGGAAGGGTGGAGATAAAGGAGAACTGACATTTATATTGTTGATGCTCTTTCAGATAGTGAAATGGGTAAATTGGACCAGCATGAGATGATTGTCTTTCTTTAATAAATCCTGTCTGATCAAAATGTATGAAAAATAGGGTGATGTTTTCAATTCTGGTTGACAGAATTTTATAAACCTTTTTATTTCAATATTGATAAGAGATAATAGGCTGTAACGGGATGAACAGTTGGATTCCTGGCAGATTTCAAAAGTATTTTACAGTGGCAGAAATACAAATACCGATTCTACTTTAGAATACGAGATCCTGGAGCCCCATACGAGAAGTGAAAGGTTTGTTGCAAACCATCAGGCCTCACCTGGATAGACTATACTTGGAAAGAAGAATGATTCTTAAGGGTTCCTTCATCGTCTTTGTTCTTAGTCTCATCTTGTTTGTCTCCTCAGGTCGAGCTGGGAGCTGCCGCAGCTCCGTGAAGGTCTGGTCAGGGCCATCAGCGACTCCGATGGGGTGAGCTACCCCTGGTATGGGAACACAACAGAGACAGTCACAATAGTGGGCCCCACCTCCAAGCCATCCCGCTTCATTGTTAGCATGAACGACAATTTTTACCCAAGCGTCACATGGGCTGTGCCAGTCAGCGAATCCAACACCCCCTTGCTGACGAACATTAAAAGGGACCAGAGCTTCACCACTTGGCTGGTGGCATTAAACACAACATCGAGGGAAAAGATCCTGCTGCACACCATCAAGTGGAGGATGAGAGTGGATATTGCTGTGGATCCATCGCTGCCTCTGGGCTCCAGGGCCAGGCTGGTGGGAAGGGTGCACCAGGATCAGCCACGGGTGCTGACCCGGATGGAGCCCATCCCTTCTAATGCCATGGGGAGGCCAAACGCCAATGATGCCCAGGTTCTGATGTGGCGGCCGAGGAGAGGACCTCCTCTTGTTGTCATACCACCCAAGTAGGGGGTTAAAGGTTCTGATTGGCTGTTTTTCTATTTTATGTCATGGTGGGCCACTTCTCTTAGCAAACAAGATAATCAGAAGACAAAAAAAAAAAGACAAATAAAGATCTACAAGCAGGCTGAGACTTGAACCGTCAATGGCACAAATCCTAGTTGCAGATTTTTGTGTGTAAAATCTTAAGGGGACAACTGCCTTAAATCCCTGAAGCTGCCTTTGACGATCCAGAGTGTTTGTTGGTCTTTTCTTCTGGTGCTGTTGAGCTGTCGGGTATTAAGGCCTTCAATTCAGCCCAGCGCAACTGAGCATAACTTTGAAAATCCGCCATTACTGCTGGGATGCAAAACAAACCTGTACTGTAGCTACTCAGGCCAAGAAACATCACATCCCGTTCAAGAAGGTTCTTCAGCCTTGATGATGACAAAGTGCTGGCTTGCTCTGTACTGTACAGTAAAGTGAAGTATCAGAGTATACTCAAGGAAAGGTGTTATTATTTATGTGTTAAACAGGACAACACTGCTTGGGGTTTATACACAGCAGACAAAGATAAGTCGAATATCAGCTGAAATGTTACTGGGTGAATTGAGTGAGGTTGGAAAGCATGTGTGTACCTGTTTGTGGCTGTGTTTTCTAAAATTGGGCCTAACGGTTGGGTCCAGGCTCGCTGCTTTGTCACACCAGACTGCCTCAAACACACACTTAAACCAACTCATACATATACGTTGCCTCATGCTAAAGGGAAAGTTTGCTTGTAAAACTGGAAGATTGTCACCACACACACACATCCTCAGATCGACTTTGCATTTTTACATATCAGAGAAAATGTAGAAACACGGGTTTGGTGAAATGTATGTACTCACACAGCTTGTGCATTGAGGAGGAGCTTATGTGAAGCCTTGCAGCAGGATTTTTCCTTTGAAATCACAAATGGCCAGTTCATCCAAGCTGCAGAGCTTCTCCTTCCCTGCCTTTTTGAAAGCCAGTGATGCCTGTGTTGATGACAGCCTTTAAAAAAAACATGGTTTTATCTTTTACATGTCCCATGTGATCAAATCTGTAGGGAAAAGAAACAAACTGTACTTTTATTTGCAGGTAGTATAACTGGTCCTCTAGTGGTGGAAAGTAGAGGTATTTATCATGTTATTTGAGAGTAAAGGTCGATGTGAAAGAAAACTGTATTTATGCTCAAAGAGTTGTGTAAAGAAAAAAAAAAATCAGCTCTTGCAGGATGTAGCCATGCAGATTTTTAGGATTTTCAAAGTCAAAGTTTTGTCATATCTGTCAGTAACCTTTCTGCCCTCCAACCAATACGAGACAGGTGAATGAAATGTCTTCAGTGGTCCCTTTTTGAAAAACAAAATCTGACCAAACTATGAGTCTTCAGCTCGGCTAGCAGCTCTCTAAATCTGTTTTCAGAGCCAGTGAAATAAAAGATAATCACAAACCTGTTTACATCAACAAACTGAACATGCTGCTGTTCTGCAAGTCTTATGCATATCACTTTCATCATTGTATGCTAGCATGCTAACAATAATCAGTGGATCAATTAGGTAAATAAACACAGCCATTCTTTGAGTCTTGCCAGCAGCCTAGCTAAATATTTGACAACAATATCGCTTTTCAAATGCAAAAAGCCGATTTTAAAAACTTAGGACATTGGGATATAATTGAAATTGTAGCAACATAGCTAACAACCAAAACAGCTAATGTTGACTTTAGCCAATTATTATAGTTCTACCTGCTAAATAAAAAGTATTATGGGCTAGGAAGGGGCTAAAAGGTTTAACTAAGATCTGGCATTAAACAAAAAGATAGGTATTAATTTACAGCTCATATGTTGGGAATTCACTGCTAAGCTATCATACATTCAATCTTATAACTTCTGTCTGCTAGAAAGTTGTTAGCATCGGGCGTTGTTTGATTGTAGCTTGTAGGTTTTCAAAAAACATTGTGTTAAAATTTAACGGCCTTTTGTCCTCTATATATATATGAAACAGTCTTTGGCAGTCAAACAACCAAGAAACAATAATAATTTATTTTTTATCTAGCCTTTATACCACATAAATTAACATCTGAGTTTATTCCAACGCTGAGCATGACTTTAGAGAAATGGTTTTTGTTTGAGTAGGAATAGAAACTGTTAAAGGTAATAAGATTAATTATTTGAATGTAATTTGCTATAGCTATGAGCACTAAAGTTGGCAGTTCATTCACTTATACAATATTGGGTGGAGGTAGAAATCCCAGAGGCAGATGTCTGGAGACCTGTAGAGATTAAGCCTAGATAATCTACATGGCTTTATATTATCACGAGCAAGACAATGAAGAAAGTTATCTATTTGCGTTTTGTGTTTTTCTTTCCTTATTTAGGTGAAGTGACCCTTTAAAGATTGGTGCAGTATTTGGTTTACACATACACTCTCTTGTGCCATTATGATGTTTTACAAAATGTGTGTTTTTTTTTTTAATGAAGATTATACGTGAAAATGAAAACTTTAGTGCAGCTTGAAGAATTTAAGCATTTCACAATCATGATGACTATGAAAATGTTGCTTTGTATTTCTAGATCCTCCTTTATGATGTTTTATTTTATGTTTTTTTTTTATTCGTACCCACTCAGCACACAGCGGGCCAGTAAAACAGGGTGTGCTAGAGTGCTGAGCTGGTCCAGATGAGACAGAGATGAAGAGAGACAGAGGATGTAACCGCGTCATTTTACCCATGCTGCTCATTACTCACGGTGCAAACCAACCAAGCCTTTACATACCGTACACAATCACAGAAACCTATACATGCATTCAGAAGGATGGTGATGATGGGCACCATGTCCACCTGCAGGAGTGCTCTGTCTGTGTATTTCCCTGAGATGCACTCATAGGATAGAGGGTGTGCACACTGGACTTTTGATCAATATGCATATTGTAGCCACGACACAGGAGCATTTTGTGGGGCAAGCGGCAGCTGACAATCAAGGGAAACATCTGGAGCAGCACTTAAAACGGGAAAAACCAAGCAGATGACCTTTATTGGTCTGTGATATGAATGAATTCAAGCTTTCTTAGGCTGAAACAGAATGTAAAATAAATGTTTACATTCTCCCGATTTAAATAAACTGCAGGGAAAATATGACTTTATTCTCAATCACAAAGTTGGACAGTCTGTTGCGTGCGTATTAGGACCTTAAGTGTCTTTTACAGTAACAGATGTGCCTGAAGAGCAGAGGGTAGAAACAACACATATCCCATTACGAGGAGCCTGTTGTTAATCCTTATTGTTCTGCTGTTTGGATGGAGTCAAATGCAGTTACTAGTTTCAAATGACTGGGTAATGTTGTCTCACAGAGTTGTGATACAGAGGACACAAAACTCTGGCGTGTTACAGTACTTTCTCTCAGACTGTCTGGATTTTGCATGCAGTGTTTTTAAATTCATTAAAACAAATGCCAAAAATAACACAGTGTGAATTTATTCATTTTATGTAGTTTGCGCTTCTGTGGTGACATGCCAAGTATTAAATTAGATAAGGGAGATGTGTCAATGTGCAAAAACTTCATCCTGAACAAAATTAAGGATTAACTGATTAGAAATGTTTTGTAAAACAGTAAGTTACTGTAACACACTGCAGTTTGAGCTGTACTTGAGTAAGAATCCACAGTAAGGCCAGAGGCCTTTGGATTTGGCTGTTAAAAAGATGATGTGGGTGTTTTTGTGTGCATAAGGTCTGGGAAGGACACACACCAGAAATGCAACACAAATAACAAATTCTGAAAAAGGTTTACATTTTTTGTCTTTTATAAAAGATTCACATATTGGTCATAAAATAATGAAGTTGTTCATTATACCCGCTTTATCACCAAAAAAGGAAAAACACCTGTCAAATCATCTGATAAGAGATTACTTTCTATGGAGATAATGCCTCACAGACGTCTGAGCGAGCGAGTGTCAACAAATCAGCCTGTTCACTCAGCTGGGCCCTATTCAGTAATTTGATTACTTTGCCAGAAAACATACCAAAGGATGTTATATCAGTGGATCATATCAATGGATATTATGTGATACATTATCACACAAACACTGGACAAAATGAACTGGATGTTTGTCATCAATGGCTTTAAGAAGTCATGTAATCTCCTTATAAATGAATGAATAAGTTACACAGACAATCCATCCAGGCTCATAGATTAAATGGTGCTAATATTTACACCCAAGAGAAACATTTCAAATTATACAAAGTCATCTTTATCATATTATGAAAATTTCCACCCCAAAACCACAACCCTCCAAAGATAATCCCTCTTTAAATCAAGAGCAGTAGTTATGAATTGAATTATTTAGTTTCAGCATCTTATTCATAAATCCAGATTACTAAATCAAACAAACAGATTCAGACAGACCAGAGTCCTTCAGTAAAACAGATCTGTCACTGAGACACATATGTTATACAAGATGTTTCAGTGACAATATGTTGCCTGGCAACAAAAAACGTCTCCAAAAATAGCTGAACTAAACGCAACGCGAGAGCCGCAATTAAGGAAACAATACCTTATGGTCACTGTGAATCCTATATAACTACTGACAAAAGGCTCCTGCTGCATTTAGCGGTTCAGTATTTTACCTTGTGTTGTGCCTCACAGACAGACCCGCCTCCTAAGCTGTGGACAAATCGCACTTCTCTACAAAGCCCCGACCCCGACCCGGCCCCCAAGCCAACCAAAACCTGGTTGATTGTGTATTGTTCACAGATTAAGAGAGAGTACTGACAAACGGAGGGCTCAGTAAATGTCCTTTCAGTGCTTGAAGTAGGACAAGAAAGACTCAGAACGATAAATACTGCAACTCTGAGGTGAAACAGCTGACATTGTGGATTTACTACGCTACATCTACAGTTTTGTTGCAGATTTACTGTCTGTCTGTGTCTTCCTTTACTGCTAGGTATGATTGATGTGTGACTGGCAGTCAAAGGGACTATAATTTCAAAAATCACCAGGTAGCAACAAGAAAACTTCTCCACATCTGGAGCCATGGCAGCCAGGATTAGCTCTTCAGCAGTATTTATAGGGAAAAAAAAGAGAAACACACAATCCTGTTTCACCATGGGTTTCTTTTCTCATTGGTCACCCTTCTCAGTGGAGGCACTTGAGGTGTGTGAAAACCAATCACAGCATTATTCTTGCTTATTTCTTGACCTTCTTTTTCATTCTGCCTGTCCTCAGTTAACAGCCTGCTCGCCTCCTCTCCTACTGCTCTCTATGTTTGTGATCACAATATATGATAAAGACCTTTCCTCCCCTTCTTTCTCTCCAGCCCTCTGTCCTCTTTTACCCCCCTCCACCTCTAGACGGTTCACCAGGACCTCTTCCTGCTGTTGTAGCGGTGTCAGCGGTGAGTGTCCTACGCCCTGCTGGGGTTCGGGGAAGGCTTGCCTTCATAGCCGTACAGGAAAGTGGCCACAATGACCAGGACAGCCCCCAGGAAAAATACGCTGTGGAAGGCAGAAGACAAAACTGTCAGCTGGAGAAACTGCAATCATGAGAAAAAGAAAGAGTAATGACGGAGAGATGTTAAGTGTAATTTTCTACCCTGAAGGGTCAAAGTCCTGAAGCAAGAAGTATGATATAAGTGTTGACAGGATGATGGAGACCGACGTAGCGAAGCCCTTGAGGATGTTGTCTGCATACTTGATGACCGCTGCAATGACCAGACCCCCCAGCGCCTGAAGAAACAACAAACACGCAGACACAGATGGACAAAGGCACGACCTGTGTGGGCTCACAGAGAGTCTGACCCAAGACATAAAAAACTTTTACCCCAGAGGGCTGATAATATATTTCATCGCTTTGATGGAAAACATGTTGATTCAGTCAGGTAAACGGTAACGCTTTCTTTTACGGTACACTTATTACCAGGTAATTAACAGGTAATTACCTAGTAACAACAGGAAATTATTTGGTAATTACACAATAACTACTAAGTCAATACTGTCTAGCTACCAGGTAGGTAACCTTCCATCATCATACAAATTTGAAGCTGAATTGCTCTGGTATTTCCAGGATTTTCTCCGCTTCCTGGAACCACCACTTGCGCAGTAGCATTGTAGGCATTCGGCGGGTGAGTTGCCGTGATAATGCTCGGCTCAAACAGCGTATCGCTACGCAATCTTTGCACGCCCATAGGCTGTATCAAGTGTCAATCATAGAAAATAAGAACCCCAAATAGATTTTAAAAATGGAGCTGCACAGAAAAAAGAAAAAAAGAAAAACTAGACAGTATTGACTTAGTAGTTATCGTGTAATTACCAGATAATTTCATGTTGTTACTACATAATTACCTGTTAATTACCTAGTAATAAGTGTACCGTAAAAGAAAGCGTTACCAGGTCAACCTTACCTGCAGAGCTACCACAGTCCAGGTGACTGTGTTGTATCCTTGGAACATTCCTGACTCCCTCACCCTCTCTCCATCGTAGGCCAGCATCCCAAAGAGACCAAAGACGAGACCAAACATACCTGGAAACACAGAGAGAAAGGAGGCCATGAATTCATATTCAGTCTTGGATGTGACTTTTCACTTTGTTAATCTTTATAGGATACTATAAATGAAAAAGGCTTGAGTGACTTCATGATATCACTTCTTCATCCTATCAGACAGATCAAGTTCTTCCTGATTTTCCCAAATTTACATTTCCTGCTACTCTTTAAGAACTTCCTACAACAGCAACAATCACAAAGAAAAAGGAAAACATTTTCCTTCTCTGTTTTCTTTTGCAGATCTAAGCATCAGATTTTAATGCAGGTGAAAAAGCTCTGAGCACACACCCAGGAGTCGCTGGAGACTTAACACATGCCTCACACGCTCCGGGGTAAAAATAAACTAGACAGGAACATTCATCTCTACTGAAACATATCAGAGGTAAAAAACCCAGCTGGCCCTTTGAGCAGGAAGAAAAGAAACTGTTCACACAAACACACACAAGCTTACTACAGGAACATGGAGGCCAAATCTCTTCATGTTTTCAACACGGACGACTGACTGACTCAGCAGACTGATGAATACTAACCGAGTTGAATGTTTCGGACCCAGACACTCTGTTTGCTCTCCTTCAGGATCTTCTCAAAGTAGACACCAGCAAACCCGCTGGAGCAGCACGCCACCAGCACCGCCGTCACACCCACAAACTGGGAGCCTGCACTGACCTCCTCCTTCTTTGGGGCCTCTGCAGACTCTGAGGGCCACTACAAACACAAGAAGACATAGTAGTAGTATCACAATAAAGCTTGAGCTTGAGAGTTTAATTTTGATCTCCTTACAACAGTAGTTTTTTTTTTCTCTCTTTTTATTGAGACAAGTTTCATGAGATGTAACACTTGAATTTAGCCCACACTCCCCTTTTCATCTCTCTTTTATATTATAACCAATATTTTTCTACACAAAATAAAAACACAAGGCACAAAAGCCAATATGTTGAAAATAAAAACATCAATAAAGAAAATAAAAAACAGCTCTAATACAGAGGAAGAAAACAACACAGACATATGATAATAGTTTAAACTTTGTAGCTATGAACCGAGGGTATCTTCATTTTGTTTTTTTCTATACTCAATTAAAATCAGGTCTACTTGACGCTATAAACTCAATTCAGTTTTTCCACACAACCTCAAACTTGTCCTGTTCCAGTCTGAGAGAAAAAGTCATTTTCTCCATAATGTAGATATTATGTATGACACTATACCATTCTTCCTCCTTGTGTGTCTCAGCCCTGAGCCAGTTCCTTGTTATAGCCTTTTTGCTTGAAACTCACATAATCCTTCACATGTATTTGCTCAAAGAATCTTTTTACTCAGTGTCTATTTTTCCCTGATAAATTTCTTCAAATAAAAGTGGGATTTTCATCCTTAATACCTTTTCCATAGAACTCCGTGAATCAACCCAAAACCCCAAAATTAAGGGGCAACCCCAAAAGACATGGAAATGATAAGTATTATTTTTTTGCCACATTTATATCGCTGCATTTTTATTTTTTATTTTATTTGTGCAAAACCATACCATGTTTTCCCTACCATGCTCTTTCCAGGAGAGGAATCGGGTTATTTTCCACTGCTGCTCAAGAATCTTTCCCCACTCATCCTCAGTTAAAGAAATATCTGCCTCTCTACACCACTTATCCTTCTGACAGTAGTTTTTAACAATAGATCATCTCAAATTACATCCTGCTAACTAGCAGGACCTTCTGTTAAATATACTATATGCCAATACTGGAAACCAGACCTTCAAGAAAAGTCAGACCAGTTCACAAACAGATTTAAGTCCAAGTGCTGCTGCTGCTGTCTCCTTACAGTGTTTATTTTAGGCCAGCATTGAGTGACTTAAAGAACTTATTGAGCTGAGTACACCAGTTCTGTCGTGTCTGACTGATGAATATAAAACCAAAGCTGACAGTTCTTGCATGTTCCTGTAGACAGGTGGTTCATTTCTTTCCATTTCTTCATGAATATGTTGATGAAAGTCTAACAACTTGTGCTGCTGGCACTTTCTGTATCAATATATTATAAATTTAAATCCCGTGAATATAGTCAATTCTATCATTTATTCCCTTTTGTTAGCTTTTGCCCTGTTTACAGACTTTACACTTAAAGGTATAGTGTGTAAAAATTGAGATATTGGCAGATATTGAATCTCAATACAATGCTCTTGTAATGCATGGCATGTATGATCATTTATTAGGGGTATGCTTTAAAAAGAGAACAACAGGAGCAAATCGTATTACTAACTTAATCTTACATGTGTTTGGATGAAAAAAAAAAATAGCCAAAAGATACACTTCTCTATCTAAAAATACCTACAGCTGTTTGCTTATTGAGATGTAAACTGGCAAACAGAGGACCTCAGATTTCTCTCTGAATCTACAAGAAATTCAAACTCAGGCATCTTCACAACTTTGCAGAGTTGTAAAAATGCTGCAGTGTTACTTCCTGCGTTATGAGCTGCGGTCAGCAGAAAAATGGGCGTCCATGCAAAAAAGGAAAAAGGTAGAGAAAAAAAGGTGATGATCTCTTGCTGTGCGAAGTAAGAAAGGAGAAAAATATAGTAGCTGCACTTTTTCTCAACATACAGATAAATCAGAATAATTCTCTGATAAAGGTTGTTTAATATGCAAGAAATGTTTGTTTGCTCTCTACCTTTAAACCTCATTCATCATGCAAAGCAAACCCTGCTGAGTGAGAAGTAAAAACATAAACCTGCTGAGAGAGAAGTACAAACACACACCTCGGAGAAAGAATAAAAATGAGAAAATTATCTCATTTATAACAAGCCAATTATTTCTTAGCAAACTCCATTAGTGGGTGACAATGTCTGTAAACATATCTGTTATGGCTGCCGGTTATACATCTTTAGCCTGTTTTTAATTCAAGCTGTCACAATGTGTTATGGATAATTTACTGCCACCGTTCAGGTAACATTGTTTGGGAGTTAATGCTGGCATTTGTTTGACCCTGAAAATGACTGTAGGTGTTTCTTCATGGGCTCCACCTCTGCTGTGTTTCTGTCAAAGCACTCTGCCAGCATTAAAACCAGCAGACACATCAGGGTGTAATAGTGACTCACTGTCATTTTCTTCTTTTATTAAGGAGAAACAAATTATATGATGGCAGTAAACCCTCCTACTGAGCAATACACGGCTATTAGACGTCTAGTTTTTTTTTTTAGATGTAATTTCAATCGTCTAGATTCTGTATATTTTTAGACAGAATTTAGACGTTGCACTTTAACCCATTATTCGATAACTATTTATTTAAAAAAACAGCTGAGTTGTATAACTGATCTCCAAGTACTTAACCAAAATAATTATGATAGCTGTTGAGCAATAAACAGTATAGTAGAGATATAGCCCAGATTTAGACTTGGTGTAACTTTTATTTTTAGACCTGTGGTAGCCTGATTTTAGACCAGTCATTTAGGCTACATTTAGACGTCTATTAGACCTCTTTTAGACCAAAAAAATGCTCAGTGGGCTTCATCATTTATAACCACTCACTACCTAGCTGCTGAACTATTGGTGGAAAGTATTTAGCTGTTGTTATCAAACCCTATGATTTTGTTTTATTTTTAAACGAAAACACCCAAAGTGCGAAAGGGTTTGAATAACATGCTTCAGTGGAAATAGTTTTACTGGAATCGAAACAGCAGCTGCTCGGGTGTGGAAATGGGACTGGTAGAAACTGTAAAATCATTAGAAGCACTTTTTTAAGCTGGGGTCCTTACATGTGGAGTTCACATGTTCACCCTGTTGAATGTATGGATTCTCACACTTCATCCCTGCAAACCTCTTACTGGAATGAACTGTATAAACGGGGGAATGCTTTTACACGAGACTTTTCCGCCTTTGCAATTTCATGTAATGATGATTCAAACCTAAATGTCAAATCCATCTTGTTATGAAACCAATAGAAAAACCTCAGCAATCTTAATCATTTGTTGTTATGAAGCAACGAGGGAAACTTGTTACTACACATGACAATAATCTCGCAACCACAGACACTCCTTTGGGCACCTCAGGCTGAGTCTCTTCATGGAGTATGTTAATATTAAACTTGATGTGTGTTATAAATCCTGACTGAAAAGATGTATAGACTGAAGGTACTTATTTACCCCCTTTGATGATTCACAGCAGTAAGATGTGGTTTTTGGCCCTTGCAAAGATTTGTCAGCTTATGCCTATCACAACTCATTGGAAACTTATTGATACCATTCAGTATATACATAGTTTTTCTGGAACTATTAGCTGTAATGTGGTTTTCTGGGTTCACTATCTGTATAATATTCATTCAAAGCAACTGTGAGGGACTTCTGGTTTGTGGCAGTTATGGCGCTCCTCTAAATTTGTCTTTTTCTAGTAGGATTTTGAAAATCAAAAATGCTTGGAAATCAAATCAACGAATTCTTGCTTCCATTCAAAGGGGTTGTATTCAGATATGGATTTGTACTGTACCTGCACAAGAGCCACTCCAGCCATAAGAATCACCAGTGAAAGCCACTGATAGATGCCAAGTCTACGCCCCAGCATAGACACTGAGAACAGTGCTGTGGTCAGGATCTTCAGCTGGTATGTCACCTATTAGGTAAAAAGAGGGGGGGAATTCAAACAAACCCTCGGCAAGTTTATACGCTACTTATTAAGTAGGTCAGGGAGACAGATCAGCTCCATGCCTCCTCTGGATTCATGGAGGTTTGCAACATGATCGTCTCTTGAATCTGCTGTACCTGATAGGTGGCTGCATCAAGGTTGGACAGGGCAACATACAGCAGGTTGTTCTGCAGGGTGTAGATCCCAGAGGGGATAGCCAGCTTCAGTGTTTCTATGGGTTTATGGGCAATTTCCTGTCGCAAGACACTGTTGAGAGCTCGCATGCTGTATTCTGTGGAGTGAAAAAAAAAAAGGGGAGGAGCAACCTGAATAACCTGATCATACTCACAATGATGGTGAACATCAACTCTGACTATGCTATGCTTGCATTCAGGCATGTGTGGTACTACAAATGCTTCGCTAACATCAGGTATACTACATTTGTACATGCTATGCTTGGGTTTCAATGTTCAATTGACCTGCTTGAAAGGTGTTTGAACATGTTCACTGACTGATATTTAATGAAAAAATCTGCAATATAAATACAGCAAAGGAATTAAAATTTAGCCCTACTGTTCTATGTTTTGATAAATACTGGAGTGATACAACATATCTACTCATTAAAATGAAAATAATCTTTTATATTCAGATTGTCTATAAGTTAGGGCTGGGCGATAAAACGATAATGATATATATCGAAAATTAATTTCCCTCGATATCGATATAAAACATGGTCAATATGCTTTTTGATGGTCAGCATTCTGTTATTTTTTGGAAGACTATATAAATAGCCAATGAAAAGGGGAGTTGCTCCAGGTCCGCTTCGCACTGAACCAATCCTGTGCTGAATTAGAACCAAGTAGCAAACAATGGCGTAGTAACAGACTGCAGCTATACGCGACCATAGCACTTAAACACGTGAAGCCGACAGCACTGTCAGTGAGAAAAAAAGAAAATCAGTGCTACCCCCGGCAGAAATGTAAATGAAGACTCAACAGAGGATGACATCGTCGTCACTGGCACGGAAACGTCGTTGGTGTGGTGCGTTTCCTGTGGTTGGTGTGGGTGACGTTCACACCAGAAATGAACAGCTCCAGAGTTCACTTTATAACGGTCCGAGACCACCTCTTCGAAGGACCAGAGTTCGTTTATTTGGTCCGCACCAGAGTTCAAGGTCAGCGTTCACACTGACCCAAACGAACCGCATCAAGGGGGAAAACGCTCCAGGGTTCGGTTCAACCAGACTAAACGAGGGTGGTGTGAACACGCCCTGAAACTTCATTTTTTATATTGTGATATTTAAAAAAAGTATCATGATAAACTTTTTTGCATATCGCCCAGCCCTACTATAAGTCAGATCAATTCTACACTATCATGACTAACAAACACATTGTCAGAAGCTGCTGCAAGCATCTGAAACTTGAGGTTTTGCAGCTTTTGTCTTGTTATTCATTGTACACTCACTGTGCTCCTTGTAGACGAGCAGCACACAGGCTAGGATCTTCATGACCTCGGCCACCACCACGGCTGAGGAGGCCAGGTACCGCGGGCCCTCGGCCTGCAGGGAGCGGGAGTACCGCATGGTGAGCACCAGAGAGGTGGTCTGAAACACGAGCACTCCCAGAGAGAGGTACTTGAGCCGGGGTGAGGCCATGGCCACTTGGCAACAGGAAGCTGGAAAACAAAGAAAGGGAAGAGTTGCAAAGTAAGATTAAGATTAGAGGAGGTGGTCGAGTTGTGATAGAACTAACAGGGTAAAAAGGAGTGAAAGTGGAGAAGAGTTTGGAGTCAGAAAGAGTTGAACTTCCAGAGTCAAACCCTGCAGAGACCAGAGAGACCCTCCTCACCTTTCCGCGCTCCTCCACTGGCGCTGTCAAATAACTTCAATGACCTGCCCGTCTGTCTCTACATAAAGTACACTGTTTGGTAAGATTAAACTCCACAGATTAGTCCCTTCTCTCTCTCAGACACACACAGACCAGCTACTGGGGTCTCAACCCAGCTGTCAAAACAGCTCCACATCAAGTCCTGACGTCCATTGACCCGCTGTGGATCTCAACCCTCCGCTCAAAACTGCGTATCATCATCCTCTTCGGGTTTTTACTCCGACTGCCTCGTCATTCAGAGCCATCGCACCGTGCTTTGTCGTCGGTAGATAAAAAGTAACCTAACCCACTAAGTCTACAGAGTCAAACAAATGCATGCATGTAAAATCCTGGTTGACTTCCGTGTACAGATTTCTTCCTCGTTCTTACGTCAAGGTTTCCGGTGTGAACCTGCGCCCCCTGCTGGTCTGGCAGCAAATTGCACTTACCATTCTGGATGTAATAATACTACTACTACTACTACTACTACTAATAATAATAATAATAATAACAATAATAGAAAAACTACAACAACAATAATACTAGCACTACTGATAATAATAATAATAATAGTAATAATAATAATATATGCTATTAATGATAAAAATAATTACAACAACAACAACACTACCACTACTGATAATAAAATAATGATAATAATAAAAATAATAATAATAGGAAGAAGAAGAAAAATAAGAATAACAAAATAATAATAATTACAATAATAATAATAATAATAATAATAATAATAATTATTATAATTAGTATTATTATAATAACAACAATAATATGACGACTACTACTACTACTACTAATAATAATAATAATAATAATGTTTGCTATTTCAAAATCATAGCACTCTATAGTTTCCCCAGGGTTTACATCAAATCCTCACATATCTATTAAATTTTAATACATGTAATGTGTAGCCCGATGGGGCAAATGAAATTCATGGATTCATTATTCATTTGGAGTAAATCAAATTATTTCCAAGAACTAAGTAATTTTAAAGACCAAATTCATCCTCAATGTAACACCTGAATTGGTTTAAACTGTATTTATCTGTCACATTACATTTCTAAAACTGCTTCAAATAAAGACTTTATTCAAATGAAGAGCAGAGCAGGAATCTATGAAGATCTGGGTTTTATTTCAGTAAGCACATTTGGTTGATCATTTGGTTTTTTTGCAAGACAAATTTTTAACAACAGTTTTAGTTTTTCTACCTCATACAAACATGGTGACAACTACTTCATATGGCATGTACATTATAGGCTATTTGGTTAACAGAGGAAAGTTAAAAAAAAAAAAAAAATTATATATACAACATAGAGACCGATTTTGTGTATGAATGGCACCAACATGCTCAACCCTTAAAAAAGCGGATACTGTGAAGTAGAAAGTTCGTATGTTTTTGAAACAAACGCATAGAGAGATACCTGATATTTAATTAATCATTAACCGTTCATTTCATAGACCTGCAGAAGTAATTTGTCTTTAAAATGTTTGTTTTTGATGGATGTGTGTGATGAGTTAAATTCTTACCACATCATAACACAAACTGAAAGTGGTCAAATGAAAACAACATGTACAACATGACACAATGTACACTTTTGGCAGAAAAAAATGGGCTCCTTTTTGGAATTCTACAAATAAAACAATGAATGATTGTCTGTGTTCACAGATTAGTCACACAAAGCTATGACAAGCATGAACTTCAGGAGGGGAGACAGAAGGAAAACAAGGGAAAAAAAAGTTATTTCACCGCCCCCCTACTTACATTTAGACTTGGTTTATGAATCATGGCATTTCAAAAGGTGCTCAGGTACACTGATTGTAGTTAAGCAAAAGGCAAAACTGGTTAAATGATTTTGGAAAACATTTAGCAAGAGGCAGTTTGAAAGAACAAAACATGTACCTCTGTAACATTCAGAATCATCAAAGAAGTGCGAACAGAATTTATATATAAAAAACATTTTAAAAAGTCAACAACCAAATCGAATTCAGTAACAAGAAGCAGAATGTGCTATGTACATAAAACATCATAAAACAAACTAAAAAAATGTTTTATTTGCATAAAGTTTGTCAAGCTTCTACACGAATCCCCCAACAGCAGACGAAGTATAACCGCGTCATCTGTGGGGAGACATCTGCATCCAAACTATTGATTGTAACAGTAACTGCCTTAAAATAAAGGGAATCACTCTGCTGTCTTCCTGTACTTACATCTTCACTAAACCCTCTGCAGGTTCAGAGCATATCTGATGGGAAACACTGATATAGCAACAGTAATCAAAAAAGTAACTACATTTAACTTGTTGGTACAAATGTATAGAGTAATTAAGTAAAACGATGCTCCTGTGTGCACTTTTGTTTACTGCGATTTTCTTGTCTTGGTGTTCGTCTTTGAAGTCATGCAACATCTTCCTCAAAATTCCCCCTTTAGCACATTGAACAAAATACAGAAGTAAAAATAGTACGGCAACAACTAGGTAGTTTTGCTGAAGTAAAGCATCGACTGAATGTGACCCATCATTTTAAAACATATCAGTAAATGGTTTCAACAAGGAGTTAGTATTGGCAGGCTTATCACATGAAACATCGAAACAGAATAGCATATAGCAGAACAAAATGACAACGTCCTCAAAACGGACATCAACGCAGAACGTCCTTTGTCTGATCTCAAGAGTCCATCTCATCCATCTGTTTGTTACAGCTGACAACCACCCGGTCAGCAGATCCTCCAAGATCCCTTAGTAAATTGTTTGTTTTGGAGCCAAAGGCCGAAAAGAAAAGTCTGACCCGGCCAGAGGAGAGCAGTGGATGCTCCGCTGGGATTGAAGGATCATCGTGGAAAACTGATTGTTGCCAGTGACCGTTAGCTCACTGCACAGATTTTTGGTTCTGAGAACTTTGACTGAGAAATGATGGTTCTGAGAACTGATAATACTCAATAATGTTATAGACACTATACACAGAGTTTTCTTAAGTGCAAAGAGGAGAAGAAAACACAAAAGGAGAAGTGATTGATTACTATGATCAAGGACAAAGTAAACTAATGAGAAAAAAGAGAGAGAAAAGCATCTGATGAGTTCGTTTGTGTCATTTCACTACGCAGAACCCAAAAGTCAGTCTGTTTCTGATTTCCTGTGTTCAGCCTACGCAAACACCTGCATGTTTCCCAGCTGAGGCTGCTGAGAGCCCTGCTGCATCTGCTGGGACTGCGGCTGCAGCTGCACCTGCTCTGGAATGTGTGTGCGGTGTGAAGATGGCAGTGCGTGGTGGGGGTTCCCCAGAGGGGTGGGGCTAGTGGTGACATCAGACCAGTCAGAGTTGGAGTGTGGTGAGGAGGACGACCACGGGTCTGGGGATTCTGGTGAGGGGGTGAGATATGGGTGCTCACTGGGTGGGTGGGCAGAGTGGCCAGGGGTGGTGCCCTCCGAGCCAGCAGTGGTGTAACTGTGCTGCGAGGGGGGTGTGGGGTATTTATCCACAGGGCTTTGCATGGGTGGATAGGAGGGTAGTGGTCGAGACTGGCCCTCGATCCCGCTGTGGCCCCCGTGGCTGACAGAGTGGGGGAGCTGCAGGGTGTGAGGGAGCCCGTGGGCCATACTCATCTGCTCAGACATCTGGTACATGAGACTCTGGGAGCAGTGGAGGCGGCCAGGACCCTGCTGAGAGTGACCCTGGCTCTGGGTCTGGCCCTGGGCCTGTGTGACCTGGACCTGCCCAGGCTGAGGCTGCTTCATCATCGCCTGGCTTCCTCCAGGTGCCATCATCTGAAACGTGACGATGGGCGGCAGCTGCTCTCTGCTCATGGTGACGTTCATGGGAGTGAGCATGGCGCCCTGGCTGTGGTGTTGGCCCATACCAGGGTGAGACCCCCCCATCTGGTGTGGAACAAGTCCGAACATGTGACCACTGTAGCCGTGCTTCGCCATGCCCACCCAGCCCTGCTGCTGCCCCAGCATGTGGCTGACCGGAGGCAGCATGGGTCTGGAGGTGGGGCTGCTCAGGAGGGGAGGGGAGTTTGCTGTGGTGGAGACGGTGCCGGACACATCGGCTGTGTATGAATGCGGTGATTCCAAGGAGTCGACAGGTGACATGGTTACGGAGCTTTCTGGAAGTGTACCTGCAGCCTTGACGCCATTGGCACTACCTCCTCCTGTACCCCCTCCATTTCCTCCCCCAACTCCAGCACCTGCACCTGGCCCCTCTCCTCCAGCGGGCTTCTTTCTCCTCTTGGCTTTCAAGTCTTTCAGATCCTTTGGCCCTCCACTGACTCCCACCTTTGACCCACCTCCACCCCTCCTGCTCTTCTTCCCCTGTGGCCCAGGGCGCATACCCATGTAACCCGCTCCATTGGCCCCACACATAACAGAAGAATTTCCTCCTCCGCCCATGTGATTGGGCCCGTTGTGTGGACTGTGAACCAGGTTGTACTGGTCCAGCAGGCGCACTATGTCGTGATGCATGCGCTCTTGAGCAGTATCACGGGGGAGTCGATCCAGATGGTCAGTGATGTCACGGTTGGAGTAGTGGTCAAGGAGAACCTGAGCTGCCTCAAAGCTGCCCTCCCGAGCTGCAAGAAACAGCGGAGTCTCCTCCTGAAAATAAATAAATACATAAAATGTAAATCTGTGTAGCACACACTGTCAAAACTTACATAATAAAAAACCATAGACTACATGTCATACAACTTGGTTCCACCTTCCACCAGTATATGGATTTGAAGCCGAAAAGCTCTCGGTAATTCCATGTTTTTTTCTCCACTTCCTGAAACCATCATTGCGCAGTAGCCTTGTACGTATTCGACGATAGAGTGGCTGAGAGTCGCTGTGATGATGCTCGACTCAAAAAATGAACTTCTGAATTTCTATTTTTTCCAGGTGAGTCAGGAATATTTAAGCCTGCTAGTCAACCAACAATTCCCAGGCTATTTAACCCTTTTTATGATACTATGTAGTTTTTACATTTGCACTTGACCAGTTCCAGTTACTTTCATGTTGTTTCACTAGTCTGTATGGTTCAAAAAACAAGTGCAAAGCATCCTGAGCATAGCATGTGAAGACTTTAGTGGGAACAGGACACCTAAGTCACATACATGTCTTTTTTAAAAGTGCTTGGATTTATTATTACCGTGCAGGAGAGCAGACAAGTGTGGTCATATTTGATCATAGAGATATTGATTTGAAAAACACCTCAAAAAAAGACTCTTGCAGAAAATTGATTTTATGACTTGCCCTTTAATGGAGGACTTGTGTCTCAAAATGTGATTGTCTTTGTGAATTAGGTGTGATGGAAAAAGTACATAGCAGTAAAAGCAGATGTCATAAATTAGCATTACAGCACAAAATGCTCAAAGTAGAATAAAAGCTTATTAATTTTTGGTCAAACGTGTGCTTAGCAGAAAAACAAGCTGATTCTTAAGGTAAGAACTACAGTCTGGATGTTAATAACAAAATCTATTTATATGAAATCATATTAATTCTAATGCAAATAAGTTTTTAATACAAGATATAATATCACAAATCAAAACAAAGGAACTGACCTTGTTGTCTTGCATGTCCCGGTTGGCTCCATTCTTCAAAAGCACAAGAGTCGCCTCCACGTTGTTAACTGCAGCTGCCCAGTGCAGAGCAGATTTGCCTAAAAAGGAGGGGCAGAGAAAAGACAAAGATGCACATTTATATTATCCAAAATGAAAAATTACATATAATTGGTCGTTTTTCATCCAAGTTCAATTTTTTATTTCAAAAATCAGAGTTCTTCAAATGTTATGTTGTAATACATCATAGAGTTTGATGATTTTGTAAAGTAGCATAGGATCATGGGACTCAAAACCAGCAATAGCACGGTTAACAAAAGGTGTGCATGTGAACTGAAAGTCATCAAATATAAGCTGGGTCTTGTATTCACCCTTTTTTACTCATAAAGACCATGAACCTGATTATAATGATCTGCCTGGCTGCAGAGTGGATACTTCTCTGTATTTGAGGAGTTTTGGCATTCACAAGTTTCCAACATAAGAGCAGTGTTAACAAGTGATGTATATATGAGAAGTTTCCTTACCGTGGTCATCTACAGCATTGATGTCAGCATGGCAGTGGATTAGCTCCTCCACCATGCCCTCCACAGCAAGCCTCGCAGCCAGGATCAGCGGAGTGGTGCCATCATTCATGCGGGCGTCCAGTTCTGTTGCACGATTACGGATCAGGATCTAAGAGGAGAATCAATAGATATGATAAAGAACTACAATAATATAGTTCTCGAGAGGACTGATCTTATCACATAAATCACTGTCACCTCTTTGTGACAAGTGTCTCACCTGGAAGACTCCCTGGGCGTCAGCAGCCACAGCAGCATGCAGAGGAGTCCTGCCCATGTTGTCATGGGCGTTGGGATCAGCTCCAGCATCAAGCAGTCTCTTCGCAGCATCAGCTCTGGCGTAGCGGGCGGCCAGGTGAAGCGCTGTTTCACCTGTGCGGTCAGTTTGAGCCATTAAAGACGCTCCCTGCGCGATAAGGTCGGAAATGACGCTGGGCCCGGGTTCATCTCCACCGCTCTCTTCCTCCTCCTCGCCGTGCAGGCTGCAGTCTGGACCTCCGCCGTTGCGCAGTGAAGCTAGCATGAGAGGAGTGAAGCCATCTGAAGGAGAGGGGAAATCATTAGTGAGGGTGAAATTGAAAACTGATCAGATCTACAAAATTAAGAATGACGCATTTCCTCACCAGGCCCCTTAACGTTAACGTCTAGACAGTCAGCATCCAAGTCAGCCTGAGGGGGCGTGAGGGTGATGTCGGCAGCTTTGCGATGCTGGAGGGTCCACTCCCTGCGGTCAACAGCTCCATCCATCGCCATGGGCAGCAAGGGTTTGTCTTCCGTCTGTGAAGAATAACAGAGCTTAAAATAATATTCAAAAGAACCAAAAAACTTTCCTTATATTACAAAAACTTGAAACCTGATTTTATTTGAACCTCTCTTCAATTTCAGCTTTTTTTTTTGGACCATCTCCTATCACTTACTCTTGGTTTCTTGGGAGAGACCACATCATCGAGCCATCTCTGTCCTTGACCTCCATCGATCAACGCTCCATCCTGAGTCTTGAAATTCCTGGTGTGAGAAAAGACAGAAGTTTAGCGGAAAGTGACATCTTCTGCTTTCATTCCTACTGTACAAAAGTCGGGCCACAGTTGCTCGAGCTGTTTACGTTATCTAACAGAGATCTTAACGAAAAGTAAGGAAGACACTTGGTTTGTTTCCAGATTTTCAACACACAGCACTCTAACATGACACTCACCCAATGATAGTAATTCTACATACTGTTTGATGCACTATGCTGATTTTATATCCACTCACTTCATGTCCAGGTCATCTTGTCCCACAGGCTCTCTCCTCTTGTCATTTTTATTGGCTAAAAAGCCATCAGGCAGCCACAAAAATCCTTGTTTATGCTTCCTCTTGGCTGCAAGCATCCCCACCACCAGGATGAGCAGAATGATAACCACAGCAACTCCGACCAGGTAAGGCACAAGTGATGGTGGTTTCACTGTTCGATTACCTGGAGAAGATAAAACCGGTTAGTTTTTTTGTTTTGACTTTTATCGAATGGGTTGCAGACTGACGGGCCGACTTACTATCAATAGACACCAGAGGGTAAGGAAGTTCAGCCTTGATGTGTGCTGCTGCGATGAAGGACGCTGCTTCCTCGATGTTGGAGAAGCAGTCCACAGAGCTCTGGACACATTCACGGTTATCGATTTCCAGGTGCACCACAGATCTGCACAGAACATGTGTCAAAGAGGACAGGGTGACACACTGGTGATTCCTATTCTTGTTTATAGTTTAAAAGATTACACATGATGTAAGGGAGACTTGGTGAGCTGTCCTTACCCGATAACCTCCCTCTCCAGCTCCCTCTTGGATCTGCTCCTCTGCACGTGTCGACCCTGCTCCTCCTCTGTACCGTAGTAAGGTCGCACCATTGGCTTCTTGTTATCATCCAGCTTCACCTTCAGGTTGGTGTGCAGCAGGGCTCCCAGGGCACGCAAGAAACCCCGCAGGTCTCCGAGCAGCTCCTTAGGCTGCAACCGGACAACAATAACCAGCGAGCCATCCACCGGTTTGGCTGGAGTGTCAGATGAACAATCCAGGCCGTCCCAGCCACAAGCCTCTGTGTAGCAGCTCTGGTCACAGATACCGTTACCGTAGTGGTCTGCACAGTACCTGTCATACCTGAAATACACAAACAAGGAGCAAAAGGGGGTGAGTGGGCTTTAAAACTCTGTTTCCACACACGAAGCAAGAATAAAATCATTCGCGCGAATGAATTACATGTTAAGTCAATGCAAAGATGCGACTAGATGACGCGAATTGGGCGAATCTCAACTAGAGCGGGTATTCACGTCGCAATAACTACTCAGTATGAAGGTTGCCGGGTGATGTATGAAAACAGACAGTTGTTCACTGGTATCTAAAATGGAGGACAAGCTGACTGACCAGTTGAATTGGCAGGAATAACCATTGAAATTACTGTTGACGAGCGAATGAAGCGACTATTCAAACTATTCATTCACACACCTACATTCGCGCGAATTAAGCGAGTGGATGATTTTACTTGCGCTTGGTGTGAGCGCCCCACAAGTATCGTCAGTATCACTTTGTGCTTAATACAAATAAGTACAGTAAAATGAATTTAAAAGGAGAGTCACATACTTGCAGGAGGCTGGTTTGGTCTCCTGACACTCAAAGCTGTCAAACAGACACCCGGGGTTGTCACACTCCTTATCACAGCGTCCATTTTTGAAGAGATCCCAGCAGGGAACACTGGCGGCGCAGTTGACCCACGGCTCCCGCCAGTTGAGGGAGCAGTCCCCTCCATCCCACTGACACTCGTGGTTGTTACACTGAGCATCGCACACTCTATCCCCAGAGTGCTGTTCACACTGCATGTAGGGGCAGGTTGTGGTGCGTGGTGTGGGGAGTGTGTTCTCACAGTATCTTCCAGAGAAGTGCATGGAGCAGAGGCATCTGTACTGGTAGGGGTTGGATGGGTCTTTGATGCAGGTTCCTCCGTTTTTGCAGGTCCACGGACACTGCTGCTCGTTCTCGCAGTGAGGGCCGCTGAAGCCGGGTTGGCACTGACAGAACGGGTGGCGACCGGGTGACTCCACGCAGCGCCCGCCGTGCTGACAACGCAGCTTCTCACAACTGTAGCCTTCAATTTCCCCACAGTTGAACCCAGTAAAGCCCTATTAAAGAAAAGATGACGTTAGCGTGAGATGGCAGTCCACTACCTCAAAAAGTCTGACTTTACACAAACATAGAAAGCCCATAATAATACTCAATGAACTAAACTGATGGACTAACAAAACTGACATCTATTACAGTTTCCCTACAGACCAGTTGCTTGACTACTATACCTCAGCCAGGGTGTGACCTTCTGAAGCGTGCAAATAAAAGAGGAAGCAGTGGAGAGGTTAGTGGGGAGGAAATCAAGCTTTTAATTGCTGATCTAATAATAGAGTAAATAGAAAAGGAAACACTGAGGCATTAATATCACCAGTCGACTCTTAAAATCTGCCACATGATCATACCAGTCACGACTTTACTACTTCCAGCAAACTAAACTGATTTGTAAACCCTTTAGGCCTAAAGGGTCATTAAAACACTGACAGGGATATTTGAATTCTGTTGATGGCAAAACTTTTGACCAACTTTTTCAGCAAAAACTCAAAGGAGAAAACCTCCTACGCTGATGTGTAATTTACCATGTAATAACACTGTCAAATATGGATATCCATTTCAGACCTCAGCAAAGTCTCATAAAATGAGCTACACAGGTGATAGCACACCCCTGAACACGGTCTTTCGAACTTTTCTGAAGAGCTGATCTGAGACTTGGCCACAACCTGACGTCAGATTGTGCCGCCCTATCAGAAATGTGTCAAAGAACAAGCCCACCCTGAAGCTGGAAAATCCATTTCTGCCCTCGATCCAGTATGTCTCTGAAGGGAAGTTCATTAAGGGTTTTTTTTTTTGTTAATTTTTTTGGGTGGGTTGTGAGGGAAAATCACAGGTATTTTCTTTTCCCAAACAACAAAGCACCAGAAACCAGCGGGAATTTTTCTAATTGTCAGGACGACAGCCACGTTGTAGCCGTTTGTGCTCGCCACTTCACTGACAGCTCTCTTGAAAACAGAGGCCAGAATGAGCAAATTTTGTTTGCATCGACAGTGACTAAAATCTTGGGCCGTTCCATCGACAAAAACCTTCTGCAGAGGCTCAGAACCAACAGCTGCAAGTAAACATTGAAACAGCAGGTAATGTAACAACAGCAAACTGCTAATATCTCAGACCAGGAGCCTCAGACATCCTCTGTAAAGGCATAACTTCTGGGTCATTTATACATGAAAGTAGTGATGAATATCTAAAAAACAATGATAATATTCTATGGAAATAAAACATCTGTAAAACCTGTCTGTTGTGAGATTAAAAAAAAAAAAGAGAGACGCTGTTTAGGAAGTGAGTGTTGCGGAGGGGAATCAGTTCAAACCAGTGTTAAATGTTTTGCCAAAAAAGGTGGGAAGTTTGAGAAACTCACAGGTGTGCAGGAGCAGGTGTAGCCGTGGACTGAGCTCATGTTCATTGAGCAGACTCCCCCATTGTGGCACGGTTTGGATAGACACAGATCCACCATAGACTCACAGTGACGACCTGGAGGACAAAAGAGAGCGATCATAAGAATATAATATGATCATAATCTGATTGGTTTATTACTGACATGCTGGTTTTTCTAATTCAAAACTGACTCCTGAATGTCCTTTTTAAAAAAAAAGCTAAGGTGACTGTACCGGTGTATCCAAGGCGACAGCGACACTGGTAGTCGTTGATTAGCTGCACACAGTCAAGGCTGCCAGGGGCGTGGCAGGGCCCGGACAGGCACTCATTGAGGTCACCCTCACAGTGTTCACCGACGAACCCTGGAGGACAGGAGCACGTGTAACGACCCACACCGTCCACACACTGTCCTCCGTTTCTACAGCGAGGCTCTGAGGACCCAGGCTGGGGGGCGCAGTCATCCACGTTTACCTCACACTGAAGCCCTGCAGAGTAGAGAACAGAGAGATATCAGTGTTTGTAGTTAATTCAACTGTAAACTTTCTCCAGATAGCTCTTCCTCACTCTTGGTATTGTTTTCAGAGGCACCACACAAGTCATTTTGTTAACCGCCCAAACCAAACACACGTCTCATTGGAGCATTTCTTTATCTTTGTTTTTAATTGTAAAGCAGCTTTACATGAAAAGGTTTCATAGCAGCCTATCTCTTGTGACCCTCCTGTGTAGGAGCTTATAATCCGTGCAGACTCACCGTGTGTTCCAGGAGGGCAGGCACAGGCAAAGCGGTTGATGAGGTTGATGCAAGTTCCTCCATGTAGGCAGGGCTTAGAGTGGCATTCATCGACATCATACTCGCAGTTCACACCCTGGAAGCCTGGCTTACACTGAAACAATGAAGCAAGAGACTGAGGTGAGCCGACTGTGGGTTTTGGATGTGCTGCTGTTTGTTCGGTATTACCCCCTGACTGTACAAAGAATGGACAGCATGCCTTCATATGCTGAAGCAACCTGGCTTGTAGAGGTGATGTTTTTGGCTTTACAAAGCGTCCATTTTTACACACAGTGTATGGGATTACAATGAAACTTTTTCTACCTGTAATCTGTGGCACAAAGACAAAAAATTAAAGGTGTGAAAATGTACTTACAAGACACTCATATGTGCCCTGATAGTCCTTGCAGGTTGCTCCGTTACGACAAGGGTTTGACTTGCACTCATCCACCTTGTCTTGACAGTAGAGGCCTGTGTATCCCGGCTGGCATGCACACTTGTGGAAATTGCCTTCATTTATGCACCGCCCGGCGTTCTCACACACGTTCTCCACTTCAATACCTACAGGTGGAAAAAATATGAACAGTAATAATGACAGCTTAATGATGAGCTGGTAGACAGGATTAAAAACGTCTTTGACAGGCTTGAATTCACATCAAAAAAGACTTGTAAGCTATCTGTGCATTAAAGTGTACAAGAGCGCTGTACATTTATTTTGACCCTGTAAAAAACATCATTTTCTAAATTCCGTCTAAAAATATACAGAATCTAGATGGTGGAAATTAGGTCTACAAAAAAAACTAAACGTTGCTCAGTGGGTTACTTCCTTTAGTGCTAGCACTGATTTTGACTCATACTAAGGGAGAGGCAAAACAGTGGTGTAAATATTGACTATGATTTCCGACTGTTACTCATCCTTTAATTAGGCAAACACAGGAACAGGAAGTAGCGTCTCACCTTTCGTGGCTGCAAAATCCTGGCATGACTGGTTTGGGACGTCACAGTACAGTCCCGTCCATCCCCATGAACAGTGGCAGGTCCAGGAGTTGGCAGTCTGAGAGCAGGAGCCACCGTTGAGACAGCGCACCTGACTGCAAAGGTTCACATAGTTCTGGGTACGGGAAAAAAAAAGAGAGTGAGAGAGAGAGAGAGAGAGTTTAAGTTGACTGGAAAGTTTAGCTTGAATTGTGTTTTTATTAAAATACCTAACCCTAGAAATCTGAGTTTTAAAATCTTCAGTATCAAACATTCTTGTATATTTTTTTCCTCTGAACATTAGAAAATTATCAAATGTCTTTATTCTGTAATTTCAAAAAATTACTACACATGTTAGATACACTGCGCACTGACACTTTACCTGGCAGTTTCGTCCACTGTATCCGACAGGGCAAGTGCAGCGGTAGGTGTCCAGGCCATCAGCGCAGGTGCCTCCATTCTTACAGGGCTGAGAGTCGCACTCGTTCTGCTCATACTCACAGAAAGTCCCATAAAATCCAGGACGGCACCGGCAAGAGAAGGTGTTGATGTCGTCGATGCAAGTCCCGTTATTTAGGCAAGAGCTGAAGGAAGAGATCGAGAGGAGGAAAAGAACTGATTAGTAGAGAAGAGGACCGGCGATAAAGTGAAACCTGTGAAATCTTCAAAGTAAGATCATCTCTTCAATCACACGGACATGTTTTGTTTTTTTCCGTTGCAAGCCATCAAGCTGACTAAAATGAAGACATTTGTTTTACACATACCAGTCACCCACTCTCTCTGGTTACTGCTGGGAATGAGTTCATCCAGGAAGAATTTACAACAAGAGAACAGCGCAGTCCAGTCTGGTAGTAAAATGCAAGTTTTACGGCTCACCTTTCAGTGCATTCAAGGATGTTGTGTTCACACAGGATTCCTTCAAAGCCCGGTCGACAACTGCACACAAAGCTGTCGACATGGTCCTTGCAGTTGGCACCGTTCTTGCAGGGCTGGCTGGCACACTCGTCCACCTCGGTCTCGCAGCGCACGCCTTCAAAACCCGGGCGACAGTCGCAGGAGAAGCTCCAAACGCCGTCCACACAGGAGCCTCCATTCAGGCAGGGGTCTGCAGGGGGGGGAGATTTAGAGGCAAACATTGAACAAACAACTGATCTCAATTAGTGGTGAAAATTACAGAAGCAACCTGTCTGAAATGACTGAGAGGCGAAATACCTTCCCCTGATCTCTGTCTCCAGTTTCTTCAAATCAGACATACTGTGTTACGACATTTCACACGGTATCTGAGGCTAATTTTGGATCTTAATCCATTCAGGGATTATCGCAAGTCTCAGGTGATTTGTCACCGAAATGCCTGATTTTGCATGGCTGCCAAAAATGCATTGATTTACATTAAATTAATGCAAATCTCATAAGTTAATTTTCTGAACTTATGAGAAGAGGTCACTGTCTGACTATTTTTGTATTTTTGTTTTTCTGTTTAATTTATTTTTTGTTCAAGAGCCTTGGGTGAGGGGGTCCATGTTTGGAAGTTGTACGTCTGTTAATGGAAAACTGCAAAATAAAGTCTAAATAAAAAAAAATGATTTGGTTAGTGCAGGTGTCTGAATAAATCCAAGTGCTACTCACTGGGTGAGCAGTCGTCGATGTCAGTCTGACAGTTGTGCCCGCTGTACCCATGCGGACATTTGCACATGTAGCTACCCGGGCTGTTGATGCAACGGCCACCATTTTTGCAAGGGTTCTTCTTGCATTCATTTACGTCCTCACTGCAGCGTGGTCCTACACAATGGTAAACATACAAAATACACAGCTGTAATATGTTGAAATAGAAATGACAACAGTTACACATCTCTCATTGAGACAAACCCACACACACACACATACCTTGCCAGCTGGCTGGACATTGGCAAATGTAAGAGGTGTAGTCTGTAGATGGGCGACACACTCCCCCTCTTTCACATGGATGAGAGGCGCAGGGTACTTGCTCCACCTCGCAGTGTTTACCTGTATGTTTAAAAAGCAGTGGATAGAGATATCCCTCAAATGATAATAAGACAGATGCTGATAAAGCTGCTTTTTAATGCTTGAGTGTTGGTTAATAGGATACGACAACACAAACCTGTGAATGGTGGACTACACTGACAGGTGTAACTGTTGACTCCATCGATGCAAATGCCTTGATTCAGACAAGGCCCGGACACACACTCATCGATGTTCTTCTCACAGTTCACACCTTCAGGAAAAAGAAGGAGAGAAAATCAAATGATGATTTTTTTAAAGTAAAGTACTTTTAAATCGTCTCTTCTTGGTTAAATTATTCAACACTGACACTTTGAATGATCACTCAAAGTTATAACCTCTGAAACCAAGTTGGCACTGACAGGTGTAGCCATTATGTCGGTCCAAACAGACGCCGTTGTTTTGACACGGATTAGGTTGGCACTCGTCCTTTTCCTCCTCGCAGCGATGTCCCACCCAGCCTGCTTCGCACTTACAATGATACCTGTAGACAAAACAAGACATGTTAAAATGTGGGAACTAGCCACATGAAAAGGCTTCCCCAAGAATGTCTTTTTTTTTTACACATGTAGCTTCTGAAACTGCAGGTTAAATGTAGCAGGGAAGATTAATGATTTGTTTTGCTCTATCTTGTGGGTCTTAAATTCCTTTCCAACAGCATTAGAGCGGTACACTTTCACTCAGACTTAAAGAGGCATTACATATAGACAGATTATGGAAATGTAAGATACAATACCCGTGTTGTTGTTCAATGCATTCTCCGTGTAGGCAAGGCTGGGGAGCACAGTGGTCAGTCCCAGAGAGGCACAGTGGGCCGTGGGTGCTGGGTGGGCAAGAGCACTGAAACCCGTTGATCTTGTCTATGCAGGTTCCTCCACTTAAGCACGGGTTTGAGTGACATTCATTGATCTCCACCTCACATTTAACACCTGTTAGAGCAGGATTTGAGGGTCAGATTAATCAAAAGCACTCAAGGTTGGGTTCTCTATGTTGATTTCTAAAGCATCTCCAATTCAGGCTATACTTTCTCCCATTTTTTTCGGCTTGAAGAACATTAAACTAATACCAGACTGTACCTGTGTATCCCGGAGAGCACACACACTTGTACTCGTTGATGCCATCGTGGCACTCTCCGTATTCACACGGGTTGCTGGCGCAGTCGTCTTCATTGATTTCACAGTTCGTTCCTAAGCAGGGTAATAACAAACACAAAGTCATGAATTCACATTCATGTAATCGTACTTTATCATTTCCTATAATTGGGAATGTTTGCTAAGGTTTCAAAGAAGCAAACTACAAACACCCCATCACATCTCTCTCTGACTGGTGTCAGCAAGGAGGTGAGCTGGAGGTGAAAGAGATCGAGTTGCTCTGATTAAATGTGATGGTTAACTTATCTACCACCAGGGGGAGTAAGAGTCCACGGAGCGCGGCAAGAGGAAAAAATGAAGAAATGTCGACAAAAGTGCTGACAGACTTTACAGCAGTTGCCTGCTATGACTAGATTGTGATATATGGTAAGATAAACTCGGTGAATAACACGAGGGGCACAGCTGTTAGTCTGAGAGACTGAAGAGAGAGGAAACGAACGAGAAACAGAAACAGAGAGACCGAGGGGGAACAAGGCCACAGGAGGAGGGGAAGTGTAGGCATGAAACCAGAAAGTGAGACCTGACAGGGTGACCTAACACAGTTTTTTTTAAGTGAGGACAGTAAAGACTTCAGTACCAGGTCTCAGGGTGATACAATATACTGAAGAGAATCTACTAATCCACAGAGCAACACAGTGTTACACTGCTCGACCCAGACCTGTGACTTACACACTCACTTCAGAGTGCTCTACACTTTACACGACTTTGAATGTATTGAAAGTTTACAGGAAGCTCAACATGTGGGGGTGGAGGTCTTTACATTTAACAGTAGCTGTTAGCTCCACTATAAAACTTTGAAAGGTCAGAGAAACTTGAAACTCATGAGAAGATCTGATGAGCTGGCAAACAGGATTCCTTAGTCTTGAATTCAAGATTATGCAGACCTTATAAATACTCGGCTAAAAAGGAACTTGAACTTTAAGCTACGTTTCGTGTTTTTAGTTTAATCAGCATGGTAACCATAGAAACCACAAGTCAACGCAAAAGAAGCAGCAGCAGACTCTTCCGTTAGAGGAAGGGGCCTTATACAGGGCTAAGGAAGAAGAAGAAGAAGAAGAAGAAGAAGGTGAAGGTGTGAAAGTTCTTTATTCTAATGCTGTACTTTGTAAACAATCCAGAATGCTGTTGTCATAACCTTATCACAACTGCTTCCATCATTAACATCCATGAATTTTAAGACTACAATTCATCTCGCCATATGATGCATTTTGTCACTCGCAGACCACATACCTGTGGTTCCTGGGGGGCAATTGCACTGATAGGCGTTGACCAGATCGATGCAGCGCCCTCGGTTCTGGCAGGGGTTGCTGTGACACTCCTGGACCTGGATGTTACAGATCGTGCCTGTGTATCCGAGATAGCACTCGCAGGAGAAGGTGGCGATGCCGTCTTTACACACACCGTGGTGGCATGGTTCTGGTACGCAGTCGTTGATGTTCTCCTCACAGAGTGTACCGGTGAAGCCTGGAGGGGAAATATCTTATCTTAGAAAAATAACAAAGGCGACCGCAGAATGGATAGAATGACAATTTTGTGCAATTTTCCGGGGCAAACTAGTGTGGCACTTTGTTTTATGAAAAGTACAATTGTTCCTACTTTATCAGCTCATTACAGGGAATACGGAAAAAAATACAAATGAGTGGGGTGACCATACATTCTCTTTTACCCAGACATGTCCTCTTTTATAAAATCCTTCAAATGTCCAGGGTTTTGTATGGAAGTTTTTAAGTTTGTGTAGCGTAGACTAACTGAGTTAAAAGTGTAAAAACACTGAACCCGACCTGAAAAACCCTCAAAATTTACTACACGCGGCTCCGTCTTGCATAGTAGTGTCTTCTTTTTGGGGATTCAGAATATGGTCACCCTACAAGTGGGAAAATGTTGCTTTTGATTGAACTGAAAAGGAGGTCATTCCTTTTTACCTTCAGTACATTCACATTCATATCCATTGGGCATGTCGCTACACTTGGCCCCATTCAGGCAGGGAGTGCTGGAACACTCGTCGATGTCTATTTGGCACATTTCACCACTGAAGCCTGAAAACAGGAGACAGAACAAGATGGACATAAACACAAACACCTTGATCACTGATGAAACTCTATGGGCATCTTTGTTTGTAGGTGGAAATCAACAGAAATAAATAACATAACTAGGGCAGCCTGTGTACCAACCTGCTGGGCACTCGCAGACGAAGCGGCTGACCTGGTCCAGACATTTCCCCTGGTTCAGACAGGGTGAGCTTAGACACTCATTCATTTCGATCTCACAGTGAGTCCCCTCGAAACCTGAACGTGTGGAAACAGACAAGTTTTAGTATTTCTGTCTTAGACTTTGTCTCTGCAGAAGTGAAGTAGTTTCAGTCTGTCACGGTTAGCTATCTAAGTAGGCCAGGAATTAGTTGTCTACTCCAACAAAGAAGTCATGCTTCTGTTTCCTACATCATGTGGGACAAAAATATAAACACCTAAAAAAAACTGCTTAGGGATTTTAGAGCCAGAAAGCTGCCAAATTTATGTGTCAATGTAAGTATTGAAAAAAAACACACTTTTGACTTTGAATGTTAGAATATTTTCATACATGGCGCTTCATAGACATGGAATAATGACACTTTGTATCTTTGTATTCAAGAATACAAATACATATTTATGCTGACAGGTTTTTTTCTAATGTGTATTCGACATATTGTATATAGTTTTATTGAGCTATTTTGGTGATCTTATCTTAATGTCTTTTGTTCTTTTTTCATTTCACTTCAATTTGTTTTTTCTTAAATTTCATTTTACGTTACTGCTTTTGATTTTAACCGTACCCCCAGTGTTTCCTCATTTTGAATTTTAAGATGGCGTTTCCTCAGTGCGCATATTCCTGCTTTCACAAAATAGATTTGATAACCGGATTTGAGCTCGTACCGCTCTCTTGTCGTACCACTCAATACACTTTTTAACTTCCCACTGTTGTGTTTTGATTGTGGGGTTTAGATGAGGAGTAAATGCTGTCAGGGGTATTCTTTTTTTCGTTTGCATTCTTCTGTGTTGAAATCACTTTGTGCTACTATGTTGTATGATAAGTCCTAGACAAATCAAGATTGATAAAATGATTTTGTTGTGTTGCTGGACACTTTTTGTAATGCTTTTGAGCCACTGATCACAATCGGTATTCCAGTAAGCCTCTTCCTGGTGGTTCAGGACAGGCTCTTGCAAAAACAGTCTCAGATTTTGAAATGTAATATAATACTCTGCATGGGTGCTTTAAAGTATACCATGCATGCAGATGCAGGTGTAGTCCCCAATGCGATCCAGACAGGTGCCGTCGTTCTGACAGGGGCTCGAAGCACACTCGTTGACATCTTGCTCACATCGCGGCCCAGCGTAACCCCTTACACAGTTACAGGTGAAGGAGCCGTCAGTGTTCACACACTGACCACCGTGCTCACAGGGGTTGGTGCCTAATGATAAAGAGGAAACAGGAAAGCTTGAAAGCAGAACATCAGAAGCCAAACACATCCTGTGTGTATTTTAACTTTGTTTCGCTCACCAATGCTGCATTCATCTCTGTCTGTCTGGCAGGTGCTGCCGATGTATCCAGGTGGGCAGTTGCAGTTGTACATGCCGCTGATGGGGTTGGTGTCGCACTGGGAGCCTTCCCTGCAGGGGTTACTGATACAGGCGTCGTCTCTGTGGCAGAGCAACCCTGAACAGTGGCGATGAGGAGAAATCCAAAAAGCACATGTTAAGATATTTCAATAAAAGATTTGAATGGTAAAAAAGCAAGTGTGCTGGATTGTCTGGTATAGTACGTTTGTGGTGCTGGGTGAGGATTACATACAACTACTTCCAGTCAAAGTAAACTCTTTCAATAGCACCGAATTAAAATGTTGTTAATCATCATGCTAAAATTTCAAAGAAGTCTGAATTCATGAAGAAATATTCCGTGTCTCGCTGATATCTTACCGGTCTTCCCGTGAGGGCAGAGACAGACAAAAGATGCGACTCTGTCAATGCACGTGGAGCCGGGGCTGCACGCTGCTGTCGCACAGTCGTCGATGTTTTCAGAGCAGTCAGCTCCGCTCCAGCCATTAACGCACACGCAGACATAGCTGCCAATCAGGTTGCTGCAAGTCCCTCCGTTCTGACAAGTGTTCGGCTGCAGACGGCACTCATTCACATCTTCTGTGCAGTGCTGACCTGTGAATGATACAAGGAGAAAAGTGTTTTAGATTCTTTTCATCTAATCGGATGATTTAACTTTTTGCATACATAGAAAATGTACATTGAGATCCTTTCATCCGCTGAGTGTGTTTCTCTCGGTTGGTTTAGAGCCACATAAACTAAGACAGGCCTGAGGAAGCTGCTGTATGCATGTTTGCTTTGTAAAAAGAAGAGCTTACATATGCAACACGAATGGCTAGCAGAGACACGCCTTGTGTGAAGTAAATGCCTCCGGAGGATAGAGAGCAAAGAATGACGCAAAACAAAACATCAAGTGAGGAAACACGAAGGAGACAAACAACTGAGCTCACAGGAACATGATCAAACACACAAATCCCTTACCGGTCCACTCTGGGGGGCACTGGCAGTTGTAGGTGTTAACTCCGTCCATGCAGGTCCCTCCGTTTGCACACTGATGACCGGGACAGTCGTCGATGTTGTTCTCACAGTTCGTCCCGTTAAAACCTGCCGCAAAAATAACAAACAAACAGGATGATATCAGCGATACAATGATTCTGAGCATGAATTCAAATACAGCACCTTCAGTGAGATACGATTTGGTGTATTCAAGTCTTCTGACGTGTCCTGGTAATGTATAAACACAACCTGTGTGTGTGTGTTTGTTGTGTCCACTAGTTAAGTGTAGCAAAATGACAGCAGAGTCTGTCTAACACAACACCGCCAACAGGATCAGACTGTTTCTACCTCAAACAAAATATTGTTACAATAACTCACAGGTACAATCATTTATACATGAAGATCAGGATCAGAGTGTAACAAACTACTGTGGTCTTATCAAGATTAGATTTCATCAAGCTCATATTAGGCTTAAGTCTGGCGTTTCGATCCTCCTACCTGGAAGGCAGTGGCAAGAGTAGCTGATTTCAGAGCTCTGGTGGCAGGTGCCTCCATTAAGGCAGGGGGAAGGTGAGCAAGGGATGTACGAGCTTTCACAGTTTTTGCCCGTAAACCCCGGAGCGCAGACACACCTACAGCGACAATAAAAGGTTCATTAAGTGTCATTCATTCAGTCTGTATAAGAACATCTTAAAATAAACCATGACTAATAAATGAAAACTCTTTTTGGTTTTACAACTGTCCTCCTCAAATGTCCGGGGTGAAAACATATTTAGACATTTTTTTAAGAACTGGACACTCACTTGTAGGAGCCAGGGATGTTGAGGCATCCTCCTTCATTCTGGCATATGGGAGGCGTAATAGCACATTCGTTGGTGTCATTCAGACAGCGAGGGCCGAAGTAGCCGCTGGGACACGAACATGTGTATTTTCCATCAGGCAGAGAGCTGCATATTCCACCGTTTGCACAGGGGCTGGACAGACAGCTGTCCTCCTGTTCGCATCGGAGACCTAAAAGTGAAAAGAAGGGAGAAGAGCTGAGGATTATTTCCTCTTACTGGATGTGTCAATTATCAGTATGTCTATCCATTGATTTATAACCCCACAGGGTCAAATGTGTATCGGAACAGCCGTGAAAACACAAGTCAAATGTGTCTTTATTTCATAGATATGTGTAGGAATTCAATCAAGAAAGCTGTTTAAAAAGAGTGAGGCTATCAGACAATTTAGGCAGTGTTTAAAAAAAGGTTTATAAAGTCCTTAAGTTGTACAAACAAACAGGAAAAAGTTCAAGTTTAAGTTTAGAAAATAAAGTCTTTGTTCATGTGATAAATTTGAGCCACATTTCACAGCCCTTTTTTCGGACAGCGGCTCACCTGTCCATCCTCGAGCGCACTCGCACTTGAACTTGTCAAGCGACAGCAGAGTGCAGACACCCTTGTTGGCGCAGGGGTTGTTGGGGTAACAGGTGGAGTTCTGGGGAGTCTGGCAGTGCTGACCAGTGAAGCCGAGGGGACAGGCGCAGGTGGCGCTGCCCGGCACAGGTACGCCAGCTGACATAGACACCGAACAGTTCCCTCCGTTCAGGCAGTATCCGGGTTGGCAAGGGTCTTTATGCTGGCAGTACTCGCCCAGAAAGCCTGGAGCACACCTGGACACACACACACATAAAACCAGAACTGGGTTAAACACTCACATTCACACGCACAGTTCAGACAATAAAGATGAAAGTAAGGTTAAACAAAAGTCAGATTTAGAAGTGTTCGTGGGCTTTTTTTAAAGAGACAAAGAAACAAAACAAAAGAGTGAGTTTCAGTCAGGTGCACGTAATGCACCACATCAGACAACAGTATTTACAGTGAAAGGCAACGCTGATGAAAAGTCATGTAGTACACACACACACACACACACACACACACACACACACACACACACACACACACACACACACACACACACACACACACACACACACACACACACACACATCAAAAGGACTCATGAACCAATGAACAAGAGCAGGTACACTCCACTGTCTAATACTCAGTCCTGCCTCTGTGGGGACCCACATCCCTAAGTAGGAGTATTAGTTAAATCTGTGGTCGTGCTTAAAGAGAAAGTAGTTATTCAATCACTTCAGCCATTACACTTCAGTTTAGAGTAAAGAGGTAAAAGGGTGCATTAACAGAGCGCACTGTCCCAAGAGAGATCGAGCAAGATTTAACGCATGACACTACAGAAACACAAAAACACATAACAGAATATATCACTGAGCTGACTGATCAAAGATTGGATATTGTGAGAGGACAAAACTACAAACTCCACAACTGCACATATGATCTACTGGTTGGCCTGAGCTGTTAACCCATAAACCCTGTCAGAGAAAGAGGAAGCCGAGCTTGGTGAGAGGTTGAAACGAAGGTCAGAGATGGTAAAGAAGAAGTAACAAATGTAGAAGGATGTAAGGTGGAGTCATCTGGAAGTTGTTGACTGAAAGCTGGCAGAGACTGAAAAACAATGAGTGGAAAGTACAAGAAAACTTTCGGGGGGAAAATAACAGATTACAAAGTTTGTGCCGACAGATGAATACTGTCATGATTTTGATCAATATATTCACAGAAAACATAGAACCCATTCAACATGTCTTCCTTTCGATTTCTTGCTTTTTTACTATTTTCAGTGAAGTGATTCAGCAGCATGCGGAGCAGTGAGGAGGAAATTACAGTATTACACAATACGTCCACAAGGGATCTGAGCAGAGACCTCGATCCTCTCCCCACTTTCTATTCCTCTGTTTTCTCAGCCCCTCCCTCTTTCCAGACCACTTCTCCGTCTGACAGTATTTGGTCAGATGTGTTATATTTTCTAAATTTTTTCTGACGAGTAGAAACGTTTGAAGTCAGGTAATTTCCTGCGTTCGCTTTTTTCGATCAGCTGCCTGTTGCTCATTGTGTGTGTGTGTGTGTGTGTAGGCTTGTGCGTTGGTGTGTGGCACATGGCAGACACCCTGTCTGGGGACCATGGGTGACAGAACAACCCGCCGCCTCTTGCACAGCTCTCTGAACCTGCCTCCCTGGAGGGGTTCAGGTAACATAATAGGAGAGCAAAGATAAAGCGCGCAGTCACTGAGACACACACATACACGTACGCAGATAAACTAATATCTCCTTTCAGACCCTTTCTGATGAAGAAACTCTGCTTATTTCCCTCATAAGCAGCCCTGGAGCATGTGAAAACAGACGACTGAAGAGCAGCAATGGGTGTCATCCGCCATTGAAAACACTGGAAATGAGAATTATCTGAAATTGAGTCTCATGCTCACTGCCTTGTATTTGTTACAGCCCACCCCACCCCAAAGCAGCTTGAAGATATTAGGTTGTGAGCGCATGGGAACGAAGGAGAGCTGTGATTCATGCCAGGCAGAAGTTTCTCAGATCAATCACATCTGTGATACGTCTGCCTGCATCGTGTGTGACTCACCCGATGTCTCCTTAAATAGGACAAACAAGATTAAGCAACAGTCTCTCTCTGACTGATTCATCTGTTAAAAACATTTACAGTTTATCAAATACGACACACACGCACAACCGAATAATTACGGTATCAATTGGAATCACAATGTAAATAAGCAACAAGCGAACAGTTTGTTTCAGTTTTACTCTTTGTTGGGGAAAAAGTTAAGAAAAATATTAATCAAACTTTAATGTTTCTGTTACCGTCACTAACGTCAGTTTGGGTTTCAAAAGTCGTAAATGACTTATCTGCTTCTGCATGCACCGAAAGTGAGTTTAATTAGATCAGTAAGACATGTTTCTTTCTTTCCGTCCTTATTTGATACTCTACAGAGCTCAAAATCCACTGCTGATAATGCTCTATAACAGGAGTCCCCAACTATCAGGACTCGGACCGATACCAGGCTTTAGGTTGTTCGGACTAGGCCGTGTAAACCCAGTGGAGGTAGTTTCCTTACTACATTGTGTTTTATTGTTTATTAACTATGCAACAACCTACTTTTTAACTCAACATAACAAGGCAAATTATTGTCACCTAAAGTTTAAATCAATAATAATTTTCATTACTTGTATTTAAACATGAAAATATATGCTTTTCAATTGATAAGGTTCTTTGGCATTAAAAGCTGCACATGTGACACATACGATTTTTTGAATGCCGAGTCGATTTAAAATGCGATTTATGATATTGTTGGTTTTCTCGATTTTTTGTCTGCATTTTTAACACCAGTGAAACAGTTGAATGATTATGATTGTCTACTGACTATTCCAGAAACCATATCTCCCCCAAAAATACACATCACATATATATCAGGGTTTTTTTTTAGATCTATTCTTAGATTTGAAAAAAAAAATTAACGTTTTTTTTTTTTTTTTTTTTTTTTTTACAAAAAAACATTTTTTTATTTTTACAAAAAAAAAAGATTTAAAATTTGTAAAAAAAAAAATTAAAAAAAGGGATATTTATGTGAAGTGATTTTTTCTCCACCCCTACTAACTTGTGTATCAATAATCCACCCTTTCCCCTCCACTAGTCTAACAGAAACATGACAGCTGCTATCTAGTCTATGTTTTAAAATAAGAGAAAGTTGTTGTACCAAATACTGATTTTTATCCGTCTAAATGGTCCGCCTAATTGAGAATAAAAAAACAGTTTTTTAATCAAAGTATCAAAGTAGCATTGGGAGAGTTAACACACCGTTGAGTTTGGCTGTTTTGCACTTCACACTGTTTTACACCTTATGTTGAAATATTATCATCACTTCAGTTTATTATTGAGTAAAAACCCTTTGTGTGCTCCTATTCACGGTGAGAGTGATAAACAGTCAAACCATGTGGGAGATAAGTGATGTATGGTCTTCAAAGAAAGCTCAGACTTCATGCCTCCTGACCCTAACTCTCTCTGATTAGACATGGCCACCCTCCCTCTTCCCTGTCTCTGTCCCTGTATCAGCACGTCTGCAGTGCAACCCCCTCCACACATGCCTATACACAAACACACACACATAAATACACAAACACTGAGACGGCCCTCCTCACTTCAAACACAAACACAGCTTGGTCATGATATCACAACAAGGCGGCCATCCTGGGAATGAGGACTGCTCTTTTTTTTTTTTTTCTTCTCCTTCTCTTTTTCTGCTGGATGACCTCTCCGCCCCCCACTCATGGAGTAATGACACGGCCCTCTGCCCTGTGACATACATCACATTAGCAAGCCGTCACACAAAGAACAGCGTGTCCAGGTTAATGCCAGGTTTACATTGCACTGGGAACATTTCACACATTCTCACTGTTAAAACGATGGGAAATATGAGACACATTCTCAAAGTCAGGTACAGCCACTTCACTGAGAGAGACGTAATTTGAAACTGGAACTTTGTCATAAAATTTAGCCCGACTGCAAATCTTTTTAACCTTAAAGAAGCCCCTCGAGTTAGTTAGCCTTGTTAATATCTTTGTTAATGTAATTCAGCGCCTACACAGTTGTCTTGGTCCTTTTGATTTTTTAACTTTTAATCTGAGATTTGTGAGATTGTTTCCAAGCGCCGACAGGAAGGATGCAAAATAACCACACGAAAATTAAATCGCTGCTATCTAACCAGTACTGACAGAACTACATGCCATGGTGTCAGGAAATGATACCACCCTGTCCTTCAGGTTTCACAGCCTGATAGAGAGTTCATTATTAGCCTCTGGCTGTATCATCAGAGCCCGGAGCAAACAGACAAGGCCGAGCATGATTCACATTACTGTCAGGGAGTGGTGCTTTAGACGGTCTGTTTCTGAATGCAACACAGGGAAGAGTGAAAACCTCGTCTCAGTGGATTTTCATACACTATAAACAATTATGAACCCACGCGGTCACCTTTAACACACTTTTGATTCCACTTTTAAGAGCAATGCAGTCGAGAAAGAAGAACGTCTCTGCAGCCAATTCCATCTATGGGATCCTTTGTTTTGCTCCAGGAGGATTTTTTCCTCCTTTTTTCTCCATCCTTCTCTTACTCGATGCTATTTCCTGAAGCCCGTCTTTCCCTCTCTTTCTCACTCCTGCACCTCTCATTTCTAACCCACTCTCGAGGTGTCAGGTTTCTACAGCTGGTTCACATTAGCGCCCCCCATCTCAAACACCCCCCCCCCCCTTCTCTCTGTCTCTCCCTCTGCACCCCCTCTCTTCGTCTTTCTCTCTCTCCCTCCTCTTTCTCTACCTCATGCTGACCTCTGCCTGTCCTGGCTGGCCATGGGGCTTAATTTGATTCTAACTCACTCATGAAAAGTCTCTCATCTCCTTTATTCCAAATTCCTGGGTCCTAAACCCCTGTACTCGATTATTCCCAATCCCTAATTCCGCTTTACTTTTGTGCTAATTCTTTCCTCCTCCTACCTCTCCTGAACCACAACCCCGCCACCACCCCTCTCCCTTCGCAACTATTCTAGTCTCAGCGTTGCTTAATAACTCCATCATGCTCTCCCCCTGCGGCCATTACAAAAAACACTGGGAGAGAGAAAGAAGGGGAGCACAAGCTGGCTCATATTTCAATACCTGGATCATTCCCCAGCTTGGCTGGAGCAAAGGTGGCCTATTCACTACGCTGGAGTCCTGTGTGTGCACGCATGGACGTCACCCATCAAGTTCTGAGCATGTTACTGACACTGCTGTTGCTTCAATATACAGCAGTACCGGTACTTCAGGTCAAAATGCGTTGGATTTTTAGGGCCCATAATAATGATAAGTTCTTAAAGGGATATCCTGGTGTTAAATTAATCTAGGGTGAAACACACCATAACACCGAGGTAGGTACCCCCTCGAGAGATGAATATTGCTGGCTGCTTGCTTCTCTAGTTTTACCAACTTTTGTAATGACCGCAGAGAGCAATACACAGCGGTCTGAGGAGCCATAAACAAACCTCAACCAAAAAGCCACTCTATAGCCACAAACAACTCTCAGAACAGCACCTAACTTCATCAACAGTATAGGGTCTCAGCCATAGCACTAGCCACCAAACATCTTTTTAACTTTGCCTGATTTCTTTAGCAAAGAGACTAAACACAACTCACCTACTCTCTTCCAGCAGCCGCTTGTTTGTAGCGAGACTTCGGGCCAGTCCATTACGGACTGAAGTGGGGTGACGCAGCTTAAGGAAGAACATTTATGATAATTTCTTTATGGAAATGCAATCAGACCGAGACGCCAAGGCAGAAGAACTACCGCGTCTGCACAGCAAAATGATTAATATGATGATTATTACTTCCAGAAAATGATAAAGAAATAATCATAAATGAGCTGCGTCACCCCGCTGTAGTCTTAATGGACTGGCCCGAGGTCTCGTTACAAACAAACAGCTGCTGGAAGAGAGTAGGTGAGTTGTGTTTAGTCTCTTTGCTAAAGAAATCAGGCAAAGTTAAAAAGATGTTTGGTGGCTGGGACCCTATATGTGCTTTTAATGAAGTTAGGTGCTGTTCTGAGCATTATTTGTGGCTATAGAGTGGCGTTTTAGTTGAGGTTTGTTTACGGCTCCTCAGACCGCTGTGTATTGCTATCGTGCGGTTACTAAATATGGTATAACTAGAGAAGCAAGCGGTCTGCAACATTCATCTCTCGAGGGGGTGTCTAGCTCAGTGTTACAGTGTGTTTGACTCTAACTTAATTTTACGCCGGAATATCCCTCTAATGGGGTCGATAACTGATATTTGGAACTGATGTGCATCAAAATAGAAAAATTTAGAATTCTACAAACTCTAACATAAGACTTTGTTTAAAATGGCTTTAGCACGTTTAATCTAAACTGAAACTTTCAACATTGTACAAGGCACTTAACCAGTTACAGTGAACATCACACAGGCCAATCAGATAGTTTGTGGGCAGGACGTTAAGTGAGCAGTGGGCAGTGGGCAGAAACAGACCCACCAAAGCAGGCCAATAATCGGTCGACCCATAGCTAGTAGTGCGGTGCTGTGTGTCAAGATCTAAGGACTCCTTGGTTTACCAAAAGAAGAAAAAAAAAGAGAAAAAATGTAGCTGCAAGATGTCTGGTAGTTCATTTTTGAGAATTCATTTTTTTTCCCGTCATTTCAAAACATCTGCAGCAGTTTAGTCTGTGTCTGTCACTTTAAATCAGGAGAAAAAAAAGTGCACCAGATTACACAATGTACGCTTTGGAGCTCCAGTCTCGGGCTGAGTAATCTGGTTAAAATCAATTTTACATTTGTCTGATCTTGATACTACACACCACAGTTTGGAAAATGACTGAACTCTTAAGTAGATTTAAATCAAAAAGTTTCTTTAGTGATTACAGAAACTGACTGAAATGAGCTTCACTGTCACTTCAGACCCAGACATGAAACAAACAGGAAAACACGCTCCAGACTTCAAAGGTGAATGGTGGAGGTCGATCTAGGAGGCACACCACTAACACCAACAACTATCTTTTCTCAGCTATTGTTCAGGAGAAAGTTGTTGGTGCTTCAGTCTTCTCACAGGGGAGCAGCAAAGTGAGATTGATGTTGGTACAAGTGAGAACAGCTGACTGTTTCTTTTTTACTTCCCTATAATCACACTTACTTTTCAGTTTTTGTTTGAGGGGGTTGTAAACTACATTTCAACCCCAGCACATAAGGAAACTGATACCCTGATGAACTAAGATGATTGCTAGGTCTACCTCGAGTACTACCAGAGTGGAGGAGCTCTGCAAGTGAAGCTGTGAGCTGTATGCCGTTACAGCCCATACAGAGAGGCCAGCCCTACAATGGAAATAAAATGCACATAAACTTTTCAGTAAAGGTTAATTCATGGGCGTTTTTGGGAAGTGAAACTATGAATCTTTCACTTAAATAATCATTAGTATAGCATAGTGTTACTGGGTTGGGTTTTTTTTTTGTTTGCAAACTCCCTCATTTCTCTGAAAACCTTTTTTTTTTTCTTCTCATTTTCAATGTCAAGAGCAGAAGCAGCAAAAATAACATCACAGAGGAGGCGTGCAAGAAAAGGTGAGAGACTGTTGTCAAAGTCAGACAGAAAGAAAAAGCGCACAGAAAGAGAGAGGAAGACGGATCGAGTGTATAAAGCAATGAGGTGTAAGTTAAAGCCAAAAACCTAATGAGAGAGACGGACGGAGAAAAGAGGAAGCCAGACAGTCTGAGTGAAAAGCATCCGTGTTGACTGAATGAAGGAGTGCAGAGCAGGGTGGAGTACTAACTCGGGATATGCGGTAAAATCTGAGACTGTGTTTAGAAACATGTTCAAAAGACTCATCAGCATGACTGTGGTACGCAGCACAAGGCCCATTTTCTCTTTGAGCGCTCCATCTGCCTGCATGTCTCTCTGGGCTGTTCTTTCATTATCCTGCCTCTGTGGTCGTTTCAAATAAGGTCTCCTACAATAGGTCTGTTGGCCCATTTCAATGCTATATAGAGATTTGTGCTATAGATAGTTAACTGTACACTTAGAAAGTTTTCCACAAAAAAAGGTACAATGGTTGTTTTGAATCCGCAGTGTTCACTCAAAATCATGTGCTGTCCCTTATTTTCTGTGTGCGTTTTTATTCATTTTTCAAAGATGGACCTGAAACTTCCCCTGACCTTTGACTTAAAGATGGGCAGTGAATTTCTTCTTCCTCCAATTGTATATGTCCCAACTCTAACCGAAACACATGTCCAAACTGATTGATAACTACAGTCGACAACTTTCATGAAACTGTCATGAAAACGCCAGTGAATAATTTTTGAGTATTTTTTTGATATATTTAGCTGTGATTGAGAAAAACTTATTAGACATTACTGTGAGTCCCACTCCAATCATTTTTTTTTTTTTTTTTAACTACTTAAAGTGTTCTAGGTGGTCTTTAAATTGTGATTATGGAGTTTTTACCAAGAATCGCATTACCTAACAACATTTTCAAGGGCTTTCCTTCTGCAAAGCTCCAGTAGATTACTAGCAAATCGCTTCCAGGTCGTGGGCGGAGACAGCGTTGCTCTGCACACTCATCTTCATGCTAGCTTGTAGCCTAACATTGCCGGTGAAGTAGAAGTGGCAGGTAACATAGGAGTTATTCATCTCTCAGACACGAATGTCTTTAGGGACATGATGAAAGCTGATATCATAATTAGCTTTCTTACGGGCATTGTTCCGCGATCGTCCTCTCGACTTTTCCGAATGTGGCCTGCATAGCGGGGCTCCGGGGGCGGAGCTTGGATTTGCTATGTAGGAAATCTCACTGAATCTGAAGCTGACTTTTGTGTCTGCCAGAGACTCACAGCAATTTGAATAAAGAAATACTCCGAAATATGTCCTGTAGCATCAGAAAAACGCCATATGAACATGTAGACAACAAGAAAAACACGATTTTTATCGGAGTGGGTCTTTAAAGTTATTGAGTTTGACCAAAAGGTGGGAGGTGGAGTTTATCACCTACATTACAGCTGGTCAGAAGGTGAAGCTTTAAAGTATTGGCTTCACTTTTGAGGAGTTATCATGTTATCCAGCTTTTTTTCCCCAAAAGAGTCAGTCTAGAGAAAATTTAGACCAACATACATGAGAAAATGTTTTCCTCGTTGGTTTGAAAAGAGAGTCAAGGTGAATTCATTTCGGTGAACCTGAAGATTAACTTTACAGAGAGATCATTTTCAATAGGTGACAAGAATTAATCAAAGTGCATTGTTGGTTGACAAAAGCCTTTGTTTCAGTGCATAAACAGAGAAAACGTGAACCTGTGACAGATTGAAGTTACTACTGACCCCACAGTGTCATCATCAATGTGTGACAAAGAGCCACTTGTCACCTCTCTGTATGTGGGTTTATGGTCTGGTTGCTACATTCCCCACTGTTTTGTAAGGCTTCCTCTTTCTGAGAGCAGTCCGGTGTTCATCTACTGTAAGTGTTCGTGTGTTTTGTTCCTTTATTTCTTCTTCATTTCTGAGACAAAGCATCATATCCTAATTCAAATTGAAAGCTCTGGTTGTCGGCAGCAAGTAATTTAGACACACCAACGCAAGCTCCTGAAAACTGTCATTGTTTTTCTTATAATATCAACATAAAATGGTAAAAATAGTTGATGAACAGATATAAAAGGACACTACAGTCAAAGTCATGGTAAGCGCTGATGAATCATCTACTTGTCTCATCATCTGGGGCCTCAATCACATGCTCAAACGTTGCATAGAATGACATCTGTATCTCCCAAATACTGAAACTAACACAAAAACTGAACTTCAGACCTCTCTGTGCCAGAATGTGAACATGCCCCGGGCTCAAGGTGCCCCCGACTCTTCAGGAGACACACGCAAACTGAACGCACACGCCAACATGTACACAAAGAAACTCTTATCATTGTGGTCTCAGCCCCGGCCACATGCACAGCACTGGTAGCTGAGCTGTGGGAAGCAGATAAGTCTTTGGCGCGTCAGGGCTGGAAATCACTGCTGTGGGTGCCTATCTGCTCCTCTGGTGTTTGTTGACTTTAGTTTGGATCATGTGCCCAACCCAGTTACAATCTGTGGAGGACAAGTGACTGATCTGAAACATTTTCCCAGCTCTCTCTTTTGTCTTTTTCCTTCCTTCCTACAGCTGCTTCGTCACCTTTTTTATCAACCAAAAAAACAACAGCCAGAGCTTCATATCCTTTAAAGGGTTCCTTTAAAATGTAGATACGAACAGGAGAGCAGGTACGGCTGGAATAAAGGAGAAAAGAAAAAGATCCCAACAATAACAGGCTTTTAGGACAAGGATTAAGAGGCCTGGTGAGTTGTGTCCAGAGGCATCCAAATCCCTGAAGGAGAAGGAGAGACCATGGCATGGATGGATGAGTGACAGTTTGATGAAGGAGGCGTACCAAGAGGGGAATTACACTCCTCTACTCTCTCTCCCCCCTCACTGCTCTCTCATCATTAGTAAGGAGTTGTGCTCCGAGGGATTCCTCCTCAAATTACCTGAAAAAAGACATCCTCTTTTCTTTTGGCCCTTTCTCTTCCTCTGTCTGCCCCGCAGGCAAATTCTACCTGTCAGATCAAACAGGTAGCAGGTCTACACAGCGCAGTAACTCTCCCCTTTTTTTCTGTTCAATAAAAAGCAGTTTTCAATAAAAAAAAAAAAACAAAGGCCTGACAGTGACTGAGAGAGAAAAGGGAGGTGAGAAAAGAAGGTGGGGGAGGTAAGGAAGTAATGAAGCGGAGAGAAAGTTCATCAGTTTGCACTGCAACCTCAGTAGACAAAGAGATCTTGTTCATGAGAAAACTGGGTTTCCACTACACAACGAGAGTGCGGCATAACCACTCTTGTTTCGACTGATCAGGTATTAACTCTGTGAGTCAGACTCCAAATGAATGTCGGGAAGCCATAGACCGCACCATTGTTCCTCTCTGCCAATACCTCGTCGAAAAGCGTTTATGCGTCCCTTAAGTGATGATGTCAGCTCCGAACGCCAACCTGACAAACTTGTGACTTACACAAATCCACACAGAGACACACTCTTAAAACACACCTCTTTCTCACAGCCGAGGCTGAAGGCTTGCAGTGTCACCGGTTAGACGGCTTTTGTGCAGCCTGCCCTGCAAGTAGGCAAGTCGACCTCTCCCATGTACTCTCTCTTACAACATCTGTGTGTCCAAAATGACACACCTTAAGGTCCTTAGCATAACAATCCCCAGCATGTCTTCAAACGCAGTCCTTTTTTACAGGCAATCGTTCCAGTTTGTACTTTAAAATAAAAGCAAAGTTCTTTTTTTTCCCGCTCTGTTTTCTTTCCTCAAATATTGAAGAAGTAAAAGGAAAAAAAAGGGATTAAAAGGAAATGATGTTGAAAAGAAACATACTGTACTGGATGTCTGAGGAACATTGAAGTTCCCCAGGTTTGAAGAATGTATGGGAACTTTGCAGAGGAGGCACAGGAGGCAAGTTGAAGAATAATAACAGAAGCACAGAAGTACATTTGGCTGCCAATCAAAACACGTCTTCGTCTCCATTTTGGAGCAGTTTCATTATGGACAGAAATGTTACCCTGTTATATGTCAAGTTGGAAAAAGCCGATCACAGTGACTCTTTATTTACTTTAAACAAACAGAAGTGTCCATTGGTGAACCGTTTGAATGCTTTCACCAATACTAATTGTCTTTTTTAATCATCAGTTAGTTACCCACAGTCCGCTTGATGCGTGAAACCATGTGACTCAATTTGGCGAGTCGAGCCAAAAGGCCAAAGTGACTGTTTACTTACAGCCGGCCGCCTCTAATACACTGAGCCGACTAATGAACACATAATTCAATTTTAAACAATGAGCTCTTTCACAGGCAGCGCAGTGCAGACGGGGCCAGACAGGCCAGACTGGGGCAAGTGTGTCCTTTGTGCGCACATATGTAAGCGTGATGCGGGCATGTGCAGTTGTTTATGTTTGCTTGTGGAGGGCAGAAAGAATTGAATGATGAGTAAATGGGTCTAACAGCGGGCCTGCGCTCTGTCAGCTGACTTTTCTAAAATGAGAAATGCTTCTCTGTTTTCCTCAGGGCAAGAAGACTCTGCGCTCTCTCTATATCTATCTTTTTTTATCATCAATGTTGTCTTTAAACGCAAAATACTGACTGGTTGGTGAAAAACAGAGACAGCTTGGCGAAGAGGGGGTGAGAGTGAATGCGAGACGTTGAATAATCCCACCATTATTAAAATGAAAACAGAGGTAGAGGCTGAGAGGGGTGACTGTTGTTATGAGCTCATTCAGAGTACAGTGATGACAGCAAACGGACACCTGCACAGTTCAGTTTTCCCAACATCCCATGCAGGTTTTCATCGAGGAAGAAATTTGACAACTTCTCTCATCAGTGATAAAAAACATTACATCAGCTGTCACTCAGAGACAAAGCATCACTAACCCTCTCATGCAAACACTGCAGTGGCTAAGAGAGTGGATCAGGAATTGGACTGGGTAAAAGTCCTGAAACACAACCAGAGCAGGAATATGAGCACGTTCAAGTCACTGAGACACAAGGGTACGAACGCAGGACCAGGTCAAGACTTACAATGCACACAACTGGAGCACTGACACATACACACACACACAGTAGGGGTGAGCCAATACATTGATTCTTGGATGGGGTGTGACAAGTGATGATTGATTAACAAATGTTCAGAAATCAATTATTTCCCATGATAGCAAATTTACGGAAACACAACCACAGCACCTAGAAGCTGGCTGGAAAAGAAAAAGCCACCTGGACAGTTTTCAGGGACCGACTCATAAAAGACTATTCGCCAACATAGCGGCAGCTCACTCGCTGGTTAACTCGAGGTTTACGCTTCGGGTTTGAAATCAAGCGTGTGGGGGCATTTTAGTTTTTTTATTTTTCACATGAAGACACAAGGAGCATTGACAAAAGCTACTCTGTCTGTAAGGCGTGTATAACAAGAATGAAGATGACGAGTAGCTGCACATTTGCGTCCATTTTGCACTTACATGCCTTGGCGTGGTTTGATTTATTCTGTTCTTTTATTCATCTGCAGTGGTTAAATTTAAAGCTGCTTTTGGTTGTGGATAGAAAAATTGTTGTGGGATGGTATGATGCTCATTGTTTAGAAGTCTTTATAAATACTGAGGTTAAGTTATAATCATTACTTTATGTTAGATCAGATTAAAGCTTAACACTTTATGTAATAAGAGCATCTTTTTGTTGTGAATAAAGTGTTGGATCATTCGGTCTAATAAAAATAAAACATAATGGAGGTAAATTTCTTTGTTTATGTGGTTTAATGGATGCTGACCAACATTAATTAAAAGAAATCCTGCATGGAGAAAAAGACGCATCTGTAACCGCGATAGTTGTAATAATGGTTTAATTATTGTTTATTAATCGAATCGTAGCACCCTGAATTGTAAATTGAATCCTGAGGTGCCTTAGGTGGCACGCCCCTAACACACAGAGGGTGACTTGAGGTTGAACTGATCTCACATCTGAGTCAGTTAACCTGTTGGTTAAGTGTAAGCTTTTAGATCATTTAAAGTAAAAGCAATATTGAAACAGCAATGATGAAATAACTTCATATATGTTGAATACAGCTCTTAAAACTTCAGCCGGAAAATGTTGGAGAGCCCTGCTGCTGAGAGGCGTTGTGATTGAAGACATGATTTGGCAAGGAGAACAGAAGTCAAACACAAATCTTCCCCTTATTACCTTTTAAAACATTGATTGATGACTGTATGACTGTGATATCCTCATCGTCACAGTATCCATGAACATAGATGTTATCTTAACTTTCAGCTAAGTCTTGCATATTGTATTGCACTGTATAGTCAGGGCTCGACAGTGCGACCGTTTCACTCGCATTTGCGACTAAAAATAGATGTGAACGAATTGTAAAATGTATTTGGGGGCACATGTGCTCATAAAAAAAAATCAGCCGAGGCAACAAATGTTATTTCATGTAAATACTGCGGCGAAGTTAGTTTTAGGTTGGATATTCAACGGACATTCACTGAGCATCTACCAGTGTCTTCTCACTCTCCATAACTGGGAATAGCAAAAGTAGCGTGGTTAAATCTACTCGGCACCCTCACTATCAATGTCAGGTGTTGAATAAGGGACCATCAATAAATTACCAGTTGATGTTCTCAAAAAAGGCTGTTTTCCTTTAGTAACTTCCATGTCAGGTGACCAATTGACCTAAAATTGATTTCAAATAATAGTACTTAAGTCGGACAACAAGACAAACCTCTTTATTTCCCGAATTTGTCCTCTAAAATTTTTTTGTGTTAAATTTAAAGGCAAATTTTGAACATTTTCTTCCATGTCATGTGACCAATTGACCTAAAATTGATTTCAAATAATAGTACTTATGTTGACCAGTTTTCATTGTGCCCCAAAAGTTCTTCGTGTGCTCCTTACTTTTTCAACTTCAGAGCACATGTGCTCCTTGTTAAAAAAAGTTATAGTCAAGCCCTGATAGTTGTACTGTATTGCGAGTCGTCAAGAGATCCCCAATATTCTTTGAGATGTTTTGCAGGAAAGTTGACACCGAACCCTGCTGTGTGTTTGAAAGTGTGTGCCTGTCTGCTCATATTAAATGTTTTTTTTTATCTTGTCCCAAAAATCATCTCTCCAAATTTCAATTATAAGACTGTAATCCGAGAAGCACGTCTAAATTAAAAGCTGTCTGACATGAGCTCTCTTCAGAAAGGTCATTCTGTCTAATCACCCACAACACCGCACTCATTCCAAGTGCAGCTGCAGCTCTGGTAACTTCATGCAGCAGTCGCATAATTTCACACCCATCTGCGTCTCACTTAACTGGTTGTTTACATGGTGTGTCTGCAGCAAAACAATGGTTAGTAATGAACAAATTGACATTGTGCAGAACGCTTTTCATCATGATGAGGAGTCTTCTTGTCGAATAATGCTGCTCGTGTTTGTACTCACACGCATAAACAATGAGTCCCTTTACACCTGGAGTACAAAGTCAAACAGTGATTAAGGAATGCAGCTTTCTCCGTTTTTAAACAAGTAGCAGAGTGTTGAAATTCCTAAAGCTCTGGGAACAGACACACAGCGTGATTCACAGCACATTTGATGAAATATGATCAGGTTCATGAACCAGCTATGGTGTGTTTTCTTTGGGAATTTGGCTCGGGAGTGGCAGCACAATTATAAAGATAGCTCAGTGTTAATTACAAACTAGGCTAAGCTGTCAGAAAGTGGAAGGCATACATCAAACAGGTCTCTGCTCTCCTTTACGCTGCAGCACTGCTTTTGAGTAGTGAGATTTCACCGCTGGTTATAGAGGAGACTGACTCGCAGGTTAGTTCAAGTTTCCATTGCAGCATGGCATGCAGCAGGACTCCGAGGCTACACTAACAAACGTGGTTAAAAACGATTAGCCTACCTGTCATTTTGATTTAAATCCACTGAGTTTCACTATGTTTTTTCACATTAATCACTCTAAATACATTACTTTCTCATGTTAGAAAATGATTAGTCATCATAACATCCACCAGAAACAGAAAAATCTGTGAGCAGTGAAGTGTGTTGGCAAGACCCTGGCCATCAATCCAGAAGCAGCAAGAGAGTAAAAAAAAAAAAATCCAAAATGTCCCAAATAACATCTTGGAGGTTGAAGTGTGTGTGTTGGTATTGTTCCCAGTGCGGCTGTACTTTGTCAGACAGAGGAGGCTTTTATTCCCCCCGTGCATGAGCAAAACCTCATGCTCCCGTGGACAGTCAGGGGTTGTTGTAAAAACCCTGTTTCTGTGCCGGTTTTTCAAATCCATTAAGCACCTTACGAGGTGTTCCTGCAGCTGCTGCTGTGTTCATATTGTGGTTACAGTGTTTTGATGAGAGCATGAGTACAACTGAGAAGTGTGTGTTTGGTCAAAGAACGAGAGGGTCAGTCTTACCTGCAGTACTCGGTGCCATTGCTTAAGGTCAGACATGTAGCGTTGTTCACACAGGGAGCCTTATCATCCATACACTGTAGAGCTGCAAGACATGAGAGAGGAGTTACAAAGAGGACAATCAGAGAGGTTTATACCTGCTGAATGGATCCATCATTTAAAGTTTGACCATCTCATAACACAGAAAAAAAAAAAATCACAGTTCCAGTTGAACTCATGCAGCGACCAAAATGCTTGTTTTCATCAGGAATTTATGTAAAAACAATCTTCACAAAGACAGCTGGTAGTTTTCAAAATGAAAACTCTCTTACAAATCTTTTCATGATTTCAAAATCTAGCTGTCCACAGCATCTTGTTCTTGATGTATTAGGGCTGGGCGATAATCCAAAAACTTACCGAAACCGAAATTTACGACAATAACCAACGTCATTTTGCCCATATCAGTATACTAGGTGTCAAAAAAAAATACATAAATAAAAGTTGGTTTTGGATGTGTGTAGGTAGGCTATGGTCTCATGTCCCTTTAAAACACTGTCCTACGTCACAGACATGACTCCACCCCATCCAGTCCATAATAAAGAGGCAAAGACAGGTGAGGAGATGGAGGACGGTTCAAAAGTTGTAGCGGCTGGAGTAGATGAAGTTAATGGGGGAGGGGGTGAGCAGCTTGTGGAGTAGTTATCGTCCATTTACTGTTATAGAGGTGAACTGCTCAATATATTGTGATATTGATTTGAGGCCATATCGCCCAGTTATGGTGTATTGAGCAAAGAGTAATGTCTTGTAGTTGAAAAACACAAGGAGTGCAACTGAAAATATGTCGATTGCGAAAAAAGTAAAATTGCTTGCATTCAGATTTGTTTGTATGGCAGTTTTACAAGAACTGATGCTCTGAAATAGTAATATATTGCTCAGTGAAATTTAACAAATCCTGTTTCACAATTCCACTTTGTATGGCAACCTTCTTTTTACCCTTCGTTCTTAGAGAGAAATGCAGAGGGCTTGGCACCTATCAAACCAAATATGAAAGGCCAGCCTGAAACCAGTCAGTGGTCATAGGGCAGCCGGATGGGACAGCAGACAGAAATGAGCCTTGAAGAAGACAACAAAGCCCAACTATCTCCCCTCTACTGACACAGTCATTGCCAAACACACCAGCTATTGTGCTGCCTTCAAGCTGCTAGAGACACATGCCTCAAGTGGTCTTCACACACACCATGCAGACCCAATATGCCAGCTAAAAGTGTGGTGTTTCCTGTGCCTTTATTTAACAGCATGATATGATAGTCCAAAGAAAGAGCCCACTGTTAAGAGTTTATTTGTGTGTTATATTTACCAAGAAAAACACTTTAGATCATCCAAGCTTGAGAAATGTGGATGTTTTAACATTTTGTTTTCTTTCTAGTCTCACATGTTTAGGTGGTTATACGATGAATCCCCGCTCTGCAGAACAAGGCTCTTTTTACAAACTGAGGTCAGCTGATTTCAAGGAAATGGCAACAATGTAGACTACAGAAAACAGTCATTGCATGACAAGGAAGTGAACACAGCTATAGTGTCACTTCCTGCCACTAGATTAATCACATTTTCACTGAAGATGAGAGGTCAAAATATCATGAAGAAGCTCGGACTTTAACAAGACTGTTTTTCTGTTTTTTTGCAGCATTTTAAGTTGAAAACATGTTCTTTTTCAGGTGCAGTGTGTTGAAGGTCTAGTTTCTGGACTGGTCTGATCAGAGAGTAGGGGGCAGACGGATGCTGAAGAGTGTGGCTGACAGACATAGTCCATTAGACATGGGGATAGCACACATAAACTGGTGTGAAATTCATAATCCTAACAGGCACGCACTCACACACGCATGCCTCAGTGTGCACAAGTGCATGGACATCCACTGTATTAAAGTATTAGTCGATGCCAGACTACTGTTGCAGAACAAGAAACCACAGAAAACGCCGAGCTATTTTGGTACTTTTTCTCTACTGAGCGGACACGCATGCTGGGACTCTACACATAAATGTCACACACATAACAACAGTGGGTAGACAGCAAAAATCCACACACAAGACTTGACTTGTGACAAAGTGCACAAAGTTTCACTTTTGGTTTGATTGAGTCTAAATATAATCCAGAAACATGT